>BSBN01000814.1:2500000-5000000 GCA_027924645.1 Cunninghamia lanceolata
AAATTCATCTATGCTCGCATGAATATAAACCATAATATCTTCAATGTGCAGCACACCATACGGAACACTTGAAAATGCACCTAATGGGTCGACTTCTATAGATTTGTGTGGATGTTTCTTAAATTTGGGCCGAGGACTTTTAGTAATATCAATCACCAAAGGTGTAGCCATTGCAAAAAGATTACAAGTTCAAAGCTTCGCAGATAAATACCTTTTTCACAAAATTAGGGTTAACAGATAAATTTGTCAGTTGCACTTGAATTCCTTGTAATCTCAGCTCAGAAACTATTCTTCTTGCTTTATTTGAGTGCAAAGTGATTCAAATGAAGAGTGAACACCTTTTTATGCTCCACAAAACCTAATTTGCCTTTGTAATAAATGCTCTACCCTAACACATCTAGTTACACTATTTCTGCACGCAATTAATCCTCAATTGCTTTGCAATTAGTTACATTAGCTTCTTTTCTTCTAGAAATTTCTTCAAAAGTTATGTATTAAGCTTCTCAAGCTTCATTCATTGTGTTAGATTCAGGCACCTACTTACTAGCTGGGGAGATATGATCTTCAATGTAGCTCCCCCTAAGCCAGAGCTCCTAATTTAATTACCGGAGGAATTGTAGGCACCAGATTTTGGTGCAGACCCATTATTATTGTTTATAACGCTTTTATTGACCCATATCTTGTTCATTTCATTCTAGATCTCATTCACATTAATTTTCCCCTTGCCTTTATCTTGTCTCTGCTCATTCAGTTTTATGTTTACCGGACCTCTTCTTTCATTATTCCTACTTCTACAGAATCTTGCAATATGACCAGATCTATTGCAATTAAAGTACACAACATTTCTTTGCTTATATACTTGATTTCCTCTTGATCTACACTGATTAGCCATGTGTCCAAATCCATTGCAAGTAAAGTAGTAACCATTGAAAGAGTTGTCATTTCCTCTAGAGTTATTCATTATCATACTTCTGCATTCATTTGATCTATGACCATACCTCTTACACTTGAAGCATTGACCGGAGAAGGATGGACCATTTTGATTTACTCTGCTTCTAAACTAAGTAGCTCTATGACCAAATTTATTGCAATTAAAACAATTTCCATTAAATGATGGATATCTTTGAGCATTAGGTTGTCTAACCGGAGGTCTTCTAAGTCTATTTCTCCCATTCCTTGGTTGAAAATTTATTTGTTCAGATCCAGAGCTTTCACCTTTCTCATATCCAAGACCATGCTTGTCATCTGCCCCTTTTTGACTTTCAAGCAGTGCTTCAAGTTTAACTGAGCTTATCTTGAACTTCTCCTTGTATTCATTTGCAACTTCTAGGTCATGTCTAAGAATGACAATTTGCCTCTCAAGTTCTCACTCATTGTCTTTGCTTTCTTATAAATTAGACTCTAGGAGGCCAACTATTCCATCCAATCTGCAGCATTCTTTAGTTCTTTCTTTTAGATTTTGATTCAAGTCTTCTTCAGTTTTCTTCCTATCTTCAATTTCCTTAGTTAGCCTCATCACCCTAGATTCCATCTCATGTTTTAGTACAACAACTTCTTTAGCTAACTTCTCGCATTCCTTTGTCTTCTCTTTCAGGGCCTTATCCTTGTTGTTGTCTTCATAATGATTTCCTAGTTGAAGAGGTTGCTCCTTCTTTTCATTGGATTTTGCTAAATTTTTCTTTTAAAGTCTCAATGAAGTCTTCAGCATTTTTAAGGTTCTCTTGCAGCTCTTTAACTTTTGCTCTAGACTAATCAAGATCTTCTAAAGTGAGTTTAAGTTTCCCTTGGAGGTTGTATTCATCCATTTTTCTACCTTACCAGATCTTCCTCAAGATGTTAAACATTTTCAAAGGAACCTTGCTCTGATACCAATTGTTGGAATTAGGGCTGGCAACTAAGAGGGGGGTGAATCAATTGTCTTAAAACTTTTAAAGCTTGATGCAATCAATTCTTCTTTACCACTTCTTAACAGATTAATGACATAATCATGAAAAGAAAAAATAATAACACATGAGCAGAAACATAAACAACACAGTTGACACCAAGATTTTGATGTGGAAACTCGGTTAAGGGAAAAACCATGGTGGGGGTTAACCCACAAGGATTATACTCTGTTAAAAGTATTGCAAAAGGGAAGGCACATGCCTTCGGGCTCACTACCAAGAGCTCACTGCTCAAGAGAGGCTCACTGCCTACAAGATTGATTACAAAAGGATTACAAATTGTTTGAACTGATAAGTAGCATCTGCCAATGCAAGAATTCAGTTTTGGTTAAGCACAGAATACTAATTTTACACACTTCATTTTTATTTTGCCTTGTTTACTGCTCTGTCATAATCCGGACCTCAGATCTCTTCTCTTTCGCACTTCTATCTGCCTTTTTCACACTTACTCCATATTTGCATCACTATCATATGACACAACACTTGAATCCATCGGATATATATATATCAACAAACTCAATCACCTATCTGTCGGCCTTATGAAGAACTTAACAAACAATACAAGTTCTCTGTTCTGTCGGCTGAATCCATACATCAATATTGATGCATACTAGAAACAACACTTGTAGGTCACCATTCATGATGGTCACTAACATTATATCCCATACAAAACTCACCAAAACACTTCTACTAGATCTGCACAAGGATCTAACACAAGTTGGCCTATTTTTCACTGAACCTTCCTGTCATATTAGGACCTGGTACTTAGATGCTCATAACTATTAATCACTTTGTCATCGAAGGTTGAAATCTTAGATTTGGATAGTTTTGATATTCCTCTACACTCCCTCAGATTCGCAACATGCAATAATTAACTAGAGAGATCCGTTGACCAAAATATTGAACTCTGCCATATACCCTATTCTTGTCTATCCGGACTAGACAAATCTTGGAACTGACTTTCGGTATGATATGATACTGCACTACAGATGTGTGGAATGGACTTAGTTGCCATCATTGACAACACATGACATGCCTTGAAATGTCTCTTGCTAATAGGAACATCTTTTACCTATCCGAACTGTCGTGCCACCCTATCAAAGTAGAGCCAAACCACGACATGATCAAGGTGATTGGCCATAAGCTAATCCTTTTGCATCCTTGCTAACTATCTCTGCTAGCCAGACCATAAGATATAGCCGTGATATGGTCTCCAGATAATATCACTAGGCTGCAATCTATCAAAGACAACTCTCTAGTACAACAAATCACCGTGTCTTCGGCATCTAACTAGTGGATACGCATGAACGTGTGGATGGGTGAATGCTGACTCTATAGGAAACCCTGTCAGTCATGTGCACCTGATATGCTCAAAATCCCAAACCTGTAATAAAGTGCAAATTATCAGACTGTGCATCTTGTAATGGACATATCGTCCCAGGTCATGGTAGAGGTGCGTAAGCATACTACTCCCCCACATGTTTACAATATGGTGCTCCTCCATCACTCTAATGGTGTGAACGAGACCCCGTGAAGGTGAATGCATCATCCATGTAGTGCGACGGTTAGTGCGATAGTGACTATCATGATCCTCCAAACCAATGGGATGTCACCACATCCTTGCTCTAGAAGCTGGAGCTGAATATGTCTTCGCTCTACCCGTGAGACTATGTGACCGAGACAATACAACTGACTCTCAGGAGTGTACTCCACTGTGCGATGTCCCAAGACCCTCACTGTCTCTCCTTGGATAGGTAGTCACAGGATCCTGTACACATCCTCCAGTGTGATAGTCATCTTGCCTATAGGTAAGTGGAATGTGGATGTATCTACATTCCACCTCTCCATCAAAGCCATCAACATGCTACAATGAAATTTGATTGTGGGCATATCAAACACCCACCATAAGCCCACTACCTGTAAGTGCTCTCTCTTTGCGTTAGACATGGTACTAGCATGCTCTCGAAGCAATGCCATCAAGCGACTGCTTGTGTGCTCTCATGTCTCTGGGACATCCTGCAAGTTGAAAAGTAAACAGTAGTATCAATTTTTTATCATGAAACAAAAAACTTCTATCTAAAATAGTAATGCATGTCTGTGCCTAAGGAATGTGTCCTATGTGGACCTAGGTACCCCAGGAAGACTTGGGTGCCTCAGAAGAACACTGGCACCCTTGGGGGACTAGGGTGCTCCAGTGAGACTCTGGTGTCCTGGGTGGACCTAGGCGCCCCTACCAGGGACCCCTGTCTGTAATACCTCCCTCAGCACAGTAAATGATAAAAACATCTAAAAGAAAATAGAAAGATGACAGAAGCATAAGATTAGGACCCTACCTCAGCCTCGAAATGCCTCTCTGCCACTCAGGCTCGGAGCATCTCCAGTCGTGGGGGCTAATACGAGCGTTAGCTTGGCATGGCTGTCCTCCTCTTCTCCTTCTCTCTATCTCCTTTACTTTTTTGCAAAGACAAGAAACAAGAATGAGTAAGTGATAAGTGAAAACTCCCTTTACATAAAGTAATTGGATGAGAATTCTTATCCCTAACTAGGTGCAATATTGAACTATTTCACTCTTGAGCCTCTATCTTGAATTGTCGAACTTGGATTTCCATGCCATTTGTTGCGTTGGAATCCTGATTCTACTCTCTATCTCACCCAATGTGTTGTGCTTGGGCATTGTTTCTTCAAACAACCTTACAACACATTTCTCATCAAGTTTCCCTTGAAATTGACGGGTGTGGATATCTCCTTGTTTCTCCTTTCTAGACTAAGCAAGTAGAAACAAGGGGGTCATATATCTTTCTTGATTTCCTCCCTCATCATGTCTCATCACTCAACCCCCTTAGTTTTTATATACTAATTCATTGAGCATAACAGATTCTCCCTGACACCACCAAATATATAGAAAAAAGCAATTTTCACTCTGGTGAACATAACTCACTCAAATCTTCATACCGGAGGCTCAAACTTGAGATATAGTATCTTTAGAAATGTCTCTAAATAACTTCCAATCCATAGACAAAGATATTCATTCTATAGGAAATGCGGAGGAATCTATTGGATTGTTCTTTTGTAAAAAAGATATTATGCAACACATTATTTCCACCAGAGAAGCAAATTTTCTCAATATCCTTAATATTAGGATCTCCAATACTTACATAGGCAAATACAAAGCATCTAAATCATTATAAGAAAGCATCAAAACAAGAGCACAGTTGACACCAGTGACAACACAGATATGTTGACATCAATGACAACACCGATTAGGCACATACTTGCAACAATGTTATGCTATGTTCTGATATACAGTATAGAAGCAATGTTCAACTATTATGTTATGTGATAATTCTCTATGGAATAAAGCAACCTAGTTTATTCTAAGTAGTATATTCTAAGAAATGGAAATGCAAATGAAAATGGAGTTATTTTGGAGTTGTTGAGATAATGCATGTGATTTGAATCAATAAGATCTCATGAGAGCTGGCCACTTGAAAGATATAGGATAGATAAGTATTTTACTGTTGTGTAATTGCATTATTCAATTCTATTAGTAAATGTTTTTGTTAGATTAATGTCACTTTCTATTTTAACATTATTGTGTGTTCCTGTAGGATATCATGTTTAAGATAATAATCTTTTAGTTCTACTATTATGCTAAGAGTTTCCAGAGTATCGACTTCGTCCATAAAATCTGTTATCAATTGTTAGCTCAAAGTTTTAATCTATTTTCAGTTAATAGTTAGTTGTCTTTTTAATTCATAGTTAAAAAATGCACGTGTTGATTCCTAATTAGTTTATATGCTTTCTAGATTAAGGATTCAAATATTTTCTATATTAAGAGTGGTATGCTTTCTAGTTTAGATTCATTTCGTTAAGGCTTGTGTAAAAACTTAGAAAACCATTGCTAAGATGAGGTGTTTGAATTCATTCCCTATTGTAAATGGCCTTAGACACTACCTGGTCAACATAATTGACATATTTCAACTAAAGTGCTAGGACCTCACGACAACCTGTCACAAGGTACCCTAAGAGCTTTTCGAAGGTGACTCCAAAGACACATTTCTTAGGATTTAGCCACACCTTCTATTGTTCTAATCTATCAAAGATTTTTGCCAACACATTCAGATGGTCTTCCCTAGTTTATGATTTTCCTAGCAAATCATCTACAAAATCTTCCATTATGCTATGGAAAAGGTCATGGAAGATAACTGTCATGGCTCTTTGATACATGGCTCCTATGTTTTTCAACCCAAAGGGCATCACAACCCAACAATAGGTTCCCCACAGACATATAAAGGAGGTCTTGTATCTAGAAAATCCATCCACGAGAGATAACATTTCATGTCTAGTGGTAAGATCCACAATGATATCAATGTTGGGTAGCATGCTTGATTAAAATCTCAGAAGTATGTGCAACAATGGATGCCCCTAGTGACTTTTGCTATGGGTACAATGTTTGATATCCAGTCAGGATAGTTTGTAGGATGAATGAATCCCACATCTAGAAGCTTCTTAAGTTCTACCTTAACGAGGAGCACCACTTGTGGATTCATTTTTCGTAGCTTCTATTTTACAGGTTTTGCATTAGGATGTATAGCAAGATGATGGACAATGAGAGCGGGATCCAATCCTGGCATATCAACATAGGTCCATGCAAAGTTATGACTCTTTTGTTTGAAGAAAGCTAAGAAGACCTCTTGTTCTATTGCTGTGAGGGATTCTACTCAAAATGCAATATTGGGTGCTTCCTTTGTTCCAAGGTTCATTTCATGTGATGCTTCTACTAGGATTGGTGACCTTTCTTGATAGAGCTCAGGTACTTCAGGGAGATCCATTCTCTCATCCCCTAGTGCCTCGAGGAAGTTTTCACTAGGGGATACATCCTTTATTTTGATTTTTTTGTCATCCAAAAGTGCCAAAAAGTGGTTTTCACTAGGGATGTTATTTTTATTTTCATACTTTTGCGACTAAGAGTTTGGATTATCTCCCCAAAGTATGTGGAAGTGTTTAGTTCCATGATATAGTCAGCCTTGTGATCTCCAAGGGGAAAGTGATCTCTAACCCCCATCATTTCAGCTATAGCTTCATCATTTTATGTGACATCAAGGACGGGGGGTCCTTGTTGGTCCCAATCTATGAGTTGGGGATAGATGAGAGGTAGGTCATTAGATGTTGATGGCATGGTAGATAAGGTGAATATGGTGCAAATGGATGACTCAAAAAGTTTGGTGAAATTAACAAAAGAGTCTTAATGGTCCTCTTTGTTGATGTTGTCAATCATAGGAAAAGACATCATCCTCACTTAAGATACACTTGAGCTTAGTGGGGTAGACTCTTGTTTTCTATATCCTAACACATGAAGATAAGGATTCCTTGTTCATGAAGGCCTGTGTTGCCTTGTCTTTTGTAACCCATGTATTTGACAATCTTGAGACCTTTTCCATAAATCTTGCTTGGAAGGGTAGGGACTTCTTGTTTATCTTCATCTTTGTATAGCTAAGAGGATATGTCTTCAAGGACATCTTGTTCTAGAAGGTGCTTTTTTCTCAAAGGTGGGTGTTGGCTTGCATTTGATGATTATCGTGGAAACTTCATCTTATTTAGGAGCACCAAATGTCTTGGGAGATGGTGGTAATAGGCCCACACAAAATATGCCATGTAGGTTGTACTCACCACATCCCATGTCACTTATCTTGATCTTGACCTCAGGAGGAGTGGAGGTTTGTGATGTGGTTGCGATGTTGGAAGGATCAATGTATGAAGTGGAAGATCTAGGATTAATATTAGAGGTGGATGTTTTAGTGGCATTGTTGTAAAGACAGAAAGTTTAGTCATGTCCTCCAAGAAGCTGCAGTATTGGAAAGGATGGGGATCAGCATAGATAGTGACTTCCGTGGCATTGTGCAGGAATTTTAGGCATTGGTGAAAAGTGGATGGAATAGCTTGCATGACATGAATCCATGGTCGACCGAGCAGAATGTTGTATGGGATCTCAAGATCAAGAACTTGACATTTGGTTTCCAAAATCTTTTGTCCCACTTGAATGGAAAGTTTAATGGTGCCCTCAGATAATCTTTCGATATCATCATATCCTTTAATGGTTATACACTCACTAGAGTCCACAACCACATTGGAGTATCTCAAGTTTTTTAATAGTTTTAGAGTGCAAAGATTTAGGCCATAGCCACCATCTATTTAAGACTCATTTGATGGTATGTTTGTGGATTGGGACTTCAATGTGGAGAGCTTCGTTATGTGAGGCATTAGATGAGGGTAAGTCTTTTTATGAGAAAGTGAGATGATGAGGTGAGGTGATGTGGCCTACCATGGCTTGGAATTGATCAACATTCAATTTGGTAGGGACTTGGGTTTCCATCAAGCTTTGTCAAGGACGTCCTTGTGGAGGGGAGATGTATGGAGCAATTCAAGGATGGAAATTTATGCAGGAGTCTTTCTGAGGTAGTCTAGGAGGTTATACTTGTGGGTGGATGGTGGACTGGTAAGTGCGGATGTAGAAGGTTGATCATTAGTTGGGGCTCCATGGATGGAGATGCGGCCGCGATGAGTAGTGATAGTGCAATTAGGTGTCTTGGCTCTAATGGTGATGGTATTGATATGGTTGGAATAATCTTCTATTCACCCCACAACAGAATTGAAGGAAGGAGGTGGCATAATGTTGTAAGTTTGATTGGAAGATGAGGCTTTTCCCTTGTTATGATCCAGAAGTGGATCGTTGTATGCTCCTAAATTGGCATTAGGTGATTGTTTTGGAGGTTCATCAATGGTTATATCACCTCTATCTATAAGATCTTGGATGCAATGTTTCAACCTCATACAGTTAGATATTTTATGCCCTTTCACACGATGATATTCACAATAGGCATTTTCATCAAACCAAGAGGGTTTAAATTGATTTTCATCATAAGGATGAATAGGGGTTAATGTTATCAAATATGCTTTTACAAGATTTTTCAAGACATTTTTAATGGGTTCCCCTAAAGGTGTGAATCTCCTCTTTGGGTTGTTGTTTTTTCTTGGCGGTCCCCTAGGAACATTTACATTATTGTTATTTGTGGATGTATTTGGTGGAGTGGGATTTTGTACATTTTGGATAGCCTTCACATCGGTGACACCGTCATTGAGAATGTTTTTGTTTTTACCCCAAAAGCGGGGTTTGTCATTGGATTGGGCATTATCGTTCGTGTTTGAGGTGTTGGTGGTGTTGTTGTTGACTTTGTTGTTGTTGTTGTTGCTCTTATTGTCATTATTGTAGATTTTGATAGAGCCTTTAGCAATAAGGGCTCTTTCAATGGTTGTTCCTTTGTCTATAACCTCCTCAAAGGATGATGCACATTGGATTTGTAAGTGAAAGCCCATTTCTTGGTTGAGGTTAGTCACAAACATGGTGACTAATTGTTTTTCAGGAATTGGCCAAGGGAGTTTGCTTGCTAAGCTTCTCCACCTTTGTAAAAAGGCAATGAAGGATTCCCCATTTTTTTGTTTAGTGTTGCAAAGGTCGGTCATGGATATTTCTTGTTCAAAGTTATAGGAGAAATGATTTACAAATTTCTCTGCAAGTTCATGGAATGTTTTAATACCAGGGGAAAGGTGTGCAAACCATTTGGTGGCTTGACCACCGAGGCTTCTAGGAAAGAGTCTCATTAAACATGTGTCATCGTATGAGACTTCTAGGCACACAATGTAAAACTCCCTAAGGTGTTCCCTAGGGTCCCCTTTAATCCCTCTGTCTTTGTCAAATTTTGGTGTTTCGAAATTCTTAGGAAAGGGTGGCATGTGGATGGTTCTATCAAATGGATATGGACAAATATCCTCAAAGGAATATTGCTTTCTTTTGTGTCCATGTGCATGTTGTCAACCTTTTGAATCAAGGTTTGCACAATGCTAGATAAATCTTGGGTAGGTGGTTGTGGCACGTGTGATTGTTGCAAATGAATTAATTGTTGGAGGAAATGGGGGATTTGTTGATGTTGAGGTGGATTTTGGTTTTGATTTTGTTGGTATTGATGTTGTTGATAGGCAAGGAGTTGTTGTATGACGTGTGGTGGAATTTGTTGTTGGTTGGGATTTTGAATGGAGGATGACACAACGAGTGTTTGTGAGATAGGTAGATGAGAGACAGGGGTTGTATGTATGTGGAGTTAGATGGGGGATTGTTGCATGGATTGGTATTTAATGTGTTATAGGGTGGTTGGGAAAATAATTGCATGTTATGAAGGATATGGTGTTAGGGTCAATTTGGGGTACACTCATGGAAGCATTTGTGTATGTGGCATTATTAGGGATGTTGAGGGTAATTTGGGGAGTGGATGTGGTTATGGATGAAGAAGTGGGGTTTGTGTTGGTGTTGGAGATTTGAGACGTGTTGGGGTTGGTGTTAGATGAGGATGGTTGTGAAAAGGTGGGTATGGCGGCACCATTTTGGACGAGGAATTCAAGATATCTATTCAGATCTGATTTTAGGACTCTAACAAGTATGTCCATGGAATCGACATCTTGCATGAAATCTACAACATCTTGATCGACATTATTGATGTTTGTAGGGGGAAATGATTTATCATAGCATTGCCATCAAGGGATGATTGTTGTTAGATTGTGGGGACACTGTTTTGGTTGGTTTTAGGCATCCCAAAAGTAATCCTAAAGGGTTCCATTTCTTTTCTTTTCTTGGCTTGTGACCTTGTCAAGGGCATGCAATGGATTGGGTATGGATAAATTTGGAAGAATGGATGAGGATTATGACCTTGGAGATTATGGATGGATAAAAATGGTTTCAACCAATGGATGAGTGGATGAATGATTTTTTAGGATATGAGGATGATATTGGATGAATGACCTTAGAGATTTGATTTGAAAAATATTGGACCCAAAGGGGTTGATGATGAGAGACAATGGATGAGGATTTTTGAAAGTTTGTCAAAGGTTGAGACCTTAGTGATGATGGGTGGATATGTTTGGTTTGGATGAAGGTTAGACCTTAGAGATTGATTTATTGGACCCAACGGATGAACAAGGGAAAAGATAAATGTGGGAGGATAGATGAGGGATGGATGAAGTGGATAATGACTTTAGAAATTTGGGAATGATTTTGGAATCAAAGGTGTATGGTAACCTTATAGATTAAATCTCAAAAGGATTTCTTGGACCAAGATGAAAGTGGATATGGGGGTGAGGATGTCCTTAGGATGAATTTGAAATGGATGATGATTTAGAAATGGATGACTAGGGTATACTTAGGATAGTTTGGATGATAATCACCCAAGACAAAACCTTAGATGATTTGGATAGATGGGATTGGATGATTAAGGATGTTAGATAAATTTGATGATGTTTGGGAAAAGGATTTTTAATTAAATAAAGAGCTTGAATAAATCTAGATCTTAGGATTATAAAAGGATGTCCCTTCTTACCTAAGGTAGACTAATGACCTTAAGCAACAAGGGAAGGATTATTTTACTTGAGGGTAGACTAATGACCACCAAGAAAAATGGGATACCTTAGAATATATCAACTTAGGAGTTGTCCAGGCCACTAAATTAATTATTCCAAGGTTTGACAAAGGCTAATTTATAAAGGAACTTAAGGTAGACAAAGTCTTAAGTACCCTATAAATTAGAGGATGATGAGATCTAGATTTATTCCTTGAACAAAATTGATTTGAGGTATGGTTTTGGATGTTGGTTAGATTTTTGGATTTTGGATAAATTTGATTTTGGATGTTGATGTTGGATAATGTGGATATGATTTGGATAATATGGATTTGATATTTGTCAAGGATAATGTTGGTTGAGGTTGATTGGACTTGGACTATGGTTGGGATGATTTGGATTTGGATGAACTTTGGGATTTTTAGGTGAATGATGGATGTGCAAAAGATCCAAGAATGAAAATCAAGATACTCTTCTAAGGTCAAATGGATAATGGAGGGTAATGAGTTTGGATTAGGGTTTTGGATAAAGGAATTAATGGAAATGAGGTGAAAGGTTAAGGAAAATATTTGATTGGTGGATCGGGTATGACCAAAGATCAAATATCAAAATAATTTTTTATCTAAGGTCAAATAGGAGGTGGTAAATGGGGTTAGACAAGGGTTTGGGCTAAGTTTGGAGATGAAAATATGAATAAAGTTTGGACTCAATAATTGATTTTGGATTTGGGTATGGTCAAGGGTCTAATAATCAAAATGATTTTCTCTAAGGTCTAAATGAAATGATGTTGGTGGAATTGGACAAGGGTTGTGAATGAGAAATATGGTCAAGGGTTTGGGTTCAAAATGGAGGATTTTGATTTTGATGATTTTGACAAGGTAACCACGTATTTAGGCTAGACAAAATTCAAGGATCCCAAAATAGGTCAGAGGACATGTGTAGGATAGGGCTTGCAAATGGTGCCAATCCCAAGAATTATGGCGTTGAAATAGTGGTATATGGCACTAGTTTACGGATATACAGCGCTACAGGGGAATTTTATGGCACTAAACAAAGAGTTTATGGTGTTGAACAGTGAATGATCTTAGGATTTTGGCTAGGGTTTTGATCACTTTTGGAATTTTTTGGATATTGGGCTCAAATCTTTAGATTTTCAAAGGTCAAATGTCTTGATTTCAAAGGCTCAAATGTTTGATTTTGAAAGATTCAAGTTGATAAGGTTTCTTAGCAAGTAGAAAACAATCAAACAAGAGAACACAATGGTTTTTTATTGACTCAAGGTGGACTTTGGATAAATTGGCTTATACAGGTTTCAACAAGAAGACACACCAAGCACATGAACAATCCTATCATTAGTCAAGTGGGATTATCATACCTTGTAGATCTCATGAAGTGGTCGTGGGTCAATCCCAACTCAAAGTGAACTAGGATTCCCACCCCCACTAATACCTTTGGTGCTATAGTTTGGATAGATAGGGAAAGAAAGGTCATGGACCACCTTACCCCCTTACTAAGGAGACTTTTGTCTTGCCCAAGGTAGTGCCTATCTCAAATATAGCGGTATGATGAGCATCTTCCCCTCCTCTGCAGTGGTGCACGACAAGGTATGACGGTCGAAAGGTCTTAAGCTAGGATAGTTACAAGCTTTTAAGGGAGTCCTCTAGCATACACAAGGTACTTGAGGCCCAATTCTGTGAGCAAGGGTGTCCCAATCAACTGACGCTCAACCACACAAGCCTTGGTGGACCAAGTATTCTGAAGGTATTTTGCTTGGAGGTGAGAGGGTCCTTCCTTTAAAGCTATCTTTCAAATCACAACGCTTATATACCGCACCACAACACGTGGTTGAGGTTGTCCCTTGGGGTGATGAAATCCCCAAGCAAGCCTCCTAAGAAGAAACTACCCTTTTCTTTTGATCACCCAAGATCGCACTAGGCACGAGGGGAGAGCATATGCAAGGTGAGTAGCCTCTTCGGGATAACACTTAAAAGCAAGATTTAAGGTCCACAAATAGACTTTTGATCCCCAAGGTCACCCTAAGGTGCGAGGGGAGAGCATAGTCTATAAGTGAACAAGACAAAGCATACAAGTGTAAATTTCCCAACTAACTACTTTAATGCAACTAATCCAGTGAGAAAAATAAATCTTTGGCTAGCGAAACCTGCATCAACTAGTTAGTAGTTTCATGAAAAGTCTCTAGCATGCGTTCTTTATCTTGCAAGAAAGATGTTAATACCCTGCACACACTTCAAGATGTCAGATTTATGGCACTAAAACAAACAAATATAGCGCTAAAACAATAAGATAAGGTGCTAAAATGGATTTAAATGGCACTTAGAATCAGACAGATGACACTAAAGCATGAAAAAATGGCGCTGAAATGTTCAGATTCCAAAATTAGACAAACAACAAACAGTAAAATAGAAATGGTGCTAAAAAACAAAAATATAGCGCTAACATACAACATGGTGCTAAAATATTAAGAAATGGCACAAATTTAATTTTACCTTCCTTACCCTCTGTTGACTGGTTTAATGGGGTGATTTTGGGTGATTTTGGCGCTAATCCATGAACAAAGAGTTGAACCTACCCAAAAAAGACTCACAACTCAAAATAAACAGATCCTAAGTGTGTTAGAGTGCTTCAAACTAGTTAAGCAACACCATATGTCAGATTAGAAGAAAAAAACAAGTTAGTTTGTGACAAATGATCCAAAAACTTTATCAAACACCCCCTAACACATTTCTAGGTTCATTTTGACATTAGGACCCCCTATTCCTATTGTATTATGATAAAAACAGAGAGCAAAAAGTTAGGAAAAATGGTAAGAAGCCCAAATCTAGACTAAATTTTTTTAACAAGCCAAAAGCATTAGTGTTTTTCATGAGAACAAGGTGCTAAAATAGTTCGGGATGACATTGAAATAGATTGATATGGCACCAATCCGTGGGAAGATGGTGCTAAACAAAGGGGATATAGTGCTGCAATGCCTTTACACCTAAATCCTTCACAAAAATAGTCAAAAAAATGTTAGTTTGGGACCATGGGGTCCCACCGGGCGTGCCAAATGAAGATGAGAAGATGTCAAAGGTGTAAAATATGCAATAAACAAAGTAAAAACATAATTTATACCTTGTAAATCCTTGAACACTCCTCACTCCTTGATAAGGTGGAGGAACTTGCACCCACTAGCTCCTTGCTTTACCCAACTAAAACTTGTAAATGTGAAATGCTCTCAAATACACTACAAATTCTAGCATAACCTAGCTAATATGGATGAAATTGGGAGAGATTTAGCATGGTAATCTTGCTCTAAAATTGGATGATGAAATGGCTTGGGAAGGGTTGTATTTATAGGCAGGGGAGATTGATCCAATGGTGGAGATTAAAAGTTGAGATCAAGGGTGGAGGATGAAAGATAAGATCAAAGGTTAAGATCTCATAAACAAAAATAGAGGGATAGGAATAAAAATGAATTTTTTATTCATTTTTGGGAAGGCTTTGCATTTAATGTGATGAGGACATGAGGAAATAAAAAATTATTACCTTGAGAGGATGTGGAATTAAAAATTTCATTTTATGTGAAGTTGTGAGAGACATGTGACACTTAAGCAATTTTGGATTCCACGTGTGTGAACTCATGGCATGGAGAAAAGTTTAGCATGGAAATAGAAAGGTGAGGTGGAAGGGTCATGTGACCCATGGGATTATATTTTTAAATTTTTGATTTGTGGGTTGTGGGAGAGTGGTTAATGATGCTTTGACCAAGTTAATTAGGGTGATTAACTTAATTAATGTGGCTGGAAAAAATTATGGAATGGATTAAGCAGGGTTTAGGATTAATTAAATAATGATTTATTTAATTAATCCAAGTCTAGGGGGTAGGTAGACTAGGGTAGCTAATTAAATATTGGCTATTTAATCAACTAGGCTAGGTGTAGGTTGATTAATAGGGTAGATTAATTAGATGAGTGTGATTTACCTAATTAATTAGATTTAGAAAAATAAACAAATATTTGCATATTCATTTAATTAATTGGGATAATGTTGTAAGGTGTGAAGTTGAATTAATTTAATTAACTTAGTTTTTTGGGTAATTTGATGACGAATGGATGAATGATTCAGGGGTAAGTTAGGTTAATTAATTAAATAAACATTTAATTAATTAATTGGATGAGGAATTGGTGATACAAATGATGTTGAATAATGATCAAAGGGTTAATACATTTTTTAGGTGTCTACACATATAAAGGTACAACTCTGGCTCTCATGCCATATAGTCAACTCTATACAAATAATGATGTACAAATACAATAATTATACAGGTAATGTATATGAATATAGTCATTGTCACTAGCTACCACTAACCCCTGCGCAAAACCAAGAGACGAGAACATGGCTCAAGCGCTTTTTCACCCAACCACGAAGCTTACGCTACCTCAGAATTCTTCCTACTTCGAAGAATACTCGACCTTGCACAAAATGCCTAGCAACCTGGAAACAATAGGCAAGATGGAAACCTGGTGCAACCTGATATATCTACATGCATTTCTAACATGAATATGCAATGCCCTACTGTCAAGATATGGTACAGAAACATATCAATATAGTTTACTAGGCAAACATTCATCTATTTCAATGAAAACATAGCTTTGGACAAAACACTTATGAATATACTGGCAGATCCCAAAAAGAGGATCAACCTTCTTATATGAAAACCCATATTCAACACCCTTTCCTAAAAGGTAAACCCATCACACACATAGAAAAATAAACTACTTTCTTTACAAAGACAATCCATGGCAGAACATGCATATGCCCAATAAACAATTTCTTTTTCTTTTCATGCAAAAATTTAACATGAATTGCAAATTGTTTTTTTTTGCAAATACGAGATCTACAATGATTCTTTATGCGTATGAACTTTATACGATATTTATTTCAGATGCAACTACTGTTTAAAATTCATGTTTTCTTAACCACATTCATGTTGTTTTTGTAACAAGGATAAGAGATTTCAGTCATATAAAGAAAGATGCAAGTATATCAGAGTCAAAGTCATAACTTTCTTAGACATAAAAATTAAATCTAGGAAAATCAATACTGCGTTAAAATCATAACAACAAAGAGGTCTATATTTCATTCATTTCATGATGTGAAAAGCAAACAATAGAGCTATTGTTTGTGTATGCATACATATACATACATATATGTATATACATGTATGTATGCACCTATATACATAAAAAAAATTGTATATGGACAATGAACAACACCTATATTTCAATGATTGAAAGAGTTTAAAATCTTTTGTTTAAGATTGTAATAGCACTTGCATTTCGGTGGATAAATAGTATACAATCTTCTATTTTTAACTATGATCAACACATGTTTTATAGTGCTAAATTAGGTCACCGTTGCTCATAATGGATAGCTACAGGTGTATGTGTCACTTATTTCTTATAATGAACATCTATAGGTGTATGTGTTTGTATAATACAATAAAACACAACTTGTTGGGTGGGGTGTAGCCCAACGAACTTTTCATTATGCAAGCCCCTATATATTTCTAAGCACCAAATCATAAAAATAAATTCAAAGATCTCAATGGCCCACCAAAATGTGATATACAAAACAATTTTAACCCCACTAACAAGATTCAAGATAACTAATCAGGGGATTTTGGTGTAATGTCAATTCTAAAAACAAGTTAAGAGCATGACCCATGTTCATGTTCAATTCCCATTTACTGAAGTAAGATGACATGAACTTTTATAACAATCATGGGGCACATTCAAGCATGACCCACATTTATAGATCATGAGAATGTGATCCAAACTTCCCCAAGTGGCACACATAATCTAAGATTAGTCAATTAGAAATAATAAGATTTGATAAAATAAGCAGAGAATCTATAGGAATGGATGAAAAACCAACTTGCACATTGCATTTGACAAGATCAAGAGGAGTTGCACCAGTGTGGGTGAGACCACAACTGAGGATGCTTCCCATGGTGTAGGCTGCATAGAGAGTCAGGGAATTCATGGCGATCTTCCCTAGCTTACTGGGGGTCAGTACCACAAATGCCTTGTAAGAAGCAACATTAACATTCTATTTCTCTCTAACATCCATGCCTCTTCTCTCCACTAAAAGATCTGATACAAATGAGGAACGACCCCTTAGAGCACCCACTACATAACCAAAAGAGATCGAGTGGCCAAATAGCTAAATGACTTTGGATTCTCTTTTGTTGGGTCAAGGTTATCAATTTTTTTTTGGATTTTAGTGGCTTATTATTGCTAGATGATTGATTTGGGGAATGAGAATCTCCTTCTTCTCCCTCCTTTTTTCCTTTCACCCTTTCCCTCTATCGTTTATGTAAAGCACCTAAGTTGCTATTAAGAATTTTTGTGCCTTTCCCTTTTGATGATGGAGTAACTCCCCATGTTTTGCTCTGTATTTTACCTTATTCTGCCTTATGGGCATTCCCAATGAATCAACCAAGCCCAAGCTTTTGTTTAGTTCTAAAATTAAAACTAAGTATCCAAGATACACAAATGCATAACGAAACCATTCATAATGCAATATGTATGCAACTACGTGAGTGTGTATGTGCATCAGGTTTTCCATCATGCCAACTATACTGGGTGGCTAGGACACTTCTACCTCAACCATGTTCTTGTCTTCGACATGTTCCTGCACTCATTCGCACTCAGATTCTCATCAATAAGTTAACCCATAAAACCATAGCCGAAGCACGAGCAAGATATAAAATCATAATCATAAACATAATAATTCATCATCATTTCAATTTTAGTTTTATGCATTTTTAGAAATAACATCAAATTACCATTCACGCACATGTAATTATCCAATAATCAATCAATCTTAATGTAATGTCCAATAGTCTCATCAAATATATTGAATTATAAATGCAAGCAAAAGGACGAGATGTGATAGTTCATGGGACCCACATCCCATACAATTCCTTTTAAATAGATACCACTTTAACTAATACTCTAATAGTGGGGGATATCAATATAGTTACATTTTAAATTCCTACTCTTCCTCCTATGGTGCACTCTTACAACTTGAGTGTCTCTCCTTTCTCCTCTAGTAGAACATTCAATTTGACTTCTCCATCCTTCATTGTTGTAGCTTGCACACTTTTGTCTCCTTCTATCTCCTCTTGCAAGGAAACTACTCCTCATTCCTCCTTGCTTTCCACCTTCATCACCTACGGGCCTACCACACACTATCATTAGAGTGGGGATATCACTCCAACATGCCATACCAACATTAATATGTCCTTGGGGAGAAATGAAGCTTGGTCTCCAACATAAGTGTTGAACACACCCGAATACTAAGAAGGGGGGTTGAATCAGTATTCAAACAAATCTCAAACCCTCCAGAGAAAATTAAAACTTAAACCTTACAGCATTAACACAAACATAAAAGATCAACATAATGCACAACACCACATAACACCAGATGTACGTGGAAAACCCCAAAGGGGAAAACCACAGTGAGAAAAGTTGCCAGGAGCTACTTTCCTAATCCAGCCTCACAAAAGAATCACAATTACAACTTTGTTTTAGGACTACAACCCAAGGAAGCTACTACTCCCTGAAGAAAAGTTTTAGGGTCACTCCCAAGGAAGCTACAACTCCCTGCAGACTTTGTTTTAGGGATTCAACCCAAGGAAGCAACTACTCCCTGAAGTAAGAACAAACTCAGAAATGATTACATCATGATAGTTCTTCTACTGTCTAAAAATGACAATGAAGCTCACTCCTTTTGATGATTGCAATTTTGCCTTTTCACTCCTCTTTTGATGATTGCTCTTCTACTTTGACAACTTCTACAACTTCTTCAAATGTCTTCTCTGCAGCTTATAGACTCATTGCTTTCAACCTTCAAGGAGTTTTTCCTTTGGCTCACTGCCTCTAGCAATCAGTTAGGCACACTCTTCACTTCCCTTCTATCTCAAAATAATCTTCAAGATGAATCTAGACATGATCTATTACTTCTGCTCTTTCTCTTTCAATTGCACATCATAATGCATTACATATCCATATTTTACTCCTTACACTTACACTCGCAATCACACCTAACCAAAATCAACTAGGTTTACAATATATGCATGATATTACATTGATTACATTACATGTCAGCCAAAGACAACAAGAATATTACAATTACAAGTCAGCCAAAGATCAAACAACATGAAATGTGTAGAGGGCAATTCCTAGAACCACATGCAACACCAGGAAGAGGAACACGACTTGCGGATTCCAACACATGCTTAACCTAGTCCTAAACATCCTTCACAACATTAGTCTTCAAAGAATAGCATCCGCATGCTTTGGACATTTGAAATAGGTTGGCCTTAAGTAAGAAGATAGGAAGCTTGTAGCACATTGGCCATCACAACTTGGAGGTACTCATGAAAGATTAAACATTACTTGCACTTCTCCCAGATGAGTTGACATGACCCACATAACATCTCTGAACACTCCTTGAACTCCACACAACAAAGACTTTGTGGCGCACACCTCCAACATACCTCATTCAGCCAGGCAAAGGCAGAACCCAACAACACCTTCATTCTAGATCACAACATATTTTGGAGGAACCAAAAAACACCTTGTGGAGCAACAAGAGACATTACAATATCCTCAAGAACATTCTCCATTAGCCAATTTACCACTTCATATAGGAACAAGTTGCGCAATCCAATAGACACTGAAACTAGCCACCGGACAATACAGTCTCGCACTCTGTCACTTATAACTTTGTTTGCGGAGGGATAGATGATATGAAACTTTGAATGTAGCACTTTCTTAACACACTAAACTTAACTTTTGAACCACATGACCATATCTTCAAAGGCGGAGGAATGCAGAGCATTATACTAAGCAGTCTTCTAGGCAACTTCCTGCAACAGAAACCTTCACCAATAGCTGGAGACCAAAGCCTCCTTGTAGCAACACATACTTCTTTAGGAACAACAGGAGAGAGCATACAAAACGCTATAGACTATCAACATCTTCCCAATATCAGCATTACTTCTAATCCTTGTTTTAATGCTTCTAATTCCCATCTTAATATGTCATCATGATACCATCTCTCCTGATAACAAACATACTCAATACAACTTTGACATTCAATAAGGTATGACATACAACCATGAACATCAACAATATCATATTTAGCACACCATCATAAGCATCAATGATAGCCCAAACTGAGTGTCCAAATAGAGTGTTGACATCAATGACAACCACAATAGTGACAACCTTAGGCAACATATGTGCATTGATGGCAACACACACCTGCTCATTCTCCCCTTTGACATCAAGGACAAATGGCAACTACTTCTCCCCCTTAGGGCACTAACTCTCCTTTCCAACCTTCTCCCCTTTGAAGTACATACACTTCTTGAAGCAGTTAACAGGCTCCCCCTGTTAGCAACAACCACTACCTACTCCCCCTAAGAGGTAGCCACCATCAGTCCAGGAAAAAGATATAGCATGAATTATTCCCCTTCGACAGATGCACCAACTATGCATCTAGCAAGAAGAAGGAGGGGCAATTACCCTTAACTTCTTCCGAAGATACTCAAAAGTATCCTTTGCAAGAGCCTTTGTGAAAATATCTACAATCTTATCCTTTGTTGGAACATATTCCAGCTTCACTTCTTTATCTACAACCTTTTCTCTCAAAAAGTGACACCTAATTGATATATGCTTGGTTCTAGAATGCATCACTAGATTCTTGGAAATATTGATAGCACTAGTATTATCACACAAAATGGGAATAGGCTCATAATATTGCATCTTGATATCCTTTAGTGTTTGCTTCATCCACAACACTTGTGTACAACAAGATGCTGCAACAATAAACTTTGCCTTTGCAGTTGATAAAGATCTTGAATCTTGTTTCTTACTATGCCATGAAATCAATCTACTTCCTAAAAAGAAAAAACCACCACTTGTACTTCTTCTATCACCAGCACAACTAGCCCAATCAACATCAATGTAAGCACTCATCAAAATCATTACCTCTTGGATACCATAAGCCATAATATGGAGTGCCCTTCAAATATCTAAATATTATTTTTACTGCCTTCTCATGAGTTTGCTTGGGATTAGCTTGATATCTGGCAACCATACATATTGCATGCATAATATCAGGTCTAGAAGCAGTCAAGTATAATAATCCTCTAATCATAGATCTATAAAGAGTCTGATCAACCTCAGGTGACTCATCAACCTTGCTCAAGTGACAACCAGTAACCATAGGAGTACTTACTGGTTTGGAATCCTCCATACCAAATTTCTTCAACATCTCTCTAACATACTTAGACTGAGAAACAAAGATACCATCATCTAGCTGAGAAATTTGAAGCCCAAGGAAAAAAGACATCTCACCAATCATAGACATCTCAAACTCTTTCTGCATATCTTCTGCAAACCTCTTACACATACTATCATCTCCACCAAAAATGTTGTCATCAACATATACAACAACTATCAAAATCTTGTCTCCCTCTTCCTTAATGTAAAGATTACTATCTGTAGTACCTTTCTTGAAACTGTGTTGAAGTAAGTACTTATCTAACTGAGCATACCAAGCTCTAGGAGCTTTCTTGAATGCATACAAAGCTTTCTTGAGTCTACACACCATGTCTGAATCTTTTGATAGCTGGAAACCATCCGGTTGCTCGATGTAGACCTCTTCCTCTAAATCACCATTTAAGAATGTTGACTTGACATCCATCTGATAGACCTTGAAGTTCTTGTGAGCAACAAAGGCAAGAAACATCTTTATTGACTCCGTCCTGGCTACCAAAGCAAAAGTCTCCTCAAAATTAATACATTCAACTTGAGAATAACCCTTACACACCAATCTTCCTTTGTTCATTACAACTTCGCTATATTCATTTAGCTTGTTCTGGAACACCCACTTTGTTCCTGTAACATTCTTATCATCTGGTCTAGGAACTAGTTCCTATGTCTAATTCTTTTCTATTTGATTCAATTCTTCTTCCATTGCCTTCATCCATCTATCATCTTTGCTAACATCAACAAAGGTTTTGGGCTCTACCTTTGACAATAAACACAGATTCACTTGCTCACTTGCTTTTGCAATCTTTCTCCTAGTCTGCACACCTTCATTCTTATCCCCAATGATTTGATTTGCTAAATGATTCCTCTAAACATACTTTGCTAGAGTCTTAGGGATTTGTTTTGATTCTTTTTCCTTCTCTACTTTCTCCTCCTCTTCTTCTTCTTCAATGCAAGGAGGTATATCAGATCCACAATCCTCTGGTTCTTGTGAAATCTGATACAAATCTTCATTTACTTTAACATTTGTGGTTTTAATCATTCTTCCAAATCTCTTGTTGTAGCATCTATAGGCCTTGCTTCTAGTTGAGTAACCAATAAAGATCCCTTCATCACACCTTGAATTAAACTTTCCAAGGTCTTCTCTATCTCTCCTAATGTAGCATTTGCTACCAAAGATCCTGAAATATCTAACAGTGGGAGGTATTCCATACCATAGCTCATAAGGGGTCTTAGTGCTATTGACCCTCAATTGCACTCTGTTAAGCAGGTATACAACAGTGTGAACTGCTTCCTTCCAATACATATTAGGAATATCTGCATCTTTCAACATTGCCCTAGCCATCTCTTGCACAATCCTATTCTTCCTTTCCACTACCCCATTCTATTGAGGGGTCCTAGGAGCAAACATATCCCTCCTAATACCATGATATTCACAAAACTTTTCAAATTCATTTGAAGTAAAATCACATCCTCTATCAGATATTAAGCATTTGATCTTAGCATTATTTCATTCTCAACTAATGCTTTGAAAACCTTAAACTTATCAAAGGCTTCTGATTTTTCTCTTAAAAAAGTAACCCGAGTCATTCTAGAGTAATCATCAATAAGCAACATGAAATACCTTTCACCTTGCTGACTTTTTGTTCTTGTAAGACAACATAGGTCAGTGTGAATTAGCTCTAGTGGCATTGTAGAAGAGTACTCCTTGCTCTTGAAATTTGTCTTTGTTTGTTTTCCCATTTGACATTCCTTGCATAAAGTGTTTGCAGGCTTGGTTATCTTAGGCATATCTCTCACCGCATTAATATAGCTAATCTTTACCATATTATCAAAGTTGATATGTCCCATTCACTTGCGCCACAACCAACACTCACCAGATTGAGCCAATAAACAATTTCTTCCATTTGCCTCCTTTAGATGATAGATATCTGCATATGTCTTAATACCTTCTGTAACTAATCTTCCAGACCCTACCTTCTTGATCTCACAACCTTTGGCATGAAATGTAAGATTGTATCCTTTATTACACATCTAACTAACATTAAGGAGATTGCACTTCAGCCCTTTAACATAGAAGACATCCTCAGTCTTGTTCTTTCCATCAATAGTTATAGCACCCTTCCCATAAATTTGTGTTGACTCATCACCACCAAACTTGACAGCTGCACCATTCCACTTCTTAAGGCTGATAATTCTCCTTGTCACTAGTCATGTGGTTAGAGAAACCACTATTAATTACCCAAGCATTTGCTTCTTCTTTTGCATGAAAGGCAATCCACACAACCATTGATTTTTCATTATCTTTGTCAGCCTGCAAGGTGTCAAACTTTTTACATTTTCTAATATCACCCTTTTTGTCACCAACTTCCAAAGCCATGAAAAGTGTTTCATCATTTGAATAGTCATGATCCTCATCTTCTGAAGAACAACTGTTCTCCATGAAATAAAGGCTTCTTTTAGACTTCTCTCTTTTGTTACTATCCTTTGATTCTTTAAAAGGACATTTAGAGGCAAAATGACCAATTTTCCCACAATTGAAGTGTTTGAAGGGTAACTTACCTCTGTATTTACTAGTGCCCTTCTTCAATTTTCTCACAAAGTTTGCTTCTACCTCATCAAGGTCTCCATCTTGATTAGTTGTTTCATCTTCCCTTCTTACTGACTTTGAATGTTACTTCCTTCTTTAGAGCCCCTTTGTTAAATTCTCTCATTTCAAAGGTTGTGAGAGTACCAAACAATTGATCTAATGTATAGTTATCCAAGTCTTGAGATTCTGCAATAGCAGATACATTATGACTGTAAGATTTAGGGAGAGATCTCAGAACCTTCTTCAAAATCTCATCTTCTTTCACTGTTCCACCAAGGCCTCTGATGCCATTAACTACTTCATCCACTCGGAGCATATAACTAGCAATGTCTTCATCTTCAGTCATCCTCAAGTTCTCAAATTTGCTCATGAAGATTTGCATCTTGGATTGCTTCACTTTACTATCTCCTTCATAAATGCTGCTAAGTTTTACCTAGACATCCTTAGCAAATTTGCAATTCATTACCTTCAGAAGTTCTGAATTAGCTAGCCCACTCATGATAGCATTCTTTGCCTTGGCATTGTTATCATACGACTAGATCTTAGCTGAATCTGTAGGTTCATCAATAGGACCAGTGTAACCATCCTCAACATATTGCCAAACACCAAACCCTGGAGAGGATAGATAGCTTTCCATCATTATCTTCCAAAAGGAGTAATTTGTTCCATCAAACTTAGGTGCCTTGCTAGATCCATCATATGCCATCTCGGACCTTCCTCAAGCGATTAAGCTCTTTCTAAGGAACTTGGCTCTGATACCAATTGTTGAACACACTCGGATACTGAGAGGGGGAGTGAATCAATATCCAAACAAATCTCAAACCCTCTGGAGAAAATTAAAACTTAAACCTTACAGTATTAACAAAAACATAAAAGATCAACATAATGCACAACACCACATAACACTAGATGCACATGGAAAACACTAAAGGGGAAAAACCATGGTGAGAAAAGATGCTAGGAGCTATTGTCCTAATCCAACCTCACAAAAGAGTCACAATTACAACTTTGTTTTAGGGCTACAACCCAAGGAAGCTACTACTCCCTGCATACTTTGTTTTAGGGCTTAAACCCAAGGAAGAAACTACTCCCTGAACTAAGAACAAACTCAGAAAAGATTATAGCATGACCGTCCTTCTACTGTTTGAAACTAGCAATGAAGCCAACTCCTTTTGATGATTGCAATTTTGCCTTTTCACTCCTCTTTTGATGATTGTTTTTTTGCTTTGACAACTTCTGCAACTTCTTCAAATGTCTTCTCTGTAGCTTACTGACTCACTGCTTTCAGCCTTCAAGGAGTTTTTCCTTTGGATCACTACCTCTAGCAATCAATTAGGCACACTCTTCACTTCCCTTCAGTCTCAAAAAGATCTTCAAGATGAATCCAGACATGATCTATTACTTCTGCTCTTTCTCTTTCAGTCGCACATCGGAATGCATTACATATCCATATTTTACTCCTTACACTTACACTCACAATCACACCTCACCAAAATCAACTAGGTTTATAATATATACATGATATTACATTAATTTTATTACATGTCGGCCAAAGACAACAAGAATATTACAATTACAAGTCAGCCAGAGATCAAACAACATGAAACGTGTAGAGGGCAAGTCCTAGAATGAACCACATGCAACACTAGGAAGAGGAACACACCTTGTGAATTCCAACACATGCTTAACCTGGTCCTAAACATCCTTCACAACATCAGTCTTCAAAGAATAGCATCTGCACACTTCGCACATTTGAAATAGGTTGGTCTTAAACAAGAAGATAGGAAGCTTATAACACATCAACCATTCAACTTGGCCGTACTCATGAAAGATTAAACATTACTTGCACTTCTCCCAGATGAGTCGACATGACCCACAAAACATCTCCAAACACTCCTTGAACTCCACATAACAAAGACTTTGTGGCGCACACCTCCAACATACCTCAGTCGGCCAGGCAAAGGCATAACCCAACAACACCTTCATTCTGGACAACAACCTATTCTAGAGGAACCATAAAACACCTTACGAAGCAACATGAGACATCACAATATCTTTAGGAACATTCTCCATCAACCAATTTACCACTTCATATAACAAGTTGGCGCAAGCCAATAGACACTGAAACTAGCCACCGAACAATACAATCTTGCACTTTGTCACTTACAACTTTCTCTGTAGAGGGACAAATGATATGAAACTTTGAATGTAGCACCTTCTCAACACATTGAACTTAACTTATAAACCACATGACCATATCTTCAGAGGCGGAGGAATGCGAAGCATTCTCCCAAGCAGTCTTCTAGGCAACTTCCTACAGCAGAAACCTTCACCAATATTCAGAGACCAGAGCCTTCTTGTAGCAACACATACTTCTTTAGGAACAACAAGAGAGAGTATACAACATGCTATAGACTATCAACAACATCTTCCCAACATCATCATTACTTCAAATCCTTATTTTAATGCTTCTAATTCCCATCTTAATATGTCATCATGATATCATCTCTGCTGATAACAAACATACTCAATACAACGTTGACATTCAATAAGGCATGACATCCAACCATGAACATCAACAATATCACAGTTAGCACACCATCATAAGCATCAATGATAGCCCAAACTAAGTGTTGACACAACAGTAACAACCTTAGGTAACATATGTGCAACAATAAGAACCAAGTGGTCCTACAAATTGACCACAACCCCTTTGACTTCATTGTAGAAATGTTGTAGAGCAAGTCATTCACATATTTCATCCAAAACAAAATTAATTAAGGGTTTCAATCTAGATGTATTTTAGAGCAATTTACTAGCATTGTTTATATAAGCTTTTATAATAGGCAAGTGGGTTTTAAATTACTAATTTTATAAAACATAATACAAGCCTATAATGTATGAATAAAAATAGAAGTTTGCAATTCTAGATGAAAAAAATTGCCCTTTCAAATCTCTCAAATTATGGATTGTGTGATTTAATCCTATTTTAGGGAAGATATATACAAGAAATATATAAATTATCCTAATGCCACATGTGTATAGTGAAAACATAATCTCATGGATTGTGGTGAATTTGATATAAATATTCCTTTGATGAGGTTCTAAGGCTCGAAATAGAAATCTCTTCATGAGAGATGGTGAAAGTATGTTTAGATGTGTAGAAAATGGCTTGTTGAAGGAGATGAATATTTTTGGGCTTTGTATCTTAGGTTTCACAAATGCAAACACCACATATATGATACACACATATAACAATAAACTCGTGCATGCGCGTGCGCGCACATGCACACACACACACACACACAATTCACCATGTTGTTGATATTGAGGTCTAGACTTACTCATCCCATTCTAACATTATACATTTTCGGCAAAAAATATTTAGGAGCTTATGACTACCTCATGACCTAGGAACGATGACCCAATTATTTATTATTAATATTTATTTGGATAACCACATAATATGTATATTGTCATATAATAAAGAAAATTGTCAAACTCGATGTTCATGTTTTTATCATGGAGTCGGTTGATACCTCAACCACCTTGCAATCATGGAGTGTCAATCGAGACCCCAACCACCTTGCAAATGTTGAATGCCAGTTGAGACCATTCGACCAATATAAAGATAACATTGCGAGTGTTCTCAAGTTGACTATCTTACAAAATCAATATGGGATCATGTCGTGACAAGACCCTGTTTCATTGGAAGTTCCTCCAATTCACTAGGAGCACTAAAAGACCAAAATTTTCTCCTCCTTATTGCAAATCATAAAAGTAAAATTAAAATGAAAAAAAGATATACATACACAATTATGACACCCAAAATCTACACCTTATCTACAGCCACAACAAACCAAAACCTAAATATCATTTAAAAAAAAAAAGAACTTTTAACATTATTTTTAAATTTTTGAAGTATTCCCTAACTTATAAATCCCTACCAACCTGCCCATGACACTGTGAGGTACAATTGCTAATCTAGTACTTGGAAACTACATGTACATACTCTCAAAGATATCAAAGCTATGAAAGTGTGAAATCAAGTACTACCTATGCCGAATAAGAATAAGAATCACTGAGCTGGAAAAGTTAGCTCTCTCAATACGGAAGGTAAAGCATGCCCATGAATAAAAATACAACATTTGTACCTCTACTCCCGTGTGTTGCATACAAATAGCATACCTCACTACTATAAATAGCAGAGTGGGTTCATTCATGCTCCCCGTATACTCATATAAATGAGTAAACAACCACATGGTACTTGAAATCAAGTCCATAAATTACTTGCAAACAATGCTAAATCCTTAGACAAGCCTTAATTAAACATTGAAGAGTAATAGGAAAATCAGCTTTTACTAAGGATGACAAGTATACTTAAAAAAGTATATACTAGTATTGTTTATGGGGATTTGGGTGATGTCTCGTAACATTTTGGGGACAATTCATTTCATTCAATGTTATAATTTTTTTTTCTAAAGAGTTAAAAATGATCAAAATTGTTATTATGATATTTTATAGATTCAATTTTGTGGTTTTGAAGTTAAATTTATTGACTTATTAATAGTGGTTTATAGGAAATTCATTTTTCATTCAGTATGAATGGTCAACTTAACACTCATTACATTTAGGTGATACTTATATAGATAAAACATAGGACTTTCCCCAAATATCCATCCCAATATAATTCTACATCAAAAATATTTCTTAACCATAAAATTTCTCTTATAATACTACCCAAAATTTAAAAAACATCCTCAAAACTTTGAAAAACGCTATTATATAGTCATTAATTTTGTTTTGAAAAGAACATAACATTCTCCAACCCCTTCCAAAAACCCTAAACCCTAAACCCTTCCCCACCTATAATAGGAAAGAAAAGGACATGTTTTCAACGAATCCCTAAAACCCCTGCATACTAAAATAAGTTTCAACTTAATTAAATATCAAAGTTGAAAGGCAGGCGGGGGGATTAGTATCTCACCGATATTTTTCAATCTCTTCTCACTCAGCCTTCTTCCTTTCTAAGTTTATTAATTCTCCACAACAATTTGTATTTGGAACAGAGGATAATCTAGCAGAGATCTGTTTTTTCGTTTAGTTTTTCCCCTACCTTTTGATTGTTTGGGTGCTGTTGTAGTATCAACGGCGGCGTTCAAATGGAGAGGAAAAGAGCAAAGACTGATGTAGATGAGCTTGAAAATGTGGACCTTAATCTTGTTCTGTCTATGGAGCGTTTGCAAGAGACTCAGGATGATTTGGACCAGGTAACTCACTTTTTATAATAAGTTTCTACTGCCAAATTTAAGTCGTTTTAGATAAAATCATCGATCAATTTAAAAAGCATCACATTAAAAATCTGAAATTGGAGTTACCCATATTGGTTATTTCCATAAAGCTGTGTTTTCCCTCAAACATAATAAGTGTAATATTACTGTAAGTGAAACAGCAATGTCTCTGTGTTTTTTTGCTTGATTAATTTTGGGTGAGGTTTTGAGCCGCTTTGAAGATGGTATGCTGTAAGCTTGGACTACATGCTTAAGACTTGTAAGTAAACATGGGTTACATTTCACTGCACCCATAATTCCAAGTTCTTAATATTTGCAAATATGGGTCTCATTCCAAGCAGGCATTATCCAAAATTCTGATTTTTCTAAATATGGGTCTCACTTTATTGCAGCTATAATCTCCATTCTTAATAACTGTTAAAACTTAAATATTTCTCACACTCCACTGCGCCCCTAATTGGTAGACCACAGCCTCGACCCAGGTTTGTTAGAGTTACAGGCCACCTTATTTTGGTTGGGGAATTTTTGATGCGGGCCAAACTCTCCCATTTTCTTTACAGCGCAACTTACTAATTTATCTGATTATTCCGGCCTGAATAGTACTGGCCCTCACCCTCAACAACTCCAAGTGTTCATTGTTTAACTATTATCTTATTGATCTCTTAATTGAAACTGCAATGTGTCTGTGTCTTTACATACACAAACAAGGGACAATGCCCATTCCCCCCCTCTTGTGATTTTGGTACCCTCATTTACTTTTTTCTGGTCTGCATTAAAATGTTATGCAATATTAAAATCATGTTTTAGGGAAAATGTAATAAATATGGTATTAGAGGGAGCTTGCAGGAAAATCAATCATATTTTAAGTATTAATAATGAAATTAGAATCACCTAGTAGATACAAGAATATAGATTTAGCATGCAAACCAATAAAAAATAAGCTCCCGATGCTTGGTTTGATTGTCTATATCATAGATTCAAAACTTGGCTGAAACTCACCAAAATCGTTGAGTATTTGTGAGTTTCTGCGTGCGCTGAGTAATTTACTCATGGGCAAGCTCTGGCAAGTCGGCCTGCAATTTGCGGCGAGGTTATTGCAGCAACTAACCTTGAGCTCTAGCTGAGTTTCTGGCTGAAATTTTTGTGGCTTGAAAGCTAGGGTTTCTGATCTTTCTCTTTCTTTTGCTTGTAAAATTTCCCGCTACTCTGTCTGTATCCATGCTCTACTTGTGCTGGCTTGCAATCCTGCTCTGCCTGCACCTTCCACGACCCTTTATCCATGCCTGTGCTCTGTCTGCCCTGCTCTGCCAGTGCATTGTCCTTCTTTTGTCTGCTCCTCAGTTGCCCTAGAAATGTTTTGCACAGTCAGCCCTCCTCGTTTTTAATCGTATTCAATCATAAGATGACCTTTCAACAGGGACAGTCGGCCCTTCTCTTTTGAATTTTTTTTCAATCAAAAATCAACCTTCTGACAGGGAGTGTTGGCCCTGCACAACAACTGTTGACAGCGACTTGAATTTTGACAGTGATTTTAATTCACAGCAACTTTTAGAATTTTTGACTATTGTTGCAATATTGCACTCCTTTATTATTCAAATACAATAGAAAACATTTTTGAACCTTGTACAGACTTATTTGATATGTTTTGTAACTGTATTTTGCATGAAAATTTTGTTATTATAATGAATTTAAGCATTTTTTTAATCTGCCTGGTTTTTTCGAGCTTTTACTGAGTTTTAGCTGAGTCAAAGTCCAAGTGAAATTTGAGTATGCTGAGATTTGCCAAGTCATGAGTTTTAAAACTATGGCCTATATGTTATTCAAGTTTTATAGCCCTAGGTTTTGATCTCATAATGAAGCTTGGGAGCAAATTGAGTCTTTCAAATTCACTAACACAAGGGGTACATACATAAACATGCATACAAGTTTATAGATTAATGTCTGTTTATGTATGTGTGTATTGGAACACGCGTATAAATCCCACTTCAGGACAAAGTGGTTATAGGACCTGTTTTTTTTGCCTAGAAGATTGTCTTTAATTCCGTTTAGTTATAGAATAAAATCCCCAAGATTTGTTTGATTGTATATAATTATATGTTGTTCAAATTTTATAGCCCTAGGTTTTGATCCCATAACCAAGCTTGGTAGCAAATCGAGCCTTGCAAATCTACTAACACCATGTGTACATACATAACACAACCAATATGTGTATATGTACACGTGTGTATTGGTACATGTGTATAGATTTATGGTATAATATATACCCAGTCATACATATGCATGGTTATAGTAGACAGATTTGTGTCTTTTGTTCTGCTAACAGAAGTAAAAGATTGAGTTGTTGTGTATGGGTTTTTGGGATTTTTTTCTGCCATTGATACTTAATATTTTTATTATCATATGATTGCCACTTTATGCACACGCATGGTTGTAGTAGATAGTTTTTTGTGGTGCATTCTAATGTGTGGAAAATTAAGGTTATAAAAACTGATCTTAAGGAAATTTCTTATATAACACTTTAAAGGAACATTTTTTTTAATCATTATCCCATGTTTCAACATGTTACTTTCCGTTGTATATGCCAAATATTTTTATTTAAATCTCAGGAATCAGGAGGTTGAAGGGGATAAATTGGAAGGAGGTTGATGGGGAGGGAGCTTTAAAGATTCAAGTCGGGGATTCTGTCTTCTGAACCTTTCACTGGGCGAAGGTTCGGATCGATCCCATGCTTGTTATCTCGAGCTAGAGGTTGTGAAAGAGATTCAAATATTCTTATTAATTTGTTAGGGCGAGGTTGTGGGAATAGAGGAGGCTTGAAAGCTGCCTTTCTTCCCTTTTATGCCTTTTCTCTTTACACCCCCTCCACTTCTCATTCCCACTGTTTCTGTGCCCTAGGAAGAGAGATCAAGGGTTTCCTCATTCATTGTTCCTTGTCACTATATATCAATCTTGTCATAACTACACCATGTGTGGGCATCAGTTAAGTTGTAAGTTTGTAACCATAGTTGGCATTCACCAGAGTAGGTCACATTAAAGCAAGCATAATTGTGTGTGTCTTAAAGTCAAATTTTACCATGTTTTTTTTCCTTCGTTGGACATGTTCAAAATTTCAAATCCATATGTTGTTTATCTTTTTTAGTAAATGGCTACTGTGGTTCCTATAATCAGAAAGGTGAACGGCTTTGCAAAATTTAATAACAGTAGAATATGATTTGCATTGTGTCAGATAATACATATGCTGTATGTAGCTAAACCATGCATATAACAGATTCGAAAGCCAGATTTGAGGGACGAAAGAGATACATATATTCTCCATAGTGATATGTACATCGTACAATTTTCTAGAATCCAGTAGAATTAAAATGGATGACCAAGGTTCTATCCAGTTTGTCTACTGTAGAGCAGGGTGGCATGAACAATCTTAATGATTTTCAATGAATAGTTCTCTTCTTTTGAGCCTTGCCCAAGTCAGTAATATGAGTGGCCAAGCAAGGCAATAATTTGCCAAATTGTGCATATATAGTTTTGAAGACTTGCCTGTTAGTCCCGTCCTATCTGCACTTCATTTGTCTCTACATACTTTGAACCTTGCTTATGGATTTTAGACATGATTTACTTGGATATTTCCAGAAATAGCAGCTGCTTATGGCTGGTTGCCTTAACAGGAAAATATCTAATTCTTTGTCAGACCAGCACTTCTTTTCTTAGAGTTTTTCCTAAGCCATATGATGGTTTCATTTTCACAGCTGTACAAAACTCTGAGGAAATAAAAGCTATGCTCTCCGGGGACGCGCCCCCTGCCTAATTTGACCCTTTCCTCTATAGGGGACATTTTGGGGATGGGTAGGAAACGCCCTTACGCCGTCCTCAAATTTTCAGAAATGTTCTGGATACAGTGAATTTTGGACAGGAAACAGCCAGGTACATTAGGGGATGGTCCCCTACAGCCCAGACAGTTTTATACTCACTTTTTTTTTCAGAGGGAGATAGTGGAGATGTTGGCACTGCTTTACAAGATCTGTGATCAAAGAGATGGTTTCGTATTTTGTGTTGAGAGGATAATGGTTAGATTGCCCTTTTGGAAGTTTAAGAGATGTAAGCATACTCATAGGCTTCAAGGAAGACAGGGAGAGAAAAGGATAAGCCTTGCCACAATGCCAAGTGTCATGCTTATACTGTGAATGAGAGAGAGAATGAGAGATGGATAGGCCTTAGTATGATACGGATACCAAATTATGATGATTGTACTGTAAATGTCGGGGATAGTAACAATCACTTGAGGTAAGCTAACTGATGTATTGTGTCTGAAAAAGAAATGTACAATGTGAGACATAGCAGAGTTGAGAAAAAAATCTAAATCATTACTTCCTACCCAAACCATCCAGATCTTCCAAATCCAGAAGTGTTGGTCATGCTCTGCAATGCCCCATACTTACTAGTTACTACAGTGGAGGCAGGAAGTCATTGGCATTGTGCTGAGGCAGTTGGGGAGTATCAATCTAGATTTGGACACTAATATGATTGTATTGTAAATGTCGGGGATAGTAACAATCACTTGAGGTAAGCTAACCGATGTATTGTGTCTGAAAAAGAAATGTACAATGTGAGACATAGCAGAGTTGAGAAAAAAATCTAAATCATTACTTCCTACCCAAACCATCCAGATCTTCCAAATCCAGAAGTGTTGGTCATGCTCTGCAATGCCCCATACTTACTAGTTACTACAGTGGAGGTAGGAAGTCATTGGCATTGTGCTGAGGCAGTTGGGGAGTATCAATCTAGATTTGGACACTAATATGATTGTACTGTAAATGTCGGGGATAGTAACAATCACTTGAGGTAAGCTAACTGATGTATTGTGTCTGAAAAAGAAATGTACAATGTGAGACATAGCAGAGTTGAGAAAAAAATCTAAATCATTACTTCCTACCCAAACCTTCCAGATCTTCCAAATCCAGAAGTGTTGGTCATGCTCTGCAATGCCCCATACTTACTAGTTACTACAGTGGAGGCAGGAAGTCATTGGCATTGTGCTGAGGCAGTTGGGGAGTATCAATCTAGATTTGGACACTAATATGATTGTACTGTAAATGTCGGGGATAGTAACAATCACTTGAGGCAAGCTAACCAATGTATTGTGTCTGAAAAAGAAATGTACAATGTGAGACATAGCAGAGTTGAGAAAAAAAGCTAAATCATTACTTCCTACCCAAACCATCCAGATCTTCCAAATCCAGAAGTGTTGGTCATGCTCTGCAATGCCCCATACTTACTAGTTACTACAGTGGAGGCAGGAAGTCATCGGCATTGTGCCTCTGCTGAGGCAGTTGGGGAGTATCAATCTAGATTTGGACACTAATAAGACAGTCTCACATGAAGTGGTTTCCTATTCCTAAGAGAAGGAAATATTGCATCACCAAGTCTGACCTTGGTTGCATGGTGCATTCATGTTCCCAAGTGCAAAGAGAAAAGGTTGTTTACAAGAGGCTGTTTCTAGGAGGCTTTGAATCTTGTCCTCTGATTTGCTCAGGTGAGTTTGAACTGTATTCTGTTGCTCAGCTCTTTCTCTAGATGTTCCGGGGTTCATAGATCTGTTCCAACTCCTATATAGGACTTTATCCAGAATTTCAATTGCAAAGGAGAGACAATTTCATAATTTCTTCAAGATTGTTAAAAATGTTCTCAGGAGAATGGTATAAAAACTTCAATCTTCTTAATGGTGTCATTTCAGCATATCATATATGTGTTTATGTGCATATATATAAATATATATTTATTAATTTAGTATACATATATATATATTATAATGGCCGTCCCCTAAAAAATGGCCTCCCAAAAAACCCTTCCTGGAAACACATCCCCCAGTCTCCTGCTGTCCACATCCCGGAAACTTGGGGGAGCATTACAATAACAATATTGGCTTGAACAGTTTTTGTAAGCAAAGTTGCTTTGCAATGCACACACGTGTAATATAAAGTGTGAGGAGAAGGGGCTACAGGTTTGATGGTCCGAGGATAAGGTTTACATTTGACTACAAGTTATCAATAGATACACCGTACATGGCTTTGATAGCCCATTTATGTATTCTGGACAGGCAATGCTTTGCTCTTTTATGTTTTCCTTGCGCTATTTTTTCAATGCATGTTTATATGGTTTTTATACTTATAAGGTTGATCTGAATGAACTTCGAACTTCAATTTATTTGTTCATTGTTATTATTTCTATGTTTGGGCTTTTCGAGTTTTCATGCTGCCCAAATCAGTAATGTCCATTACTGGAAGTCTGATCTATCAGAATTAGAAACCAAGGTTTGGCTCTTTCGAATGAAATATGTTACTAAAGTGCTGACATGGTTAGTTGCATACCAAGTCATGATAGGCACTAGATATTTAGACCAAATACGATTTGAATTAGTAATATTATGCATCCAACACTTGATAATACAAACCATACCAATCTATCTACCTATGCACAAAGCATAATATGGCTGTACAAACATCTTATTTTTTATTCTTGTGTTTATATGATTGGCTGTGTATTTCCTTCCATTTCGGACTGGATTTAATTGCTGACTGATGCACCGAATACAGATCTGTATAATGTAATTGTTAATTTTTTTTTAAATACTGTTTCTTTCTTTATGCATTTCAGTTATGGCCCAAGTATATCTGCTAGGTTTGTGTGCATCCTTAAACAACCATTCTTATCCAAGCTTGAACAAGTAATTGGGTTTCAACAGGCATTATTTTAAACTGTTGGTATGTTTGGTTATCTTTGTAGGCAAATGAAGCAGCAAATGACAAAGTGCTAGAGATTGAACAGGTTTACATGGAAAAAAGAAGACCTATTTACCAAAGGCGCAATGAAGTGATTCAAAAGATTCCAGAATTTTGGCTTACGGCAGTATATTTCTTGGAACCATTTGTATTTATCTAGTTAAAAATGAATACCATATTTTATACATGCCTTGAGCTTACCAAGCGCAAAGTTTTTTATATAGAAAAGGTACTTTGGTAACCTTAAAAATAGGTCAGTCATATGTGATTTAGAATTAGTTAACTGTAAGTCCTCATGTAAAAAATTGAAGAAGCATGTAAATGCATAATTTGTGTAAAATTATATTTATTGAATTCAGTTGGGTAAAGTTTCTGAATTGGGTGGAAAATTGCTAAATATATGTTGGCTGTTTTGTCTATTTAACTGAAATCTCTTAAGTTTTTCTTCTTTGATTTTTTCCTTCTCCCTGGTGTTATGAATTTGTCTGTGTGTACTCATTTTTGTTTGGTGCTTCCTTTACAATCTGAGTCCTCCCTTTCTCTGTACTCATCTTTAGAATTGGTCTCTGCATGTTTTCTGAGCGTTCCCAGGTAGGCACTTTGTGATAAACCTTAGCTAACCTACCATTCTTATGCAAGCAAAGAAATTGTGATGAGAGACCTATTAATGTTTTTCATAGTACGGATGCATTAGACTTCCTGAAACTATACATAGAAATTGAGTGACATTTTACAGGAAAAGTTTGGCATTAGGCAATATATAGAAATCAAATTCCACCAGATGCAAATGCAAAGAGAGATGATAAAGACAGATAGTTTATCAAGTTTACATCCTCATACAAAGTTTAAAATAGGACAAAACAATAGCACTTCCTGGTTGCCCTTGATCAAACATCTGCTCAGATACCCAATGAATTTTGTGACATTTGAAAGTGAAAATATGATATACATTATCTGTATATTGGTTATGTAGCATGCATATTTGACTGTTGTGTATCAAAGGTTTGATGTGGAGAACTGGCTTGCTGATTCACTGTTTTTTTTTTTGCAGTTTTTGAGTCATCCACATTTACGTGACCTTCTGACAGAGGAAGATCAAAAGGTATGTATTCTTGTACATATGTACCTTAAAATGTTTACTCATATTTAATGTACAGTTAAGTTCAAAGTACTCATTGAATTGATATATATATAGCAGTGACTTTACCTCTTGGCAAGCTGATTTCTGTGACCTGCTTCTCTCCCGGGGAAGCTGTTTTATCAACTTGTGTCCCTTTATCTAAGAAAGGTTTAGCTGGTTCTAGGATGCTTGTCTTGTGATTGGTTTATGCATATGGAGTATAAAGTATCATTTTTAACTATATTTCCTATTTGCTTGTACATTGTTCCAGAAGGGATCTTGAAATATGAACACAAAATGTGTATATTTTTAATTAAAGCATCTTCTTTTTTAAAGGAAAAAAATAATAATCAATGGGGAATGGGTCATCACTTAGCTATCACGCTTCTTTCTTACTTCAGATTTTTGAGTCTTTTTCAGAATTGAAACGTCTTCTTGGTTATTAGAAATAATTTAGTTTTACTCTTATGCGGTTTCTATATCTGTCTTTATAGTTCTTTGGATAAATACTTATTTTGTAGAAATTAATTAGATTTTTTTAATGCTTATCAGGGTATTTGAGTAGAAGCTATGAATGAAAAAGAAGAATCAACTCTTTAGTGCGTGTTATAATTGTTTTAGAAAAATATATTTATAATTTGAAAGTGCTTGTGTTCGAAATTTGAAGTTTGTATATCAAATGGCATTTGAAGTGTTTCTTGTGCCAACTTCATCATTGAGGCATACATCCTTATTTTGTCAAGGACAAGAAGTTTCTTTAAGAAAACATTCTTGTTGGCACTATGTGCTTCCATTAAGCTGGAGGTTTCATGGGTTATCATTTTGGCCAAACTATGAAATGGAGGTTTCATAGGTTATCATTTTGGCCAAGTTGTGAAATGCAGGTTTCATTTATACCATTGATTTTCTGTAACCAGGCTATCTCTGAATTATTGCAGGCATTCAAGTATCTTCAGTCTCTCAATGTTGAAGACTTGGGTGACATTAAGTCGGGCTATAAAATTACTTTTGTGAGTTTCAAATTTGAGAAAACCAAAGTATTGAAACTACTTTTGGTTGATTTATTTTAATTTTCAGTAATTCAGAATTATGTTGGTTGTTAATTGTATTATCCCTTTTGCCCCCCCATAGAGTAAAGGAATGTTTTTTAATAGCTGTTTGATGATTCTTTAGCTTGTGTATAATACGTTTTATAATCTAATACTGGTATATCATGCAGGAGTTTGGACCAAATCCTTATTTTGAAGACAATAAGTTATGTAAGGTTTTCAAATATGGGGATGATGCTTCAACTACAGAATCTGGAAATGCTCCACATTGGAAAGATGGAATGGTATGCAATCTTGTATTTGATTATCAGCTGTAATATTGGTTTCTTCCCAAATTAACTTCTTACATATCACTTTTTAAATTATTATAAGAAATATTCAATATTCTAGAATGTCCACAGGATCTGACAAAACCAAAAAAGGCTGAAACAAAAGATAAGAAGAGGCCAAGGAAAACAGACAGGTATTTGTTTTCCTATGGAAAATGTATCAGTTTGAGGTGAAGTATATGACATTTTTGTTGACAGAAAAAAGAAAAATGTATTCTCGCACTCTCTTTATTACACACTCATACATGCACATATATAGGCATTGGAATACTCTAGTTTGTCTGTGCATGTGCAAGACCTTATGCTATAAAAATATATTTTACATTGAATTTGACTGTATAGTTCCAAACCAAAGGATTCTGGAGTACATACTAAAAATCAATGAGTAGACTAGTGATGATGCCAGAGCTCCACAAGTTAAACGGATCTAAATGATTGTGTTTGAAGACTGTATTTGTACTCATAATATTGCGATATTCTAATATATTGGCAAGTGTGCTTGCAGCTTTTTCAACTGGTTCAGTGAACATGTTGAAGAAGAGTTGGTTGTTGGAATGATGCAGGATGAGGTATTTTATTTCCAGCCATTGTTTGTATTTCATATTAGACAATAATATATAAATGCAGTCGATGCTGCTAATTGATTATAATAGTAACGAGATGGTATGATGCATCTGTTGTATTATTCCAAGTTTTCATTGCCATCAAAGTATAGAATTAACATGTTTTCTCCTGACTTTGTTTTCCAAAAAGTGTGATTTCTTTGCTGAAGCTTTTGGTTAAGCTAAACATCATGGTATGATAATCTCGAAGCTTAAACTTCCAACACAAAATAAAAGAAAAATCACATAAAAATTCACTGACACAATCAAATGTGGTTACTAAGGGACATGACAATGATATGGAGCATTCTTATATTAAATTTTGTTGCAAGAATACAGACAGGACCAGGAAAAGAATGTCCACAAAGCAGTTCTGGAATGCTTTTAGACTGGCTGGCCTCTTTTGGCTAGTTGTACAGAAAATGATGGAAAAGTGTGAATATTGATGTTTTTTTAGATGCGTTTTATTCAATGTGGGAACAACAGAGTGGAAGTGAATCACTTGGTGTCCGTGCTTCCTCATTTTATGCAGTAAAAATGACATTCTTGGGACATGACCCATGTATGTTCTATAATTTGAATTTCTATTATGAAGAGAATAACTTTATGACATTCTTGGGACATGACCCATGCATGTTCTATAATTTGAATTTCTATTATGAAGAGAATAACTTTATTTTTTAGATAAGATTCCTTTTAGTTTTTAACCAGACAAGCAATATTGATCTAATTTGTCTTTTGATTTGCATAATTTATTTAGCACATGTAATGAACTTTAATGTTAAAATTGTTTTCAAATTTTCACATGTAGTCATGTTTAATTTTACTCTTTTCTGGAATTACTGTCATTCCTTTTCTTTCCCAAAGGAATGATACAATGATTCCAGAAAAGCAGAAAAATAAACTTTAACATTCTTCATATTGAGTAAGTTCCACGCTGTAACCAATGCTTGATTTGTGATTTTTTCAGATAGCTGATATTATTAAGGACGACCTTTGGGTTAATCCCCTGAGATATTTTAACAATGTAAGACTGCGTCTCTTTTCTTTATATATGTATATTTTATGAAATTTCTTTTTTTTTTTCCATGTTTTTGTCTGAAGAATAACATATTCACAGGCACTTGTGTTAGGACCCCCGCCATTAAGAATGGTTTAATGGTATTAATCCACAAGGCATTACTGGACCAATTTTTATTTGATAATTTTTGCAATGAGAAAGGAATACACTGAAGGCATTAAAAGTCCTATTTGGATTAAAAATCTGTGTACATCAAATGCATGGCTGTAGGTAACATGTGTTATAGGTTGACAAATTATTGACATTTTTGTTAATTTTCAATGTATTCTAATCCCGTGATATTTAATGTGGAGTGGCACCCAAGTAGTTTCTGTCTTAGCTACGGCTAAGGATTCTTCTTGAGTATGCCCATGCCATAAGATAGGAGACTAGCCTGCCACTAGAGAGTATCCAAATCTGTGAAGCAGAATCTCGTGGAATTGTATATTCAATGAAGTAGAAGAGTTGGGCGAATGCAAATAGCGAGTCATGATTGGTAAAATCAAATTTTTAATTTGAGGAAATGCTTAGAGAAGTTGGAACCCCAAATTGGTAATAACTAATTCACAACACTGGCCCGAGTAATTAATTAAAACCAAGTAGTTTTACCTGTACCTTATAGAGGTCTTTTAGAAATTAATAATCAAATAAAAATTCAATGTGAAGCTAGCTTTGAAATTTCATTTGAGCTTATACCATGGGGTAACTTTAGTGTTGGAACTAGTGATAAAGTTTCAGATTGTGTTCCTCTACCAATAAGGGATTGATCCAGATGTGTGATTATTTATTTACAGTATGTTGGTGTTCCTTTTTCGGTTTTAAGGGATATGATCCCTGAGGTTTACCACAGAGCTGGAGTTATGAATTGTAGTTTGGAAACAGTATCATTTCTTCAGTACAGATTGATAACTTATTTATTACATCATTATTTGGCTTTTTCCAGGAAAATGAAAGTGATTCGGATGATGAGGAAGGTGATGATGAGGAAGGTGATGATGATGAAGATGAAGATGACGAGGATGGTGATGAAGATGATGAGTGATTGAAATTGATTTTTTTTTTTCAGATTATGACAGATTGACACATTCTTCACAAAATTTTGTTAATTTTGAAAGTTGGCTGTTTTGACTGGTGAAGTTTTTAGAGGAAAATTTTAGTCCCAAGTTGCAGAAGACAATGTCTAGAAAGATGGTTTCTTTCTTGCATATACTGGCAATTTAGCTGTAGGAATGTCTCACAAAATGACCCTTTTTGAAGGGGATCATGGGTGCTTAAACAGCCACATCAAGTGGAGTTTGCTTGCCATTATGAAGTTCTTAAATTGTTTTGCAAGAACTTAGTCCCTATGTAGAAAATATGTTCAAATGACCTGCACATTTGTATGTTTTTATGTTTTTTAATCTAAAGATCATTTATATAGTATTGATGTGTAGATTCACTTTTAGGACCATTTACTACATTCATGTTATGCAATTTAGTGGGATAGGTTAGGGTGCTGGAGACTTAAAATACTTTTCAAGTTCTACTTGGAGCTATCGTAGGAAGGTTATTGGATCTCATTTATAGAATTGGAAAAGTAGAGGAAGATTACCCATTAAATTCTGATTTAAAGTCTAAGAATCCTAAAAGGAACAGTGCTAACAAGCATCACCCCAGGTAGATATTGATATACGAGATCAATCATATATCAGGTAGAACTGGACTGTCGGTAAAAGCTACATAGATATGGAGAAAATGACACCTAAGAATGAGGGCGGATGTCCATGTGAAAAATTGGGAAGTTCTCAAACCTAAAATACTGTGTGAGAAAGGAAGGATGTTATTATGAAGACATTTGAATACAAGCATTTCAAAGAAGTTATTGGGTCTTGATATTTAGAAAAATTTAAGTTAATGTAACAGGTACAGATGTAAACAGCAAAATAGATTAAATTTTTAAATGCAGTTACATACTTGATCAAGATAATGAAATATACAAACAACATGTGCACAAGTATTGGCGTGTGAAATTCTGTGATAGCCATTGGCAGAGCTAAGATCTACCAAGCTTGGCTAGTTTTGCCTTCTAAAATATTCATCCTTTATGAGTAAAACCCTTTGTACTTGCATATATTTGCTTGTTGAAGTCCGTGGAATGCTGAAATTGATAAGTGGCTGTTCGACACTAGCAACTATGATGCCTTTTGTTTGTAGATCTGAATTAAAAAAAAATATAACACTAGATGGAAAAGGACCTTTACATAAAATGATCTAGGATAATTAAATAAATGCAATTTATTGACAACAATTAACCTAGATAATAGTGCTGGGACTTTCTAGTATGAATTGGTACAAAAAACTTTGTAGATAAATGCTGTGCGTTGCATGATCAATCTTTATATTGCAAACTTAATTTGGCACACAAACTTGATTTGAGTTGCACAAGACTGATTTAACAAAAGTTGTGCGTGGAAATCTGTTGGCCTTCGCTTCTTGTCCTCTAAGAAGTCAAGGTGGTGTCTAGAGACACCATTGAGGAGCTTGCCTTCTCAATAGGTGAATAGGTACTCTTAGGTCAAATGTCTTGGTGGGCCAAATTAATGACAAAAAAGGTTGAAGACAACATTTGTAGACATGTAGATGACTTATATGAAATGTAGATTTGATTTCTTTATTGCCCTTTAAAATTGAAGTGCGCCCTAACAATGCACCTTTTTCATCTTCTAATCCACCTTGTGAAATTAAGTGCACAATGAAGTCTTTAAATACCATAACATGTGTTAGCAAGAAGTAGGGCATGATTGGACGCTGGCGCATACACTATACGGAGGATGGAGTCGACAGAAGATGTTAAAGGATACACATCCCTTTATATATATATATATATATATATATATATAGGATAAGATAAGTAGGATATGATATGATGATATGAGAATGACATAGAAGTCATGTATGTAGACGGATGAGGTAGATACTTAGCCCTATTAGTGGATGAATGTATGATGTCGATTGCTATTTATATAGATATATGGAGATCTGCCGGTCCCAGATAATTCTGTGTTGTCTTACTGTTATGATTTGTATGTGATACTTTGTTTCTGTTATTCTTTGTGTTTTGCTATCAATTTCTAACTACTTGACTGGGGTATTAACTAACTACAAAGACTTGACCGAGGACTAGATCTTCGAACCGGAATTCCTCTCCATTTCTTACCAACATTTGGTTCCATTGCCAGGGCCCTGGAAGAAGGTAGTTGAAGATTGAAGGGGCAAAACATTCAAAGGAGTAGCGCAGCGTTTCAGAAAGTAGAGAAGGCTAGATTGGCGGAAATTTTTTTCAAGTTGTGGAGAAATTTAAGTCTCCTTAAGTTCCTACATCTATGAGATGGGGGTAGGCACTTAAGGGGATGGCAAGTGGAAAAGGGGTAGGGTCCGCAAGGATTCTTCAAACAATGTGACTCTTCAAACAAGGCTACCATGGGATATAAAATGACTAATGGAACACCAAATCAAGAAAACTCATGGCGAAAGGGGAGAACCGGAAGAAAAGAGAGATCGATGAAGAAATCAGAACTGGAATGGAGATAAACAAAGAAGAAAAAATGAAGCAAACTCAAGAATGATAGGAATGCTATTGTAGAAGGATGGAAAGGACACAAGAGAGTAGAAAAGAGATAACAAAAGTTGCAGAAGGAAAGGAAGAACAATTTGTTGAGCGTGCCATGGAGGGTGCTGCTGAAAGGAAAGAAGACGACAAGTGTGTCATGGAGAATGTTGTTGAGCGCACCATTGGGGGCGCTGTCAGAGAAAGGAGGTTAGAAGGAGAAGAGGTAGAGCGCGTCATGGAGGATGCTGCTGAGCGTGCCACTATGGATGTTGTCAGAGAAGAACACAGAAGGGAAAAGGGAGAAAGAGGCGAACTAGGATTTCTACCGCAAATTGTTGGAAATTCCGAATTAACACCGGAAATTTTGAAGATGGATGAAAAATATATAGAGGAGCTAATTTGTCGAAGCATAAAGAAGATAAGAGGAGGAGAAGATGCAGTAAACATTGAGAGGAGTTTGAGGGTTTTGGAAGGTTATTTCAATCATCATTGGACGTTGACATGATGTCATTCACAAATAGAATAGTATCCCCTAATTTGAAGAGACTACGAAGAGACACAACCCCTAGACTATGAGTCACCCCAAGTGCCATACAAAGTCAAGAATTTTAGTTGAGAAGGAAAATATTCAAGCAAACAAGGAAGCAAAGAGAATAGAAGAGATCTGGAGTGATTTCGTAGAAGTTTTAGGAGAGTACTTTGATATCTGACTACAAAGAGACAAGGGAAGGGAAAGAAACCAAGTTGATAGAAGAGAGCCTAATCAGAAGAGCAGATCGGAGGAAACCTACCGCAAAGTACCAGAGACTTTGAGAAGACCAATCATGGATATCCCTATCAAGTTACTAGTCTTTGAGAAGGACACTCCTGAAGTAGCAGAGCACATTTTTGTTTTGGAGTCTAATTTGGAACCGGAAAGGGGTAACAAGAGATGAAATCAAATAGTTTGACTTCATAGGCACCTTGCAGAATGAAGTATTGAAGTGGTATAGAAAGACATGTCCAAACAGTGATAAGGAATGGGAGGAAATCAAGAAACTATTTTTGGAGAATTTTGGAGTTCTGGGTATTCCTACAGATGGGGTCAACAACATGAGAGATTTGATGCAGTTGGATAAAGAATCTATAAAGGATTTTGATAAGAGATTCAAGGAGACAACTAGGAAGTTAGAGGAACCACTAACTGAGAAGCAAAAGATAGAATGGTTTATCTTCGGAATAAATCTCGACATAAGACCCACCTTGGATGGAAGAATATTTGAAACATATGCCAAAGCAGTGACACTAGCTTGTCGGATAGAGTCTCAATTTTGGCGCAGACAAGACAAAATGAAGGAAAACCTAGAACTGGAGAAGTTGAAGTTGGAATTGGAGCAATTGAAGCTAAGACGAGATTTTGGCTAAGTAGGAGGAAAATACACAGAAGCAAAGGCTTAATATTTGGTGTTTATACTGTACAAAGGAAGGTCATTTGAGAAATGAATGCCCTAGAATGAAAGGTGAAAGGCAAGTTGTTACAATGAAGGCAAACATCAAAACAACAACAAAAAGAATAAATTCAGTATACTGCGGATTGTGGGGAGAATGGGATGACCATGAAACACTAGATTGTCCTTCACAGAACTTCTGAAGGAAAAGAGATATTGATGATGAAGAAGATGAAACATGGTATAGTAACACAAGCTCCGCGGAGAGCAACATGTCATACATGAAGGGTATAGTAGAAAGAAACTCATGATCAAGGCTACAAGCACAACCAAATTGGAGAAACCAGAGGAATGCGAATGCAATACAAAGTTCAAACTCTAGTGGTCCATCCTATGGGAATAGCTATAATAATGATGGCAGAGAGTAGTTTGGAGGCTATAGAGGAGGCCGAGGCCGTGGAAGAAGTCAAAGAAAGAGAGGATGCTACATGCTTCAATTACAGTAAGCTATGACACTTTGCTAATGAATGTTGGGGCGAAAGAAAAACAATGTTCATTTTGTAGTAGTACAGAGCATGATCTATTTTCTTGTGATAGAACACAACAGTACTTCCGAAATGCAACACCACAATCTAAGAGTGATGAGTTACAGAACCTAAATAATAAAAAATGAGCTAGGATCATAAAAAGGGAACCTAAGGGTCATGGAGCAAGAACTTGTTGGAAGAATAATAGGGAGGAAATAGACACATCTTCAACAAAATCTACATAAGGAGAAGAGTATTACTGGAGAAGCAAGCCAAAACATACCGGAAAAGATTGAAGAAGAAGGAAGGAGAAAGCTACAGTACTGAAAAGACAAGGAACATATATTGAAAGACATTACACCATTGAGACAGAAGAGGAAGACAGTGAGGAGGAAGAATAATTTGTTCCTACTAAGAAACATCATGAGGAAGTGTTGTAGAAGACTAAACAAACAATAAGGAAGGAGCAAGAAAAGGAGAAACAATACAATCAATTTTTCACCGAAGAAGAAGTAGAAGCTCTCAAGTAGTTAGCACAATTGACAAAACAACACAAACTCATTGAGAAACATAAGCAATTTTCTAAATATTGGAATAAGGATCAAGGTCAAAAGAGTCAACTCTGGAGGATGGGAAGAACAGATAGAGAATGGAAGACAAAGCCACTTACGGTGGATGTTCATATAAATCATAGAAAATTCTGGAATGCTATGATAGATTTGGGAGCAGATATCAACATGATCACAAAGAAGCTTTGGAATAGTTGGGAAGACCTAAACTGACAGAGACAACTTACAATATCATTTTGGTAGATGGATCTAATATGCAAACAATGGGAACATGGAATCAAGTGGAAGTCAACCTAATAGGGGTCAAACAATTCTTAGACTTTATTGTTGTGGCCATGAAGGATCAAGAAGAAGCTTTCAATGCACTTTTGGGTTTGAGATGGTTTGTAAATGTAAATGACATCATAGACTCTCGAAAAGAAGATCTATCATTTGCTAATGATAATAAGATTGTCAATATTCCTTTGGGATCATCAATGGAAGAAGCATACATAGAAGAAGTCAATCAGGTAGAAAATAATGAGAAGGATTCAAAATTTTCAAGGTTCGATGCAGAAGAAACAACATAAGAGCCTAACTTTGAGGGAGAATTGGAGATAGAAGAAGATCACTACAACACAGATAATGAGGAAGTTCTAGAAGCTTGGCTAAGAGAAGAACCAGAACTAAAAACATAAAATGCTTGGTTACTAAAGCATATTCATGATCAGGATTGGTAAGGAAGACATACCGTAATCGTTTGCATTTTATCAAAACCCATCGCAAATCATTTGCGACATATCTAGGGAGGGCAAGGAGGCTATATCTTAGAAATTTCATCAAATGAAGCAGAAAAATCGACTGATAAGTGCCAGGTAGCATCCATGATAATACACCTTTTTACCTCTCTTTTTCTTCCTTCTTATTCCATTGTCCTGATGATTGCACCAAAGTAGATTGACAAGATTTGTTCTAATTATGTTAATAAGAGATGAATTACCTAAAATCATGATTTTTGATTAAAGGACTAATGTGCATTAAATTAATGGAAATATGTAGAAATTTTCTCTTTTTGAATCTACAGGGGTAGTTGTTTAGGCAAAAACAATTTTGAGCATCTCCGGAGGTGGTCCTAATAATCTTTGGAGCTGACATAAGGATACCACACCACTCTCCAATGTTTTCCAATATGATTGGAAAGATTTTGAGATAAGGGGGTGAACCATCTCTCGAGCTAGATTGAAGTCATAAGCATATCTCTGGAGCTAGACAGAAAGTCATGAGCATATCTTTGGAGCTGTAGATAGAAGCACACACCTCCAGAGTCTCCTTAATACAAATGTAGATTTCTAGCGCAGCTGCCAGTCAACACTTCTAGTGATAATTGGAGTGCTCCAGGGATTACTCAATCAACACCTGAGTAATCGAATGAAGACTCTAGTTAACTGCTAGAAGTTTTATTTCTCTTTTTGATTTTGCACGAGTTCTCGACAAACTGATTAAGTACCTGTATTTCAGGGCCTCACTGCCCAGTTGTATTTGAAACTAAGACTTAGATTTAGTGAGACTGCTGTTCCACTAAAATCTATTTCAATTGCATGATTTTGTTCTGCAGTTAAACAGTTGATAGAATAAGAGATTGATGCTATCTCATAGATAAACTAGTAGTTAGAATAAGTGATATCTCATCGTTGGATTTGATATAAATATATAAGGTAGAAGCAGAAGAAGATATGGATTATTATTATTGTAATCTCATTTTTGATATAGACACTTTTCTGAATACAAAAGGATACTGATGGGATTGGACTGAAAGAGAATTGTGATATTATATTTCTGTGTTGATTCATTGCCTTAGTCTTCAGTCCTGAGGGTGAGGAGCAAGGGCCCACTTCCACCACAAGGCAGAGGGCTAGTATTTGTTTATTTGTTATTCTGTTTAGAAATATAGTTACTATTTTCTTCTAAATAAATGTATGGATTAATATAGATCTACATTAGCAATTCATTGTTTTAGCTTTGTTTCTAGCATTCCTAGAATTTATTTCCATAGCGGATAGATCAGTAGCATTAGTTTTCTCAATCAATAGAGATCATTAGAGTTAGTTAAATAGACTAGCAACTATAGGATTCCTAATTGTAGATAGCCAAGGACACAGCTTTGGATTTGACATATAAAAATATGATTAAATGTCGAGGGCCAATGACCCTTGTCATCGACATACCAAGATCACTGAGTTATCGGAGACACAAACATGACAATCATAGGCAAAGAGGAAGAAGAAAATGGAAAAGATACAAGGAAAACAATGTGGGGAGGTTATTTCAGATGCCAAAACCACCAGATCACCAATCTCTAGAAGAAAGAAACTGATTGTGGAGAGATTCCGCCATTGTACCATAGTGTATTATGGATTGACCACTAACAAGGGGTATAACTTAAAACACAAAAAACAAGGAAATAATATAACGAAGAAAAATAAGAAAGGGAATGCGAGAAAAATTAGGGCGAAAAAGGTGGGGTATTTAACTCTAATCAGACATTACAACCTCATTTTGCATTCACACTTTGGAAAATTTGGAGCTTCGAGAGAAAACACAATGGTGAACAAAGTAGTGAAGAGTATAAGAACACAAATAACTAGAGAATACACAATGGCTACCCCTGAGTTGATTGACATCACATACAAGCCGAGGCTGAAGTTTAAGAAACATCCATGGAAAGCTATAGAAGTGGATAAAGACAACGCATTCTCGAATGTGCCGACACATGTGGTCTACATAGAGGATGTGAGGAAGTACATTCACAATACCTTGGCAGAGATTGACCATGTTGACATTTCTTCTGAATCAGCATTAGGGTTTGCCACTTCTAATGCACAGGCAGATTCAGGCCAACTGAATACAGGAGGTTGCGTGAGCTCCTCCCCTTCACTTCTGGTTCTGCCGCACCAAGGGGGGTATCCCTATAACTTAAGATGTAACCTTGACTAGCTCAAAGATAGAAAGATCTAACTTGACAACAACAGGCAGAATACTCTCATGTATGGACCAAGATCTGCATGATAGATCACAAGGCTGGCAACATTCTTGGACATGATGTCTGGTTGGGTATGAGAGTATGCAGGGGGTTCCTAATCCTACTCCTACAACTAACAGGTGGAGGTATGAAATGGTTTGATATGAATTTGGATGCAAAGCTGGACATGGTGTATAACACAAGAACACAGCATGATTGGTGCCTATCCAGGGCTTGGAGTCGGTAGACATACACCTGTGAATGATCAGCATAAATAGCTAAAACTGGATTTCAGGGGGATACACATGATATCTGCCTTACAGATATCTCCCAATATAGAGTGTTGAGCTATCTCTACTTATGGTATCCCTACTGCAGTATACCCTTCCCAATGTTCAACCTGAAAACAGTTTAATCTGCCCCTTGAGCAGAGGTTAAAAGATCAGACATTCAACATAGGAATTCTATGCTCTAGAATCTAAACATAAGCAAACATCCAGGTCCAGAAGAAGGATACATGCAATACTGGAGACAGAATTAACACAACACATGCTAAGGTAGCATTACTCATATAAGATCAACCATGAAACCAGTGGATTCATGCCAAGTCCTACAACAGGAGATACATAAACTCACAAGAAAAACTGTACAGAGCAACCAGATCAGCTGGTTTTGGATTACAGAGCCAAAAAACTACAACTTTCAACAACCTTGAATGAATAACACCGTCTGCATTATATAGCAGGAAGGTGCCTTCAGCATTAACTACCAGGTTGACCAAAACTCCCGCCAGACACACGGTATCATGAAAATGGCGCCCAAACACAACCAGATTGGCGCCCAAACTTGAATGCAGCAGGTAGGGGAGGAGACAGGAAGATTTCTCGAGCCCTGCGCCATCATCCGCTGATTGACGCCTTCAGTCGGGTACCAGATCGACCCACGCCATCGCCCATACCTCTGCAACCTTCGCCATTAATGGCGCACCAACCCGCGGCCTCGGGAAGAACATCGTACAGACTATCGCAAGCATTTCCCGCCGAGATTCATCATCATGATATTTGAAAATGCAGGATAACAATATCCCACATGCACCCCGCGATGACCTCAATAACACTTTATATACTAGGTCATGAGCATATATCATGTCGGTGCTTTTGCTCCTGACGACATTAGTATAGAACTTCATCATCATCATCCTTCAGCAGCATGATATCCTGTTGATTGAAATATCACCCTGACGTCATCATCATATCGCAATATAGCCTACATGATAATCGCCTTCATCGGCTCAACCTGATCCATCGGAGAAACATCCTCCTGCTGAGCTTATTCTAAAAGTCTGGCCGATGAACATCCTGATGACGTCATCATCATATCCTGCTGACGTCATCATCATATCTGCCTACTGCGCACCTCCTCATATCCGGATGAAGTCATCATCATGTTTGCAAATATCAGGAGGTCTCTTCAAGATGATCAGCTGTTAGAAATATGACCCCCACGGACCTTGATGACGTCATCATCATATTAACATCATCATGATATTCGGAAGACAACTGGATATTTGGAAATATCCTCCTGATGTTCAAATATCAGGTTGCACTGTAGCTCCACTGTAAGATCGGGGCGATAACTGAATATGATGATGCTGCTTGAAAAGATCACCCCCAGTAGATAATGCGCGAAGCTAGCAGGCGGATATCTCCTTAATATTAGCATCATCATGATGCTTGAACCAACAAACATATATCCGGGTGATATGAAAATATCACCCCCTCCCTCGGAATATCATGATGCAGATAGGCAGAGAAAAAGATATCACCCTGAGATAAGGATGACGTCAGCATCATCAGGATGAAGAAACAACGAACAAGAAGTGATACAACATCATCAGGATGATATTGACTAAGATCATCCTGACGTTCAAAATATGATGACCCTAGTGAATATCGGGTCGCACTTAGAACTCTTCAACAACATCATCAGGATGATCATAACCAAGATCACCCGATGATAAAAATATCACCCCGGCGAAATATCATGAAGGCAGAAAATATGATGACCTCCGCACGCAGCAGGATGAAAACTGGAAAAATCATGATGATGACGACGACCCTTAGGATAAAACAAGTTAGGTCGAGCAACTCAAAGAATAAGCAACATCATCATCATGCCTGCGCAAGGTGATAAATGGAAGATCACCGGAGACTTTGAAGAATCACCCTCGTAAGCAGATCAGGGCGCACTGTAGCTCGTCAGCATCATCATGATAAAAACCAAACATCACCCCATACCTCAATATGATGATGACGATGAGAAACCGGTCGACGGAGAACATGATGATGATGACCATCATCGAAACAAACATGATGACGATGACCTCCTCCTCAGGAAAATATGATGCTGCAGTTGAAAAATGCTGAGGAGATCCAACACTTAGAAAAAATGGGCAAGAAGATAAAGGCTTCAAATGAAGAAACCTCCTGATCATGACAAATCAACCCCTGGTCAAAATGAGTGTCAACAGTGGCTCTGTCTGGGGACGTGCAGGTGAAAACCTGCAGCGAGAACCCCAGATCTCTGGGATGCAGACCAGTCCCTTATCCATTGGGCACAGAGTCAAATACTGCACTGACCTGCATCACCAAACACACTTGATGGCCTAAGGCCACCAAGAAAAGAAAAACATGTATCTCCCTTTGTCAAATATCTTGTTTTCATCTGCATGCACTGGGTCAAGCTTGGAGATACTACAAAGATCCACCCACAAACAAATCTTGTCGTCTGCATATTCAATCCTCTGGTTTGGCTTGTCATTATCACCCCTGTGCAGATAACCTTCAGCATCATGTGCCATGTGGGTGTAGAATATATCAGGCAATGCATACTCAAATGGTATGGAATACAGGTTATCATCTGTATCTTCATCTTGCATTGCAACATGATCTCCTAGCTGGACTGCAAATAGGAAACACTCAGAGTCCACCACACAACTAGGAAGATCAAGGCTCATTGTATTATATGCTGGCTCATCAAAAGAAAAGCTTTCAAAATCACAATTGTGTACATCATGTACACAACCATCTGGTACACCAGGCTGGAAAAGATCAGGCTCTGGCATCTCTTTCAAATCAGGCACATCTTCACAGTCACTTACCTGATGTATGTTGTTTCCTCTTTCATCATGATGAGAAACAGAATCCAAGCCAAAAATAGTGTCTAGATCCCCACCATACTCAGACAGATCCTCATCACCATATGTGTCATAAATGGGTGACCCAGGTGCATCAGTTTCATCAGAGTATGCCATTTGTTCATGGGCAGCAGAGCACATCTCTTCATCATCAATGGATTCATTCTGTGGAGGAGTATCAGCCTGTGTGTCATAAGCAAAACAGCCATCAAATGAAAAACAATCATGCTCTGAACTAGCACTTATTTCAATTTCTGACTGCTCTTCATGATCTCCATGTGTTTGAAAGATAGGCAATGGGTCACACATAGGACTGCTTCTCTGTTTGCTTATATCTTCTCTGTCTTGAGTACAATACTCACAATTTTCTCCACAGGTCCATTCTAAAAATTGCTCATTGCTGTCCACAACCTCATTATTGTTTTCATGGTCAGCTGCCTCATCATTGCAATGGGAATCCTCACTAGTCCTTTCACTGGCATCCTCAGCTGGTGAACAATCCAGTTGAGCAGTATTGTTAGCATTGTGTTCAAATACAACAATCTCAACCTCTATGCTTTTATTTTCATTTTTATCTGCACATGATGCCATAATCATTTGGTCATTTGCAGCTTCATAACCATTATTCACACCAAGGCCTGGGGACAGGGGTTTCAGCAGGTGCACATTTCTCATTTCTTCTACATTTTCTAAAAATTTGTATGCCATCTGCATACTTGTCACCTTGAAATCCTTCAGTATTGCACTAAAGCCCTCCTCAAAAGCTTCAAAGAATATGCCAACACAGGCTGAAATATCAGGTCTGAAACTTTCAGGGACATGTGAAAGGGCTACTGCAAACCTATGACTGAAATCAACACATGGCTCTTCATCTTGTTTTCTGATTCTCATCAATTCTGTAACAAAATCAGCCGGTTCTTTTGCAAATTCTTCCTTGAAACAGTCAGCAAGCTCATCCCAACAGGCAAAGGATTTCTTTGGAAAGCTCAAATACCAGTCTTTTGCTTTTGCATCAAAGGACCTAACAAGAAACCTCATCCACATATCCTCATCTCTGAATGAATATTTTCCCATAAAACTTTGAAAATTTTGGATATGTGCATTCCCATCACATACATTGTGACCACTAAATCTAGGCATCTGACAGTATATCCTAGCAGGCATAATTTCTACTTCATAATCCACCCATGACAAATCCAGTTGGTCATACAAAGGATCAAAAGGGCTGACAGGAGGTTTAGCTTTCTGACAGGCAGACACAACAGGGTTACTGCTTTTTAACTGGGCCTGCTCAGCCTCTAAGAATATCAACCTATTTCTTATCTCCTCTATTCCTTTATCCAACATTTCACCACTGAGTGTGGGATAACTCATACTTGGATTCACAAAAATCTTACTCTTAGACATTGTTTGTCTGTCTAAGACCTAAGGCTTCCCCTGGCATCTAACCTATGCAGTAAAATAGCAAATAAAAGGGGAAGGAACAAGGTACCTTTTCTCATACAGATGCAGAAATATGAACAACACATTTCTGTCACATCACATACATCCATCTTTCATGTGCATTTGGATCTTTTTTACAGAGTCGCCACCTCTCCAGAGAGGATAAAATTTACAGCAGCTGAAAGCTACTTCTCCAGGTTCATTCCACCAGCAGAGCAAAACTTCACCAGAGACTGCGGGATATCACTTTACATTAACTTCCCCAGCGGAGTCGCCATTTTGTTGACATTTCTTCTGAATCAGCATTAGGGTTTGCCACTTCTAATGCACAGGCAGATTCAGGCCAACTGAATACAGGAGGTTGCGTGAGCTCCTCCCCTTCACTTCTGGTTCTGCCGCACCAAGGGGGGTATCCCTATAACTTAAGATGTAACCTTGACTAGCTCAAAGATAGAAAGATCTAACTTGACAACAACAGGCAGAATACTCTCATGTATGGACCAAGATCTGCATGATAGATCACAAGGCTGGCAACATTCTTGGACATGATGTCTGGTTGGGTATGAGAGTATGCAGGGGGTTCCTAATCCTACTCCTACAACTAACAGGTGGAGGTATGAAATGGTTTGATATGAATTTGGATGCAAAGCTGGACATGGTGTATAACACAAGAACACAGCATGATTGGTGCCTATCCAGGGCTTGGAGTCGGTAGACATACACCTGTGAATGATCAGCATAAATAGCTAAAACTGGATTTCAGGGGGATACACATGATATCTGCCTTACAGATATCTCCCAATATAGAGTGTTGAGCTATCTCTACTTATGGTATCCCTACTGCAGTATACCCTTCCCAATGTTCAACCTGAAAACAGTTTAATCTGCCCCTTGAGCAGAGGTTAAAAGATCAGACATTCAACATAGGAATTCTATGCTCTAGAATCTAAACATAAGCAAACATCCAGGTCCAGAAGAAGGATACATGCAATACTGGAGACAGAATTAACACAACACATGCTAAGGTAGCATTACTCATATAAGATCAACCATGAAACCAGTGGATTCATGCCAAGTCCTACAACAGGAGATACATAAACTCACAAGAAAAACTGTACAGAGCAACCAGATCAGCTGGTTTTGGATTACAGAGCCAAAAAACTACAACTTTCAACAACCTTGAATGAATAACACCGTCTGCATTATATAGCAGGAAGGTGCCTTCAGCATTAACTACCAGGTTGACCAAAACTCCCGCCAGACACACGGTATCATGAAAATGGCGCCCAAACACAACCAGATTGGCGCCCAAACTTGAATGCAGCAGGTAGGGGAGGAGACAGGAAGATTTCTCGAGCCCTGCGCCATCATCCGCTGATTGACGCCTTCAGTCGGGTACCAGATCGACCCACGCCATCGCCCATACCTCTGCAACCTTCGCCATTAATGGCGCACCAACCCGCGGCCTCGGGAAGAACATCGTACAGACTATCGCAAGCATTTCCCGCCGAGATTCATCATCATGATATTTGAAAATGCAGGATAACAATATCCCACATGCACCCCGCGATGACCTCAATAACACTTTATATACTAGGTCATGAGCATATATCATGTCGGTGCTTTTGCTCCTGACGACATTAGTATAGAACTTCATCATCATCATCCTTCAGCAGCATGATATCCTGTTGATTGAAATATCACCCTGACGTCATCATCATATCGCAATATAGCCTACATGATAATCGCCTTCATCGGCTCAACCTGATCCATCGGAGAAACATCCTCCTGCTGAGCTTATTCTAAAAGTCTGGCCGATGAACATCCTGATGACGTCATCATCATATCCTGCTGACGTCATCATCATATCTGCCTACTGCGCACCTCCTCATATCCGGATGAAGTCATCATCATGTTTGCAAATATCAGGAGGTCTCTTCAAGATGATCAGCTGTTAGAAATATGACCCCCACGGACCTTGATGACGTCATCATCATATTAACATCATCATGATATTCGGAAGACAACTGGATATTTGGAAATATCCTCCTGATGTTCAAATATCAGGTTGCACTGTAGCTCCACTGTAAGATCGGGGCGATAACTGAATATGATGATGCTGCTTGAAAAGATCACCCCCAGTAGATAATGCGCGAAGCTAGCAGGCGGATATCTCCTTAATATTAGCATCATCATGATGCTCGAACCAACAAACATATATCCGGGTGATATGAAAATATCACCCCCTCCCTCGGAATATCATGATGCAGATAGGCAGAGAAAAAGATATCACCCTGAGATAAGGATGATGTCAGCATCATCAGGATGAAGAAACAACGAACAAGAAGTGATACAACATCATCAGGATGATATTGACTAAGATCATCCTGACGTTCAAAATATGATGACCCTAGTGAATATCGGGTCGCACTTAGAACTCTTCAACAACATCATCAGGATGATCATAACCAAGATCACCCGATGATAAAAATATCACCCCGGCGAAATATCATGAAGGCAGAAAATATGATGACCTCCGCACGCAGCAGGATGAAAACTGGAAAAATCATGATGATGACGACGACCCTTAGGATAAAACAAGTTAGGTCGAGCAACTCAAAGAATAAGCAACATCATCATCATGCCTGCGCAAGGTGATAAATGGAAGATCACCGGAGACTTTGAAGAATCACCCTCGTAAGCAGATCAGGGCGCACTGTAGCTCGTCAGCATCATCATGATAAAAACCAAACATCACCCCATACCTCAATATGATGATGACGATGAGAAACCGGTCGACGGAGAAAATGATGATGATGACCATCATCGAAACAAACATGATGACGATGACCTCCTCCTCAGGAAAATATGATGCTGCAGTTGAAAAATGCTGAGGAGATCCAACACTTAGAAAAAATGGGCAAGAAGATAAAGGCTTCAAATGAAGAAACCTCCTGATCATGACAAATCAACCCCTGGTCAAAATGAGTGTCAACAGACCATATGATATTTGAAGAGTTGAGGGACACATTAATAGGAGACAGGGTATCTGCCTGAGTATGCAAATATACCAGCGGAGAGACTAGATGTGTGGAAGGACTACCCTGATTTCATAGATGGATAGGAATGGGTAAGAATCATTCTGAGCCGAGTTCATGATGAGTTTATATATTTGGACAAACCCTACAAAATCACAAAGGAGGCCATTAGGGCAGTCACGTGGTTAAGTGTCGTAGGACCCCTACCGACAATGAAGGCCATTAGAACATCTCAAGTGAGGGAATTGACCGGAGCAACAACAAATGGAATGAACATGCATGTAAAGGACATCACAGACTCGGGAGTGAAATATGCCACCATGGGTATTGCTTACAAAGTGTACTATGTCAACCAGGAGGGTTCGGCCACTGCCATTGCTATCCACACTGCTTATCAGATGGTGAAGGAGGGCAAAGATTTTGATCTTTGTGAGGTAATGCAACAACTGCTGGAGAACTTGCAGAAGATCAAGGACTCAAATTACAACTTTCGATATGGTTCCCTGATTATTTGCCTTACATTTTATTTCTTGAATGAATTATCGGGGTTAAAGGGAAAACACTGACATCAAAACATACTGGTAGGGTTAGAGGTGAAAAGGCATATAGCTCAATTCAAGGACAAAAGCATACATTGCTGCATATTGGGGTTTTTTCAAAACCCCGTAAGAAGAAATGAGGGCAAGAGAAAGAATTCCCTATGGAGTGGTGATGCAATACATCAACCAAGTTACCTTTTTGGTAGACAAGGATTTCACTTACATAGAAGCAGTGGAGCCTAGAACAACATGGGTACCCCAATTGCCTTAATAGAGGCCAATGCTTATGCACAAAATCTACTGAGAAAACCCAAGGATACAAGTGCAGAGAATTTTGGCACTTATTCAGAAGTGATGGACAAACATCATAAAAAAGCATGCAGAGGAACAACTGGAAAAGCATAGAGATAAGTTACACGAAAAATGGGGAGTTCCAGAAAAGAGAACTACCTCAGCTCCAAAACCTTCTTCATCAGCGCCCCTGTCTACCAAGGAGGCTTCGACAAAAGGTTAGAAAGAACATCTCAAGCTCCATCATCATCAACAATATCATTCGGAGAGAGGGCAACATCAGAAGTCTTATCAGGAATGAAGAAGAATACACAAAAAAAGGCTCCTCGACAGAAACAAGCAAAAAGAAAGAAAACCCAGGAAATGCCAGAGCTGATGAAATCTAAAGAAGAGGGAGAAGAGCATGAATCAAAGCTGAAGAGAAAGAAACGAGGACAACAGACACCAGAAGAAGAACCGACAGAAGAACCAATAGAGGAACTGGCACAAGAGCTCTATAATTTGGATGCACTACTCAATGCTATGGAAGATGTAGGTATGTTAAAAGAAATTGCTGCTTTATATGATGATTCATCTGAAGAAAATAAACAAATGATAGTTCAAGCAATGATCCAATATATGAGAGATAAAGAGAAGACACTAGATGAGATAATGGAAGGCTGTCCAGAGAGCTTGATAGAAGCACTGAGGCAAAGGAGGAATAAGGCACTTCAATTGGAGGAAGAAATAAGGCAAAAGGCCATTGAGAAGCTTAGTGACACATTGTCACCGGAGAAGAAGAATGAGTTGATACAACTACAAGCCATGGAGCTCAGGAGAAAACAAAGAGTAGATACACTCATGGGTGGCAATAAGAAGGAAAAGGAGAAGATACAAAAAGAGAGAAGAAATAACAATAAATCTATATCAGTCTATCAAGGAGCAAGAACAACAACATGCACCATCACCTTTGCATAACATTGAAATACCAACAGGAGGACAAGACATAACAAAGGCAAATAAGGAGAATAGTCAACCAGAAGCTTCTACACAAGGGGTACCTCCTCCAAAGAACACAAGGATGAATGAGAGGAATACACAACAACAACAAATGAGCCCACAAACACATAATGCAGAGGAGAAGGAAGAAGGAACACAAGAGAATACAAAAGAGAAAAGGGCATTAGAGCAAGTTGATAATCCAAAAGCCTCTTCTTCGTCAATAGAATCCATTGAGGAGTTTTTGGAGCAACAAAAGTAGATAACACCAATTCTAACTCTACAATTGCTATAGTTACTGGTGGTAGAAGGTCAAGTAAATCTTGCCAGGATATCTCCATTACAGAAGCTGCAGTTAGGAGATGTATTCCACTCCTCAGCAAGAGTATAAATTTTGAAACATGTAGAGAGGAGTGAGTTGCTTCATGATGCAGTGAATACATTGGCCAAGGAGATGCTAGAGACACCAAGGGATATTACCTTACCCTTGCTGGAGCAATTGAAATAATTAACACATGGTTTCAAGGAGTATTCTAGCCAATTGGAGAAAAAAATCACAGAACAATTGAACAAGAAAAGACTGGTGGAGATGGCAAATAAGTGTTCCAAGGCACACATAGCTAGAGACACACATAAAGAGTATACAACACAGTATTGAGGAGGCAAACATCCTTTACCAATTTTGCTTAAAATGGTCACAATCCACAAAAGCAATAAAACACCAGATGGATGCTCTGGAACTACAAATAACAAATGGGCTAGCCCAGTATGATCCTCTAATGGATAAGGATGGAATAATAAGGGCACAAGTGGAGACACTTCACAACTAGTATCAACATCTCCAAGACCAAAGAGATCAAATAAGGAGCCAAATAAAGCAGTTAAGGGAAGTGGTCAACCATAGACTGGCTAACTTGACCGACAGTTTTGTAGAAGCTAAGCAGACAACACAAACAATACAGATATCGGCAAGTATAACAGAAGCAAATGACACATATATAAAAATAGAAGGACAAATAACTATGTTGTCTAAGGCCAAGAAGCAATGGGACACTTGTTTGACACCGCTGAAGCAAATCTACAAGGACTTGACTGAGGACTGGATCTCTGGACTGGTATCCCTCTCCATTTCTTGCCAACATGTCACATGAAATGTGTGCTAGTTTAGCTCACAATAGTTAGTCAAAGGGGGTGGAAATAATGAGATTTGAATTCAATACCTTGGATTTTGGGGGTTGTTTTCATGCTCCTTAGGGTTGTTCAAGTTAAATCCTCTACACTGTAGAAATGATTGTAAGGGATGAAGTGGTGATCTTGAGGTAGGGAACAAATGTATGGAAATCGGTGCAAATGGGGGTTAAAATATGGATGGGGCCATGAGATGAGCTTAACACAAGAGTATGCCACTTGATATATTATTGCATTAAGTCAATCCCATCAAAGTGTGTAGAAGATTAAATAGGAAAAAGCATGGGTATGTTAATTTCACCATTACATTTTGCCCCCACTTCGACGTGCATGCGAATCTGACATGAGCATGCATTTTACTGTATATAGACATTCTCAACCAACACGAGAAGTAAATATTCAGACAAAAGGGTATGGGTCCTTTAAAAATGATACAATTATTCTTCTCATTCTTTCCTTGGTATCAATGCTGCATCAAAATTTGTAGAACAACAAAAGGTGTGCAATGAGTAGTGTTTGCCACATGCTCAAAATAAACACAAACTACAAATTGCTTTATTTGTCTATGAAAAAATGAGAATAGAAGAGACATGAAATTTTGCCTATTTAGAAGTGGTATGAAAAACTTCATGTGATCTGGTCATGCGATAAGGGTCCATGTGATGTAGCCATGCAATAAAGCTCTAAATGATATGACCACACAATAGAACTCCATACGATGTGACGATGTAAGGCAATAAGACTCCATGTGACACAAATGTGTCACTGAAAAATAATATAACTTGGACACGGTGACGAGTCTCTATTTGGCACAAGAGACCATCTTAAATCTCAACCATGAAAAGTGTCAATGACAATATATGACCCCCCTCTAAGATGCAAGGAATTGGAGAGGTAAAAAATATAACATTGTAAAAAAATGTATACAAAGCATGTAATAATTGTCATGAATAAGCATTGTGTGATAAACAAATAGTGAAGATCAAATAATAATCATGTAAGCATATAAAATCAAGGGGTGAGAAGATGCCCCTAATTTGGGCAATCAATAAGATAGCTCTTCCAAGATCGATATGATCATGTTAGCACATAATGACAACATAAGCTATAATGACCATGGACTGGTGAGCCTTTACAAAAAGTTCATTAGGAACTTTAGTGGTATAGCCGCACACTTGACTCATTGCATGAGGAAAGGAGGATTTAGTCAGATGTCTGTTGTTGCTAAGAGTGTTGAACTCTTGAAGAAGAATGTAACAAAGGAGCCCATGCTTGTGCTCTTAAGTTTTGGGAAGGTTTTCTAGGTTGATTGTGATCCAAGTGGAAAGGCAATTCACACAATGTTAAGCCAGGAGGGTAAACAATTAGTCATGTACTTTAATGAGAAATTGAATGAGGCTAGGTAGAAGTAATCTTTCTATACCCAGGAGTTCTATGCTATTGTTCAAGCTTTATACAAGTGGAGACATTACATGCCAAAGGAGTTTGTGTTGTACACTAAACACTATGTGTTAAAATTTATTAACAATTAAACAAAGTTGAATCAAAGACATGATATGGGTAAAATATCTGTAGAGTAACTCTTTTGTGGTGAAGTATACATCAGACACAACCAACAAAATCTGATGAATTAGTGTGCATGGAAGGAGTAAAGGATTTGTATGGTGCAAATCTAGATTTTGCAGATACATGTTGCACATGCATAGAGCCTTGGGTTGGAGACAAAAGTCTATTTGAAGATTACTTTGTGTAGGAATGATACTTGTTTAGGGCATAATAGCTGTGTATTTTGCATAGTTTGATGCGGAAGAATCTCTTTTGTGAGTTGCATAATGACACACTTGTAGGCCACTTTCGCACATACAAGACATGCCATGTTGGAGGAGAGATTATTGGTTGAGTTTACACAAAGGTGCCGAAAGATATGTACAGCATCGTGGAACATGCCAAGTATCAAAAGGAGTGGTGCAAAATACATGGTTGTATAAGTCATTGTACATGCTAAATAAACCTCAAGAGGAATAGTCCATGGATTTTGTCCTTGGATTACCATCACATAGAAAGTTGATGACTATCTTCGTAATAGTTGACAATTTTAAGAAATGGCACACTTCATTCCTTCTCAAAAGTTGAACTTGTTCTTCAAGGAGATAGTATAATTGCATGGGTTGTCATAGAGCATACATCAGACAAGGATACAAAGTTTCCTAGCCATTTATGGTGCACTCTATGGAAGAAGTTGGGCATGTAGCTCAATTACAATTGTACATACTATTTGTAGATGGTAAAATTGAAGTTGTCAATCAGAGTCTTAACAATCTACTAAGATGTTTAGTGCGAGAGTTGTGGTGTTCTTGCATAAGTAATCCTATCCAAAAATGTTAGAGCATTCAACCTAAACGTAAAGGGTTTTGATTCATTGCACAAGTCTCTGCATATTTGTAATATTCCTATGAATGGGTAGCATATGATTGTAATCTATAATCTTTTTGCAAGTAATTAAACTTATGCTTCTATGTCTTCATAATATATTTTTTGCTTTCCATGTGTACTCTGCACATGTTCGTTAATTAGTTGTTCATTTGACCCATTATTAGTACTGCATCAAAGCATCTACAAACTAGACTAATTGAATTGTTTGACAAAATGTCACTACCAATCTACAAATTTTAGGCAACAAACCATATATTATGATGTCAAGTCCATAAAAAATATGGTCTTATAGGATACAAGAGTTTTTCTTTCAACCATGTGCTCCTTGAGTTGTGTTTTATAGGTCAATACTTAAATAATTTAGAAACTTTTTAACCATAGAAAAAAGTGCATGAAAAATTTTGTTATACATTTACATGATATTCATTATGCCCACTACTCATATTACAATGGCTTGTTCCATTTCAATATTATTACTCTTTTACATTGTCTTAATCCATTTCTCATATATTAAATTCTACCAACACAAGATAAACAATTTATGTAAACTTGAATTGTATATGCCCTGAATTTGAGTCCTCTTCTCCCAAACAACTATAAATTGATATTTTCTTCAACAGTGAATATATCACACAATAGCAATGATATTTTCTTTAACCATTAATATATGTCACAAGAATAGTGACATTTTCTTCAAAAAGCATTTTTTAACAATTTGTTGGTTTTGTGGCCTTGTTGTTTTAGGCATGATTCTTTATTGGTTCTGTCTCATGTTGTTGTTGGTTCTTGATTCTGTGTTCTTGTCTCTTGTGGTTGTTGGATATTCTTGTTGTACAAGGTTTTTGGGTCGTTTCAAAACCCTTTCCGGTTCATAGCTCTGGTTAAAAGCACTTATCTAATAAAAACAATTTATAATTTGATTTGTTTTTGTTTACTATAAAAAAATGTCATTGTTCACAAATCCGCATCTTACCCTACTGTTTGTTGTTTGTGGGGGAAAACTGTTTATTTGTTCATAGGAAATTGTCAATGGCAGAAGGACAAAAGAAGATGGATTCTTTTATACGCAGCTAGTAGAAGTCACAAATGGATATTTTGAGGCTTGCATAGGATCCAGGCTTAAATTTGACGGTCGATCCTACCTATCAAGCAAACTTTTTGTGGCGGTTTATCTTTTAAAAATTGCCATTAAAATACTTATATATATATATATATATATATATATATATATATATAGAATTGTTTTACGGCTTGTCTCAAATCTCCTTTCTTGTAATACTGTTTTCTTAAAAATTTAATTGTGTTTTATTAGAAAAATATTTAAATATTATCATATGGCCATCAAATTTATGCTTTGTGTTTAACTATACAAACTTTTGAAAGGAAAGTATATGGTAGTTAAGTAATGATCAAGATAGTCTATATTTTTAATATGAAAGTTCTTGATAATGATGGGTCTAAAGTTTCATCTACATTACTTCCACCCATCTAAAATTATTATCCACTACTTTTTTTTTTATACTAGGAGAATTGGAAGTTTGATGTGTAAGAATTAGGGGAGCCTACCTATAACCCCTATCTGCTGGTTAATTTTATCATGTTAATGGAACCATAGACTCCTAAAAATTCAAACCTAAATTACATACTAACAAAAAATCAAGACAAACCAATCCATTTAATCCCAAAACACTCTCCACTACTTTTAATATACTCTTAAATTTAAAGAATAACACAAACATTTTACGTATCACATTGAAAAAATAGGAAGCACTAGTGGATAGACTACATTACATGGAACATTTCGAAACCCACTTTTGATGTCCAAGGAAAAGGCCATGTTATAAGACCATGTCCACCTCCAATGGAGGTGGGGCTGCCTGCGTCACACATCTTATCTGGCAGATAAGCTTACATTTTTCACCACCGCTTTCGAAGATATTTTGTCCAATATCAAAATGGGTCAGACTCGATAAGGTTTGACAACTGCCTTGGCAGATATTTTGCACTATAGTAAAATGGGTCAGAGTCTACATGTATATCTTCAAGACTCTACATGTTAAAAACACAATTGTATATCTTCAAGTGTCTGTATTGAAGAAGATTTTGGGGAAAAAACACTTTACTGGACATACATATCTTATCTAATATCATAGAGAATGGCAGAGATACACAGAAAGCCAGGTAGGAGTGAAGAGTTTTCTTCGTTGGCAGAAGAAGAGCAAATGGAGCAAAATGTGAAGGAACAATTTGATGCTGCTGCTCCCAAGCGTCATACCAAGCCCCAGAGAAGTGAATGCTCTTCACAATACTCTGATAAAGTTTGTCCACAAGACTCTGGTCTGCAAAGTCCAGAGTATACTAAGTTTCAAGAACTCGAATCTCATAAAGATGTATGCGTTTAAAGAAACTTATTGATTAGATGATTCATTTTGATAGTTTCAATTTTATCTCTTTACTTTCGAGATCTTGTTAAGTGTAACAAAGTTAATCTTTTCTTTTTTAATACTATCTAATTTTATTTTTTTAGAGCCTACTAAAGTTCCATTTTGTCATTGTCCCGGACACTGTTGAGACAGATCTAAACCCTAAACAGCTTTAGTTAAATAAATTATCCATCAGTCCTTATTTCTTAACCAAAAGAGTTCGTTCTTAGAAATGAAAAATGGTCCTAGAGTAAATGTAAATTACCACTCATATGGGTCGTTGCATTGATGACTCTACTATTAAGTTTCCCAAACAACTATCTAAAAATTGGATATTTTCATGTTTGCTTTATTGAAATTCTCTTTATTTGTAGGAATTGATCTACACTGGGAATTCTCCAGTTGAAGAGTTCATTGAAACAGATTATTACAAGGACTTAAATGACATTGATAAGGAGCACCATACTGTAAGTTATTAAGAGCTGAGAGCTATGTTGCTAATTGTTAGGTCATTTGTATGGAGATTTATGATGGTATTTGTTTCTGTGATTTGTGATGTGCAGACTGGAACTGGGTTCATTAAGGTAGAGTCAAAGGATGACTGTGATTTTCATTTGGGGGTAGTCTCTAATGGATCCTTCCACCATACCACAACCAACCCTGCAACTAACGAATGGATCCCCTCTGCTCAACAGGTGAGAATCTATAGAAAATAAATGCATAATTTGAGAACATATGATCACTTATCCGACTCTATTCTCTTGTGTGTTCAAGTTTGGCACACCTTTTTAGGTGTTAAAACACCATAAAAGGTGTAAGGGTAAAGGGCAAGCTAGACAATTAAGGGTAAAGGGCAAGTTAGACAATTTGACCTATCTGATTTCTTAAGTTAATTATTTTTTAATACTTATAAATAAGTTTTTTTAAAGATCAAAGGATTTAATGGTTAGAGATATATTAAGGTAGTAATTGGTAAAACTTACAGGTTTCAGTGTTAAAATAGTATAACAGAAATAAATTGAAGCATTTAATGTTTAAAATAAAATGGTATAATTAAATTCATATAAAACTTTAAGTTCAAATTTTAAATATAAATTTTCAGAAAAGAAGAGCTGTACCACAATTTATGTGATGAAAGAAGTTGATAAGAAAGAAGTTGATAAGTTAATGTAAGTAGTTCAAATTTTAAATATAAATTTTCAGGAAAGAAGAGCTGTCCCACAATGTATGTGATGATCTTAAAGAAGTTGATAAGATAATGTAAGTAGATCTTGACTGATTTGAGAACCAAAGTTAACACATTTGGGCTGCTTTTGCAGGCATTACCTAGCTCAAACAAACCTAAGAGGAGCGATCTTGATGGGTGAAGATGCCACTCATTGTGCTTGGTGATTAGTGGGGAATGAAACTTATCGTCTTTAATATATGGACACACAAAGATAATCTCTATTTTATTTCATTGAAGGGAATATGCGAGTAGTATATTTTGAAAGATGTGAAGCTTGTTGTCTGACAGTAAATGGCTATCATGGGGCTTCCTTCATCTATTTATTCCAGGCGTTTTGTTCCTTGATGGAGAAGTGGAATTTACTTAAATAGTCATGCATTTTTAACATTTTATGAATGATGATAAAGAATAATTTTGAGGTAGTGTTGAAATTTGTTGTTATGGTACAAAAACATATAATTTGGATCTACTTTTGTTTTGGGTTTTGCATAGAACTATAACTATTTTTAAGTTGAATCTATAGTTTTGGGTTGCTTTTGCAGGTGCGGGTTTGTCCCATGGTTTATGGATCTGATCTAATATATCTTGCACTTTTGCTCTTCAATTTGCTATGTTCTTTGTTCCTTGCTAATCATTAAAAGTTGGGATTAGATAATTGAATAACTAATGTTATTTTAGAAAAGTAAATGTGAAGGATTGTCATACTTAGCTTTAGGAATGATGAAAAAGAATAATTTTGATGTAGTGCTGAAATCTGTTGCTATGGTACAAAAAACCATATAATTTGGACCCACCCTTTGTCTTAGCTTTTGCATAGAACTATGACTATTTTTGAGTTGAATTCAAAGTTTTGGGCTGTTTTATGGGTGCAAATTTGTCCCATGACTATATGAATTTGATTTGATATATCTTGCACTTCTGCCCCTCTTTTCGCTTGCTTGGGTCAACTTCTCTTAGGTCAACCCCCTAGAAATTACATCAGCTTTACAACCTTAGAAAATGTTGACAAACAATAGGCAAGTGTCTTAGGATGTGAATTTAAATGCAAATAGACTCTTTTTAGTGCTCTAATTGAAGTGTTCCTATTGAATGCTCCTTGAATGCGAATGATTGTTCAATGAACACTTAGATGATAAATGAATGCACATTGAATGCCTTTAATTACCACTAGATAGCAACAAATCATGTGAAGTATGTACCAAGTTGGCTTAGGGTAGGAAGATAATGGGTGGGAGTATTTGAATTTGGATTTTTAAATTTTAGGGGTCAATTCCATGGGGTATTAGATTGATCTTACACTCTGAGATTGACCCAGACCCAAGATAATGAAATGTTTGTTGGGATTAGCCAAGATCAACAAGCAAGAATACAGCCACAAGCTATTTGTACACAATAAACCTATTGATATTGCCAAAAGATGAAAAATATGTACATAAGAGCCTTGCTTAAATATGCAAGGTAGAGGAGGTAGGAAGGTCGAATACAACGACTGACTAACCCCTCAAAGGTGCAACACTTGTCTAGCTCAAGTGACACATGTTTGAGAAAGTGGCAAGTTTGCATGCAATAGGTGTCTCACAAAGATGAGTACACATGTCTTCACCACATGAGGTGAGACAAAGTCTAAATAACTAAGTAAACTTAAGCTTAGTGTGAATAGGACTCACCTAGACAAGTTAAAAGCTAACTAGATGATAAAAAACATTTTCACACTAACACTCCCCCTTAAGGTGCAACTTAGGAAGTAGTGAAACAAAGATAGGTTTTGGCTACTAGGCCATGTTAAGTACCCGTGTACAAAACAATCTCTCATAAAGTGGAGAAAGATAGAAAAACCTATGGGAAAAAACTTTCCTCCAAAAGAGAGAAAATAAGAAAGTGTTCTAGAAACTATACAAAATACCCCAAGATGATAGTCTTGCTATGAAAAATCTTTGGAAGCCTTCTGTGAATCAACTCGGAACTCTGATGTAGCAACAAGTGATGATGGCGGTGATGTCACGTTTTGAAATTAGGAGTCCATGTTCTAGACTCAGAGACTGCAAATGCAAAAAGAGCATGACCCTTAAATGTCTCTAGTGTTGTATCTGGTGTTGATGATGACTCTTAGTTAGCTTTATGATCCTTTGTATTATTCTTTTAAAGAAGATTGGTAAGATGATTGATCTTCTTCTTCAAACATTTCTGCTCAATGTGCCTAATTTTCTTGCAAAATGTACACTTAGCTTTTTCTTTCATAGGAGTGCCTTGATCTAAAAAACTTTTAGTGTTTGATTTTGAGGATTCAACTTTCTTATCTTTCTTGATTTCTTTGTCCTTTTGTTTTTCTCCGTTTTTATTTTTCCAATTTCTAGCAACAAGAGCATGAGGTTTATAATTCTTCTTGGTGCCCATTTGTATCAATTTATCCTCTTCCCTTGTTAAGTCAACAATGAATTCATCCAAAGTAGGCATTTTGCATGTTGAACCAAAAGCCCTCTTGGTGGTATAAAAATAAGATACAAATATAGAATATTTAGGACCTACTTTGGAAAGCGTAGAAAGTACGAGTTGATCTTTTTTTTCTATCTCAAATTCCTTTAGCTGCAATTTCAACGATTTGAATTTTGTGAAATAATATTCTAAGGTATCAAAATCTCTAGGGATCAAACTAATGAGCTCATTTTCTAACTCAAGAATTTTTAATTCATCAGCCTTCCCAAAGAGTTTTTCTAAGGCTTTCCATACCTCATTGGGTGTTTTCAAGGCTTCAACATGAAACAAAACTCATGAGATAGATTTAGACATAAGAGCCCAAAGGCTTGATCACACTTATTTAACCATTTTTCTTTGTCTTTGATGGCATTTGGCTCTTTTCAGTGCCCATAGTCACTCTATACAACCCTTTATCTTTTAGCATAAGTTGAATATTGGTTTCCACTCATGATAGTTAAAGGGTGTTAGAAGTTTGATATGACGATTTGACTCCATGCTTTACTTAGATTATTTGTAGATTTTTTTGAAATGCAGAAAGAAAAATATTGAGGGAGCAATGGAAGTGCTCACAAGACACGACTCAAGACATCCCCTATAACTCAATATTTTATCCCCCTGAATTGTGGCACTTTATAACTTCAGTGCACAAGCAAGTCTTTTTGGAATTGAAAATGCACTTTACAATGATAGTGTGAAATTATTTCCAATAGATCAGGTGTGAAAAATTGTTCACTTTCTAAAAAAATGGCACTCGATTTCAAGTTGCCAATCAAAAGATACAATAATTTCACTAGTTGTTTATCTTGCTTTAGAAAAGAGGGAAAAAATTTTGTGAAAAAAATTTAATTTCTAAATCGTCTTGATGCTACTTTGTTGGCATCGAAACTAGCTAGCTGTCAACTATAAGAACGCTAAATTTTGTCTCCATGGGTGAAAGTTATGGCAAAATGAAAAAAGAGAGTCTCCTTTGGCAAGTGAAAAGTACTCTGGTGGTCTGCTATGACATCAAAAAAGTTAGCCTTTGTTGTAGGCGGTTATATCAAATGTCATATTTACAAATTTGTTGGCAATAAATCCCACTGTTACAATAGTTGTAACATAAACTGTCACTATAACCAAAACTTACAACAAATGTTATGTAGCATATAAGGCTGCTAGCTATAACATTAACCTCAATATTAACATAAAATGTTAATGCTAATGGAATCTATGGTTAACATAAACTATGAGACAAAGTCTACCAAAGGAAAAAAAGAATTTCGACCATAATCTGCAAGTTAAAGACATCAATCAACAAAGAAACAAATGAAAGAAGTCGTAAACCCTGTAATTTACCCACGACCAGGTGTGCACAGGAAACAACAATCTCAAAAATAAAAAAAAGTGACCACCAACACAATGATGATTTCAATGCCTGTTGCAAAGGCAGTTACCCCCAAGGGAAAAGGCTATGAGATGTAATACCTTGGATTTGCAATAGATGCTGCAAACTGTGGATAGAAACTGTGATGTCAAAGGATGCATGACTTTGAAGCTTTATTATTGTGAAGCCTGCAAATGAAGGCCATGACTTAATAAAATGCGTGGCCAGAGGGAGACCACAATTGTGCAGGTGGAGATCTTCCACGACCTAACTTTGACGGTAATGGCTGTCGACCACAACAAGAAGCTGACTTGCAGAGAGGAATGGCGATTGTCTGGTGTAACTTTGACATTCAATCCTCCAATAATCACCAATAGAAACCTCAAGTGGCAGGAGATGAAACCCTTGAGGTGGCTCGCTCTGCAGAGTAGATCTTTGGATAATCTTGCCACTCCAAAAAAATGACCAAACTAGATGAGCGAGCAAAATGCCCAAATATTTCTTCGACCAGACCAGAATGAAACTACTGAAATACCACAAACTAGATCAGAGAAACTCAAATGCCAGGTTGAAACCACTATGGAAACCCTTGACAGGGCTGAAGGACTAGTAAACTCTTGATCAGAAGAATGCCTCAATCTGCAGAAAACTCACCTTAGATCTGCAAATACTTGATTTTATCTATCTCAGGCCTTCCTGACTCTACGAGGAACTCTTGACTAGGATAGGTGCGGGATTCACTATAAAAGAAAGGATTTTGCTAGCATGGCTCTGATACCATGTTGGGATTAACCAAGATCAACAAGCAAGAATACAACCACAAGCTATTTGCACACAATAAACCTATATTGATATTGCCAAAAGATGAAAAATATGTACATAAGAGCCTTGCTTAAACAGGCAAGGTAGAGGAGGTAGGAAGGTCAAATACAACGACTGACTAACCCTTCAATGGTGCAACACTTGTCTAGCTCAAGTTACATATGTTTGAGCAAGTGGCAAGTTTACATGCAATAGGTGTCTCACAAAGATGAGTACACATGTCTTCACCACATGAGGTGAGACAAAGTCTAAAATAGCTACGTAAATTTAAGCTTAGGGTGAATAGGACTCACCTAAACAAGCTAAAAGCTAACTAGATAGATAAATAACATTTTCACACTAACAATGTTAATGTCAAGGCAAGGAATGAATGCCTAGAATTGAGGGGCAATAATAGACATAATAAATGTCATGTGTATAGGAATATGTGTAGGAATGGATGGAATAAACTCAAATATGTGGGAATGTGTGTAAATGTAGATGGGTGAAGGATCAAGGGAATGAGACCAACTTCACACAATATTGTGCCATTTGTCGATATCTAAATATATTAATCCATTCCATTGAAATGGGCCCAAAACTAAATGGGAATTGGAATGGGTATGCAAATTTTACTTTTACTTTTTGCCCCCACTTTGATATTTACATGAACCTTAACACAGGTATTTCAAAGTAAATGAACACTCACAAACATGCATGAAACTAAATATTCAGACCTAAATAGGATATTGGGTCCATGTAAATAAATGGACCTCACTAATTATCTCCATGCGTGTTCATCCTTCAACATGTGTGCTCCATGGTAAATTGCAAACTAGAGAAAAGATGTGCCATGAGTAGCTCTTGTCTCAATAATAAAATAGGCACAAATTACAATCTTTTTTAATTGTCTAGGAGATTAAAAAGAGGGAAATGAGGAGTAGGGTTAAGAAATACTACCTATATGGAAAGTGGTATGGTAGTTCTCTACTCAGTGTGAAAAACATAGGATGACATGGCATATCAGGTGCTCCCATGTCCTATGATTAAGATTCATCTAGACACGGTGACGAGGCTTTGTGTAGCATTTATCACTACCTATAAACTCAAAAAAAGAATGATAGTGATAATATATACTCCTTCAATTGGTTGTAGCCAACAAATGCAAGGAATTAGAGGAGAGGGAAAAATAGTACATGAAATGTAAATGCAAGCTAAGTAGGTAAGCATGAGAATTAAGTAATGTAATGATTGTAATAAATGCATCATGTAACAAACAAATAAACCATCTTTGAAATGTAAATGTAAGCTAACCTTATACATAGTCTAGAGATAATTCTCAAGGTATGAGGTTGCCACCAGTATCTAGGCAAATAAAAATGGGGGCATGGCCCTCAATGGCTAGAAACACTAGTGTAAGTACATATAACACTAGGATGGGCATATGCCCCCGATGTGGTGTCTAAGAGCATGAGCATGAAATGGTCAAAGTAAGGAAATATATCCCTACTAGTATCATAAATCTAGGAATATAATTTCAAGGTAAGATGCGGGAAGGCATGATGTGCCCCAATTTAAAAGGATGCTCAATTATATCATAGGAGGGAAGGTGTAATTTCCTCAATATAAATATATGGCAATGAAAGCTCAATGTGAAATGGGGAAGGCATGATGCCCCCTAGTCTAGTAGGATAACATTTAGAGTATGATTTGGTAATATTAGGCTCATGAAAAAGTGATAAGATAGAGCAAGAGGATCATAATCATGTAGTATAAATATGGTAAATGTCATAGGTGTGAAAACATGAGGAATATAGGCAAAGTAGGCATAAAAAATAGGAACCAATCAAGATGAAATGATAAACCAAGTGGTAAGGCATGCACCATAAAATCATGAGTAAATAAGAATAAAAATCCAAAATAAGCTTAAGGATGCACAAGATGAACCAAAAAAATATTAGGTAAATGATAAAATAGAGTGGGAAACATATGCAAAGACAAGGGTAAAGTGAAGTATGCAAGCATATCGAAACAAAGAAGATGCAAACAAGTATAGGAGAAAACATGTTAATCAAGGAAAAGGGGAAGAGGGAAATGCCCCCCAAGTAGGGGAAAGCAAGAATGAAACCAAATATAAAAGGTGAAATGATCATGTGAAACTCAACTAACAAGGCATAATAAAAAAGCCAAAGTGTAAAATCAATATAGGGAAGCAAAAGAAAATTTTTATGAGATTTAAGCTGTAAGTATATATGCTATAATGGTGATCATGTTTCATTGAAAAAATCTTGGAGAATCGACCTCATCCTCTGATATCATCCTCATCTCAACAAAATTTATCATATTTAAGTTCATTGATCCATGTTTCTTATTCTTCTTGACATGCCTTTTCAATTACATTTGTTTCATCTTTATAGTCTTTCATACTTGGCACAAACACATGATCTATTGGTGTCACATTAGGCATCTTTTTTCCTATCCAAATTTCTTTCTTAACTTCTGATTGTGGAGGAATTGATGGAATTTGATGCACAACTTCTTATTTTTGTACCCAAGTAGTCTTTTGGGCATGAAACTCTAGTTTTTGTATTACTTTTATTGTCACTGTTCCTTTCTTCTGTGCATGATTGATTTGTTCTTTGTGAGGCTTTTGTTCTTTGTTTGTGATTTCATCCTCTTAGGTTCTTTTTGTTCTTCCAATCACTTTTGGTATATTTCATGAAAACCTTTTTCACTTTCATTTGGAGGTTCTTTTGGAGTTGGAATGTATGTGTTCAAAGTAAGTGACTTAACTTCACATTTGGCTAACATTTATCTATTGGAATTGTTAATATTTTTGTGCCTTCTTGGACCCAAATAGTCACAAAAGTGGTCCTCAGAGTTTTGACAAGGTCTTTTCCCTAGTTATAAGCCTTTAAAGGGTTATACATCATGTTTTATAATGCATATTATAGGTGATGCCTTGGTCCTTACGTGCTTAAAACATCACAATGGATGTTTCTTAACCTCAAGATCTCTAAAATGTTTCATACTCACTTATGGAGGGAGCCCCATTCAAAATATGATTGTAGTTTTGGAACTAACTTTGAGATCTTAGGGTTAGGTCATTTGGTTTAGGTTTAGAGTTAGGTTTTCTCTTGCCTTTGGTCTTCTCCTTTCTACTGTGCATGATTGATTTGTTCTTTGTGAGGCTTTTGTTCTTTGTTTGTGATTTCATCCTCTTAGGTTCTTTTTGTTCTTCCAATCACTTTTGGTATATTTCATGAAAACCTTTTTCACTTTCATTTGGAGGTTCTTTTGGAGTTGGAATGTATGTGTTCAAAGTAAGTGACTTAACTTCACATTTGGCTAACATTTATCTATTGGAATTGTTAATATTTTTGTGCCTTCTTGGACCCAAATAGTCACAAAAGTGGTCCTCAGAGTTTTGACAAGGTCTTTTCCCTAGTTATAATCCTTTAAAGGGTTATACATCATGTTTTATAATGCATATTATAGGTGATGCCTTGGTCCTTACGTGCTTAAAACATCACAATGGATGTTTCTTAACCTCAAGATCTCCAAAATGTTTCATACTCACTTATGGAGGGAGCCCCATTCAAAATATGATTGTAGTTTTGGAACTAACTTTGAGGTCTTAGGGTTAGGTCATTTGGTTTAGGTTTAGAGTTAGGTTTTCTCTTGCCTTTGGTCTTCTCCTTTATGGTTTTCAAGTTGTTTGCAGGTCTCAACCATGGAGGAGGTGCTTTCACACAAGGAGGATCTTAGATTAATGAGATATCAATGCCAAAGAGCATGTGAAGATCAAAGGATGGAATAATCCAGTGCTTTGAATTTGCATAACTGTGTAGAAAGATAAAATGAAGTCAGAAGGCCTATGCATTGTGCCTTAGTATTATCACTTGATCAAACTTGTTGAATATTTTTCAAGACTTCATAAGAAAGATTCCTATAAGGTTGTGAAATCAGTCCTTTACAGAGTAATGGCTAAGAATGTCAAGCCATTTGGAGATCCAAAATAAGTCAAGGTTAGTTCAGGAAATGAAGTGAGCATATACACTTCATGATATAGTTTTGGAAGCATTGAATGGAGACTTTTGATTGTATGAAGGTCTAGTGAAAGGTTTGAGAACCTTTGTTAGGTTTTGGACAAGTTTTATTCCTAATGAGAATCTTAGGAAGCCTATATTTGAATGAAGACTTACAAAGGTATACTTCTGTCCATAGAATCATATTCCTAATCATAAGGTCTGCACATGTATTCCTATTCATAGTGATTTTCCCTTATTCAACATTGGTATATTTCCGCCCATAGAGATCTAACATCATATCAAGATCAGATGAAGACATAAGGAGTCATGTGGCAGCACTACCATACTAGTACCTTGATTCTTGATCCATATGGGTTTGAGCAGTTATATAAGATGAGGATAAGAGTTGGAGACCTTGTCATATCTTGGTATTCCCTACACACTCAACTATAGGTCTGACATACCATGCAAAACATTATCAAGCTAGTGTGAGGCCTATTAGTCATTCAATGACCTTGTCAAAGGTTAAAGAACCAAACCAAAGACTTTCAAGGTTCTAGAGACACAAATGTAAGTCCCTAAGAGACCCCACTATGTATGTAATAGAAATTTACTAGATGTAATAAGGTTTGTCATAAGTTTAAAGGGTATGTTTTATCCTTTCAAAATGTGATAGAGGTTTAAAGGCCATGTGATAGAGGTATAAGTTTTAATGGGAGACATGATTCTATGTTTTTTTCTTTTTAAAAGAGTTTTAAAGAACTTTAAAAAATAAATAAAAGTAAAAAAATTGTTTTGAGGGTGTTGATCCCTAACCCCCCCATGCGCCCTTGTAGGCAGAGGAAGGGGCAGAAGGGATGGGGATACCCCACCCCCACAATGCTGTGGGGATTCCCACAATGCTATGGGAGTGGGGGGTCCGCCCCCCTCCCATAGGCCATGGCCTGTGAGGGTCATGTTAGAATCTGAAAAGATTATTAACCCAGAAAACTAGTGCAAACGAATAGATATCTAAACTATGAATGCAAATGATATGAAATCAAAATAGCAACACAGAGTTAGTCTCCAAGAGAGTAATGCAAATGCTAGAAGCAAAATAGCATTAAGAGGATGCAAAAGCAAAAGATACCAAATACAAGCCAGGTAGCATGCTTATATAGACTAGGAAGAGAGAGGAGGTGGCAACACCGACCAATGAGGAGCAACCATCTATCAGACTAAAGATAGCAAAGTATCTTCCCAAGATAGCTAATAGATGCTCACATGTAGGAAGGTGACACCTCGCAACCACTCACCTAATAAGACATGCTTTATTAACCTAAGCGAGATTAATAGAAGTGTAGGAAAAACCTAGGAATATAGGAAAAATAAATAACCCTCTAGGAAAATAAAAACCTACACTAACACCCCCCATAAGCGAAGCTTAGGTGGATGTAGAAATGGGTCCTGGCAAATCAAGCCTGATGAGGTACCCATGTACATAAAATTCCCCCCCAAAGAGAGAGAAGAGACCCCCCCCAAAAGTAGAGAGAGTCAGGACTCCGAGTGAGACGAAGAAGCCCCCCCAGAAGATGAAGCATCCCGCACCCCCAGCAAAGCTCGCAAATGAAGGAACTTGCTCTCAGTGAAGGGTTTGGTGAAGATATCAGCAACCTACTCAGAAGTCAGATAGTAGCGAAGGTCGATGACGTGGCCATGGATGAGCTCCCGGATGTAGTGCATGTGGACCTCTATGTGTTTGGTCCGCTGATGATGGACCGGATTCCGTGAGATCTGAATGGCACTTTGGTTGTCACAAAATATGACTGATGGCCGTATGATCTGGATACCAAACTCAGTGAGAAGATTCTGAAGCTAAATGGCCTCAATAGCGGCATTCACAGCCCCCTGATACTTGGCCTCAGTAGAAGATAGAGCAATAGCAGATTGCTTCTTGCTCGACCAACAAACAGGACCGGAACCAAGTGAGAAGTTGTAACCTGAAGTAGACTTGCGATCTTGAGAATCACCCGCCCAATCTGAATCTGTGTAGCCCACTAAGTCAAGCTCAATGCCCGCTGCATAGTGAATCCCAAAACTATGAGAACCCTGAATGTAGTGAAGGATCTGCTTGGCTGCTTTCCAGTGCAGCTCATGAGGCTCCTGCATGAATCGAGAAACCATGCCTACAGCATATGAAATGTCGGGTCTTATATGAGTTAGATAAATGAGACTCCCAACAAGCTGTCGGTACAAAGTGCCATCAACAAGTGGAGAAGAACACTGAGCCTCAAGTTTGACTCCAGAAAGGAAGGGAGTTGGAGCAGGCTTACAGTCAGCCATATGAAACCTCGAGAGCAAATCTAGAGCATACTTGGACTGGTTGATGGTGATCTCGGAAGCAGACTGGTAGATCTCAATCCTGAGAAAGTAATGCAACAAGCCCAAGTCAGTCATCAAAAACCTGTCATGAAGGGTAGTTTTGATAGCCCCAATGGTGGATGAAGAACTCCCTGTGATTAGCAAGTCATCAACATACAGAACCAAAAATAGGAGTGAATCATCCTGCTGCAGAATGTAGACATTGGGATTAGAATGGCACCGAGTGAACCCAACTGATAGAAGGAATGAGTCCATCTTGGCATACCAGGCCCGAGGAGCCTGTTTGAGGCCATAGAGAGACTTCTGAAGATGGTACACAAGTGAAGAATCCTGAAGGAACCCCTGTGGCTGCTCCATGTAGATCTCCTCTTGAAGGTCACTGTGAAGAAAAGCACTCTTCACATCTATCTGGTGTACTTCCCAATGATTAGCAGCAGCAATGGCAAGAACAAGTCGGATGGAATTCATCGGGCAATTGGCGCAAAAGTCTCAGAGTAGTCAATCCCAGGAACCTGGGAGTTGGCGACCAAGCGAGCCTTATGCTTGTCAACCGACCCATCTGCTGCAAATTTTGTTTGATAGATCCACTTACATCGAACAAGTTTTCTTCCCTTAGGAAGAGGGACAAGATCCCAAGTGTGGTTCCTCATCAAGGAACTATACTCCTCCTGCATAGCAGTATCCCACTCAGGAATACCAGAAACCTCATGAAAAGACTATGGATCTGAGGCAGTAGCAATGAAGACATGTGGAGCATCTTGGAACTGTGAACGAGTCCACCTGGTGTCTGATGGATCCCCAACCCAATCACCTGTAGACTGTAAGGTCTGTCTAGCCCAAAGTGGATCAGAAGATGGAGAATCTGGAGGAGAATCATCAACCTCTGAATGATGACTAGGAGAGGAAGAAGGTGAGTCCTCTGAATCACTCTCTGCATCGAAAGTGGAGGTAGAAGACTGCTCAGGTGAATCTGACTCATCAGAAGATCTGTCATGTATCCCAAGTGACTCCAATGTCAAAGTAGAAGGAGTTGGAGAAGTGATAGAAAGTGAGCTCAAAGAGCCCTCCTCAAACTGAACACTCCTCTCAATGAACAACTCATGTGTAGTAGGGTGAAGCAATCGATAACCCTTCACACCATTAGGATAACCTACAAATATGCAAGGTCTGCTCTGCGGATCCAAGGCCTTGCATTTCTCTGCAGGAATGTGGGCCCATGTAGGAGAACCAAAAACTTGAAAGTGCTTAACTAATGGTTTTCGACTGCTCAAAGCTTCAAAAGGAGTGACTCCCTTCAAGGCTCGGTGAGGAACACAGTTTTGGATATAACAAGCACAGTTAATGGCCTCTGCCCAATACTGTGGTACAAGAGATCTAGAGTGAATCATGCAGTTCACCATTTCCTTCAAGGACCTATTCTTCTGTTCTGCTACACCGTTCTGCTGAGGATTGTATGGAATTGAATGCTGCAAATCAATCCCCTCTGAAGTGCAAAACCTATCAAACCGATGGTTGACATACTCACCACCATTGTCAGTGCGCAAAACTTTGATGGCTTTCCCGGATTGCTTTTCTACAAAAGTCTTGAAGTCCTGAAAGTGATCAAATACCTTAGACTTCTATTTGAGAAAGTATACCCAAGTATATCGAGAAAAGTCATCAATGAATGTGAGGACATATCTAGCCCTGTTGAAAGAAGGATGTTGAAATGGACCAGCCCAATCACTGTGAACTAACTCCAGTATCTGTGAAGCTCTCCATGCCTTACCTTTGTCAAACTTATCCTTAGGATGCTTACCGAGAATGCAACCTTGGCAAACACCACCTGAAAACTAAACTGAAGGCAACCCTGTGACCATGCTCTATTGGTTGAGCTGTTGCAAGTAGCGGAAGTTAAGATGGCCAAACCACTCATGCCATAATCTACTCACATCATTAGAATGAGTGAGCAAAATAGTCGAAGGAGGATCAGGAACAAAGTGAGAAAACAAATAGAGCCATGACTGATGATCTGCTCTCCCAACTGCAACTGTAGAACCACTGTGCAACTCACGAATCTCTATTAAATCAGGAGTGAACTCAACCCGCTTGCCTGAACCTGTGTGAATGATCTGGTATACCGATAGGAGATTAGTTGATAATGAGGGCACACAAAGAACATCATGGAATATGCCATCCCCCACATCAACAGACCCTCTCCCACACACCTCAACAGGAGTGTCATCACCCATCAAAATAGAAGGCATAGTACACAACTCCAAAAATGCAAGTTCTTCCTTAGATGAAGCCATGTGGTGTGAAGCACCTGAATCAAGAACCCAAGTGGATGGTGAAGAAGCAACTACAACAAGGGCCTTGCCCTTTCCTTTCCCCTTGCTGTTTTCTTTTGCCTTATTAGACCCCTCATTAGAACTCTATTTGATAGACTCAGGAACACTGATATTATTCTTCTCAAGAATGTGTCTCAAGTGATCAATTTGTTTCTTCAGACATTTATGTTCATCATGACCGGGTCTTTTACAATAGGCACATTGGACCCTCTCTTTCTTAGGCTTGTCACCCTTAGAATATTGGGTCTCATTAGTTGCTTTTGAAGCAACCGTTATCTGATCTTTCTTCTCCTTGCTATTTTTCTGTTTCTTATCCTTACTATTGTTGTTACTACTTTGTCCTTTCTGTTCTTTTGTGCCTTGGTTGGCAGCCAAGGCATGTAACTTAGAGGACTTAAGAGTGCCCATTTGGATTAGCTTGTCCTGTTCCTGAGTGATATTGACAACAAAATCATCTAAAGATGGCATGGTGAATTGAGTACCAAGTGCACCCTTAGTAGCATAGAAGGTAGAAATAAACACAGAATATTCTGAACTTAGCTTAGAGAGAATACTAAGAATCAGTTGTTCATCTTTCTTTTCAATTCCACATTGTTTTAACTATAGCCTTAGTGATTTCAATTTAGTGAAGAAATCGTGGATTGTGTTGAAATTGCCTGAACTTAAACTAATTAGTTCATTTTCTAACATATGACCCCTCATTGAATCTTGTGTTGCAAATAGTGTTTCTAGCTTTGTCCAGATTTCATTTGGCATATTCAAAGACTCAATGTGAAAGAGAAAATCAGGAGAAATAGACAAACACAATGTTCCATATGCCTCATCACATTTGTTAAACCACTTAGGCTTATCTTCATCTTTAGCAGGTTCAGTTTCAAGTCCCATAGTTATCCTATTTAATCCAACTTTCCTTAAGTGAATTGTCATGCGTGATTTCCACTCAAAGTAATTGTATGGAGTTATGATAGGTAGATTTGTTTGATCCATGATGAAGAAATGCAGAGAAGAAGTGCTGAAAAGAAGAGAACCCAACCAAGACAACCCCCCCTTTTCACTCAATCAAAGAACCCCCCCCGAGAAAATATGATTTGGCACTTTATATTAGTGTGTTTACAACTACCACTAGAAATAAATACTAAGTGGTCTTGATTTCAATGCATTTACAAAACCCTCATGAAGAGCATATGCTAAAAATATAACTTTGGCATAATATCTAGAGAAATAAACAACACCATTGCGATCTACTCAAAAAATTATGCACTTTCAAAAAAGAATCGCTTCGATACGAGGTCGTATGTGAAAGTTATGATCCTCTGAAGTTCCCAAAACGAGAACCGTGCAATGTCACAACTGAGAATCTACAATTTCTGAAAAGTATTGGTATCAAAATAAAAAAACATCTGCACTAGTGCATAGAGCACAAAAAAATAGCCAAAATAAAAAAAATTCGTGGGAAAAGGAGTCCGTATGAGCAAAAACGGAGCATTTGAAAACTGCCTTCAAAACTGCAACTGCCAACGGAGAGGGGTCTTGCTGTAGCTTTTTGAGCATGTTTTTACAAAATATATAGACTACATGCAAAAATAAAAAGATACCCAGATGGTTTTTCTATGCTGCGAACAAAACCCAGAAGGCGTTTTTCTTGCAAATGCACAGAAGATGTTGCTCCAGTGTAAACATAACGTCTTTAGCTACAAAAACAACCCCAGCAACCAAAAAATGACATGCAAAGGCTGAATCAGATGCTGGAACCTGCAATATTGATTCAAAAGACCAAATATGCAAGTTAGTTGTCAGATTTGAGCTCAAAACCCTAGTTCCGCAACTGTGTATGATGATCTCTGATTTCGGTGAAATAAAAGCCAAATCTAACTTTCTCAAGCCTCTGGATGCATTGGAACAGCTGGAAATGCTGCCAGTATAACCAAAAATGTTGCAATCACCTAGATTTCATAAAACACATGTGCAAACCCCAGAGATTAAAAAAGTTTCCGTCAAACTTTTCTGATTCTCAAGATCATCTGAAGATGCAAGAGAAGAGCATACTGGGTTTTTCAAAAAACTAAAATAAGATTTATTAGCCCCCCCAAATCTCTCAAATATGGAAACTAAAATCTACTCTTGCACATAGAATAGCTCTGATACCATGTTAGAATCTGAAAAGATTATTAACCCATAAAACTAGTGCAAATGAATAGATATCTAAACTATGAATGCAAATGATATGAAATCAAAATAGCAACACAGAGTTAGTCTCCAAGAGAGTAATGCAAATGCTAGAAGCAAAATAGCATTAAGAGGATGCAAAAATAAAAGATACCAAATACAAGCCAGGTAGCATGCTTATATAGACTAGGAAGAGAGAGGAGGTGGCAACACCGACCAATGAGGAGCAACTATCTATCGGACTAAAGATAGCAAAGTATCTTCCCAAGATAGCTAATAGATGCTCACATGTAGGAAGGTGACACCTTGCAACCACTCACCTAATAAGACATGCTTTATTAACCTAAGCGAGATTAATAGAAGTGTAGGAAAAACCTAGGAATATAGGAAAAATAAATAACCCTTTAGGAAAATAAAAACCTACACTAACAGGGCATGTCTTCCCCAAAAGGGGGCCATGACCCCCACAGAGCCATCAACTCTATGGCCCCCAAAAGAAAAAGAAACATGCTCTGTTAAAATGTTTTTTTTAATTTCGACCCTACAATGCTTATCTTAAATGTTGTCGATTAATCTCACCTGTGATATATATACACACACAGTATACACTATTCTGTGTATGCACAATACTGTGTTGTTAAATATTTTTGGTATTTATCCTCTGTGTGTGTGTGGGGGCAAAACCAAAATATTTCTTGGATAAATAGTGAGAAAAAAAGAGACTTTTGAAAATTCTAAACTAGAATTTTGATTCAAACAACTTTGTAAACAAAAAAAGCAAAATAAAGAATTTAACAAACAACAAAAAGGAGTTAAGACTAGTTAGAAAGCTAAACTTAGGATAGGAAATAATTCTTCCCATAGGGAAGAGATTTCCCTAAGATATATATAACCAAAATATTTCTTGGATAAATAGTGAGAGAAAAAAGAGACTTTTGAAAATTCTAAACTAGAATTTTGATTCAAACAACTTTGTAAACAAAAAAAGCAAAATAAAGAATTTAACAAACAACAAAAAGGAGTTAAGACTAGTTAGAAAGTTAAACTTAGGATAGGAAATAATTCTTCCCATAGGGAAGAGCTTTCCCTAAGTTTCCTCCAACCTGCCAAAAAAAAAACCAAGCAACATATGTGAGTGAAATGAGGGATATAGTGCTTTTATAAACTAATTTTAGGTTTGAGAGTGTTTCCCTAAAGAGTAGGGAAGGTTAAATAGTTTTTAAACCTTTTTCCTTTTTTTTAAAACTCACTTAAGTGAAATTTAGATTTTTTGGTATAGTTCCATAGTGTAGATTTTTAAATTTATTGCCCTTTGATGTAATTGTTCCCTAGTGCACTTTGTAATGTTCTCCTACCAAATTTTTCAGAGACCTAATAATGGTCTAGGGTGGAAAATGTTAGAAATGAAGGTGCAAACTACATAACAAAAATCTGATTCAAACCTTATTACCCTCTAAACAATGCAGAATCAATGAGATTGCAACAAAAATTAAAACCCATTATATAGAAATAACATGCATAAAGAATTAAATACATAACACAATATGTAATGTGGAGAAAACCCTTTCAGGTAAAATACTCCACCAAGAAAGAGAGGCTCCAAGTTGTATTATCTTCAAATATGAGATTACAATACATGCATTTCCTCTCCTTCTCCACTCTTCAATCCAGCGGCGCCTATTACTCTCCAATTTGATAAAAATGTAGTACAAATATCCTTATAAAAGGGGGTTGCCTTCTAGGGAAAGATAATTGACAAAATATCGACTGTTAGGTTTGTGACCTAATGATGAACGATCCAAATTCACAATGATAAAATAAAAATAAAATGTGGTTTCGGGAGTGATGCCCCCAAACCCTTGCTGAGGCGTGCAGCCCCTGGACCCCCCACTGGGGGTGATGATCCCCCTAGACCCCTCGCAGAGGGAAACCCCCCTGCGACCCCCCATCGTAGATGAATGAGCATCATGGACCAGATATAAACATGTAGCTGAAACAAGATCGCTGCTGGTGAAACCTTTCATCCCTTATGGGTGATTTACAAGCAATATTAGGAGTAATTAATTACATAGAATTTACAAGGTTGATGGCATCTTAATCCTAACATTCTCCCACTTGACATCATACAATTTAAATACCCATAGGAAAACCATAAAATAATCAGGCACTAGAAGCAAGGCCCATGGCCTCTTTGCACCAAACAAATTTCTCTATGCTCACAAGCTTGGTCAAAACATCTGCAACATTCTCTTGAGTGTCTACCTTCTTCAGCTCAATCTATCCATTTGCAACCATTTCTCGAACAAAGTGATACTGTACATCAACATGCTTAGTTTGAGCATGATACATAGGATTCTTGGCCAAACAAATAGCACTCTAGCTATCACAACCAATCTGAACGATCCTGCAATCAAATCCAATACCTGTACACAGTCTCCTCAACCAAACTGCCTCCTTAGAGACATGAGTAGCAGCCATATACTTTGCTTCTATGGTGGACAGCAACTGTGGGCTGCCTCTTACTCATCCAACTCACTGCTCTTCTAAATAGAGTAAACACATAGCCACTGGTGGACCTTCGACTATCCAAGTCACCTGTCCAATCTGCATCAACAAAACCCTGTATGTCCAATGATTTATCACCACTATCAGTACCAGAATAAACCAAACAATAATCAAGAGTACTTGCAAGATACTTAAGCACCCTCTTTGCATAATTTCAATGCTATTTACTAGGGTTAGACATAAATTTGCTCAAGACTCCTACTGCTTGGGCAATATATGGCCTAGTGCAAACCATTGCATACATTAAACTCCCTACAACACTAGCATATGACACATTAGACATATCCTCAAAATCATCCTCATTCTTTGGACACATATCTAATGAAAGCTTAGTACCAATGGGTAAAGGAACTCTAACTAGGTTACAACCCTGTATACTAAATCTCTGTAAAATGGTATTCACATACTTACTTTGTGACAACCAAAGCTTAATGTTACCTCTGTCCCTTCTGATCTCCATACACAAAATATACTTGGCAGCTCCAAGATCCTTCATATCAAATGCACCTGAAAGTTGGGCTTTAAACTCACTAATCAAACCTTTAGTATTGCTGAAAAATAACATGTCATCAACATACAATGCAATGATCAATATAGAATCATTAATACAGTGAATGTACACACAATGATCCTCCTCACTCCTAACAAAACCCAATTTTAATACAAATGAATCAAACTTTTGATACCACATTTTGGGGGACTGTTTCAGATCATAAAGAGACTTCTTCAATCTGCAAACCTGATGTTCTTTCCCCTTTACCTCAAAACCTGTAGGTTGTTGCATGTAAATTTCTTCCTCAAGATCTCCATGCAATAACACAGTCTTAACATCCATTTTCTCAATCTCCCAATCATAAGTTGTAGCAATGGATAAAATAAATCTAATAGAAGTCAATTTAGCAACAGGAGAGAAAATTTCACCAAATCAACTCCCTCTCTCTAGGAGTAGTCCTTAGCTATTAGTCTAGCCTTATACTTCTCTAATGAATTGTCTGCTCCAAACTTCTTCTTGAAGACCCACTTACAAGCTATGGCCTTTCTTCCTTTGGGAAAACGAACAAGATCCCAGGTGTTACAAGAGTCTAAATCCATCATCTCCTCCTACATGGATAATTGCCAAGACTCACTATCATCTACAAGAATAGCTTCCCTATAGGATCTAGGCTCATCATTAGTACTCAATAAAGAAAATATACAACGAAAATATGGTGGGCTATACTTGTCAATTGGATTCTGTTGTCTTGTGGATCTCCTCAAGGGTGGAGTAAGAGTCTTAGCTTGTTCTTCTATATGATCATCTGCACCAACTTCTTCTGTAACAATAGATTCATCTTCATTAGAACTACTGGAATCTTCTTTTTCTTCTTCACCCCCAATCCATCATTATGTTCTTTCTGAGGTGCATCTTACTGCTCTAAATCAAAGTGCACTCTCTTTACCTTTTCTTCTTTTTCTTTTGGCTACTCAGGTTAAGAAATAGCTGTAAGTTCCCTGAAAAAATATCTCTAGAATAGATAATCTTATGGGTTAGTGGATTCCAAAGCTTATAACCTTTGGCATTATCACCATATCCAATGAATGTACACTTTTAAGCTTTTGGATCCAACTTAGGTCACTTTTCCTTAGGCACATGAACAAAAGCCTCACAGCCAAAAACCCTTAAATGTGAAACAAAAAGGTTTCTTACTTGTCCAAACTTCATAAGGTGTCAAATCAAGAGCCTTATAAGGAGATCTATTAATCAAGTAGAAAATAGTACATACAACCTTTTCCCAAAAGCATTTATCCAACTATGCATCACTCAACATACTTCTGGCTCTTTCCATAATTGTTCGGTTCATCCCTTCTACAACACCATTCTGCTATGGTGTATATGGAGTTGTCTTTTGTCTGATAATACCTGCATGCTTGCAAAACTCATCAAATTCCTTAGAGCAATATTCCCCTCCATTGTCAGATCTTAATATTTTTATCTTCAATCTTGATTAGTTTTCAACTAAGACTTTATATTCTTAAACTTAGTGAAAACTTCAGATTTGTGTTTCATAAAATAAATCCATGTAAATCTGGATACATCATTAATGAAGGTGACAAAATAATGAGATTTTTTGATAGAATCATTAGCCACAGGTTCAAACACATTTGTATGAATAATTTCTAATTTCTCTTTTGCTCTATTGCTTCCTAAAAGAAATAATTTTTTGTTTTGTTTACCAAACACACAATGCTCACAGAAATCAAAGTGCTCATCAGAATAGGAGAAACCATCCAACAAATTTTTGTTCTTGATAGTTTTCAAAATATTATGACTGGTGTGGCCTAATCTATGGTGCCACAACATACATGTATTTTCAGTACTAGCCTCAGATACATAAGAGACATTACAAACTGTAGTGGCTTCAAGCTTAAACAAGTTTCCCAATCTCTTTCCCTTCACTACCACCAAGTTCCCTCTCACCAATCTGCAACCATGCTTGTCAAATGTTACATGCATTCCCAAATCATTTAACTTCAAAACTGAAATCAGATTTCTAGCTAATCCAGGAACATGCAAAACACCAAGGAGGGTTTTAATCCTCCCATCATTGAAACACAACAATACTTTGCCTTTCACAACTATCAGATGTGTAGAGTTGTCCCCAAGGTATATATCACCTCTATCATACTCTTCGTATGTGGAAAACCATTCCTTATGCAGGGTCATATGAAACAAGCATCATGAGTCAACCAACCAATGATCATTAAAAACAACATTACATGCATAAAGTAAAACATCTTCACATGCATTTGAGGACTTATTCGAAGCACTCTCCCACTGTTTCTTTGGGTTTCTGCACTCCTTCACATGTCCCCTTTTATTGCAGTTCCAACACTTAACTCTATTCTTCTTCCCAGGAGTCTTAGATCGACCCTTGGACTTGTCCTTAGCCCCTTTCTAATCTCCTTTTGGTCCTCTTTCCATAGACCTTCCCTTGACATTGAGAGATACCCTGAACTATCTGACTTTTATTTCTCAATTCATGTGACAACAAAACTGAAACAAGAGCATCTAACTTCAAATCTATGAGGTTTGCAATGATAGCCAAAATAACATTCTCCCATGACTCAGGCGGCAAAGAATAGAGAAGCAATATACATTTATCTTCCTTATTCACCTCCACATCTACCGATGCTAGTTGACTCAATAACAAATTAAATGAATTCAAATGCTCTGCAACTGATTCACCCTCTTTCATTTTCATGGAAAATAACTTACGCATTAAATAAAGTTTATTTACCATACTCTTGGCTTGGTAGATCTCACCCAGACGCTTCCACAAGTTATGTGTGGACTTCTCACTCGTAACATTCAGCAGAATAGAATCTGCAAGACACAACCAGATTGTACCTCGCACCTTTTTATCTAGTCTTTCCCACTCATTAGAAGCAACATCATCAGGTTTCTTCTCTTTCATAATATCTAACCACTGGTTTTTTTCTTTTAGCAAATCCTCTATTTTTAGCTTCCATAATTTGTACCCCATGCCATTGAACTTTTCAATGTCCAACTGAGAGGTAGAAGCAACAGTAAATGAAGCCATGATATCTACACAAGATCTGCAAACAAACAACAACAAAATCTCCCATTGCAGCTAAAAAAACTTCACACTACCACCCAAAAATAAAAAAATGGTTAGGCTATGATACCAAATGTTAGAATTGAAGGTGCAAACTACACAATGGAAATCTAATTCAAACCTTATTACCCTCTAAACAATGTAGAATCAATGGAGATTGAAACAAAAAATAAAACCTATTACACAGAAATAATATGCATAAAGAACTAAAGACATAACATAGTATGTAACGTGGAGAAAACCCTTTCGGGTAAAAAACTCCACCAAGAAAAAGAGGCTCCAAGTTGTATTATCTTCAAATATGAGATTACAATACATGCACTTCCTCTCCTCCAGTATTCAATCCAACAGCGCCTGTTAGTCTCCAATCTAATAAAAATGTAGTACATCCTTATAAAGGGGGTTGCCTTCTAGGGCAAGATAATTGACAAAATATCGACCATTAGATCTGTGACCTAATGATGAATGATCTAGATTCACAATGATAAAATATAAATAAAATGTGGTTTCGGGGCCGCTGCCCCCGAACCCCCATCGGGGAGTGCGGCCCTCGGACCCCCCAGCGAGGGGGATGATCCCCCTGGAGCCCTCGCAGGGGGGGAAACCCCCTTGCGACCCCCCATTGTGGACGAATGAGCATCGAGGATCGGATATAAACATGTAGCTGAAACAAGACCGGTACTGGTGAAACCTTTCATCCCTTATGGGTGATTTACAAGCAATATTAGGAGTAATTATTTGCATAGAATTTATAAGGTTGATGGAACCTTAATCCTAACAGAAAAAAAGGGGCATTTGAGTTAGTTAATGTTATGGCAATTTTTATTGTGCTGGTTAAATGATAATTATGTATAATTGAATTAAAGTTTTCTTGTTTTAAATTATTATAGTTAGGTGTATTGAAAGACTTTTGTATAAGCCTAAAAATGACATGACACGGTCTAAATAAATATTCTTAATATTTATTTCATTCTAATTCTTCTATCAATAAATAAATAAACAAATTTATTTATTTGATTCATATTCTTCTAAATTAATTAAATATCAAAATATTTAATTACCTCTTCTAAAGTCAAAATTAAATAAAATCCTTTATTTAATTAATTTCTTCCAAACAATTAAATAATTCTTAATTATTTAATTAAGTCAATTCTTCCTCCAAATTTAAATAAATCAATCAAATTTATTTAAATCCTCTCAATTCTCTAAAAATAAAATACAATCAAATATTTTATTTATTCTTCCAAATCATGCACAACAATTAAATAAATTTATTTATTTAATTTACTATATTATCTTCTAATTCTTCAAATATCTTCCAAATCTTCTAAAAATAAATCTTCTTCTTCATGCACACAAAATTAAATAATTTATTATTTAATTTCTCTCAAATCATGCAAAAGCAAATCACAAGTTGAGTTAACTGACTCAATCAACCTTGTTTTTATCAATATTTTTTAAATTAGAAAAAAACTTTCTAATTTATGAAGTCATATCTTATCTTTAGAAAAGAAATTAGTTACCTCAAATAAAACAACTTTTGTGTGACACTTGTCTTCTTCTTATTCGCACACATCCTCTCAAGTTTTCTATACCATTGATCTTCTTGTTCTTTCTATATCGTTGATATTCTCTCTCTCAAGTCTATAAATTGAACCCTATTCTTCCATTTCATTCATCCAAGCTTTTAGTATTGTTACTTTGCATGAATTACAGCGCGCCTTTGGCACCAATTCCTTCATTGCTTGTAATCACACTCATTACTACATACTAATATCATTGTTGTGAAGCTCATCTTCATGGCGAAACTATCATAGCCATTCTCCATTGACAATCTTGGAATAGCAAGGAAGTGCACTATCTGAGGGTCTTATTCATACATGCAAGATCGATTGAGATAGGCAACCAACGGAAGCTATGAAGCTTTGAGGTTTGCAAAGGTTTTTTAAAGTTCTTTTGTTTGTTTGATCTCTTTGTTTCTGTATTTTATTGAGTTTTGGGTATTTTGATATTGATATATTGATTATTCATTTGAATCCAATTTTCCCTTAACATTTTTGGCACCCACCATAGGGCCTAGCTCCAATTTAACCCAAAAACTAAGTTTTTGTGTTTTAGAAAGCTGTACATAGGGGGAAACTATGCATTTGACACATCCTAACACGCATCTGCTATTTGTTCTAGTGCATACATCATTTCAGCGCATATAGTCTCTGATCCAGCGCATCTGCTATCTGTTTTGGCACATACATCCTTTTGACGCACACAAACTCTGTTCCAGCACATCTATCCTACGATACGATGCATCTGTCAGTTCAGCGCATATATATTGTTTTCCTACGCTTTTGACCTCTGTCTTAGTGCATATGTACTGAGGCACTTCTAAGCTCTGTTTCTGCACATTCAAGCTCTGAAGTTGCGCATCTAATCTAGGTAGTGATTTTTAGGGTTTCCTTGAAGTTTTCACTAACGCTAACATCTTTTTGCAAGAACACTCTTGATCTAATTTGTAGGCTAGGTACTGGTTTAGAATGATATAGTTGTACTTGTTAACACACACTTTGATTTCTAATAGGAAAGTAAATGGATGCTCATTCAAATCTCACATAGTCTTAACTAGGAAGTCGGTAATTGAATCATTGCTATCGTGCATATCATTGAATCATTTCTATATTGCTATCCTTCAAAGTTAACAACTCATTGCTATCTGGGTAAAATTGAACCATTGCTATCTTGTTATCACTTCAAAGTTAACAAATCACTGCTATCTAGGTAAAATTGAACACATCATTGCTATCTAGGTAAAATTGAACCATTGCTATCTTGTTATCACTTCAAAGTTAACAAATTTTTGTGCTTGCCCAAGTAGATAGTTCATCTAGTTTTTCTCATTTTAGCTAGGGGAAAAGAACCACTGTCTTCTATGTTTTGGGAATGATACCAAGCCTATGCTCTCCCCTATCTTGTGTGACCAAAATGCCAGACATATTATTTTCACATGTGTTTTTCCTTTAGAGGGGCTTGCTCTTGGATACTGTTCATCCAAGTAGGAACGACCCTAAGTGGTAACATGCTAGACGCCAATCCCTACCAATCCACTATAAATAAATTGTGTTTGGAGCGAAAGCTGCAAACAACGAGTGTAGTTGTGTTATACCGACAGCCACCCTCCCCCAAAACCCTCCAAGGCGCAACCCTTGTAGGCTGGGAGACTCCATAATGGAGAGTAGTGCTGTCACATGTATAACCACTCGAACAGTTGCCTTTATTAAACATCTTTGTCTTAGTGGCCAAAACCCCCCATAATCTGGTGTAGGGAAGGGTGATTATCACCTCTCGAAGATGCTTCACTAGAGATAGTGAGAATTCAGTTTTATACTGTTCTTTGAAACCTAGGATTGTACTTGCTTTCTTTTAGTCCAAAAAGAGTAAAAAAATCACAAAAAAAAAAACCATAAAAACATTCTTTGTGTTTGTTGTGTCTTCTTGCCATAATTTTAGAAAATCAGATCAAAAAGACCTTCTTGCAGCCAAAGATACCAAAAACATCAGAAAATTGCCAAAAACTTGCAAAAATCACTGAAAAACCAGAGCGGCGCATTTGTCCTCTTTTGCTGTGCATTTGTACTGATTTACTGCGCATCAGTACTGACTTATTGCACTTTTGAAACCTATTATGATGCATTTGAAATTTACCATTGCTGTGCTTCTATACCGACTTGTTGTGCATTTACTAATTTGTGCGGCGCACCTGTTTCGATGCATGCATGACAGTGAGCACTTCCACAGTCTTTGAGAGAAACATTTTACCATTTTTGGGTACCCATTTTAGCCTAGTTCCAAATTTTGAGATCAGATCTTACCTTGTAGTCACTTTTGATGGTGTCAGATTGTCATTGATGTCAAAAAGGTCTTGCAGGAGGTAAGTGCAAGAGGTTGATGCTTCATATGTATGTTCATGCTTCATCAAGGGTTGTGTGAAGTTGTTGACAGGAGTTGTCATATCATAGCTTGTTCAGTATGCTTGGTCAGTGTGATGAAATTCCTGTTCACAATTTGTCATGATCTTCACAGATGTGGTCTCAATTAGTATATCTCCAAGCATGACAAAGTTGAAATGATAAGATTCTATCAGGAGATAGTATGGTGAAATGAATATGATGTGGTGTGTTAGTTGAAGTGTTGAACAACTTGCATTATATATATTGATCTTTATCTCAGGGTGTCACGGTCTTGATTCATTTAAGTGATACATACTCATCTCCATGAAGTTTGAACAAGAACATCAGTAAATCAACTCACTCTCAAGGAGTGCTTCATGGGCATAATGTTGGTTTGGTGTTCATACTGTATTGATGACAAAAGGTGTTGTGCATTGATCTGAGAGAGGTTTTCAAGATGGATTGGTGTTATTCTTTCTTTGCATGGGTTCATGATATAAGATTGATGTCAAAAATCTATCAACAATGTTTTATGATACAGGAAGGATCAGGTTGGTACAATGTTGAGAAGTTCACAGTGTTATGGAATATGTCAATGATTTTTTTTGTGCCACAGCTGCAAAGATATCTTATGTTATAAGCATTCAATAAAGTATCAAAAATGTTTAAGTTCGAGAACACAGGTGAATCATTCCTAATACCCTAAAAGTCCTAAAAATCCTAGCATAAAACTCTAGTATTAACCATATGTATTTTTGTTCTATTTAAAGGTTGACTGGTGTTTGTAGGTTAAGTCACTTAATGTGACCTTCTAATGTGATGCTAAAACATTGTAAACCGGCCCCTTTCTCCTTGCGTTACCGGTGGTCAAGGTAATGTTCTTTAAAAAGAACATCGAGTGCTTTAGATACTTCATAAGGATGTATATGGTTGGAGCGGACATTTGAATGTGGAGCGCGTTTTCCTTAAAGTTTTTTTTATGAGTTTAAAAAGCATTGAAAATGCTTTATGTATTATGAGGAGCCCACGGGAAAATCAAGTCAAAGAAAACTATGAAGTGGCGAAGTGTTTTAGGTAGAAAAGGCCAATGAAGATGTTAATGTCTCTCGAATTAAGTGTTGATTTTTCATAACCATATTCGATGGTATGTGCTTAAAATGATATAGGCATAAAAAATTATAAAGGTATATACCTCCATGTGGTCGGCCCCTCCTTATGTCATTTTTATGACATTAAAAAGTAATTTCTATTTTTGCTTTGAGAAAAAGGTGGGTAAGTTAAGACTTTTGAGGAGTTGTTTTTTTTAAGATGAAAGATTTATTTGGAAACAAATAAGATGTTTTTTTCCTTTAGAAGGCAGATTTGATATAGAATTTTTTGAAGACAATTTTTATGGATTTTATTATTGAAATTTGATTTTTCAGAGAAGATCAAAAGTTTTGGAAATGTGATTTTCCAGAGAAGATGAAAGTTCTCGGAGATTTTGAAGGATCATGCAAAGATTTATGAGAAAGATTTTTTCTCACACAATAAATGTCTTTTATTCTTGCAGGATATGAAGAGTCATTTTGCAGGTTGATTGAAAATTGAAAAAGTTTTAAGGGAGAAGGAATTTCATTAATCTTGCCAATCATGTTGTAGAGAAGAAAATGTATATATGATTTTATTTTTGTAGAGATTAAAGGTTTTTGTACAAAGAGGATAATGAAAATTTGGTTGAAGAAATTTGCAGATTGAAGGGTTTTGTGAATTAAAAAGAGAGAGATGAAATATACAGAGTTGTGAAGTGTTGTTGAGTGTATCCGGATGTAAGATTAATTTTGAACAGAATGACCATTTGACAGACATATGTTGTGTATTGAATGGAAACAGAGTATCCCTCTGATTTATTTATTACATCTGTTGGTGATTTGGTTTGCCAGTGAGGCATAGAATGCCAGTGAGGCCTTGTATTAGCCAATGAGGTTTGTTGGTCAGTGAGACCTATTTGTTTACCAGTGAGGTATATCAGTGTTGGAAGTGGGTGCTCCTATTTGGTATTAGAGTTGGTGCTCCTAGATACATATTGTAGCCAGTGAGGCATGTTTTCCAGTTAAGCCAGTGAGGCAGTTTTGAGTGGTTTTTCTACCCAGAGAGGGTTTTCCACTCCAGTACTTCTTGTGTTAATGATATGCTTCTATGTGTGTTTTTGCTTCTATGTTAAGATTTATCTCTATGTGGTCCTGCTCATAATTTTCATTATCAAACTTGTACATATATGTGTAATAGTTCATTGATGACTTTCTCTTTCTGAGTCTTGTAAATTAAAAGTTATAATAAGTTGAAAAAATCTACACAACACTGATTCACCCCCCCTCTTAGTGTTGTTCAGACTCCTACAACTTTTCCATCCATTTTGCGTCAAAGTCTCTCTTTCATTGGTCACCTCATTCACCTTCTATCAGGTCTCTCTAGTCCAAAAGTCAAAGTATCCCATATCAAATTAGCATAGGCCCCTTTTTCAGATCATTTTGGATTCAAGTAACCCTAGTAAGTCACAGAACTTTGCTAGTGGTCTTGGTGCATGACTAGTCCCTACAAAGTAAGACAGGTCTCGAGTACCCTTACTAGTGGCTATCATCTTGTATCGGCTGTTTTACTTGGAATCATTGATCGAGAAAGTCTCTTGTCCAAATCTTGTCATAAGTACCCTATTCTTAGTAGTCTCCACTGGCATCTTGCCAAAATCTCTAGTTTCATCCCACTGCATCCCATGTCACCTTGCATGGTTCTTACTAGATCTTAGTACCAAAAACAACTTGAAATGGTTGAATCATCTAACCGTATTGTCACCCCTCATGATAGTGATGAGGAAATCTCTCACGAAGATTATCAAGGACACCTCCAAGATCAGAAATTCCAACGCTTGCTAGAGAAAGTGCTCCACGAGGACCCTCACAAGTATTTTTATCATCTTGCAAATCTTGGAATTAAGCTCCCCACTGATTTTGATCTAAGAAAACTCAAAGAAACCGTAGAGGATAATCATGAACACCACACCAGTGAGGACAAAGGAAAGAAAGTCATAGACCCAAACACACCTATGGAAGAAATGAGGAAACAAATCAAGGGTCTAATGCAACAAATGACAGATCTCAAGACGGGTACAAACACTAAAACCTACTCCTTGGAAGATATTGCACCGTACCCCTTTAATAAAATTTTGAACATGATACCATTCCCCTTTCGATTCAAAGTCCCTAAGTTTGACAAGTACAAAGGGAAAGGGGACCCTAGATATCACATTAGGGAATTCAATGCCGCATGCATGGAAGTAGCTCACAATGATACTTTCTTAATGAGACTATACCTTAGATCTCTAGGTAGTCAAGCCATGGAGTGGTTCTCATGGCTTCCACTGGGCATCAAAACTTTTGATGAGTTAGTCAACAAATTCATCATGCACTTCTCGTACAATATTGAACATGAAGTCTCCATGCTTGACCTATGCAATACCAAGCAAAAGAGTGGTGAATCATTCACCTCCTTCTTACAAAGGTGGAGACAACTAGCGAGTAAATGCTCGTATGATGTACCCAAGAAGCAATTAATGGAGATGTTTGTCCACAACCTCAACTCTGATCTAAGATATCAAATACAAATTTAGTGCCCTACCTCATTTTCGAAGGTCATTGAAATGGGATTGTTCATCGAGAAAGCTATGATCGCCAAGGGGCAAATCAAGTTATACGAGGACACACCTACCTCCAACTACAAGACTAACAAATCAAAGTTTTGGACTAAGAATAAAAATGTCGTCAATGACAGAGTAGTTGATGCCAAGGTGGCAGCTTCCAAACAACAACCAATATTCACTCTCAAAGGAGAGGCAAGCAATGTTACACCCAACAAAACATTCTCTCAGGAGCCAAGACCATGGTTCAACTCAAATCCAAGGCAAAAGTTCACACCACTGGGTGAGTCCCAAGAATCCGCATTAAGGAAGCTATTGGCCAACAATGAAATCACTCTACCACCAAGCGATTATGAACTTCAAATAAAACCTCACTATTGGAAAGACACTGACTTTTGTGAGTATCATAGAGGAAGAGGACATACAACCAACAATTGTATCTATCTCAAACATGTTATTCAAGACATACTTGATCAAAATCAAGGAGGAGCTCAACAACATACTTCTAATGAGATGCATGTGGCTTACAAAGATCCACTTCTCAATCACGAAAGGCCGTACAACAACAACAACGACAACAACAACAACAACCACAATAGGCAAAATCAAAATAATGGGAATAATAATGCTAATTATGCAAGTGTGCCATTCGATTATACCATCAATAGCATATCAGAGCATGTCCCACAAATCAATGTGGTCATGCCCAACCAACAATTAGAGCCCAACAAAACTAATTGCAGTATCATCACCTACTGTGGTAAGGTCACGTTAAATACCATTACTCTAAGGTCATCACCTTCTTAGTCCAACTCCCATTAGTATAGTGTCATAGACCAACTACGGAAGACTCTTGCCCACATTTCTATCTTAGAGTTGTTGCATCTATCTCCTTCCCACAAGGAGATTCTCGATAAAGCCTTAGTGGAAACCACTGCACCCACTAACTTGGCCCAAGAGAAGTTTCAAGCCATGGTAGGTAATCTGACCTCCTCAAGTACCATATCATTTACCAAACAAGATGACCTCTCAGTGTCTTAGCCTCATAACACCCCCTTATATATCATCACCTTCATCCACAAGCACCACATCAAGAGGGTTCTCAATGATGGGGGAGCTGGTTTAAATATTTGCACGCTGAAGCTAGTCCTTACATTGGGGTTCTCTAAAAATGCAGCTGATCCAAGGAAGAAGATTACTATCAAAGCCTATGATGAAGAGGAGAGAACTACCAAAGGAATAGTGGTATTATCCATACAAGTGGGACTGATGATAAAAGACATGTGCCAAGTCCTAGATAGGGAGCTAGCTTATAATATTCTCCTAGGTAGACCATGGATTCATGCCATGAAAGCTGTGCCTTCTACCTATCACCAATGCATAAAATTCCCTCATAACGGCAAGCAAGTCACCATCCAAGATGACCTTGACCCCTTTTAGCATTGCAACTCTATCCTTTCAAAACTTGATTCAATCATACCCAAAAATAGAGAATCTACATCCCCTACCCCATAGCATGATTCTACCTCTGAAGCTTCCTCATCCAAGCCCAAAGAGTAGAAAATTACCATCAAATAAACATGAGTAGGGGAATACTCCATCAAGCACAGCCTCAATTTAGCCAAAATGCCTTTATCTCCTAGATCCTTTGGGCGACCCAAGCATTTTCCAAAGCCATCTGCTCCTCCTACACTTCCCACAGCTCCCTTTGTAAAATGGTAGACCCTACCAAATGAAACAGAGGAAAGAGATATCTTACAATGGATCTAAATAGAAGTAGAAGAGAGCACACAACAAGAACCACCTAAGCTCCCAATAGAAATCTATGGGCAAGGTGAGTCTATCCTACACAAAATGGGTTATGAAGGACAAGGCCCCATCAGCCTAAGAAAAGAAGGAATTATAGAACCCATTTAACCTTCTTCATCCTCATTGGCTAGAACTACAAAAGGTCTAGGATATAAGGATAAGGGCAAAGCAAAAGCAAATGCTTGTCTTGTGGAAATGATCCATACCCTTCAAGAGGACAGTGACACAAATTCCAATGAATATGAGTGGGATGAGCTGATAGAGCATTCCTATGATGACAAGGAGGTTGATACCATTCAAACTTATAGCCCATACCGTGAGGGACAAATGCTACTGCATAGGCTGTTAGCATGTGATTTACCTATCCTTGAGAATATGACTTTCGAGGAAGGTTTGAGTTCTATCGCAATAAACAATTTAGAGGAAAGTGCCATCCTGAACACTCTCCCTACCAATACTCCTAGCATATCCATTCAAACTATCAACAAATTAGATCTATCCTCCAACTCCCTCCCCCTTGTGCATCCTGATCTTATTGATTGGGATCTACAAGGAACCCCGCAACTAGATATGTTCCAAAACAATGATGCCTATATTGACTACATGGAACTTAGGGACCACCTACCTAAAGGAGATCATAAAGACATCTTCACCATTGAACTTAATACTGTGGCTTATTTCAGAGAGGGTGCTAAGCCTTCTAGTCACAAAAATATCAAAATAAAAACTAGATCTGATGGTGAAAACCACTCCGAGGTAGTGTCATATCCCAAAATAGTAAAAAGAAAGGACACATCCGATGGTGAAAACCCAATTGTAGTACCTAACGATGGAAGGCTTGAAACTCTCCCCAATGACATGCACCAGGAGAAGTCTCAGATTGTTGTGGAATCTACAGAGCCTGTTAACATTGGAACAGAGGAACAACCTAAGATCATTCACTTTGCTAAGTCTCTAATCCCACTAGAACAGACTAAGTTTGTACCATTCTTCAAGAAAAAGCAAGTCAATTTTGCTTGGTCATACACAGATATGCCAAGGTTAGATCCAGATTTGATTCTACATCATCTTCCACTAGATCTAGGAGTGAAACAAAAGATTAGAAAGATGCATCCACACATAGCACTGCTAGTAAAAGAGGAACTCAAGAAACTACCGGATGTAGGGTTCATTAGAGCTATAGACTATCCAGAATGGGTCTCCAACATAGTACCAGTGTCCAAACCTGATGGCCGAGTCAGACTATGCAACGATTTCAGAGATCTAAACAAAGCTTGTCGCAAGGATGATTTTTCGTTGCCAAATATAGATATCATAGTCAACTTAACAACATGGCGTACCATGTTATCTCTCATGGATGGCTTCTCAGGATACAATTAGATCAAGATAGCACTAGAAGACTAGCATAAGACAACTTTTACTTGTCCATGGGGCACTTTCTGCTGGAATGTCATGCCATTTGGGCTAAAGAATGCAGGAGCCACATATCAACGTGCTATGACCACTATATTCGATGATATGATGCACATCACCATGGAAGACTATGTAGATGATATCCTTGCAAAGTCACTCATAAGAGCACCTAGATGTGTTAGAGAAAGTCTTTCAGAGACTAGAACAATTCAAAGTCAGGTTGAACCCAAAGAAATGTGTGTTTGGAGTCACCTCAGGAAAGCTCTTAGGTTTCATTGTATTGACAAATGGAATAGAGGTGGACCCCACCAAAGTCAAGGCTATTATGGACATGCCACCACCCAAGAATCTTACTCAACTAAGATCTCTACAGGGCAAGCTACAAGCAATCCATAGGTTCATATCACAACTGGCAGACAAGTGTCAACCCTTCAGTCATCTCCTACATAAGAACATTCCATTCAGATGGGATAAGAAATGCGAAGAGGCATTCAACAAATTGAAAGAATATCTTATGAATCCACCCATTCTCATGCTTCCTATCCAAGGGAAGCCATTATTACTATACATATCTACTACACCAACAACTCTTGGGGCCCTTCTAGCGCAACAAGATTATGAAAGTAAAGAAAGAGCCGTCTACTACATCAGTCACACATTGGTTGGCTATGAGTTCCAATACTCTCAGATAGAAAGATCATATCTTGCGGTAGTTTTTACTTCCAAAAAACTCTAACATTATATGCTAGCACATCCAGTCAAACTTATTGCAAAAATAGATCCACTGAAGTACTTACTAAGCAAAGCAGCTCTAATAGGTCACCTAGCCAAATGGGTAATGCTCCTAAGTGAATACAACATTGAGTATGTAGACAGAAAGATTATCAAGGGGCAAGTCATTGCTGATCAATTAGTAGATGCACTAGTACAGGACACCACACCAATGCAATTTGAATTTCTAGATGAATCCTTATTCAATATATCAACACATTCCTAGAAAATTTACTTTGATGGGTCCTACACAAACCATGGATCGGGGGTAGGAATCTTGTTTGTGACTCCTCATGGCGACACCATATCGAAGTCTTACCATCTATTATTTCCATGCACAAACAACATAGCAGAATATGAAGCCTTGGCCATTGGTCTCAAAATGGCAACAGAGTAGAAAATCAAAGAGCTACATGTCTATGGTGATTCTCAACTAGTAATCAATCAGGTCAATGACGATTACAAAACCAAAGATGAGAAACTTGTCCCATACAAATGGATGGTCAAGGATTTTAAGGAATACTTTGTGATCATCTCTTTTGAGCAAATACCTCGCATTGAAAACAAAGCAGCAGATGCCATGACAACCATTGCCTCTCTTCTCAAAATCCCAGAGAATGAGTCATGATATGAGTTCTTAGTGGAATCAATTTAGCAACTAGCTTATGATCTTCCTGAATCCCATTCCATATGCCTATTAGTTGGATCTAATTCACCTTGGTATGGTAAGGTTTACACTTACCTCAAGGACAACACCCTCCCACCTGACTTATCTTCAAACCAATGACGAACCTTTATACACCAAACCTCTCATTATACCATTATTGCCGACACCCTATACCAACGTGGTCTAGATGGTACTTTACTTCGTTGTTTAGAATGAGAATAATCCCAAACAGCCTTACAAGATGTACACGAAGAGATCTACAGAACACACTCTAGCGGTCCTTCCTTAGCTAAGAAACTCATGCGTTTGGGTTATTATTGGCCGAACATGGAAACAGATTCATATCAATTTGTGAAGAAGTACAAGCAGTGCCAGATACATGGGAACCTGATACATGCACCAGCTCAAGACTTGAGACCTTTAATGACACCTTGGCCCTTTTGTCAATGGGGACTCGACCTTGTAGGAAAGATCCATGCACCCTCATCCAACGGCCATAAATTCATAATAACTGCCACTGAGTACTTTACCAAGTAGATTGAAGCCATCCCCCTCACCACCGTCATAGGTAAACAAATCTCCTCATTCATCCTTAATTACCTCATTTGCAGATACGGAATTCTCTCATCCATTATCACAGATAACAGAAGACCCTTCAAAAACTAGGATGTCCAAGAACTCTGTGACCGATTCAAAACCCAACACCGTTTCTCCACACCTTATTACCCCCAAGGCAATGGCCAAGCAAAAGCATCCAACAAGACCATCTTGAAACTCCTCAAGAAGATAGTCAACGATGCTGGTCGTGATTGGCACATCCAACTCAATACTGCTCTGTGGGCCTACAAAACTAGTATACGCACTCCCACAGGTGCTACCCCTTATGCCCTTGTCTATGGCTCCAAAACTATCCTCCCCATTGAGGTCAAGTTACCATCTCTTAGGGTGTCATTAAAAGGTCTCATAATAGAAGAAGAGTACATAGTTTCCAAATTGCAAGAACTAGAGTTGCTAGAGGCAAGGAGACAGAAAGCCTTTGATCATCTCAAAGCATATCAAAAAATGATGTCACGAAGTTACAACCACAAAGTCAGCCCAAGAGTCTTTAAAGTTGGAGATCTAGTACTTAAGGAGAACCCCTACAATCAACAGGATCAGGAAAAGAAAGACAAGTTTGAACCCAACTGGCTTGGGCCTTATGTGATCATAGCTGCTTATGGATCGGGGGCATATCAGTTAGCAACATCAGAGGGTGAGCTGTTCGATGACCCAATCAATAGAATGCATCTTCGGCGGTTCTATACCTAAGAGAACCCCAATGTAAGGGGGGCACAAAAATACAAAAAAAAAAAATCAGGAAAATACAAAAAAATCAAAAAATTAGAAAAATACAAAAAAATATCCTTTGGTGAAAACCTGGCAAATAGGCACTTTGGATAGGTATCATGATGAAAATCTGGCAAACAGGTGTCATGCATACTTTCTAGCTTTCATGCAAATAAAGGCAAGTGGTGAAAACTTGGTAAACAGGCGTTACTTATGATAAACTGCCTCCTCCATCTTTGGGAAACCAATCACCTTGTGTCCATTCTTCCTTCACTCGTGTCCCATTTGATCCATATCTATTTCGTATAAAATCCTAATGATAACCTATCATGGCTTGATACTCTATCTCTTTGTTTCCTTGTCAACCAAGGTTTTATCCCATATCCTATCCACAGTGTCAGCCTAGCTTAATGTCTGTTGTCAGTATCCACATGGTCCAAGTCCATGAACTACGTTGCCTTTGCATTGTTGCATCGTCATGTCGGCAAGACCATTTTTAATGCACCCTCGAGGCTTCCTGGTCCGTCCCATATCTTGTCATCTATCCTCTAGTTCATCCATGGTCCAAGTCCATGAACTACATTGCCTCTACGTTGTCACGTAGGCAAGGCCATTATTCAATGCACCCCTAAGGCTCCACTGTCTCATTTGTCACATGTCTAGTCCTTCTATCTATCTGAGTCCACACCACTTTCTATCGCCTAGGTCTTAGGTCCATTAGGGTTCACCCCGAACTACGTTGCCTCTGCGTCGTCACGTAGGCAAGGCCATTTAGCAATGAGCCCCTGTGGCACTAGGTCAGCCCCTCAGGGTCCGTTTTGCCAGTAAGGATTGTAGAACCTTTCACAAGGCAAGCAAGGGCAAGCAAAACCCACTTTCAAGTAGAAATTTTGACGCAAGACCTCAACCTATCCAAAGCAAAGAAAGCAAGTACCTAAGGCATTCTAAATGATTTTACCTAAATTATGGCAAGAAACAAACACATCTAAATACAAAAATGTTTGGTGGTTGGAATCATGGTTAAGTTGTAGCGTCTTGATTTCTGCTATCATGTCTTTCTATGCTACTCGAGGATGCCAAAAGCTAGAGATGATATGATGGGGGCATGATTATTTTCTTTGTTTGTTGTTTGTAGATTAAACTTTAGTAATGTGATGCCTTGTCTAATGACATGATCGGTAAAAGATCATCGAGGAAATCAAAGGTCTAACATGAATGTGGGCAATCATTGTCTGTTGATACACAAGAAATACTCGGGTCATCTCAGTTCAATTATACCTAGATGCTTGTATTAACTTGCTAAATCGAAATCCATGTAAGTAATACTCAGGTCATCTCAGTTCAATTATACCTAGATGCTTGTATTAACTTACAACATTTGGAAAAAGTACCAAAAAAATCACCCAATGATGAAATAATCACTTCAAAAAACTTGCACCATCAAGACGTCAAAAGCAAAGCATCCATCATACATCCATTATACATCCATGCATCCATATCCCATGCAATAAAAGATCCAAACAATGCAAAGTATCAATACAAATTAAAGCTTGTGAGTCTTTCTATCGAGTCATTCTTTCAATCAATCTTCTATCTATCACTATGTCATCTCTGTGTCGATAAAGTACATTTGGACATCACATAAACATAGCATACAATTGCATATCATATCACATGAGATAGTCATTTACATGATTAAATCAGTTGCATACATAATAAATTGCATCAAGTCATCCGTATACATTTTTGCAATCACCACATAGTGTCAACAGAAAAAATAAAAAACATAGATAAGTGCATCACATAAATTGCTTAATCATATAGATACCATTTGCATTTACACATTAGAGGCATATCAAGTAAACACATCTAAGTCTGCATTAAGTCACATAGCATCACATAGCATCATATAAAAGTCTGCATTAGATAAACATCATATAGACATAGTCAAAATATGCATCACATGAGTACCATCATACAAATAGAAATGCATCCATAGCATAGAATGAACAAACTGCATATAGAGAGCATCAAATAGCTGCATCATCATATAAATATCATAAACATGTCCAAATGTACAATATCAAAAGGTCTGTCTCTGAGTCAATGTCATATGCAATGTATACATCTCAAAAATAATGATACATGTCTCAAAATACAAAAGTGGTACATGTACGTGTCCAGCTATCTGAGCCATCAAAAAGTATACATAGGAGCCAAAATCTGTGCAAGTGTCTGCTAATGTGAGGCCTACTTTTTCATTCCCTTATATTGGATTATTTATTTTACTGTTGGTGATACATTTAGACTTGTGTGACTGTTGATTCCGAATTTCTAGACTATTAGACTTTATGCTGTATGTGGATTTGTTATGCTTAGCATACTTACGATGTGTTTAGACTTGGATATTGATTCATTGATGATGTTAGACATATGGTTTATATTATGATGTTATTGGGAAACTATTCATGTGGTGTTAGTTAGAAAATTGTTATGTGATTCAATTTTGGGAATGGATGTTTGAAATGCAGAATTTGGAATCTAATTGTAATGTGACTTCCTTGATGCTTATATGGATATGTGATGTTGTATACGAGTGTATGTTTCAATTTACTTCTGCTATTATATACATGTGGAATTAACATTTCATTTGAGTGCGCAGGTATTTCTAACGAAGCCACAGAAATTCAGAGATCATCCCACACATGGTGTTGTTTTCCCTTGTGAAGCCGATTTAGTTCCATGAGGAACCAAGATCAACTATGTGTATGATGAATTTCCATAATGTTGTTGCATGTTGTTGGTCGGGCTAAGTCTACCCCTCTTTTATTTTGAATTCTAATTGGTGTTGTAAGAATAGTGTCTTTTGAATTTTATTTTTTAGTTATGAATTTTTGAGACCCCTTTTCATGTGCTTTAACTTAACCCTTGGTGCTCAAAATGGGCTAAACTTGACCCTGGGTTGTACCCCTTGGGTCTAGGGATCTTTTTGGCTTGTGTAACCCTAGGTAAACTTCCATTTGGTCACTTTAACTTCACCCTAAAGTAAAGTGACGAAAATGGAAGCATGGGAGGGAGAGGATGAGTGGGTCAAACACTCAACCTCTTCCTTTCCTCTTCCCTAAGTTGGGGAAGTCTCCAAGACCCCTTAATTGTGGAGGACTTTACTCCAAGTCTCTTCCACAATTGGTGAGGGTACCTTGGGGTTGTGTGGTCCCTCTTGGGAGGAAAAGGATTGGAGGCACATGTGGCACCCATTCCCTCTTAAGCTCCACTTTTCTCTCCCACATGTTTTAGAGAGGACAAGTGGAAGGGAGAGAGACTTGGTGGATGGGTGAATGACATGTGTCACCACCCATTCCAAGGGTCTTGCTTGTAGTTGGGAGGAGGAGTGAGGAGGTGACATGTGTCACCTCCCTATTCCTCAAGGCTCATGTGAAGAGCCTATTATAATCCCACTTGGAGAGGGGTATGGGGTTGAATTTTTAGAATATTTTATTGATTTTAATTTACTTTGGGGAAAAAGTTGGAGGGAGTTTGGTGGCTTATTTTGGAGGAGTTGGAGGAGCTCTACTCAACCATCTACCAATTGGGCTTTTTAAGGTAGGTTCCAAGGCTAAGGCCTTCCCTTATGCATTTTTATTTACTTGTGTGATGCTATGTGTGAGCTCTATTTTTGAGTTTTTACTTGTTGTGGGGAAAAATTGTATGGCTATTGTGAGAGCCTCTCCCACTTGGGAGAAGATGCTCAACATGTGTGGGGTGGAGGAGGAGTGAACCTCCTCAGGGTCATTTCCTTGATTTTGTGGAGTTGCAGCCTTGAGGACAATATGTGAAATGGCTTGAGAGCCAAATGGAAGCTTTGTGAAACTATGTTTAAAAGTGTTGGCTTGAGGCCTTGAGAGGGATTTGTATTGGGATGTTTTAGGAGTGGCACTCTTGAGTTGAGTGTTTTCCACTCCCCTACCCCATTGAACTCACCTGAGTGAGTTCTTGTGTTGTGTTAGCCATGGGAGTAATTTTGTGTTTGTTTGTTGAATGCATTGTTGTGTTGTGGATTGAGTTTCCTAGTGTGAGGATGACCTCCCTAGCTCGGGGGTGACCCACTAGCGGGTCTATGGTAGGGAGGAAAGCAAGTTGTTGTGGCTTCTTTCCCCTTTTTGTGTTATTGCAGGATATATTGGGAGCTTTGTGAAGTTGGAGAAAACACCATTGTTCATGGAGTTGTTATCTATTTCTTTTGAGCTCTTGAGAGAGAGCATGGCCAATTTAGGATTTTGCATCATTTGTTAGTTTTCAAAGAGGAGAACATTGTTCTCTCTCTTGTTGTAAAAGTATATTTTTATTTGTGTGTATAAGCTATTTACATTTGAAATAGAAATTTTAAATTGCTGATTTTAATGTTTATCATTCAAAAATAATGTTGCAGAAAAAAAAAATTCGTCTTAAAGCTATTTCAAATTTATGTTTATTTTTAAAAATATCAAATAGGAAAGTTGTGGTTTTATTGTTGAGACAAACATGAAATTTGTATATTATTCTTATGAAAAAGAAAATTTGTTGATGTTATGGATTAGAAGTATTTACTTAATTGCATTTGTTTCTTTTCTTTAAAAAGAAAATAATAATAATACAATGAATATATTTTTTAGAAAGAAATGTTCATTTGCTTATATAAATTTGATATAACAAAAAGAAAAAAAATATATCTTTGCTTATTTGTTTAAAAAGGAAATCTGTAAGTGTTGAAGGAAAGATTATATTTGGAATATATATATTTGAATGTATGCATTTATATGTATTTAATTATAAGTTACTTTTATTAATTCTGTCAAACAAAAAAAAAAAGATTACATTACATATACAACAGTATATATATATATAGTTATATTTTAATATTAAATAAACTGCATTTTGAATTGAGCTGTGCAAGTTTGAGAATATATATATAATTTAAAGATAATCGCTGTGTAGAAAGAATGAAATAGACTGTGATTAGAATTACATAGATGGTAGTTTTATGTCTTTAAAAAAAATATTGTGGTGGGGGGTTCAAACCCCCCCACCGTCTCTTTTTACATAAGGGTGTGGGGAGGGGGTGGAGCCCCCACCCCACACCCCCATCTCCCACACACCCCTGCGGATCTCCCCGTAATCCTCCGCCATAGCCAACTCTCATCCGCTAGTTCAAAATCCCTGCCAGCCCTTTCCCCTCCACGATCTCCATCCACCGCTCACCTCTGCCCACCAAACCCTGCGACCGTCCCTCCAACTCCGCCACCGATGCCACAGCTCCACAGCTCCACACAGCGCTGACCTCCTGCTTGGGGTTTTTAGCAGAGACAAAAAAATATATATTTATACAATATTTTTATTAATAAACCCAGAACATAAACAACATACTCATTAAAATATATATATGCCATCATATGCATTTCATGTATGGCCTCCATTAAACCTACAAACACAACCAAAGACAAAATGAGAGAAGGAAAAAGAAAGAAGAGGAGAAAAACAAAGAGGAGAAAAGAAAGTGAGTTTTAAAAAAAATAGGGTTAGGGCTTTTGCCCTTAAGGATATTATATTTTATTGTTGGAGAATTTAGGGCTTTGTAATTTAAAAATTGGCCTTATTTTCTTTTCCCACCCTTTTATTATTTCTTTTTTATTTGTTTTAAACTTTATTTTTAGAATGGAATTATTTTGGTAATTATATAATGTGTAATCTTATATTCATTTGGGAATGTTATTTTTATTTGTTAGTAGTATGGTAATAAATGGATTAGATCACGATTAGAGGGATTATATATATTATAGATTTTTAATTTGATTTTAGAATAAAAAAGGATTTATTTGTTTTATTTAAATTTTACACAATTTAATTATTTGAGATGTAATTATTTTAACAATTGGATTAATCCTTTAATTATAAAACCTAATTCGACGAGGTTAATTTTAAGCTGGATTGTTATTAATTTAATAATTCCTTTTTAATTATATCTAGAACTATTATACTAATTTAATAAAGACGTCATTCAAACCAACTTGAAAACCTAGTAAACTATTTAAACGCAGATAGTAAAACCTATTTCTGAGATCTGATCTTCCAAGAAATTAGGAATAATGTAAAGGATGCAGTCATAACTCTAATTGATAGAAAACGTGAAGAAGAACAAATCGATCAAGCTTTGTTGAAAAAAGTTTTAAATTATAGAAAACGTGAAGAAGAACAAATTGATCGAACTTTGTTGAAAGATGTTCAATTAACTTATTCAACTGATCTACCAATTCAACTAGTGAGACGTAGGTAATATAAAACTAAACCAGTAAACTTTCAATCAAAACTTATTTTATTATAATAAACCCTAATCACGCCCGTGAGGCGTTATGCTGCCGAATTTTTCTAGAATTTAGGGTTTTAGCTAGGTTAGTGAAATTTAACTTAGTTTAGGATTATATTATTATTTTTTGCCACGTGTGGAACATTTTGTAGAGATACCAGATACTACTGTGGAGGAGGTAGGGTCAGCTTACAGAGCATGGAGTAGGAGTCCTCCGTGACATGCGAGATGAGATGAGACTGTGAGGGTTGAGCAGGTACATCATGGACCTTATGAGTATGGTATGGATGACCCAGTCATAGGACATAGAGATAGAGGAGCTCACATCAGAGACCTACTTAGGATTAATCCACCTACCTTCGCAGGAGCTATAGAGGGAGCTGAGGTTGAGGCTTGGCTCATCAGTCTAGATAGATGCTTTGCGTTGCGATCTTATGGGAGCAACATGAAAACACAAGTGGCAGTACACCTCCTGAGAGATGCAACAGCTACTTGGTGGCGCACTGAGAAGTGCAAGCGCTGGTTATCATTAGACACACTCACATGAGACACATTCATAGAGTGCTTTAATGCATGTTACTTGTTAGACCATTATAGGCAGCGCCGGATAGATGAGTTCCATGACTTACAGTAGAGAGGACTCATAGTTTCATAGTATGAGAGTCGATTTATTGAGCTTTCACATTACACAGAGTATCTCCACGATGAGAAACTTCTGGTGCACAAATTCATCAGAGGTTTGAATCAGGGAATAGCAGGACCAATGTGTATGGAAGACCCCTAGACTATGAGTGAGGCTGCTGAGGAAGCTTACATTGCAGAGGAGATTTAGGGACGAGGGCAGAATTTAGGCCCACAATTTTAGGACCGCGGTCATCAGCAGTAGTAGAACTTTCGTAGAGCACCACCACCACCATAGAGAGGAGGATTTAGTTCTCCATCATTACCTCTTAGGCCTCCACAATAGCAGCAGTAACATCAGCAGAGGTCTAGACCCTAGCAAAGGGCACAAGGAGGACAAAATTGTGGTTGGTAGCAACAGGGCCCGCGTAGGGATCAGAGACAGTAGGGACCATCTGCGGGACTCGTGAGGTCACATCAGTCATATAAAGGTTCACAGGGGTCCACAAGACAGACTGGGCAGCAACAGGGTGCTAGGACTCAGTTAGGGCAGATACAGGCTAGGGGCCCATGTTATGTTTGTGGTGGGCCAAGACATTTAGCTAGAGAGTGTCCACAGGGCTTTATGGCAGGGGGACAACCCCGTTCAGGAGGGTCAGAGCAAACTGTAGGAGATGTGGGCAAGTCCCACCATATGTTTGCAGCGGTTGATAACTGCTAGGCTGACTATCGGGCATTCGTGATTGAGACATCAGGTATGATTGGGGGTGCCCCCATCTCTATTCTTTTTGACTCTGGAGCTACTGATTCTTTTCTGTCTACATCATTAGTGGAACGTTGCAGGCTAGTGGCTTCTAGGCATGACATTAGGTGGGAGGTTGAGTTGGCCTCTGGGGCTAGGATGTCAGTAGATACCTTGGTTCGAGATTGTGAGATTTCTTTGGGTTCCTTCACTACATCTTGTGACCTTAGAGTTATGCCATTAGGATCCTACGGTGTGGTTTTGGGTATGGACTGACTTGCAGCTCATAGAGTCAAGCTAGATTGTCGCCGAAGAGCGATTAGCTGCTTAGATGATCATGGTGCACCGGTTGAGGTAGTGGGCATTCAGAAGCCCATGGCAGTTCGTATGATTTCTACTCAGCAGCTTAAGCGCTGCATGCGGAAGGGATGTTAGATGTTCACTATCACAGTTAGTGACAAATCAGAGGATGAGCCTGAGGCTTCATTGGATGATCACCCTATCTTGAGAGAGTTTGCCGACGTGTTTCCACCAGAATTACTAGGTATGCCTCCACGCATAGAGGTAGATTTCCACATCGATCTAGTGCTAGGTGCAGAGCCAGTGTCTTGTGCACCCTACATGATGACTACACATGAGCTCATGGAGCTCAAACTACAGTTAGAGGAGTCACTTGAGAAGGGGCACATCCGGCCTAGCGTTTCATCATGGGGCGCACCAATAATCTTCGTAAAGAAGGATGGGTCTCTTCGCTTATGCATGGACTATAGGTAGTTGAAAAAGGTGACGGTGAAGAACCCTTACCCTCTGCCTAGGATTGATGACCTTTTCAACCAGATTCAGGGAGCCAAAGTGTTCTCAAAAATTGATCTGAAATCTAGGTATCACCAATTGTGCATCACAGAGGTAGACATTCATAAGACTACTTTTCGAACCATATATGGCCATTACGAGTTCACAGTGGTACCCTTGTGTTTGACAAACGCCCCTGCAGTGTTCATGAGTCTCATGAATGGGGTGTTCCGCACTTACTTGGATCAGTTCATGATCATTTTTCTCAACGATATTTTGATTTATTCACAGACCAAGGAGGAGCATATGGATCATTTGCGTCAAGTTTTGCAGTGCTTGCGAGAGCAACAACTTTATGGCAACCTGGCGAAGTGTGCCTTCTTCAGGACAGAGGTACAGTACTTGGGGCACATCCTATCAAGCGATGGCATCTCCATAGATCCATTGAAGATCAGAGCTATCCAAGATTGGCCAGCACCCACCAGTGTGATAGAGGTCAGGAGTTTCATGGGTTTAGCTGGTTACTACCATAGATTCGTAAAGGGCTTTTCCAGGATAGCGCACCCCATCACTTCCCTTCAGTGGAAAGGGAAGAGTTTCACTTGGACCAAGTAGTGCAAGAGGGCCTTTGGGGTCCTTAAGGAGCGTCTTATTAGCGCTCCCCTATTAGCGGTTCTAGATCCTGCAGAGGATTTTGTAGTTTGCATAGATGCATCACTTGAGGGCTTGGGAGCCGTGCTTATACAGGGTGGTAGAGCGATTGCATATGAGTCGTGTAAGCTCAAGACACATGAGTTGAACTACCCTACTCACAATTTAGAGCTCACAGTAGTGGTACATGCTCTTGTTCGTTGGAGACACTTTCTTTGGGGTCACCGCTTTGAACTCCATTCGGATCACCATAGCTTGTAGTACATATTCGCACAACCAAATTTGAACGCTCACCAACAATGTTGGATGGAGTTTCTATGCGAGTACGACTTTGATGTCCACTACATCACAGGGAAGGCAAACGTGGTCGCTGACGCCTTGAGTCGAATGCGCCACGAGATCCTGACCTTGACATTGAGTGTGGACTTGAGAGAGCGCATCTTGCAGCATTTGCCTGAGGATGAGTGGTTTCTTGAGGTGCAGTAGGAGATCCAGAAATCGAGGGCCCTCAAGGGTAGATTTGTAGGATATTCCCTTGATTCATATGGGTTTCTTAAACATCAACAGCGCATCTATGTACCACGTGCGGGTGATCTTCATGCAGTGGTTCTTTTAGAGGCTCATAGAGCACCTTATGCAACACACCTAGGGGTGAAGAAGATGCATGCCAACTTGCGACAGTTATACCATTGGGCAGGTATGAGATGAGATATTACAAAATATGTTGTTCATTGCCTTGAGTGCCAGAGGGTCAAGGCCGAGCATCAATATCCAGTGGGACTTTTATACCCTCATGAGATACTTGAGTGGAAATGGAACACCATTTCCATGGACTTCATTGTCGGTCTTCCTATGTTATCATGCCACCATGACGCCATCATGGTGATGGTTGACAAGTTGACCAAGGTGGCGCATTTCTCACCTGTATGCACGACGTACAATGCACCATCTATGGCGAGAGTATTCTTGGATCAGATTGTTAGATTACATGGGGTACCTCACCATATCATTTCTGACAGGGATTCAATATTCACTTTAGCCTTTTGGAGAGCCTTACAGTAGGCATTGGGCACACAGCTCAACTTCAGTTCTGCTTATCATCCTGAGACCGATGGACAGACAGAGAGAGTTAATCAGGTTCTTGAGGATATATGTATGTCATCGATCATCAGAGTAGATGGGAGGAGTATCTGTATCTAGTTGAGTTTGCCTATAATGGGCATCACAGCTCGTTGGGTATGCCTCCGTTTCAGGATTTATACGACAGACCTTGCAGGACACCTTTGAGTTGGGACCGTACTGAGGATAGGTTTATGATAGGGCCAAAGTTAGTTTAGGATATGGAGCAACATGTGACGTTGATTAGGCAGAGACTTTAGAAGGCACAAGATCGACATAAGAAGTATGCCGATTGTAAGAGGGTAGATCAGAGCTTATCAGTTGGGGACAGAGTATTCTTGAGAGTGCAACCGCACAAGAGTCTAATCCATTATGGAAAGGGATCTAAGCTCGCACCTTATTTTGTTGGACCTTTTGAGATTTTGGAGTGGATAGGACCCATAGCCTATCATCTAGCCTTGCCACCTAGCCTATCACGTATCCACGATATTTTTCATGTTTCAGTTTTATGGTGTTACATATCTGATTTATCTCATGTATTGGATTGGAGTGCTCTTCAGGTAGAGGTAGACGGTCAGCTGACTTTGGAGCCAATTCATATATTGGCTCGTTAGACACTGGGCCTTCGAGGTTGAGAGCTGGATCAGGTTAGGGTCTAGTGGGACATGTATGATGAGGTCATGACGACATGGGAGGATGAAGCAAGATTGAAGGCCCTTTATCCTCACCTCTTTGATGAATTCTAGGAGGAAGTATAGTCTTAGGGGGGAGGATGTGAGGCCTACTTTTTCATTCCCTTATATTGGACTATTTATTTTACTGTTGGTGATACATTTAGACTTGTGAGACTGTTGATTATGAATTTATGGACTATTAGACTTTATGCCGTATGTGGATTTGTTATGCTTAGCATACTTACGATGTGTTTAGACTTGGATATTGATTCATTGATGATGTTAGACATATGGTTTATATTATGATGTTATTGGGAAACTATTCATGTGGTGTTAGTTAGAAAATTGTTATGTGATTCAATTTTGGGAATGGATGTTTGAAATGCAGAATTTAGAATCTAATTGTAATGTGACTTCCTTGATGCTTATATGGATATGTGATGTTGTATGCAAGTGTATGTTTCAATTTGCTTCAACTATTATATACATGTGGAATTAACATTTCATTTGAGTGTGCAGGTATTTCTAACAAAGCCACATAAATTCAGAGATCATCCCACACACGGTGTTGTTTTCCCTTGTGAAGCTAATCTAGTTCCATGAGGAACCAAGATCAACTATGTGTATGTTGAATTTCTGTAATGTTGTTGCATGTTGTTGGTCGGGCTAAGTCTACCCCTCTTTTATTTTGAATTCTAATTGGTGTTGTAAGAATAGTGTCTTTTGAATTTCATTTTTTAGTTATGAATTTTTGAGACCCCTTTTCATGTGCTTTAACTTAACCCTTGGTGCTCGGCTAAACTTGACCCTGGGTTGTACCCCTTGGGTCTAGGGACCTTTTTGGCTTGTGTAACCCTAGGTAAACTTCCATTTGGTCACTTTAACTTCACCCTGAAGTAAAGTGACGAAAATGGAAGCATGGGAGGGAGAGGATGAGTGGGTCAAACACTCAACCTCTTCCTTTCCTCTTCCCTAGGTTGGGGAAGTCTCCAAGACCCCTTAATTGTGGAGGACTTTACTCCAAGTCTCTTCCATAATTGGTGAGGGTACCTTGGGGTTGTGTGGTCCCTCTTGGGAGGAAAAGGATTGGGGGCACATGTGGCATCCATTCCCTCTTAAGCTCCACTTTTCTCTCCCACATGTTTTAGAGAGGACAAGTGGAAGGGAGAGAGACTTGGTGGATGGGTGAATGACATGTGTCACCACCCATCCACCCATTATAAATTGCTTTTATTAATTCTTTCAAACAATAAAAAGATTACATTGCATATACAACAGTATATATATTGTTATATTTTAATATTAAATAAACTGTATTTTGAATTGAACTGTGCAAGTTTGAGAGTATATATATAAATATACATATATATATATACATATATTGAAATAAAATTTATTTAAAGATAATTGCTGTGTAGAAAGAATGGAATAGACTGTGATTCAAATTACACAAATGGTAGTTTTATGTCTTAAAAAAAAATATTGTGGTGAGGGGTTTGAACCCCCCCACCGTCTCTTTTTACATAAGGGTGTGGGGATGGGGGCTCCGCCCCCTCCCCACACCCCCATCTCCCACACACCCCTGCGGATCTCCCCGTAATCCGCCGCTGTAGCCAACTCCCATCCACTGGTTCAAAACTGCCTCCAACGCTTTCCCCTCCATGGTCTCCATCCACCACTCACCTCTGCCAACCAAACCCTACAGCCATTCCTCCAAGTTTGCCACCGATGCCACAGCTCCACAGCTCCACACAACGTCGCCCTCCTACTTGGGGTTTTTAGCAGAGACAAAAAAATATAGTTATATAATATTTTTATTAATAAACCCACAACATAAACATTATACTCATTAAAATATATATCTATGCCATCATATGCATTTCATATATGGCCTCCATTAAACCTGCAAACACAACCAAAGACAAAATGAGAGAAGGAAAAAGAAAGAAGAGGAGAAAAACAAAAAGGAGAAAAGAAAATGAGTTTTAAAAAAAATAGGGTTAGGGCTTTTGCCCTTAAAGATATTATATTTTATTGTTGGAGAATTTAGGGCTTTGTAATTTAAAAATTGGCCTTATTTTCTTTTCCCACCCTTTTATTATTTCTTTTTCATTTGTTTTAAACTTTATTTTTAGAATGGAATTATTTTGGTAATTATATAATGGGTAATCTTATATTCATTTGGGAATGTTATTTTTATTTGTTAGTGGTATGGTAATAAATGGATTAGATCATGATTAGAGGGATTATATATATTATAGATTTTTAATTTGATTTTAGAAGAAAAAAGATTTATTTGTTTTATTTAAATTTTACACAATTTAATTATTTGAGATGTAATTATTATAACAATTGGGTTAATCCTTTAATTATAAAATCTAATTCGATGAGGTTAATTTTAAGCTGGATTGTTATTAATTTAATAATTCCTTTTTAATTATATCTAGAACTATTGTACTAATTTAATAAAGACGTCGTTCAAACCAACTCGAAAACTTAGTAAACTATTTAAACAAAGATAGTAAAACCTATTTCTGAGATCTGATCTATCAAGAAATTATGAATAATGTAAAGGATGCAGTGATAACTATGATTGATAGAAAACGTGAAGAAGAACAAATCGATCGAGCTTTGTTGAAAAAAGTTTTAAATTATAGAAAACGTGAAGAAGAACAAATTGATCAAACTTTGTTGAAAGATGTTCAATTAACTTATTCAACTGATCTACCAATTCAACTAGTGAGACATAGGTAATATAAAACCAAACCAGTAAACTTTTGATCAAAACTTGTTTTATTATAATAAACCCTAATCATGCTTGTGAGGCGTTATGCTGCCAGATTTTTCTGGAATTTAAGGTTTTAGCTAGGTTAGTGAAATTTAACTTGGTTTAGGATTATATTATTATTTTTTGCCAAGTATTGACATTAGACTTTTGTATTAAATTATATTCTTTCATGCACTTGATTTTGGCTATTGGTTTTGACTTACGTCAAAATCCCTTCATTCACATAGATTAACTTAGGTTTTCGATCATTGATCCTAACCCTATTGGTGACATTAACCGCGTCGCATCAACCCCCTAGTTGGCCTTCATTGCGAATGGTATGCACAAGTGTACGTATCACCCCGCATTCAACTGTCATGTTTACGCCTTAAGCGTAACACCACCGAGCATGCTTACGCGTGTGAGGGGGTTTCTACGGAAGCATGGGAAATTTTTGATATTTTGTGTCATGACCACATGACAAATGTGGACATAACACGTGTGATGTATGTCGTGACCGCATGGGAAATGTGGGCATGACAGCTAACCCTACTACTGTAAACCACTACTCCCAACAGTGTCCTCTGTCTCCTCTCCTCTGCTAGCCCCAAACTGCTGCGAGCCCATCACAGAGGCTCCTGACTACAATCCACCTACTCTCTGTGAGGCCATGGACTGGCTCCTATAGCTCGGAGCCCTCTGATCAACTGGAATAGCACCATTGTATAATTCCTGATAGTATTGTGTCTAAGCCTGCACTCTGGCAAGCTCACCCTGTACTTGCGCTAACTGTCCCTGTACCTGCGTCTGTGCTAGCTGTGCCTGTGCCTACTGCACCTGTCCAACCAAAAAATTGCTAGTAGCGTTTATCCCAAGGGCTACCACTACTGCGTCTCTCTCTACTCAAATGGCCCGTATCCTCACCTCCACCATATCCCGCTCTCTAGTGAGCCCCGAGATAACGCCTGCATCTATCTCCCACTGAGCCTCAGCCATCCTAAGCTGTGCCCACTGTATACACCTAAAAATAGCACGACTCTACTTAAATAAACACTTTAAATATTTATTTCATTATTCACATTCTTCTATCAATAAATAAATAAATTTATTTATTTATTTGATTCATCCCCTCTCATTTAATTAAATAAATTACATTTTATTTAATTAATTAAATTCATTTTCATCAACTTCATTCTTCTGAATAATTAAATAATTTTAATTATTTAATTAAAATCTTTTATTTTTTCAAATTTAAAATAAAATGCAAATTTTATTTAAATAAAATCTTAAATATCCACTAAATAAAATATATTTTTATATTTTATTTTATTCTTCAAAAATCTCCACAAAATAAAATATATTTCTATATTTTATTTATTCCTCTCAATTATCTACAAAATAATTAAATAAATCTTTTTATTTAATTATGCTTTCTTATCTTCAAAAATCATTCTTATCTTCTAAAAATACTTTCCTCTTGTCATACAAAGGCAAGAGCAATTTTAAAGCATCATTAAAGCAAACTTTCTCTTAAATTAGAAAAATAAATTCTAATTTAAGAAAAACAAATCTCATCCTCATCAAGAGAGGAGTTAACTCAATAAAGTTGCTTTTTGAATGACACATGTCTTTCTTCCATTTGTTACACATTCCTCAACAATCTTCCTCCATTGATCTTCTTCCACACAACTCTATAAATACAACCCTCTTCTTCTATCTTTCATAGAATCCATCGTTTTGAGCAAACTTATGCTGCAGAAACATAGGCAGGCCTTTGGCACCCCACTTTATTAAGCATTTCATATCCTCCATTGTTAGTGTGTTGAAGCTTATCTTCAATCACACAAAATATCTCAGCCATTCCATTCTTGTCACCTTCAACAAGCAAGGGAGCATTCGCTTCTGAGGGCTTCATCATCATCAAGGTCAAGAAGAGATAGGCAAACTATGGAAGAAGAAAGGTAAAAGGTTGTAAGTATTGTTCTTTGTTTTACTTTAATATATCTTTTACTTTCACATTTCATAGATGTATTGGGTTTCATTATTCTTAATTGATTAATCCATTTTCCCCCTCACATTTTGGTGATGTATTGGGTTTCATTATTCTTAATTGATTAATCCATTTTCCCAGACACATGTGGAGAGATTTAGATTGTAAAACTATTTAAACACAGATAGTAAAACTTGTACGAGCCTAAGGAAACCTAGATCTGGTATGTGTGAGAAGTGAGTGTCGTGGAGGGGAGCTGGTGCTACCAGATCCTGAAGTTACATGCTTTGAGTAAGCACAGCTAGAGGATTCAATGAATATCATCCCATCCAGCCTGGGGTGTACTTGTTTTGAGTCAAAATAGTCTAAAAAAATACAAAAAAATACAAAAAAATATAAAAAGATAAAAATCATGGAAAACTTCTATGTGTTTGCTATGCGTTTTCCATAATTGAACATCAGAATATTCAGAAACACCAAGTTTTTAAAACCAAAAATAGAAAAATCTTGAAAATGATCCAAAATTCTACAAATTTTTTGAGAAAACAAGTTGAGAAACCAGAGTTACGCATCTGAAACGACTTGCAACACATTTGACCCAACTTTTGGCGCATTTAACATCTCTTGTGGCACATTTGAAACTTTGCCAGTGTTACGCATTTGATCTAACTTCTGGCACATTTGAACTCTGTCGCAATGCATATACTTTGGCGCATCCAAACCAAAGAGTAAAACCATATCTTCCAAAAGCAAAATTTTCAACATTTTCAAAGCCATTTCAAACTTGTTTCAGTTTCCAAAGATCTAATTGAGACCTTGCAAATCAACCATTTCTCCTTCTTTTCCATACCATATTTGCTTTTTCATCCAAAGTCTCACCAAATCTTTCCAAATTCCTACAAGGTTAGAACCAAGTTATTCTAGATCACAATCAATACTCAAACAAACCTAGTGAGTGTCCAATATCAAAGGTTACTTATCCTTTTCTCTCAGAACTCCACTAGTGGCTTATGCAAGACTAGTCAACATCAAGTAATCAGATTTATGACATTCGTACTTTGACTATTGCTTTTGTATACCCAACTTGTTTGACATCACATAGATCTAAGAAGAACCTTGCTAAAACCTTGTATCATCCTAACATCTTTCTCAAGAATCTTTTTCACTCCATCCCATTTCTTTACCACCTTACATGGTCTTAACTAGATTACAAAAACAAAAACAAATAGAAATGGCCGAGAAAAGTGTTCATGACGGTCACGAAAGTGACAAAGAAATTTTGATGGAAGAGATCCTTCAAACGCAACATAACCCAAAATTTCAACACCTATTAGAAAAAGTGCTTGCCCAAGACCCTACAAAATTCTTTTTACATCTGGCAAGTCTAGGAGTCAAGCTCCCTAAGGATTATGATGTAGAGGCTCTTAAAGAAACTGACGAAGAGAGAAACCTTGAGGGTAGTAGACATGATGAAATACCCACGGATAAGAGCAAAGCAACAATTGATTCCTTGGATACCCTAAGTCAAGTAAAAATGAATCCAAGCATTACAACAAGAATTCCTGGACATGAAAATAGGGCCATCTACCAAACATTACACCTTAGAGGATATTTCACCATATCCTTTCGATAGGGCCTTGGTCATGATACCTTTCCCCTCAAAATTTGAGGTCCCTAAGTTTGACAAATATCGAGGAAAGGGTGACCCAAGGGATCACATCAGGGAATTCAATGCTGCTTGTCTCGAGGTTGCACATAACGACACCTACCTTATGCGACTCTTCCCACAAAGCTTAGGAGGATAGGCCATGGAGTGGTTCTCTAGACTGCCACCTGGCATCAAAACATTCAATGAACTGGTAGATAATTTTTTCACCCACTTCTCTTACAATATTGAGCACGACACCTCAATATTGGATCTTTGTAACACCAAATAGAAAGGTGGAGAATCTTTCACCACCTTCTTACAAAGATGGAGACAATTGGCAAGCAAATGCCCACATCAAATGCCAGAGAAACAGATGCTAGAAATGTTCGTCCACAACTTGCAAACGAACCTAAGTTACCAAATACAAATCCAATGTCCTACTTCTTTTAACAAGGTCATTAAGATGGGCCTCATCATAGAAAAAGCTCTAATCGCAAAAGGTCAAATCAAGCTCTATAAAGACACTCCTAATACCAACACCAATAATGATAAACCTAGATTCTGGACGAAAAATAAAAACATTGTGAATGATGGGGTGGTGGATGCCAAGAATACAACACCTAAGTAACCAATTTTCAACCTATCAACACCTCAAAATAACCCCCCACAAAACAAACCAAAAAACACTGAATCAAGGTTTACCAACTTTCAACCTAGGAGAAAGTTCAGACCTTTAGACGAATCATTAGAAACTACCCTATGGAAGCTAATCACCAACAAGATCATAATGCTTCCCTCAGCATGAGAATATGAACCAAAGGTCAAACCCCATTGGTGGAACAAAAATGACTTTTGTGAATACCACCGAAATAGGTGGCACAAGACAAATGATTGTATTGCACTCAAGCATACAATCCAAGACCTGATAGAGAAAAACAAAATATCCGTTGATAGGCATACCTCCAACAACGATCACTAGGCATTCAAGGATCCTCTTCCTAACTACGAGCAAGGACCTTCCAATAGAAACAACAGTGGATTTGTTGGCAATAGACACTATATGGATTCATGATTGTTGTCATTGATGGCAACAAAGTTCATCCCACACATCCGCAGGACATGGTGTGTCTATACCAGAAGTTAGAGTGAAGAATGTTGTGGTCCGGTAAGCAAGAACAGAGCATGTGGCGAGGTCTGACAGTCAGATCTGGATCTCTCAGAAGAAGTATCTTGGTGAAGTGCGGATTTGGGGAAGTCAAGAGGACTACCTTAAGTGATAAATTCCAAGGATTTAGCCTCCGGTGATAGATGAAGAAAAAGATATGAATACTTGAGTATCGGGTTCCTGATTGACAGTATGGATAGAGGAAGAACTGACTGGTAGAACATCAGACATTATTCTGGATGTGTTACTGATGATGGTAAAGGTTATTAAGGCACAAGTTATGATTGGCCGACATAATTGATGACTTCTACAAGTATATCCTTAATCAGCATTACTTGGTAAGCAAGGATTCAGCCGATAGATCAGAGTTTGTGTAAAAGATTGACTATTCTGGATGCCGACTAGAGAGGTGATGAAATCACTTGTGCAGATATATATACAAGATGGATTTAGTTGTGAGAAGTGTCATGGTTTTTGGTGATGTGTGAAGAAAAGTAGTAGAGCTGAGTAAAAGCAGAAAGGAAGGTCCGGTATGTGAAAGGAGAACAACACAAAAGAAGAGGAAAGATGAAGTGCAACAGATCAGTATACTGAGCCTAACCGGAACTGAACTCCAGCATATGTTGATGCTCCTTATCAGTTCAAGTATTGTATTACACTCTTTATAAATTGTAGACAGTGTGTCTCTTGTAGGTAGTGTGCCTCTTGTGAGCAGTGTGCTCGGGCAGTGAGTCCTAATTGGCAAGTGCTATTTTGTATTTCCATTCTTCTAACAGAGAATACAATCTTGGGTTAATCACCCCGTGGTTTTCTCCCTTAACAGGGTTTCCACGTCAAAAATATTGTGTCATGTGTATTTCCATTTCATGGTTATGTTTGCTTATTTGAATTAATGCTGCATTGATTATTAAGAAAGCTCAGAAAGCAGAAATAATTAGGATAATTGATTCACCCCCCCTCTCAGTTATCAAGAGGATCTAACAACGCAAACTACACAAATGTCAACTTCATCTATGTTGTTAACCATATCTATGAAAGTGATCCACACTCAATGTGATCACTATTAACAAAGATCCAGATTGCAATGTTACTACCCGCAGTAACAGAGTCACCCTTAGGGGAACCCCCGCCACACTGTCTAATCAATACAGTAGCATGGATCAACTCCACAAAACACCTGCGCATATCTCCATCTTGGAACTTCTGCGTCTATCTCCTTCTCATAGGTCCATACTTGATAAAGCCTTAGCGAAAGCCTCCATTCCCACAAACCTTGCTAAAGAGCAATTCCAAACCATGGTCGGTCATATTACCTCACCACATTCCCTATCATTCATTGAGAAGGATGATATGTCAATCACTCAACCCCATAATGCCTCCCTTCATATTGAAGCTTTCATACACAAGCACAAGATCGAAAGAGTCCTAATCGATGGAGGGGCTGGTTTGAATATTTGCACATTGAAACTAATCCTTACATTGGGGTTTTCAGAAAAGGCTATAGATCCTAAAAGGAAAATCACCATAAAAGCCTATGATGAGGAGGAAAGAACGTCCAAAGGAATTTTTACCCTACCAATTAGAGTGGGCCCTGTGGTAAAAGATGTAGCTTGTCAAGTCCTCGACATGGAGCTAGCGTACAACATTCTTCTTGGGTGACCATGGATACACACTCTAGAAGAAGTACCTTCAACATACCATCAATGTATCAAGTTCCCACATGAAGGTCAAGAGATCACCATCCAAGGTGACCCTAACCCCTATCAATACTGCAACTCCATTCATCCAAAACCTAAAGTTGTGATCCCCACCAACCGTGCTTCTGTAGCCTCTTCATCTCGTGTTGATCCAACTTCACTTGCTTCCTCTTCACAAGCTCCACAACCTGGTCTCAGATTCACAGATAAGGGCTTCGGTGAATACATGATCTCTCAATCCCTTTGCTTGGCACAACTACCCCTATCTCCTAGGTCCTATGGGAGACCTATCCTAAAGACACCAAAAGTAGAGAGAACTACAAAAGGACCGTTTGTAAAATGGGGAAGCCTAGAAGATGAGAGTGATGAAAAGGATATCCTACAATGGCTATACAAGGATGAAGGTAACTCCTCTACACAACATGATCATCACACTATACCAACAGAATAATATGGTCAAGGCTTTCAAATGCTACAGAGAATGGTGTATGAAGGACATGATCCTCTCGGTTCAAGAAAGGATGGCATCACTGAACCCATCTAGCCTCATACCCTGACAGCCCGAGACACTACAGGGCTAGGATACACTGAAGCACTAGGAAACAACTGAGCAAACAAGAAAAAGGACAAACAACCAGAATCCTCTACTAACAATCTGGTTGAGCAAATTCAGCGAATGCAACTGAGGAGTGACATAGATTCTAATGAGTATGAATGGGATAGCCTCTCTGAGATGTCTTGTGATGAAAAAGATATCAACGTTGTCCACGAGTATGACATGATCCATACCAATGAGAGACAAGGTCCAAGTGCTAGACCGCTAGAGTCTGACCCACATAGCAACAATAGTGAAAATCATGAGGAAGGAATGATCCCCCCCTTGACGGATCCACAAATAGAGAGTACCATCGCAGACTTTGTCCGTGCTTTCAATAACTCTGTCTTAACCATCAACGCCATCGAAATAGACCAACCTAATGATCCCTTACCTTTGGTACACCCTAAACTTATCGACTGGGACCTAGAAGGCACCACCCCTGAGCTAGACACCTTTGAAAATGATGAAGCCATCATAGATTATCTTGAGCTTAGAGATCATATACCTATAGGGGACCACAAAGCTTGCTATGCTATTGAACTCAATGAGAAGGCCTATTTTGGAGAGAGTGCCGAGCCTTTCAGTCATAAAAATATCAAAATAAAAGAATGATCTAATGGTGAAAACCACTCTGTGGCAGTGTTAGATCATCAAAATAGTAAAAATAAAGACATATCCAATGGTCAATACCTCTCTAAGGCACCGAAGGATGGAAGGCTTGACCCTCTACCCAATCTTACACATCAGGAGAGATTGTCGATCTTGATAGAACCAGTAGAACCAATCAATGTTAGCACAGGGGATGAGCCTAGAATGATCCACATGGGAAAAGCTCTAATAGAACACGAAAAACCAACATTTATGAATTTCTTCAAGAGAAAACAAATCAACTTTGCTTGGACATATGCTGACATGCTAGGGCTAGATCCAAATCTTATCATGCATCATTTATCTTTAGCTCTAGGAGCTAAACCGGTTAAATAAAAACTTAGAAAAATGCATCCACATATGGCCCTCATGGTAAAGGAAGAGCTAAAGAAACTGCTAGACGTCAGATTTATCAGGCCTATAGACTATCTGAATGGGTCTCGAACATAGTACCAGTGGCTAAACTAGATGGCAGAGTCTGAATATGCAATGATTTCAGGGACCTGAACAAAGCTTGTCCAAAAGATGATTTCCCCCTGCCAAACATAGACATGATTGTAGATCTCACGACAGGGCACACTATGCTGTCACTCATGGATGGTTTCTTGGGATATAACCAGATAAAGATCGCACCAGAAGACCAACACAATACTGCATTTACATGTCCTTGGGGCACCTACTGTTGGTGTGTCATGCCATTTGGTCTGAAAAATGCTGGTACAACATATCAAAGAGCCATGATGATAATCTTCCATGACATGATGCACACTATAATGGAAGACTACGTCGACGACATTCTGGTGAAATCACTTACAAGAGAAGGCCATCTAGCAGTACTAGACAAGATCTTCAATAGGTTGCAACAGTTTAATGTGCGTCTCAATCTAAAGAAGTGTGTATTCGGGGTTACATTAGGCAAACTACCAGGATACATTGTGTCTGCAACTGGTATCGAAGTTGACCCAGCTAAAGTGAAGGCCATCATGGAGATGCCACCTCCTAAGAATCTAACTCAACTAAGATCCCTACAAGGAAAATTGCAATCTATTAGAAGGTTCATCTCTCAATTGGCAGACAAGTGCCACCCTTTTTCTCACCTTCTACACAAGAATGTCCCTTTCACATGGAACGAGTCATGTGAAAAGGCATTTTAGCAATTAAAGGAATATCTCATGAAACCACCGGTATTGATGCCACCAATTCAGAGCAAGCCTCTACTACTATATATCTCAGCTACACCAATAGCTCTGGGAGCTCTCCTTGCACAAAAAAACTATGACAAAAAAGAGCAGGCAATCTACTATATCAGTCGAACACTTGTTGGGTATGAATTACAATACACACCTATCAAAAGAGCATGTCTAGCAGTGGTCTTTGCCTCACAAAAATGGAGACATTACATGTTGTCACATTCTGTCAAATTGGTGGCGAAGATCGATCCACTCGAATACCTACTCAACAAGGTAGCTTTAATAGGTAGATTGTCGAAATGGGTCATGCTTCTCAGCAAGTTTGATATCGAATATGTAGACAGGAAAGCAATCAAAGGCCAAGTACTTGCAGATCAACTGGCAGATGCACCTCTCACAGATGATAGCCCTTTGAGCTTTGAATTTCTAGACGAGTCTATCTTTCACATAACCACAATAATCTAGAAAATGTACTTCAATGGCTCATACACCCAGTATGGATCAGGGGCAGGTATCTTATTGATCACACCTAATGGAGACACCATTCCCAAATCATACAGATTAATGTTTCCCTGCACTAACAACGTGGCAAAGTATGAAGCCCTAGTCATTGGTATCAAGCTAGCAGTTGAATGGAATATCAAAGAGCTTCAAGTGTATGGTGATTCATAGCTAGTCATCAATCAAGTGAATGATGACTACCAAACAAAAGATGAGAAATTGATCCCTTACAAGAGAATGGTAGATGACTTCAAAAAATACTTCGTCAAGATCTCTTTTGAACATATACCAAGGATTGAGAACAAAGCTGCAGATGCTATGGCCACGATCGCCTCTCTCCTTGACATTCCAGATAATCAATCACGTTATGAGTTCTTGGTAGAGCTAGAGTCCTATCCTACATACAACACCCCTGAGTCCCATATCATTTGCCACATTGTTGGAGCTGATTCCCCCCTCTATGGAAAGATATTTGCCTATCTTAAAGAGAATACCCTCCCACCTGATCTCTCTAGTAACCAAAAGAGAACCTTCATCCGTCAGCCATCTTGGTATGCCATTGTCGCCAATACCCTATATCGCAGAGGTCTCAATGGTCTCTCCTTAGGTGTCTCGATAGTGAGGAATATCAAACCGCCCTGAGCGAAATACATGATGGTATATGCAGGACCCACTCTAGTGGCCCTACCCTAGCCAAGAAACTCATACATATGGGGTACTACTGGCCAACTATGGAACAAGATTCCTATCATTTTGTCAAGAAATGAAAGAAGTGCCAAATCCATGGGAACCTGATACATGCACCAGCACAGAAGCTGCAACCATTAATGACTCCTTGGCCTTTCTGTCAGTGGGGACTTGACTTAGTGGGAACGATTCACCCTCCTTCCTCAAACAACCATAAATTCATAATCACTGCCACAGAGTACTTCACGAAGTGGATTGAAGCTGTGCCCTTAGTTAATATCACAGGCAAACAAATTGCCTCTTTTATCCTGAACTATATCATTTGTCGTTATGGTGTCCCTTCATCCATTATCATGGATAACGTATGACCCTTCAAAAACCAAGATGTCAGGGAACTATGTGACAAATTCCATATCCAGCACTGCTTTTCAACCCCCTATTACCCAAAAGGCAATGTTCAGGCTGAGGCATCAAATAAAACCATTCTAAAAATACTAAAGAAGACTGTCAATGATGCCGGCCGTGATTGGCATGTCCAACTAAATCCCGCGTTGTGGGCCTACTGCACAAGCATCTGCACACCCACAGGTGCAACACCATACTCCCTAGTCTATGGATCTGAAGCTATCTTGCCCATTGAAGTTGAGATCCCATCCTTGCGAGTCTCATTAAAAGGCCTCATATCAGATGAAGAATATAGAGTGACCAGACTTCAAGAGTTAGAGTTCCTCGAAGAGAGAATGCAACAAGCCTTTAACCACCTAAAAGCATATCAGTAGTACATGTCCAGAAGTTACAATCACAGAGTAAAACCCTGAGTTTTCCAAGTTAGTGACCTAGTCCTAAGAGAAAATCCCAGAAGTCAGCAAGATAGAGAAAAGAAAGGAAAGTTTGAACCCAACTGGTTAGGTCCCTATGTCATCATCGCAGCTTATGGATCGGGGGCACATCAATTGGCTACATCTGAAGGTGAACTGTTTGATGATTCTATCAACAACATGCACCTTCGCAAGTTCTATACCTGAAAACCCAAATGTAAGGGAGTCCTGAAAAAATACAAAAAAATTGAAAAAGTGATGAAAAAATAGAACAAAACAATTAAAAAAATAGAAAAATAACAAAAAAATCATCCTCTAGTGAAAACCTAGTAAACAGGCGCTGTGGATAGGTACCATGATGAAAACTTGGCAAACAAGCATCATGTGTACTTTTAGCTCTCGTGCAAATAAAAGCAAGTGGTGAAAACCTGGTAAACAGGCGCTATCTATGACAAACCACTTCCTCCATCTGTTGTGACTTCCTATCTCTTGTGTCCCTCATATCGTTCATCTTGAACCAAGTCCTTTGAACCATTGTCAAACTATGTTGCCTCTGAGTTATCACGTAGGCAAGGCCATTCTTAATGCGCCCTTGAGGCTCCGCTCCTCTTCACTCCACTCCACTATCCCATCTGTCCCATGTCTAGTCCTACTATCTATTTGTGTCCACACTGCTTTCTATCACCTAGGTCTTAGGTCCGCTAGGGTTTACCCCGAACTACGTTGCCTCTGCATCATCACGTAGGCAAGGCTATTTAGCAATGAGCCCCCGAGGCACTAGGTCAGTCCTTTAGGGCCCATCTTTGCATGTCTGTCTGTCGTCTCGCCCATAATAAGTTGATCTTTGTCTAAACTGGGGGCAACTCCTCGACCTAGTTGTGGATTTGGATTCTTGAATGCCACTTTTCTAAGAGGATACCAATAAGGATTGTGATACCTTTCACTAGACAAGCAAGCACAACAAAAACAAGCTACCCAAACCAAAATTCTTGACACAAAAATATCAACCTATTCCAAAGCAGAGTATCATACCGAAACACTTCAAACAATTCTATATCAATTATGGCAAAACGACACATCTAATGCAAGAATGCTTTTGTGAGTAGGTTAACTTAATAAAGTCTTGGATTTTTGGTCATTATGTCTTCCTATGCTACTCAGGGATGCCAAAAGCTAGAGATGCTATGATGGGAGCATAATCTTTTCTTTGTCTGCTACTTGTGGATTAAACTTTAATAATGAGACGACTTCTGTCTAACGACGTGATCAGCAAAAGATCATCGAGGACTTCTGAGGTCTCAACATGGATAGGGGCAATCCTTGTCTATTGAAATGCAAGAAGTACTCAGGTCATCTAGATTCAAGTTTGACTAGATGCTTGTATCAACTTGCTATATCAAAATCCATGTAAAGAATACTTAGGTCATCTCGGTCTAATTATACCTAGATGCTTGTATTTCCTTACAACATTTCAAAAAGTGAAAAATACCAAAAAGTGCCCAATGATGAAAGTAAAACCTTGGAAGATGACAATCCATATCCATCCTATATCCAAAAATCCATATCATCCATGCAATAAGAAAATCCTGCAGCATATCAAGTGAAAAAACTCATTCCTTCATCTCTTTTCTTCTTCATATCTATATCATCTCTGTGTCGATTGAGTACATTTGGACATATCAAAAACATAGCATAAGTAACATATCATATCACATGAAGTAGTCCTCCACATGGTTACATCATTTTGCATACATAATAAAGGGCATTAGGTCATCCCCATACATTTGCATCCACATATCATATAAAAAAAAAATCAAACACATAGACATATCCATATAGAGCTGCATAATCATAACATTTCACATTTACATTTGCATATCAAATCATCCCAATTCCATCTAGCATGCATCACATATACAAATACATCATGAAATAGATTGCATCCATAGCATATCCACATAAGGAAAAACATGAGCATATAGAGCATCCATAAACGACATCATCATATAATCATCAAAACATGTCTAAATGTACAATATATCAAACATCTATCCATCTCTCAGAGTCATATCATAAAATGTATACAAGGTACAACAAAAATGGTGATACATGTCTCGAGGCAAAAATGATACATATATAGGCTATCTCAGCCATCAAAAGTGTGTCCTGGATCTAAAAATGGTAAAAGTGTCCAAATATGACTAGCCCTGCCACCGTAGAGCACTGCTCCCTGCGCTGCCCTCTCCTTTGTCTCCCTCTGACTGCTGAGGGCCCCTAACTGATCCCACAGATCGAGACCTGCTTGCCCTCTGCGATGCCCCTGACTGGCTCTAAAAGCTAGGTGCACATTGATCTGTAGCCACTGCTCCATGATATAACCCTTTGCAGTACTGCACTTGAGCCTACGCTCAGCCAAGCTCACTCTGTACCTATGCCAGCTGTGTCTATGCCTGCTGCACCTATGAAACCAAGAAGCTAGATGTACCATCTATGCCCATCGCCATCACGGCTGCATCTCTCTCTGCTCTCATCGCCCGCATGCTAGCTAAGGCTGCATCTCTCTCTCTGGTCAACTTTGATAACCATCCTGCATCCGCATCCCTGCGAGACTCTATTGCTCTCATATTTGCCCTCAGTTGCCTAATCTACCCCCGTAGTGCAACCATCACCTGCTACTGTAAATTAGGCTGAGGAGCCTGCTCTCCTTATCTCGGTGCCATTTGCTGTGCTGGAACCTATCCCTATACCTACTATTGTGCCACCTGCTGAGGTGGCGACATCTGCCTCTGCTGTCCCACCTGCTATGCTGGAACCTATCCTACAGCCTGCGGCTACACAACTGCCTGTTGACCTGAAGGCCCCTCCCCAGACCTCCTGCTCCTCTGTCTCGGTCTGCCACCCCCTCCTCCCTCTCCTCCATCATCCCCCTGATCTCCTCTCCTCCTCTGTCCTCCCCTCCTCCTGCCAGCTGCACCCTCATCATTGGAATCCTCCTCGTTGATACGAGGAGCTAACTCTCTCGGTCCTAAGTATCTAGGAAAGGGATGGGCAGCGAACCACTCCTCATAGTCTGGCATCATGCCAGCATCCACTATCTCCCTCCTCATGGGCCATGCTACATATGGAATCTGCTAGAAGTTAGCCAATGCCTCCTCGTAGGATGCCATAGGACCCCATCTATACCTCTCTGCATGAGTCCTAGCGAAATGTGCCTGTACTCTGCCAAACTGCCTCTGGACCCTGCTAACAATCTATCTCTCTAGTATGTACTTGGTCCTCCCAATCAGCCATCGAGTTTGAAAATAGTAGGGAAGCTCATCTGCCTCATTATCCCATACCTCGCAATCTGGGTATGGGCACCATATGACTGCATCCACGCCATCAAAAGCATGTCTCTAGTACTCCAGCTTCCCCAGCTTGTGCTGGGAAATCACACCTGCATAGCCATAACTATAGGGCTCACCCCTCTGCCTGTGAAATAAACATATCAGCCATGTGATAGCAATGTGCTCCCACAACCAAAACTACAGAAGTGAAATGCCAGTAGACAAACTAGCCCCTCTGTGGTACACCACTTGGTGCATATCTCTGTACAAGTGTACAAGAACACACATGCCCCATGCATACCGAGTCCCATCGGTGAGCATACTCTCTAACACCTGTCCCCAGCCAATCAGGAAGCCGTGTGACCTCCTATTAGGGCATACTACGCCACTGATCAGTCCTGCCACTATGCCCAGGAAGTAGTCATAGCAGTCATATATTTCTTGCCATGATATCACCTGCTCCACCAACTCTGGGTCATCGAATACGCACCTAAACTTCGCCAAACCAGCGTCCCGCTGTGACTCATACTCGACCAGCTCTCCCTGAATAGGGAGGTGTAGAATTCTGTACACATCCTTGAGAGTGATCACCATCTCTCCCGTCGGAAGATGGAATGTCCCATCCTCGCTGTGGAAATGCTCCACCGCTGCAGTCAATATCACCCAGTTCACGTGAACCCCAGGCATAAAGCAAATATAATGAAGGCCCATCGCACCTAGAGCCTCCTGGTCTATCTCAGTCAACATATACCACTGCAGCAACAACAACGAGAACTACTCTCGTGACATAAGGACATCCCAAATATCCTCCTGCAACCAAGTGAAGCATAACGTAAACAAAAATCCATATCCAAGCAAACCTACTTAGAGCAACCAAACTATCCTATCATTGACTTAACATATCAAATTAATCAAAACATCATATCATCTCTCGACTAGATTCCCAGCAATCTCAGAGATCGCTAATCAATTGATGCATCGATCAAGATGCCAATTGGGTTAATTTCATTAAGTTAACTAATTTTCCTAGTGTAAATGCACTGATCCATATCACATGCGCCACTTCACCATGAATGCACCGCTCTTTGATGTGTATGCACCATTCTAGCACATGCGTCGATTCTTATGTCACATGCACTGTTTCCCAGCAGATGCGCCAATTCAGAGGTTAAATGCGCCATATCGCAGCAAATGCGCCATTTTGGAGGTCATATGCACCAAAAGACAGTTTGGCGCATATGTTCTAGTTGTTTTTCCTAGCCATTAATGAGCCTAAAAAATTAACTTTTAGCAAGTTTTGACGAACTACATACCGGGGGTCCTGCCTCCGCTGGCCGATCGAACCGTCGGATCCGCTCAAACCGATGCTCCTCGTGCGGAATATCCATTTCTCTGGCTGCCATTCTTTCCTAAACTCTCAAGAGGATTAATCAACTATGTACAAGTGTACAAATGAATAGAACTTGTGGACTTAGCTCCTATATATAGCAAGTGAACCATATCAGACTGTATGACAACTGTGGCTACTTCCCATGTCTATTTCTTCCGAACCATATCCCATTTTTCTCCATCCTAACCCATTTTCACCTTCTTCTTCATGAGATTGTCTGTCTCACGCCTTTTGCCTTCTTCCCGTCCAATTTCCCGAGGGGACATCCTGTCGTTAAACTTGTACCAGGGGCAAACTGGGGCATGTATCATCATCGAAAATTCTTATTCTTTGAAACAACGTGATAAAACACATTGCATCAAAGAGGGGAAAAATGTATACACCTAAAAATGGCATGACTCTACTTAAATAAATATTTTAAATATTTATTTCATTATTCACATTCTTCTATCAATAAATTTATTTATTTATTTATTTATTTGATTCATCCCCTCTCATTTATTTAAATAAATTACATTTTATTTAATTAATTAAATTCATTTTCATCAACTTCATTCTTCTGAATAATTAAATATTTTTAATTATTTAATTAAAATCTTTTATTCTTCCAAATTTAAAATAAAATGCAAATTTTATTTAAATAAAATCTTAAATATCCACTAAACAAAATATATTTTTATATTTTATTTTATTCTTCAAAAATCTCCACAAAATAAAATATATTTCTATATTTTATTTATTCCTCTCAATTATCTACAAAATAATTAAATAAATCTTTTTATTTAATTATGCTTTTTTATCCTCAAAAATCATTCTTATCTTCTAAAAATACTTTCCTCTTGTCATACAAAAGAAAAAATAGTTTTAAAGCATCGTTAAAGCAAACTTTCTCTTAAATTAGAAAAATAAATTCTAATTTAAGAAAATCAAATTTCATCCTCATCAAGATAGGAGTTAACTCAACAAAGCTGCTTTTCAAATGACACATGTCTTTCTTCCATTTGTTGCACGTTCCTCAACAATCTTCCTCCATTGATCTTCCCTTTTCTTCTCAACCATTGATCTTCTTCCACACAACTCTATAAATACAACCCTCTTCTTCTATCTTTCATAGAATCCATCATTTTGAGCAAACTTATGCTGCAGAAACACAGGCACGCCTTTGGCACCCCACTTTCTTAAGCATTTCATATCCTCCATTGCTAGTGTGTTGAAGCTCATCTTCAATCACACAAAATATCTCAGCCATTCCATTCTTGTCACCTTCAACAAGCAAGGGAGCATTTGCTTCTGAGGGCTTCATCATCATCAAGGTCAAGAAGAGATAGGCGAACTATGGAAGAAGAAAGGTAAAAGGTTGTAAGTATTGTTCTTTGTTTTACTTTAATATATCTTTTACTTTCACATTTCATAGATGAATTGGGTTTCATTATTCTTAATTGATTAATCGATTTTCCCCCTCACACCCACAGCTACCGAACTTGTCCTCTCAGAATGGAAATAGCTCTTCCCTGGACATTTGGCTGTGCTAGATCTTGGGAGGCTTGTGCCTGCCCCTGTCCCTGCGACTAGGGTACCTGCTGTTGCGCCACCTACTAAGGTGGTGGCATCTATCCCTGCTGTGCAACCTGTGGCTACACTACCTACTGAGTGTGGGAGGATCCCTCCCCAGCTCTCCTCCTCTACCTAAGTCTACCTCCATCTCCTCCATCTCCGCCATCTCCACCGTCTCCTCCATCTCCCCCATCTCCATCATCTCCTCCATCTCTCCGTCCTCCTCCTCTCCTCCTCCTCCTCCTGCCAACCTGGTCCTCGTCATCTGAATCTACCTCATCTATATGAGGAAACAGCTCTCCGGGCCCAGAGTATCTCAGAAATAGATGCTCTGCGAACCACTCCTCATAGTCTGGTGTCATCCCTGCATCTGCAATCTCTCTCCTTATCACCCATTAGTATAAGGAATTTGTCAAAACTCTGTCACTACCTCCTCGTAGGATGCCACTGGGCCCCATCTAAATCTCTCCACATGTGTCCATGTGAACAGAGGCTACCCCTGTGGCATGCCTTGTCTCCTCCCAAACTGCCTCTGAACCTGACTAACAATTTGTCTCTCCAAGATGAACTGCGTCCGGCCTATAAGCCACTGAGTTTGATAGAAATATGGTAGCTCATTTGCCTCGTCATCCCAAGGCTCACAGTCTAGATATGGTCGCCAGATGACCACATCTACCCCATCCAGTGCATGCCTCTACTACTCTAGCTTCCCCAGTCTATGTTGGGAAATCACTACTATGTAGCCATAGCTATAAGGCTCTCCCCTCTGTCTCTGAAAAACACATATCAGTCTGGTAATGGCGATATGCTCCCATAACCAAAACTGTAACAGTGAGACACCTGCTGATAAACTAGTACCCCTGTGGTATACCACCTGATGCATATCATGGTATAAGTGTGCCAAAATGCAAACACCCTGAGCATAGCAGGTGCCCTCTATGACCATCCTCTCCATAATCTATCCCCATCCAATCGGGAACCCATGTGATCTCCTATTGGGGCATACAATGCCTCTAATCAATCCTGCAACTATCCCAGGGAAGTAGTCATAGTAATCGTGTATATCCTGCCAGGAGATAACCTGTCCTACCAGCTCGGGGTCGTCAAAGACCCGCTTGCACTTTGCGAGTCCTGCATCATGCTATGGATCATACTCCACGAGCTCTCCCTAAATTGGCAAGTGGAGTATCATGTATACATCCTCCAGAGTCACCGTCATCTCGCCTGTCGAGAAGTGAAAGGTTCCATCCTCGCTGTGAAACCTCTCCACTGCTGCAGTCAATAAGTCACGGTTTGCTCAAACCTCGGGCATAAAGCACACGTAGTCTAATCCCATCGCACCAAGCACCTCTTGAGCTATCTCTATCAACATGTGATGCTACAACATCAGCATGGGAAACTGCTCCCTCGACATCAGTGTATCTCGTATGTCCTCCTGCAAGCACACAAAGAAAGGTGTCAACCTAAAGCTGCAAGTACCATGCTCAACATATCTATAGAATCATATGAACTAACTGAACATATCAAATTAATCAAAACAACACACATCTCTTGACTCGATTCCTACAATCTCGGAGATAGCTTATCGATTGACGCATCAAACAGGATGCCAATCGAGTCATTTTGTTAAGTAAAATGACTATCGATATCATATGCGCAACAATAGAAGGTACATGCACCATTTCTTATCAAATGTGCCACTTTTGATGCATGCGCCACAACATTTCATGCATGCACCGACTCATACCATAAAAGTGCCACCCAGTTGCATGTGCCGACTCATATTGTAAAAGTGCCACCAAATGATACATGTGCCGACCTTACTCATGCATGCACAACTTTCATGCATGCACCGTTTCATATCCTAGATGCGTCACAGATTGACAGATGCGCAGTTCCGCATGTCAGATGCACCGAATTGCTATCTGGCAAATTTGTTTAGCCTAATTTTGCCTAGCATTTATTGCACTCAAAATTAACCCTAGGTCAATTTTTTAGAGATACATACTGGGGGTCTTGCCTCTGCTGGCCAGTTGAATCATTGGATGCGCTCAAAGCGATGCTCCTCACGTGGAATATCCATCCTAGTGCTGATTGCTCTATGCTCTGTGCTCTCCTAAGCTCTCAAAGACAATCCAACAAAAACCAAGTGTGCAAATGACTTGTCTTGTGGACCCAGCTCCTATATATAACATGCAAACCCTAAACTAGCTGTGTGGTGACTATGACTACTTCCCTAGCCTGTTTCTTCCCATTTTCTTCCCGTTTCTCAGAAACACATGCTGTTTTCTTCAATCCTAACCAAGTTTTCCCTTCGTCTTCATGAGATTATCCGTCTCTCTTCCTTCTGCCTTCTTCCCATCTAATCTCCCAAGGGGTAATCCTATCATGATTAAACCTATACCAGGGGCAAACTGGGGCATGTATCATTATCAGACTACTTATTCTTTGAAGCAACGCTGTAAACTGCATTGTATCAAAGAGGGGCAAAATGTATACGCCTAAAAATGACATGACTTGGTCTAAATAAATATTCTTAATATTTATTTCATTCTAATTCTTCTATCAATAAATAAATAAACAAATTTATTTATTTGATTCATATTCTTCTAAATTAATTAAATATCAAAATATTTAATCACCTCTTCTAAAGTCAAAATTAAATAAAATCTTTTATTTAATTAAATTCTTCCAAACAATTAAATAATTCTTAATTATTTAATTAAGTCAATTCTTCCTACAAATTTAAATAAATCAATCAAATTTATTTAAATCCTCTCAATTCTCTAAAAATAAAATACAATCAAATATTTTATTTATTCTTCCAAATCATGCACAACAATTAAATAAATTTATTTATTTAATTTACTTTCTTATCTTCTAATTCTTCAAATATCTTCCAAATCTTCCAAAAATAAATCTTCTTCTTCATGCACACAAAATTAAATAATTTATTATTTAATTTCTCTCAAATCATGCAAAAGCAAATCACAAGTTGAGTTAACTGACTCAATCAACCTTGTTTTTATCAATATTTCTTAAATTAGAAAAAAACTTTCTAATTTATGAAGTCATATCTTATCTTTAGAAAAGAAAGTAGTTAACTAAAATAAAACAACTTTTGTGTGACACTTGTTTTCTTCTTATTCACACACATCCTCTCAAGTTTTCTATACTATTGATCTTCTTGTTCTTTCTATACCATTGATCTTCTCTCTCTCAAGTCTATAAATTGAACCCTATTCTTCCATTTCATTCATCCAAGCTTTTAGTATTGTTACTTTGTAGGAATTACAGTGCACCTTTGGCACCAATTCCTTCATTGCTTGCGATCACACTCGTTACTACATACTACTATCATTGTTGTGAAGCTCATCTTCATGGCGAAACTATCATAGCCGTTCTCCATTGACAATCTTGGAATAGCAAGGAAGTGCACTCTCTGAGGGCCTTATTCATACATGCAAGATCGATTGAGATAGGCTACCAATGGAAGCTATGAAGCTTTGAGGTTTGCAAAGGTTTTTTGAAGTTCTTTTGTTTGTATATTTCGGTGAGTTTTGGGTATTTTGATATTGATATATTGATTGTTCATTTAAATCCAATTTTCCCTTAACAACTTTAAATTTAATTATTTTAGTGATTAATGTATTGATGATAATCAGATTAGGTTAGATTATAGTCTCTTTTACTTCCACATTATAGTTTAATTTAATTTGATTATTTTAAATTCTAGGGTTAGGGTTTTGTCTTAGGTCGAAACCGTTTTCTCTCTTTCACCTAGAAAACCCTAGGGATGGTTTATCGATGGAGACCACCCCTCTTGGTGACACAAGATGCGACACCCACCCCCTTAGGTTATTACCAACATTGAAAGGATGTGAAAGGAGTTTCACATTTTCCTACATCTTGATTAACTTTCCCGCCATAGTGCGGCGTGCCTAATGTGTGTTGCGAATACAACAATGTTATGTGCATATGTTATCGAGCGGATATGTTGCACGCGAGGGGGTTCTTGCATCATGTTAGAACATTTTTTGTTATTTCAGTTTTCACGACCACATGTAAAATGTGGGCATGGTAGTATAATTGTTTTTTTCAAACTTATTACTAAGTTATATAAGTCTGGAAACAAGAGATGCAAGGGAAATCAAGGATGATAGTGAGTTCAATGCACATGATAGGGTGATGAAGGGGGTAAATCATAAAACACACAACAACATAAATTGCACACAAAAAATAGAATGTCCTTTTATTGATTTAGACAACTCATTACATTACAGAAGCTCAAATACAATCAGAGGATGAATCCTCTACAAGCTACAACACATTACAACACCCTATCTCAAGACTCTAGAATCTTCTACCTTATGTAACCCCAAATCAGCTAGGGTCTCTGTTTTCCCACCTTTTCTTGACTCTACACTTTCCCCCTTATCTCTACTACTATCAAGGGTTCCCAAAAATTGTTATTAATAGCCTTTTTGGTGGCTTCTAGACAAATTTTGAATTTTACATCTCCCTCCAAAAATAGGTCAACTTTCAGGAGCCATAACTTTTGATCTGGGTGTCTGATTGATGAACTATTTAAAGCACTAGAAAGCTTGTAGAGTGATCTATGTACTAAGAAGCTACTCTTCTAGTTCCACCCATTTTTGGGTCCGTATGGGGCAGATTAGTGCCTCAAACCTAATTTTGAATAATTTTCAAGCATTTTTTGAGAAACATAAACTTTAATATCTTTTAGCCCATAATGATCTTTGCCTTATTCCTTCACCAAAGGTCTTATTTTTCATTTACAAAGCTTCTTGTAAATCTTTTCTTCAATTCGTGCCCAAATGCAAACTTTCCAAAAATAATAGTTTATTATTTTTAGCAGTTTAGAAAACTGAAAGTTCTACATCATTATTCAAGCAATTATAGAACCAAAACTACTAATTATGAAAAGAAATGAAAACAACATCAATGATTTTGAATCAAAAATCTTTTTTGGGTGATGCAAGATTGCCCTTACACCTCTAGATGCTCCTGCATCACAAGGATATAGGCTTTGTCAAGTCCAAGGTCTAAGACCTGTCCTTATGTAATGTATGAGAAAGTTTTGAGAACTTGTAGAAAGGTGTCATAAATATGAGAAACCTATTTATAGTTACTAAAATATTGTCTCAATCCTAGTAGTGAAAAGAAGATATTGAAGAGGCCATGACACCATTAAAGAATCTCAGGACTTGGAGTGGGTCTGCATCAATAAAGTAAACTCTATCTCATAGTGAACATTTTACCAAACAAGTGATAAGTCTAGTAGATGATAGGGAAGGGCTTACTACTAATAGTTGAAAAGTTTAGTCATGGTGTAAGGTATGGGTGGTGTGCTAGACCCTGTCAAGAATGGTAGATAAGTCTTTAAAGATTCTAGATAGTCCATTAAACCTTCATAGGTCTATCACAGATCAAAATAACTATCACAAACCTTTGAGATCTACCACAAGATAGAAAATACATGGTCCAAGCCAACACAGGGTCTGTCAAGATCTTACAAAGGTCCTTAACATGTCTTATGCCTTGTCAAACCCTAGAAGGCTTGTATTCTAGTCCTAAGGTCTATGGTAGACTATTTTTAGTCATAGGAATAGTGAAACTGCTCAAAGAAGCCTAAGTTTATATAAGAACCTAGAGACTTGTCAAACCAAAAGTAAATTAATTATACAATGACCTTAATCTTTGTAAAGAACACTAAACTCTGCCATCATTCAGGGATCAATAATTTCTACAAGATAGAGAACAAGCATGAAGTTTCAATGTGTGGTATGCTCAAGCCATTCAGATACATGCAAGTTCCATATTCTGAGACATAAAATTGACTTGCTTCACAAACCAATTTCCTGTATCTCTACACCACCAATTATCCCTCCTATTAATTAAATAAATTTATTTATTTAATTAATTTATCCCTAATCATCTACCCTTAACTGTTTATCCATCCTTTGTGATCAATTAATTCATTTAATTTATCACTATACCTTACAACTATATCCTCATTGATTAAATAAATATTCTCAATATTTATTTAGTTAATTTTGTCCATTTCCCTAATCCTTGTTAATTCGATAAATCATATTTATCTAATTAATCTACCCTACTAATCAACCTAAACCTAGCCTAGTTGATTAAATAGCAATTATTTAATTAGCTACCTTATCCTACCTATCCCCTAGACCCAAATTAATTAAGTTAAACACTTAATTAACCTTGCTTAGCCCATCCTCCCACACACCTTTGAATAAAAATCAATTTTTTATTCAAAGGGTCAAATATTCCTTACAACTCATTTATCACCCTCTTACACATGTAAGTGTAGATGTGTCCTTCAATCTTCACATCTCCACATAAAAGTGAATTTTTAATTCACACTCCCCCATGAGGTGAATTTTTAATTAACTTGTCATATCCACTCTTCCCCAAAATGAATTTTTAATTCATTTTTATCCTCAACACCTTTCCCCATGTGAATTGAAAATTCACAAATAATGAGAGCCCTCAAATCCCATTGACCAAATCTCAACCATTGATCTCCCTCATCCACTCCTCTTGTGACACTTGTCACAAGGCTATGACTCCAATCCAAACCCTAACTCTCAATCATTCCTAGCCCTTGATCTCAACTTTTAATCCTCACCCTCCATCCCTTTTCCAAAAATCTATAAATAAAACCATCACCCAAGCCATTCATAACAACTTCTTCTTGCATCCTTACTATGCCCAAATTTCTCTCAAATCTTCTCATCATACCATCATAATGCCAAAATCATTCCTCATCCCCATCTCAATCTCCATCTAAATCCAAATCCCTCATCCTATTGTGTTGAATCTCAAAGAGCAATCCACATTCATTTACTTGGGTAAATCTAAGGAGTTTGGGTGCAACTCCTTCCACCCTATCTTTGATTTGTGGGTCACATGTGAAGGTATATCATTTGTTTTTACACTTGATTTGTGTTTTTGGCTTTCATTTTGACTTCATAGATCATATTGGCATGCCCGGTGGGACCCACAAGGTCTTAATCTAACAATCTTGTGAGTTTTTTTTGTTGTTAAGATGTGTTTTTTGTAGATTAGCGCTATCTTCCTGTGCAGTAGCGCCATTTTACTCACATTTTGGCGCTATTTTTAGACTGTGGTGGCGCCTTCTTACCACGACATTGCTTGATCATTTGGACTCACATATTTTGTGTTTTTTCACCTTTTCATCATCTTTTGTGTCTTTTGCTCTCTGTTTTGTAGGATTTTATGCAGGGACAGGGGGAGACTATGTCAAATTTTTCCTAAAATCAAACCCTTGACCATCACTGCATCATTTTGGTGCTAAACTCACCCAGTTCGGCGATATCTTTCTCACTGCAGACTGTAAACTAAGGCAAAAACATAGTTTGGCGCTATCTTGCCTCTGTATTGGCACTATCTTGTATATTAGCACTATCTTGCATCTGTATTGGTGCTATCTTGTATATTGGCGCTATCTTGCATCTGTATTGGCACTATCTTGTATATTAGTGCTATCTTGCCTATGGATTGGCACTATTTTCTGTATTAGCACTATCTTGCCTCTAGATTGGTGCTATTTTCTGTAGATTGGTGCTATTTTCTGTATTAGCTTAGGAATCTGTGCAGGGTTGGGTCTCTATTCTGCATGGTATTTCAGATCATCCAAGACCATCATCTCAAAACTACTAACATCTTTTGTAGGGATTTAGTAGATTAGACACATCTTCTTTTGGTGCACTAAAAAGAACCTTTGTGTGCTTAGCTTAGAAAACACTTAAATTTGGTGCATAAAATCAATCTTGCTTGCAAAACAATCTACAATCAAATACTTTATCTTGGTGCACCTAAAAAGAATCTTTGTGTGCCTTAGCATAAACAACATTTGACTTTGGTGCAACTAAAATTAATCATTGCTTGCAACAAACAACCTTAGGCACATTTTTTATTTGTGCTTAAAATGAACATTAGCTTTTGTTTGCCATGTCTTGTGCACTTGCACGTATGTGTTATCCCATAGGGTAGAATCAAAGTATTCTCTCCCCTTGCCTTCAAAGGGATCTTGGGCAAAGAGAAATGGTTCTATTCTATTTTTCTTTGTAGGATGTGGGCCTACCCTTGAGATACATCCGTTCAGAGAACTCATTGGCGACCCCAAGCCGTACTTTCATCTGGTCCGCTATACAAAAAAGGATAAGGTGAAAGCCAAGTCTAAATCGGTATGAGCGCTTACCATTCGATGCTAGCTTGAAAGGGAGTAGTACCTTGTGTATATGAAACCCCTAGTAGAGCTAGTCAAAACCTTAAGTGGTTTATTGGATTCTCATAAGGTGCCGATCCCCTGGATGTTCCCCCACTACAAACATTTGTTTTAGTGGCCCAAAATCCCTCTACTTGTTCAACAAGTATTGTCCTTGCTTCACCTTAGGTTGTGCATGCTTGATAATTCTTTCACATTTTTCACAACAAAATTTTTGGCCATTGTGCTTTCTTGTTTGATTTATCTCTTGCCAAACTATCAAAAAGCTGAAATTCCCAACCAAATCCAACAACGTTCATCCTCAAACCACCCATTCAGTGCCATTTCCATCTATTTTAGCACCTTCTTCATCCATGTCCAAAAATTAAAAATTTCCATCAAAAACATCAATTTTATAAGCCCATTTTCAAAACTTTTCCAGTAGGGGGCTACGCCCCCAAACCCCTATCAGCGGGGGGTCACGTCCAATCCCCCACACCCCCCCTCACGTTGGGCCCAGTTTTTCTCTCAACACCGCTAAACTACCCCCCATTTATCAAACCCCATCAATTGAGCTTATCCAATCCCTTTATTTGAGCTTAATCAAATTCATCATAATCCACTTCATCCCTAGTCATAATCATCCTCATCATCCTTAATCCAATTCATCATCATCTCATCCAAAATCAACCCCAAATCAAAAATCATAACATCAATCCAAAATCCAAAATCAAATCCAACATCAATCATCCCTCATTCATTATCCACTCCAATCATACATTCCAATTCCTAATCCTTAATCAACAAATCATCCTTGGCACATCAAACTTTGGTTAAGGACCTAGTCTCCTTCATCCTCCATCAATCCCCTCATCCAAAAGCCCATGTTCAAGTAGAAAATCTAGGTCCATGTTCCTCCAACACCACCAAATAAGGTTTGACCAAGCTTGTTGAAAGTAATTATCTTTATTTTCTTCAAAACAACACCTATATTCTCTCAGGTATGTTGGAAAGCTATAATAAACAAAATGTGATGCCTAGGAAATATTTTAGTTAGTTCTTGCTAAGTTTTTACCAAGTTTTGTAACTCAGTTATGAGAATAAAGCATTGTAAACAATATGATTTTCAAGAATATAGCTATTTTTTGAAGAAAAGACATGACTTGTACACAATGATTTTATACCTCTTTGATCAATAAAAGAAGATTTTTGTCTACTCAAGGTTGTCATATTGTGTAAGATTATGAAATGGTTGATATTCTCTTGTGATGATACTGTTGTCCTTAAGTCTTAGTCTCATTTCTGATTGCCTTTATGCAAATGTATATGTGATATGTAGGTCATAGTCTATGTGATGAGTTTATGTATAATTTAGTTGTGAAAACTATTAGATATTCCTTCTAAATGTTATTAGAAACTCAAACTCCTTTCTATGAACACTTATGCAGGAAAACATGTAAAAACTATGAGTTGTGCATGATATAGCTAGTTTATTGGCTAAATTGTGTATGTTTCAAATAAGTACAAGTCCTAAGACATCTGGTGTATCACCTTTTTCTAGTTTAAATTTCAATATTATGTAATTTTATTCCCTTTCCCCTACAAACAATAGTAGGTTAGTTTGATTGTTAGGTGCTACACTAAGGGAACCAACCCTCTTTGGAGATTCACTTCAAAATATAGGTCACCCATAGCCTTGAAGTGTTTCCATTATGTCAACTAAAGGGAGAGTTACCTTGCTACTCTCTCAAGGGTATAATTCAGTTTGACAATGGTTTTTGGCACACCTGGTGGGACAACTCAACTCCAAGTTGGAGTTACAGTTGGGATATTTGGTTATGTTCTCAACGTATTGAAGCATTTACCAACACTTGGTGACTCTACAAGTTCAAATCTACTAGTTTAGGAGTCCAAGTGCTCAAAGATCATCAAGGATTAGAATTTGGTGATATTCATGATCTTTTCCTTTGTGTGAAGTCTTCAAATCACCTGGTATCAATGCACTGATATGTGCTTAAATTTCTAACTCAGACCTGATTATTCTTGTTTTAATAAAATAATATTTCATGAATTTCCAGCTCATTTAAATGCCTTAACATGTCAAGTTATCATGGTTGAAGTTATGTACCTTCCCCTCCATTTTTCTAAAACACATTTTTTGTGCCTTCCTACCAGCCTTATCAGATTGAAAACACTAATGGTTTCATCCAAGTAACCCTATTACAAAGAGATATCAACATACTCATCATTCTTACCTTCCTCCCACCCCTACTTAGCCTTCTTGGTAGCCTAGTGATTCCTATAATCAGCCCCAAGAAGATTATTTTACTCATAATCAGTAGGTTTACTTTCTTAATAAGCCTTAGGATCTCAACAACATGAGCCTCAAAGATATTATGTTAAACTTGTAAAAATAGTTAGATACTATTGAAAGAGAACAAGAGTATAACATGCAATAGGAAGAGTTTGTTTATCAAGCTCATCTTCATCATTAAGAGAGGGAAATGTATGAAAGGTATGAAGAGGAATTTCTTGCTAGACAATTTGTAGCTAAAGAGGATAAAATGAAGCAAATGCTTGCTCAATACAAAGGCAAGAAATCCAACTAGCCTCTTATATCCCTAGTTTCAGACCAACTTCTCTTATGACTATGGATCAACCTATAAAGGAGGAGGTTCCCAATTTCAATATTTCTAGTTTCAAGCAAGAAAAACCGTCTAAATCCTCAAGTAAGCCTATACCTATGCAAAATCAATTTAGAACTCATCAAGAACAACCCTCTCTACACTACAACAAAACATGCAATTAGCACCTAAAATAGTGTTGGATTTTAGTGCATTTAAGTTCATGAATTGGAGCCAAATGCCAGAGCAAAACTCAGCGCCAAAATGCAATTCACTTTGGCACCGGGTTTAGCGTCGATTGTAATGCCAGGTTTAGCACCAGAATTTTTTGATAGGATTAATGCCAGATTTAGTGCCAAATTTTGTTGCTTCCAGTTTGGCTTCCGATTTTGCTTCTGGGTTTGCTTCTTGTGTTGCTTCCAGTTTTGCTTCCAGGTTTGCTTCCAGGTTGGCTTTCACTTTTGGTTCCAGTCTTGCTTCAGGTTTTGCTTCCAGTTTTGCTTCTAGTTTTTCTTCCAGGTTTGCTTCCAATTTTGTTTCCAATTTTGCTTCCAGTTTTGCTTCTGGTTTTGGTTCCATTTTTGCTTCCAATTTCGCTTTTAGTTTTGCTTCTGCTTTTACTTCCAGTTTTGCTTCCAGGTTTGCTTCCAGGTTTTCTTCCAATTTTGCTTCCAATTTTCCTTTTGGTTTTGCTTCCAATTTTTCTTCCAATTTTGCTTCCAGTTTTGCTTCTAGTTTTGCTTCCACTTTTTCTTCCCATTTTGCTTTTGGTTTTGCTTCCAATTTTGCTTTTGGTTTTGCTTCTAGTTTTACTTCTAGTTTGGCTTCCAATTTTGCATCTAGTTGTGCTTCTAGTTTTGCTTCCACTGTTGCTTCCAATTTTGCTTCCAGTTTTACTTCCAATTTTGCTTCTGATATAACATCGCTTGTTGCTTCCAATTTTGCTTCCATTTTTGTGTCTTTTGTTGCTTCTAAAAATGCTTATTGTTTTGCTTACATTTATTAATTCAATATGTTTTATTTCAACTTAATTAGTTAACTATATCATGCCTCTTAAATAACTCATTGATTATAAAGTAAGTAATTTAATTATTTAACTCATATGATTAAATAACAAGATAATTATTATAACATGATCATCATCTATAATTAAAACAAGTGAGTCAAATATCTATAATTTAATTGAATTTGACAACATCCATCCTGAGGAGTAAATTAAAATCATTATACGTAATAAATATCCATCCAAAAATCATCAACCACTTTCAATATATATAAATTGACAAGTCAATATGGATAAGATCATCATCATATATAACTAAAACAAGTGAAAGTCAAATATGCCAGTAGATCAATAGCATGTCTAAATGATACATGTACAAATGATATAAGTAAAAATGATAAATTATGTAACTCAAAATGATACAAGTCAAGATGATACATTTCCAAATGATATAAGTCAAAATGATACATAAATTTATGATACAACTCATTAATATGGCATTGCATGCTGTGAAAATGATACATATGATAGCTAGTGACTATGAAAAGAGGCATCAAAATAATATATCAACAATGATTCATGATGCAGTTTATATGATCATGAATGTCACTGGCTACTATGAGCAACTATCTCATCATCATCACCACCATTGTGATCATCATCATCATCACCATCATTGTCGTCATCATCATCATCATCACCATCATTGTCGTCATCATCATCGTCATCGACCTCAGTGTCTTCTATATGTGTGTCATCATCATCCTCTACCATGTGATCTGTACTAGAACTAGAACCAACATAATCTGGATCTCTATCAGGAGGATCATCTTGATCTTCGGGAAGACCCCTTGTTCTGCAAAAAAGAACATTTAAAATGAAAATTTATTATTTATTTCATGCAATAATTTATTTTTCTGTTATATATCTAATATTACAACATATGAAACGAAACCATAATCATATTACATCATATCAAAGTGCACATACCATAATAAAATTTCAAAAAAGTTACAGCTAATATGTCATTCCAATGATGTAAAACATGCAACAATTCTAATAAACGTTATTAAAGATCATAAAAAAATTTGTTATACAATTTAACTATCAACTGTAAATTCTATTACATAACCTTAAGTGCTACAAATTGCTTGGTCGAAAGCTCCCATTTTGACACAGGCAGGGAGGATGGTGGCAAAGGTTGTGGAATTTGGCTTTACACCAGCTAATTGCATTTGCTTTAAATTTTTTGAAGCCTTTTCAACAAATCCATTTTGTGCATATCTTGCAATCATTGTAGTCCATGAGACCACATTTCTTTGAGGCATTCTGTCAAACAGTTCCCATGCCTTGTCTATGCTTCCACATTTTGCGTACATGTCTAACAGGGCAGTTGCGACTACAACATCTGACAAAATTCCTCTATCCTTTATATATTGATGGATGTCCATACCCTATTCCAAAGCTCCCATTTTGACACATGCAGGGAGGATGTTGGCAAATGTTGTGGAATTCGGCTTTACACCAGCCAATTGCATTTTCTTTAAAATTTTTGAAGCCTTTTCAAAAAATCCATTTTGTACATATCCTGCAGTCATTGCAGTCCATGAGACCACATTTCTTTGAGGCATTCTATAAAACAGTTCATGTGCCTTGTCTATGCTACCACATTTTACATACATATCTAACAAGGCAGTTGCAACTACAACATCTGACAAAATTCCTCTATCCTTTATGTATTGATGGATGTCCATACCCTATTCCAAAGTTCCCATTTTGACACAGGCAGGGAGGATGTTGGCAAAGGTTTTGGAATTTGGCTTTACACCAGCCAATTGCATTTGCTTTAAATTTTCTAAAGCCTTTTTAACAAATCCATTTTGTACATATCCTACAGTTATTGCAATCCATGAGACCACATTTCTTTGAGGCATTCTATCAAATAGTTCACGTGCCTTGTTAATGCTTCCACATTTTGCATACATGTCTAACAGGGTAGTTACAACTACAACATTTGACAAAATTCCACTATACTTTATGTATTGATGGATGTCCATACCCTATTCCAAAACTCCCATTTTGACACAGGCAGGGAGGATGGTGGCAAAGGTTGTGGAATTTGGTTTTCAAACAACTCATACTCGTAGAGTTATGGTTTTAGGTCATGTATGTTATGGTAACAACAAGGGATTCCAACTATGGTTACGATAGCTAAGATTGCCCTCATTTGTGACCGTAACAAGGTTCTTGGACAACACTATCTTGTTCTTCACATTGGGTACTATATAGGCCAAGATTGGGTTAAAGAAATCACTTGATGGTTACCTATATAATGATACCACACCCTAATACCCCATGCATTCTAAATAGCTTGAGATTTATACAATACTCAACCAAGATGAAATTGTATCACTGTACCACACTTAACTATGGCAGTCCTTTCTTGACAACAATTTGTAATCTTTAGACTATTGGGATACTTGCCACAAATAAATATTAGGTCAATGACACTGTTAGGTCTCAAAAATGTAGGTTGCAAATCCTAAGAGGATGCCAGGCTCTATGCTTAGATTTGCAACATTTTTGAACTAATGAAACAGAGTTAACCTATAGGGTTGATGACTCCATGCACTTCAGGTTCTGCTAGACCTAGATGGGTGCACCTTACTAATGAAGCAGATTAAATGGATGTGTGATCTTGGCTGAGTGATGGATCTACCCACATTGGCAAATGGTGCGGAATAGATGATTACTTGCTGCCTACTTTTTACTTCTAATGTCTGAACAGTGATTGAAAATGGTATGGTTCTAATTTGGTATAAATTGTATAAGCAATATCAAGGCAAAACTAATGAATATGTTCAATTAATGAAAATGAGTAAGACTAGTGCCTAAATCTATTGGGCTATTTGAGTTAGTGAATGGAAATAGATGTATGTGATTGGTGAGCTTATCTCCTAGCTTAACTCTAACAGTTGGGCACTTTGGATATTTAGACCTTGTGCAAATGTGCAGGTTTGTATGTGACAGTGCTCTTCGTATATAATCCCAATGATATTCCCTTGAATTACTGTAAAATTATGAAAGGAATTTAATTCTTGAGTTGATGGAAACCAATCACAATAACTTCTTCAAAAGGATTTAATCTTTGACAGGAACTAATTAAAGTCAATTATTAGAAAGGATTTTTAATTCACATCAACTGAAAACCAATCAAAGAATCTTTGAGAAGAACCAATTAAAATCAATTATTAGAAAGGATTTTTAATTCACATCAACTGGAAACCAATCAAAGAACTTCACACAGTGACAACAAATATGCCCTGACAAATGTAAATTTGAATAATTCAATAGAACCACTTTGGAGATAGCACAATAACATATAATCATGAAAATTAACACAACTGTTGAACACCAGAAATAAATCACCATGTAGAAATATTTTGCTCCATTATTCTTTTTCAGAAAATAAACATGTGTAACTAAAATTCTTTAATTAAAATAGAACTGACAATATATCTTCTTTCTATATGTAATATATACAGTCTTCTTCAAATTAAAGAGAGATACCTATCAATCGATGATCTTATGACCATCATATGTTTTAACTTTTATATCAATATTAGTGAAGAGACCACGTCTCTTCATAGTGTCTTTTGAGAACTAACAAAATTATGAAAATTAATAAATACATTTAATACTAAGCCCTGCTGAGACATAAATAGATTTGAGCAAGATGATCCAAATATTTATAGCTCAGGTGTGTCTCTGCATACTCAATGGTATCCCTAACATCCACCTCTATTGAAACCATCTTCTCTAGATGTGAGCAAGCTTCCTTGGATGCCGAATCTTCATGTTTTACAATTTCTAGGGCCTCATCTAATATTCCCTGACACTCCTTGACCCATTCATCCTTGCTCTTCAAATCTTTGTCATTCTTGAGTAACATAGGTAGACCTATCTGAGAAGTCTCCATGCATTTTTTCACTTCATCTTGGAGCCTATCATGGTACTTCTTATGCTGCTTAATAAGATTGTCTGCATCAGATGTGCTTGCATTGTTAGAGGTGTGTTTACCCTGTATTTCATGTAACTTATCGTGTATTCTATTATTTAGTCTTTCATGTTCTTGAATGACCTTTTGGTTTTTAGAGAAAATATCCCATAATTTAGGCATCCATTGCATCACATGAGCATGCCTCTTTTGTAGAACTGTAGTGAGTGTATCTATTCTGACCTGTGCCATTTGATCTTTTGAGGGTGATTGGACTTGTTGTGAGCTTTCTACTTGTGTAATAATTTTAAGAGGGACTGAATGCTTTAAGAAATCATTTTCTTTTTTCAACCTTTCCCAACTCATTTTGTAGGTATCCCTCTCCTTTATCAACAACTAAATCTGAGCTTTATTTAGTTTTGCCACATTTACTCCAAGTTCTGCTGTAACGACTAGATCAGTTTTTCCAGCTTTTAATGTCATAACATGGCCAAAAGCTTTTTCAGTGTCAATGACAACAAACTTTTTGTTTGGTGGGTATAGAGCCCATATCATGAGGGAGTTCTCATCTGGATTATATTTTGTTCCAATAAATACTTCAAGAACCCCTTTAGAACTAAGCTTGTGTTTTGTATCACTATTGTGCAGAAAACTATCAAAAACAAGTGCTGAATTTAAATCAAGACTTGGGAAGATCATTACACCAGATTCTATGAGCAACTCCCTTCCTTTCTCAGAAGTCATATCTTCCATCTCCTTTTCAACTTCTACTTTTAAAGCATTCATTAACCGCGTCTAGCTATTTGGTGTAACATCTAAGACTGATTCTCTAATAGTCTTCCCCTTGTGTTTGTACAGAAAGGATCTGAACTCAGGGGTATGAATAAGCTGGTCATCTGAAATAAAAGATTTATATGCAACCTATCTAGCATCATTATCCCCTATTTCTTCAATTTCCAATCCTCTTTTTGAGGGCTAGTATGGTTCAATTCTATATTTTGAAATTGTATATCAGAAAAGTCATGGGGTTTAGAGGCCACAAACCCTTAACTGTCAGAGGAAAACACTTCAATTTCTTGTGCTTCTCTTCTTCTTTCCCTTATTTTCTGATTATATTCATCAATGGCTATTTCAACATCTGCTTGTTCCAAATTTCTAATTACATCATCATGAGGGTAAGGTACATGAGTATATCCACTCAGTTTTTGCTTCTTCTTACCATAATCAATAAAGCCCTCCAGGTCAAATTTTTTTCTCTGTATTGCTTTCCTAAGATTAAAATGGGATAATTTATCAAGAATGAGATCATAACCTTCTCTAGCTAACACAGTAAAGTCACCAAAACATAAGGTGCTTGGCATAAAAGACTATTTATCATACACATTAAGATTCATCACATTTGAGTAGTCAAGCTATTTGACTATTTCCAAGTATGCCACCATATCTGGTACAGTTTTTGGCAACAGAAAAGGGGTATCCTCAAACCTGTATACTCTGATCATTGTGAAATCACAAAAACAATACCATTCCCCCCAATTGTGGTTTATAGTAGGTGGCCCATCAAAATCCTTGGGTCTCAAAAACCTTTTAATTTCTTCTAACAAAGTGTAACTGCATGGGTAGCCATAACATCTATACAGGGTTTTTACAAAGAATTCTTCAAAGTGAACATAACTGGAATTCAAAAAACTGCTGTCCCTTATTGAGGTCCATAATTGTGGGGGCAGTGATTGACCATCTTTATCAATTTATGAAATGTTCAACTGCTCTGGCCATAGATTCAATTCTTGTCCAAAATACAAAACCATATGCATGAGAATAGAATAGTGTCTGAAGCTCACTATGGGGGAACTATTCTTTAAGGCCTTTAGACCTGAGTCTACTTCTTTAAAAATAAAAGTAGCATAGTCAAATGTCTTGGCATGATGGCACTGGATATCCACAGAGATAACCATGGGCACTATGGACATATGTTATGGAACTTCAGTTCCCAACACCTGCTCCACTGAGTAATATGTGTATCTCAGGTAAGGTTTGAACAACTCGACATGAAACGGTGGTTCATCCCCTTCTTCAAATGGCACTAGATTCCCCTCATTCCATGGCCTATGTAATGGCAGTCTCCAACCCTTATATGTGGTATCCAATCTAAAATATTCCTTTTCTAGGGCTTCATGTACAATAGGGGTGTTATATGTTTCATTTAAATCAAAAACTTCACAAATTGCATTTTTAGATATATGAAACAAGGGCTTTCCCTGTAGATTGCATATGGCCTTTTGGTCAGGATCATAATGGTATGCTAGAAGTTTCAAAAGGTCTATATTGACAAAAACATCTGTGACTATTAATTTCCCTAAATTGAGTTGCCAGGGGTTGTAGACGGGTTTCATCCTATGTCTCTTGTGATAGTGGAACATGAATAATTCATACCCTCAGATAGGAGTCCATATATTTCTGACATATTTGTATTTATCTTCGAGTTTTTCCACATTTACCCTCAATTGTGTAGTTCTTCTGGCCTTGGGTCCAGAACTAGGCAATTGGTCCACAAGATCTTGGTTTAGTTTCCTTTCTGGTGTTTTCTCTCCCTTCTCTATTTCAATTTTCTATTTTTTGCCCTTGGTTTGGCTCTTTTCAATGTATTGCCTTTTCTTTGTTTCAGAGGAGCCTTCCATTTTATACCAGAACTTGACTGTATCAAAGAAAGTTCAAGGATTACCTGTATATGCTCTGCACAAATCTCTTGATTCTCGGTGAATTCCTTCTTCTCTATCTGCAACCCTTGTGTTCATTTTAGTGGAATTGAATTTAGGGAATTCATGAATTTCAAAATGTCAGGGTGATGCTCTTTTTATCATATCGGTGAGACCATTTTATTCTTTCACTGATCTTCATATTGTTTTGGCGCCATTTGCTTTCATATGTTTCTGGTTGGTCACCAAGGGTGCGTTGGTGTCTCCATGAAATACTCTTTTCATAGAGTTATGAACCCTTTATTGTCATTTCGGGGAGATATTATAATTTTCATCCTGATGTCATTTTGATCAAGTGTGGTGAACATTCTCCTTGGCATCAGTGAGTGTTTCTCCGATAGATAGGGGTTACCTCATCTTTATCGGCATGACAATCTCCATCGTCAAGAGAATATGATAGTCTCCCGAAGGGTTAGGTCTTCCCGATGATCTTATCTCCATTGCTCATTTATATTAGAACATATCAGTGAGAGTCTTACGGAAAGCCTTTTGTCTCTTGTGTCAGGGTGACTTTTGTGGTCAGGGAAGCGTAAGGATTTCATTCCGATTGTATATGTCATGCCGATAGTCTTAATATTACATGTTAGGGAGAGATTGTTTGCTTCCTGGTGATGAGGCATTGGTCGGTGTGACTTAAAGGCTCAGTGTAACTTTAGGATTTCACTCAGATTGTTCTACTCACACTGATGAGTATGCATTGGTGATACATATAGAATGTCTCCCTGATCTTTTGACATATGAAATTTTGATCATTCGGACATCAATCATCTCTCACCGATTATCACATTATACTTCAAGAATGTATTTTGCTATTCAAGGTGAGTTACTTAAGGTCTTACCAATATAGATAACTTAGTATAAGAATTAGGCTGTGGTCAGAGAGCTAGGTATATTCATGAGATTGTTTATGTGCAGATTTTGAGATGGATCTTGTCACACAATTTTTTGGTGGTTGGTTTTGAAAATGAGGGACATTAGTCACATTATGTGGAGACTTGGTGAATTCTTAGTAGATGAATAATGTGAAATTTTTCAGTTCCAATAGACATAAGGCTTTTAAACAAAAACCATAATCCCAACTCTATATTTATCCCCTTGGTAGTCTCAAGGGCCACCTTAAAACAAAAAATGCTAATGTACTATTATGACAGTTATGATTGTCCTCCATCATTTCATTGTGCATTTGAAACTTGAGATGAGGACTGGGGAGGCCTCCATTTGTAAAAACATGGAAAATACTCATGGCAAGATCCTTAAAATACGCATATTCAACTTCAGGCATTTCTGTAGACCCTAGGAAGGTGGATGTAAACTTAGTGACTTTAATTACCACCACAAAGACTATCCCCTTTGTGACTATGACAAGGTAACACTGTTATGCTCTTTATGACAATCCCTTCTCCATTGGGTGATGGCCTAATAACATTTATCTCCTTTGTGATTTCAATGCCTCTCTAATGCACTATCATAGGAGTCTTGATAGTCCTTATGTATTAGTGAAGAAGGCTTCCAACAAATCAGAAAGGAGGGCTTAAGATTACATACAAAGTCCTACTCTTCATTCCCTAGTCACATAACATCCCTCTAAGAAGACCTCAAGACAATTGCCCTTTAATACAAGAAGTCAATGTAGTTTTAAAAGATAAAGTGCAAGAGGCCAAAGGAAAAGAAAAATTAAGGCCTTTAGGGGTTTAAAGGAATAAAAATATAGGTTTGCAGACTCTACTTAAAACCCTAACCCTATAAGGTGAGTACCACCAGAACCCTTTAACTTGGCACTGCAAAACCTTGTCCAATCTGATCGTGGGAAGCCAAAATCAAGCATGTACACTCACATATGACAAATAAGTATGCCTACCAAGTGGTTTGACATAAAAATGAATAGGCTTTGAATTATAAGCAAGCACAAGACTAGTATACTCATTATGATCCTAATAGCACCAAGAAGGGTCCCCAAAGATATAAGAATAAAGCTTTAGTAGTCCATCGATTCACCTCTAAAGTATAATGTGTAGTTACCTCCCTCACAATCCTAACAAATAGAGTATTAGGGTAACCAGCTCAAAACTCATATGATGAGCAACATTTCCTCTCAACCTTCTCGATGAACACTGAGTGCCCCCTACACCAACACTGGCACTAGAAGATTTAACAGCAGTACCACTTCCACTTCTCTTCTTCTACCTAGCCATTTTCGGATATATCAGTGGGTAGAAATTGATTCAAAAATTGATGCTCTTAGAGATATCAAAAGTTATCAGCTTGTGAACAAATAGGGAACAAAAGGGTATCAACATCTCTAAACTTAGGGTTTTGAATTTAGTGTCACCTATTGTTGTGAGGCCGATTATTTTTCCTTCCTTATTTTGATCATTATGCATTTCAGTTGATGACATTATCAGACTTTTAGAGACTATGGTTTCATTATGTAGATTTGATTATATCTCCTGATTTTGATATGACATTGATTAGACATATGGTGATTCGATTTGATCATATTTGATAATAATTTGTGATTTGACATATGAGATATATTAGATGATGTTTTGTGATGTGATTTCTAGTTATTTATGTGATGATGATTATTTGACATGTGATAAAAAATGCAGTTTAATTCAGAATTATGTTATAGATGATTATTGTTGTATTCGATGGCATGAATTTAATTCCAGTTACTTTGGCTATGATTATTCATGATATGATTGACACTTGATCGAGATGTGTAGGTTTTACATTCCTAGGCCACGGGAAATTGGAGGTAGAATTCACACCTATGTTATTCCCGGTGAAACCGATCCATTCCCAAGAGGGATGAGGATCATGTTTAAAAATTGAGTGTTGATTTAAGTACTTGTTTTAATTTTATTATTTTGGCCTAGTACCCCTTTGTTTAATTAATTAATATTATGTGTTGTATAAATTTTATTGACTTATACCACTTGGTAATTGTTTTTATTTTTGAGGCCATTTAAAGTGGATTTATGACCCCCTTGGTGAACCTTAGTGTCCCAAAATCTACCCTAGGTGGTTACCCATGGGTCTAGGGTCAATTTTGACTAACTAACCCTTGGATTAACTCACTTTTGGTCACTCTAAACTATGGTTTAGTCAAAGTGACGAAATTTAAATTTAGCTAAGGTGGGAGATGAGTCATGCTTTGGGAAAGACTCATCTCCCTTCCCAATGTTTGGGAATCCCTTCCCTAGGAGGACTTGGGAGGTCTCCAAGACTCCCAAGTGTGTGGGATCTTCCTCTAAGACTCGCACACACGTGTGAGAGCATCTTGGAGGGAGATGGATCTTTGAGAGAATAAGAGGATGCCATATGGCATCCCTTATCCTCTTGGAGGTTTGAATGGGAATGCCACTTCACCCCTTGTTCTCTCACACGTTTGAGAGCACAAGTGGATAAGGTGAGGAATGAGATGGAATTGGAGGATGACACTTGTCACCCTCACACTTCCTCTCCCTTGCAAGTGGCATTGGAGGAGGAAGGAGAAGGTGACAAGTGTCACCTTCTCATTTCTCAAGGCCAACATTGTTGGCCTATATTATCTCCTCTTGTTGAGGAGTGTGGGGTTCTTGCATTTTGGAGTTTCTTTCTATTTTTGAGCAATTTTGGGAAAGTTAGAGTTCTTGGAGATTGGAAGGTTTGGAGAAGCTTGGAGCTCACCACTAAATGAGCTTCCATTATAGGGCATTTGAAGGTAAGCCTTATGACTATGTTCTTTACCCTTGCTTATTTATTGTGATGTTTTTGTAGTTTTTTTGGTTGTTGTTTCATTATTTTTGTGTGGGATGGGAGTATGGTTAGGGCACCTCCATTTGGAGGTAAGGTTCAATTTGTTTGGGGTAGGGAAAAGGAACCTCCTTGAGGTCACTCCCATATTGTGTTATTTATGCCTTAAGGGCTTTTACTTGTTGTGGAGATTATTTGAATGGCAAGAGTGCCATGGAGGTTATTTGTGATATTTGGAGAGTTGTGGTTTTGGAGGTTTTTGGCTTGAGGCCATGAGACTTGGTATTTTGGTATTTTGGTGTGGCCTTTGAAGTAGAGGGGTCCATTCCCTACACCCACCAAACTCATTTTCATTCATTGTGTTATGTGTTTATCCTTGGGGTTGTTTTGTTGTGCTATTTATTACTTTGCTTGTTGTGGTGTGTTTGGATCCGTGTGAATCCCTACCTCCCTAGCTCGGGGGTGACCCACTTGCGGGTCTACAGTAGGGAGGAGGGCATTTTGAAGTGGCTGGATTTTACTCCTTGTTGTGTTTTAAATTACAGGTACATTTATGGGAAATGGAGCTTGTTGAGAAGTCCATTTTTGTATTACTATAATCTTTGTGTTGGCTATTTGAGCCATGGCCATTGTGGCCTTATTGTATTTATTTCTGTCAAGATATTATGCCCTTGAAGTTAGCTATAAAAGTGTTGAAATGTAAACAATCTTTTTATTTTATTTGAAAGTTGTTTATTCTCTAAGTTGTGAGATATAGTTTGAAAAATGCATGAGAAATTATATATATATTTTTGTCATTGTTCCTTTCAAAAAAATATACATTAGATGTTATATAAATTTTATTGTATACAAAGAGCAAGATGGAAATTTAAGTGAGTTATTTTCTGTTATGTGGCTTCCGATTTTATGTTAAAGGTTGCTGTCATGAAAGTTATACTGTTGGGAAAACTTAGATATAAATGCATATCCTACCTTACTTTATTCTTTCAAAAAAAATGTAGAGATATCTAAGTATAATTATGTTTTTTTTTTGAGAAAGAACGCTATTGATTTAATTTTGTTATAAATTTGAAAGCTAATATTCTGTTAGTTTAACCATTGATATGAGAAGTAGTTATCGAGTATATATATATATATGGAAATATATATATATATATATATATACATTACATCTTTAATGTAAGAAACTAGTTTGTTGTTCTTTTTTTTTTGACTTCTGTGTATATGTTGAAATAATAGGGAACACAGAAGTGTTATTCTCTTAATGTATATATTACAATACATACATATATACACTTTCATATATATATATATATATAAGTGCATACACATGTATATATCTACTTTAATAGAGAATAAACTTATACTGAAATGACTTCATACATAAACCAGTTTATATATATATATATTTGTGTATATATCTTTGTATATATATATACAAAGATATATACACAAATATATATATATATATACAAATATATATATATATATTTAATAGCTAATACACATTGTATATTTACCAAACCGGAGTTTAGATTTGTTTTTGTAAAGAAAACAGAGATAAGAAAATATAGACTAGTGACGGACTGTGGTAGAACAATTTTAAGTTGTTTTTTTTAAAATAAAAATAAACAAAAAAATATATTATATGGGACTGTGGGCGGCAGCGCCCACAGCCCCATCCCTTTCGTGTAGTAATTAGTGGTGTGGGTGGAGGCACCGCCTCCTCCCCACACCCCCAAACCCTCCAAACTACCTCCCGCAGCGGCCCTTACGTGAAACCCTTTGCAGCTCCCTTCTCTGTGCTCCCCAACCTCTACACTCCACGACCCCTTCACACATTTCCCCCTTCGGCTCCCCACAGACCTCCTCGGTGGCGGAGGCAACTCCTCCCCTCGCCCTTTGTCTTTGTTGCCATTCAGTCCCTCTGATCTTTAAACCCTGCAGCATATAATTCATTCATGACATTTTCAGTATTATATTTAACGATATATATATATATATATATATATATATATATATATATATATATATATATATATATATATATATATATATATATATATATATATATCTCGGTGATTTAAAAAAATGGTAACAATTTAGCTGAGTATACCTCTGTGAGAGGTAGTGGGAAGCTCCATCCATGGCTTCCACCTCCATTCAAACCCTAACCTGCAAAATAGGAGGTAAAACAAAAAAAAGAAAAAGAATGAAACAAAAGAGTTAGGGCAACATAGGAAAAGAAGAGAATAAACAAATTAGGGATTCTCATTTAGAAAACCTATTTTAGAATGAGATTAGGGCTTTTAATTTGAAGACCCATTATTTTATTGAGAGGTTTTTTGTGAGGGAGTTTATTTAATCCCTTATTTTTTTAAAATTCTCCCTAATTTTGCCCTTGCTTATGTAATTCTTGTGTCTCTTTTTAACTTGTTTTTATTTAAACTGGGGTTTTTGCATTTTATTTTATTGCCTTGTGATTTAGATTTTATCTTGGAGGGATTAATTTTATTTTAATTGGGAAGAGTATTTTCCCTTGTTTTAAATTCATTTTAGTTGGGTTAATTAAATTATTTTATTCTCCTTATCTTATTTTTTTTTATCATTTTAATTATTTATCTATTTTACTATTATTTTACGGGAATGAGTATTTTAATCTCTTCCCTTCTCTATTATTCTGAGTTCGTTAATAAATGTAATGCGGAAATTATATTTATTAACGGACTCAAAATTGTTAAACAAATTTGGTGTCTTGTTATTTTATTATTTTATTTCAAATTTTTAATCTTTTTATGCAAGGTCGATTTATTTGACCTTGGCAGGGTATTTATTCTGTTATTTTAAATCGCTTTAAATTTTGTTCTTAATTTTAGTTTTTTCATTATTAAATTTTATTTAATTTCTTTTGGTGTTTTATTTTAAAATTTTTATTGCGGTTATTGAAAGCGCGTTATGCTGTCAGATTTTTCCTAGATTTCTAGGGTTTAATTTTTAGGTTATTTTATTATCTTTTATTTCACCATTCCGCTTTAATCATGTGTCCATCATGCCACTATTTCTTAATCTTTATTTTGAGTTCATTTTTGATTTAAGTTAGGGTTAGTTTTTTGAGACTGACGAAACCCTCTTCACACCTAGGAAACTTAGGGTTTGGATTTGAAATCATTCTAACCCTAAAAGTGACACACTTCATGTCACATACCCCCTAGATAGCTACCATCACGTAGGGGACTACGTGGGTCAATGCACCTCCCTGAATTATGTTGACATGTTTACACCTTATGCATATTGCCACCGAGCACACAGATGCGTGCGAGGGGGTTCCTAGGGATAGGTAGAAAAGTTTTTCGTAGTTCGTGTCATGACCACATGGCAAATGTGGACATGACATGTGTGTTGTGTATTGTAACCGCATGAGAAATGCGAGCATGACATTTGGTATTAGAGCTAGGTTTAAACACTGGGCTTGTTTTGGGCACATTATTATTTCTGCAACTTTGATTAATTTGTGGTTACCTTGTTTTTGTAGGATGCCTTCTTGACGAGTTCAGCGAGCACAGTCCTACCGCACTCCATCCCCTGAGGTGCACAGTGACTCTTCAGCTGAGGGACAGGATTAGTTGATCCTATAGGCACCATAGGCACCACTAGCCCTACCAGATATTGGGCCATAGATATTACAGGCTTTACAGGTAGTTTTGGATAGGCTTCCACTGGCTGTAGTTGAGCCACGTACAGAGCTACGTGTTGAGCCTTGTGAGGATCTGCGAGAGGAGCCATGTGTGGAGCCACAAGCTGAGTCCCATGTTGAGCCATGTGTGGAGCACCACATTGAGCCGTGAGGGGCACCACGTGTGGAGTCTTATGTTGAGGTGCCAGAGACGACGACAGAGGAGGTTGGTTTGGCCGACAGGGCCCGTAGCAAGAGCCCTCCATGTCATGTTAGGTGTGATGAGGCAGTACGAGTAGAGCACATTGTTCACAGACCTTATGACTATTATATAGATGAGCCTATCAGAGGGCACAGAGACAGATGAGACCCCATTAGGGATTTGTTGAGGCTGAACCCTCCTACTTTTGTCAGGACCACAGAGGGAGCTGAGGCAGAGGCCTGGCTCATCAGCTTAGACAGATGCTTTGTGTTGTGTCCTTACGAGGGCAACATGAAGGCTTGTGTAGCAGTACACCTATTGCGAGATGTAGCAGCTACTTGGTGGCACACTAAGGAGTGCAAGTGTCACCTTTCATTAGACACTCTCACATGGGAGACCTTCATTGAGCGCTTCAATGCACGATACTTATCAGATCATTATAGGTAGCGTCACATAGACGAGTTTCATGACCTTCAGCAGAGAGGACTTACAGTTGCTCAGTATGAGGGTAGATTTACCGAGTTGTCTCAATATGCAAAGTATCTCCATGATGAGAAACTCCTGGTTCATAAGTTTATTAGAGGACTGAACCATGACATAGCAGGGCCTGTTCTCATGGTAGACCCCCAGACTTTGAGTGATACTGCTGAGAATGAATATGTCACTGAGGAGATTCAGGGATGAGGGAAGAGTTCACGCCCTTAGTTTCAAGATCATGGGCAGTAGCAGCATCAACACATTTTCTGCAGACCATCACAACCACCTCATAGGGTAGGATTTAGTTCCGCACCCTTACCTCCTAGGCCCCCACAACAACAGCAGCAGAGAGCTAGGACATAACAGAGGGCACATGGGGGACATAATAGAGGTTGGCAGCAACAGGGCCCGTGGATAGATTAGAGGTAGTAGGGACCACCTGTGGGACGCGCGAGGTCACAACAGTCATATAGGGGCTCATAGGGATCCACTGGTAGGTCAGGACAACAAAATTTGAGTAGGACTTAGACTAGACAGGTATAGGCTAGGGGCCCATGTTATGTTTGTGGTGGAGCAGGACACCTAGCTAGAGAGTGCCCATAGGGTTTTACAGCAGGGGGACAACCTCGTATAGGAGGATCCGAGTAGACTGTTGGAGATGTGGGTAGGTCCCACCATATGTTCGTAGTGGTTGATAACCGCCAAGCTAATTTTCAGGCGTCAGTGATTGAGATGTTAGGTATGATAGGGGGTATCCTCATTTCTATTCTCTTTAATTCTGGTGCTACTGACTCTTTCATATCTCCATCATTAGTGGAGCATTGCAGGCTGGTGGCCTCCAGGCATGGTGATAGGTGGGTGGTTGAGTTGGTCTCTGGGGCCAAGATGACAGTAGATGCCTTAGTCCACGACTGCAAGATTTCTTTGGGACCCTTTGCCACAGTATGTGACCTTAGAGTTATCACATTAGGATCCTACGATGTGGTGTTGGGTATGGATTGGCTTGTGGCTCATCGAGCCAAGCTAGATTGTTTCTGAATGGTGATCAACTGCTTAGATGATCACGGTACATCAGTCGAGATAGTGGGCATGCAGAAGCCCACTGCAGTACGTATGATATCCGTTTAGCAGCTTAAGCACTGCATGCAGAAGGGATACCAGATGTTCGCCATCACAGCGAGTGACAGATCAGATGACGAGCCTGAGGCATCTTTGGATGATCATCCCATCCTTAGAGAGTTTGCCAATGTGTTTCCAGTAGAGTTACTGGGGATGCCACCTTGTCATGAGGTAGACTTTCACATTGACTTAGTGCTGGGTGCCGAGCCAGTGTCTCGTGCACCCTATAGGATGACCACACCACAAAGCTCAAGTTACAGCTGGAGGACTTTCTCAAGAAGGGGCACATCTGACCGAGTGTTTCACCTTGGGATGCTCCTGTCATCTTCGTGAAGAAGAAGGATGGGTCTCTTTGTTTGTGCATAGACTATAGGCAGTTGAATAAGGTGATGGTGAAGAACCGTTATCCTCTGCCTAGGATTGACGATCTTTTCAATCAGATGTAGGGAGTCAGGGTGTTCTCTAAGATTGACTTGAAGTCCAGTTATCACAAGTTACATATCATAGAGGCAGACATCTATAAGACCACCTTCCAGACTCGATATGCCCACTATGAGTTCACTGTGGTCCCCTTTGGTTTGACGAACGCCCCTGCAGTGTTCATGAGTCTCATGAATGGGGTGTTCCATACCTATTTAGATCGGTTCGTGATCATTTTCCTCAATGACATTTTGATCTATTCACGGACCGAGGAGGAGCATGAGGAGCACCTACGTCAAGTTCTATAGTGTTTGAGGGAGCAGAATCTTTATGGGAACTTGGCGAAGTGTGTATTTTTTAGGACAGAGGTACATTATCTAGGGCATATCCTATCTGGTGATGGAATCTCAGTAGATTCATTGAATATTAGGGCTATCAAGGATTGGCCAGCACCCACCAGCGTGACAGAGGTCAGGAGTTTTATGGGGTTAGCTGGTTATTACTGTCATTTTGTTGAGGGATTTCTCAGATAGCGCACCCCATGTCATGCCCACATTTCTTATGTGGTCACGACACACAACACACGTGTCATGTCCACATTTTCCATGTGGTCATGCCACTAGTTACGAAAAAATTTTCTACCTATCCCTAGGAACCTCCTCGCACGCATCTGCGTGCTCGATGGCAATACGCCTAAGGTATAAACATGTCAACATAATCGCTAAGGTGAAGGCCATCTAGGGGGTATGCGACACGTAGTGTGTCACGTCTAGGGTTAGACTGGTATAATCTGAACCCTAAGTTTCCTAGGTGAAGATGAATACAACATCGAATCCTAACTTAATTTAGATTGAAAAGTGATAAGTAGAACAATGGAAAGATGGCATGTGATTCAAATGGAATGATGGAAAGGAATAAAATAAAACATCTCATAAAATACACCCTAGGAATCTAACAAAATTTCGGCAGCATAACGCGTTTTCAATAAACGCAACTTAAAATGTAAAAACAAATCACCCTTAGGGAATTAAGTAAAAATTAATAATAAAATTAAATCAAACTAAAGAATAAATTTAGAAATGATTTAAAATAAATTAATAAAATAAAGTTAAATGACAAGACGTCAATAAGTCCAAGGAGAAAATTGAGTTCGTTATTAAATACAATTTGGCAATTATATTTAATAACTAACTCAAAATTTAATAGAGGGAGGAGGAGAGTTTAAATAACTCTCCTCATAAAATAATAATAATAATAAAGTCGAAAATCAACAAGATTGATTAAAAAAATCCCGCTAAGGTAAAATAAACTCAAGAGAAAAAAAAATTCTCCCCAATAAGCATAAAATAATCCCTCCCAAAATTTAAAGTTTAAACCTCAAGACTATAATTCAAAAATGCAAGGAAATTAACTCATTTAAAAGAAAAAAGATTAGAACTCCATTTAAAAGAACCTAAGAGTTAATTTAAAAAAAAATAAGGAAGAAAAAGAGTTTTTTGTTAAATCAGGAACAAAACATATTCCCACAATTTTAAATCCTCCCAATGAAAATGTTCTCTAAAAAAAAAGAGCCCTATTTGGAAAACTATTGTTTTCTATATTCTGAGATGCCCTAATTCCTTGTTTTCACCTTGTTTTCTTTTTGTTTGCTTTGTTTACTCTCATGTGAAATAGGTTAGGGTTTCGGATGAAGAGGGCAGCCATGGATGGAGCTACCAACTACCTCTCATGGAGGTAAATACAGATTTGTGATGATTTTTGAACTGCATTATTATTTGTTTATACCCCTTTTTTAAAAAAATGCCACAGAGATATGACAATCAATGAATGGCTGTGTTGTTTCAGCATTCTGAGCGGGGTTGGGTTGAGAAGCAGGAACCATTGGTGGTGGCAGCCGAAGGAGTGGAGGAGGAGAGGAGGAACGGCAGAGCGACATAGAGGTGTCACAATGATGGGAGAGTGGGGTGGTTCATGGCGCACAGAGGAGCGGCAGTAAAGAGGGCTGCGGGAGGGGTGTTCAGAGGTCACAATCGGCAGTGGCAGAAGTCCACGCTAGCGAAGGAGGAAGTGTGGGGGGGGAGGCATGACCCCCTCCCCACACCAGTAAAAGATTTAACACAGAGGCTGCGGGGTCTGTGGTGGGCGCTGCCCACCACAACCCCAACACCTCCAATTTTTTTTTGTTTTTGTTTTCAGTTTATATCTTTTTTTTTAATAAAAATACAACAGTTTATATCAATGAAACTCTAGTAAAATATATGTATTTTGGTAATGATCTCTGGTTTAAGATATATATATATATATATATGTTTATATTCTCTGCTGATGTATATCCAATAACTAAAAGAAAATACATACACTCATATATATATATGAGTATATATGTCTATAATATGATATAACAGTAATGAAGCACCACTCTATTCTTTTTCTTCTCATCTATAGCATATACACTAGGAATTAAAATGTAAATAAACAACATAGATTATAAACTGATAAGATAACTAATGTAGATTTCTTCCTGTTTCTTTGAAACATAAAACAAAATGCATTATATTCTTTTGATGCCAAATTAAAATGGAAATCCACAACTAAAAAAAATATTATTATTTTAACTCCTTACTTTTCTTTGAGCAGTAAAAAAATATACATAATACATTATTTGTCTTTTGAACAACAATAAGGTGGAAATACATTTCAGTCTAGTTTTACTTTCTTTTCAACAACAACTAGTACTTAGGAATTTCACTACAATATAATAGAAAAGAGTTAAATTATATATATATATATACACAAGGGATAATGACAGAGTAACAATTACAACTTCACATGCATTTCACAACTCTTAACTCTCAAAATAGGGAAAATAAATAGCATTAAATAAAATACAAAATATTTACATTTCATTACTAGCACAGCCAACTCTATGGCAAGTATCTTAGCAAACTTTTACAAAAATACAATGCAATAAGGCCACTATGACCATGGCTTTAACAACCAACACAAGAGACTAAGGGAACTCCAAATTACACTTCTCTCAACTCCATTTTACATATAGACACCTGCAATAAAACACAACAAAGGAACAACATTCTAGCCACTATGAAAAGCTCTCGTCCCTACCATAGACCTGCAAGTGGGCCACCCCCGAGCTAGGGAGGTAGGGATTCACACGGGTATAACAATACTCAACAAAATATCAAACACAACACAAACAACCCATAGGTTTAACACAAAACTCAACTCATGAAAATGAGTTGTTGAGGGTAGGGAATGGACCCCTCAACTTCAAAGGGCTCCCAAATGATAAAATGTCAAGCTCATGGCCTCAAGCCAAAATCTCTAAAACACCACTCTCCACAAAAATCACAATAATCTCCATGGCACTCTTGCCATTCAATAAACTTCTCCACAAATAAAAGCCCTCAAGGCATAAATACAAACTGTGGGAGTGACCTCAAGGAGGTTCCTTTCCCCTACCCAAACAAGTTGAGCATTACCTCCATTGGAAGTGCTCTCACCATACTCCCATCCCAACAAAAACAACACAACAACAAAACAACCAAAAAAAACTATAACACAATACATTTAAATAAGTAAGGGTGAGAAAACAAGTTCAAGAGGCTTACCTTCAAAGCCTTATAATGGAAGCATGTTTGGTGAAGAGCTCCAAGCCTTCCCAAACCTTCCAACCTTCAAGAAATTCCTCTAACTCTCCCAAACTCCTCCAAAATAGCAAGAAAAATTAAAATTGTAAGAACCCCACACTCCTCAACAAGAGGAGATAATATAGGTCATCAATTTGGCCTTGAGGAATGAGAAGGTGACACTTGTCACCTTCTCCTTCCTCCTCCCATGCCACTTGCAAGGGAGAGGAAGTGTGCAGATGACAAGTGTCATCCTCCAATTCCCTTTCAATCCTCACCTTATCCACTTGTGCTCTCACACATGTGTGAGAGGACAAGTGGTGAGGTGGTATTCCCACTCCCACCCTCAAGAGGATAAGGGATGCCATATGGCATCCTCTTATTCTCTCAAGGAGCCATCTCCCTCCAAGATGCTCTCACACGTGTGTGAGAGTCTTGGGGGAAGCTCCCACACACTTGGGAGTCTTGGAGACCTCCCAAGTCTTCCTTGGGAAAGGGTTCCCAAACTTTGGGAAGGGAGATGAGTTTTTCCCAAGGCATGACTCATCTCCCACCTTCCTTTAATTCAAATTTTCGTCACTTTGACTAAACCATAGTTTAGAGTGACCAAAAGTGAGTTAATTCTAGGGTTAGATAGTCCAAGTTGACCCTAGACCCATGGGTAACCACCCAGGGTAACTTTTGGGACTCTAAGGTTCATAAAAGGGGTTAAAAATCCACTTTTAAATGGCCCAAAATAAAATAAATACCAAGTGGTGTAAATCAAGTAAAATTTATACAACACTTATTATTAATCAATTTAAATAGAAGGGTACTAAGGTCAAAATAATAAAATTAAATCAAGCACTTAAATCAACATTCAAATTCAAACGTGATCCTTGTCCCTCTTGGGAATGGATCGGTTTTACAGGGGATAACATAGTGTGAATTCTACCTCCAATTTTCCGTGGCTAGGGAATGTAAAACCTGCACATCTCGATCAAGTGTCAATCATATCAAGAAAATCATAGCTAAAGCAACTGGAATTAAATTCACGCAATCAAATACAACAATAATCATTAATACATAATTCCAAATTAAACTACATTTTCCAATCTCATGTCAACTAGTCCACATCCCATAAATAACTAGAATCTCATCACAAAACATCATCACATATATATCTCAAATGTTGAATCACAAAATAGCACCAAATCAGATCAAATCGAATCACATATGTCTAATCAATGTCCTATCATAATCATGAGATAAAAATCAAGTCTGCATAATGAAACATAATCACTAAAGGTCTGATAATGTCATCAACTAAATAGTATAACAATCAAAATAAGAGAGGTAAAATAATCTACCTCACACCCCATCACTTCCCTTCAGTGGAAAGGGAAGAGCTTTCTATGGATTGAGTAGTGTGAGAGGGCCTTCGGGGTCCTCAAGGAGTGTCTCACCAGCACTCCCATTTTAGTGGTTCTTGATCTTGCAGCAGATTTTATGGTTTGTACAGATGCATCACTTGAGGGATTGGGAGCCATACTTATGCAGGGTGGTAGAGTGATCACGTATGAGTCACAAAAGTTCAAGACCCATGAGTTGAACTACCCCATGCACGACTTGTAGTTAGCGGTAGTGGTTCATGCTCTAGTCATTGGAGACATTTCTTATTGGGTCGTCTCTTCGAGCTCCATTCAGATCACCACAGTCTTCAGTATATCTTTACTTAGCTGAATTTGAATGCCTGTCAGTGACGTTGGATGGAGTTTCTTTGCGAGTATGACTTTGATGTCCACTACATCAAAGAAAAGGAGAATGTGGTTGCTGACACATTGAGTCAGAGGTTCCACGAGATCTTGACCTTGACTCTGAGTGTGGACTTGAGAGGATGCATTATTCAGCATCTACTAGAGGATGAGTGGTTTCTTGAGGTGCAGCAGGAGATCAGTTCAAAGAGGGCCTTTGTGGGCAAGTTTACAGGGTATTCACTTGAGGTAGATGGGTTACTTCGTCATTGACAGTGCATCTATGTACCCTGCGCAGGTGACCTACATATTGTAGTGTTATTAGAGGCTCACAAAGCACCATATGCGGCACATTCAGGGGTGAAGAAGATGCATGCCGACCTGCAATAGCTGTACCATTGGGCGGGTATGAGATGAGATATTACAAAGTTTGTTGCTCAATGCCTTGAGTGCCAGAGGGTCAAGGTTGAGCATCAACATCCAGCAGGTCTTTTATACCCACATGAGATACCTGAGTGGAAATATGACACCATTTCCATGGACTTTATTGTTGGTCTTCCTATGTCTTTGCATCGCCATGATGCCATCATGGTGATAGTTGATAAGTTGACCAAGGTGGCACATTTCTCACCTGTACACATGACGTACAATGCGCCAGCAATGGAAAGGGTATTCTTAGACAATATTGTGAGATTACATGAAGTACCTCGCTGCATCATTTTTGATAGAGATCCAGTGTTCACTTCAGCATTCTGGAGAGCCTTGCAGCAGGTGTTGGGCACACAACTCAACTTTAGCTCCGCTTATCATCCTGAGATAGATGGACAGATAGAGCAGGTGAATCAGGTGTTGGAGGACATGCTTCATATGTATGTTATGGACCATCTATCTACATGGGAGGAGTATCTGTATCTAGCTGAGTTTGCCTACAATAATGGGCATCACAACTTGTTGGGTATGCCTCCCTTTCATGCTTTATACGGCAGACCATGCAGGACACCATTGAGTTGGGATCGAATAGAGAACAGAGTTGCCATTGGTCTAGAGCTAGTTCAGGATATGGAGTAGCAGGTCACACTGATTAGATAGAGACTTCAGGAGGCACATGATAGATAGAAGAAGTATGCCAATGCTAAGAGGACTGATCGGAGCTTCTCAGTGGGTGACAGGGTATTTCTTAGGGTACGGCCACACAAGAGTCTAATCCATTATGGAAAGGGCTCTAAGCTTGCACCACGGTTTGTAGGACCCTTTGAGATCTTGGAGTGGATAGGACCTGTTGCCTATTGTCTAGCGTTGCCACCTAACCTATCACGTATCCACGATGTCTTTCATATTTTTGTTTTGAGGCGATATATATATCTGATTTATCTCACGTATTTGACTGGAGTGCTCTACAGGTAGAGGCGGACGGGCAATTGGCTTTGGAGCCAATTCGTATATTGGCTCGTCGGACGCTGGGCCTTTGAGGTCGAGAGCTGGATAAGGTTAGGGTCTAGTGGGATCGTTATGATGAGGTCACAGTGACTTGGGAGGATGCAACTAGTTTGAGGGCACTCTATCCTCACCTTTTTGACGACTTCTAGGAGGAAGTTTAGTCTTAGGGGGGGAGGATGTGAGGCCGATTATTTTTCCTTCCTTATTTTGATCGTTATGCATTTCAGTTGATGACATTATCAGACTTTTAGAGACTATGGTTTCATTATGCAGATTTGATTATATCTCCTGATTTTGATATGACATTGATTAGACATATGGTGATTCGATTTGATCATATTTGATACTATTTTGTGATTCGACATACAAGATATATTAGATGATGTTTTGTGATGCGATTTCTAGTTTTTATGTGATGATGATTATTTGACATGTGATAGAAAAAATGCAGTTTAATTTAGAATTATGTTATAGATGATTATTGTTGTATTCGATGGCATGAATTTAATTTTAGTTGCTTCGGCTATGATTATTCATGATATGATTGACACTTGATCGAGATGTGTAGATTTTAAATTCTCAAGCCATGGGAAATTAGAGGTAGAATTCACACCTATGTTATTCCCAGTGAAACCGATCCATTCCCAAGAGGGATGAGGATCACGTTTGAAAATTGAGTGTTGATTTAACAACTTGTTTTAATTTTATCATTTTGGCCTAGTACCCCTTTGTTTAATTAATTACTATTATGTGTTGTATAAATTTTATTGACTTATACCACTTGGTAATTATTTTTATTTTTGAGGCCATTTAAAGTGGATTTATGACCCCCTTGGTGAACCTTAGTGTCCCAAAATCTACCCTAGGTGGTTACCCATGGGTCTAGGGTCAATTTTGACTAACTAACCCTTGGATTAACTCACTTTTGGTCACTCTAAACTATGATTTAGTCAAAGTGACGAAATTTGAATTTAGATAAGGTGGGAGATGAGTCATGCTTTGGGAAAGACTCATCTCCCTTCCCAATGTTTGGGAATCCCTTCCCTAAGAGGACTTGGGAGGTCTTTAAGACTCCCAAGTGTGTGGGATCTTCCTACAAGACTCTCACACACGTGTGAGAGCATCTTGGAGGGAGATGGCTCTTTGAGAGAATAAGAGGATGCCATATGGCATCCCTTACCCTCTTGGAGGTTTGAATGGGAATGCCACCTCACCCCTTGTTCTCTCACACGTGTTATAGCACAAGTGGATAAGGTGAGGAATGAGATGGAATTGGAGGATGAAACTTGTCACCCTCACACTTCCTCTCCCTTGCAAGTGGCATTGGAGGAGGAAGGAGAAGGTGACAAGTGTCACCTTCTCATTTCTCAAGGCCAAAATTGTTGGCCTATATTATCTCCTCTTGTTGAGGAGTGTGGGGTTCTTGCATTTTGAAGTTTCTTTCTATTTTTGAGCAATTTTGGGAAAGTTAGAGTTCTTGGAGATTGGAAGGTTTGGAGAAGCTTGGAGCTCACCACTAAACGTGCTTCCATTATAGGGCTTTTGAAGGTAAGCCTTATGACTATGTTCTTTACCCTTGCTTATTTATTGTGATGTGTTTGTAGTTTTGTTGGTTGTTGTTTCATTATTTTTGTGTGGGATGGGAGTATGGTTAGAGCACCTCCATTTGGAGGTAAGGCTCAACTTGTTTGGGGTAGGGGAAAGGAACCTCCTTGATGTCACTCCCATATTGTGTTATTTATACCTTGAGGGCTTTTACTTGTTGTGGAGATTATTTGAATGGCAAGAGTGCCATGGAGGTTATTTGTGATATTTGGAGAGTTGTGGTTTTGGAGGTTTTTGGCCTGAGGCCATGAGACTTGGTATTTTGGTATTTTGGTGTGGCCTTTGAAGTAGAGGGGTCCATTCCCTACGCCCACCAAACTCATTTTCATGAGTTGTGTTATGTGTTTATCCTTGGGATTGTTTTGTTGTGCTGTTTATTACTTTGCTTTTTGTGGTGTGTTTGGATCCGTGTGAATCCCTACCTCCCTAGCTTGGGGGTGACCCACTTGGGGGTCTACAGTAGAGAGGAGGGCATTTGGAAGTCGCTGGGTTTTCCTCCTTGTGTTTTAAATTGTAGGTGCATTTATGGGAAATAGAGCTTGTTGAGAAGTCTATTTTTGTGTTACTATAATCTTTGTGTTCGCTGTTTGAGCCATGGCCATTGTGGCCTTATTGTATTTATTTTTGTCAAGATATTATGCCCTTGATGTTGGCTGTAAAAGTGTTGAAATGTAAACAATCTTTTTATTTTATTTGAAAGTTGTTTATTCTTTAAGTTGTGAGATATAGTTTGAAAAATGCATGAGAAATTATATATATATATATTTGTCATTGTTCCTTTCAAAAAAATATACATTAGATGTTATATAAATTTTATTGTATACAAAGAGCAAGATGAAAATTTAAGTGAGTTATTCTCTTTTATGTGGCTTCAGATTTTATGTTAAAGGTTGCTGTTATGAAAGTTATACTATTGGGAAAACTTAGATATAAATGCATATCCTACCTTACTTTATTCTTTCAAAAAAAATGTAGAGATATCTAAGTATAATTATGTTTTTTTTTTTTGAGAAAAGAACACTATTGATTTAATTCTGTTATAAATTTGAAAGCTAATATTCTGTTAGTTTAACCATTGATATGAGAAGTAGTTATCGAGTATATATATATATTTAAATATACTTATATATATATATATATATATACACATTACATCTTTAATGTAAGAAACTAGTTTGCTGTTCTTTTTTTTTTAATGACTTCTGTGTATATGCTGAAATAATAGGGAACACAGAAGTGTTATTCTCTTACTGTATATATTACAATACATACGTATAGACACTTTCATATATATATATAAGTGCATACACATGTATATATCTACTTTAATAGAGAATAAACTTATACTGAAATGACTTCATACATAAACCAGTTTATATATATATACAAATATACACATATATATATATTTAATAGCTAATACACATTGTATATTTACCAGACCAGAGTTTAGATTTTTTTTGCAAAGAAAACAGAGATAAGAAAATATAGACCAATGACGGACTGTGGTAGAACAATTTTAAGTTTTTTTTTTTTAAAATAAAAATAAACAAAAAAAATATTACATGGGACTGTGGGCAGCAGCGCATACAGCCCCATCCCTTTCGTGTAGTAATTAGTGGTGTGGGGAGGAGGCGGTGCCTCCACCCACACCCGTGGCTGTGGGTGGAGGTACTACCTCCTCCCCACACCCCCAAACCCTCCAAACTACCTCTCGCAGCGGCCCTTATGTGAAACCCTTCGCAGCTCCTTTCTCTGCGCTCCCCAGTGTGGGTGGAGGCACCGCCTCCTCCCCACACCCCCAAACCCTCCAAACGACCTCTCGCAGCGGCCCTTATGTGAAACCCTTCGCAGCTCCTTTCTCTGCACTCCCCAACCTCTACACTCTGCGGCCCCTTCACACATTTCCCCCTTCGGCTCCCCATAGACCTCCTCGGCGACGACGGCAACTCCTCCCCTCACCCTTTGTCTTTATTTCCGTTTAGTCCCTCTGATCTTTAAACCTTGCAGCATATAATTCATTCATGACATTTTTAGTATTATATTTAATGATATATATATCTCGGTGATTAAAAAAAAGGTAACAATTTAGCTGAGTATACCTCCGTGAGAGGTAGTGGGAAGCTCCATCCATGGCTTCCACCTCCATTCAAACCCTAACCTGCAAAATAGGAGGTAAAACAAAACAAAGAAAAAGAATGAAACAAAAGAGTTAGGGCAACATATGAAAAGAATAGAATAAACAAATCAGGGCTTCTCATTTAGAAAACCTATTTTAGAATGAGATTAGGGCGTTTAATTTGAAGACCCATTATTTTATTGTGAGGTTTTTTGTGAGGGAGTTTATTTTATCCCTTATTTTTTTTAAATTCTCCCTAATTTTGCCCTTGCTTATATAATTCTTGTGTCTCTTTTTAACTTGTTTTTATTTAAACTGGGGTTTTTGTATTTTATTTTATTGCCTTGTGATTTAGATTTTATCTTGGAGGGATTAATTTTATTTTAATTGGGAAGAGTATTTTCCCTTGTTTTAAATTCATTTTAGTTGGGTTAATTAAATTATTTTATTCTCCTTAGCGTGTTTTTTTTATCATTTTAATTATTTATCTATTTTACTATTATTTTATGGGAATGAGTATTTTAATCTCTTCCCTTCTCTATTATTCTGAGTTCGTTAATAAATGTAATGCGAAAATTATATTTATTAACGGACTCAAAATTGTTAAACAAATTTGGCGTCTTGTTGTTATTTTATTATTTTATTTCAAATTTTTAATCTTTTTATGCAAGTTCAATTTATTTGACCTTGGCAGGATATTTATATTATTTTAAATTACTTTAAATTTTGTTCTTAAGTTTAGTTTTTTCATTATTAAATTTTATTTAATTTCTTTTGGTGTTTTATTTTAAAATTTTTATTGTGGTTATTGAAAACGCATTATGCTGTCAGATTTTTCCTAGATTTCTAGGGTTTAATTTTTAGGTTATTTTATTATCTTTTATTTCACAATTCCACTTTAATCATGCATCCATCATACTGCTATTTCTTAATCTTTATTTCAAGTTCATTTTTGATCTGAGTTAGGGTTAGTTTTTTGAGACTGACGAAACCCTCTTCACACCTAGAAAACTTAGGGTTCAGATTTGAAATAATTCTAACCCTAAAAGTGACACACTTCATGTCACATACCCCCTAGACGACTACCATCATGCAGGGGACTACGTGGGACAACGCACCTCCCTGAATTATGTTGACATGTTTACGCCTTATGTGTATTGCCATTGAGCACATAGACACGTGTGAGGGGGTTTCTAGGGACAGGTAGAAAAGTTTTTCGTAGTTCGTGTCATGACCACATGGCAAATGTGGACATGACATGTGTTATGTGTGTCGTGACCACATGGGAAATGCGGGCATGACAATTGTTTTGGATTAAAGAGCTTACAAGCATGCAAACACATGACTAGTATACTCATTATGATCCTAATGGCACCAAGAAGGGTCCCCAAAGATATAAGAGTAATCATTTGTCATCTAAGAGAAATCTTACATTTAAGGGCACTAGGGCCAATAGAGAAGCACTTTAGAACTCATCCTACGCATCAATAAACAACTCAACACAAGAAATTCAAATTGACATATTAACACAACAATATCCAAGTAAGTTATTGAAAGTCAACTATTGATACCTCGTTCTCCATCCAGATTACAAAATCAGTCCACTTTTTGCTTTGTAACATTTCCTTTTCAAATTGGCTTAGATGCCAGCCATATTTCTCCTCCTGTCAAAACATGGCACATGGACTAGTTAAACTAATTAATATGCAATCATTTACTTTTTCCTAGGAAATTAAAAAAAATATCATTTAACTTATTAAATATACTTACAAATGTACAAATCAAGGCCTGTAAACCTTTCTGGCCACTGTGATGCATGGCAAGAAGTTTGTCAAGCCTAGCCTTGGAGGCCTTGTCCTGAAACATATACTAATTCAATTTAATGTCCTGAAACATATACTAATTCAATTTAACTATGCACAAATAAAATTTAAAAATCATTTAATAAATTTGATATAATCTTATGAGTAAATTCAAATACCAACGTACTCTCCTCACCGGACTTCCTTCGTGCTTCAGACTTCTCATATGCTTTTACAAGCTCTTTCCATACTTTCAAACTTACATCAATTGGCCTTTTTTTGAGCCTTTGCTCAGGAGGGAGTTTTTTTATCTTCTTTGTTTGGTTGCACCGAAATCTCTTGTGGTTTTGAGACATTCATAGCTTTATCTTCTTTATAGACCAACCTGTGCCAAATTGAGTCTCCATGTCTTGAATACTTGCTTTTTACAGGTGCATGGGTATCTTTGAGAATGGAAAATGTAGATGGTCTTTGAACCATTGAAGGCATGATTCCTTCAACCTATTGACAAATTTGTTTCCAGCATCTGTCATTCAGACGTCCCCTGAAACCATATCGTATTCTATCTTGGTATCATAGGTACCAATGCAAGATGCAAAACATGGTGTGGTGGTCAAAGAAGTCTTTGTCCCAGGAGTGGGTGGGAGACATTGGAAGCCTCTATTCCCTATTCCACATTCTTAGAGGTTATTGATATTGATTTCCTCCTAGATCTTTTGCTCGATCCATGACTAGTTGGGGAATCAATTGATTCCCTTTGACACTGTTGATTTGGTTGTAATGTTTCAGGGGCTTTACGAGATCATTTTTCTATGTATCTAGCCAGCATTGTCAAGTCCACACTATCCAATTTGTTCACTACCTCTACCCCCAATATGGAAGCCAATGCCTCTTTATCTTTGTCAGTATCATGTTCCTATAAAATAAATTTCTTCTTTTAAATTTACAAATAAAAAACTAAAAGCTAAAAATCAAAGAAATAATGGAAACATTTACAAATCTATAAATTGACAATGAATTACCTCATTGTGGCCAGAGTCTGCTCCCTTTGCTCTCTTCCCTCTATTGCTTGAAATTTTGAGGGGACCTAGGGCAAATTATTTTCATTGAGTCTGTGGAGGAAAATGAAGTACACACTGCCAGGTATGAAAGTTTTCATCCAATTTTTCTACATTCCTCAAGGTTTTTGACCTTTACTTTGTAGAACAAATCATGAAGCTATTTTCCTATGAATCAATTGGTGCCTTGGGAGGGAATCTATAGTTTCCAGCCTAGTTTTAGTTTGCTCACCATCGTCTCAAAAGCCCTATCTCCTCGTATTGTCTCGACCAATCTTTGTTTTAGTTTGCTCACCCTCGTCTCAAAAGCCCTAATTTTAGTTTGCTCATAATCAACTTGTCTTAAAGCACTTGACTACTTTTTTAGGAAGGAAGTGAGAAAGTTGTGTTCAAAGAAAGGTATTGATGGTAATGATAAGTGAACTTGGGCATTGGGGTTTGAAAAATGCATTCACTGCTCTCGGATACAGAGAAAATAATGCAATGTCTACAATTTTACCCTCCTCATTTGCAACCACATGAGACTTGAATGATTCACCTATAAAAAAAACAACATTTACAACCCTTTCTTCACAATCCTCTCCCTTTAATCGAAAGAAAAATATATTTGGGAACAATTTTTTTTTATTGTAATTGTAACCTTACCTATGGTGTCGAAAACTAAATCGAATTTCTCCTCTCTTCGTGCGGCGTTTTTCTCATGTATTAATTCAGGCGGGACTCCAACCTAAATGCTCAATCTCCAAACAAAAAATGAACACCAAAAATCAATATTAAAGTTTTGTTTTATTTTTTTTGTTTTGGGTATGTGCAGGCGGGAATTTTGTAAATTTTTTTGATCTAGTAGTCGACACTATAGTTAGAGCAATTAACGTCAACTTTACCGCTGACTTTTAGGACAATGTAATTTGTTTGGGGCACCAAAGATGGCATAAAATGCACCTAATTTAACACCAATCAGTGCAAAATGATGTATTTTTCTTGAAAGTTGATAAAAACGTAACCTCACCAAATTTGGATTGTCCTTATAATAAGTAACTATATCTTGTTTCCATGATAGAATTTTGACTTCGTGCTTCTCTTATGATTAGCTCAATAATGACTCACTCTTTCACAACCTTACACAGATGGTTGGTGACAATCCTTATGCAACTGATATGGTTTTAGAAAAACCAAACAACTCTTCTCTTACTATCGTGATGACATGATATTGGGACTATATTGGCAGCTTATGGAGTGTGCTTATGGTATTGTGATTTTCATTTCTATGTTCTCATTAATCTATTTTAGGGTGAAGCATGGTAACTAACCCACTAGCTATTATGATAGTCATACAATGACTAGACAATCCTCTCCACTTTGACTATGACAGTCCTATGCATGGTGTTTTCTTTATGACAATCCCCAATAATGTGAATTATTGATAGTAGATAGTTCAAATGGAGTTTTGGATGGTGTAGTAAGTTGTCCCTATGGATCATGATAGTGCATGCCTTGGTTATGTCCTTGTGACATTACTCTCTAGATATCTCCTCTTTATAGTGACAAGGTTTCAAGAACATGACAACTTAGGTAAGGTATCAACTTGTCTCTTTAACCTCTGGATTGTCATTTTTCAAGAATTGATCTCATTGAAATGCAAAGACAACATGCCATAGATTAGATGAAAAGATCAAGGAGATGCATGTTATAGAGTATAAAACTCACAAATCAAAGGTCTTTTTGGGCCTTTTTCCAACAATATGAGCAAAAGTCAAACTTTAAACATGTAGCACAGGTACCATATGACTCATTCAACTACATCACACATGTGGGACCACTAAGAAGGGAGGTAGGTGCTTAATATGAGCAATGACAATTGCACATAATGTTTAAGTTCACTTCAACAAATATTTGAGGTTATGATAGCTAATGGAGGGTTCTCTTTTCAAAGGAAACCATTAATTTTGGAGTGAAAGGTAATGGTGAAATATAACATAATGTCCCTATAATTAAAGAATATCCAATGGATAAGATTAACCTAACAAAGATCTAATGATGTGATTTCAAAATTAACATCCAAATTATCCTTCCCTCCATCAATAATTTAAAATTTTTGTACCAAAGACTCTTTGAGACTGTTTTGAGGGTTCTATGATAGTTTTGAGGGTTTTATGGCCACTTGGAGAGATATAGATTGCCTTAAAATGACCCATAAAAGAAAAAGGAGAGTCAAATATGAAATAAATGTATTTTTGATGTGAATTTGTAGTCATCTTGTAATCATAAGATTTGAGCTCTAGTTGTCAAGATTTCGCTTGTAAACTTTTTCTGAAGAGCAAAATGTTGCAATGTCCTATTTTGTTTTTCATAGTGCGTCTTAATGAAAAGCGAGTGTATTAACAAGATAAATTCAAGAAAATTCTCTTGGTGCATAGTTGTTATGTGACTATTGTCATTGTTGTGTATTACAGGATCTAGAGGAGGCCATGGAGAGAGGACGTGGACGGTGTAGAACTACTAAATCGCAGAGAGGAAAGTGGGTGGAAATAGATATGATGATGGAATCTGTAGATACAATAGAGGTAAGAAGAGAAAGCAAACTCAACTAAAGGAGAAAGGTGTTTATGAATTCACAAATGCTACAACATAGAGGAGATAAAGTCATTGTTTGGTCCACGAGGCCTCTGAGGTCAAACTTATTGGTTGAAAATGCACAGGAATGGTGATTAAATGTGATTCTATGATCGAGGGAAAAGTTTGAAAATTAGGATGGCCAAAACATGATATCAATATGTCAAATATATGACTAAAGTGAGGTTTTGTGTTGGATAGCATATTGATTGAAATGATATAATTGGTGTACTAAACATTATTTACTATGTTGTGTATTATAGGGGCCAAACGAGGCCATGCAACAGATCGTGTCATATCAAATGAGGACACAATGGATGAAGCAGGAAATTAGGTACTCAAATCCAATTTCCTTAGGAAAATATGATCTGATAGCATTTTGTGATACGTCCATCTTTTTTCACAGTATTATTGAAATTTATAATGTATTAATCAATCTTGACATAAATTAATGCATGTAGTTCATTATTTTAGATGGAGATTGGAGCAAATGTAGAGCCTGAGCATTCAACTACAAAATGAAGAATATATAAACGTGGATGTGGAACTAAAAATATTAAATCACATAGACGACAGTGGGTGGAAGAGGATATGATAATGGATCCTGCAGACACAAAAAATGATTGCACTGAACAAGAGGTTGGTCAGGACTATAGTACATGGGATGAATACTTTGAGGAAATTGTTGTTTGTGGATGTTCTGTATGTCGTGGAAAGAAACAATTCAAACGAGTGATTGTACAAAGACATTACATATATGATGAGCTTCCAGTTGATAGTATGCCTCCTACAATTGATTCAAATCCAATAGGAATTGTGGTAAGGAATTTTCCAAATTGATATAAATAACATGTATACTTCGTTTAAACATTGTTTTATATTATTTAAATAACTAATTTTTTTCTTAATGGATACTTGCAGGATAAAGTTCTTGGTTTAAAGTTTCCTAGATCACCAACTTCCAGCCTAGAGGGCAATGATCATTTATTAGATGATACAACTAACAAAAATATGTGCCAATATACCAGCTCAGAAGATGAGGAATTGATTAAAACAAGCAACAAAACAAGAGCCGGTTTAACGATGCATAATTTGCTTAAAGACAAGGGGAAGGTGGGCTACATATCTTATGAAAATGAATGTGATGGAGATGATGACTTTCTGCTGAGTTTGAGATCAATTTACAAAGAGATTTGATCGTCGACTATATTGCGCTTGGCCTAGTGATCAACAACTACCTAGAGTGTACAAGGTGTTTCAATTTTGGGGATACAACTACATGATATGACCCTCCAATATTCATGGAGTGAATCTAGGCCTCTTTATTGTCCAAAATGTACATGTGGGATCTAGACATAGAAATAATTCAGAACAAACCACTAGGAGATTAATGCCATATTATGGTCCATCATATTATAGTGGTGAATGGAGAAGGCTAGTAGAATATAAGCCTAGCATGTCAGCATATGGTCTAAATTTGAATATATATACACATCATCTCCAATTGGAAAGTGGAAAAGAAATGAATAGAGGTCATCTTATGTATATAGATGGATGTGCATACACACACAAAAATATTGCAGGATTTATAAATAGTAGTAAATGAAGGGACCCTACTGTAAGACCGAATTGTCAATTTGTTGAGGTTATAAATGATAAAGATGGAGATATGGAAATAGATGTTGATAGATTGATAATGGTTGAGGCCATTATGGACCTTACCATTGGGTATGAGTTATTTATTGATTACTCCTTCTTAAAACACACTCCTACGCGAAAGAAGAGGGAAGAACAAGGTCTCCCTAAGGATGTTCTGAAGGGTAGAAAACCAAAGAATAATAAATGAGTGTGGACTGATGTTTTATAAACTATGTTGTCCAAATTGTGTTTTATTTAAATTATTGTATAATAAAGGTAGTCTATAAAATAATGTTCCATTATTCAATTGATGTATATATGTTCATACAACCAATATTTTTATTTTTTAAGCCATATTTGATTATATTTCTTTGAAATTGATACATTTATGATTTATCCAATTGTTGCCAAACATTAAATAATGCTTGCATTTGTTGATAGGTAGAAGATGTTGATGAAACACATACTAATACCCAAGATCCAACTAGGTTATTAAGATTTGGATGGGATGATCCAAACCATTCTTTAAACAATACCAAGGCAAAAAGAGCATTATTGAAGAGAACACTACCATTTGAGAAATTTGAAAAACTGATGAGATCCGCATACACTGATGACATGCCACCTAGCCTTAATGATGATGATCATGATAGTGAAAATGCAGTGTATGAAGAAGGATTGAATGAAATGCTTACATATTTCTTTGGGGATGAAAACAATGATGACAATAATGATCATATGGTTGATAGTAACGATGATATCAGGGGTAATTATGACCAATGTAATGTTGATGATAACAACCTGAAAGACTCCATCAAGCAAGCAGCGAAGACACCCGTGTTCAAATTAGGTGCAAGTAGAACCTCAAAATTGGCATGCACATTAATATTATTAGAAATCAAGTCACTATTTGGTTGGTCAGACAAAGGATTCACTACCCTACTGAAGTGAGTTGAATTCTATTTCTTACTTTGCAATTGTCAATTGGTGTACATAATTCATAAACATTCATCAACTTCATTTATATTTATTTAAGGGGATTTTAAAACCATATATTGTATATAAATAGTCCTAGTATAGATTCACATATCAAAAATGTTCATCATAAGTCAAAGCATTCAATTGATTTAATCTATGGCAATCTTACAGGGCACTAAAAACTAAAATATTCCCTGAAGATAATGTGTTGCCATCAACTTTTAGAGAGGCGCGTCTGTTGTTGGTTGAGTTGGGGATTGAATATAAGCAAATTCATTCAGGTAAAAATGATTGCATTTTATACAGAGATGAATATCAAAATAAGGTAGAATGCCCTATATGCAAAGAGAAGAGATATCGTACAGATGTATAAGGTCCTACAGTTCCAAAGAAGGTTTTACATCACATACCAATTATACCTAGACTTCAAAGAATGTTTCGTTGTAAGTCACTTGCACAATTGATGGACTGGAATGCAAAGAACAGGAGTAAAGATGGATTCATGCAAATTTTGGCTGACTCTAAAGCAATGAAACACATAGAGGAAAAATGGTCAAGAAAATTCAAAGATGAACCCTGTAGTATCAGGTTTGGTCTTGCAATTGATGGAGTGCCCATTCTCTTTCTTGAGCTCAAATTATAGTGTTTGGCTAGTCGGATTGATAGTATACAATATTCCCCCATGGATGAGTGTTAGAAAGGAGCACCTTATGCTAACTCTCATTGTTCCAAGAAAACATCAAGTTAAAAACATGGATGTTTATCTTGCACCTTTTATTGATGAGATGCAACTGCTATGGAAAGGCATAAGAATGTATGACATATCACGTCCCCCATCAAATAGGTCCTTCATGTTGTACGATGTGCTATGTTGGACTATTCACGATTTCCCAAGACTTGGTGTTTGTTCTAGTAAGATAAAATATTTACGTATTTACACTCATAATTTATTTGCATCCCAACATTCATACTTAGTTTTATACTTTTTTTTTGATGTTATTAACATTACTTATTGAATTGCAGGGCTTCAAACAAAGGGGATATTTGCATGTCCAAGATGTGCAGAACAATTTCAAGGGTGATATTCTAAAGCTCTACATAAATTTATTTACGCAAACAACAGGGTTTTTCTACCACTAGATCATAAGTTTAGAAATCGCCTGAAGAATCAATTTGATGGAAAAGTTAAAAATAGAGGCCCTCCCATGATTATGGGTCCAAGTGATTGGCTTAAGAAGTATGAATATGTTGAATTGAAAGGTTGGGAGGATTTTTTTGATCGGGGTGATTCAATTGAAGAACCAGAACAAGTTGTAGTTAATATGCCAGAAGGAATGAAAAGGAAATCCATATTTTATGAGCTCCCTTACTGGAAGGATCTATTAATATCTCACTTATTAGATCCTATGCACATCTTCAAAAATGTCCTAAATTCTATATTTCGATATATATCAGGCAAAGAGAAGGACACCTTGTCTTCAAGGAGAGATATTGCTCTTTTGCATACCAAAATTGATAGAAAACATTTGTGGCCAAATAGGGAAAATGAAACATATGTAGAAGGTCCATGGATTTTGAAAAAAAAAGAGCTAGACCAACTAAAAAATGTCATCCATTCAATAAGGACACCTACTGGCTAAGGGTCATCATTGGCTAAAGCTTTTATAGTTGATGGACATATCATAGGATTTAAAACACATGATTTTCATAATTTTATGAAGGTATTATATATCATCATTTAACATTTACTGGTAACATTGATTAAGTACTAAATATATTTTGATATCATTATGTTGTGTGAGAAAAAATTACTAATGACCTTTTCATAAATGTGTTTCATAGCATATCATGCCATTGGCAATTAGGGGGGATTCCTGTCTTACATTTGACTTAATGAATGCCATAAGTCGATTGTCAGCATTTACAAGGTATGTGGTTAATGTGTGAGAGACATAGATATATTATATTGCATATTAATTTTTGACTAAAGGTTCATACTAATTTACTATTCTTATATTAGGTGGGTGACCTCGAAGGAGATCCACGAATGTGAAGTGCAAAAATGGAAGAAGAAAATTGTAGAAATTGTATGTGTATTTGAGGAGGTCCCTACAAGTTTCATGGACCTACAAGTCCATTTACTTATACACCTAGTCGATGACATTGAATTGGTGGGTGTTGTATCAATGAGGTGGATGTTTTTCTTTGAGAGGTATATGAAAACTCTAAATAGATATGTCCAACAAAAGGCATATCTAGAGGGTTGCATGGCTGAAGGGTATGTATTGAATGAAGCATTTTTATTCCTATGTGAATTCCTTGGTAAGGATTTTGAAGATGGGCCACGCTTCTAGGATGAAGAACGAGCATCAGATATTATTTATGGATAAAAACCACAATCTAATGGTGTTCAAGTAGAAATTAGTAAGTAAATTCATGATCAATGTAGTTTTTTTTTCTTGCAATCATTAATTTACTCTGTAATTTATTTGTCAAATTAACATGACATTTGGAGTTTGAAATAAACATTTTGACATGTAATAGGTGTAGACAAAAGTTCTATACTCGACAAGTTCATTCTGTACCACATGGACTTTATGAACAAATGGATTGATATGTATGATAAAAAGAGAGAAGTGTTAGAAGCAAGGAGACAATTTAAGAGATCGAACCCAAGGAATACTCCACTTCCCACTGATCTGCTTGGGGAATGGGGCAAAGATTACACACTAGAATGGGTTATTGAACAAATTCAAAATCAAATAGAAGATACAGGTATAGATTCAAACATAACAGAAGATGAAATCAACATGTCTAGAGGATGTGAAAGAAAGGTACAGTTGGAATTTTACAAATTTGACACTATTAATTATTTTAATATTCATCATTATATTTGTTTTTACTGAAATAAATGGTCTTTCATAGGTGAGGAAATATCCAGCAATATGGGCATATGGTCGACATTATCATGTAGAAAGTGTAGATGTAAAGAGATGATCCTTCGATTGTGGCATCATGGTTGACTTCAAGCAATCCAGTCGATCAAGCTCAAAAGATAAGACTATAATTGAAGGGAATCTACAATATGTTGGGAAAATACAAGAAATTATTGAGTTGGATTACCGCTCTTTTAAATGTTGTATTTTTAAGTGTAGATGGTATGAAGCATTTGAGAGGACACAAACACATGATACCCATAGTGGATTGTTTTCTATAGATTCCTCATGTTTCCTAATTGAGGATAAGGAGCCTTGTGTTCTTCCAATTCATTGTGACTAGATATTTCTTTAACTCAAACAAGAAGCGGTAGTGATCATTAATCTATTAATTCATAGTTTATTGTGAGTATATACATGTGTTTATTAACCAATAAAATTGTTATACTGTACGTCTAATAAATGTATGTCATTCATGTGTAGGTATTTTTTTATGAAGATATTTTGGACCTGAAATGGATATTTGTCATACATTATGATCCAAGATTAAGGCATGTATTTGACGATGCATTAGTGGACATTGAGCAAAACAATGATGGCCAACAAAATGAGAGAGAGGGATTAGAGAACATCGAATAAATTGACATCCATGATGATGTTGAAGATGGTTATGTTCAAGAGAAAGAAGACAACAATCCAGAGTTGGATGATGTTATGGAAGACAAAAATATGGATGGTATACAAAATGATGGTCCAAATACATCTGGTAACAATATAGATGGTCTACAGTCAGATTTCAATGATGATGATGATGATGGAGGTCAAGATGAGGATGATGATAGTATTAAATACTTGAAAGAACATATGAACATTGACAATGATACACTAGATGACATTGTAGCAGACAGTAAAGTTAATGACCAAGACTTCTAAATTTTTAGAATTATTTGCAATTCATGTTTAAAAAAGGATGAATAAATTGTTGGCAATAATGTTAATTAAATGGATTGTTCAATTGTTGATAAATTACCTATTGCAATATCCTTAAATTGTTCAATCTTTGGTATGAATTGTTGGCAATAATGTTAATTAAATTTGTTTATCTTTAATTATTTTTCATATATATCCTTAATTGTATCTATGCCATGTTATCTTGTGATAAGTACTTGAGTAAGACCATCAATGAAATATGAAGTGGACATATTATCATCTATATTAGCTAATTGATTGAACTAATATTTCAATTTATCAATGATCTCATGTTTCTATTCATTTTCAACACTTTTAATAAATACATCATGATCATAATATTCTTCTTCATCATTAGAATGCAACATGTGATTGTCATAGGAAGTAGGAGAAAGAGGTAGTCATGTTTTCAAGGTGAGGGTTTGACCTAGTACTTTGTTGAAGGGGACATAAGGATCCTAGATGTTTCTTAGGAATGCAAAATTAAAGGCATTGGGTTGTTTCCAACAAATGCAAACCACAAAAATCTTAAAATAAAAAATCAATCTTTTTTTATCCTAAACATAGGCATGGAAATTGCGAGTTCAAAAAAATGTAGGGAAATAAATCATACCCTATAATAGAAGATTTAAGTCCAATCCTAGATTTAATTAAACTTTAAAGTACAAGGAATTGAGAGTAGAATAAAATATTGAGATATTAAGCAATTAAGATAGAGAAATGAAATAGTTGAGAAGAAATACAAAACTTATTTGATCTTTTTAGCATGATGTCAAATGTGAAGTGTGTGATTAACTAATGCATTATGAAAAAGAATGAAAACTAGGATTTTCTACTAGAATAATGATCATGAGATTGTGGCAGTGATTAACTAATTTTTTGCATTCCTTCTTCAGTTGTCCTCTTTTTCCATATTTCCAAAACTTTACTCTTATCTTCCTAGGGATTCTAGATTTTCCTCTTGACTTGGATTGATATTTATACCATTCCCCTTTAGATCCACTTTTGTCCTTGGGCCTTTGTAGAACATGCAAGGCATCCTTAGAACCTTCATCATTGAACTTTCTCCTCATATCTATATTGAGCATTGTAACAATAAAGGATTCCATAGTCACCTTTGCAACACTACCATTTATAACAAGCATTATGTTCTCCTAATTTTTGGGTAAAGAAAAAAGTGAGAAGATACATTTTTCTTCCTCATCAAGTTTAACATTTATTGAACCTGTTTGACTCAAAATCATATTAAAGGTGTCAAAATGTAGACTGTTGAGTACATGTGTCTCAGATTTATAGGCATCGGTGAGTGTTGATCATTTTGGTGGGACTAAGGTGCTTGTCCCAACGATGGACTAACAGGCTTGGTGTAGTGTATCAGCGTGACTTGTGAGATTGGCGTGACTGGAAGTTGTCTCTTTGGTGCTTTGTGTCTCTCCGATGAGGGCTTAACATCAGTGGGACATGACACTTTGGTAAGAGTCTCATAGGGTCTTCGTGTTACTCTGGTGAAGTTTGATATCAGTGAGACCTGACATGTCACTATGACTCTCTCCGGCACTCTGGGCCACTCCGATGAAGGCTCTGTATCGGTGTAACAATAGTTGTCAGTCTAGCTTTGAAAGGTCATTTTGATGGTTTGTGTCTTTCCGATGGAGGTTATGGATCGGCAAGATTATAACTATCGGCACCGTTTGGAAAAGTCACTCCGCTGGTCGTGGTCACTCTGATATGACATTGGCTAGGGTCTTCCCAATGGCCATTAGCTATAGACTGTTGGTCTTGTCAGCATTAAAAGTGTCGATGGTTAACTACCTCATGGTCTTGTACATAAACTGCAAAAGTGGCCATTGACTGGTGCATGTGGGACTATTAAGGTTTCACGAATCTAAACAGTCGTGGAAATAGTTATGAGCTAGGGTGCTGGGAATGGTTTGATAGTGGTGATGTGGCCTCCTTGACATGGCAGAAGGATAGAAAAGCCAACGTTGTATTGGCAATGCATATCACAAATATTGTCAATTGAACAATTGCCTTTTGTAACTATCTGGTCCATTATGGTAACAGAGGATAGTACGATGAGAGACAGATAGAGAGAAGAGGAGTGACTATTGAATAATCTCTAGATGGAATAGGATGTTAATCTCCATGAAAGGGCTTAGTGCCTGTATTGTATTGTAACTGTATTTTCTATTGTTGAATAATTCAATGGCGATCTGGGCTTTTAGAGTGTGGGGTTTTTTACCTGAAAGGGTTTTCCCCACATAAATATGTGTTCATCTCTTCTGTTCCATCTTTCATGTTTAATGGTTCTATTATTGAAATTGTATAATGCTTTTTGTTGAAACTCGTTAATGTTGCTTGTGCTTTCCTCTAAGGGTTAATGTTGGAAATGAACTATGTCTGATTCTACTTTGTGGCATAGTTGTGAGTGTTTTTGAGGCAATCTAATGAAATTTAAAGTTACTAAAGACACAACTATTCTTAGATGTTCATTCTAAGTTGCACTCATTTCCTTACAACCCCTAACCCCTAAACCATAAACCCTAAATAATACCCCTAAGCCCTAACCTGGCCTTGACCTGCCATAAACCCTAAACCCCTAAATCCTAAACTGTAATCCCCTAAACCCTAAACACTAAACCCAAGCAACCCTAAACCTCTATCTCCCTATCTCCCTATCTAGCCCTATCTCTATCATTCCTCTACCTCTAAATATCTCTCCCTATGTCTCTAGCCATGTCCCTCACTCTATATCTCCCTATTGGTCCTCTCTCTCTAAACACTAAACACTAAACCTCTAAACCTTAACCCCTAAACCATAAACCCTAAACCCTAAATAATGCCCCTAAACCCTAAACCCTAAACCCTAGTAAACTCTAAACCATAAACTTGAGCAATGCTAAATAATGCCCCTAAACCCTGACCGCTAAGCCCAACTCTATTTCTTTATCTCTTTGACCTATATATTATCTACCAGCTCCTAGCTAGTTAAATCCTTTTCCTAGCTTTCCTAGCTTTCCTTTTCCTTTCCAATTTCCCTTTAGATCCCACCAAATTTTCCTTATTTTACTATTTTCCACCTCTCCTCTCATCATTCTTTCCATCCAATGAACTTTAGTTTTATCAACTTGTTTCCATTTCATCCGGCTGCCAATTTATATCCACATCCCTCTTTTAATCATGTCCTAGTTTTCTTGTTTCAATTTGCTTTGTTGATAAGGGAGACAGATAGAGACAAAGACGAAGTGAGAGAGAGAGAGAGTCCTATAAGTTTTCTTGTTCATTAATTCCTTCATCGATAAGGGAGAGGGAGAATTAATAGAAGGGAGACTAGATAGAAAGATATAGGAATGATAAGGGAGAGAGGCAAGAGATCATAAAGAGATAGGGAGATAGGGAGAGAGATTGAGAAGTATATGGATGATAGCTAGAGAGAGGGAGATAGAGGTTTAGGGTTGCTTAGGTTTAGGGTTTAGGGGTTATGGGTTAGGGGTTAGGGATTAAGGGCATTATTTAGGGTTGAGGGATTTAGAGAGAGAGAGACTTCTTTTGACATGAAACTGTAAAACTTGAATAATGCCCCTAAACCCTAAACCTGAGCAACCCTAAACCTCTAAACCTTAAATAATTAATGCCCCTAAACCCTAACCCCTAACCCCTTAAACATATATAAACCCTAAATAATGCCCCTAACCCCTAACCCCTAAACCATAAACCCTAAACCTAAGAAACCCTAATTAACCCCTAAATCCTAAACCCTAAACCCTAAACACTAAACCCAAGCAACCCTAAACCTCTATCTCCCTATCTCTCTATCTCTATCATTCCTCTACCTCTCAATCTCTCTCCCTGTGTCTCTAGCCATGTCCCTCACTCTCCATATTTATCCCTATAATCTCTTCTGGCTATGTCTCTGGCCATGTACCTCACTCTCTATATCTCCCAGTTATTGGTCCTCTCTCTAAACACTAAACCCTAAACCTCTAAACCCTAAATAATGCTCCTAAACCTTAACCCCTAAACCCTAAACCTAAGAAACCCTAAACCCGTATATATCTCCCTATCTCTAATATTGTCCCTCTACTGGCTCTCAATCCTTCTCCCTATCTCTTTGTAGGATATATATCTCTCTCACTCTAGTAGTCTATCTCCCTATCTCTCCCCTATGTCTCAGCCTATAATCTCTCTCTCTCTAGCTATCTCCAAACTTGAGCAACCCTAAACCCCAAACCCCTAAACCCTAAATCCAAGCAACTCTAAACCTCTATCTCCCTATCTATCCCCTATATCCCTATCTCTTTCATCCCTCTACCTCTCAATATCTCTCCCTATGTCCCTGGCCATGTGCATGTGCCTCATCTCTATCTCCCTATCATTCCTCTCTCTATAAACCCTAAACCCTAAACCTCTAAGTACCTGAACACCTAACCCCTAAACAATAAACCCTAAACCTAAATAATGCCCCTAAACCCTTAACCTCTATCTCCCTATCTCTCCCCTCTCTCCCTATCGGCTTTGTCCCTCTACCTCTCAATCTCTCTCCCTATGTCTCTAGCCATGTCCCTCACTCTCTATCTCCCTATCTCTCCCCTCGGTCTCCTCTATATCTCCCTATTGGTCCTCTATCTCTCTAAACCCTAAACCTCTAAAACTTAACCCCTAATCCCAAAATAATAAACCCTAAACCCTAAATAATACTCCTAAACCCAAGTAACCATAAATTAGGCACTCAATTAGGCACTAAAATAGGTGCAACATTTAGGTGCTACATAAGGTGCTAAATAAGGCGTTAACGCGGTTGCTAAAACAAGTGCTAAATCGGGCATTAAATTAGGCATCAAATGTGGTGCTAAATTAGGTGCTACCATAGGAGCTAAAGTAGGTGCTAAAGTTGGTGCTAATTTGCACCTAATTTAGTGCCTACTTATTCTAGTTTGCACAAAAAATGCCAAAAGTAGCACCATCCTGATAAATAGCACCGACTTTTTCAAAAAAATGGAGAAAAATACATTAAAACAGTGGGTGGAAGCAAAAAACAAAGCAAAAAAGGGAGCTAATCATAGGGATTTGTTGTAGTGCTAAAGTCCATTCCCTTTCAAGAAACTCAACAAGCCCTACAAACCACCATACCAAATTAGTTATCTTTACCTAGAACCATTTCACTTTTCAAGGGTGGATGGGTTGTTTGGCAAGCTAGTTGGTTGGATGAGCCAAAGAAAGAGTTAGTTGAGGAAAAGTAAGAACTATCTACTATCTATGAACCTCCATATGTTGTAAAAGATGAAAAATAGACCTAGATCAACATAATATGTGGTAATTGAGCAATGATTAAAATGAAAATTTTGTATTAGATTGTTTGATAAACTAACTCACGTTGTGGACAAGGATGAAGAGAGCATTTAAATGCTCACATCAGCAGAAGATTTGAACTAGCAAGAGGATATTGGAAACCTTGATGAGCTGCTAGTCCATGAAGATAAGTGTGAAGATGAAGCATTGACTCATGAGGAATAACACAAATATAATATTGTTTTGGGGTTTAGAGGGATTGATGCACATAAAGATGCTTATCAAGTTCAATAGGATATCAAATCAAAAATTGTACTCCAAGAAGCTGATCTTGATGTTCTCAAACCTTCAAGAGAGTTGTCATAAAATAGAGGTGAGTCCTTCATGTAGAAAAAAAGAGAAGAGTTTGAAAAAGATTTATTTTAGCATCAACTAGAAGACTTTTACTTAAAATTAGACATCAAACCAACATCTCCTAAAGTAGGAAGCCATGAACAACAAGAGCATCATGTGGAAGTGTCCATAGTTCCAAATGAGTCATTAGAAATAAAGCATTCAAATTAGCATGATGATAGAGCATCATAACATAAGCAAGAGGTTGGGGTTGTTCATCTGAATACTTTTTCAAGAGGATGTCCTATTAGATATCTAGCTTAGCTAGAGACTCAAAAGGAGTCATCACATGCAATACTTGATCCAAGGTACAAGATTGTGTTGCAAGTATGTGCCTAATTGGTGTTGTCATTGATGTCAACATATTCTTGTTGTCACTGGTGTCAACTGTATCCTATTCCATTACTTGTTTAGAAGACTTGTATGTTGAGGATATTGAGAAATTAGCCTCTCTGGAATAAACGAGTAAGCCACATAGAAGTGTAGTACAAATAGTGAGTTGTATGCTGAAGAACATTCTAGTAAACTACTCCGCATTTGTTCCTGCTTGAAGATCATGGTATGTAGATTGAAAGTAAGTTAGAGGTATGTCTGAGGATTCTACATTTTAGGTCTGAGCCATCTATATGAAGATCTGAGTGAGTTGCGTTCACTAGAGTGAAGCCTACTTTTTCTGTAAGTTCAGTTGAGACAAGAAGATAGTATTTGGCTCTGAATTCCTTTGCAATAAAGTATTTTGCTCTGCAGTTCTAGAGGGAAGTCTAAGATAATGATAAGTTCTTATAGCTACAATGGTTCGTGGTTTGGTGGTCCACAAGCTATCCTTCTTTTATGATAGTTGAAGACAGTAAATTTCATGTACTCTGGTGAGAAGATTCCTATGGATAAAGTGGTTAAGGTTCGTGTGGTTGCTCCTGATGATTATAGCATGCTTGTGGATATCTTCTAATCATGTTCCTATCTAGAATTTGGTCCATGTTAAGAAATTGAGATGGTGTGTGAAGATTGTTCCTAGATAACGTAGCGTGTAACCAGTCTTGGCTGACCTAGTTGATCCCAGTGATTGCAGAGATCTCTGGAAGATTGTGGAAGCATGTTGTGGCGTGGAAGATCATGTTTGAGTCCTAGCTAAGGCATGATGTGATCCGCATTTCATTCCATTTTCATGATGTTGTAATAGGTCAGGACCTATTTTGTAAATGTTTGTAATACCAACCTTGGAGATTGTTCCAATGGTTGATGCCGACCTTGATGATCATTCCAAGGTTGATGTAGTATATAAATACTTGTAGCTAAGTCATGGAAAAGTTGTCATTGAGCAGAAATGATAAGATATTAAGAAAGGTCCAAAGGTAGAATAGAGAAGAGGTAGAGGAAAGACGAGGAAGAGCAAAGCAGAGGAAGAGTAGGGTAGAGGAAGAGCAGAGATAAGGAATTGTTTATTCACAATAAATAAAGGTGTTGAACGTGGCAGTGAATCTAGCAGTAAGCCACCAGTAGGGTTTACCAACTCTCAAGGTTTAACAACCCTTATTGTAATCTTGCTAGGTTTAGGGTTGAGACAGTGAGCCTGCTAGACCTAGTTGTTCTTCATGGCAGTAAGCCAATATTTTTAAGCTCGTAGGGTGACCAATCTTGAACATAATTATTTCAAGATTAAAATATATATTGAGATTTAATCCTCTCTATGATTTTTCCCCACCTTGGGGTTTTCCACATAAATCTAGTGTCTTTTGTGTTTGATGTTGCTTTTGTGGTTAAAGTTTCTGATTCCATGCTCTCATTGTTAAATCATAATAATTGTGGATAAGTGATGAATGTTTAAATTACAGAAAGTGTTTAAGTTTTTGTGACAACTGATTCACCCCCTTCTCAGTTGTCTGACATATATCAACAATTGGTGTCAGAGCCAAGTTCCTCGGAAGAAGTTTAGCTGCTTGAGGAAGATCCAAAATGTCTTACAAGAAGGAAGCACCACATTTTGATGGAACTAATTATGTTCTCTGGAAGGCTCATATGAAAAGCCATCTTCTTTCTCTTGGTGTTAAAGTTTGGAAAGCTACATAAATGGAATACACCATACCGCAAAATGGTCCGACGACTGAAGATGAAATCAAAGAATATGAGATAGATATCAAGGTAAGGGATGCTTTGCTAAGCTCATTAATCGACCCAATACTGACAAAAGTGGTGGATCTTGAAACTGTGAATAAGGTATGGGAAAAGTTGAAAAATATGTATGAAGGAGATGATTCTATGAAGGAAGCCAAGTTACAAAGTATGAAAGTGAAATATGAAAGCTTGAAGGTGAAAAATGATGAAAACATATCAGCTTTTATGAAAAGAGTTGATGAACTTGTTACAGGGATAAAAGCCATAGGTGGAACTCTCGAAGAAAAGGAAATTGTTATGAAAATACTCAGATCTCTACCCAAGTCCTACTGTCACAAGGTGGATGTGATTGAAGAATTCATGCAAGTAAAAATAGCTAATAGGGATCAGTTGCTTGGTAAGCTTACTACTTTTGAAATGAGGGAGTTAGATGATGCTCTACCAAAAGTTGAGACTGCCTTCAAAGCCAGTACTCCTGAAAGTACTTCCATATCAGAAAAGTATAAGGTAGAATCCAATGATGAGATAGATGAAGTTGAAGCCAACTTTGTGGACAAGCTACAAAGAGGATTCGATAAGTATAAAGGAAAATTACCTTTCAAATGTTTTTCCTATGGTAAAGTAGGTCATTTTGCTTCCAGATGTCCTTAAAGGATTAAAAGAAATAGAAGAAGATACGAGAACATGCCTAGGACCCAAAAGAAGTGTTATTATGTTGAAGATTTTGATGATGATGAAGGAGTATCAGATAATGGTGAACCAGATAATGCTAATCCCTCTGTAAATGGATGCTTGTTCATTGCTATTAAGGAAGATCTTGTGTCTACTAATTCTTCTAGCTGTATGAAGGAAGAAAAACTAGTGGAAAGTGCTTTGGCTGCTCAGGTCATTAAGGACAAAGATGAATAGGTTATTGATAGTGGTTGCTCTCACCACATGACTGGTGACAAAATTAAGTTTGTAAGTTTGGAAAGGTATGATGGTGGATTGATTAGGTTTGGAGATGATACAGTTGGTAGGATTTGTGGCAAAGGATCTATTTCTTTTGATGGAAAGCATAATACTGAAGATGTCTTGTATGTGAAAGGATTAAAGCACAATCTTTTGATTGTGGGTCAGATGTGTGATAAGGGCTATGACTTAAGATTTAAGGACAATAGATGCAAGATCAAGGAAAGCTCTGAAACAATCATTACAACTGGTAAGAAGACCGGAGGTAATATCTATCACTTGAAAGGAACTGAGAACTATTGCTTGTTGACTCAGATTGATGAGAGTTGGTTATGGCATAGAAGGTTGTGTCACATAAATTTTGATAATATTATGAAGATAAGTATTGCACAAATTGTTAGAGATTTGGCTAAGCTTGTGAAGCCTGCTAATCCGGTTTGCAAGGAGTGTCAATTTGGGAAACAGACAAGAACAAGTTTCAAAAGCAAGGATCAATCAGTTGGAGGACTACTTGAGCTAGTGCATACAGATTTGTGTGGACCTACTAGAGTAAGAAGTTTGCAAGGAGATAGGTATTTCATGCTACTCATTGATGATTATTCTAGAATGACTTGGGTCACCTTTATGAAAGAGAAAGATGAAGCTCTAAATAAATTCAAGGCATTTAAGGTAATGGTAGAAAATGAGATGGATTTGAAAATCAAATGTTTGAGATCTGATAGAGGAGGAAAGTTCACATCAAATGAATTCAATTTCTTTTGTGAAGAGCATGGAATAAAGAGTCAGCTATCTGTGCCTAGAACTCCACAATAAAATGGAGTTGTTGAAAGGAAAAATAGAATAGTTCAAGAAGCTACTAGAACCATGATGAAGGAAGCTCATCTTCTGGAAGCATATTGGAGAGAAGAAATACATACCACAATATATATCCTATTTAGAGTTCAAGTAAAAGGTAACAGTTCAAAAACTCCCTATGAATTGTGGCATGGTAGAGTTCCTACTGGGAAATATTTTAAATTTTTTGGTACCAGATGTTATATCAAAATAGAAGAAGATTTAGGCAAGTTTGATGCTAGATGTGATGAAGGAATCTTCCTTGGTTACTCCACCAAGAGCAAGGCCTACCGTTGCTATAATAAGAGGCTGAATAAAACCATTGAAAGTGCAAATGTCAAAGTTGATGAATCTAAGGAAAGGTCTTTAGAATCAAGTGGCTATGAGTCAGATGATCCAAATGTTTCAGAAGTGGTGCAGCATGAAGACAACACATATGAAGAAGAACAAGGTCCGGTAAGTGCTACAAAAACTCCAAGATATGAAAGAATCAATCATCCTAAAAATCAAATCATAGGAGATAAGAGCAAATGGATCTTAACTAGAAGAAAAGTTACAGAAGAACAAGTAAATTTCTATCTGATCTCTAAGATTGAACCTAAAACTATGGACGAGGCTTGCAAAGATGAGAATTGGATGAAAGCCATGGAAAGAAGAATTGATGCAGATAGAGAAGAATCAGACTTGGGATCTTGTTCCCAAACTAGAGACAAGAATGAAATTGGTACAAAGTGGGTCTTCAAAAATAAAATGAATGAGAATGGTGAAGTGGTAAGAAACAAAGCAAGATTGGTATACAAAGGATACGCTCAAGTTGAAGGAATAGACTTTGAAGAAACTTTTTCTCTATTAGCAAAGATTGAAGCAATAAGGATGTTTCTAGATTTTGCAGCATACAAAGATTTCAAGGTTTATCAAATAGATGTGAAGTCTACCTTCTTAAATGGAGAGTTGGAAGGGGAAGTCTATATTGAACAACCAGAAGGATTTCAGTCATCAGAGTAAGGGGACATAGTATGTAGATTGAAGAAAGCATTATATGGATTAAAACAAGCTCCCAGGGCATGGTATGCATGGTTGGATAGGTACCTGATATAGATAGGGTTCAATAAAGGTATGATAGATAGTAATCTCTACTTCAAGATCAATAATGAACAAACCTTGATTGTTGCAATTTTTGTTGATGACATTATTTTTGGAGGCAATGAAGGTATGTGCTTAGTTTTTGCTAGAGAAATGCAAAGTGAATTTGAAATGTCTATGTTTGGGGAGATGAACTTCTTTTTAGGTCTGCAAATAAGTCAATTAAATAAGGGTATCTTCATTTTTCAGTCTAAGTATGTGAAAGAGTTGTTAAAGAAATTTGGGATGGAAGACTCTAAACCAGTATGCACACCTATGATAACTGGTTGTAAGTTGAGAAAAGATGATAACTCACCCATGGAAGACCAGAAAAAGTATAGATCTATGATTAGAGGATTACTTTATCTAACTCAAACCAGACTTGACATAATGCATGTAGTGTGTCTTGTGGGAAGATTTCACGCAGAACCCAAGGAATCGCATGTGATGGCAGTCAAGAGAATTTTGAGATATTTAAAAGGCATAATAGATTATGGCTTGTGGTACCCTAGGGATAGTGACTTTGTTCTCAGTGCATATACTGATGCAGATTGGGCCAGAGATGTGGATGACAGAAAAAGCACAAGTGGAGGTGCATTCTTCTTGGGAAAAAGATTAGTATCTTGGTTGAGCAAGAAATAGGATTCAATATCCCTGTCTACTGCAGAAGTAGAATACATTGTAGTAGCATGTAATTGCACTCAAGTGTTGTGGATGAAGTAGACTTTGAAGGACATCAGAGTTGAGTATGAAGCTCCAATTACAATCTTTTGTGACAATATAATTGTCATCAACATATCAAAGAATCTAGTGATGCATTCAAGTACAAATCACATATCCATTAGGTATCATTTTTTGAGATAAAAGGTGATAGAGAATGAAGTGAAGTTGGAGTATGTTTCTACCAAGGATCAGATTGCAGAAATTTTTACCAAGCCTCTACCTAAGGATACTTTTGTGTATCTTAGAGAAAAGTTAGGGGTTATCACCTGACCTGCTCTAAACTAAGATGTGCAATAGTGCATCAGTTTGGAGGTGCTCAGAGGTTTGGATTGATACTTCTTACAGCTACTTCTCAAGGCAAGTAGTCAGAGAGCTCAGAAGAGAGATTAGATTAGAGAAGATGAGTGCAAGTATGTGCCCTTTGCCATTGATGTCAAAGGGGGAGAGAAGTCATGTGGAAAACTTAGAGTGCAGATGTGTAAGAGAAAGGGGGAGAATTTTGGAAAAGAAAGAGTGCAGGTGTGTAAAGAGAAAGGGGGGAATCTTGTCTTGATGGTTGTTGCAATTTTTCACATCATATGTTGCCATCAATGACAAAGGGGGAGATTGTTGCAAGTATGTGCCTAATTGGTGTTGTCATTGATGTCAACATATTCTTGTTGTAATTGGTGTCAACTATATCCTATTCCATTACTTGTTTAGAAGACTTGTATGTTGAGGATACTGAGAAAATTAGCCTCTCCGAAAGAAACAAGTAAGCCACAGAGAAGTGCAGTACAGACAATGAGTTGTATGCTGAAGAACAGTCTGGTAAACTGCTTTGCATTTGTTCCTGCTTGAAGATCATGGTTTTTAGATTGAAAGTAAGTTAGAGATATGTCTGAGGATGCTACATTTTAGGTCTGAGCCATCCACACGAAGATATGAGTGAGTTGTGTTCACCAGAGTGAAGCCTACTTTTTTGTAAGTTTAGTTGAGACAGGAAGACCGTATCTAGATCTGCATTCCTCTGCAATAAAGTTTTTTGCTCTGCAGTTCTAGAGGGAAGTCTGGGATAATGATAAGTGCCTATAGCTGCAATGGTTCATGGTTTGGTGGTCTGCAAGCTATCCTTCTTTTATGACAGTTGAAGACAGTAAAGTTCATGTACTCCGGTGAGAAGATTCCTATGGATAAAGCGGTTAAGGTTCGTGCGGTTGCTCCTGATGATTATAGCATGCTTGTGGATATCTCCTAATCATGTTCCTATCTGGACTTTGGTCCACATTAAGAAATTGAGATGGTGTGTGAAGATTCTTCCCAGATAATATAGCATGTAACTAGTCTTGGCTGACCTGGTTGATCTTAGTGATTGCAGAGATCTCTAGAAGATTGTGGGAGTGTGTTGTGGCATGGAAGATCATGTTTGAGTCCCAGCTAAGGAATGATGTGATCTATATTTCATTCCCTTTTCATGATGTTGCAATAGGTCAGGACCTGTTTTGTAAATGTTTGTAATACCGACCTTGGAGATTGTTCCAATGGTTGATGCCGACCTTGATGATCATTCCAAGGTTGATATAGTGTATAAATACTTGTAGCTGAGTCATGGAAAAGTTATCCTTGAGAGAAAATGATAAGATATTAAGAAAGGTCCAAAGGTAGAGTAGAGAAGAGGCAGAGGAAAGAAGAGGAAGAGCAGAGCGGAGGAAGAGCAGGGCAGAGGAAGAGTAGAGCTGAGGAATTGTTTATTCACAATAAAGAAAGGTGTTGATCATGGTAGTGAATATGGTAGTAAGCTACCAGTAGGGTTTAACAGCCCTCAAGATTTAACAACCCTTATTGTAATCTTGCTAGGTTTAGGGTTGAGGTAGTGAGCCTACTAGACCTAGTTGTTCTTCATGGTAGTAAGCCAACATGTTTAAGCTGATGGGGTGACCAAGCTTGAACATCACTATTTCAAGATTGCAATATATATTGAGAGTTAATCTTCTCTGTGCTTTTTCCCCACCTTGGGGTTTTCCACGTAAATCTGGTGTATTTTGTGTTTGATGTTGCTTCTGTGGTTAAAGTTTCTAATTTGATGCTCTCATTGTTCAATCATAATAATTCTGGATAAGTGATGAATGTTTAAATTGCAGAAAGTGTTTAAGTTTTTGTGACAACTGATTCACCCCCCCTCTTAGTTGTCAGATGCATATCAATAGATTGAACATCATGGACGGTAGAATCAATCTACTTATACACCTCAAGTTAGCTGTATTTTCAGACAACTTGAGTGGGTAAGTGGATTTGTTTTCATTCTTGAAGAAGTGTTTCGGTAGTGTGTTGAACACTCACTCTTTCTTCATTCTCTTTTGGCTACTCACAAGCATGGAAAGAATTATAAATTGATAAGGAAGGGCAACTATTTCAAAGAACTAGTACATGACTTTATTTAGACAACCTTTTTCATTTTATTAGCTTAGGTTAGTATAGGTTTGTGTAAGTGTTTCATTTCCTCCAAGTGCTATTGCACATAATGCATGTTTAGTTGTTTTTTAAGTATTTTAGTGTTTTGCCTTTTATTTTGTTTGCTATTTGGGTTAGTTACAACTATTAATTAGGTCTTGTGTCTTTTCCTTTCAAGTTGTTTTAGGTTCTCCATGAGTCATATGCCCAATGGATACTCAAGGCTACTGGTCTTTGTTGCTTAGCAGGTAAGCACCCCATAGAGGTCACTAAAAATGTTAATGTTTTTATGCCTCCTTAGACCCATATAGTCACAAAAGTGGTTCTTAAGATTTTTGCAAGGTATTTTTCCTAGTTATAATCCTTTAAGGGGTTATAAATCATGTTTTATAATGCATATTATATGTGATGCTTGTTCCTTACATGCTTGAAAAGTCAAAATGGATGTTTCTTAACATCAAGAACTCCAAAATGTTTCGTACTCACCTATGGAGGAAGTTCCATTCAAAATCTAGTCATAATTTTAGAGCTAACTTTGAGGTCTTAGGGTTAGGTTATTTGGTTTACGTTTAGAGTTATGTTTTCTCTTGATTTTGGTCTTCTCCTTTAGGGTTTTCAAGTTGTTTATAGGTCTCATCCATGGAGGGAGTTTTTTCACACAAGGAGTATCTTAGATTAATGAGATATCAATGACAAAAGAGCATGTGAAGATCAAAGGATGGAATAATCTAGTGCTCTGAATCTAGATAACTGTGTAGAAAGATAAAATGAAGTTAATAGCCATGTGCATTGTGCATCAGTGTTATCACTTGATCAAACTTGTTGAAGATTGTTCAAGTCTTCATAAGAAAGATTCCTATAAGGTTGTGAAATAAGTGCTTTACAGAGTAATGGATACACATGTCAAGCCATTTGGAGATCCATAATAAGTCAAGGGTAGTTTAGGAAAGGAAGTGAGTGGATACACTACATGATATAGGTTTGGAAGCATTGAATGAAGACTTTTGATTGTATGAAGGTCTAGTAGAAGGCTTGAGAACCTTTCTTAAGTTTTGGACAAGTTTTATTCCTAATGAGAATCTTAGGAAGCCTATATCTCAATGATAACTTACAGAGGTATACTCCTATCCATAGAACCATATTCCTAATCACAAGGTATGTTCCTATAGTCCTGTTCATAATGGTCTACCCTTATTCAGTAGTGGTATATTTCTGTAGACAAAGATCTGAGATCATATCAATATTAGATGAAGACATAAGGAGTCATGTAGCAACACTACCATACCAATACCTTGATTCCTGATCCATATAGGTTTGAGCAGTTATATAAGATGAGTATAAGAGTTGGAGACCTTGTCATATCCTGGTATTCCCTACACAATCAACTACAATTTTGATAGACCATGCAAAACACTATCAAGCTAGTGTGAGGCCTATTAGTCATTCAATGACCCTATCAAAGGTTAAGGAACCAAACCAAAGACATTCAAGGTTCTAGAGACATAGATGTATGTCCTTAAGGGACTTCGTCAGGTCTATATGAGAAATTTACTAGATGTAATAAGGTTTTTTATAAGTTTTAGGGTATGTTTTAGCCTTTCAAAATGTGATAGAGGTTTAAAGGCCTTGTCTAGGATATGAGAATAGTTGACAAGGTCTTAGGGTTTCTGTTGATAAACACAAAATGAGGAGAATGTGTAAAGGTTGTCTTTGTTTTAAGCCTCATTATAATTTTGAAGCATACTAAATCCTATGAGGCTTAATTCATTCTTAACATTGTATCATGAAAAACCTTGCCAAACCATAAAACTGCCCTGTTCCTATCACTAAAAGATTATTACAATCATTTGAAGGTGGACTTTGTGAAATCTGATTATCACTAGAAGCCTTGTATCAAGCCATGGCAGGCCCAAAATCATGCAAAAAATAGAGGAAGGCCATGCACAGGCTTATGAAATCAGAGGTTGCAAGATTGTTTTATGCCATCTAAGATTCTAAGATGAAAATGTTTTGAGAATGTAGTGGACCCAATCTTTTAAAGGTGCAATGCTAAATGGAAAAGGAAAAGGTGTTTAAGACCATCATTGTCATCGTACAAGGGTATCATTATATTTTTCAAACTTATTACTATGTTATACAAGTCTAAAAATAGGAGATGCAAGGGAAATTAGGTATGATAGTGAGTTCAATGCACATGACAAGGATATGGGCTTTGTCAAGTCTAAGATCTAAGACCCATCCTTATGTAATGTATGAGCAAGATTTGAGAACTTGTAGAAAGGTGTCATAAGTATGAGAAAACTACACAGTGACTAAAAGATTGTCTTAATCCTAGCAGTGAAAAGAAGATAGTGAAGAGGCCATGACACCATTAAAGCATCTCAGGACTTGGAGTGGGTTTGTAACAATAAAGTAAACTCTATCTCATAGTGAACACTTTACCAAACAAGTGATAAGTATAGTAGATGATATGGAAGGGCTTACTGCTAATAGTTGTAAGGTATGGGTGATGTGCTATTCCCTATCAAGAATGGTAGGTAGGTCTTTAAGGATGCTAGACAATCCATTAAATCTTCACAGGTCTATCAAAGATCAAAATAACTATCACAAACCTACCACAAGATAAAAAACATGGTCAAGCCAACACAGGGTTTGTTAAGATCTTGCAAAGGTCCTTAACATGTCTTATGCCTTTTCAAACCCTAGAAGGCTTGTCTTCTAGTCCTAAGGTCTATGATATACTATTTTTAGTCCTAGGAACAATGAAACTCCTCAAAGAATCCTAAGTTTATATAAGAACCTAGGTGCTTGTCAAACCACAAGTAAATTGTTTATACAATGACCTTGATCTTTGTAGAGAACACTAAATTCTACCATCATTCAGGGGTCAATGATTTCTATAGGATAGAGAACAAGCATGAAGTTTTAATGTGTGGTATGCTCAAGCCATTCAGGCACACATGCAAGTTCCATAACCTCAGACATTGTAGAGATCAAAGATTGGATCATATTCAAGATAGGTGATAGAGAATATAGATGAAGAGGCAAGAAGAGGTAAATTGTTAGGAAAATGTCCCAACCTTGTAACTACAAAGGGTTTCTATTCTTCCCAATTTTGGTCTTTCTGAATACCCTTTATCTTGAAGAATGGTTTAGAACTTTCAAAGTTTCCAAAAGGGCTAAAAATGGCAAGAATTACTATTTTTAGTAACTCTACATTTGAGCATGGATGGACCCGAATTTTTTCTAAAAGGTGTAGAAATTCCAAGTAAACATCTTGGGTGAGTTTTGATTCAAGATCATACCTAGATTGCAAGATATTAAAGTTTCTATTTTTTGAAAATCTTGGAAAAAGTTTCAAACTCAGATTTGAGGCACTTAAAGGTCCCTAAATACCCCAAAATTTGTCATAACCAGTCAATCTAGTTATAGTTTGATAGATCTCTTCATGAGATTTCTAACACATCAAATGGTTCATCAATTAGACACCTAGATCAAAATTTATAGCCTCCGAAAGTTGGACCTCCTATTTTAGGAAATGTGAACATGTGTTGGACACTTAAAAGAGATGTAAAGGGGAGAGTTGCACATGTTGGTGTGTGATTTGGCATATCACAAGGCACCTTTTATTGGAGATAATTTGGGTGCCACTTTTGGGTGGTTTTGGCTCATGGTTTTGTAATTATCATTGGTGGTTTACTGTATTGTATCTTCTATATATCAGGAGCTTGAGATGGAGGTTGTGTAAGAGTCTTATAGATGTTGAGTTGCCTTCAGATCTTTGGTTGGTTATACTCCTGTGAAAGATTTCTCTACAAGTATATTATATCTTATTGATTACTAAATAATATATTGGGTGGATTTGGAGTGTGTGGTTTTTTTCTTGAAAGGGTTTACCCACGTAATTACTTTCTCATTGTATGATTGCTATTTGAGTTTATTTCTATAACTGTTGTAAAGAACTGAAAAGTTCTGCATATCCCTCCCCTCAAGACTAGTGTAGGAAGTTGTTCCACTACCTTAGCTTGCTTACATAAATGACAAGGTTTTTAAGAGGCATGAGAAACCATGAGGCCATTAATAGTGGTGCATAGATAAGCGACTTAGAAATTTATAAAGAAACAATCAACCCTAGTTGAAGTACACAATGTGGCTTACTTTTGGTCAAATCGGTAGAGGAAAGAAAGATTATTCATCACTTCAAAGGCACAAATTATCCCTCTAGTGACTTTTTTAGGTAGAAAGAAGATGCCAAAGGTCTTATTGGTGATGAAAATGTAGAGCAGAGGTTGGAATAAGCAAGAGAGGGGTCATAAATGAGTAGTCTAGAGATAGTTGCATGTCCTAGAAGTTCTCCCATGCCCTCAAGGAGGCCTAATCCATTTCAAAATCATCAAATATAAGTCCTACAAATGTGACAATAAAGTTAGGATGAGAGAACATGGTTGTACCATGCATTTATGAGGTAGTTTGGAAGATGTAATGGGTACAGGGAGAGTTATGACAACATCTTCTCATCATGCAAGAAGCTAGGAGGACAAATACAATTGTTGAAGCTTTTCAAGGAGTAGTTCCAGGTCTTTAGGATGCACAACTCAGCTACCTCCTATCCTCATGCCATGATGGAGTCTTTCAAGTAGAAAATATAGGTCCATGTTCCTCCAACAACACCAAGGAAGGTTTGACCAAGTTTGTTGAAAGCAAGTGAGTTTATTTTCTTCAAAACAACACCTATATTATCTCAAGGATGTTGGAATGCTATAATCAGAAAAATGGGAGACCTAGGAAAGATTTTAGTTAGTTATTACTAAGTTTTTACTAAGTTTTGTAACTCAGTTCTGAGAAGAAAGCATTGTAAATAGTCTGATTTTCAAGAATATATCTAATTTTTGAAGAAAAGATGACTTGTACCTAGTGATTTTATACCTCTTTGATCAATAAAAGAAACTTTTTGTTTACTCAAGACTATAATATTGTGTAAGATTATGAAATGGTTTATATTCTCTTGTGATGATACTATTGTCCTTGAGTTTTAGTCTCATTTCTCATTGCCTTTATGCAAAAGTATATGTGATATGTAGGTCATAGTTTGTGTGATGAGTTTATGCATGATTTAGTTGTGAAAACTATTAGATATTCCTTCTAAATGCTTTTAGAAACTCAAGTTCCTTTCTATGAAACACTTATGCATGAAAACATGTTAAAACTCTGAGATGTGCATGATATAGCTAGTTTATTGGCCAATTTGTGTATGTTTCAAACAAGTACAAGTCCTAAGGCATCTAGTGTATCAAATTTTTCTAGTTTTAAGTTCAATTTTTATGTCATTTTCTATCCTTTCCCTTGAAAACAATAGTAGGTTAGTTTGATTTTTAGGTGCTGCACTGAGGGAACCAACTCTCTCTATAGATTCAATTCAAAATATAGGTCACCCATAGCCTTGAAGTGTTTCCATTGTGTCAACTGAAGGGATAGTTACCTTGTTACTCTCTCAAGGGTGCAGTTCAGTTTGATAATAATATTAACAATTCTTAATGAATAAATTTTATGCATTGATGTACAAATGTGTTGAATGCACAACACAACTAAGAGGGAGGGGGGTGAATCAATTTTATCAAAACTTTCAAACCCTCACAAACATTTAGATCCACATTAACATTTAAACTTGTGATGATGTTTTAGCATGAAAAGAAAATAACATAAACTGAATCATAACAGCACCAAACACATGACAACACTAGCTTTTACGTGGAAAACCCAAGAAGGGAAAACCATGGTGAGGATTAGCTCACAATATAATGTAGTAGCAATACTGAATTACAAAAGGCTTACTACCAAAGGGCCCACTACCTAGGGCTTACTATCGAAAAGAAAAAATGCTCACTGCAGGTGGACTCACTATCCAAGTGGACTCACTACCCACTAAGAAAGAAAGAGAGAAGAGTGGTTTACTGCTAGGATTTGAATTGATATAATTGCATCTAACCTATGTATGGAGTTTAGTTACAATGAAGCTCAATATTCACCACAACATAAACAACACCTTCTCAACAACACTAAAAAATAGTAGACACCTTCTGCTCATTGCATCTAGTAGCCTAACACATGAAAGCTCATATTGCATATATCAAATTCACATCAAAAACATCATATCGATTGCACACCCCTACATTCATGAATCCTTAACACTTATTTATACCATCATCATCCTTGAAAACATTCACCAAGGTCGACAACACAACTTAACCCATAAAATTCAGATTAGGTCTGGACCTAAACATTCCCGTAGAGGAAAGGAATGAATGCAGACCACATCACACCTTAGCATGGACCTAAATCCACTCTTACATGCTTCATCACGCTTTCACATTTACCAAAGCATAACCGCAAATAGTGTAAATGTAGAGTGTTGAAGACTCTACATTTTGTTTCAGTCGCAACAAGTCCGCGGGTTGCTATTGTTTCTATACGAGTTTACGAGTTTCAAAGGTATTGTTGTGTGGGTTTCTAATGCTTTGTGTGGAAGCCACCAAGTGTCAAGCCACAGTTAAAGCCATAGTATTGTTTCAATTATTAACTTTTGTGTAGAGCACGCCATGTAGCAAATAGTTCAATGTTTTGAAGTTTCAGCTTTGCTGCGGAGGTCACCATGTGTAGCTTGCAGAGGCAGTCCCTAAAGTTCTATATTTGGTGTGGAGTTTGCCACACATCTCTTTATTTTGCCATGGAAGTTGCCACGTGTTTCTTTCCATATCATGATTGATGCTTGTAAAGATGGATGGTGGGCCACAGTAATGTTTAGTTTCATGCCTATGGAGAATGCCAGGTGGTAGATGTGGAGGAGTTATTTTTTTTATGACACATAGAGGAAGAAACTTTTTGTTTGTAAGTTTTATGAGGGTTGTGCCAAGTGTCAGCTTCTACGGGGACTTTCAAAAGCTTTATCAGTTTCAAGCAGGATTGCAGAGACCACCACGTGTTAGTTAGCGTGCGCACGGAACATGCCATCTGTCCCAATTTTCTTCTTTTGAAAGCTACTGAGCATCAAGGCTGTGGGTCCCATATTTTAATGTGTTTCATACTAGAAAGTGATGTGGACTATGACAGATGTCAATAGCGGAGGTCATTCGAGCATAAAGACACAGTTGTAAAGGGCTTTGCGGAAGATGACACGTATCAAGTCTTGAGGGCTGTGGAATGTGACAAGTGTCCTTTTCCTATTCATTTCTAAAAGTAGAGGAAGTTTCTCACTTTGCTGCAGATGCTGCCATATGTCACAGTATATTTCAAGTTTCAAGTGCGTGGGTCTCGCCATGTGTCTATCTCTTAGTGAGGGAGGTTTGCCACATATATTTTGCCCCAACAAATGAGCCTGCAGGAAGGGAGGGCCATTATAGATTCGAAGGATCGTAACCGTTTAGAGACTTCTAGTTATCTTTAGTTTCGTTGGGCCGTTGGGGATTTGGTTGTTACAGACAATCTAGAGTCAGATCTTTGGTTATAAATATGTAGTTTTGTAATAGTTGGAAAGGGACATAGAGATAGAGATATTTTTTGTGATAAGTTTTGTTATAGAATCAAAAAGAGAAGTCAGATACTTTGTTGTGGCCAGTTGATGTCATTTTTCCTTTATTTTATTGTTCTTGATAAGAAAGTTAATGTACCTGTGCATGTATCTATGCCTTTTATGTTGCTGGAAGATTAATGAGAAGAACTTTGTTTTGTGCCTTGGTTGATATTATCTGTGTCATTGCAAAGTGTCTGATTGTGAGACTTTGATTATATTCATTACATCTGTTTATGTTAATCATGCAGTATCTGCTCTTTAATATAACTAAATTTTGAGGATAGTTTCACTGTGCTTAATTTGAAGGAAATATTTTTATTCAGGCACATCACCATAATTAGATTTGCTAAATTATATTTGTAATCATGTTAACTTCTTACCCTTTCCTCAAAACCTACTTAAAATAGAGAAGAGCTAGCTTCTTTAAAATCTGGAGGTTGTTTCAAGTAGCAAGTCCCACATTCTTGAAACTTCCCATGTTGGTGTTAGAACTTGCGCAATTTTATACATCAACAGTTTTTGGCACACCCGGTGGGACACTTTCTTGAAGTTTCTGTGAAGATCGTATGAGCCAGAGAGTAATAAGGAGCCAAATCTATGGACCTACAACAAGAGCTCAGTCTGCTGCTAATCCAGGCATTCTTTTACCACCATTAGTAGCTACTCCAAGAAGAAGAGTGAGTGAGGTTGCAACAACACAAAGAGTAAATATGGGAGCACCTATACCTCTAAGGAACTATGCCAATTGGAATACTGGTAGTTCTCTCATCCTCCCAATTCCACCAACAACTTGGAATACTATTCTAGCAAATGCTTTGAAGGCTCTACCTAGGTTCAGTGGAGATGATTTCAAGACACCTGAGGAACATCTGCAAGATGTATCAGATGTGTGTGTAGTTCATGTTATTACTCAACAGAATGTGGCCATAAAACTGGTGGTAGCTTCTTTCAAAGGGAAGGCTCTGGACTGGTATAGATCTCTCACTCCAAACACAATATCTACATGGGATCAGCTTGGTGACACTTTCTTTGCAAGATTTAAAGAAAAAGGTGATAAATCCTCCTTGTTGCAACAATTGATCACTATCAAAAGGGCACCACAAGAAGCCATGACTGATTTCAACTCAAGATTTCAAAAGACTTGGGAGAATTCCTACTACAACAAGACCATTATCAGGTATGGCTATTATGTTTTACCTCAAAGCTTTAAACTTAGATATATCAGTAATGATTCAGTCTCTTGGAGGTCAGACACTACCAAAAGCATATGAGTTGGCAGTCAAGGATGAAAATAACTTGATAGATGCTGGAAAATTGCCCCCAAGGCCTCTTATGCCCATGTTCCCAAAAATTACCCTACCTTTGCCACAAGAAGCTCCTAATCTTACCATCCCACCTATGTCCATGTATTCATTTCTAGTACCTCAACAACCTACTAAGGCAACCACCTCTATTCAACCATCTGAAATGGATGATGTCAAGAACATTCTAAGGACCTTTTCAAATGAGATAATTAATCTAAAGAGACAACAAAATCCCTATCCAAAGCCCCCTTATCAAGGTTATCAAGGAAATAGACCTCCCTTTCAACCAAATCAATATCAAGGCCCTCAAAGGCAAGCTAATCCTCATCCTTCAAACCAATTGGTTTCAGTCCCTACACCTCTACAAACTGTCCCTCATAATCCCAACAGGGAAATAGTTCCAAGACAAAATAACTTAGCATATGGCACAAATGTTTGGTGCTTTCCCTGCAACAATGCCCATATGCCCAGAGACTGTCCTTAAGGAATTTTACAGCAAAAGATAACAGGACAAAGAGGGTTAGAAGGACAATTTTCAACTTCTAACACTCCACCATATCAGTCTCCTGGTGTTCAAAATGCAGTCATGGTGGCCCAGATGCAAGGGATGTCCATACAAAAAGAAGAGGAAATAGCCCTTGAACATGCTTTATTTTTATGGATTGAAGAAGAAGATTCAGTGTTTTTGAATGAGGCATCTACTTCAAAGAAACCATTGGTGCAGTTAGACTACTATACCAGATCAAAGAGGAGAATGATGGAGCAACCTGAAGTCACTAATAATGAGATCATGGGAGCTCTTCCATTTCAAAATCATCACAACACAGTCTCTAGGCAAGAAATGCCTCAGCCTATGCAGAATCAAGTAGCCTTAGGACAGGTTCTAGAAAAGACAAGGTACCCTTCTTATTCAAAGACCCAAGCATTAAGGCCTATAAATGTGGTGGACCAGCTGAAAAGAACTCTAGCACATGTGTCAATCTAGGATATGCTAGCTATTTCTGAGCAGAAGACACTGTTACAAGAAGCTCCGTAAGGTCAAGAGGCTCCTAAACACACTGGTACTAAGGGAGGAGCTATTGATAAAGATAAGCTTTAGCTCAAAGATACTATACCTCTGCAGACAACAGCTTTGCTGAACAATGCACCTGAGGTAGGTAAATCTAAACCAGATCCCTTTTATTTGACTCTAATAGTTGGGAAAAAACTGCTGCATAATGCAATGATAGATTCTGGGGCCAGTACCACAGTAATGCCAAAGCAGATAGCAGATGCTTTAAAGATAAAATATGAACCACTTACAAGAGGAGTCATGCAATTGGATGGGAAATCTATTCAAACAATAGGAAAAATCAAACAACTTCCATTATAACTATATACTTGCCCCAATATAATTGTCAACCAGGATGTGGTAGTCATAGATATCCCCCTGTATTTAGTTTATGCTTGTCCAGAGATTTCATAGCCAAGATAGGAGGTTATATGTCACTAGATTGGTCACACCTCATCTTGAGAACCTAATATGGGACAAAGATGAAAATATTGTCTGATCCATTATCCAAAGACCATATCACAAATGAACCAACCCCAAAATTAGAAGCATCGCATGCTATGTTGAATAAGGAGGAGAGAGTCTTTGTTGAAGAGTTGGGTAACTGGACTGAACATGACCAACATGAAGAAGAGAATAATTAGTTATTGACTATGATGCAGAGTGATCCCTATGGAAATTATGATTCTATAGGTCTAGGCACTTATGTCATATTTGAAGAAGACCAAGAGAACCCTAATGTTTTAAGGAAAAAAGCATCACAGAGTCAAGAATCTGAAAGAAACTCAGAAATCTGGACCCTCAATTTTGATGGGGCTAGGAGTAAAAATGGTGCTGGAGCAGGAATTTGCCTTACTACCCCAAATGGTGAGAAAATTCTAAGAGCCATTCGCTTTTAGTTTGCTTGTATCGATAATGATGCTGAATATGAATCTTTGGTGCATGGACTCATGTTGGCAAAGAAAAAAGGAATAAAGAATCTGATAGTAAGAGGAGATTCAGAACTGGTAGTAGAACAAATTAGAGAGAAAGCAATAGCCAAAAATGTAAGAATGAGATCCTATAGGCACATAATTTGGGACCTGATAGATGGTTTTGAGGCTTTCAATATTGAGGTGGTTCCTAGAGCCCAAAATTTTGAGGCAGATAGAATGGCATAGATTGGTTCACAGTTTGACCTAGCAAGTGATTTGTTAGTTAACAATGAGCTAGTCAAAGTTATAGTGAGACCAACTATTCTAGATAATGACCAAAATTGGCAAGTTTTTGATAATGATTTCCAAGTACTTTCATTCTTACAACAATCAGGAGAATTTGCTGATCAATTACATCCTAAAATTGAGGAAGCATATGGTGATCAAATTATCTAGCTGAAATCAAATAAACTCCCTAAAGGGATGATTACTTTAGAAAACTTGTTTGACCCAGAGGATGTCAGCCTAGAGAAGAAGAGGTTTCAGGAAAATAAGGAAGATTATTCTGAGATCCAAGTTAGTGAAGGAAGAAGATTGAAAATTGGAAATTCTACAACCTAAGAAGAAAGGGAAACGCTGATTGATTTGTGTGAAAAATATGATAGGGTGATTGCTTGGACCTATGAGGACCTCCATGGCTATAATAGAGATATCATACAACACACCATAGAGCTTACTGAAGGATCTAAACTAGTCAAACAGAAGCAAAGGCTAGTGAATCCTAGAATTGAACCTTTAATGGTGGATGAGCTGCAAAAACTCCTAGAATCAAAGATTATTTTTCCAATTAAGCATTCAACCTAGGTATCAAACTTAGTGCTAGTAAGAAAGAAGAAGGGTGACATAAGACTCTGTGTAGATTTTAGTCATCTAAATAGAGCATCTTTGAAATATCATTATCCCCTGCCCTCTATGGAACAGATTTTACAGAGTGTGGCTGGATCAAAGAGGTTTTCCTTGCTGGATGGTTTCTCTAGATACAATCAGATTTGGTTAGCAGATGAAGATCAACATAAGACTGCATTCACTACAAAGTGGGGAACATTTGCAAATGCTAAAATGCCTTTTGGCCTTTCAAATGCTGGAGCTATTTTTTAGCATGCAATGGATGTAGCATTTGGAGAACTTATAAATAAAATTATTCTGATCTATCTAGATGACCTCACTATTTTTTCTAAGAATACTATAGATCATTTTGACCATTTAGAAGCTATTTTAAAGAAATGTCAAGAGTTTGGAATATCTCTAAATCCCAAGAAATGTATCTTTGCAGTACCTCAGGGTAAACGTTTAGGGCATATAGTGTCAAAGGAAGGGGTCTCTATTGATCCAAAAAGAGTCACAGCCATAATGAACCTATCTCTACCAGTCGACAAGAAAGCAGTTCAATCCTTTCTAGGAAAAATCAACTTTGTCAGCCAATTCATATATGATTTTGCAGGACTAATTAGACCAATGACACTGTTGCTTAAAAAGGATCTAGTTTTCAAATGGATTGTAGAAGGAAGACATGCTTTTGAAGAAGTCAAGAAAGCCATTTCAATAGCCCTAGTACTCAGAAACCTAGATTTTTCTAAATGCTTCATAATATATGTGTATGGGGGAGAATTCAGTGTTGCTGCTATTTTAACTTAGAAAGATGATCAACAAGAAGGAGAGCACCCAATAGCCTTTTTCTCCAGAACTCTTAGGGAATATGAGGCTAGATATAATTTTGTGGAGAAGCAAGCATATGCCATGGTAAAATCCCTTAAAAAATTTAGACATATGGTAACAGGAAATAAGATTCTAATATTAGTGGCTCATCCTAGCGTAAGAGAATATATTATGGAGGGTGAGATCACTGAGAAAAGAGCCAATTGGATCACAAAGATTTTGGAGTATGATGTAGAAGTAAGACCCACCAAGTTAGTCAAAGGCAAAGGATTGTGCCAATATATGACTCAAGACATGGAGAGAATAATGACTGAAGAAACTGAAAGTGAAAATGTATTGAAACTCCAAGAGGTTGACCAAGACTCTTGGGTCAAAAATAGGATACAGTTTATGAAGTATGGGATTTTACTAAATGAGCTCTCCCATGATAAGAGAAGATACTATAGGAAGAAAGGGGCCCATTTTGTACTAATTGACCATATTCTATAGAAGAAATGTTGATGGTATACTCTTGAGATGTATAGAGAAGGATGAAGCTCAAAGAATACTACATGAATTACACCATGGAGCCTCAGGTGGACACTTTTCAGCAAGGACCACTACAATCAAAGTAACTCAAGTAGGATATTTCTGGCCCACTCTATTTACAGATTTCTACTAGTTGGTTAAAGAATGCTAGGCTTGTCAGTTTTATATAGGCAAAAGGAGAAATGCAGCAATGCCTCTAAGCCCCATAGTTGGAGATGAACCCTTTGCTCAACGGGGTCTAGATTTTATTGGTATGATCAATCCAGTGTCAAGTATGGGACACAAATGGATTCTCACAGCAACAGATTACTTTACCAGGTGGAGTGAAGTAGTACCACTCAAAGAGGCAATAGAAAAAGTCATATTAGAGTTTCTAGAAGGCATAACTGCTCAGTTTGGTCCTCCTTGTACCATTATATTAGATAATGCTAAAGCATTTTTGGGAGCCAAATTATCTGAGTTTGCATTAAGGAATGGGATTTATTTGAAGACTTCTTCAAATTATTATCCTCAAGGTAATGGTCTGGCAGAGTCCACTAACAAGAACCTTATCAGACTCATAAAAAGGATAGGGACCAATTATCATAGAGAGTGGCATAAATTACTTAATACATCACTGTGGGCTGACAGGATCACACCAAAGCAAGTGACTAAAATTTCTCCCTATGAATTAGTTTATGGTAAACCAGCAGTAATGCAACTAATCTTAGAGATCCCTGCTTTGCAATTGTTAAAACAGATAGAAATTGAAGAGAATGGTCCCATGCAAGTTAGACTTGCTGAACTGTTGGAAGTGCAAGAGAAAAGAGAAAAGGCACATGAGTCACTAATGAAACATCAGAAAATGGTAAAAGATTGTTTTGATAAGAAGAATTCAAATCCCTTTTTTGAGGTTGGCTCTCTAGTATTGAAATGGGATGAAAGAGCTACTAAGCCAGGTCGACACATCAAATTTGAATCATTGTGGCTGGGTCCTTACAAAATTCGTTCCTGCAAGCAGCAAAATTCATTTGAACTGGAGACCATGGATGGAGAACCTAAAGAGATTCTAGTAAATGGGATCTATTGAAACATTTCAATTAAGGAGAGGCTCTTAATGTATCATAGTTAGTTTTCTTTCCTTTTCTAGCTTTTCTGTTTTCCCACTTTCCCTTTCAATAAGTGTTTAGTGAACACGTGTCAGCAACGCAAAGCCCCTTCTCTCTTAGTCTCACATTTATTAATGTTGTTTGGCAATCCCTAAATCCCCTAAAAGTACACACTTTTTAGAAAGGATAGCCACTCCCGTAACATATCTGACACTCCGTTCCATGTGGATTTCAAAAAGATACACTAGCTGTTTCTTGGCATTAATGCCATTAATAAGATAGGACATGTCACTAATTATCTTCATAAGCCCCAATGAGTTAGTGTTAAATCCTAAGTGTAGCTCACATTTGTTTCTCTCTCTGCTTGGAATCACTATTGCATCCAATTTCTGTCCCTAGCAAGCGCCTTTCAGCTAAGTATCACTCTTGTTAATCAATTTCATTCTTTCCTATGTCAAAGCTTCCCGCATTCTCCTCATGGATATAGATATGTCTGAAACACAATCTCCTCAAGAGGGACTTGGAATTTATGAGTCAATCGACAAACTGTTGAACAACAAGTCATATGTTTCGGCACCCGCGCAACCAAGGCAAACCTATCCAAGAACAAGGGTCCCTAAGGTAGGATATTCTATCGACCCAACAAAGGTGAAGGATTATGCAAATGACATATTCAACATGCCCCTTCAAAAGAATACCAAGGCTCTCTGGGAGGGGGCACATCAGAGGTGTATTCTCTGAGCAAATAGCGAGCAGTCTGAGACTTTTGGTATGAGGATATGGACCTCGCAATTAGCAAAGTTCCTGGTTCCTAATGTACACATGTGTCTTGAATTAATTGAGTTATGTGCATAACTGTTTCATGCACCATCAAATACTATTCAACAGGACCCTTTCATAGTACATATTATGCCCAAGGCCATAAGAGACATGCTGGCCCTGCAACATGATAGAACAACCATATTTCCAACTGTTGCTAAAATGCAAAACACATGGGCAAATATAATCAACAAAGTGAGGTTCCTGAATTCAGAGATGCAGCTGGGAGATGATAATACTCATATGCCCACACTACCCACTGGGCCGACACATTTCAGTCAAAATGTTCAAGAGGCACTTTCAATGATAGCCTTCATTTTTGGGATGAGAGAGGATAATACAGTCCATGACTAGAAAATAGTAATCATTTTCAGATTGAAAACCGTGGACAAATCACAAGAGTACTGGATGGATTTCTCAGAACAAATTGCTAATGCCATGATTGATCATCTCTCAAATTTCAAGTCAAGGCGAGTTTTCAGGTATTCTGCTTTTCTATTCCACCTTATGCTATATTGAACCATAGTCTTTTCGCACAGTATATGCATTTGAATATGTATGACCTAGATTTTGGTCAAAATAAAACCATTCCTATGTCCGCATGGACATATGTGTTATCTGAAGTCTTCAATCCTTATGAGTTTTGGGAACATTTTGTCGCCCCTACTTTTTGCCAGTTAAGCCCTGAGCCTGTAGAACATAGATTGACACAGGGTATAAGGGGTTTTATGACCAATTGCCCAATTCCCTTTGATTATTTCTTTGGGGCACATAATACCATAATCAGAGTCCATGGTTTCAATGAGGAGCCCATGCTGTTACCTAAAGTATTGACCCCGAGGGTCGTATTCTTAGAAGTGACTCGACAGGTGTCTTTGGTTGATAATGATTTTGGCCACAAGAAAAGAAAGAGGAAGATGTATGATATCCCATGGGTCAGGAAAAATATGACACTTGAGGTTAGAGATGCAGAGAACTTCTTATTAAGGAAATTAACCGCCCTTGGTTACCTCATCATTGAAGATAAATGGAAATACGATCCAGATAGTTTTCTAGCCTCTTGGATTATGAATAACAAGGTCTGTGCTAAGATGGTGCATGAGGGTCGACCATTCTGGGAGGATAGGAGGAATCTGAAAGAGGATAACCCATACCTATATATAGAATTATCTGATTTGCCCTATGAAGGGTCTAGGCCATGGGAAAACTTTTATGTCAAAGAAAAGGAATATGACCCTAAGGTGAAAATGACTGCTGGTTTGAGGAAATCATTAAAGGCCCAAGATTGGAGGCCATGAAAGATTGAAGCCTATTAGAAATATAGGCAAGAAATTTTAGAGTTAACACATTCATTTGGGAATGTTGACAGTGATGAGAAATGGGAATCAATCTAGGATGAATGGCATCCCTCCCCAGTCTCAATTCCAGACACTAGTAGAATTCAAAAGAAGGGTGAGGAAATAGAGGAAGAAATAGAGTCTGCCCAAATTATACGAGAAGCAGGACAATCCTCATCTGTTGCTCCTGCATCTTCATGGCCCCAATCCCTCAACACCTTAGAAAAGTAAAAAGGTGTGGTATCATCACCAACTATAGGGACTCAAGCAGCTTCAACATCTGGGGGTTCCAGATTTGTTCCTTTGCAACCACCAGTGGTGGTAAATGTTGAAGAGAAAGAAACAGAGGAAACAGGAGAGAGACCTAGGAAACATAGGAAACTACATCTGCAAGAGGAGTTAGAGGAAGAAATTGAGACACAGTAGCAACAACTTCCAGTGACCTCTTCGGTCGCTCAGGTAAGTGTTTCTTCTCCCTTTTCTCCTATGTCTCTTTCTTCTACTTTAGAAGTGGCAATCCTAATTAGCCAAGCATTTATACCCCCTGCCACTTCTACTGTGCTTACATCAACCCTTGCCTCAATTGCCAGTTCACAGGCCATGTCTTCACAGGCCATTTCATTACCACTATGTTCTCCATCTGTGCCAAAAAGAACCCCTCCTCAAGTTTCTCCTAGCCAACAATTATTGGCTATTCCGTATGGCATGCCTCAAGGTCATCCCTTTGCTGGAGGATACATTGCATCACCTCCTACATTCCAAGCCCAAGAAGACACAACAAAAAGGGCTAGAGAGGCTCGAATGGATAAAAAGAGGAAGAAGGAAAACAAGAGCCCTGCTGTGGCACACATGAGGTCACTTTTTGACCCCATTCAACAATCACTGATAGTCACACATTTTTCTCCAAATGTGGTGAAACCTAATGAACAAATGCAGCCCCAAGACTATTCAATGAATGCTGTGGCTATGGATATGTCTCTTTTTAGGACACAAGACAGGGTCAAGCTACTAAATGAGGCTATATATGCTGTAGCAACCGACTATCTAAAAGTATCTAAGAAGTTGCAGAAAGCAGAAAATGATTTAGCTCAAGAGAAGGTGAATAGTACCAACCTTACTGGGGAGGTTCAATCTAGGAAGAATGAGATTGAGAGTCTGAACAAATAGTTGCAAAATACTGTTTCTTGTCAGATACATCAAGCTACACAGGCCCATAATGCTTCTCTTAAGTCTGAGCTGGCACAAGAAAAGGCTGCAGTGACCATTTTGAGACAGGAGAAAGCCACTTTAGAGAAGAAATATCAAGAGAAGTTGCAGCAGGCCACACAATTCCAATAGAAGTTATTGAGTGAGCAGAATGCTAATGGTGCAATTCAGGCACAACTCCTGGCTGAGCAATAAAGAACAAAGAAGTTGACAATTGAGTTAGCCAATAGACCACAGAATGTTGGAGTTTTAAATTTGGTGAAAGAACTTTATGTTTCAGTATGGAAGAGAATCTCTGAAGAGATTATCCAGCTAAGGCCATCTTTAACATTTTTGTTAAATGCTCAATAGTTGTGTGAGAAGCTTGAAACTTTGGTGTAGGCCACTTTGTCTACTATTTCATTGAGGGTTTCTGACTCTCAATTTTTATTGAAGAAGTTGTATGACACAACAGATGAGACTCTGTTAGCAATAGGCATTAATGACAGAATGGTTGTGGCTAAAAAGGTCAATGAGATTTTGAGTTGCAACTCTACAGCTACAAATTGTCAAGAGCTCCTAGCTACAGTGAAAGGAGTGAAAAATATGAAGAAACATATTAAGGATTTGGTGCAACTGGGGCTTCCTTCACCTTTCCCAGATAGTAACATAGTATTGATGATTGATGACATCAAGGCCCTACTCTTGACCAGGCAAAATGATCAGACAATTTTTTAAGGTTTAAATGATTAATCATCAATCAAGGAAGTTGAGGCTGTGTTGATACCTATGGCCTAGCTGGAGTTTCAATTAAACACTGTGGTACAAATTTTGCAAACTTTTTCTCATAAGGACATAATTAATCTTAATTTTGCTTTTCAAGATTTACAGAGTAGATAGGGACTCTCTAATTTAGAGTAGTCTATTTATCAGACATCATTGCAAAATTTGTGACTCTAAGTTGTATTTCAATACACATATTTTTGCCAGTTTTGGGTTCTTTCTAAGCAGGATCAGAAGTCCTATTGGTTGCCAAGATCTGTAGAGTGTCGAAGACTCTACATTTTGTTTCAGTCGCAACAAGTCTACGAGTCGCTGTTGTTTCTGTATGAGTTTACAAGTTTCAAAGGTATCACTGTGCAGGTTTCTAATGCTTTGTGCAAAAGCCGCCAAGTGTCAAGCCATAGTTAAAGCCACAGTATTGTTTCAAATATTAACTTTTGTGTGGAGTGTGCCACGTAGCAAATAGTTCAATGTTTTGAAGTTTCAACTTTGCTACAGAGGTCGCCACGTGTAGCTTGCGGAGGCAGTCCCTAAAGTTCTATATTTGGTGTGGAGTTTGCCGTGTGTCCCTTTATTTTGCCACGAAAGTTGCCACGTGTTTCTTTCCGTATCATGATTGATGCTTGTAAAGATGGATGGTGGGCCACAGTAATGTTTAGTTTTAAGCCTACAGAGAATGCCACATGGTAGACGTGGAGGAGGAGTTGTTTTGTTCACGACGCACAGAGGAAGAAACTTTTTGTTTGTAAGTTTTATACGGGTTGTGCTAAGTGTTAGCTTCCACGGGGAGTTTCAAAAGATTTATCAGTTTCAAGTAGGATTATAGAGGCCGCCACATGTTAGTTAGTGTGCGCACGGAAGATGCCATCTATCCCAGTTTTCTTCTTTTGAAAGCTAGTGAGCGCCGAGGCTATGGGTCCCATCTTTTAATGTGTTTCATATTATAAAGTGATGTGGACTGCGATATATGCCAACAACGGAGGTCACCTGAGTATAAAGACACAGTTTTAAAGTCTTTGCGGAAGATGACATGTATCAAGTCTTGAGGGCTGTGGAACATGACAAGTGTCATTTTCCTGTTCATTTCTGAAAGTAGAGGAAGTTTCTCACTTTGCTGCAGATGCTGCCATCTGTCACAATATGTTTCAAGTTTCAAGTGCGCGGGTCTCGCCATGTGTCTGTCTCTTAGTGAGGGAGGTGTGCCACATATATTTTGCCCCAACTAATGAACCTACAGGAAGGGAGGGCCGTTATAGATTTGAACGATCATAACCATTCAGGGACTACCAGTTATCTTCAGTTCCATTGGGCCATTGGGGATTTGGTTGTTATAGACAATCTAAAGTTAGATCTTTGGTTATAAATATGTAGTTTTGTAATAGTTGGAAAGGGACATAGAGATAGAGATATTTTTTGTGATAAGTTTTGTCAGAGAATCAAAAAGAGAAATTGGATACTTTGCTATGGCCAGTTGATGTCATTTTGCCTTACTTTTTTGTTCTTGATAAGAAAGTTAATGTACCTATGCATGTATCTGTGCCTTTTATGTTGTTGGAAGATTAATGAGAAGAACTTTGTTCTGTGCCTTGGTTGATATTATCTGTGTCATTGTAAAGTGTCTGATTATGAGCCTTTGATTATATTCATTGCATCTGTTTATGTTAATCATGCAGTATCTACTCTTTAATATAATTGAATCTTGAGGATAGTTTCTCTATGCTTAATTTGAAGGAAATATTTTTATTTAGGTGCATCACCATAATTAGATTTGCTAAATTGTATCTATAATCTTGTTAACTTCTTACCCTTTCCTCAAAACCTACTTAAAATAGAGAAGAGCCAGCTTCTTTAAAATCTAGAGGTTGTTTCAAGTAGCAAGTTCCACATTCTTGAAACTTCCCGTGTTGGTGTTAGAACCTATGCAATTTTATACATCAACAGTAAACAACCAAGTCAGCCAAACTTGTGTTAACACCATGAAATTTTAAGAGCATGCTTCCTCAAAACCAAACAACAACATGTAGACCAACCACCAATCTTGAACATGATCTAGAAACATCCACAAGTACCTAAAAACCAACAAATTCCTTTGCAACATCTTTCACTTGAAGAAAGTTCACACTGGAGTACTTAACTAGCTCTATCATACTCTGTCATCAACTGCAACTCAATAAATGAACTTGTGGAGTACCAAACCATGAACCACTTGAACTAAAGAAAGATATAGACCTTATAAGAATAAATCTAGAACCACAAATCCAGAAATGAATCTGCGAAGAAATGTAGAGCAAAATAGTTTCTCCTAGACACTTTTGCATAACTCGTAAACATTGTTCGCACACTGGTGAACATAACTTTCTCTACACAATGACCCAAAGCACAAAATCTAGAACATAACTTCTTTGAACACTTCTGAACAACATATCCAAACCACATAATCAGATATTCAATTAGGAATAAATGTAGAGAAAAACTCGATCACAACTTTGTTAAGCCAAAACACATCTTCAACACATTGTTTCCATTATTAATCAATTTTTCTCAAAAGCACTTGGAAACCAACCATCAGAAACATATTCCTGACACCTTCACCAGTTCTTCAAGGCAATCAAATCATCCTCAACACAACAACTCAATCAAACAACAACAACAACATCAGAAGACACAGTTGACACCAATGACAACACAAGCTTGTTGACATCAATGACAACACCGATTAGCACATACTTGCAACAAAATGAATGTACAAATTTTATTTGTTCAAACCATGGTCTACTAGGTAATATGGAGAATCTATCAAATGTAAGAATAACATGGCATAACACTTTCACTTGTTTGATTCCAAAATTAAGTAGTAAGTGTGAGCAAGTGGAAAATGAACTACCTAGAAAAAACTAAGCTAACTTAATTCACTCCATTCATTAACCTATGCTACTTCAAGATTAGACTAAAGAGTAATACAAGTAAAACTATCCTAATTGCACCCTAATCGATCATGTAAAACTCTTGATATGTCCTAATTATATGATTAGTGCTAATTGATAATGGATGTTAAGTGCTCATAGATGCAACATTTCTTTTTGTATTTAATTGATGTCCCAAAATGAGGGGAGGAGACTCCAATTTATAGATTTTTGGAGGTCAAGATGGAGGGCTAGGATTGATTATGGAGATCAAAGGCTCATATTGCTTGAGATATTTTAAGAAAGGAGAGATGGACAAGTGTCAATAGGGGATTGAATGAGATGAGAGCTCCAAGATTCAAGGAGAAATCAAGGGTCGATAATGAAGGGTTAAATGGATGAATGACCAAGATTGAGTAGGTGGATGAGGTGTAAGGACTCATTTATGAAAAGGTAAGGCTTGGATTTTGTGGAGAACTAAAAATTAGGATGAGAGGACATGTGGAATTTTAAATTAGAGGAATAGTGCCACATGAAATTTTAAATTTGATGAATAGTGACATTTGAAGTGGGTGAGAGGACAAATGGGATAATTGGAAGATTTTCACATGCTTCCAAAGTACCACTTGTCATGTACATGCATGTACATGGAATGACAAGTGGACTTCTAGAAAAATGGGGAGATGTAATCCCAGGTTAACTTAAATTAACCCATGTGCACATGATTAAGGGTGATTAATGATGATAACTAAAAGTAATAAAAAGTGGATAAAATAGGGAATTAAATAAATTCACATTTATTTAATTTTTTGGAGTGGATAGGAACTATAGTCTTTGGATACATATTTAATTTTTTGGACTATAGTAGAGGAGAATGAGAGGATCAATGATTTTTGGTGACAAGATGGAACAAGGGAAAATATTAATAAAATATTTAAAAAAAATATTTAATTAATATATGTTTTAGATGGAATGGATAATTGTTTAATTTTAGTTTATCAACTATGCAGATGAAGTTGGGAAGTGGTGTGACCATTTTCAAGTGTCTTTATTTTTCCCCTCTTTGGTGTGGTATCATAACCAAGAGAGTTGGTGACATATCAAAGAAAATCAGATTTTTGGATTTTTCCCTAGTTGACTAACGGGAAGAGAAAGGATGGATGAGGTGATGCTCCCTTGAGAGATTGGTGGAAAAAATAAAAATAATTTTTTTGGGCGATTTCTTGAAAGAAGGAATGGGGATGGAAAAATGATAGATGAGGAAGAAATAGGATGGGAGAAGAAAAATGGTGAAATATGGAGGTGTGGGGAGGAAAATGGGGTGAGGGGGTGAAAAAATAGGGCATGGAGGGGAAAATTAGTGCTAAAGAGGCTATAAATAGTTCTTAGAGGGCCCATAAGCCTCATTTGTGCATTGCTAAGTTTAGGAAGTGGATTAGAGGAGAAGAAGAAGATTAGAGGAGATGGTTGGTATTCCAAGATGAGCATCAGGGGTATCATGTGCAAGAGTTCTTACATCTGGTATGTGGTCCTGCCTTGATTTATGATTTGGGTTGGGAGGTAGGTTAGGTTTAGCATCTAGGGATTGCGAGTAGCACCTAGGTTGTTAGGGTTAGCATTGCACAATAGGTTTAGCACCCACACTGGCGATTAGAACCCATGTGGAGGTTTAGCACCTGGGAGTCAATTTAGTGCCCAAGGTGTGGTTTAAGAAAAAATGGCGATTAGCACCTGGGTTGGGTGGATTAGCACCTACACAGTTTTAGCACATATGTCAGAGGGATTAGCACCTATACACTATGTAACACATATGCCAAAAGGATTAGTTCCTATGCACTATGTAGCATGTATGCCAGAGGGATTAGTGCCTATGATGGTTGATCACTTAGGGTAGAAGGATTAGCACCTCAGATGGATTAGCACTTATGATAAGGAAATTAGCACTTAAGCACTAGATTAGCACCTAGGCCAACAAGATTAGTGCTTGTACATGAATAGGAAGAAAATAAGCTATAAAGGACTTAGAAGAATTGAAAAAGTGTGTGTGGATGGTTGTAGGAGGATTTGGAGGTCTTGTAGTCATAGGAGCAATGACTACCTAAGATGGCATTATGGAGGTGATTGAGGGTGACAGACAAGACATTTTTGAGCTTGGTGGGATTACGATGGATTTATGACATGCTTGAGATATAGTCACATCGATCTATGATGACAGCATTGGTAGAGTGGTGGTAGAGTGAGTGATGCATGTTCTTGTTACTGATAGGAGAGATGACCATCATAGTAGAAGATGTGTGGAGGATCCTACAGATCCTGATTCACAATGAGTAGGTAGTCTATGGTCATGATCAAGGGGCACCATATGTGAGGTTGGTGTTTGTCCCAACAAAGGCTCCATAGGATGAGTGGGGAATAGAGATGATATGGGTGGATGCCATGGAGAGGTTGTATGTGTTGCCATTGTTTGTAGTGGGGTGATACTAGACATATTGGTTCTTGATAGGTGGTCATGCAGATTTCCAGTGGGCTGGGGGATCATGCTGTAGAGGATGATGCAACATGGGATGATATATGCATGGGGGTGATGCATGCTAGCCAATTTATATCATGATATGGATGCTTCTATTTATAGTTTTGGGGTGAGCATAGGATGCAGAGTGACCTTGTTCCACATATGGGCATGTGAGTACATTACAGTGAGCAAGCTTGTGAGAGTCAAGACAAGGAGGTCTAGGAGGCTGTCTATGTACTATTATGGTGGCATACTGTGATATAGTAGATTGGGGGACTTGCCATATTTGCAACAAGTCATAGATCATGTTGTGATGGTGACATGGAGGCCATCACTAGGATATGAGGTGTGGGGCGATGATGATGTCCATCTGGGATATGTACAACAGCCATGGTATCTAATTGGGTGCATGGAGTAGATTAGTAATAGATACTTTCTAGATCAGGTGTTACACCAGTTTGGTGTGACACAGATAGTGCCACTGATGGAGGTAGTATTTCCTCATGTGACTAGGGATGCATTGAGATGGGGAGTGCCGATTGATCCAAAATTAGTGATAGCATCTTTTGAGGCATTAGTGCTAATGGCATGTGATTTGAGGGAGGATGTAGTAGAGGCAAGGACCATGACAACATATGATGCATGGTGTGTGCAACAATAGTCAATTCGATTGACTATTTCATGGGGGCGGGGTGGCAGATAGGGAGGACAGGGTGGGGATGGTAGTGATGAGGAGGAGGAGGATGTAGAGGTGGAGGTGATGGATGTGGAGGGGGATGGAGAGGATACTCTACAAACACAATTAGAGAGTTCATATCTAGAGGTAGAGAGACTATAGGGCGAGAGACAACAACATAGGGACACGCCACACAACTGCAGGGGCAGGTGGTACAATTGTAGGCATAGCTAGCACATGCACATGGGTAGGTTATGTAGATGCGACCACATGAGGTGAGATGTTGGTAGGAGAGGGATGAGACACACCAGGTGCTAGGATCATCTTTGGTGGAGGTTAGTGGAGGATTCTAGATTCCCTTGGATCGGGCCACGTAGGAGGCATAACACTACATGATGTTGTATGAGAGGGAGGTGTCAATCGAGAAGAGGGAGAGTTTTAGGAGCTAGTCAGGGGCTTCATCCTCATGGAGGACATCTTGGTTAGAGAGATTGGTACTAAGGCCATCACAATAGTATATGGAGCCACCTACTCCTCCTCCACCAACAACAGGGGCATCACCATTGCAACTAGCAACATCAGAGACCTGGGCAACTCAACCTAGAGGCTGGTGTAGACATTTTAATGTGTATATGATGTAGCTTTGGGCTCATTTTATATTTTGATAGCTCTGTGGAGTCCATGTATAGACATTGTATCATGACCATTTTTGATGTATATGAGATGATATATTTTGGTGGTGACATATGATAGGACTATGGCTCATTATGATGATGTGATTGTTTTATTGATGTTTATGAATGATGCATGATGATATGATGTTACAGAGGCATGTATGTGTGATATGATTAGTGTAGATGACTTAGATGTATGCATAGTTTATATGATGTAATGTCTTGTTCTATGAATGATTTGTGGATTATAATGTGGATTATGGTTATGGATATGTTTTATGATGGTTTTGATGTGATGGACCTCCATGCTATTAATTATGATGTTTGTTATTGTGAATGGTTTGCATATGATTATGGATGTTTGATGGATTATATGGGTTATGATGCAGATTTATTATGATGTCCATTACAGATATGTTTTATGAATTATGATATATGATGTGGACTATGATGTTATGCTATGATTATGGTTATGGTTATGGTTTATTTTATGTTGATATATTATGGATGGATATGTTGTTATGTTATGACTATATGGACATGACCATGTTATGGTTAGATGAATTTATGGATTTATTTTATTAATATGGATGCATGTTAATGGAGTATGGATTTATGTTATGATGTGATTATGGATTTATGGAAGTTTGGTGCATGTGTTATGAGGTGGATTATGTAGAGGTACACAATGAAATAGTTAGCAATCTCACTTGTTATCTTGAGTGGGTCCTACAAGAAGGAAATCAATTCAATTGCATTTGTGGGTCATGAAGGCATGTGTTGGTGATGTACGGATGCATTTTTTATGGATATGATGTTTGTATGCTATGGTTGATGTATGGTAGATATAGTAGGCATGGATGGGTTTTTGTGGTGATGCATATGTATGTTGGATTATGGTTTGTGGAATGTATATGATTGTGCATTGTTAGGATAAATGTATTAGTGGAATTTATGTATGATGGATTATGATATGAATTGTGTTATATTATGGATAGAATATGCAATGATGTGGAGCTGATGTGATTAGGATGGTTTTATGAAATGGATATGTTGACATGGATTATGACGTGGATTATATGATTTTATATATGCATTATGATGATGCTATGCATGTGTTTTAATTAATTATGGGATGTGTGTATGATGTAATGGATTTATGTATGTTGATTACATCATAGATAGGGGTTGAATAGAAAAGATGACCTTGATACTCTTGGCTGACGACTGGGATGACACTGATGGTGGTGAAACTCTATGTTATTTTGTGTCTCATGATGGCTATTAGCATATGGTAGGGTGATGATTGGTGATGTGAGTTATATGTGTGATAATATGTATGTAAATGTGGTAGGATGTAGTTAATGAGATTGATGAAAATATATATGGATTATGGGGGGAGGGTATGTTTTTGTTTGGATGTGTAAGGATAGGGATGACATCTAATGAACAATGAGATGGAATGAGTATGAAAATGATGCATTGGACAATGTTGATTTTTGGTTGGCCATGATACATGGTTACTGAAAATGGTCATAGGGAAAGGTTTGGATTAGGATTAGGTTTGATTAGGGAATGGTTGATGAGTATGCTTGGATGAATAAACCTATATTATGGGTGGCTATGAAAAAGGATAATATATAGGAATGATATAGATGGGATGAAGATAGAATGGAGCAATAGATAATGCACACACGGGGTAATTCAAATAGGGGGTGTAAATGGAGTATCTTGCCAGGACATCAGTTATAGGGGTCTAGTTTTTCAATCCAAGCCTTTATGATGGAATGTCAAGGAGGGTAGGAAGTATGATGTAGAAGAGATGGTGAGATGATCAGTTATTGAATCATGGAGCCAAAAGGGGATGAGTGTGATGATGGACATGAATATGCAGTGTAGGCACCCAAACAAGGGATGTGGTTGTCAATCCAAGACCTGTGGGAGATGCCACACATTGAGATTCTTGGGAGGAGGGATAACTTTTGAATGCTTTTAAAATAATGCATATGCAATGAGAACTTATTCTGATATAGCATGACATGCTATGCACTAGGGTATAAGGAACCAAGGTGAAAATGTATTCCATGCATAGGACTTGACTCTACAAAAAAGGATGACCTTATACATGCCCAACATAATACAACCTTCTTTAGACATGTGAGGAATAAAACTTAGGGGATATGTCCTTAGTGCACAGAAGGTATTGAATGGCCTTGGATGCAAAAGGATGATTGGTATACAAAAATCTATTCCAACACATACAAGATATGAATATTAGCTAGAGTAATAAGAGCACCCAACAAACATGGCATACGAAAGAAATGATCATGCCCCATTCCATGCCATCCATAAGATCAAGGCAACATTGAAGGAATCATAGAGTGAGACAAAAAGAAAAGATCAACAAGAAAAGACCAATTGACCAAACAGATCATACAACCATCGTATCTCTTGCCAAAAGTTATGCAGAGTTAGGATTATGCCTATTGTAGGAAGGATGCATCCATAAGGTAGGGATTGATGATGATTTGGACAATTCAAGTGATAAGAGAATAGATATGGAGGAAATATGCTAGGTCAAGAGTGATCTTGTCACTTGTTATTTTGATGGAAGCTCAATGTTTTGGTAGTATGCATAGTAAGCTTGCTACGTGAGTGTCAAGTTTAGGTAAGTATGGGTATGGAGTGGGGTTGTGGTGGATATGAGTAATTTTTTTATTATGGATGAAGTGAGTGTTTACTACAAGGGATGTGATAGAGTGTCTATTTATTGTGAGGTATGAAAGATGGATAAGGTGGAAATCAATATTAGGTGGTAGGGATTTAGTGTAGTGATTTATGGAATAGATGTGTTAGTGGGATATATGGATAGGATCTACAAATATGTGGTTGTGGATGGAGTGGGGAAACAACAATCGAGCACAAACCTCTAGTCTAGAAGTTGGAAATGGGACGGAGTGATTTATTTAGCAAGGATGGAAATAATGGAAGGGATTAATATTGGATCTAGTTTGATACTACACATGACACTTGTGAGAAGGTTTTCATCATGATACTTATCCAAGGCACAAAAAGATGTGGTTTTCACCATAGGATGAATTATTTCTCTTTACTATTTTTGATCTTTTTGCTTTTTTGGATTTTCTTGACATTTTTGATCATTTCTTAGTTTTTTTATATTTTTAATGGGGTATTTAATGGTTCATGAATATAACCTCTTAAGGTGGATGATGTTGATAGGTTATTCTAGTTCCTTACCTTCGGGAGTAGGCAGGTGATATGCTCTAGAACCATATTTAGAGACAATTATGTAGGGACCTAGCCAATTAGGTTCAAACTTGCCTTTCTTGTTTCGTTCTTGAAGATTCCTTTGATTTAGTTTCGAGACCAAATTTGCTACTGCAAATTCCCTTGTGCAAATCTTTTTATTGTAGGCTCTACGAAGATTATTCTGATATGCTTGGATATGATTTAAGGTGTTGAGTTGTCATTCATCCAGGAGCTCTGGTTCTTGCATGCTTGCAACACAATAATCCTCCTTTGTGATGAGATTACACAAAGAGATGCACAAGGAGGGAAGTTTGATCTCTATTGGAAAGATAGCTTTAGAGTCAAAGATGAGGGAATATGGAGTGGCTCTAGTAGGTTTGTGGATGTTAGTGTGATATGCCCAAAGGGAGAGATGTATATGGAGGTGCTAGTCATGACTAGTTTCATTGAGAACTTTCTTGAGGAGTTTTAGTAAGGTTTTATTAATTTCCTTGGCTTGGCTATTTTCTTGAGGGTAATATGGAGTGGACTAGTGATGTAGGATGTGGAAATGTTCATAGAGAGTGCCCACATCATGAATCTTGAAGGGCTTTCCAGTATCTGTGATAATGGTAGTAGGAATGCCATAGTGGAAAATGATATGGTAGAGAATGAATTTGGCGATTTGGGATCTAGTGGTGAAGGTAAGAGGGATGGATTCAACCCACTTCGTGAAATACTCAGTGGCAGTGATAATGAACTTATGGTTGTTAGAGGATGAAGGGTGGATGTTTCCAATGAGATTGAGGCCCCATTGAGAGAAGGTCCATGGTGTTGTTATCAGTTTTAGAGCTTGAGAAGGAGCGTGAATAAGATCTCTATGCTATTGACAAGGCTTACATTTCTTGACATATTTATAGGCATCGTGTTCCATTGTCGGCCAATAATATTTTGTATAGAAGTTTTTTGGCTAAGATGATACTGCTTGTGTAAGCACCACAAATTCTAGCATGAACTTCATGTAGTGCAATGTTAGCCTCTTCTAGATTTAAATGTTGTAGTAGGGTCCCATCATAGCTTATGCAATAAAGTGTCAGTAAGGATGGTGTAATGGGATGCTTGGTGGATGAGGAATCATTGCTATTTATAGGAGAAATCAGGTGGGGTGGTATGATTTTAAAGGTAGGTTTAGATATGATGGTACCAAGGGGATTCAGGACCTACGATTTCACATATGAACTCAGATCCTGCAACCTTGTATGCTAGCATGATAAGCTGTTCTGCAAGGAATTCACACTAGTGGCTATCATGAGGCATGTCTAGAAGGGACCCAATGGTATCCATGACATTTGTTTCTTTGTTATTGAGTCATGGTACTTATTCAAATTAGATGTAGGCAAAGTAAAGTCTGTACTTATCAAGCATCTACTTGCAAGGAACTAGTTTGTCATCTTTGGTTTGATATTCATCATTGATTTGTATTATGACCAATTGGGAGTCACCATATACTTGTAGTTGATGAATATTTCATTAAACTACTATTTTGAGGCTGATGATGAGGGATTGATATTATACTATATTATTTGTAAAAGGAAAAGTGAGCCTGCATGCTTTAGGAATATAGTTGCCTTGAGGGGTGACAAAAAGGATTCTAGCTCCTAAACCATGATTTGTGAAGGAACCATCAAAGTAGATTTTCCAATTAACTACTTTTGAAGTTGTAAGGATGGACTCATCTGGAAAGTCAATGGTTAGAGGTTAGTGGTCAATGAGAGGAAATTTTTCAAGTTGGTCAGCCACAACCCATCCTTTAATATCTTTTTGGTCCATATATTCAATGTCAAACTCACCGAGTAGCATGACCCATTTAGCCATTCATCCTATAAGAGAGGTCCTAGAAAGCAAGTACCTGAGAGGGTAAAATTTTGAAATGAGTTTGATAGGATGACTTAGCATATCGTGTAAAATCTTTTGAGTTAAAAATGACAACTAAGCATGCTCTTTCCATAGAAGTATAGTTGAGATCATAGACAACTAGAGTCTTACTGATATAGTAGATAGCCCTTTCTTGGATAGTTTCATTATGTTGTGCTAGGAGTACCCCTAGTTCTACTAATGTTGCTGAGATGTGCAATAATAGGGGTTTGCCTAGAGTAGGTGCCATGATGATAGGGGTTGATGCTAGATATTCCTTGATTTGATCAAATGCTTTCTGATAGTTATCATCCCACTTGAAGTGTATATCCTTTCAAAGTAGGTGGGAGAAGGGTTGGCATTTGTCAACAAGTTGAGCAATGAATATGTAGATGGCTTGTAGCTTACCTTGAAGACTGCAGACCTATTTCAAGGTCTTGGGTAGTGGCATGTCCATGATAGCTGTCACTTTTGTTGGGTCAACTTCAATTCCTTGCCAAGATATAATGAAGCCTAGAAGTTTTCTTGATGTCACCCCAAAGACACATTTCTTACAATTAAGGTGGAGTTTGTATTCTTGAAGACATTCAAAGATGTACTGAAGCACTTTGGGATGTTCTGCCCTTGTTACTGATTTATCAAGGAGGTTATCCACATAATCTTCCATGATTGTATGTAGTATGTCATGGAATATGGTAGTTATAACTTATTGATATGTTTCTCCTGCATTTTTAAGACTGAAGGGCATAACTTTCCAATAATAAGTACCCCAAGGAAAAGTGAAAGCTATTTTGTATTGATCATTAGGGGTGATTCTAATTTGATTGTACTTAGAGAAGCCATCCATAAGAGATAACATTTTATGTCCTACTATTAGGTCAATAATGATATTAATGTTGGGGAGTGGAAAGTCATCCTTGGGGCATGCTTTGTTTAAATATCTAAAATCTATGCAAACTTAGATGCCCCAAGTTTCTTGGCAATAGGGATGATGTTTGAAACCCACTCAGGGTAATCAATAGGGTGGATGTGTAAGATGGTAAAAGATGAGCTAATTGATTAATGAATTAAATAGATCAATCTTTGATGCAGGAGCATCCAAGGTTGCAGAGTAATCTTGCATCAACCAAAAACATTTGCATTCTTTCTTTTCTTTAATTTTGAGTTCAGTTCAGTCATTTGCAGTTTCAACATTTTGTACTACATTTACCACATCTTAAGATAAAAGATCACAGAGCAGGACTTATCATCTACATCTACATAATATCCAAGTTTCAGGTCATTTAGACTTGTCTGCTAAAAGTTATCTCTATTAGAAGATCACCTATTTTCACAGAGTAGAGGATACAGGTAGTCAATTGAAGGAGAAGGTTTAGGGAGCACTTCTATGACTTATGGAGCTAAATGGAACATCATTCAAGGCACATAAGGATTAGATAGACCATCCTTGAGGTCCGCACCTTGATTCATGCATTTGCAGAGCATTACCAGATGTTTAGGCTTGACCTATTAGTTTCTACATGTTACATCCCTTGATTGGAGTTTGTAACCTTTCTTGGCCAACACAGAGGATTTATTGATCTTGGAGATGATATATATATATATATATATATAGATCTCTAGGATGTATTAGGAAGTCAATAGTTCATAGATAGCTAAATTTATAGTTTGATAATTGATTTTTTTGGGGCAGGCACTTCATTGCCATATCTTGCATTTCTATTGTAGCCCTGAGATCAAGCTTGTGAGCCCTTGTGATTGTAGCTCGCATGTTGCCAACATATGAGCATTCTGAATATATGATATATTAAGCATTTAAATCTTGCATTGTATTCTATATTTGTGTTGTTTCCTTTGTGTTTACTCTTGCTGCATGGCCTAGATAGTTCATTCTATGAACCCTTTGACTGTGACTACACCAAGTGGTATCAGAGCAAAGTTTGAATGCTTTGGGAGTGAAGTTTTGAAGTGAAGGCATTTTGTAAGATCTTGTGGTGAACTGATCACCAACTAGAGGCAGTCTACTTGTGTTTGTTAATAGATTGCAGAGTGTGAGGCAGTTGCTACCTTCTAGTCAGATCACCAAATTGATGCAGTTACACTGGATCCCAGGAAGAGATGCTGCTGAGGAGGATACCTGCTATAGGCACTATGGCTAGAAGAATGGACAAAATGATGGAGATGATGAAAATAATGAAAGTTCAACTAGATGCTGTAGAAGAAGATAGAGGAGAGGACTAACACCTAGACATGATGTTGAAAGTGATGATGAAGAATTTCAATCTACTGATCAAAATGAACAAACCCTAGAAGAAGAGGAAGAATTAGATCAAGTGAACATGTTGAAATCTATTTCAAAGATTGGAAAAAGACCTAGAGTGGAAGTACTGAATTATACTAGCAATTTGAATCCGAAGGAACTGATTGATTGGATAAATGACTTGGAGGAATACTTTGAATATGAAGAAATTGAAGATCCAGAGAAGGTAAGAATTGCAAAGACTAAGTTGAAAGGACATGCTACTATTTGGTGGAAAGAAGTTTAGTTGTATAGAAATAGAAGAGGAAAAGAGAAGATCACTAGTAGAATTTGGTAAATAAATGACTACGTGACTAAAACTTTTAGTCACAACAACTAAAAATGACTAAATTCTACTAATGTTTTAGAACTTAGCTATAAATGAGTAAATAAATGACTAACTTGGTCACCAACTAAAAAATTATTTAGTCATACAGATAAAAATGACTAAATAGTTAGTAAAACAAATAAAAGTGGGTAATTAAAAAAAATATTTTGAATTGAAAAATTATTGGCAGGATGCTAATCATTTCCTCTCCATTTCTACAATTGAGAAATTATTGGAGGGATGCAAATATTTCCTTCGCTGTCCTTTCATTAGTTTGAGAGTTGAGAGCTTCACAAAGGAATGTAAGCTCGAACTGATATCTTTAGTACAAAAAGTCCTTCATTTTGTTCTTGTCGGATGCTCATTAATGAATGAGTTTGCCATGTATGAAGAGGATTAGCATTTGAAGCTCGAGCCTTTTTACAAATGTTTGATGGAGATTAGAGGACTTCTTCGGCAAGTATAACTTTAGGACACAAGGATATCAGTAATGTAGTATGACTCAGTGCAGACTTCTTCCCGTATTTTGGTGTTTTTTGAGGTTATATTGAGAAATCCTATAAAGCTTCCAAATGTAAGGGTTTTTGTTTAAAGTGGTACATATGATGTTCTTCTTCACAAACATACTTCTTCTCACTCCTCATCCATACTCCAAGAGATTGAAATAGATGCTCATTGCCAACTTCCTCTCTAATTTTTTGTAGTTGTGATAAAAGCTCCCAAGAAAAGTTAACTGCACTCCCACAAGATTGCCACACCAGGCCCTCCGATCTAAGCTTAATTTCTATGGGCATTATCAAATTTTCTTTGCCTCATTTAGTGATAATGATGATGCTAATTCTTCAATGCCTACACTTTGATATGGACTTAGGGCCTGCTTCTACCTCCAACGATGGTTTCCATCAGTTTTATCTTCCTTCAAGATGAGTCTTCCTCCCACTGGTCATTTTCAATGCTGGTGATATAAATCGGGTCTTGTTTGACATATTTATGGTTTTATGATTTGAGGATCACCATACTAAGTTAGAATCTTTTGGTGTGCTTATTGGTCAACTAGAATTCATAGTGTAATTCATGAAAGAAAAATTTCTGCACTACTTGTTAATTAGAAGTTTAATTTTTATATAGCTATAAAAGAGCATTTTATTGTTCATATATACTAATATAGCTATTCCTTGTACAAAACTTGTCAATCATCACTTTGTTTTGCATTTCCCTTTTTCTCATCCTCTTGGCCCAATCACGTACTCCCCATTCCCATGGTAATTTCCTATTCAAATTATATTCCTTGCATTTTAGAGGAGCTTCCAGGCATTCACTTTTCATATTTCCACATACTCCCTCTCCCCTGCATCTCCAGAAACATTGAACCATAGAGAGATGCATAAATGCATCTAAATGTGTAGCTACTTCCCAAATCAATGTATTGGTACTTGAAAATATAAAGAGAAAAAAATGTAAAATGTCTCTTTAATGGTTGTAAATTGTTCATATCCAAGTTTTCTTAGTGTTTTTTGCTTTGCTTTATGTTTAGGAAAAATTATATTTTAAATATCCCCAAATCTAGGGAGCATGCTCTATAATCAAGGCATGTCCCAACCTTGCACCAACAACATATGGGGTACATACAAGTAAATACCTAATTCAACAAATTTTGACCTGATGCAAATGCCCATATAATGGTGATTGAGAGAGATCTACATGTATAATTTACTCTATACATATATACATACATTTGTATATTTCTATTTATGTGTATACACATATACATGTACTTGTGTGTTTGTATGTATATACACATAGACACATATATGCATGTAAAAATGTGTAGATTTCTATAAATAAAGAGATGAGTGTAACAATGATAGCTCATTGAAAGAATCACTTGAATATTAAATATTCCAAGTGCTTAATCCTAAAAGAAAAGATATCTAATAGAGTGTATATATGCATGTACGTAAGTGGATATGAATATGCATGAAAATGTCTATAACGAATACATATTGAAACATATCAACTATAAATATGCATAATCTATCTCTACCACATAAGACATCCTTTATATAATGGTGTGTATATCCCTAAATAATCAATATGCTAGGTGACCAAGCAGCCAACTCAATAACATTGTAGAAAAATTCCTTGCTTAGATTATTAGGGATTTAGGAGTTTACATTGCCTCCAATATACATATTCTATTTATAGATTTACATAAAATTCTAGACATTTTTCTTTTCATGCTCCCATATTTCCGTATCCTCCAATACATTCAAATATAAACTGATTGGGTCTGAAACAACCTTTATCTATTTCTTATTTTATTTAGGTAGTACTATTAAAGTTTACCCTCGATTAGTTTTTCTTGGTGCTTTGTATTTGATCTACTCAATATATTAGATAAGATTTGTGTTTTTGTCATTTAAATGAAGAAATGTACCTATTTTCCATGTAATTTTAGAACATGATTGTAGGGATTGAAGAATAAGTTTGTAATTTTGATGTTGCTACTGCTCAATCTATCCCTTAAGGACTATCATGTTTTGCCTCTTGACCAAGCATCTTCAAGTGCTATCCCACTATCCTTTGACAAAAACTACTCACTATCTTCCTTAACACAGGCTTGTAGCTATTAAAGATAACACTATGACTGTGTTTTTCTATTCACTATCTCTTCATGAATTTAATATTTGCATAAGCTTCCTAATGTAGGGATACTAGATGCAAATGTTACAAAGCTATGCACTAGGAACACCCAATTAAAATTGACATTTGAATATTAATTTCTCAAATAAATATGTGAAAAACACAAATTACTACTTATGAAATATGAGTTATTTTCCATTGTTTTCCATGGTAGATTTTGTCTCTATGAATATTAAAAGCTATGAATAGTGATAAGATCTTAGGTCTGTTAAACCTTAGCACCTTCATCAAAATCTATGGAGGTTTTCCATGTTAAACCTTGTTAGACAAGGTAAAAAGAAGTCATTGTTATCAACTCAAAAGACAATAACTCAAGTAAATGGTTTGTGAAGATAATATGGATGAGTTTCATGATAGTCACAAGGGTAGTCATAGGTATGTGATGTTTCATTGAGGAGTCACAAAAGATTTCTCTCATGAAGAACAATGAATGGAGAATATGAAGGCAGTGTATAATGACATGTCAAACCAAATGATAGAGAGTAGTATGACAAGCCTTTCATGGAAATGTTGTTTAAAGAGAGGTGTCTCTATGATATTTAATGAGATTTTTGTAAATATAAGTTAGCCCTAAGATTATTGTGAACAAGAGCATATTCTTTGGCATAGGAGTATGTAAGTGATTTCTATCTCCACATTGTGAGTGTGAGTAGAAGGTAGTATATAAGGTTTTTTATGAGACACTGTCTTGAATTAGGCCTTAAGGTTGTGTCATGGAAATGTTGCAGATGGCGGTTATAAGTTAGGGACTGTATGACAAGTGTGCATGAAGGATAGATGACAAATAATCCATAGGTCACCTGTGTAGGTCACAAGATAGCCTACACAATCACACTTACAATCATGATAGAAGTGTTAAGCATCTTGTTTTAAAATTTCAAGATGCTAATGGATGAGTTACAACCTATGGAAAATATAAAAGAGGACAGTAAACAAACTTCTAAAAGTAGTCTACAAGTATATGGTTGGTGATAAAGGACAACGTAAGAGACTGTTAGAGCATGGCAGGTTAGAGGAGAGTATTAAAGCAATCCAAGGGACTTAGGTTATTTCCTAGGGTTTGTGAGACCATATGAATACACATGATCTAATAATATAGTCAAATACCTTGTGACACAAACATGGTGATAGTCTACATTATCATGCAACAATTAGTCATCATAGCAAAGAAGCATATCATAGCCATATGATTGTTGAAAAAGGGAATAGATCAATAATAAGGTGTGACAGAGATATTATTTTCAAATGACAGTATTCTCTTATTGCAAACATAGGAACAACAACGTTACATTCTAGAATTGACTCCCTTGACTCAAAACCTATGAGTGAAAGTGTGAAAAGAGTAAGGTATGAATTTGAGAGAAGACCAATGACATTGGTATCAAATACTCATATGATAGTGGCATCAAAGGAGATATCATAGTGTTGTATGAAGAGCTATAAATCAATAGAGCACAAACAATTTCTTGAAGGCAATATAAAAGTCATAATTGAACAATATTTTCAAGGAATTCATGACAATGGTGTAAAGGGTGATGGACTATGCAAACATGTACCAATGTAGAGAATGGTGTTATGATGAAGACCACCACAACACCGCATGGTGGTTGTTGGGCCTTTGCGGTGATGTGGGGAGCTTTCCCCGCATCACCGTGAAGGCCCAACAACCACTGTGCAGTGTTGTGGTGGTCTTCTACACAACACCATTCTACTAGCTCTAATAATTTTTTTGTTTTGATGACATAAATTGGTTTAGTTTTATTCTTTGTGAAATGTATTTCCAAGCAGGAGGCCTTCATTGATCCTAGTGTCAATGATTCTCTCCATATGCTATGGTAAATTTAGGTACTTGGATTATTTCTTGGGCCAGTTTGTATCTACTAGTGTTGTTTTATTAACACACAAAGATAGTTCATGATATCTCATATATTACAAAATTGTAATTCATAAGTTGTGTTTTGGAAGTGGATCACACCAAAGATATTGGGACATGTTACACAAAGTTCAGTGTATCATTGGTCATTGGAAGGTAATGGAAAGCTTTGGAAAATTAAAAAAACTTTTGCTTTTATGTGCTCTTTATGTTATAATACTCCTAAAGAAAAGCAAGGTGCAATATTGAATTTGACTAAAATTCTATTTTTGTGTACTCATGCAAAGCTTGTTTTCTGTTGCCAATGTGCTTTCTTCTATTTTTTCTTTCTTTTTAAAATGTCAACTTATTGGGGCATACAGGGGATTCTAAACCTGTCTGAATGCTTGAGCGAATGACCAATTTAACAAGAAACTAGATAATAAATTATCGATGTGATCCTACTAAAAAGTGGCTTGTTTTGATTGGAATTGCTCCAGGAGCACCTGAGGTGTGTACTATCTAATGGATTTGATATTATTACATTCCTTAATTGATGGGGTTTACGATTGTTATTGACAATAACAAAATTCTATGGATAGAGGCCACAAATTTTCAAGGGGAACATGCAGTTGTTTTCTGTAGAGCAGTAGTGAAGTCAAGCTATAGAAGCCCATGCAGCCATATTTGCATCATTTAAGGTAAAACTCTCTTCCACTCTTTAAGATTATTTTCACTACCATATCAAATGCTTCTTTCTTGTTGTGCTTCCATTTTCATCTTATCTCTAAAATCTGTGGAGTGTTTCCTAACGTTGATTTTGTTTTTCTGTAGGTTACAAGCAATGAAAATCCTTCCATCCTTATTTCCTTTTCTTCAAAAATAATCACTAGAGGGAAGCTCACTTTAAAGTTATACATTATTGAGCTGGGTGCATAGCTAGGTATGGTATTCTATTGCTTCTTTATTTGTAATTTGAACTAGCTTAAAGTTTGCAGAGTTATTGGTTTTTTTTTAAAATAGGCTCTCTTTTGATATTGCAGATGAACTATAGGAACTGTAATCCTATATGCATTGCATAAACTTTCCTAGGGTTTTATGTTCTTGTACATTCACTATTTTTTCTAATTGTCCTCTTGAATAAATGAAGACCTCCTACCTAGCCCATTGTCCTATCTCCTTGTGAATGATGACTGCCTTGTGAGAAGAAGGCTACCTTAGACTGGTGATTGTTTTTCTCTCTATGTGATTGGTGATTGCAACCTTTTAAACTCTTTACACCATTATTTACTATGACAATCAACCTTTGTAACAATCACACATAATCCTTAATCTAATAGTTTAAAAGAGCATAGACATGTCTCATTGACCTGATTCTTTATTGTAAACAAAAGGGGAAATGCTAGTCTACTTTTACCCATAATGCATTATGCCCCTTTTGACTGACCATGGCAATATTTTCTTCTTAGCCTGAGATCTCACTGCCTTAAACTCAAGGCTTCATTACAAAGTCAAAACCCTATCAAATAAATCAAATAATCACACAAAACAACAAACGTGTTTTGAAGAACTAAGCATACCCTTGATATGTTAATTCAAATAACCAAGAAAAAGCAATATGGAGACAAACAGATAAAGTATCAAAGATAATCAACAAGTAATTGAGAACTAGAAGTAATGGCACCAGAGAAATGCAACTTTCTATTGATATGCTTCAAAGATCAGGACTTACAATGTCTCTTTTCAAAAATCAAAATTTCCAGAGAGCTTTCCCATGGTCTTGTTTCCTTGTTATAGGGGTGAAGGAAGCTACAAGCTTCAAAACTTTCACATTCCAAAAATTTCTTTTCAAATACCCACCCCTTGATATGATCTATTACAATATATACTTTTTTGACAAGTCTTAAAAAGATAGCCAATTATATCTTGAATACAAATTGGAAAGCATAAAAATAAAAAGAGACAAAAAGGAGGACGTCCAAGATTTAATGGTGCCTATTGATGCCAACATGATGCTCATTATTCTCCTACTTGATCACTCTTCATCTGCAAGATAATTTTGCTCCCATTAGAAAACAACATAATCACTAGGCCATTTATATTCTTGAATCTAGAGCAGGTTGGCCTGGTGATCTTTCCATCTTTTGTCCAACAACACTTTGACATCCATGATGAACTTGATATATCCAACATCCAGGGCAATCACCCTATCCAGAATAACATTGAAACTGAGAATATTTATGTTGTCATCCTTTTTCAAGAAATCAATGATTTGAGAAACTATCTGGCTAAACTCATTCTTCCATGCATCAAAATCTTTAATCTTTTCATCTTCTATCAAAATGGAAGGAATAAACTGGTGCTTGAAGGTGGAAAAAGAATCAATCTTTGCTTGCATTTTTTGGCTCTCACCATTGACATAATGGAATTCATCTAGGATCATTTTCACCATCTTCTTGGTTGGCTCAAGAGTGAAGCCAGAGCACTTGGGTCTCTTTATAGAACCTTGCACAAAGTTAGCAATGTATGGTGTGCAAGTTGCCATTTCTTGTATATTGGGTCCAAAACAAAAAGATTGGCCTTCAACTGACCAATGGCCTGAGATAAGGATGAATAGCATTCATGCACATCTTTCAACTTATCAACAACCAATTTTACTCTGTATTCCAAATTTTTTTCAAATACTTCAAGATTTTTCAATCTAGCTTCATCCTTTGTCATCTCATTCTGCTCTTTCAATTCTTCAATTTCCTTTTCCAACTTTAATTTTAATGCATTCAACTGCTCAATTGGCACTGTAGCATCACTGGTTTCTTGTGGCATAGGGGCTTGGTATGACACAATAGCCTGGCTTTGAGAAGAACTAGCACCCTTCATTTGTTGCTTGAGTTTGACATTTTCTAGATACAACTTGTTCACTTCATCATTCAACTCAATCTAAGTTTTCTCATAATCAATCAATATTTGCTCCAACTTTTTGACAACAGTTTAAGTGAACATTGCAGAGTGCATGGTAAGAGTGGCTGCTTCAAGTACTGATGTATCCTGGAATGTTTTTACTATGGCTGTCCCCTTCTTCTCTTGGACTACATCAAGTAATCTTGGCTCGTTGGTGTTCTTTTGTGTGGTCCATATTGTTAGAGTTTTTGTTTTTGGGTTGAACCCACAACCATTGACACCATCCTTGTAATCAAATTCTGAGACTATCATAGGGTCATCCTAATTCCTTGGTCCAATAGAAACATTTTCTTCAATTCAAGTCCAGGGATGATCAACATATTACTCTTGAAGACCAACTATCTAGCCTCCTCAGGGGTAACATTTATTTCATCAATTTTCATTTCACTAAAAGTTTGGGTCACAATTTGATCATGCTATGATTCATCAACACCCATCTTATTTATCTCAACTTTCTCCTCAAACTCCCTCATCTTTATTTTCGACTAGAAGTCTGAATTCTAGAGTATTTATGAAACCATCATCCTCCATGAACCTCATTGAGGCCACAACCCTTTCATCTTCTTGTAACTTAGTCTCACCTTGTCCTTGTTCCTCCATTCTTTCTTCAGGTTTGTGGGCCTCTGTTTCTTCACCAACCAGTGGCTGATCTACTTCCTCTTCATCTCCCATATGCTTCAGAATACTGGCCACCTCCTCAATATCTCCAACTCCTTCAATCATTTCATATGAAACCAATGGAGAAACATCATTAGTCTTTTGCCTTTTGGGAGGAGGTGAATCAGAAACTGTAGGATCTTGAAGTGACATTGCATCAGGGGGAGGCTCTTGAATTACAACTCCTGGTGGCCTCTTGACTGGGAGCTTGGTAGCCTTTGTAGGCTCCTTTTCAAACTTGTCATAGATTCTTTGAAAATTATCAATGACCATATCTTTTATCTTCAAGGGGTCCTTCTCATCAATAAAAATCCTTCAAAATTAGCGTTTTTCTTTCTCTTGTCATCCTCGATCCTTTTTACAATCTCCCATTTCCTCTTTCTATTATACACTTCATCAAAAGTGACACAATTTCTAATCACATCCTCATCAAAATTTATTTGATAGGATACCCCCATTCTAGTCAGAATGACTTACCTGACAAAATTCATGTGACCCTCTGGATCACAAACTCTTTCGGTCGCTAATTTCAAAGAATACTTAGCCTTCAAATAGGCCTGCAACTCTTCCAAAGTGTCTGAACCAACTGACCAATCAATAAACACAGTAGAATCAGGAAGGAAAGTGCCCTTCTTTGCCTTTTTCATCACATCCTTCTCCATCCAAAGCATCTACCACATGAACTCAAGGAATGTAATTCTATCTGGCACAAACTTTGGCAACACAAGGGGTGGCTGAGTACACCCATAAGCTCTGATTATTGTATGGTCTGGAAAGAAAAACCAATCAACAAAGTTATGCTTATGAACTTATGTTGGCCCATGAGAAAGAGGCCTCAACATCTCTCTGACCTCTTTGGTCAATCTAGGAGAAGGGCAACCAAGTGAATTCATTATTCTGATTGCAAACTCATCATGGAAGACTACATAATTACAATTATTGCAATGAATATCCCATTTGTAGCACCAACATTGTGTGGGCAACCTTTGCCTCTTTTGGTCAATCACACTCAAATCCATTTTGCTAGGCCATTTTCCCCTATTTTGATATAGTATCAAGTGACACAACAAGGAATAGTATTTGAAATCAAGGGGCTTCTTATTTTCTCTGATTTGTAATAGACCATCGTGCATCTTCTTTTCAATATATTGTGCACCTCTAGATTCTGAATCCTCATGGCCATCATCATCAAATCCATAGGCATTTTGTCTTGGGCATCAATGCCTAGCACGTAACACAAAGCAAAGTATGTCCTGGGTAAAAGCAAGAAACTTGATCTACATGTAGGGGAAGTCGCGCAGGGAAAAGAATTCCTGACAGGAACGGGCACCTGAACCTAAATGGGTACCCGTTTAGTAATGGGTACCCATTTAGTAACGGGTACCCGAGCCTAAATAGGTACCTGTTTAGCTTCAGGTGCGCATTACTAAACGGGTACCCATTTTCAAAAATGTATATATTTTTAAAAAATAGCCTTGCGGGCTCATTTTCTTCCACCTCCAGCAATGCCGATAGCTACAGTGACAGCCTAAGAATGGGTACACGTTGTTGAAGGCCCTACCAGCACAACTCTAGAGTTTTTTTTTCCCTGTCACCTCCTCCCGCCACCTTGTCACTTCTGATCTCCTCCAGGTTGGTTGTTTGCTAGTTTTTAACTTATTTTTTATGTTTTTTTTGTGATTGTAGGATTAAAATGAAAATTGGGGTTTCACTTGTTATTAGAGTTTTATGATTTTTTTGTGATTGTATGTTTTGATAAACCCTAAAACCATGTTGTACTGCAAACCCTGAAAACCTAAAATATAAACCCTAAAAAACCAAATTATAAACCCTAAAACCATGTTGTACTACAAACCCTAAAAACCTAAACTATAAACCCTAAAAAACCAAATTATAAACCCTAAAACCATGTTGTACTACAAACCCTAAAAACCTAAACTATAAACCCTAAAAAACTAAATTATAAACCCTAAAACCATGTTGTACTGCAAACCTTAAAAACCTAAACTATAAACCCTAAAAAACCAAATTATAAAGATTTAACTGTGTGTGAGTATGATTCGAATGCATTTGACTTTTCAATGACTTCTAATGGGAATGTAATAGCATTCAAAAGAAGCTTTGTGAATTGAATTATTGTGGTCAAACAAAATTTTATATTGAATTGACTTGAAATTCCAAATAAGCCACTCTTCAATCCTCCTAAAAATGCAAACTACTAATAAAAATATCTTATAATTACTTTACTATATATCTTCATCATCATTTACTTGTATTCCATTTGTGACCTCTACAACTATTATTGCTTTTGAGGATCTCATAGTTTCATTTGAATCCCATGCCATGCCCATTGACTACACAGTTCTCCATCTCTTAGATTCTCTTCGCTTTGAGCATTCTTTTCCTCCTATTAATTCCATTGCAACCACCATTGTTGAGACATCATCCACACTACACATTGTTCCACCACCACCTGATAGTATGCTTGATAGTATTGCCCACAATCCACCATTTTCATCCATCTTTACTGCTTGTGTTGACATAGATAGATAGTTTGACAACATCTTTAAATGTTGATTTAGAGCATGATGATCTTATGGCCAATAAAGTCCCACTTGGTTGTGATCCTTAGATGCCTCTTTCTCTACCCTACTTTTGTACATATCTTCTCTCATCCTTATTCTTATGTGTTTATTGTCCCTTGTTATGTGGATGAGCTATTATATATGCCAACACTTGGGGGACATCGTATGATGTGTTTTTTGGTACTCCTTTTCTTTCCTCTATTTGTTTCTTACCCTGATTCTTCTTTGTACCTATTATCCCTATCCTTCCTTGACCATGTTTAAGGAGGATGCAAAGCATTAGGGACCTCTTCATGTTGACCCAAATATAACACATTTATCCACTTTAGCCCTTGTCATATATTGTGTTTTTATCCTACAGTTTTCTTCCCCATGGTTGTGTTGTTCTAGACAATGATGAGTCTGTATTCATAATACCATTTTATGTATTATTAGGATTGACTCCATCAGGCACAAGAACCCTTTGTTTTGATTTCCCATATATCCTATAGTAGATCATTGCACCTCTCTATTTGCCTCTTTTTTGTACCCCCATCTCCTATCTCAATCATCTCTTATTGTCTATGTACATCTTTCTTATACATATTATACATTCATTATTTATATCATCTATGCCACAATAAGTCATTTATTCCTCTCCTATTTATCTCTATCATCATATCTTATTGTTATGATTGCTATCATAATTCTCCTTATATAGTGTTATTGATCCCCCTATGACTCATACATGTATCTTACTATCATATATTTCCACATGATATATGTATATTATGACCATCTTCTATTACATTATCAATTCTCATCTCCTCACTATGACTCTATCACATGGCCATAGATGTACCTAGTGATGTACCCTTCATTTATGCATTCTAGAAGGAATAGATTTTGTTGATATTGATAAATCCCTTTTGGTAATATATATATCCTACTTGTATTTCCATGTTTTATATTCCATCATATGTCCTACTCATATCTTCTCATATTTTTCATAGTATATTTTTCTCTTGTCTACCCTCACCTTCTTGCCTATAGCAATTTCATAGACCTAGTCACATTATTCTTGTATTTTGTAACTTTCATTATCCACATTTCTATTATCTTATGCTATGTAGAATTCCATGATTTGTCTAGGCTTGTATTTCTCATCCCACTTTCCTAATATTAAATCCCACTTTTGATTCCTATAGGATTGTAGGTGGATCTTTCATGTTTTCATTCATCAAGTGTTGAGTTCCAAAGAGTTAGCTTACCATGAGCCACATTGAAAAGAAATACATTCTTTAAAAGTTATTAACTCATCTGCATGCATACCCATCTATCATGTCATGTTACTAGCCTAGTCTAATCTTTAGTGATGAGCCCTTGCATATTACTAGTTGCATGGGGTTAGACCTAGGAGGTTGTTGGCCCATGCCCCAAAGTGCAAATTTTTATGTTTCTTATGTGCCTTATTGCTTTGGTAAACCCTACATTGACAAGTGATTGGAAATATTATACAATGGGGTTTCATGTTTGTTTGATTAGGCTTTTAGTCCAGGCATTTGTCTTAATGAGATTCAAGTTGTCTTGTGTATGTATTTCTCCCACAAAAGTATGTAAATTTGATGTATCTTTAGATTGTGTTTTCTACTAAAAATATAATCCCTCTCTTCTACAAATATTACTCAAACTAATAAAAGGGGAATAAAATATCTCAGGTAGAGAATATGAAACATCAACAAGGAGAGAACAACTTTGAGCCAAGTCATAGGGTATGGTATCCCCTCTTCTTTTTCAAGATTTGCAGAACCTTGGAGGGTGACCCTTGAGGTCTCTCTAATAGGATAATTAAAAAGAAATGAACAAATATGAATAAGTTCTTAGAAACCATGAATAAACCTACAAGACCTCACAATAAGATGTACACAAGCATGCATATGCATGTTATAATGAAATTAATGTACACCCTAAAAATTCCTTATTATGTTTTTGTGTCCATATTAGCCTTAACATGTTTGTGTATGTATTTTGTCATTTTGGCCCCTTTTCCTTAGCCTAAATCACCCCTAGCCATCCATGTTCCCCTTTCCTATGTTGTTGCCACGGTCTTACATTTAGAGTTCCTATATGTCCATTTTCATCTAATTTTTATCCCTATTCAATGTCCTAACCCTACCTTTAATTTCCCTTTAATTTATCCCCCTTTACCCCCTTGCAAAACCATTAATATTGTGCTAACCCCATCTTATGTGAAAAGCCCACCTTTGTACTTCCTAAATCTTTCCTTCACAAGATTATCATGGTTGTTCAAATTGTGAAGGTAAATCAATAACTTAGGAAAATGGTGGTGTGATTGAATGGAAGAGATAGAGGGTTAAACCAAGCATTAGAACTCTTACATCTCATGAAATATCAATCTCATTATTTTAATAGTAGAGTAATTTAATTCAAGTAGTAGGTGCATGACCTTTTAATAAGTTGTTGGCTTCTTTTTGAAGTCCTTTGATTTTCAATGATAATGATAAACTGTGCATGGGAGATGTGTTTGAGAAGTTAGATTAAATAAGGGTATACAAGATATATTTAGGGTTGAGGCATCATCATTTGATCATATTATATGATAAACTTGTGCATGTTTAATTTTCAAGTATTACTTGCTCTCTAAATTCATGGATATTTTAAACTTTCATTTATAGATCTATTAGATTAAGTTTAAATTTATAGATATTTGTTTGTAAGTTTTCAATATGTATATATTTGTGAAATTATACATTTGTAAGTTTTTCATATGGATGTATTTGGAAATTTGCAGGAGACATCTAATGTATGACCAGAGTCTAGATGAATTTTTAATAGATGACATTCTTTATGAAAACCCCCCACCCCATGATCCACCTCAAAACCCCCCATCCCCTCCACCTCAAAACCCCCCACCCCCTCCACTTGATGAGGCCCAATTGCGGCAAAGCATTAATGAAAATATTAATGCAACTGAGGAAAACATTAATTTGATTAATAATCAACCTCACTTGATGCCTCCTCATGTGGTTCAGTTTGCATCTTTGATGCAAACCATTATTGATTTTGTTAGGTCTATCGATGTAGACCTAAATAGATTTCACCTTTGGTGAGAGGAGAGGAGGCAATTCTATGTAGATGGTATTTCATATAAAGACATCCATGATCTCCACATAACAAAACAAACATTAGCCCCATTTTTTTGTCACCCAAAAACTAATCAACCTATAGTTGCAACAAAAAAAAGAATATCAATTAAGTGGTGTAGGCATGAGGCGATTTCGAGACATTTTTGGGATCGGTGGTGGATGGTGTTTGATCACCCACCACATGCTAATTATGAGGTACTGCTATATTTTTTGAGAAAATTATGGGTGGAGTTTCAATTAGGTCAAAAACCCAATTATTTTGATATGAGAGAATTTTAGGGTGTTGGTCGTGGGATGCCACAACATAGACCAGGGGCACAAGTTGATCCCAATCGATCCGTTCCTTCTGCTCCTATGGCTGTTCTTGTTTTGCCCACGATTCCTGCACCTATTTAGCACTAGGCAGTGTTGTCAACATTAGGAGCATTGAGTAGACTCTTGGGCAATCTCCCTGAACAAGCTACCCACATGGCAGATGAATTTAGTGGTGGAGAGCATCATGGAGGAGTCGATGCATCTCATCATAGAGCCTCAGGCATGTCAAGGGCACATTTGTGTACAAATTGCAATCAAACGTGTTATGGTCTTGCTCCTACATCCACATTAGATGCAGCTACAACAGAAGTGGAGTCATACTTGGATCTACTATATTCGGATGATAATCCTACACAGGTACATTGACCACATTTTATTAAGTATTTCAAGTGCATAATTTGAACATATCAAAATTTATATAAATAATTGAATGAATTAATATATAATTGTGAACTATTTGTTGTACAGATCTCAAGTCACTCTAGGGTCACATCACGATTTGATACATTGAGTTTTGCATCGACTACTGTAGAGATTGGCACACCTTACGGGGTAAACCAATATATCTTAACCCTAAAACCATATGTATCTAATTCTAGTTTAAATTTTCTTCTTGAAACTTATCAATATTATATTTTAAATTAACAAGTGTATAAATAAATAAATAACTAAATGTACATGTATGTGAAACACTACTGTTACATCGAGGCTCAGGTCATGTGACAGTTCCCTTGTCTGACCGACCATGTGGCTCAGGTGTTTCTTGCATTGATCCTCCATCGTCAGCTGTTATGCCTGAGTATTCCCTGGTGTGTGTTTTAAAATATTGTACTAAATTTAAACTAAGTTTCTTTTTTGAGTTTATATAAATTTATATATGCACCCATATATATGTAAGTGCATGATGATAGGAGTGCGACTATTGGTCAGGTTGCTAGTCAGGGACAATTTCATGAGCCATCCACACATTTTGAGGTCCTAAACTTTACTAAATTTTCTATGTGCAATTTCTAGGTCTTTATATGCTAAATAAATTCTAACTTATTTCAAACTTGCTTTATTTGAAATTCTAGGAATTAGCAGATCAAACTTTTGGTCAAGAAGATGAAACAACTATACCACCTGCACAACAAAATGTGGGAGTAGATGAGCATGATTGCACAGTATTTTAAATGCACACTTTAAAGCCTACATTTAAATATTTAATTTCTTTTTTTTTATAAATTAAATTAAATTTGGATGGTAACCTAATTCTTGAGTGTTTTAAATTTGAATATCCAGGAATTAGCACTTGATGCTTTACGATCACTTGGACAACAGAATGTGGGAGGAGATGACCAACATCATATGGTAATTTAATCATACATTAAAGTCTAGATTTAAATATTTAATATTAGTATTTTATAAATTAAATTAAATATTCAATCAAATGAAATTCAAAATGAAATTTACATTTCAGAAGCACATGTATGTGTCATTTTAAATTTTTTTAAATCTGATTGCAAGTTTCTTTCTCTTATGTACAGCATGAGGTAGATCCATCTATTTCACGAGGAAGAAAGAGGCCTCTTTCAAATTTGAACTTGAGTGATGATCATACCTGACATAGATATTTATATCATAGACTGAACTATATGATGTGCATTATTTTTTATATATGCCGTGCTAGGACTTTGACTATATATGTCAAACTTGCTATTACATGTACTTCTAGATATATTTCAGTATTTCATGAACTATGATTTGTATTTATTTATATGTTGACTATGAGTAGATGTTTTAGTACACATTTCATGGGTCCTACCTATATTTTATAGTATTTCATTGACTTATCTAGATAGATCTACATGTATATATTATTGACTATATGCTTGAACATTTTAGTATGTTAGATAACATGTTAAAGATAATATGTTAAATATGCTTCATTGTTCACTTCTAGATTATAAATTATTTAATTGAGACATGTTAGAAGATTTCTCTCTACTACATTTTTTAATTTAAGAAGTGATTATGCATTATGGTTCAATAGTTATAACTGAAATAGTGAACAATCTATTAACTGCCAAAATTAATTAAATGTTTTCATTTATATTTATATTCAAAATTCTAATACATTACCTCACAAACCTAAATTAAGTTAATTTACATAGTGGAATAGATAGGTTTGGTGTTACAATTATCTAATAGATAAGTTTGGTGTTACAATTATCTAATAGATAAATTTAGGGCACTTTATAACAAGGTAATTTACCTAGGATAAACCTTGCATTTCCCTTCATGTATGTGTTAAAGTAGACTTCGTAGTTATAGTAGAAATAATGTTAGAACTAAAGATGGGGTTCATGTAGATGCATGCATAATAAAAAAGTAAGGTCATTCACTCTAATAGTCTAGTGTACACAAGCATACATACTCTTTAATACAACAATTAATTTGGCAATAAAATGAGATGTGTGCAATCCAATGCAATAGCTAGAGTGATTTTCTTCAAAAGATAAGTGCACCTATTACAATTTTCTTCAAAAGTTGAAACAACCTACAAAATACAATGGTGTAAGGCTCAACCCACTATGTGAGCAATTCAATACAAAATTTGGACTAATATTCTTCATAAGGTAACATACCTAGTCCAATTTGCTACATATGGTAAAGTGAATTGCAAAATATGATAAAATGATAAGGATGTTAGGCTCACTTTGATAGTGTCCAAACAAAATCTTCCTTAAAAAAACATTCAAAACATGATTCAAATGAAGCATTCAATTCTTGTAGAGAAACTAACTCTTTAGAAGAAACTAGAAGGAAATTCAAATCTTATCCACACAATATAAGCTACAAAAAAAATTATCACAATTTGAAATTATTCAAGAGAGATTTTGTGCATAATTTCTTGTGAGGGTTGTGGTGATCAGAAGTAGTACTTGCAACTAATACATCTTACAAAAATCCACTTTCAATTATGCTTTGATGGATTCTCATATGTACAAGTGAATATCTAATGTGTAGATAATTTTTTCAAATTTTTGAATAGATAGTATATACCTTATCAAGGCCCCTTCATTTTTCCTATTTTTGACAATCCATTTTCTGCTCCTTCTAGAACTTCCAGTTTCATGTGTTTAGCTTTAGTAGCCTTCTCCAAGTGATCTCTTCTTGTATTTATACATTCTCTTGAGATCTTCTCTTTTATACCTTATTGGTTGACAATGTTGGTGCATTAATCCCTTATAATGATTACTAAGAATGTTTCTAGTGCTAGGGAATTATTTCATTTTTGAGATTCCTTTTGCTATGTAGATTCTTGTCTTGGTTTGATTGGCCATTCTCTTAGTAGTTCTATTGAGTGGGTATTAGGGATTATCTTCAAGTTCTTAATAACATCTTTGATTGGTCATGAAGGCAAGTGGCTATTAGGGATTGTTATGACAATCATATAGGTGTTTGGATGACCACTTATGCATTTTACAGTCCTCTCTTGTTTCATTAGGACAATCCTATAATTGGTTTAGTAGCCTCTTATGAATTTCATGAAGGCCACTTGTTGCCATAAATACATGTCTATCTAACTAGCATATGATGATTTAGAATGATATAAGATCATCAATCACTGTGAAAACCTCTTGAAGTCCTAACATGATTACTTTATTGTTTCATGAGTGTCCTATTTGTTTCATGACTATCCTATTTGTTTTATTATTGTCATATGGATTTTTGCAATGGACTTTAGATGATATAACCTCATTATGACTAATTTTTAGATTTGAATTGCTCTTATGAGAACATCTCAATGATTTATGATAGTCTAGATTGGATATGGCAATAATCTTCATGCATGACAATAATCTTCTCTTTTCTATGACAATGAGTAACCTTTATGGTAGTCATTTAGTTTGAAATAATGACTATTTACTACCTTACCTATGCATGATAACCCTCATTATTACCTTAGCAGTCGTAAATAACTCTACAACACCAATGACTCAATCCATACCATGATACTTATGACTACACCTAGGTAATATGATAGCACAGTCCCATATTTATTGGTGATAACATTAGACTATTCAAGATAATGATTGAAGGATATAGAGGAGAACTATGGCATTCATAGAGGTGATATTAAACCATTTCAAATATGCAAACTATCCTAGGACTATTTCCCTTTAAATATCATGACACTACTACACAATCATGAATGAATGAGAGTTAGAGTGAGTAGATGGATAGGTTCTACACAAGTCTTTTCAACTTTTGTGCATTTAAATAATATAAAATAAATGCTAAATCAACACATCTCAAAACATAGCTAAAGTGGGTACAAAAATGATAGGAAAAATACGAACTATATACTTATTGAACCTCTACACTAATATCATTTGTGGAAATCATAAAATAATATTCAATCCATGAAAATTAAATACATAGATCATAAAAAGAGTCTCAAAACAAAAATAGGTCCATTATTAAACATATGAGTATATCTATACAATTAGCTTATAGGTCCATGTTATTAGTTTGACATGACTACAAAATTGATCTACCATTTATATTATGATGAAATCTTGTAGTGGCAATCATGGAAAAATCTACTTGTAGGATACACCTGCAAGAAATAATGAATGTAAATGAAAATGAAAGAATATGTACCAAAAACACAAAATATCAATGCAATATGTAACTAGATAACACAAAAGAGGATGTAAGATGATGGCTTAAGGGGATCTAAGAGGATGTCTTAAGGGGATACATAAGAAGATGGCTTTAGGGGATGTATAAGAGGATTAATTAAAAGGGGAGCTAGAAGAGGATGTCTTAAGGGGATACAAAAGAGGATAGCTTACTTGGAGAGATGTACACGAGTCAATTTACAAAGTATAAGATAAAACTTGATGGCTTAAGGGGATGTAAGAGGATGGCTTAAGGGGACCTAAGAGGATGAATTAAGGCAATGTACAAGCGGGTATCTTTAGAGGATGGATGAGAAATATATATATATATATATATATATATACATATATGTATATATATATATATATATATTTCTCATCCATCCTCTAAAGATACCCACTTGTACATTGCCTTAATTCATCCTCTTAGGTCCCCTTAAGCCATCCTCTTACATCCCCTTAAGCCATCAAGTTTTATCTTATACTTTGTAAATTGACTCGTGTGTGTATATATATATGTAATTACCTAATTTGAGTTCACTTTTAGTTGAAGACTACAAAATTGACCTCACATACTTGTATGATGAAAACTTCTATTGATAATCATGCAAATTTGACAACTTGTCTAGGGTACACCTACAAAAGTAATGTTCAAATGTACAAGTAAATTAACTATATATTTACATGAGTTGATACAAAATAAATAAGACAAGGGGAATAATATAGAAGCTGAAATGAGAATGAAAAAATTTATATACCAAAAAGACAAAACATTGATGCATTTGATGTAACTAGATAACATTATAGGATACATTTAAGAGGATGGATTTAGGGGATGTAAGAGTATGGTTTACATACCTGGAAATTTATTCTATTGTACCATTTACATCCTCATTTTTTTGTAATGCATCTATAATTGACTCATGTTCTTCCATCGAAAGTGTCCATAAAGTTTTGTTTATTAGAAGGTTTGCCTTGATATCTGACTAGTTTTATAATTGTTGCCACAACCAAATGTGAGTAGTGTATGATCTTCTTATGTGTTTCATAATCTTCAAATGCAGGCAAACCATTCCTTCTTATTAGATATTTTCGTAGCCAAGTGCCAACAACAACCACATAACCTGTTGGATACTCCATGTTATCATCATCTACTCTAGGATGTAACAACTTTTGTTTTGTCTCAACACATCGAGCCAACCAATACTTGGTTTCCTCTTCATTGCCCTCAGGTGCAACAACAACATACACCTGTCCTACAAAAAAAATTATGTAATTCAATAAAGTGTGACATGTATCTAAATCACATAAATTTGTACATGCATACATATATAATTAATTATATATAGATGTACAAAAAAATCACAATAAAAAAATATTGATAATAAAAGTACCTTCTTGTACAAGGTTTGAAACATGATCATAGTCATCTAATGAAAACATTTGATTATCATCTTCAATTATTGTTTCAAGTTGATCTTGTGTTTCTGTAGGTGTCAAGGATCTTTGTTTCCATTCTTCAACCCATTCTGTATTTTCACATGCTCCCCAATCACTTGTAATACAAAATTGACAAAAACATGCAAGCTCCCTAGTCCATATAGTCCATGTGCTTGCATTTGAACTCTTAAATGAATGTCATTTTGTTGATCCAGTTATTGTCTTACAATCAAGTCGAGTAGGAATATTCTCTTCTTCAACTAACCAGAAGAATCATCGAATTGTAGAGTTCTCACTTGATCCCGTAGATAATTTTTCATTACACCAATCCACAATTGCATGTGCATCTCTAAATTTGGCTGCATCCTCAAATTTTAGTGGCTCTCTAGCAAGAGCTCTTTTCACACATGCTCCAGCTCCATCATGTTCTCCTTTACCATGTCCAGCTTAAAAAAAACTCCACATATGTTGGATATTGTTTTCTTTGTGAGCCCTACATAGCCAATAAAACATTCTTACATTTTTGAATTGCCCTATACAATTATCTAACGATATAAAATGTTGTGCCATCTGGATTCCTCTTTCTTTTAAACTTTCATAAAATTTTGTGAAACAATATTGCACAAACTCTGAAGAGCGTAACCGGTTATCACTCAAATAGAAATGATACTCCCTAAAAAATTTTCTATTATCTTCTGTACTATCATCTGCATGTCTGTATACAATATGAACAAATATGGCCACTTGCATTGAATTATAATACTAAGATTGAATTTCCTCTTGTGGAGCAAGAGTATAGTTTTCTGCAAAGTCAACCATTGATAGGATAGTTCCAATTGGAAATGTGTTTTTACATGAACGAAATTGTCCATCAAGCCACCAAGCATATTGGGAGTATTTGACATATTTGGATACAATATTATCCTTAAAATCTTTGATGAATGCATGCACACAAATTTTTTCAGTGACTAACTCACAATGCTTTCCAATTTTTCTATCCTTTAAAGAATATTCAACATTCTTGAATCTTTTCACATCCACTAATTGTTGTCCAAATTCATGTGAAATATTTTCATGCATACATTCTCCTAACAATGAAAAGTTGTCACATCTATTGCATTGTCTAGAAATACATGCTTTTGAATAAAATAAGTATCCAGTAGATGTTTCACAAAACAAACCTGCTACAAACTCCTTAATTGTTTGAGGTGGCATATTAATACCACATTCCTGCATAATTTTGTCAGCAGGCAAAGTAGAACATATATATCAAAAAACATCATAATAATAATGAAATTGCACAAGTTTTACAACAAGAGATTCGCTGTTTATTAATTTTCACATACCAAGGTTTACATTTCTCGAAAGATCTTTGGCTTATGGTAATATTAAATAGTTCTAACACTAAAACATCTAAGAATTTTTTATATAATTCAGTTTGAGTCATGTCTAATAGATGTTTTGGATGAAGATCACGAATTTTAGACCCCACTCGTAATTTTAAAACATCTCTAACATTAAATGATACCCTTGTATTATCATGCCAATATTTTTCAATTAAAGATTTGATTTCACTATTTAATTTCATGTCATAACTTGGGAGTCTACCACTAAAACTCCAACATTGGTTAATTGGATCTTTTTCAATAGATTCTCTTCTCTTTGTTGCTCTTCTCAAAGTTTTAGGATTTATCTTTAGAATTTCACTTGTCTTACTTATCATTCTTTTATTAGAAGATGATTTATTGACTAAAGCAGTTGTTATAGCTCTTTGTGCTGCATTGCCATCTTTAGATCGACTCTTTTTACCAATAGAATCAATAGCATTAGCAACACTAGATAAAACTTGTTTGATTGATTCATCTTTTTTTTTTAGGTTTTACAAAGATGCCTAACGTTTTCATTACTTTTCACAATTTCCACATCTTCATCAATTACATCATAAGTTGACATTGAAATCCAAGACTTTTTCTATAATTTTTTTTTTGTATAATCTATTTGCATGAGTTCTCATTTGCCTCCAAGAAATCTTACTAGAAAGATTATCTAAGACATTTCTTTCAATCTCAAATAAAACATTTTCATTTTCACTCCTAAAAGGGATATCATTCTCATTCATATCATCAATAGGTGGGTTTGAAGACATACCTGGATTTGTTTCTATAGTCGTGTTTTCCATATCATTGAAAGTTGGCTCCGAAGACACACCTAGATTTGTTTCTATAGTTGTGTTTTCTATATCATTGAAAGTTGGCTCCAAAGACACACCTAAATTTGTTTCTATAGTCATGTTTTCCATATCATTGAAAGCTGGCTCTAAAGACATACCTGGATTTGTTTGTATAGTCACATTTTCTATATCTTCAAAAGTTGGGTTTGAAGACATACATGCATTTGTTTCTATAGATACATTTTCTTCCAAATTCACCATTTCCACATTTGCATCATCTACATTCATCCCATCATTTATAGTCTCTTGAATGTCTTTCTCTTCAATACTCATGGAACTAGATGCTTCAATATTCTTCATCTCTTGAATCCTTGCTCTTCTATCTCTTTGCCTTTTTGCTTCCTTCTCTATTTGCTTCAATTTCTTGAGGTGTCATTACCCTCCTTTGTTTTTTTCTTTGATGTTGATTTGATCCCATGATTACCAAACTCTCTTGATAAAATAACAATTGATACTTAATCCAATTTCATAATTGATGTACTTATTTGAAATTTTGAAGTAGAATTAGATGTAGATCCTTTGTTCCATAGATCTTGAAGTAAAAAGTAGATGTAAAAACAAAAACCTTCTTTCTTTATTCCTCTTGAAAATAGCTCATGCACTTGATTTCACTTTAGAATTGTTCATATGATTGACTCCTTTCAAAATCTGAATAGAATATGACATGTCAAGAGATTCCACAAAACACCTGTAAGTAAAAAAATGTAGAAATTGTCACTATCACGCCATACTGATCAGACTTGCAAGTTGCAGGGATACAGTAATAGTATGTTTTTCCCTAATATGGGAAATAACAGGTATAATAGAAACAGGTACCCATAATGTAACATGTACCCGTTTTATAATGGGTACCCGTTATATGAAATTTGAAATCACCGACCACCTTTTCCCTTCCCTTTGCTTGGGTTTTAGGCTCGGGATAGGCATGGTTGGCCGACCTTGAGCCTTGGACCTGCAAGTTTTTTTCTAAGTATAGAACAAGAAGAAACACTGAGTTTACCTATATGGCTGAGGACCTTTTTTTCTAAATTTTTTTACGAAATGAAAACCCATTACAGATGACATTGTCTAGTTTTCAAATATGTAATTTTTTTTGTTATTGAACATGTTCTTCTATTTATTATTTAATTTATGAGCAAACTGGTCCAAAAACTTGAAATGACAGGTGTTTGTATTTTTTTAGTAACTTTTAATTTTTAAATTTAAAAAAAAAAAATTATATGTCATCAATCTACACATCATTCTTTACACAATGAAAAAAAAAAATTTTATGATTTTTTTGCTCAAATTATGTTGGCCGTACACGAGGGCTTTTCAAAAGTAGCAATTAGGCCTAATAAAAAATTAATAATAAAAAAATTATTTGGAAAAAAATTATAAAAAAATATTCTCGTCAAACTTCACTATACTACACATCTTTTCCCAAAAGGATTTTGAAAAATAATTTTATTTAGGTCAAATTATGTTGGCCATACACATGCATGGTATGGTTAAAAAAATTGACTTTTAAATAGTGGTTTTTAGAAATGCCTATTGAAAATCAATTTGTATCATCTGGGTATTGAAAAAAATTACATATTTGGAAACTAGACTCTGAGTACTACATTTTATATTTAGTGACTTTTTAAAAGATTCCATCTCTAAGTGCTTAAAATTTTAAGGTCAAATGTGACAAATTCTAAAAATCAGGGAAAACACTTCCACTTTTTAGCCAAAAAGTGGACCCAACTTCTTGCACCGACCCTCCTCTTGAAATAAAAAACAAAATAATCAACAACAAAAGGCTCAACAATAGTGGATGGAATTTCAACTCTTCTGTTATTAGCCCCTTTTCTCATGTACATGGGCAATTCATCATTCCTGTGTGTTTTTTTGAGGCTGTTATATTCTTATTCACTCTTCTTCAAGTCAACCTGTTTGAGGGCTTGCTTACTGAGCATGAAACAATCAATAATTCCATTTCTATCCAATGTTACCAATGGTGACCCATTAGGCAATCTAACTGTCTAGGTGGCTAGATGGTAGCACTATGCAAATACTCTAATCAGTTCAACATTAACAAACACATTTGGAACTACAAGTTTGGCTAGATTCAAGTTCTAGGGGTTGGCAACAAGACCTTGACCATCTTTTTTCCCACAGAAATACCAAAATAGACTCCAACCAGAAGAAAGAACCTTGGCATATCGACAACCCTCTGCTATATCCTTAAATATTTTCTTATACCCCTTGTCAATGGAATTTGGCAAAATGTCTAACAATGATTATTGAAGGGACTACTTCTTTTCTTTAGGGGCAGAGGACTTAGCTTTCTTACATGTGGATTTAGATTTTTTGGGTGCCATTATGTAGATACTTTTATGAACTAGGGTTTTGACAGTTTTTGATCTACTAAACCAATTTAAGCAAAGTACCAATTGAATATCAACTTTTATGAAGAGGATGATGAAATTGACTTACTTGGTTGAATGAATTTTGCAGAACACACTTCAAAGCTTGAGCTCACTGTCTAGAATCACCATTGCACTTTCTTGAATGATGAAATACAAGGCAATTTCAGGCTTTATTTTGCTATGACGCTGGTTCTTTTGCCATTACTCTAGTTCGTGCCAGGATTGAGCAAATTTGAGTGTTTAAATCACTTCAAACATAATTCATTGATCATCATAGATCAGATAGACAAAATATTTCACCAATTTTGCAGTCATTTCAATAATTACCACACACCCGCCACCATAAATGATGGCAGTCATCTTTTATAGTGGGAGAAAACTTGGCAATCATCTTTTATAGTAGAAGAACACTTGGCAGTCATCTTTTACTATTTACACTTTACCGCTACCCTACAGACCTACTGAGGTCACTATTGTGGGGCAACGGGGTAACCTGCATCATTTTGACCTTTACCACGTTACCACACACTGAGGGAGTGGACATTGTGGGGTTGCAGTACCATTATGTTTATTGACTTGTTCCCTACTGCAATACAACAAACCATTTCTTTGACCATCATGGGACCGTGGTATACTAAACATCACTTGAAGCCTTTCACTACACTACTGTACTCCTTCATTGAAACTATCACGGGGCTGCGATATTCAGTACTTACATAACTTAAACTCCTTATACCTCCATACTGCAAGCCTCACTTGAGGCCGCCGTAGGGGTGCAGTGTAATATTTTCATCTGCTCCTTACCGCATTATCACCGGTTATTCTCTTGACTGCCGCAGGACTGTGGTGAAGTATCATATGCCACTTAAATTTATTCCACCAGCCCGCCACTTCATTTTGAGACCACTATGGGGCTGCGGTAATCAATCTCTGCATACCGCGATGCTGCAAGTGCAATCTCTTCATGTTGTAGGATAGCGATAACTACTCCCTTGTTATCGTTGGTTCCCGAACACCCGCCAAGACCTTTTGACTGACTTGCAAGACTACGGTGAGAGACAAAAACACATCAATGGTCAAAAATACAAATATCTTTCACACGGACTTGGTATGGGGTGCTTATGAATGACTCCTAGAATAATTTGAAAAGAAATATGGATCCCTAAGATGGATTTATGGAAGGAAATTTTCATGAAACCAAGTGGGACTATGAGAATTTGAATGGTCCTAACAAAGACCATAGTTTTTTTAGGCATTCTATCAAAAAGTTCATGTGCCTTGTCCATGGTTCCACATTTTGCATACATGTCTACCAGGGTAGTTGCAACTACAACATCTGACAAAATTCCTCTATCCTTCATGCTTTGATGGATGTCCATACCCTGTTCCAAAGCAATACTCTAGATTTTATTATATTGGCACAATGTCAACTAAAACTGAAGCCACAAAGACAATTTAGATATTTAGAAATATTAAAGGATACTAAGTTTTCTTCTTTTAGCTAATGGGCAATTTCTGTCTGTGTAAATTTCTCATTTCTCTCATCTTTCCTCATTACATAGGTTGCTACTTTTACACTATTTACCCTTGTGACATTATATTCAACCATTATTCCTATTTCACTATATGTGTCAATTGAGTTAAGAATTCTTGTTTAGTGAATTTTGAAATTCTATTTGATATTCAAATATGCTTAACATGGAAACCACTTTAATTTTCTTAAAACTACATTTCTGTCTTTGACTTGCTTCTTTTTTAATGGCATCTAGATGATAAAGTTTATCCAGTCTACTCAGTTCATCAATAAAGATATACTTATGTATCATAATGAAAATAACACTCCTGCTTTGGCACAGACATCAAATCTAAACGAGGAGCTAGGATAGGTCTATGCAAGTCACAATTAAATGTGTTTGAAATAGATAGTTTAATAGTTGCTTGATAAAAATTTACAAAAAAAATGAAAAATATGTTTTTGTATTAAAGTTTAAAGTTTAAACCATTTTCCAATTTGCTGTTTGTTACAATTTTTGTTAGTCAAAACCCTCTCTTCCCTGCGAAATGAATTCCTGGAACAAGTGAGGAAAAACATCATGAGTGTTATTGAGTCTCTTTTGGGCTGGCCTTACTGTGCCACCTGGACTTGGTAGACCATGAAGGGGGCCCACAACTTGGAAAATTCAAGCCCAGTTCTGCAACTATGCAGTCCATGAGACCACATTTTTTTCTGAGGCATTCTATCAAACAGTTCATATGCCTTGTCCATTGTTCCACATTTTGCATACATGTCTACCACGACAGTTGCAACTACAACATCTGAAGGAATTAAGGCTTCTATATACTTCAAAGGAAATTTTATTGAATGCATATCTTTTTTTATGATCTTGTTTATTAAGTCCAACAATTGTTAGTTTTTTATTGATAATGTTCTATAGATTTTTCATTATGATCAAACTAGGAAAACTTAAAAAAAAATCATTGATCGAGTACTAAAAACTGTATTTTTTCTTTGTAGGTCCTCTCTTTGTTGTTTGCAATAATCCTTTGTATCATGGTTTCACCCACAAGGAATGATTATGACAGTGACATGACTGTAAAAGAATAAGAGGACATTCTCAAAAGGCAGTGATAGTCATTTGAGACTGAGCAACACTTAAAGACCCATGGATGATAGGGATACACTGAGAGCCATAAGTAGAAGACATAGGGACGTTTGAAACAATATAGTGAGAAGAGTGTGAAGAGATTGGATAGTTTCAATCTAACATGGAAACACAAAGTGAAGGTCCTAATCAAATGGCATCATGGAAATGATAGTGTTTCCAAAAAAATTATGACCATGGTAGAAGCACTCCTCAAACTTGAGTGAATATGTTTGCAAATGAGGATGTATGATAGTGAGGATTGAAAGGACAGTTTGTGAAAGAGCTTCCATCTATGCATGAAGAAAACCTACAAGTGACTATCAAGGGGTAGAGATTCATGCAAAAGATAATGACCATACAAACATTAAAAGATAATCTTAGAGTCAATAAGAAGAACTATGCAAAGGTTACAATCTTGTCAGTGTCTTGAGAGGCATTTAAAGGGGTAAGGAGACAACCTTCTAGTATGTATTTGATAGTGCTAAATCTCATGATAGTCAAGAGTCTTCATGTTAGATGCATGAACACCTAGGACAATACAATAGAGTTGGAACAAGTGAGAAGCAACAAGGTTGAGGGTTATCATGAGCTATCTACCAAGACACAAATATTTTGCAACAATAGTATAATAATGGGATGTTGATTTCTATATTAGAGGTGATAATATAATATGAAATTTGTTCATGATAGTGATGTGATAAGTGATAGGACCAATGATGGACTGTGTGAACTTGTAATAGTTTGGCAGATGACATAGAGTGCATACCTAGGTAACAGTAGTAGTGATGAACTATTTTCAAGGAATTTGGAAAAGATATAATGATGTCAAAGGTAGTCAAGGCATTCAATAGAGGGGAAGTGTTCTACATTGATGGGAAGCATAGTACAAGTGAAAGCATGCCAGAATAATGAGCTAGGTAGTGGTAGTCATGCGGCATTATTATTTTATAAAGGGAAAATGCATGACAGGAGGTTGAAAAGTGATTGGACAATGTATTTCAAGAATCTACAAGTTTGATTAGGACAATGCATAGCCTAGTCATAAGCCAATGTTGAATAACAGTCCATGACAATCAAGGCATCCTACCAAAGATGACAGTCATCAGAGGCATAATCATCAGAGATAAGGATAGTATATTGCTTCAGGTAACAATTCACAATGTCAGCTTATGAACTAGAGCAAGTTGGGTGCATGATACATGATCTCTACATAGATGACAGTGTGATCTTGAACTAGGACAGTGAGCTTCATGGGATAGTCATGGATTTGTGAAGAATACATCTATGAATGTCTTTGTGCTTCTATGCTCAGTGATACTTAGAAAATTAGTTTCTTGCTCATTCTTTGAGCTATGTATTGTAACTATGAAGGTTTTTTTAGCAAAGAGAAAGCATTGTAACTTGTTTTCAGATCTGTATGCTGTTTGTACACATTTTTGATCAATAAACAAACTATTTTTACCTTCTCAAAGCTATTTCATTGTGCAAGCTTCAAAATGGTTGATGTGATTTTATGGTGATGCTTCTTCCCCTTAATTAAAATGACTAAATATACTACTAATTGATGTCAATTAATAATTAAAGTGACTAAATATACTACCAATTGATAGAAATCAATGAATGATGAATAAAAATGACTAAATATACTACCAAGTTGATCAAAATGATGATTAAAATTAAGGACTAAATACACTACCAATGGACAGAAATCAGTGAATAAAAATGACTAAATAAGTGACCAGTTAACAACAATCAATGACTAAATTAATGACTAAATATATCAGTGAATAAAAAATGACTAAATAAATGACCAGATTACAACAATTAATGACTAAATCAATGACTAAGTATACTACCAAATCGATCAATCAAAACAACCAATAAATGACTAAAAATGGTTTAGTCATCAATTTGGTTGCATTATAAATGACTGGTAATAAAGTACTAATGGTCATGTGACCATGTTTGGTCATTTATAAGTAGTTTTTAGTAGTTTTTTCAGTCATATATTGCTATTTCTATACTACTAGATCATAAAATGGGATAGAATGGTGACAAAATTGAAAAATCAATTTATACCTGTTGATTATGAGTTGGAATTGTTGAAGAGATTGCAAAACTTGAAACAAAAGAAGAAATCTGTGAAGGAGTCTACTGAATAATTTCACAAGATGATCATAAGGATTGGACATAGTGAAGCAAGCAAGGAGAAAGTGGCAAGATACATCAATGGAATGAGATTTAACATTCAAGAAGAACTGAGCTTGGTAAGGATGATAACAATAGAAGAAACATATTAGTTTTCCTTGAAAGTTGAAGATAAGTTGAATAAGAAGCATGAACAAAGACACAGAGGTAGAACATAATCCAAAAGAGACAGATCATATGCAGAGTAGAACAAACAAGATAGCCCATTCAAGAATGAAGACATATAGCAATTCATATTGGAGAGATGACAAAAATTTCTATTGCAAAGGATATCATAATTCTTACTAGAATAAAGGGTACAAGAAAAATGAAGGAGGTTTTGATAAGAGAATATTCAGAGGAACCTATTTTAAGTGTGGAGGTGGACACAGAGCATTTGAATGTCATTAGGGAAGTACAAGTAAGAAGATAGAGAACAGTGCAAGAATAACTTATATAGAAGAAAAACCTGTTGGATCACCTAATTTAGTTGGAAAGCTAGAGAAAGGAGAATCATTAGTCATGGGGAGAGTACTATTTCAAGCAAAGACAACTAAGGAACCACCACAGAGGAAAAGTTTGTTCCAGACCATATGCAAATTAGGAGGTAAATGTTGTAAGGTTATCATCGATAGTGGTAGTACAAATAATTTGGTTTTAAAGGAGATGGTGACTAAGATAAACCTAGAAAGATTGAAACACCCTAAGCCCTACAAGATAGCATGGATTCAAGATGAACACAAGGTACTGGTGAGTGAACAATGTTTGGTGAAATTTCATATTAGGTCTTATCATGATGAAGTATTGTGTGATATTATGTCAATGGATGTATGTTATATATTATTGGGTAGACCATGGCAGTATGATAGAAAATCTATACATGATGGGAGAAAGAATACTTACACTATAGTATCTAATGGAAAGAAAATCACCTTGAGACCTTTGGAAGATGAGCCTAAGAGTGAAGTATGTGGGAATGCTAGAATCTGTTTGGTTGATGGAAGGAAATTTTTAGATGGTTTGAGACATGATAATGTGTTTTTCTTTGATCCCTAAGAAGCATGAAACCCTAAATATTGAGACTTAAGAATCATAGCCAGAAAAGATAACTAAATTGTTGACAGAGTATGAAGACATCATATTAGATAATGTACCTGAAGAATTGCCACCAATTCAGAGTATTAGTCATCATATTGACCTTATACCTGGAGCTAGTTTGCCTAACAAAGAAGCACACTGGATGACACCAACAGAGAATGTAAAGCTAAGTAGATAGATACAAGAATTATTGAGGAAAGGATTGATCAAAGAAATCTTGAGCCCTTGTGCAATACAAGTAGTGCTAGCACCAAAGAAATATGGAGAATGGAGAATGTGTACAGACTCTAGAGCAATCAATAAGATCATAGTTAAGTATAGATTTCCATTGCTAAAGATGGATGACATTATGGACTATATGAGTGGAGCTAAGTATTTCACAAAAATAAACTTGAAGAGTGGACACCATTAGATTAGAATCAGAGAAGGAGATGAATGTAAGACTGCATTTAAGACAAATGAAGGTGTTGGCAAGAGACATTGCTTTGCTTGATAGGTATTATCATTTATGGAAACTAAGATCATCCCAATCATCTGTTTAACACAACCTATTCATACCGGAAGTTAGATTCAAAATTTGTCTAAGTTTGGGCAGCTAAGAAAATAGTAGTAATAGGGTCTAGTATTTTGGTCCGGATCTCTCCGGTGGGAAGTCATGATTAGCTATGGATCTAGGGGAGTCAAGTGCATTGTCAAGATAGTCTAACTCCATGTTTTTTTCCTCCCATGATGAAGGATTCAAAAGATATTAGCCTCTGAGTACCAAGTTCCAGTTTGTCAAAAGTAGACAGAAGAAGAATAGGCTGACCTTGTAGAAGTTCTTGATTCTGGATGTATAGAAGTTGTTTGTTAGACAAATAGTGATGATAAGTGAGCATGGACAACATGAGTGATGAGTTTCAAGAACAAGTTTTGGTTCACACCTTAAGTTATGCATGGATCTAGCCGACAGAGCAGAGCATTCATTAAAGTTCCAAGTGTTGTTAAAGCTAATTGTTAGAATGATTGTAGATCATGTTGTGGATATATATAGTTGATGAAATTGGATGATTCAGTAGGAATGACGTGTGCGAATAAGGTGTGTATGAGAAGAGAAGAAATCTAAAGTGCGAATGAAGGCAGACCAATAAGAAGAGCAGAGCAAAGATGAAATGTGTATGATCAGTTTTTGTACTTAATTGGAACTGAACTTCTTGCAAAAGTAGATGCTATTAATCAGTTCAAATCTCTATCATTCTCTTGTAATATCTCCATAGGTAGTGAACTTCCATTTGAGCAGTGAGCCTGAATGCATGTGTATTCCCATTTGTAAAAATACTTTTAATAGGGTATTAATATTTGTGGGTTAACCCCCACCATGGTTTTTCCCTTAGCTGGGTTTCTACATCAAAAATCTTAGTGTCAAGTGTACTATTTTCATTTCTACACATGTGAGATTGATTAATACTGAAATGTTTTGATTATAAGTTATAAAAGAAGATTAAGAGAAAGAAATAGCTAAAATTGTGTGACAACTGATTCACCCCCCTCTTAGTTGTCCAGACCTAATTCAACAATTGGTATCAGAGCGAGGTTCCTTAAAAGAAGCTTAACAGCTTGAGGAAAGATACTTGAAGAAGTTTTTCAATGGGTTCACTTAAGGAACAGCTTCAGTTGGCTCTAAAAGAACTTGATCAGTTCAAAGCAAAAATATATAATTTGAAAGATGAAATCAAGGATGCTGATGATACCATTGAGATATTAAAAGATAAATTGAAGAAATCTTTGGGAAGGAATAAGGAGCAACTTCTACAATTATCCAATTTATCTGAAGAAAATAGCATGAATGAAGCCTGGGAAGAAAAAATAAAGGAGTGTGACAAGCTGTCAAAAGAAGTTACTGTTCTAAGAGTTGAGATGGAATCTAGGGTAATGAGGTTTACCAAAGAAATTGAGCAAAGAAACAAGGCTGAAGAAGATTTAAATCAAACTCTAAGAGAGAGAACTGATGAATGCTATAGATTAGACAACATTGCTGGTCATCTAAAATCTAATTTACAAGATGTTATCTTATTTCCCTCTACTCAGAGCTAAATAGTTAACCTGATATTTTCCCTAAAAATCCTTTGAAAGGGTCCCTATAAGGAAAAGTGCCATTTTCCCATGAAACCTTGCCTAAAAAAACCGACCATTGGAAGAAGCTTGAAAAAATAGGTAGGTTTGCTTTTTACATCATCCTGAAATTCAGCCAAACCGAGAAGTTATTCATGGTCAAAGTTTGGGTCAGCATGCAATTCAATGTTCATTTGGTGGGCTTGCAGATCTCCATCGGCCTTAGAAGATGTTAAAAAAATTAGGTTTTATGCTTTTTCTAAATGTATATCGGGCCCCAAAGGTGCATATACATTTAGGGAATCTTTCGCAGGTCCTTGGGAACTTTCCCAGTTTGTATATCGGTGATATACAAAGGGCAAATGCAAGGATGGAATATACATCATAGATCCACGGAATATTCGCTGAATGTATATAGGGTCTACATGTATATTTGGCTCATACAATGGAGATATACAAGGCAGGAGATGCATTGCAGGAATATTCCCTCTTGCATATCGGGTTTCAAATGCATATTGTGTTGTATGTTTGCACATGCAACGAAAAGGTACAAGGTTTTTGAACATGCAGGTGCATCTGCTACAGTGGAATGCACATTTCAGCTTTGTATGTTTCTTTGTATGTTTCGCTTGTATGTAGTGAAACATACATGTGAAACATACAGAGGCCGAATGTGCAAGAGGTGGGGGTCCACGCACATACAAGGCCGATTGTATATCAGAGATACAAGCCGGACTCGACAGAACAGTCAAATGCAGTTAATAATTTTTGGGGTCCATGGCTTGTATGATGGCATATACAAGGATTTTCAAATGGTGGGGTTCACAACATGCAAGGGGTTTTGTATGTCGGTGCATATACAAAAGAGATTGAATATTTCGCTTGTATGTTTGCACATGCAAGTGGAACATACAAAGGGGACATACAAGGCAGATTTGAACCAGAAGTCAAATTCAGCATGTAAAGGTGTGAGGTTTGGCTTGTATAAATAGGGGCATTGTATGTTGTACATACATTTGCAAGATACAAAGGGGCCGATATGCAAGGTTTTTGGCCAGACATGATGCATCGGTGACTTGTTTTTGGGTCTCTCTGAAGGCTGATGGAGGCGATGGGTCCCGACTTCAGTTCAACAGCAAATCAGGGGGTGCCACGTGGCAGTAGCGGATGCATATACAAAGGCTCTTGCATATGCAAGGCATTTTCAAATACATTTTTTGAGAGCGATTGTAGAGGCCTTTTGGTGCCAAAGTGCAGAGATACATACAAAGTTTTCAAACATGCAAAGACAGGATCTGAGGTATTTTTAGAGGCTGATATATACACAGGTGCAGAAGCGATATATACAGGCAGTTGACCAGATTTTTGACCACCCATATCTTCTCCATTTCTGTGAATTTTGACATGCTGTAAGAGACAAAAATGCTTGTTCTTGCCTCCTCTTTCATTTGAGTAGATTTTTGCGGGGATTTTCCAGTTTTCATTTTCCTGATCTGGCTTTGCATTTTTTGCTCGATTGGACGTTTTAGAGGCCATATTGAAAGTTTTGAGGGGGTTTCTCCTCATGGTGGCTCAGGTTGGTGAATTTCTGCAGGCACATTCATGGCGTTGGGCTCTTTGCCTTTCAAGACTCTTTCTTGCACGACGAGTGATGACTTTGGACATTTTTTCTCCATGCCCCGTCCTTTTTTGCGTCCTGGTTGAGGTTTTTTACGTTTTGGCGTGGCAGAGGCATGGCCCCTGTCCCTTTGCCATGCCTCTACCCATCCTTTCCTATGGCTAGCATTTATGGCCTCGTTTCTGTGAATCTGTGACTCCACGCTCTTCTGGCAGGAGTCTGGCTTATAAAAGACAATGTAAAGCTCTTTTTGAAGAGGATGGTATGTTTTGGGGCTGTTATGTTGCCAAAATTTTATAGTCAGTCCATCTTAGTGTAATTGCAAGGATAAGGGAATGTGACTCACTGTGCTTGAATTCGGCCTCTGCTATCTTCCTTTATCCACCAATGAGTGCAATTAGCTAAATGGGTGTAATTCTACTATGAAATGTTCTGCATTGTAACAGTTTTTCTGGGCCTTCATGATTAATAGATGCTGATTTCTGCCTCTTTTATCTCTGAATTTCTATGTTTCATTTGAAGTTTAGTCTGTTCTATGGGTAAAATGGCCCCTCTATAGGTTTAGCTTTCATACCAAAGCCTCAAGCCAGCCTTAAATCTATGCAAATCTCTCTTCAGTAGCGAAAGAATCATTGTTGTGTTCACACTATGACCACCATCTCTCACTAAATCTGGTGTATCACCTCTTTTTCCCTTTAGTTCTCCTCCTAACTCTTTCCCCTACAAATTCTTAGCACTAGATTTAGTATCATCGCTCTAAGTAATAGGCTTGGAGCAAGGAACCAGCCTTCTCTAGAGGTCTGACCTCAAAATGCAAGGTCCCACACTTCAAGGTCATTCCAATGTTACTCCAGGTTGCATGAGGTGTCACAGCTGCATGCGAAGGGTGCAAATCTAGGTGTTAACAGTTTCTGGCATGCTCGGTGGGACCAGATTCAAGAATTCTAAGCTCAAAATACTACATTTTGGTCACTGGTTTTTGATGTGTAGCTAGTGATATCCAGACCTGTAAGAGGTTGAAACTTTGCATATCTGGTGACTCCAACTTTGGTATAGTTGAATCAGCATATCTCTGCTTATGAGAAGGATACCTACAAGAAATAGCTCTTCACCTTTTGAGTATCTACAATTATCCCCACCCAGGAGAGGAGGGGCAGTAGCTAAGAAGCACAAGAAGACTCGCGTCCAGTCTAGGAGAGCCAAGTCGACTCCCCCTACCATTGGAATTCACACTACCTCAAGGCCTTCAGTCACAATGATTCCCACAACAAGAAATCAGCCTTTTGTGGCTTTCAATCAAGGCAACCCATTGAATCTAGATCAACATGATGAAATCCCTGTCACTGCCCTGAAGAGTCTACCATTTTTTCATGGTGAAGATCAAACCACTCCAGCAGAGCATATCCAAGACATCGCAAACCTATGTGCTGTCCATCATGTGACAGAAGAAAATGTGGTAATTAGGCTACTCGTAGCATCCCTGAAAGGCAAAGCCCTGCAGTGGTTTAGAAGTCTGCAGGTGAATTCTATAGATTCATGGGATCGCTTGGGAGAAGAATTGTGCAGATTCACCGAGGACAAATCAGATCATCTGTCGCTGGTGGAGCAGCTATCTACAATCAAAAGAGCCCCTCACGAGGTCATGTCAGACTTTAATCACCGTTTCCAAAAGACGTGGGATAGAATCCCACCAACGGTAAGGCCTACAGCCGATCATGCATTTCTATAATTTTTGAGAGCATTAAATAGTGACATCTCTATGATGATTCAATCCATGGGAGGGCTTTCCTTACCACAGGCCTATACCATAGCCATTAGGGCTGAAAACAATCTCATTCAGGCTGGTAAGATTGCTCCTAGGCCACCTTTGCCAATTTTCCCTGCAATTCAGCCACCATTTCCAACATATGTACCTCCCATAGTTGTTATACCTACTGTACTAGCATTACCAGCAGCTAATGCGCAGCCAAATAGACCAGAAAATGCTATTCAAAATCAATCTTCTGAGTTACAAGAGATCAAGGGATTATTGCAATCTTTTGGTAATGAGCTGACAAATATGAAAAAGCAGCAGTTCCAGAATAGACAACCCTATCAATCACATAACTAAGGGCAAAACCAGTCTCATCAGGGACATAACCAACCTTGGCAAGCTAACCGGCCACCTTATCAAAACAATTATCAAGGGACTGTTGATAACTGAGGGGGGGGGGAATCAGTTATCCTAATTATTTTTGCTTTCTGAGCTTTCTTAATAATCAATGCAGCATTAATTCAAATAAGCAAACATAACCATGAAATGGAAATACACATGACACAATATTTTTGATGTGGAAACCCTGTTAAGGGAGAAAACCACAGGGTGATTAACCCAAGATTGTATTCTCTGTTAGAAGAATGGAAATACAAAATGGCACTTGCCAATTAGGGCTCACTGCCCAAGCACACTGCTCACAAGAGGCACACTGCCTACAAGAGACACATTGTCTACAATTTATAAAGAGTGTAATACAATACTTGAACTGATAAGGAGCATCAACATATGCTGGAGTTCAGTTCCGGTTAGGCTCAGTATACTGATCTGCTGCACTTCATCTTTCCTCTTCTTTTGTGCTATTCTCCTTTCACATACTGGACCTTCCTTTTTGCTTTTACTCGGCTCTACTGCTTTTCTTCACACATCACCAAAAACCATGACACCTCTCACAACTAAATCCATCTTGTATATATATCCGCACAAGTGATTGCATCACCTTTTTAGTCAGCATCCGGAATAGTCAATCTTTTACACAAACTCTAATCTGTCGGCTGAATCCTTGCTTACCAAGTAATGCGGATCAACAATATACTTGTAGAAGTCATCAATTATGTCAGCCAATCATAACTTATGCCTTAATAACCTTTACCATCATCAGTAACACATCCGGAATAATGTCTGATGTTCTGCCAGTCAGTTCTTCCTCTATCCATACTGTCAATCAGGAACCCGATACTCAAGTATTCATATCTTTTTCTTCATCTATCACCAGAGGCTAAATTCTTAGAATCTATCACTCAAGGTAGTCCTCTTGACTTCCCCAAATCCGTACTTCACCAAGATACTTCCTCTGAGAGATCTGGACCTGATTGTCGGACCTCGCCACATGCTCTGTTCTTGCTTACCGGACCACAATATTCTTCACTCTGACTTCCGGTATAGACACACCATGTCCTACAGATGTGTGGGATGAACTTTGTTTCCATCAATGACAGCAATCATGAATCCATATAGTGTCTCTTGCCAACAATCTCGCCCTTTGGCATTGATGGCAACACTTAGTGAAAAATGACTAAATGTTTACACTATGCTCCCCCTTGGCTGATGCTCTATTTTTATATACATTTTTTAGAGCTCCCCCTTAGTTGGATTCCTCATTTTTCACTGCTCTTCACTCCCCCTTTGACATCAATGGCAAAGGGTGGGGTCCGTACACCAAAATGATTTCTCAAAAACACTTCTATACTTAGCCACATAAGTATTTATACATGCTATACTTTACATAAACTAAAGGATATCTGCAAAAGATGTCTTCAACTGGACAAATTCTGTTGCCCAACTCTGCTTCATTCTATCCAAAATTGCAATGTGACCATTCAACAGGAATGCATAAGCTTATGCCTTTTTCAGATCTGTCAGATCATTTGTTTTGGCTGTAGTTTGAGCATGACTTAAGGCCTCATGCATGGCCTCCAACTTAGGGATAATTATTCCTCTAAGTTCATTCAACTTGCTGATTCTATTTTTCTTCTCTTCTTCAAGCTTTTTAATTTCATTCAAAACTGCAATCGTCTAACATTCTTGATTTATTATGGATGTGGTAAGTGGATCAAAATTTTGAGAAAGTTTAGTTAGTTTGTCTTCCTGTTCTTTCACTTTCTTCTCAATCTCCACTGTTGCTTTAGACCAGGATATACAAAATTTGTATACATCTCCTCCATCCTTGAGAGCAATTTCCAAGCTCTTTATCGCAATACTCATTACTCTCTTATCATTTGCTATTAGCCCTTGCAACTCAGAGAATCTCTTGTCCAAAAACTCTTTTCTGACCTTCTCCTTAGCTGATTTCTCTAGAGAATTGAAATGTGTACTAATACTATTAATTAGAGATTTGAAATTACCAGATGAGGAGGCTAAGGGATCCTTTTGAAAAGATGGCATGATCTTTTCTAAAATGCTAGATGCATCTTCTATTAGCTCACAATCTTCCATGTGAGACTTCAGGAGTTTTTCTTTTGCCTTTGCATTGGCAAATGAAGCTATCTTCATTGTTTGAACCGAGGAGAAAGAGTCAAAGTTAAATGGACCTTGAAGTAACTCCGGTTCATCAATCTCCAACATTTCTTTTGTCAAGAAGTCCTTAACAGTTTCTGTAGTGTCTCTTGCCAGAGATAGAGATTTCTTCTGTTCTGCACTGTCACTTATGTTCTTCTCAGCTTGACTTTCTTCTCTTCCTTTCGCTTCTTCTTTCTCCTCTATTCTTTCTTCTCCTTTAGATCTGGAGACTGTAGGGGAAACCGGAGGAGAGATATTTGTTTGTTCATGAGCCACCTCTTCCAGAGTAGAGGATTCTAAGCCCTTATCTTCACCAGTGTCCATTAGTTCTTCTGTCATTTCCTCAGTGGGCTCCTTTTCAACACCTGTGGCTGAAGGATCAACGCCCAAGTCCTCTATAATAGGGAGATTGAATCTTTTAAAGGCATTCTTGAGGATCTCTTCTATTTCTTTGGCTATCTTGTCAGTTTCACCAAGCATGAGCTGATTCATTCTGGCTTTGCTCTGAAATTCATCCTTGCAATCCTTAAAGATCATGTTCATTTGCTTCAAATCGATTGAAGGATATAGCTGAATGGCTATCTGTTCCCAGATCTCAAGATCTTTTGCCATGGCAGTATTCTTTCTTATTTCTAACTCTTTTTCCAGGCTTTCAGGAATAAGAGATATAATTTCAATAAAAGCCTGTTATATATGTTCAGATACTTAACTGCTACTTCTTGCAAGATCTTTTGGTCTGCCTCATTGTAATCATCATAGAATTCAGCCATTGGCTGAAGGTTTCCATCCACAATGACTGATTTGATGACATCATCTAAAGATAGAGTGGGCTTTTCTACAAATTCTTCTACCTTTTCTTCTTAACCTTGACCAGTAGAGGGTTCACCGGATGTTTTCTTCTTCTCCTTCTTCATTTTCTTTATCTCCTCATCTGATTCAGTTTCTTCATCATCCTTCTGACTGACATAAGACCTTGTGGCCTTTGTTTTAGTTCTTTTCTCTCCTGTACCAGATGATTTTGCTTCCGATTTTGATGTCCTTGACCTTTTAGCAGTGGCAGGTACAAATCTCTTTGATGATCTTGTCCGGGTGGAAGATTCTACCGGAGCACTTTCCTTACTTCCCTTTTCTACCTCTTTCTTCTTTTCTCTGTTGGCATCAAGTGCCCCCTTTGAGATGCCTAAGCCTTTGGCAATTTCTTCAACTTCTTTTCTCACTTTCCTCTTTATTTCTAGTTGTCTGAGTTCCACATGAACTTTTACACTTAGCTCTTCAAAGGTTCCAAACCTTTCTGCCTTTGGATCCTTTAGCTGACTTAGCATGTGTTGAACATGCAGCTCCACAATTTGTTCATCAACTTCATACCCCATAGGCATGATCCATATAGTTCTTGGTTCTACTACCTCCATTAGGCACTGATTAGTCTCTACCATAAAGCATACTATGTCTTTGTATTTCTCAACAAGAGATTGGGGAATTCTTTCTCTTGCTTGCATCATGTTCTAAAAATTCTTGAAGTATCCCCAGAGAGCTGTATTCTGTGCCTTGGCATCACCAATCCCATGTATGTAATCTTTGATCTAAATGGCTACTGGCCTATCATTCTGCCATACCCAGCCACTAGATCTAGGAAGCTCATTCATGTAATAAAAGAAAAGATAGACTATCAAACCACCGTATTTGAAGGAGTTCTTCTTATCCTTCTTTATCTTCTATAGATTCTCCAATAGTTGGTTCAGAAGGAGCTCACAAAGATCATAGTCTACATTCTTCCTCAACATTTCCTAAGCAGTGTATATAGCAGTTCCAGAAACAGAATTCTCCCTACTGGAGTGATATATTTTATATCCAATTATCATTGATGCGAATTTGATATCTGGATCTGTGATATCCTCAATAGTCATAGCTCTTTTATCAAATTTTGATCCGGTAGCCTCACTGACGATTTGGTTCTTGATAGATTTGAGCATAGGCATTTCACCGATTGAGTGTAATCCGGTTACAACCCTAATGGCATCCTTAGTGATCTTAAATGTCCTATTCAACCACATGAAGTTGTCATGTATTCTGCTCAGGATATACTGGACCCATTCATCTTCCATAAAACAGGGGAAATGAATGCACTGTGCAAAATGCTTATCTTGGATGACTTTATACTGAGGTTTGATCTCAAAAGAATCATCTATTAACTGCTTGTGATAGATATCAATTAATTTGGACTCTTTGAATTCTTCAATGTTTGTGTAAATGTAAACCCTAATATCTTCTGTATGCAGGACACCATGTGGAACACTGGAAAAAGCTCCTAGGGGATCTATTTCCAAGGATTTGTAGGGATGTTTCTTGAATTTGGGGTGAGGCCTATCAGTGATCTTCACAATATTGAGAGTAGACATCTTTTAAAAAGATTTGCAAAGAAGAACGGAAAATACCTTTTGCGTCCTTCGGTTTCACGGAGTTAGCCAGATCAATTTCTAGATGAGTTGACTTCTGCAAATGATCTTGGATGAGCTTGAGGAATTTTGTTGTAGAGCCTCTCTTTTCATTTCTTCTTGAATGCAAAATGAACAAATGCTTAATGAGAAAACCCTTATATTGCTCCGTAAACCCTAATGTTAAGTTGCAATAAATGCTCGACCTAAGTCATTCCGGTTTGCCTTATTCGGATGACTTGAAGAACTGGATCAATATTGATCTTAAACATCTTGCAGATCTTCCAAATCTTAACCATAGTTTATTTGGATGTTTCTATTATGAACCCTTTAATCCGCAACTCTTCTTGTGCCTGTTCTGGCACCAATTGACTGGCTGGGGGAACAAGGTTTTCTTTGTGTCTCCCCTTGAGCCAGAGCTCACTTTTTAATTTCTGGAAGGAATATCAGCACCAGAGTCTGGTGCGGACCCATCCCCTATATTCTCTGTACTTTTCTTCACCCAAATCTTGTTCATCTCACTTTGAACTTCATCCGTATTCACTTTTCATTTTCCCTTATCTTGATTCTAATTATGATGTACCGAACCTCTTTTGTCCTGATTCTTGCTTCTACAGAATTTTGCAATATGACCGGATCTATTGCAAATTTGGCAAACAACATTTCTTTGCATATTGATTGATATCCTCTTGATCTGCATTGATTAGCCATATGACCTATTCTATTGCATGCAAAGCATCTACCATTGAATGATTTGTTTATTTGCATATTTCTGCATTCATGAGATTTGTGACCACACCTTTTGCAGTTGAAACACTGTTCGGAGAAGGATGAATTAGTCTGATTCATTCTCTTTCTACACTGATTAGATTTATGACCAAAGTTATTGTAGTTGTGGCAGTATCCATTGAAGGATGGATATCTTTGAGCATTAGGCTGCCTAACCGGAGGTCTTCTAGGCCTGTTCCTTGGATTTTCTGATCCAAAATTCTTCTGACCGGATTTGGAGCTTTCTCCTTTCTCATATCCCAAACCACACTTGTCATCTACCCTCTTTTGACTTTCAAGAAGAACTTCAAGTTGAGCATAACTTATCTTGAATTTTTCTTTATATTCATTTACTGTTTGAAGATCCCTTTTAAGAGAGACAATTTGATCCTCAAGTTTTTCTTCATTATCTTTAGCATCTTCAAGATCAGATTCAAGGTGTCTAATTATTCTATCCATCTTGTGGCAATCTTATGATTTCTCCTTGAGAGATTGTCTTAGATCATCATCAGTTTTTCTTTTCTCTTCAATTTCTTGGGTAAACTACATAACTCCTGATTCCATCTCATGTCTTACCATGATGATCTCTTTTGATAACTTTTCACACAACTTGGTTTTCTCCTTCAGATCTTCATTTGTATCATTGGCTTGACTTGACTAGCCAATTGCTGAAGGTGTTCCTTTCTCTTTTTCATAGAGAGACTCAGTTTCCCTTTTAGTTCATTTATGAAATCATCAGCCTGTTTGAGTCTTTCCTTCAATTCATTGACTTCAGAATTTGACTGCTCAAGATCATCTAGGGCAAACTTAAGTTGCTCCCTCATACCATACACATCCATTTGAATTCCCAGATCTTCCTCAAGCTGTTAGGCTCTGTTGGGAAGAACTTGGCTCTGATACCAATTGTTGATAACTGAGAGGGGGGTGAATCAGTTATCCTAATTATTTCTGCTTTTTGAGCTTTCTTAATAATCAATGCAGCATTAATTCAAATAAGAAAACATAACCATGAAATGGAAATACACATGACATAATATTTTTGATGTGGAAACCCTGTTAAGGGAGAAAACCATGGGGTGATTAACCCAAGATTGTATTCTCTGTTAGAAGAATGGAAATACAAAATGGCACTTGCCAATTAGGGCTCACTGCCCGAGCACACTACTCACAAAAGGCACACTGCCTACAAGAGACACACTATCTACAATTTATAAAGAGTGTAATACAATACTTGAATTGATAAGGAGCATCAACATATGTTGGAGTTCAGTTCTGGTTAGGCTTAGTATACTGATCTGCTGTACTTCATCTTTCCTCTTCTTTTGTGTTGTTCTCCTTTCACATACTGGACCTTCCTTTCTACTTTTACTCAGCTCTACTACTTTTCTTCGCACATCACCAAAAACCACGACACCTCTCACAACTAAATCCATCTTGTATATATATCCGCAAAAGTGATTTCATCACCTTTCTAGTCGGCATCCAGAATAGTCAATCTTTTACACAAACTCTGATCTGTCGGCTGAATCCTTGCTTACCAAGTAATGCGGATCAAGGATATACTTGTAGAAGTCATTAATTATGTCAGCCAATCATAACTTATGCCTTAATAACCTTTACCATCATCAGTAACACATCTGGAATAATGTCTGATGTTCTGCCAATCAGTTCTTCCTCTGTCCATACTGTCAATCAGGAACCCGATACTCAAGTATTCATATCTTTTTCTTCATCTATCACCGGAGGCTAAATCCTTGGAATATATCACTCAAAGTAGTCCTCTTGACTTCCCCAAATCCACACTTCACCAAGATACTTCCTCTAAGAGATCCGGACTTGACTGTCAGACCTCGCCACATGCTCTGTTCTTGCTTACCGGACCACAACATTCTTCACTCTAACTTCCGGTATAGACACACCATGTCCTACAGATGTGTGGGATGGACTTTGTTGCCATCAATGATAACAATCATGAATCCATATAGTGTCTCTTGCCAACAGGGACTAGGCAGAACATGAATCCTAGGCCTTTTCAGCCTTACAATCCTACGCCCGCCAATGCCGTTAGTGACATCGTCCCTATTGAGAACAACCTAGCCGCTGGGTATGAATGGTGCTCCCCAAGCAATCAGTTGCACAATCAAGTAGCATGTCTGAATGGAGCCATAAATCAAGCTCTGATAGTACAAAATGTTTCAACTTCACAGCCAATCACATATTATGAGGGGACTGTGCAGCAGACAGAACAGCCTCAGCATGATACTGCCTTCATGAATTGGCAAGAAAATGAGTTTTGTGGCATGAACAGAGATGAAATTCTAGTTGTAGTGAACACAAGAGCCAAAAGGAGAAGTTATGAGATGGATTAGGCAACAAGTAAAGAAAAAGGACTTGCTGATCTGCCTACATCCCAATTTCCCCATGTGTTACAAAGAAATACTCAGGCGACTACCAGGGAGCAGCCTCAGTTGCAGGTTGATATTGCTACTGCCAAGCCACATTAGAAGGTGAGTGTTGCCGCACCTTTTAATATTATTGACAATATGAAAAAAGAAAATGTGACATTGTCCATGTGGGATTACTTGGTGATTTCGGGCCAAAAAGACATATTGCAGTCTGCTCTGTCTAGTTTAAAATTGTCAGATGATGCTACCGCTGACCCAACTAAAATGGTCCTTACCAACTCCCCTCAAGATAGCAACAAATAGCCAAGCTAGAATGCCAAACCATTTCCATTTTATGTGTCTCTAATAATTGGAGATAAGCTAGTGCACAATTGTATGGTAGATAGTGGTGCAAGTAGTTCTATTATGCCAAAATAGATTGCAGACCAACTGGGATTAAAATACCAGCCCCTAACAAAGGGTGTGCTTCAACTTGACAGCACAGCTGTCAACACTGTGGGTGTCATAAAGAACCTAAGCCTTACCCTACATACTTGTCCTAATGTTTCCATCACTCAGGAGGTGTTCATCATAGACCTACCTCCCCATTTTGCCATGTGCCTATCAAGGGAATTCACAGTAAAGATAGGGGGATTTTATCCTTGAACTGGTCCCACATGTTTTTCAGGACCAGATATGGCACCAAAGTAACCCTAAAGTCTGAGTTACTTTCAAATCATCACATAGAACCCTACACGTCAAGTGCCGTTAATGCAAATTACCTTATCTCTGATGATCCTAAGATTTTGGCTGCTCAGCAACTGCGAGCTGAAAGTATACCAGAGGTACTATTAAGAGAGTGGGCTGTGGAAAATACTATTGATAGTCTTGAGGAACACATGCAAGAGACCGGTATGGGAATGTACATACTGCATGAACCAGAATTAGAGATTCCAAGCCTTGTGAAGAGTTCAGAGCTGCAGATGGAAGAGCAAGATCAAGTATGGAAGATGTACTTCAACGGCTCTAGAAGTAGAAATGGGTCTAGTGGCAGTGCAATGCTAGTATCTCCTCGTGGTGACAGGTATTATTCTACATTCTGTTTTGCCTTTTCATGCACCAACAACACTGTCGAATATGAGGGGTTAATCTAGGGATTGCAATGGGCAAGAAAAAGAAAGATTAGCTGTTTACAGGTGTTCGGGGATAGTGAACTCATTGTGAATCAAGTAAGAGGATTGTACGCTACAGAAAATGATACTTTGAAATGCTACAAGCATAGGGTGTGGGACATGATTGAAGAGTTTGATGCTTTCAATCTGGTCTCTATTCCTAGAAATTAGAATTACCAAGCAGATAGGCTAGCCACAATTGGGGCTCAATTTGACATCCCCAGTGATATTCAAAGGGAGAAAGTGCAGCCTCATGTAAAAATAGTAAATAGACCCTCTATCCCAAACAATGACATTCATTGGCAGGTTTTCGAAAGTGATGAGCAAATCCTACATTTTTTGTTAGAGGAAGATGATTTTTCTGTGGTGAACCAAGATAAACTCAAACATCAGTATGGCAATGACCAAATTGTTCAGCTAAGGACAAACAAGCTACCCAAGGGACTGGTGACACTAGAGTCTATCTTTAGCACTAATGATCAGAGGATGAAGACCAAGACTGACATGCAAATAAAGGAGGAGCATTACGAGGAGTTAGAAATTTTTAAGGGAAAGCTCCTTAAAATTGGTAAAATCTGCTTAGCGGAGGATAGAAGAGCTTTCATTGCTCTGTGCCATGAATTTGAAGATGTGTTTGCTTGGGATTATTCAGACCTAAAAGGTTTTGACCCTCACATTGCCCAACACACCATAGAATTAGAACAAGGGGCAAAACCTGTAAGGTAGAAGCAAAGACCCCTAAATCTGAAGCTAGAGCCCCTGATGATTAAAGAACTGACTAAGTTGATCGAGGGGAAAATCATCTTCCCAATCAAGCATACTTCTTGGGTCTCTAACCTTATCCCTGTCAGAAAAAAGAATGGAGAGATCAGACTATGTGTCGATTTCAGGGATCTAAATAGAGCATCCCTGAAGGACCACTACCCATTGCCTTCAATGGAGCAAATTCTGCAAGTGGTAGCTGGCTCAGAGAGATTCTCTTTGCTTGATGGTTTTTCTAGTTACAATCAAGTGTTAGTCAAGGAAGAGGATAGGTATAAGACTGCTTTTACTACCAAATGGGGCACCATGGCCTACAAGAGAATGCCCTTTGGCCTATCAAATGTTGGCTCAATTTTTTAGAGGGCTATGGACATGGCTTTCAGGGGTCTGCTTAATAAATTGGTGCTGGTGTACCTTGATGACATAACCATTTTTTCCAAGAATGCATCTGAGCATCTATCTCATTTGAGGCAAGTGTTTGAGAGGTGCAGAGAGTTCAAGATATCTCTCAATCCCAAAAAATGCGTTTTCGCTGTGCATGAGGGTAAGCTGTTAGGACACATTGTGTCGAAAGAGGGCATCACCATTGATATAGAGAGGGTAAAAGCTATTCTGGAATTACCCTTACCTAGCCACAAGAAGGGACTTCAGAGCTTCATCGGTAGAATTAATTTTCTACGAAGGTTTATACCAGACATTGCAAACCTTTTGAAGCCCTTGATGTCCATGTTAAAAAAGAATGTAGTTTTCATTTGGACCAAAGAGGCCAAGCTAAGCTTCGAGTCTATAAAAGAAGCATTGTCAGTTGCACCAACTCTAGTGAATCTAGACTTCTCCAAGGATTTCATTTTGTACACTTATGGTGGTTTGGATACCATTTTGGCCATTCTGGTGCAACAACAGAGTGAGGGATTTGAACAACCAATTGCTTTCTTCAGCCAAGGTTTAGAAGAGTATGAATAGAAATATAGTTTCATTAAGAGGCACATCCTTGCAGCGGTGAGGAGCCTCAAGAAATTCAGGCATCTTATTTCTAATAATAAGATACATTTAATGGTCGCTCATCCTGGCATGAAGGAGTTCCTATTGAGCAAGGACGTCAATGAAAAAAGAGCTGGTTGGATCACCAGGGTCATGGAGAATGACGTTGACATCAAAATAACTAAGCTTGTCTGAGGAAGAGAACTCAGCGAGCAGCTTGCTACTAGGTTAGAAAGTGAAGCAAGCAAGGAAGAAGCAGCATTTCTGGCCATAGAAGATGAACATCAAGCTGATGCAGCAGCAGCAGGCACCAATTGGGTTCATAATATGATCCATTTTTTGCAGACTGGTGAGTGTCCAGCAGGGTTGGACAGAGCCAAGATAAGGTACTTTAGACTTCAGTCTATCCCATACATTCTCATCAATGGCATCCTTTTCCAGAAAGATTTTAGTGGCGTATTATTAAGGTGCATTGATGAAGCTCAGACTGATACAGTGTTGCGCGAGTTCCACGATGGAACAGCAAGGGGCCATTTTGCCCCGAGGACTACTGTGTGGAAGATAATGAGAGCTGGATACTATTGGCCCAGCCTATTCAAGGATGCCCATGCTTGGGCTAGGAAATGTGTCAAGTGTGCCATGTTTGCAGAAAAGTCGAGGCTGCCAGCTATGCCCTTACAGCCAATCCTGGTGGAGCAACCCTTCATGAGGTGGGGTATCAATTTCATTGGCCCCATCAATCCACCATCCAGTGTAGGCCATAGATGGGTGCTTACAACAACTAATTACTTCACAAGATGGACTAAGGCAGTGGCCCTAAAGGAATCCAATGAAAATGTTGTTTTGAACTTTTATAGTGATCTGGTAGCTAGATTTGGGGTACCTGAATCTGTCGTCTCAGACAATGCATTGGCTTTTGTCAGGTTAAAGATAACTGACTGGGCCATGAGGAATGGGACTTACCTGGGTACTTCATCAAATTATTACCCTCAGGGTAATGGCCTAGCTGAGTCCACAAATAAAAACCTCATAAGAATCATCAAGAGAACAATGGAAGACAACCAGAGGACCTGGCATACCAATTTGAAATCTGCTTTATGGGTAGATAGAATCACTCCCAAGAGGTCCATTGGGAATTCTCCATATATGCTTGTTTATGGAAAAGAGGCAAGGTTGCCTATATCTGTGGAGCTCCCAGCTCTTGACATCATGAATCAACAAGAAGTGTTTGAAGTGGAAGATCCCATGGTAGTTAGATATGCTCACCTCATGGAGCTTGAGGAAGTAAGAGGCAAGGCTAAGAAGACTATGGAGTATCATCAATTTCAGACCAAGAGGAATTTTGATCAGAAGGCCACTCCCAGAAACTTTAAGGAGGGTGATTTGGTGCTCAAGTGGGATGAACTGAAGAGCAGGCCAGGGAAGCACTCCAAATTTGATTGCATGTGGAGCGGCCCATTTCTCATCACTGAATGCAAGGAGCACAATGCATTTCAGTTGTCAAATATGGATGGACAAAATCTGCCTATCCCAGTCAATGGGATACACCTTAAGAGGTGTTTTGAGGTATGAGTGCTCTATAAATTAGTAGATTAGGTCTCTATGCTTTCAATAAGTGCTGCTGCACAATAGTTTAGATGCCTTTTGTCTTCCCTAAGTGCTACCTAGCACAGTTGGTGGGTTGTTGTCAACATTTTGTTTGGCCTCTAGTCTTCTTGTGTCCTTCATTGCTGTCATGATGAGTTTCCGGGGTCAGAATGTTTGTCAAGGCCTTTCCAGTTTCTTTTGACTCCATGCCCAATGAATACAAGGCCACTGATCTTTGGTTTAGTAGGCAAACACCCCATAGAGGCCACCAAAAAATGTTATCCTATTTCCCTCTGCTCAGAGCTAAATAGTTAACCTGATATTTTCCCTAAAAATCCTTTGAAAGGGTCCCTATAAGAAAAAGTACCATTCTCCCATGAAACCTTGCCTAAAAAACCTGACCATTGGAAGAAGCTTGAAAAAATAGGTAGGTTTTCTTTTTACATCATCCTGAAATTCGGCCAAACAGAGAAGTTATTCATGGTCAAAGTTTGGGTCAGCATGCAATTCAATGTTCATTTGGCGGGCTTACAGATCTCCATTGGCCTTAGAAGATGTTAAAAAAAATAGGTTTTATGCTTTTTCTGAATGTATATTAGGCCCCAAAGGTGCATATACATTTAGGGAATCTTTCGCAGGTCCTCGGGAACTTTCCCGGTTTGTATATCGGCAATATACAAAGGGCAGATGCAAGGATGGAATATACATCGCAGATCCCCAGAATATTCGCTGAATGTATATTGGGTCTGCATGTATATTTGGCTCATACGATGGAGATATACAAGGCAGGAGATGCATTGGAAGAATATTCCCTCTTGTATATTGGGTTTCAAATGCATATTGTGTTGTATGTTTGCACATGGAACGAAAAGGCACAAGGTTTTCAAACATGCAGGTGCATTCGCTACAGTGGAATGCACATTTTGGCTTTGTATGTTTCTTTGTATGTTTCGCTTGTATGTAGTGAAACATACATGTGAAACATACAGAGAAACATACAAAGGCCGAATGTGCAAGAGGTGGGGGCCCGCACACATACAAGGCCGATTGTATATTAGAGATACAAGCCGGACCCGACAGAACAGTCAAATGCAGTTAATAATTTTTGGGGTCTGCGGCTTGTATGATGGCATATACAAGGATTTTCAAATGGTGGGGTCCACAGCATGCAAGGGGTTTTGTATGTCGGTGCATATACAAAAGAGATTGTATATTTCGCTTGTATGTTTGCACATGCAAGCGAAACATACAAAGGGGACATACAAGGCAGATTTGAACTGGAAGTCAAATTCAGCATGTAAAGGTGTGAGGTCCGGTTGTATAAACAGGGGCATTGTTTGTTGTACATACATTCGTAAGATACAAAGGGGCTGATATGCAAGGTTTTCGGCCAGACATGATGCATCGACGACTTGTTTTTGGGTCTCTCCGAAGGCTGATGGAGGAGGTAGTTCTTCAGCGATGGGTCCCAACTTTAGTTTGACAACAAATCAGGGGGTGCCATGTGGCAGTAGCAGATGCATATACAAAGGCTCTTGCATATGCAAGGCATTTTCAAATACATTTTCTGAGAGCGATTGCAGAGGCCTTGTGGTGCCAAAGTGCAGAGATACATACAAAGTTTTCAAACATGCAAAGATAGGATCTGAGGTATTTTCAGAGGCTGATATATACACAGGTGCAGAAGTGATATATACAGGTAGTTGACCAGATTTTTGACCACCTATATCTTCCCCATTTCTACAAATTTTGACATGCTGTAAGAGACAAAAATGCTTGTTCTTGCCTCTTTCATTTGAGCAGATTTTTGGGGGGATTTTTCAGTTTTCATTTTCCTGATCTGGCTTTGCATTTTTTGCTCGATTGGATGTTTCAACGGCTGTCTTGAAATTTTTGAGGGAGTTTCTCCTCACAGTGGCTCAAGTTGGTGAATTTCTGCAGGTGCATTCATGGCATACGGGCTCTCTACCTTTCAAGACTCTTTCCTGCACGACAAGCGACGACTTTGGAGGTTTTTTCTCCATGCCCCATCCTTTCTTGCATCTTGGCCAAGGTTTTCCATGTTTTAGCGTGGCAGAGGCATGGCCCATGTCCCTTCACCATGTCTCTACCCATCCTTTCCTACGATTGGCATTTATGGCCTCATTTATGCAAATCTGTGACTCCATGCTCTTCTGGCAGGAGTCTGGCTTATAAAAGACAATGTAAAGCTCTTTTTGAAGAGGATGGTATGTTTTGGGGCTGTTATGCTGCCAAAATTTTGTAGTCAGTCCATCTTAGTGTAACTACAAGGATAAGGGAATGTGACTCACTGTGCCTGAATTTGGCCTCTACTATCTTCCTTTATCCACCAATGAGTGCAATTAGCTAAATGGGTGTAATTCTACTATGAAATGTTCTGCATTGTAACAGTTTTTCTGGGCCTTCATGATTAATAGATACTAATTTCTGCCTCTTTTATCTCTGAATTTCTATGTTTAATTTGAAGTTTAGTCTATTCTGTAGGTAAAACGGCCCCTCTACAGGTTTAGCTTTCATATCGAAGCCTCAAGCTAGCCTTAAATCTATGCAAATCTCTCTTCAGTAGCGAAAGAATAATTGTTGTGTTCACACTATGACCACCATCTCTCACTAAATATGGTGTATCACCTCTTTTTCCCTTCAGTTCTCCTCCTAACTCTTTCCCCTGCAAATTCTTAGCACTAGATTTAGTATCATCGCTCTAAGTAATAGGCTTGGAGCAAGGAACCAGCCTTCTCTAGAGGTCTGACCTCAAAATGCAAGGTCCCACACTTCAAGGTCATTCCAATGTTACTCCAGGTTGCATGAGGTGTCATAGCTGCATGCAAAGGGTGCAAATCTAGGTGTTAACACAAGAAAGCAAAGACAATGAAAGAGATCTTGAAAGACAAATTGTCATTCTCAGACATGATCTAGAAGTTGCAAATGAATACAAGGAAATTTCAAGATAAGATCAGGTAAACTTGATGTAATACTTGAGGGTCAAAAAGGGGTTGAAGACAAGCACGGTCTTGGATATGAAAAAGGTGAAAGCTCTGAATCTGGTCAAAGAAACTTTCAAACAAGGAATGAGAGAAACAGACCTAGAAGACCTCTGATAAGACAACCTAATGCTCAAAGGTATCCATCTTTCAATGGAAATTATTTTAAGTGCAATAAATTTGGTCATAAAGCCACTCAATGCAGAAGTAGAGTAAATCAAAATAATCCATCCTTCTTTGGATAATGCTTCAATTGTAAGAGGTATGGTCATAAATCCAATGAATGTAGAAGTATGATAATGAATGACTCTTCAAATAGAGGAAATAGGAAATCTTTCAATGGCATATGTTTTGCATGCAATAGATTTGGACATATAGCAAATCAGTGCAAATCAAGAGAAAATCAATCAAATGGGCAAAGAAATGTAGCGTGCTTCCATTGTAACCGATTTGGTCATTTTGCAAAATTCTACAGAAGTAGGATTAATGAAGGAAGAGGTCCAGCAAACAGAAAACTAGTTGATAGAGACAAGACAAAGGCAAAAGAAAAATTGAAGAGAATGAGATCCAGAATGAAATAAGTGAGACATGGGTGAAGAAAGCAACTGTGAACCATAATGATGGGTCTGCACTGGAATCTGGTGTAGATAATTCCTTAGGGAATTAAATTAGGAGCTTTGGCTCAGGAGGAGCAGCTTTGTAAATCAAATTCCCCTAGCCAATAGTTAAGTGTCTGATTCTGGGACAATGAGAAAAGGTATTTTGAATTGTTTCAGATCATTTGGAAGGATTTCCAGAAGAAAAAAGGTGGATATGACAAATTGCGGAGTAACTTATATGAAACTATTCAACAAACAAAGCAACCAGATGTATTAGGGTAGATCATTTATTACAAAGAAAAATTAGGTGTTGTGGAACATAAAAGATCATTCATTCCTCACTTAGATCACTTTGCATCAGAAGAAATCAAGAAGAGGAGAAGTGAACGAGTTCAAAGCTAAGAATTCCCAAAAATTGAAGCACGAAGAAGATCTCCAAGGAAAACCCTAATATGCGGAATAAGGTATTTTTGTATTCTATGAAACTTCTTAAATTCTCAATCTCTGTAAATGGCTACACCTTTACTTGTTGATGTCACTGAGAGGCCCCGTCCTAAATTCAAGAAGCATCCCTATAAATCTATTGAAGTTGAGCCGCTTGGTGCCTTCTCGAGTGTTCCATATGGGGTTTTGTATGTTGAAGAGATTTGGGCATACATTCATTGCAGTATAGAAGAATTTTGAAATCAGAAACTGATGGAGTTGTTTAAGAACCATTTGAAAGATGATAATTATCAACTAAGACCTGAATTTGAAGCCCTTGAAAGAAAACATTTTCTGCAAATGATTGAAATTATGTCTTTTGATGAAAATGAATGGGTTCAATACATCTTAAGCCGAATACCTGATGAATTCATGTGGCTAATGAAACCATTTAAGATTACAAAAGATGTTATCAAAATTGTAACTGGGTTAAACTCTTCCGGTGGATTACCCATGCTAAAAGCCATAAAAAACCAGACAGTAACTGATGCTACCATTGCCAAGTTTGACAAAAGGGCAATGACCATCAATGATATCATAGAACCGGATGTTAAGTTTTAATCTATGGTGATCGGGTACAATATTTATCACTCCAGTAGGGAAAATTTAGTTTCTGGAATTGCAATATATGCAACTTATAAAATGTTAAAGGAGAATGCAAACTATGATCTATGTGAACTGCTATAGAATCAACTGATAAAGAATCTAAACAAAATCAAGAGACAAGAATTTTTTTTAAATATGGTTCCTTGATCATATGCCTATTTTTCTATTTCATGAATGAAGTGCTTGGAGTGCAAGGTGTGCACTGGGTAAATAATAGGCCAGTGGTCATCCAGATACGAGACCACTTATATAGTCTTGGAGATTCAAGTGCACAAAAGATTGCAATCTGGGGTTATTTCAAAAGCTTTCAGAGTCTAATGCATGCAAGGGAAAGAATCCCTAATTCTGTTGTAGAAAAGTATGAAAATAAAATATGTTTTATGGTCAACACAGATCAATGTTTAATGGAAGCTGTAGAACCAAGAACTGTATGGATAATGCCAATGGGTTATGAGGTGGATGAGGAAATTCTAGACATGTATGCTCAACATCTTCTGAGAAAACCTAAAGACACCTCTATTGAAAGGTTTGGAACCTACAAGGAACTAAGCTTAAAATTGCATGTGGAACTAAGACAACCAGAAACTAAAAGAAAAGTGTACAAGCAAGTGGAGATGTATGCATAAATCATTGGGATTATAAAAGTAGTGAGAGAGAATAGAGAAAGGATTGAAAAATTGAAGAAGAGCACTGAGCATACTTTAGAAGAAAAAGTAGAAAGTGAACCAGCAGTCACTTTGGAAGTCCCTCCAAGCTCCTCAAGGAAGACAAGGAGTTCTACAAATCTCATTGAGCAACCTAATTCCTCTTCCACCAAGAAACCAGAAGCCACTCCATCTGGTAAAGGGGGAAAAAGAAAGAAAACCAAGGCCACAAGAGTCCTCAAAAGCTCAAAAGATGATGAGGAGATAGAAACAGATGAAGAAATAAAAGAAATAAGATTCAAGAAAGCTAGAACTTCAAAGACTTCTGAAGACCATTACTATTCATGGAAATTTAAAGCCTATTAGAGTTTACTATGATAATATTGATCAAACAAATAAGAAAATTTTAGAAGATGCCATTATCATATATTTTAATAAATTCAATAGAGCTCTATTGGAAATTTTACAAGAACTTCCTAAAAGCTTAAGGAAAGTACTGGAAATGAGGAAAGAAGCAGCCAAGGATAAAGACATGGAACTCAAAGAGTATGTTCTCTCCACTTTGTGCCCTATGATGACTAGAAGAGAAGCAGATAAAATGCTCAGAGAAGTCAAAGATAAATTCAGAAGCAAAGTTCAGATGAACAAACTTATGCTTGGTGAAACTAAAGAAATTGCAAAAGAAACAGAGGAAATTTTGAGAAAGGCTATTGACAAGAATAAGTACTTTATTATTTTAGAGAAACACGTTGAAGAAGACAATTCCCAAGTTCTGGAACTAGAAGCTTCAGATGAGAGAATAACAACAGAATTGATGACTAAGGTGTTAATTTAGATCCTCTAGAGTTAATCCATGAAGAGACTAATGTTGGATTTGAATCATCAAATCTAAATATTGGAGAAGTTTAGGAAGAGGAACAAGTCAATCAGGAGGACATAGAAATGGTTGACAGAATAGTTGATGCAGGCGTAACCCCTCCACCTGATCACTCTGGAAAAGAAGAGGATATTGCTGCCTCACAATTCCCTCTGGATCAGGTACCAAGTGGTAAGAAAATAGGAAAGAGTTCCTCTGAAGAAAACACAGGGAAGAGTAAAATAGAGGAGGAAGAAAAAGGAAAGAAGGACAAGGCAGAAGAAGATGGTGCAAATACTGAAGCACCTAAAGTAGATACTAATAAATCAAGAGAACAAAAGGATGGTTCTGAATTGGTTGCAAGAGACACTGCAGATGAGGCAAAAAGTCTTCTTGGAAAAGAAGTGATTGAACTTGATGAACCTGAACTACTCCAAGGCCTAGCCAATCCAGATGCTCTCTCTCCAATTCAACTAATAAAAATAGCATATTACACCCAAGTAAAGGCTAGAGAAAAGATGTTAAAATTCCACATGCAGGACAATGAGCTACTGGGGCTTGCATCCGGGATTCTAGAAAAGCTAATACCTACCTACCAGAAGAATCTATCTGATTCCCCCTCCAATCATCTAAAAAATCTTGTAAGTTCAGTAAACTCACACTTTGAGTCTTTTGAAAAGTCTACAGAGGAAAATGTTTAGAAAGATTTCCTGAATAAGAGATTCAGTCAAGTTAAGAATCTGATAAGGAGTGATAGGCTGATTCTAGGCATTAGCATAAAGAGCATTCAAAATGCCCTAAGTGATGGAGGAGATATATATAAGTTTTTCTTATCATGGTCTAAAGTCAATGAAGATATTGAAAAGAAGATAAGGGAACAAGAACAGAAAATATTAGTTCTATCTCAAAATTTTGATTCTCTAACTGCCTCTCCTATAAGCCAAGAATATCAGGTTATTAGCTTGATAGATGAAATAAAGGGACTTGAAAAAGAGAAAGGCAATACTATGAAGATGATGTGTGAAATCTGGGGATTGATTTCCCCCAAGTTGGAATTCATGCATAATGCCTTATCCAAATCCCAGAATGCACTTCAGATGAGTGATCCTCCGGACCTAGCAAAGGCAGAAGCATATGCATTTTTGTTAAGTGGGCACATCTCCATTTTGGATGGTATGAAGAACACTTGGGCCTCTGAACTTACACAAATAAAACTAACTTTGGAGATGTTCTCAAGTTCATGTAAATAAGACTTGATGGTTTTTTGTACATATGCAACAGTATATATGGAATTTTTGGAGAAGTTTTGGAGCCCACCCTTTGCCATTGATGTCAAAGGGGGAGTGAAGAGTGTTGAAAAATGAGGAATTTAGTTGAGGGGGAGAACTGGAATAAGTGAAGGGTACGGGTGTACAGACAAAGGGGGAGTTGCACTAAGACACTTAGTCATTTTTCACTAAGTGTTGCCATCAATGACAAAGAGGGAGATTGTTGGCAAGAGACACTACTTTGCTTGATAGGTATTGTCATTGATGGAAACTAAGATCATCCCAATCATTCGCTTAACACAACCTATTCATATTGGAAGTCAGATTCAAAATTTGTCTAAGTTTGGGCAGTTAGGAACAGAGCAGTAATAGAGTTTGGTATTTTGGTCCAGATCTCTCTGGTGGGAAGTCATGATTAGCTACAGATCTAAGGGAGTCAAGTGCATTGTCAAGATAGTCTAACTCCATATTTTTGTCCTCCCGTGATGAAGGATTCAAAAGATATTAGCCTCTAAGTACTGGGTTCTAGTTTGTCAGAAGTAGACAGAAGAAGAACAGGCTGACCTTGCAGAAGGTCTTGATTCTAGATGTATAGAAGTTGTTTGCTAGACAAATAGTGATGATCAGTGAGTATGGCTGACATGAGTGATGAGTTTCAAGAACAAGTTTTGGTCTACATCTTAAGTTATGCATGGATCTAGCTGATAGAGCAGAGCATTCATTAAAGTTCTAAGTGTTGTTAAAGCTGACTATTAGAATGATTGTAGATCATGTTGTGGATATATATAGCTGATGAAATTGGATGATTCAATAGGAATGATGTGTGCAAATAAGGTGTGTATGAGAAGAGCATAAATCTAAAGTGCAAATGAAGGTAGACCAGTAAGAAGAGCAGAGAAAAGATGAAATGTGTAAGATCTATTTTGTACTTAACCAGAACTGAACTTCTTGCATAAGTAGATGCTATTAATTAGTTCAAATCTCTGTCATTCTCTTGTAATATCTCCATAGGTAGTGAGCCTCCATTTGAGCAGTGAGCTCTAGGCAGTGAGCTTGAATGCATGTGCATTCCCATTTGTAAAAATACTTTTAACAGGGTATTAATATTTGTGGGTTAACCCCCAGTGTGGTTTTTCTCTTAACTGGGTTTCCACGTCAAAAATCTTGGTGTCAAGTGTACTATTTTCATTTATGCTCCTGTGAGATTGATTAATGTTGAAATGTTTTGATTATAAGTTATAAAAGAAGATTAAGAGAAAGAAATAGCTAAAATTGTGTGACAACTGATTCACACCCCCTCTTAGTTGTCCAAACCTAATTCAACAGAAGGATTGTATGAGTGGTTAGTGATGCCTTTTGGATTGACTAATGCACTGAGTACTTTCATGAGATTGATGAATGAAGTTTTGAAGAAATTCTTGGGTAAGTTTGTTATTGTATACTTAAATGATATTCTAATTTTTAGTAAGACAAAGGAAGAACATTTGTGGCACATTAGACAAGTATTGTAGAGACTGAGAGAAAAGAAATTGCTGATAAACATCAAGAAGTGTAGTTTCATGAAGAAAGAATTGGTATGCATGTGATTTGTGATTTTTGTGGAAGGATTAAAGATGGACCCTGAGAAAGTTAGAGCAATTGTTGAGTGGCCAACACCTAAGAGCATTGGAGAAGTCAGATTATTTCATGGATTAGCTAGCTTTTACCGGGAGTTCATTAGAAATTTCAATTAAGTATGCACACTGATGACAGAGACAATGAGAGGTGACAGAAAGGACTTTAAGTGGACATCAGGAGAAAATAAAAGTTTTGAATTGTTGAAGCAGAAAGTGACAGAGAAACTAGTGTTAGCATTAATCGATTTCAACAAGGTATTTCAAGTGGATTGTGATGCACGTGGAAATGCAATAGGAGTAGTGTTGATCAAGAAGGTAGACCAGTAGCATGTTTTAGTGAGAAGTTCAATGATAGAAGGAGAAGATATTTAGTTTATGATCAAGAATTTTATGCCATAATTCAAGCTTTGAAGAAGCAGAGACATTACTTGTTACCTAAGGAATTTGTGTTGTATACAAATCATCAAGCTTTACAATATTTGAACAGTCAAGGAAAGTTGAATCAAAGACATATGAGATGGATAGATTTCATGTAGAGTTACACATTTGTACTAAAGCAAAGGAGTGGGAAGTCAAACAAAGTTACAGATGCATTGAGTAGAAGAAGGAACTTGCTGACAGAGTTGAGAGTTGAAGTATTAGGTTTTGAAGAGCTGACGCACATGTATGAAGAAGATCTTGATTTTTCAAAACCATGGAAAGCATGTAAGGAACCTATTGTGACAGATAGAAGTAAGTGGTTAGATTATTTCATTCATGAGGATATGTTCAAAGGAAATCAGTTGTGTATACCTAGGAGTTCAATGAGAGACAATTTTAAAAGATAAGCATAGCGGTGGATTAGCAGGACATTTTGGAATTGATAATACAGTGGCTTTGGTAAGTGAACATTACTTTTGGCCTCAGATATATAAGGATGTAAGAAAGTTTGTACAGAGTTGTAGAGTATGCCAAGTTGCAAAAGAGAGTAGTCAGAATACTGGTTTGTATAAATCTTTGATAGTACCGGAGAGACCTTGGGAGAAGATAAGCATGAATTTCATATTAGGATTTCCAAGAACATAGAGAGGACATGATTCTATATTTGTAGTGGTGGATAGATTTTCAAAGATGGCACATTTCCTCCCTTGTAAGAAGATAAATGATGCAGTGCATGTTGATGACCTATTTTTCAAGGAGATTGCGAAATTGCATGGGTTATCTAAGAGCATAATTTTAGGCAAGGATACAAGATTCATTGGATATTTTTGGAGGACATTGTGGACGAAGATGAAGATAGACCTAAAGTTCAGTACAACATTTCATCCACAAACAGATGGACAAACAAAAGTGGTAAATAGGAGTTTAGGAAACTTATTGAGATGTTTGGTAAGAGATAAGGCAGGAAATTGGGATCTAATTTAACCACAAGTAGATTTTGCATACAATAATTCTGTGAATAGAAGTACAGAGAAGACACCATTTGAGATTGTGATCGGAATGAAACCTAGAGGAGTTGCGGAGTTGAGAGATATCAGTATGGAGGACAAGAGAAGTGCAGAGGCAGAATAATTTATAGGATACATGGAGACAATACATAATTAGGTTAAGAAACATTTGGAGAAGATGAATAGTAAATATAAGGAGAAAGCAGATGAGAGGAGGAGACACAAAGAATTTTCAGTTGGTTATGAGGTAATGGTTTTTCTAAGAAAAGAGAGATTTCTAGTAGGGACATATAACAAGTTGAATATGAAGAAGTTTGGACCATGTAAGATACTCAAGAAGTTTTATTCAGGAAATGCATATGAAGTGGAGCTACCAGAGACATTGGGTATATCACCTATATTCAACATTATAGGCCTATATTAGTATCATGACGGAGAATCCAGTGATAGCATTGAAGAAAGTTTGAGGAATTAGTTACCACATCAGCAACCAGAGTAGATAGAAGACATCTTAGACAACAGAGTTGGACGCAATACTAGAGGGAAGTAGTACATAGAATACTTGGTAAAGTGGAAAGGTAGACTGGAAGAAGATTCAACATAGATTTCTCAGGCTGAGGTGGACCATCTTGGTTTTCCTCTAGCCCCAACAAAGTGAGGGACTCACTTTTTTCAACAACCTTGGGTGTCTGATGCAGGAACATTCCAGGTTACAGAGCAATCTTGCATCAACCAAAAACATTTGCATTCTTTCTTTTCTTTCATTTTTAGTTCAGTTTAGTTTAGTTGAAGTTTCAACATTTTGTACCACATTTTGCCACATCTTGAGATCAAATCTTGTAGAGTGGGACTTAGCATCTACACATCATCATCTACATCATATCCAAATTTTAGGTCATTTGGACTTGTCTGCTAAAAGTTATTGCTATTAGAAGATCACCTGTTTTCACAGAGTAGAGCATATAGACAGTCAATTGAAGGAGAAGGTTTGTAGAGCACTTTCATGACTTATAGAGTTAAAGAGAACATCATTCAAGTCACATAAGGATTAGATAGACCTTCCTTGAGGTCCGCACCTTGATACATGCATTTGTGGAGCATTAGCAAATGTTAGGCCTGACCTATTGGTTTCTACACATTACATTCCTTAATTAGAATTTGTAACCTTTCTTGGCTGACGCAGAGGATTTATTGAGCTTGGAGATGATATATAGATCTCTAGAATGTATTAGGAAGTCAGTAGTTCATAGATAGATGAATTCATAGTTTGATAATTAATTCTTTTCAGGGCAGACACTTCATTGCCATATCTTGCATTTCTATTTTAGCCCTAAGATTAGGCTTGTGAGCCCTTGTGATATTATCTCGCATGTTGCTAGCATATGAGCATTTTGAATATATGATATATTGAGCATTTGAATCTTCCATTGTATTCTATATTTGTGTTATTTCCGTTGTGTTTACTCTTTTTACACAACCTAGATAGTTCATTCTCTGAACCGTTTGACCATGACTGCACCAATCTTTCCTATCAAACATTAGAACACAAGCCACCAACTGCTCTAGGCTTGGCTGTTGTCCCTAGAGAAGAGCCAATCTGGGTTGGTGGGGGCTCTATTCCTTTGTTGTAAAGATGAAACATTGATTCAATGACCTAGGTTAAACAAGTTATCAATTTGACTAAGTTAAGAACATGTAGGTGTTACAAAATAGATGTACATAGACAAAAATTAGATCTAGGAAATAGTAGAGAGAGGAACTTGGTATTGACAACTGGAGAAAAATGTTGAGGACACTAGTGTTGGGTGCTAGTGTCTAGATGAGCATATAAGAGTTACAAGACAGATGTGCAAAAACTAGAAGCAGATCTGGGAAGACAATAGAGAGAGGAACCTGGTATCAGAACCAAGAGAAAAAGAGGTAGGACACTAGAGCTAGGTGTTAGTGTCCTTTGGGTTTTGGTAGAACTTTCATTGATAATCTTTGTCTCTATTCCTTCCATCTTCCTATTGCTCCTTGATGTCTGAAACTTCTGATTGCAATCTGCACACATAAAAGAGGGAAAATGGTTGTGCTATATAGGGGCTTGCATCATTCAAAATCTATGTTGGTGTTTCCACCTCTATAATAGCAATTATGATGATGATGATAGAGAGTGCGTGTTCACAATGAATGGAGGCAAATCAATTGATAAAGACTGCAATAAACAAATACCATGAAATAGAGTTACCATAAGTATGAAACACTTGTTGGATTGATGTTGCAACATGAATCACCCACAAGGAGTTGATGGAGTAAGAGGCTTCTTCCAAGATCTGCAAGGGTTGGTACATACAATAATAGTCTTCATAAATAGAGAGCTTTTAGAGAGAGAGAGAGAGAGAGAGAGAGAGAGAGAGAGAGAGAGAGAGAGAGAGAGAGAGAGAGAGAGAGAGAGAGAGAGAGAGAGAGAGAGAGAGAGAGTTTATATATGAATCCCAAGTACTTTTCAAGGGCCTAATTAGGTTGAGGCCAACAAGGTGCATCACTCAAGGCAACAAGGCCAACATTCAAATAACATCTTTTAGAGCCAAGTTGACAAGATACTAGTGCCTAGTGCTAGTGCCCTAATGGAATTGCTTTTGGAATGCCAGTTGCTAAGGGACTTCACCTAGGTTCTCAGAAAAGTAGTGAAATATGCACATTGCAAGCAGACATAAACATACATGATAAAGTGATTACCAAACCTAGTGTGAAATTGTAAGCAGTCACAATTTACAAAACTACATTTAGCCGCCATTTTAGTGAGTGTATGAACTTACATTCATACACACACTAAAATATGGAGAAGACAAATCACTTCACCAAATTTTGAAGAAATAGAATGTCGCTAAGTTGAGAGATGTGATAGCCCCCAAGCTTAGGATTCTACAAATCTACATGAATACCTAGATAAAGAAGTTACACATACAAGACACAGGGAAAAAATCACACATACACACAAAGCATACACGGAGCATACATGGAGCATACATGAGGCATACATGGAACATACATGAAGCATACATATAACAACAAATTTGGTAAACCATATGATCCAATGTAGCAAAACACATAAGTGAACAAAAGAAAAAAAATGATTTAGTAAAGTAAAGAGACCTCAGTATGAAAGATTGTCTCAATACCCCATGTCACCACCAAAATAAAAAGAAAACCAAAAATAGAGGAATTCTAAAAAGGAGATAGAAGAATGTAAGTTGTAATGAGTCGATCGATTGCATTAAAGAGAGAAGATATCCAAATAGATAGGGGAGAAATCAATATGAAAGGGAAAGAGTACATGAGTTTGGAACTAGCTTTCTCTATTGCTAGGGGTCATGTAAATAAAAATACCATCATAGATCATGGGCTAAAAAGTTGTGTTATGCTAGGTGACCATGAGTCTAACAACGTAGGTCATATGAAGCACACATGCTAGTAAGTTGTATTATGCTAGGTGATTTATAGACTACCAATGCCTCAGAAAGCATAAAAGTAAACAAAACCTCAAGGAGCATAAAATTAAGCAATGCCTTAGGGAGAGTAAAAGTAAGCAATGAATCGGGGGCATAAAAATGAACAATGCTGCAGGGGGAGAATTGATAACCATGCCTCAGGGGGTGCTATGAAAAACACCACCACATAGTGGTACATCAATAAGCCAAAGCTCAAGAGGCATGAATGAAGAAGGATGCATAGATGGATAGATAATATTACCCCCTTAAAATATTAGTATGCATAGTATGAAAATATTTTAAGGAAAATAAAATGGGGAGGTAGAAAAGAGGGGATCCGTAGGAAGGATACACACTCGAAGAACAAGTTGTCACTACCCCCCAGAGTATAGGTGAGGAAAACCATGAAAAAGTAAATCATGTTGTTACCATGAAAGAATGCTGGAGTTTGTTGCAATGTGATGACAAAGGTCCTTGATACCATAACAAAGGAGGCTCAATCATAATGATGTAGAGAAAATAATGTTTATTATGCAAAATGAACTAGACAAGGGTGACTTGCACCATCACTTGTTATTTAAAGAAAGAACAAGTGCTACAACAAAAGGGAAAGTGTGAGCACATGTGTCATGGAGGTGTTTAATTTTGTCATGCAAGGATTGACATTCACTAGTGGAATGACCAAGTGCTTGATGATTTACATAGAAAGGAAGTGTTGATTGAATGTTTTGTGGAAATCTTTTGCATGTTGGAGGAGGAAGAGTGATCAAGCATGCTTTGAGTAGACAAAATACACTCTTTTTGGGATAGAAGAGAAGAATCAGGTGGAGTAGGAAGCAACCCTTTTTGTTATGGAGAGAATTTTGATTTCTAAAAAGAAGGAACCATAGAGACCTTAGACAATGGCAGAGGGGATGTAGATAGAGGAGAAGGCTGGAAACCTAAACCTACTTTAGAAAAGTGTGGTATGAGTTTCAAAGGAACCCTAACTCCTTGTTCCATGCACCCTAAACCATTTCCATTATATCCATGCTTAGAATTTTTTTTAATCCAGATCCATAATGTGTCTTCAAATTAGATAGAGGAGGAGGGGCCACATTACTAATCTTATCTAAATGAGAAATGTAATCATGAATAGAAGGTGATGATGGTGTTTGAGAATTTGTTGAAGTAGAAGAAGTTGGGATAGTAGATGAGATGTTTAGAAGAAATAGATTGTGCAAATGAAACAAAATCCATCTTTAGGATTTTGGGTTTACAATGTGAGATTTTGTATTCTCTAGTAAAGGAGGGTATAAAATCTAGTGAACCCTAATTGTCACCAAAATATGCACTTGAAGGAAAAGCACTATTCTAATCTTCACTGTTCTTAGCAGTGGAGAATAGTGGGTCAACTTTTGCTGAAGAAAGAATCAAATTACTGAGAGATTTTGAAACAAGAGGTTTTTTAGAATGCATAAGACAACTGAGAGCGGGGGGGGGGTGAATTAGTTGTCCATTAAAACATTAAACCCTTAATGCTATTCCAATCTTCAAACTCTTATTATGCATTAGTAGAACGTAAACATATGAAGCATTAATGCAAACACATACAAACACATAAGAACACTAGATTTACATGGAAAACCCAGGAAGGGAAAAACCATGGTGAGGATTAACTCACATATATATGAATAGCAATACCGAATACAAGTAGGCTCACTACCAAGGGCTCACTACCCAAAAGAAAGGCTCACTACCAAGGGCTCACTACCTAGAAGGACTCACTATCTAGAAGAGAGAAGAATAGAAGAGGATTATTATAGAGAGATGCACTATCTCAAAGAAATAGGAGAAGTCCATGACTACAACTTCTTGCCATCTATAACATTCGGCTCACTGCCTCTAGCAACTTTAAGCAAACTGAAATGTAGATACCTTCTACTCACTACATCTGAGAGTCATAAGAATTTAAACTCGCACTTAATTCACCACCCTTGATTCACATTCTCATTATCTTCTCTACTTTGTTTCACTCAACTTCATCTTGAATTTATACCATCCATGACTTAAACAATCTCAATTAGGTCGGTCCTAATGAAATGTGTGCAACTTAAATATGCAACACTGAAATAGGTTGGCACCAAACACTTCTATGGTGGAAAGAAGTGAAATTGGACCATGCCAAGGGTTAACTAGGACTCAAATCTATCTCACCATGCTACTTATCACATCACAATCCATGAAGTACCTCTACAAATAATGCTATTAGGTCAGGTCAGCCAAACCTGAACTAACACAACAAGCGATCACCTCCATGCCTATCCAGGTCCAAAACCATCATGTGGACCACAAAGAACCACTCTATAACATCCACACACCTTTCCAGAATATTCAACATCATCAAAAACTTCTGCAACACTGCCACAACCACCTATAACAAAGAATGTCTTCATTATGCATATCAAGATGCACTACTATTGAACTCCAACACAAGAACTGAGTTTGTGGAGCAACCCATCACTAGAAATTTCAAAGGAAGATAGATACAGATAATATAAGCACATTCCCAAATCTGCAAGATAAAAACCTTAATGCAAAGAAATGCAGAGCAAACTCATTTCTCCTAGATAACCTTCTTCATAGTCAAACACTCTATCAAACATATCTTTCACTTCCACATGATCTAGAACCTGAAACTCTAGATATAACACCTTTGAATACTTTTGATCATCACTCCAAACCACACAAGCATATCTTCAACCATAAAGAAATGCGAAGCATAACACCAAGCACACCTCTGTCACACCGCATACCTTTTTATTCAAATTTTCTCAAAAGCACTTGGAAACCAAGTGAACTACTTGCTAGAGGTTGACATCAATGACAATGACAGAAAGTTTCCAACAATCTCCCCCTTTGTCTTTGATGGCAACACCAACTTTCTGAAAAAACCATCAAGACCTAAAGCAATCAATTAGCAGCTCAGTAGTACTCCCCCTAATTGGAGCAGCTCTTACTCTTCACACACTTACCTGCACAATCTTTCTTGTATAATTCTTGCATAATGGTTTTTTAGCCAATTTAACTCTCTCCCCCTTTGACATCAATGGCAAAGGGCAACACTTGCAACACTAGCAAGTATATGCTCTCACTCCATTGTTTCCACTTTTATGCACTCTCCCCCTCTAGGGTCATAAGATGTGCTCCTTTTGATTACACCAACCAATAGTATCACTACCTACTCCCCCTGAGAGGTAGCCTTCAACATCAGTCCAGGACTAAGAATGTATCTTGAAATGTTTCCTACATAGATGCAAACACTTATGCATCTAATTAAAAGGAGGGGCAATAACCCTTAACTTCTGCCAGAGATACTCAAAAGTATCTTTAGGAAGAGACTTAGTAAATATATCTACAAGTTAGTCCATAGTGGGCACATACTCCAATTTCACCTCAATCTTTGCAACTTTCTCTCTTAGGAAGTGATACCGAATTGAAATATACTTTGTTCTTGAATGCATTACTAGATTCTTTGAAATGTTGATAGCACTTGTATTATCACAAAAGATAGGAATAGGTTCATTAAATGATACTTTGATATCCTTCAATGTATGCTTCATCCATAACACCTGTGTGCAACAAGATGCTATTGCAATGTACTCTGTCTCTGCAATAGATAATGATATTGAATCCTACTTCTTACTCAACCATGAGACTAGTCTGCTTCCAAGAAAGAAACCACCACTTGTACTTCTTCTATCATCTATACATCCTTCCCAATCTGTATGTGTATATGCACTTAAAGAGAAATCAATATCTTGGGATACCATAAGCCAAAATCCAAAGTGCCTTTCAAGTATCTAAACATCCTTTTTACTGTTGAAACATATGACTCTTTGGGATCTTCTTGGAATCTAGCCACAAGACAAATTGAATGCATGATATCTGGTCTAGTAATAGTTAGGTATAATAGTCCACCAATCATTGATCTATACTTGCTCTAATCATCCTTAGGAGATTCATCATGATTGCCTAACTTACAACTAGTAGTCATGGGAGTACATACTAGTTTAGAGTCTTCTATTCCAAACTTCTTCAACATTTCCTTAACATACTTTGACTGTGAAATGAAAATACCCTTTTTTGATTGACTAATTTGTAATCCAAGAAAGAAATTTATTTCCCCACACATTGACATTTCAAACTCTTTCTGCATCTCTTCTGCAAATATTTTACACATACCTTCATTTCCTCCAAAAAATATATCATCAACATATACCTCTACAATCAAAATTTGGTCTTCTTCAACTTTGAAGTACAAATTGCTATCTGCTGTACCCTTTTTTAAACCTTGTTGTAGCAGATATCTATCCAATATTGCATACCAAGTTCTTAAAGCTTGTTTGAGTCCATACAATGTGTTCTTTAATTTGCAGACCATATTTGGATCATCTAATAACTGAAAGCCTTCTAGTTGCTCAATGTATACCTCTTCTTCCAACTTGCCATTCAAGAATACAGATTTCACATCAATCTGATAAACTTTAAAGTCCTTATGAGCTACAAAGGCCAAGAACATTCTAATGGCCTCCATTCTTGCCACTGGAGCATATGTTTCCTTATAGTCTCTTCCTTCCATTTGTGAGTAGTGTTTACACGCAAGCCTAGCCTTATTTCTAACTACTTCTCCATTCTCATTCAATTTATTTTGGAATACCCATTTAGTTCCTATTACATTTTTGTTTGCTAGTCTTGGAATAATTTCCCAAGTCTGATTCTTCTCAATCTGCATTAATTTTTCTTTCATTGCTTTGATCCAGTGTTCATCTTTGCATACTTCAATCACTGTTTTAGGTTCTATTTTAGATAATAAGCACACATTTACCTATTCTTCTGCCATAGCAAGTTTTCATCTTGTCGATACACCTTTGTTCTTATCTCCAATGATTTGATCTTCAAAATGATTCTTCTACACATACTTGGGAGTCTTAGGAACCCTTTCTAGAGCATCATCTTCATCATCTTGCATCTCCTTTTCCTTTTCTTCTCTTTCTTCTTCTCTACAAGGGGGATCATTAGATTTATATCCTTCTATCAACATTGAGATTTGATGTGGTTCTTCATCCACTTTGACATTTGCACTTTCAACTAACTTCTTTAGCCTCTTGTTGTAGCACCTATAAGCCTTGCTCTTTGTATAATATCCAAGAAAGATTCCTTCATCCAATCTTGTATTAAAATTTCCTAAATTTTCTTCATCTCTCCTAAAGTAGCACTTGCTTCCAAACACTCTAAAATATTTTACAGTAGGAGTTCTTCCATACCACAGTTCATATGGAGTCTTTGAATTGTTGACCCTTTCTTGCACTCTATTTTGTATGTAGACTTCAATATGAATAGCTTCTCTCCAATAGATATCCAGTAGATTTTCTTCTTTCAACATTTTCCTTGTTGCTTCTTGAACTATCCTATTCTTCCTTTCCAAAACTCCATTCTGCTGAGGAGTTCTAGGAGCTAACAAATGCCTTTTTATTCCATGATCTTCACAAAAAAACATTTAAATTTGTTGGAGGTGAACTCACCACATCTGTCAGACCTCAGGCACTTGACTTTCATATCTATTTCATTCTCAACCATAACTTTGAATACTTTAAACTTATCTAGAGCTTCTAATTTTTTGTTTGAGAAAGGTTACCCAAGTAATTCTAGAGTAATCATCAATTAACAACATGAAATACCTTTCACCTTGAAAGCTTCTTGTTCTTGGAGGTCCACATAGATCTATATGCACCAAATCCAATGGTCATGTGGTAGAATACTCTTTGGTTTTAAAATTCTTTCTTCTTTGCTTCCCAATTTGACATTCCTTGGAAGTTGCATTGATGGGATTTTTAATTCTTGGTAGATCCCTCATAGCTTGAGTAGAGCTGATCCTCACTAGGCTATCAAAATTAACATGACACATTCTTCTATGCCATAGCCAACTTTCATTAATTTGAGTCATAAAGCACATACCATTAGCACCTTTGAGTTGATATACATTACCTTTTTTCCTTGTTCTTGTAGCAACCAGAGTTCCAAAGCTTTATTTTCTGATTTCATAGCCACCATCTTGAAACACAAGGTTATATCCTCTACTACACATTTGTCCTACACTTAGAAGATTATGCTAGAGACCCTTGACATAAAGAACATAATCTGTATGTTGAAAGTATGTGCCTAATCGGTGTTGTGATTGATGTCAACATATCTTTGTTATCATTGGTGTCAACTATATCCTTATCTTTTGATTGAATAGAAGCCTTATATGTTTCAGATATTGAGAAAATTAGTCCCTCTGAAAGAATCAGAAAGGAAATAGTGGATCATAGTGAAAATAGTGAGTTACTTACTGAAGAATAGTCCAGAAGATTGCTCCGCATTTCTTGTATATTCAAGACCTTGGTCTGAGGTTTGGAATTTATTTAGAGGCATGTCTAAAGATGCTAAATCCTGAGTTTGAGCCTCTGGTGTGAAGAATTGAGTGAGATACATTCACCAGAGTAAAACCTACCTTTTCTAATTATTCATTGGGGACAGGGAGAAAGTATTTTGCTCCGCATTCCTCTGCATTGAAGTATCTTTCTCTACAGTTATAGAGCAAAGTCTGGGATGATGATAAGTGCCTACAACTACAATGGTTCATGATTTGGTGGTCTGCAAGCTATCTTTCTTTTATGACAGTTGAAGACAGTGAAGTTCATGTGCTCCGGTGTGAAGAATCTCATGGATAAAGTGGTTAGAGTTTGTGCGGTTGATCCTGGTGATTACAATGTGCTTGTGGATGCCTTTTGATCATGTTCTTGCCTTTACATTGGTCCACATTAAGGAATTGAGATCGTGTTTGAAGATTATTCCAAGATAATGTAGCGTGTAACCAGTCTTATTTGACTTGGTTAATTCCAGTGATTATGGAGATCTCTTGAAGTTTGTAGAAGCATGTTGTGACATGGAAGATCGTATTTGAGTCCCAGCTAAGGCATGGTGTGATTTGTATACATCTTTACTACATTTCCTTAGCATAATTTTGTATTAGGTCAAGACCTATTTTGTAAATGTTTGTAATGCCGACCTTGGAGATTGTTCCAACAGTTGATGATTGTAATGCCGACCTTGATGATCATTCCAAAGTTGACGTAGTGTATAAATACTTGTAATTGAGTCATGAAAAAGAATCTAAGTATGAAGATGTGAAGATAAAGAGAAGTAAGAAAACAAAGCAGAGTAGAGGTATTTTTGTGCTTCAATGGAACTAAACCTTGGCATGGAGTAGATGTTATTATCTCAGTTCAACCTTTTGGTAGTGAGCCACCCTTTGGCAGTGAGCCATCCATAGGTAGTGAGCCTTTCTTTGTAGTGAGCAATTTGGGCAGTGAGCCTCTGTTTTTTGTTATTGATATAACTTATATATTTCTGTGGGCTAACACCCACTGTGGTTTTTCCCTTTTAAGGTTTTCCATGTAAAAATCTGGTGTCTCATATGTTGTTTATGGTTTTGTGTTGACATTCTCATTTGGTGCTTTCATGGTTGTATTTGAATATAAGTAATTAATAAGTTGATGATCATATTTGGTTAAAAGTTTTAGGACAACTAATTCACCCCCCTCTTAGTTGTCCAGTGCAGTTCAACAATTGGTATCATAGCCAAGTCCCTTCGTAAAGAGTAACAACTCGAGGGAGATCCTAAATGGAGCTAAAAGATGAACAGCTACATACTAATTTTGATACACCTGAATGTTCACTAAAAGTTGATAAAACTAGATTATCCAGGAAAGCATTTTATGAAGATGATGATTACTTCCTCTCCAAAACAAAGATTGTGAACAACCTAAGGTGTTTTGATCCAGAGGTAAGTACCAGTAATGAAGCTATGTTTCAAGCAAAGAACTATTCGATTATTGATAGTAGTTGTTTAAATCACATGACTGGTGACAAGAGTAAGTTTGTAAGTTGGGAAAAATATGATGGAGGGCTAGTTAGATTGGAGATAACTACACTGCTGAAATATGTGGAAAAGGATCAATCAATCTTGGTAATAGACAAATTACTGATGATGTTTTTTATGTTGAGAATCTAAAGCAAAGTCTCTTAAGCATTGGAAAATTATGTAAAAAGGGGTTTAGTCTTGTATTTGAGAATGATACTTTTGAAATCAAAGAGAAGTCTAGAGCTACAATGGCCATTGGAAAAAGGATAGAAAAGAATCTTTATCATCTTAGAAAAAGTGACATTCTTGGGCTCACAACTCAGACCAATGAAAGCTAGCTTTGGCATAGAAGACTATTTCATATCAATCTTGATGATTTAGTAAATACAGGCTTAGTCCAAATTGTAAAAGATCTACCAGAAATTGATTACTCAATAACATCATCTGCAGGAAATGTCAAGATAAAAAGTAGTCAAGAAGAATACTATAGGGTAAAGAAAAATCTTCCACCGAATGACTAGAATTGATCCATACAAGCCTTTGTGGTCCTACAAGAATACAAAGCTTCCATGATGACATGTACTTTATGTTTTTTATTAAGGATTATTCTAGAATAACGTGGGTTAGCTTTTTCAAAGAAAAACCAGAAGCTCTAGATGGACTCAAAGATTTTAAATCAATGGTTGAAAATGAGCTAAATATGAAAATCAAGTGTTTAAGGATTGGTAAAGAAGAAGAGTTTACCTCCAACAATTTTAATATGTTCTGTTAGACTCATGGGATGGAAAAACAACTCTCTACAAAGAATAAGGTAATGGAAGAAACAAGCAGGACTATTCAGGGAACTACAAAATCAATGATGGAAGAAACAAATCTGTCAGAAGCATTTTGGAAGGAGGCAATTCAAGCTACTATCTACACACTAAACAGAGTCCAAGTAAAAGCTAAAAATGAAAAGATTCCCTTTGAATTATGGTATGGAACAATACCCACTATGAAATACTTCAAAATCTTTGGAAGCAAATGCCTTATCAAAATGGCAAAAGATGATGATAAGTATGATTAAGGAATTTTCCTTAGATATTCATCTTGGAACAAAGACTACCACTGCTACAACAATAGATTGGGAAAGATGTCAAGGTTAATGAGAACATTCAAGGGTACTTTGACTCAATCAATGAGGAACTACAGAATGAAGCACAAGAAGGTTCCCAGACCATCAGTGATAAAACAAAATGTGATGTGAAAGGACACAGAGCTACTGTGAATCAAATGAATCTATGTTTGATTTCCAGTGTTGAATCTAAAGTAGCTGATATTAATAGTAAAGGGCACCAAATTGCTCCGGAAGACATTAAGAAATCTAAGGAAGAAAACATGGACTCAAAATAAAATATGGTAGAAGTAAATGGTTGCATCCAAGAGCTAAGTAAGGAAATCAAGGAACTCCAACAAAGTCTTAAAAAGAAAAGTGAAGAATTGAGTCTGGGAAATGAAGACAAAACAAGAATAGAGGATTATCTAAGCAAAGTTGTAAAAGATAAGTCAAAAGAATGTGAGAAATTGGCAAAAGAAATTGTACTTTTGAAGTCTGATCTAGAGGCAACTAATAGCTATAAAGAAAAGCTCAAAATAAGCTCTATAAAGATTGATGAGTTGCTTGCCAGCCAGAAGAGTCCAGATGACAAGCAAGGTTTGGGATTTGAAAAGGGAGAAAGTTCATTTCTAGGACAAGTCAGATCTGAGAAAGGAATAGGCAGAAACTATCTGGTAAGAAATCAAAAAGGAAGACCTAGAAGACCTCCGATCAGACAACCAAATGCTCAAAGGTACCCATATTTCAATGATTATTGTTTTAAATGTAATAAGTATGGTCATAAGGCTACTCAGTGTAGGAGTAGAATGAATCAGAATGTTCCATCTTTCTCTAGTCAATGTTTAAATTGCAAGAAAATTGGTCATAAAGCAAATGAGTGCAGAAGTGTGTCAAGAAACAATTGAATCAATCCAAAGAATGTTCAATCTTTTAATGGAAAGTGTTTTGCATGCAATAGATTTGGGCATATGGCTAATCAATGTAGATCAAGGCCAAATTCAAACAACTGAAGAAATCAAGGTTAGAGAGATATTGTTTGTCTAAATTACAAGCCTGGACACTCTGCTAGATTCTCCAGAAGCAAAAATGCAAAGAGAGACTATCCCGTAGTGAAGAGGAAAACATAGTAGAAAGATGACAAAGGAAAGAACAAGGTTGATTCGGTAGAAACCAAGAATGAGATGAGAAAGATCTAGATTAGAAAGGATGTCAATGAGATCAAGGATGGATCTACACCAGCATCTGGTGTAGATACTTCCTCCAGGAATTAAATTGTGAGCTATGGCTCAGGGGGAGCTGTGTTGAAAATAAAAAAACCCCCAACTAGTTAGTTAGTGCATGAATCTGGAATAAAGAGGTGTTGTGAAATCAAATATGAAGAAGCTCATGGAAGAAAATCTAGAAGAAAAAGGTCCAGATCAATGATGAGCAAATCCTAGTTGGAAGAAAAGTATAAGTGGAGGCACCGTCTTCTTGGGTAATAGATTGGTCTCATGGCTGAGCAAGAAACAAGATTCAATATCTTTGTCAACTGTAGAAGTAGAGTATATTGCAGTAGCACATTGTTGCACTCAAGTATTATGGATGAAGCAGACTTTGAAGGATATAAGAGTTGTGTATGAAGATCCAATTGCAATCTTTTGTGACAATACAAGTTCCATAAACATTTCAAAGAATCTAGTGATGCACTCAAGAACAAAGCACACATCAATAAGGTATCACTTTATGAGAGAAAAGGTGACAGAGAATGAAGTCAAGTTGGAGTATGTATCTACAAAAGATCAGATTGTAGACATTTTCACCAAGCCTCTACCTAAGGATACTTTTGAGTATCTCAGAGAAAAGTTAGGGGCTATCACCCCTCCTTCTCTAAATTAAGATGTACAAGAGTGCATCAGTTTGATGGTTCTTAGAGTTCCACCTCTAGATCTGAATTAATGTTTGTCCGGGCTACTTCTCAGGGGGAGTAGTCAGATGGAGAGAGTTTAGAAGAGAGTTTGGTTTAGACAATCAGAATGCAAGTATCTGCCCTTTTCCATTGATGTCAAAAGGGGAGATTGTTGATTGTTAGGAACATTGAGAGGGGGGGTGAATCAATGTTCTATAAATCTTTTCTTGTACTTTTTGTTTTAACCATTTCAAAAGAATAATCCAATAGAAGCAAAATATACAACTGAACAACATCCACAAAAGCATGACACATAACACCAAGATTTTACATGGAAAACCCAAAATGGAAAAAACCACGGTGAGGATTATCTCTCATAAATATATTACAATCTTTACAAAATGATGGCTTGGTCACTCCATGGGCCTAGAACATGCTGGGTCACTGCCATGATGTACAACTAAGTTTAGCAGGCTCACTGCCTCAACCCTAAACCTAGCAAGATTACATTAAGGGTTGTTAAACCCTGAGGGCTGTTAAACCCTGAGGAAGGCTCACTACCTTGAAGATGAACACTTGCTTCCAATCGGATTGCACATGAGAACTAAGTACTGCTTAAGAATCTGCCACTATGCCAGGGTGCAGTCATTTAACAACTGTATTTTGAATCACAAGTCTTCATTGCTACTGATCTTCTAACTCTACTCCACTATTCACATGCTCACATTATACACATATATTTCCACACCACATGCACAACTGAAGATCATCACTCTTATATATATATGCCTCATGATTTAATCCATAATTAGGTCGGCATCCAAGAAGTGAAATGTGTACATAGAAATATGTACCTTGTCACTCAATCCAATGCACTATGTGTCATACAGACCCAAATCTTCTCCCAAGAGTGTTTATATAGGTTGTCTCTAATCATTAAATTAATTACATAGATCCTCCAAACATTAACTCTTCTCACAATGATTTATATACTTGTCAGCCTCTTCCTTAAGAGTATGCTTAACAACTTCATCTGCTGACTTACAACTTTTACTAAGGTTATCAAAACACCTTCCAAAACATATCAAGGACTCTTTATACATTCCCAATCCTACCCTTAGAACTGCAAGGCATCATATCATCTTGTGGAGAAATGCAGACCATCAGAACTCAGACTCTGTCTTTGTCGAACTCTATCAAACACTATGTCGATACTTAGCAACTTGTAGCTATCCTTCTAGTGAACTTCAGATCTCCTAACTCTGGAATAAGACACTTCATATAAGTGTTTACAAAATCTCAAAAGTGCATAAAAAAATACTTATTTGTGAAGGAATGCGGACCACTGCACTAGACCCTATTCACTATTCCTTCTATATCGTTGCTTGCCCAGACTTAGACATTTGTTCAAGATGACTTCTAGAGAGGATCAATACATAATCTCTGAGGCACAACACTATCAAACACCAACTGACATCATACCTAAATCGTATCTGCAAGTCTTCAATTGTGGAGGCATACTAGCTAACTTTTTGTCTTCCACTCAGAATACCTTCCATACTTAGCAATTTTCTATCACCTGAACCTGGAATCCAACATGTTCTTCCAGATATATCTCTTCCTGTCATTGAGATAGGTTCTTTGAGCCTTGTTTCCATCAATGACAACATATAATTCAATACTAGAGCAGTGTCTCTTGCCAACAATCTCCCCCTTTGGCATTGATGGCAACACTTAGTGAAAATGCTTGACTGTTCCCCCTTACTGTACACACTTTATTTTCCTACTCCCCCTGAGGTGATTATCCATTTTTCACTAAACTTCTTCTCCCCCTTTGACATTAATGGTAAAGGGTGTCATCTAGAACAAAAAATTTGTCAGAATTTCAAAATTTTATATACTCTGCCACATATTTACAAGCACAATCTTCATCTTAATTAGTGTTTGAAGGAAAAATGTCACTATAGATAGTCTTTATTAGAGCTATCTCTCCATTCCATCTATTTCTTGTACTTTCTAGAATGTGGATGTGGCTATTCATCAAAAATAGTAGCTTCTCTGCCTTCTGGAGATTTGATGGTGTATCAATTAATGCTTGAGATTTCAAGGCCTCATCTACCAAATCCTCTTGTCAACATCATCATAATCATCATAAAACTTAGCCATAGGTTTCAAGTTACCATCAACAGTGACAAACTTTAATACATCTTCAATCTTTAGTGTTGCATGAGACTCATCTTCTTCCTGTCTTTTGTTGGGTGTCTTCCTTCCTGTTGTCTTCTCCTTGCTACTTTTGGATGCTTTAGTAGCATCAACTTTCATTTTCTTTACCTCCTTATCTGATTCTGTCTCTTCTTCATTAACAGTTATGCTTGCATGCATTCTTTTGGCTTTAGTCTTCATTCTTTTGGAGTTGGTGGTAGGAGTTTCCACATTTATAGATGGTGTGGAACTAGAGGGAGTGGATGAGGCTTTAGCAAAAGTGGAGGCTCTGGTTTTTCTTTTTGCCTTCTCTAGCTTTTCTAACTCATCTTTGTGTTCTTTCGGAGCCCCAGACGATTCACCTTTTCTCTTTTCTTCTACTTCCTTGATGGATTTTTCCTTTTCCCTTGCCTTTGCCACTTCTTCTTTTGTAAAGCCAACTTTTATGGTGATTTCTTCTGCCACTTTCCTCATTTTCCTAGAGATTTCAGGTTTTCTTACTTCAACATGAATTTTGGCATGCAATTCATCATAAGTCCCAAATCTTTCTTTCTTGGGATCTCTGGGTTTTCTCAACATATATTTAGCATAGTTTTCCAGTACAACTCCATCTACCTCATATCCCATAGGCATAACCTATACCGTTCTAGGCTCAATAGCCTCCATCAAACACTGATCTTTTGTCATAATGAAGCAGATTGTATCCTTGTATTTTTCAACAACTGTTTTGGGGATTCTTTCTCTAGCTTGCATTGATCTTTGGAAATTCTTGAGATAGCCCCATAGGGCTGCATTCTATGCATCAATGGTGCCTATGCTACTAAAAAAAATTCTAATTTGAACTGCAACAGGTTTATCATTGCTCTAGAATAGGTTCTTCATACCAAACAACTCTTGCATAAAATAGAAAAATGAACACATGATCAGTGTGCAAAATTTAAAGGGATATTTACCTTCTTTTGTCTTCTTCAGGTTATCCATTACTTGCTGTCGAAGCAATTCATAGATGTCATAATCAACATTTTCCTTAATCATTTGATAGGCTATGTAAATGGCCATGCATGAAACTGAGTTCTCCCAGTTGGTGAAATAAACTTTGTATCCCAATACCATTGAGGCAAATCTCATGACATGATCCTCAATATCATTTATTGTCAAGGCTCTCTTATCAAATTTTGCTCCAGTAGCTGTAATTACTATATCATTCTTCATGGATTTCAATAGAGGTACTGATCTGGTAGAGCATAGTCCAGTGACCATCCTAATAGCATCTTTTGTAATCTTGAAAGCCATATGAATTCATCATGAACCTTGCTTAACACATATTGGACCCATTCATCTTCTATAAATGTTGGGAACTTTAGGTACTGAATAAATTTCTTTTCTTTCAATGCTAGATATTCATTTTTCAGTTCAAGATTTTCATTACTCAAGTATTTCGTGTAAAGATTAGTAAACCTGCTATCACCAAATTCCTCTAGGGCAACATGGATATATGCCCTAACATCTTCTGCATACATGACTTTGTGAGGAACACTTGAGAATGCACCCAACTGATCGACTTCGGTTGATTTGAATGGGTGTTTTTTGAATTCTGGTCACGCACGCTCAGTAATATCAATGACTTGTGGTGACTCCATTCTAGAATTTTTTAATAGATTCACAAGAAGGTTTGGAATGAGATTACCTTGTTTTGCTGAATTAGGGTTTCCATTTTTTGAAATTCTTTAGGCCCTTCAATTCTTGGTTGTTGTTGCTCTAGATCTGTTATGATCTCTCTAAATACTTGATGTCTTTGAGTATAAAGTGATTTTGAGATTAAACAAGTTCCTTTTTAATTTCTCCATGACATGACCTAAATGTCATTAAATGCTCATTTCCAAAAAGTTGTAAAAAAATAAAAACCCCTTCAATGTAGAATACAATCGATTGGGATTGCTCCGCAATATGCCACATTGACTCTTTTTCTTTCAATTTTTCTTCCAAGAGATGTGTCACATCAAATTCTAGTATACATCTTTGTGCCAGATTCTGGTACCCACATTCTGGCTAGGGTTTCTAAAATTTTCTTTAACACTGCTCCCCCTGAGCCAGAGCTCTCGATTTACTTCCTGGAGGAAGTATCTGCACCGTATACTGGTGTGGATTGATCCTTGACTTCTATTACTTCTTTCTTGATCCATACCTTGTTCATTTCTTTCTTGGTTTCAACCAGATCAACTTTCTCTTTTCCTTTATCATTTCTCTGCTCTATTTTCCTTTCTTCTGAATAGTGATTTCTCTTCACATCTCTTCTTCTGCAAAATCTTTCAACATGTCCAAATTTGTTGCAATTGAAGCACATCACATTCTTTTGACTTTGATTCCTTCTAGAATTTGATCTACATTGATTTGCCATATGTCCAAATTTATTACATGCAAAACATTTTCCATTGAATGGTTGACTGTTCCTTGTATTTTGAAAGTTAGTTCCTATAGAGCTTCTGCATTCATTTGATCTGTGTCCCATTTTATAGCAAGCATTGCACCTGTTAGCACTCATTTTGACCTGGGGTTGATTTGTCATGATCAGGAGGTTTCTTCATTTGAAGCCTTTATCTTCTTGCCCATTTTTTCTAAGTGTTGGACCTCCTCAGCATTTTTCAGCTGCAGCATCATATTTTCCTAAGGAGGAGGTCATCATCATCATCTTGTCTTCGATGATGGTCTGCATCATCATGTTCTTCGTCGACTGGTTTCTCATCGTCATCATCATATTTCACTGTCGGGTGATGTTTGGTTATTATCCTGATCCTGCTGATGAGCTACAGTGAGCCCTAAGTTGCTTGCGGGGGTGATTTTTCGAGTATTCAGTGATCTTCCGAATATCACCTTGCCCAAACATGATGATGATGTTGCCCCGATATCCTGAAGGGGTTATTCTCTAAGTTGTTCGACCTTACTTGTTTTTTCTTAAGGGTCGTCGTCATCATCATGATATTTCCAGTTATCATCCTGCTGCTTGCGGAGGTCATCATATTTTCTGCCTTCATGATATTTCGCCGGGGTGATATTTTTATCATCGGGTGATCTTGGTTATGATCATCCTGATGATGTTGCTGAAGAGTTCTAAGTGCGACCCGATATTCACTAGGGTCATCATATTTTGAACGTCAGGATGATCTTAGTCAATATCATCCTGATGATGTTGTATCACTTCTTGTTCGTTGTTTTGTCATCCTGATGATGCTGACGTTATCCTTATCTCAGGGTGATATCCGGTTCTCTGCCTATCTGCATCATGATATTTCCGAAGGAGGGGGTTATATTTTCATATCACTCGGATATATGTTTGTTCCAGCATCATGATGATGCTGATATCAAGGAGATATTTGCCTGTCGGCTTCGTGCATTATCTACTGGGGGTGATCTTTTCAAGCAGCATCATCATATTCAGTTATCGCCCCGATCTTATAGTGGAGCTACAGTGCAACCTGATATTTGTGCATCAGGAGGATATTTCCAAATATCCGGTTGTCTTCCGAATATCATGATGATGTTAATATGATGATGACGTCATCAAGGTCCGGGGGGGTCATATTTCTAACACTGATCATCTTGAAGAGACCTCCTGATATTTGCAAACATGATGATGACGTCATCCGGATATGAGGAGGTGCGCAGTAGGCAGATATGATGATGACGTCAGCAGGATATGATGATGACGTCATCAGGATGTTCATCGGCCAGACTTTTGGTATAAGCTCAGCAGGAGGATGTTCCTCCGATGGATCAGGTTGTGCCGATTATCATGCAGGTTATATTTCAAATATCATGATGACGTCAGGGTGATATTTCGAACAATAGGATATCATGCTGCTGGAGGATGATGATGATGAAGTCTTATACTAGTGTCGTCAGGAGCAAAAGCACCGACATGATATATGCTCATGACCTAGTATATAAAGTGTTATTGAGGTCATCGCGGGGTGCATGTGGGATATTGATATCCTGCATTTTCAAATATCATGATGATGAATCTCGGCGGGAAATGCTTGCGATAGTCTGTTTGATGTTCTTCCCAAGGCCGCGGGTTGGTGCGCCATTAATGGCGATTGTTGCAGAGGTATGGGCGATGGCGTGGGTGGATCCTGTACCCGACTGAAGGTGTACATCAGCGGACAGTGGTGCAGGGCTCGAGAAATCTTCCTGTCTCCTCCCCTACCTGCTGCATTCAAGTTTGGGCACCAATCCGGTTGTGTTTGAGCGCCATCTTCCTGGTACTGTGTATCTGGCGGGATTTTGGTCAACCATGTAATTAATTGCTGAGCACCTACTTGGCTGTTATAAGCAGGTTGTGTTGCTCATTTGTGGTTGTTGAAAGTTGAAGATTTTGGCTCTGTAATGCATAACAAGCTGATCTGGTTGCTCTATACAGCTTACCTGTGAGTTTATGTATCTCTTGTTGTTTATTTTTGGCATGAACCCACTGATTTCATGATTAAACTTATATGAGAAATGCTGTTTGGCATGTGTTGTGTTAATTCTGTCTCCAGTATTGCATGTATTCTTCTTCTGAATCTAGATGTTTGGTAATGTTTAGATTCTAGAGCATAGAATTCCTATGTTGACTGTCTGATCTTTTAACTTCTACTCAAGGGGTAGATTAAACTGTTTTCAGGTTGAACATTGGGAAGGGTATACTGCAGTAGGGATACCATAAGTAGAGATAACCTAACACTCTGTATTAGGAGATACCTGTAAGGCAGGTATCACATACATCCCCTTGAAATCCAGTTTTAGCTGTTTATGCTGATCATTCACAGGTGTATGTCTACTGACTCCAGGCCCTGGATAGGCACCAATCATGCTTTGTTTTGTGTTATAACCATATCCAGCTTTGCATCCAAGCTTAAAATCTAAATCAAAATCTAAAACAAACATTAGGACATTAGAGTTAGTTTTAGGAACCTCAGTCCTCTGTCTACAACTGTTAATAGGCCCAAAGCTAGCCCCTTTGCTCTTATCTTTCAGTTTTGGTCTACTTACAGGAGGACTATCTGCTTTTTGTCAGCATCCCAGCCTTGCATGCATATCCTTTTGGATGTTGAGTAGGGAATACCCCCCTAGGTCTTGCAGAGCCTGAAGAAGAAGAGGAGATAAAATATAGAGTCTATCTCCTACACTGTTGACCCCCTGGCCCAGAGATCCTGTTGATCACTGATGGCTACCTTGTAGGGAAATCTGGGAATAAGCATCCAGTCTGGGAAAAAGTCAACAGAAATTGGCGACTCCGCTGGGGATTGAGAAGTAAAAGTACTATCTAATCATCTCCAGTAATATATATGTGACCCATCTGAGTCAGCAACAGAAATTGGCGACTCCGCTGGGGAACCTTGTGAAAGAACCCTGGTTTTCAGAAGAAAACAGTTCCTAGTAATAGGTGGTGACTCCGAAGTAATCTCCCAACCGGTCAAAGTAAAATTATATGCAGGGGAGAAGATCCCAACAAAATCCTTTATTTGAAGAGTTACCATTAACAAAAAGAATGATGTATAGAAGAAAGGGAACTGTCTCAGTTAGTCATGAGAGCTCCCCTAGAAAAAGTGATGATATACAAGATAACCCTAGGCCATCAGGACAGCATGCGCCTTATTTTTCAAATGCAGAAGCTGATATCCAAGGTGCATATGAGAGGCAACAGGGTGGTAGTATGAGAATGAGGTCAGAGGTGTTCCAAGAACGCCCTTTTCTAGACCCAAGTGAAAGGTTTGAAGAGGCAGAGTCTCTAAGGGATGATGAAGATGATGACCAGAATGGCATGAGACCATCTACCTCCAGACCTAAGGATGAACAGTTAGCTGAAGAGATCAGAAGTCTAAGAGCGGAACTAGAATACCTACAAGCCATGAAAATCAGAGATGATATGAAGCAGAAAGTGCAAGCCTTGAGAACTGCCCAAAATGATTCAGTTCCTACCCTAGAGAATGCAAATATGCAAAGACATCAGCAAAGATATGAAATGCAACATCAGCATCATGATGACAGACAAAATGTGAATGATGCTAGGATACCACTAAACAATGCAGGAAACCAAAATGCAAACAGAAATGTTAATGTTAATCAGCCAAACAGACAGCCCATGCAGCTAGATAGATTCAGGCAGTTGGTGTTTGATGGTATTCCTGGGTATCCTAACCCCATTGATAAGCATCTGCGGCTGCAAGTGCCTAAATTTTTAGGAAACAACACAGTGTCAGGAGAAGATCATCTAAAGGCCTTTCAAAATGTCATGGATAATTTTGAGGTTGAGCATGAGGATGTTTTCATGAAGTCATTCATGCAATCCTTAATAGATGAGGCAAGAGAATGGTACAGGAATCTGCCTGACCGGAGTATTTCATCATGGGATGATTTTAAGAGGATGTTCAAGGAGCAATATGGTGATAAAACTGACCCTAGCTTTTTTGTAAATGAGTTCACCAGTATCACTAAAGGGTCAAATGAGCAGGTTGCAGACTTTAATACAAGATTTACTAAAGTGTTGAACAAATTGCCACATCACATGAGGCCAAATGAACCAATGTGCATAATTTTGTATATCAATGCCTTTGATGCAAAGACTGCATATGGACTAAGAGATAAAGGTCCTGCCACTCTCAAGGATGCTTTCAGAATTGCAGTAAATATTGAAAACAATAGGAAAGCATCAGGCAAGACCAATAGAAGGGATGATATAAAAATTCTGCAGAACCTAAATAAGCCTCAGAACACTCAAGGTAGTACATCTGCTCCTGAAGATAAGATAGACAAACTGGCAAATGTTGTTAAGGACCTAAGCTATAGATTAGCTAGAAGTGAAAAAGGGATGGGTCCTGATAGGCAAGTCTATCAAAGGCAGGAAAAGAGGCCATCATTACATGATATGCCTTATAACACCAATTGGCATGATGGTAAGCCTGTATTCCCACGTAACAACACAAATCAGAGGGCTCAACATGTCAAGGAAACTCCTGATCCCCTAAAGAAAACTATAAATATTGCTGATGATGCTCCGTGGTGTATAATTTGTCAGATGCCACATTCACAGTCACAGTGCATGATTGCTCAATCCTTGTATGATAATGCTACATCTTGCAATGAGTGCAATGAGCCACATCATGTGCAGGATGATGATGTTAACATGATGTCCATAGGCAATGGATATACTCTTTATGATGCTGATGAGAAGACAGATCATCAAATTCAGGCCTGCCAACAGTCCCCATATGATGAAGATGATGAGGATAATTATGTGTATGCTCAGAACTCACACAATTTTCTAAGTAGCTTACAACGACCTTCTGATGAGGAGATTAGAGCCTTCACAGCTGCAGTAGTTGCTCAAGTCAAAAGCAACTACAATCTCAGAGGTAAAAATCAAGTTGGCAGCCCACATCAGCCAGAAGATATTTCTGCAGGTCAGCTGGTGCATAGTCACAAAGGAACTGAACAACAAAAAAGGCAGTGGGTAAATAATAAACAGAACTTTAGATACAGAACAGGTCCTGAATTTCAAGGACCAGAAAACAAAATCCCTCAGGCTGAAGATCAAAGTAGAGGTTCCCAAGATAGGAATGATGATCAGGGAACTATGAAAATGAAAACTAAATCAGCTCAGGATAAAAGCAAGATTGTGGAGCAAGCCACAACTGTTGTACAAAACTGTGCTCCATTTGATATAGCCCAGATCCTCTCTCAGGTAAAGGTCTCTGTTCCACTTATGGAACTCATGAAAGTGGAAGAGATCAAGAATAGGACAATATCCCTAATCTCAGGGGTACCTTTTCAAGCTAAACAAAATGATCAGACCCAGGGTGAGAAACATGTCATGTGTAATGAAGAAGATGAGACTCCTGAAGTCTATTTAGGAATGACCATGACAAAATGTCCTTCACAGGTGGAACCATTTTATGTTTCCCTGGTTATAAATGGTAAAATAATTAGAAATTGTATGCTTGACTCTGGAGCATCTACAAATGTCATGCCTTTGGCTATCATGCAACAAACTTGATTAAAAATTGACAAGGCATGTGGAAAGTGTTATGCTATGGATGCCAGAGAGGTACCAGTTATTGGAATCATGAAGGATGTAGATTTCAAATTGGCAGCATTTCCTGAAAAAAGATACAAAATGAATATAACAGTGGTTGACATCAAGCCACAGTATGGTATGTTGCTGTCAAGAAGATGGGCAGCACTAATTGGTGGAAGTATGCAGCTGGACCTATCATATGCCATGATTCCAATGAATGGCAGGGATGTCAAGCTAATCAGAGAGCAAAGATCATCAGAGACAGTGAACAGGTATGCTTTGTAGACACTGACTGTGATAACTTCAAGGTTGTCTCAGATGATGCAGAAGACAAAAAGAAAAATGTCTGCATTGAAGAGCTGGATCAGCAAGGCTTATGGACCATGTTTTTTGATGGAGCTTGTGCAAAAGAAGGCACTGGAGCTGGAGTTGTTTTCCTGTCTCCAACTGGTAAGCTCCTCAAATCCTCTTTCTTGCTGAGGTTTGATTGCACAAACAATATTGCAGAATATGAGGCTTTACTCTTAGGCCTAAATATTGCTCTCAAACATGGAATTAAGATGTTAAGAGTATTTGGAGACTCTGAGCTGATTGTATCCCAAATCAGAAATAAGTATGCTGCAAAAAATAAAAGGTTGAAACAATACAAGCATGTTGTTTGGGATACTATTGAATTGTTTGATGCATTTTCAATTGGCTGGGTAGAAAGGTCAAAAAATGTTATGGCTGGTTTCTTAGCCAATGTTGCAATAAGGCCAGATGACATCACTCTGTCAGGTGTCACAGATGTAGAAGTTAAAATTAGGCCTGCCATACCAGAAAACATATGCAGTTGGCAAGTGTTTAATGATGATAGAGATTTGCTGAAATTTTTGCACTGCATAGATGAGTATGAGAATCAACAGATTGATTTCCAAGCTTTTGTAGAGACTGTAAATGGAAAAGAAACTCTTGTGGGAAAAGAGATCATTCAGTTGAAGACTAACAAGATCCCTAGAGGGTTAGTAGCTTTGGAAAGAGCCTTTGACAGTAGAGACAAAATGGTCACAAGGACATCCCCCACAAATAAGGAGGATTTAGAAGAAATAAATTTGGGGACATCTCAGGCCCCTCAGAAGGTATATATTGGTAAACAGCTCAAACCACACATAAGAAGTATGCTGATTGCATTACTGAAAAGGTATAAACATGTTTTTTCTTGGTCATATGAGGACCTAAAAGCTTATAGGGAAGACTTATTCCAGCATGAGATCCCACTGAAGCCTGAAGCTAAGCCATTTAGACAAAGGCAAAGACCTATTAATCCCACCTTAGCTCCCAAGATGCAAGAAGAACTCAAAAGGCTCAGGGAAGCTGGAATAATTGTGCCAATCAGACATTCAACTTGGGTGTCTAACCTTGTCCCAGTCAGAAAAAAGAATGGTGATATTAGGCTTTGTGTTGATTTTAGGAACTTGAATGTATCCTCTTTGAAGGATAACTATCCATTGCCTAATATGGAAGCTATGTTGCAGAGAGTGACTGGTTGTGAACTCCTATCCATGATGGATGGATTCTCAGGATATAATCAGGTAAAGGTAAAGGAATCAGAACAGTATAAGACTGCCTTTACCACTCCATGGGGAACATATGTGTATGTTAGAATGCCATTTAGACTAACAAATGCAGGTGCTACATTTCAAAGAGCAATGGATGTTGCTTTTGCAGGGCTGATTGATTCAATCCTGGCTGTATATCAGGATGACTTGACTACCTACTCAAAGAAAGAAGAGCAGCATTGTTTGCATCTGGAGCAGATTTTCATAAGAGCACTAGAGTATGGTATTTCTCTAAACCCAAAGAAGTGTGCCTTTGGAGTAGTTGAAGGAAAACTTCTGGGACATATTGTTTCCAAGGATGGAGTCAGGATAGATCCAGAGAGAGTGGCAGCTATTGACAGGATTCAAATGCCAAAAACTGTGAAAGGAGTTCAGTCCTTCTTTGGACAGATAAACTTTGTTAGAAGATTTGTTCCCAACTTTGCAGAGACTACAAGGAACATTTCCAAGATGATGAAGAAGGATGCAACTGTCAACTGGGAAAGGGAAGCAATAGAATCATTTCAGAATATCAAAGAGGCAATTAAGATGGCCCCTGTTCTTAAATCTCCTGATTTTTCTAGGCCATTCCAAGTGTTTTCATTTGCTTCCTTTCATACTGTTGCTGCATGTTTGTTACAGAAAAATGAAGATGGTTTTGAACAGCCCATCGCTTTCTTCAGTATGTCCCTGCAGGCTTCTGAGTTGAAGTATGACATTATGGAAAAACAGGCATATGCACTAGTTAGAGCCATCAAAAGTTTCAGACCATACTTGGTAGGGTCATATATAATTGCATATGTACCTCATGCAGCAGTCAAAGACATATTCACTCAGCAGGAGGTGACTGGAAGAAGGTGCAGATGGATAAACAAACTACAGGAGTTCAACATAGACATACAAGTTACTAAGTTGATAAGAGGACAAGGATTAGCCAAGATGATGGCACAGTCAAACTTGGAAGCATGCCAAGTTAATGTAGTCCAAGATGAGAGTGTAAATGTATCAGGATCTGAATGGTACAAGGATATTGTCTATTATTTACAAAATCTGAATTGTCCTTCCCATTTCAGTGACAATCAAAAGAGGACTCTAAAGTTACATGCAATCAGGTATGTCATTGTTCAAGGTGAGCTGTACTGGAAAAACCCTGATGGTGTGCTGCTGAGATGTGTGGATGAGGATACAGCTAACAATGTTTTGATTGACATGCATAAAGGATTGTGTGGTGGACATTATACTGCCCAAACAACAGCTCATAAAATTCTCAGGGCAGGATATTGGTGGCCCACTCTCTTTTCAGATGCACAAAAGTTAGTAAGGAAGTGTGACCCTTGCCAGAGATTCTCAGGAAAGCTGAAATATGATGGTGCTTTACCCCTCAGAACTGTACCTGTGGATGCTCCATTCCAGCAATGGGGAATTGACTTCATAGGGGAAATTGCAGACAAATCAAGTGGGGGACACAGTTGGATTTTGGTGGCAACTGACTACTTTACCAAATGGATTGAGGCCATTCCAACTAAAAGAGCTACAAGTAAGGTGGTGACAGATTTCATACTAGAAAACATCATCATCAGGTTTGGAGTACCATTTAAGATAATCACTGATAATGCTATGTGCTTCAGATCAGGTGAATTTGTTGATTTTTGCAACAGGTATGGGATAAATCTGTCATATACATCACCATATCACCCACAAGGAAATGGTCAAGCAGAATCAAGCAATAAGAGCATCATGAAAATTGTCAAGAGGATACTGGACAAGAACAAAAGAGCTTGGGACTCAAAGTTGAATTTAGCAGTATGGGCTGACAGAGTGACAGTGAAAAGGGCTATTGGGAAGTCACCTTTTGAGCTAGTGTATGGTGCATCAGCTAGACTGCCCATAAACAATCTCCTACCAGTTTACAGATTCATTCAGGAAAATGATGAGGAGATTGAAGATCCCATGACAGAAAGAGTGAATCAGCTGGTTGCATTGGATGAAGACAGAAGGAGAGCCCACCAGATCAATCTCAAAAGACAACAAGATATGAAATATCAGTTTGACAGGAGAACTACAAAAAGGAAGTTTCAGGTCAATGATCTGGTGCTCATTTGGAATGCTAAAGATCAGGAAAAGGGTAAACATGGTAAGTTTCAACCCTTATGGATGGGCCCATATCAGGTTTGCAATACTCATGGGGAGGATTCTTATTTCCTCCAGGCCCTAGATGGTGAAATTCTGGAATTGCCTGTGCATGGCCAATTCCTTAAGTTCTATTTTCCATGAATAACTGGTTGCTATGCACACTTGTAAAAATATGTATGTAGTGTAAATGCCTTGTACAGCTCGCGTTTTTTGACTTTTTGTCTGGTCTGCCCGGAGATCTGGTTCTCACTGCAGGTTTTCACCTGCACGTCCCCATTCAGAGCCACTGTTAGCACTCATTTTGACCTGGGGTTGATTTGTCATGATCAGGAGGTTTCTTCATTTGAAGCCTTTATCTTCTTGCCCATTTTTTCTAAGTGTTGGACCTCCTCAGCATTTTTCAGCTGCAGCATCATATTTTCCTAAGGAGGAGGTCATCATCATCATCTTGTCTTCGATGATGGTCTGCATCATCATGTTCTTCGTCGACTGGTTTCTCATCGTCATCATCATATTTCACTGTCGGGTGATGTTTGGTTATTATCCTGATCCTGCTGATGAGCTATAGTGCGCCCTAAGTTGCTTGCGGGGGTGATTTTTTGAGTATTCGGTGATCTTCCGAATATCACCTTGCCCAAACATGATGATGATGTTGCCCCGATATCCTGAAGGGGTTATTCTCTAAGTTGTTCAACCTTACTTGTTTTTTCTTAAGGGTCGTCGTCATCATCATGATATTTCCAGTTATCATCCTGCTGCTTGCGGAGGTCATCATATTTTCTGCCTTCATGATATTTCACCGGGGTGATATTTTTATCATCGGGTGATCTTGGTTATGATCATCCTGATGATGTTGCTGAAGAGTTCTAAGTGCGACCCGATATTCACTAGGGTCATCATATTTTGAACGTCAGGATGATCTTAGTCAATATCATCCTGATGATGTTGTATCACTTCTTGTTCGTTGTTTTGTCATCCTGATGATGCTGATGTTATCCTTATCTCAGGGTGATATCCGGTTCTCTGCCTATCTGCATCATGATATTTCCGAAGGAGGGGGTTATATTTTCATATCACCTGGATATATGTTTGTTCCAGCATCATGATGATGCTGATATCAAGGAGATATCCGCCTGCCGGCTTCGTGCATTATCTACTGGGGGTGATCTTTTCAAGCAGCATCATCATATTCAGTTATCGCCCCGATCTTATAGTGGAGCTACAGTGCAACCTGATATTTGTGCATCAGGAGGATATTTCCAAATATCCGGTTGTCTTCCGAATATCATGATGATGTTAATATGATGATGACGTCATCAAGGTCCGGGGGGGTCATATTTCTAACACTGATCATCTTGAAGAGACCTCCTGATATTTGCAAACATGATGATGACGTCATCCGGATATGAGGAGGTGCGCAGTAGGCAGATATGATGATGACGTCAGCAGGATATGATGATGACGTCATCAAGATGTTCATCGGCCAGACTTTTGGTATAAGCTCAGCAGGAGGATGTTCCTCCGATGGATCAGGTTGTGCCGATTATCATGCAGGTTATATTTCAAATATCATGATGACGTCAGGGTGATATTTCGAACAACAGGATATCATGCTGCTGGAGGATGATGATGATGAAGTCTTATACTAGTGTCGTCAGGAGCAAAAGCACCGACATGATATATGCTCATGACCTAGTATATAAAGTGTTATTGAGGTCATCGCGGGGTGCATGTGGGATATTGATATCCTGTATTTTCAAATATCATGATGATGAATCTCGGCGGGAAATGCTTGCGATAGTCTGTTTGATGTTCTTCCCAAGGCTGCGGGTTGGTGCGCCATTAATGGCGATTGTTGCAGAGGTATGGGCGATGGCGTGGGTGGATCCTGTACCCGACTGAAGGTGTACATCAGCGGACAGTGGCGCAGGGCTCGAGAAATCTTCCTGTCTCCTCCCCTACCTGCTGCATTCAAGTTTGGGCGCCAATCCGGTTGTGTTTGAGCGCCATCTTCCTGGTACTGTGTATCTGGCGGGATTTTGGTCAACCATGTAATTAATTGCTGAGCACCTACCTGGCTGTTATAAGCAGGTTGTGTTGCTCATTTGTGGTTGTTGAAAGTTGAAGATTTTGGCTCTGTAATGCATAACAAGCTGATCTGGTTGCTCTATACAGCTTACCTGTGAGTTTATGTATCTCTTGTTGTTTGTTTTTGGCATGAACCCACTGATTTCATGATTAAACTTATATGAGAAATGCTGTTTGGCATGTGTTGTGTTAATTCTGTCTCCAGTATTGCATGTATTCTTCTTCTGAATCTGGATGTTTGGTAATGTTTAGATTCTAGAGCATAAAATTCCTATGTTGACTGTCTGATCTTTTAACTTCTACTCAAGGGGTAGATTAAACTATTTTCAGGTTGAACATTGGGAAGGGTATACTGCAGTAGGGATACCATAAGTAGAGATAACCTAACACTCTGTATTGGGAGATACCTGTAAGGCAGGTATCACATACATCCCCTTGAAATCCAGTTTTAGCTGTTTATGCTGATCATTCACAGGTGTATGTCTACTGACTCCAGGCCCTGGATAGGCACCAATCATGCTTTGTTTTGTGTTATAACCATATCCAGCTTTGCATCCAAGCTTAAAATCTAAATCAAAATCTAAAACAAACATTAGGACATTAGAGTTAGTTTTAGGAACCTCAGTCCTCTGTCTACAACTGTTAATAGGCCCAAAGCTAGCCCCTTTGCTCTTATCTTTCAGTTTTGGTCTACTTACAGGAGGACTATCTGCTTTCTGTCAGCATCCCAGCCTTGCATGCATATCCTTTTGGATGTTGAGTAGGGAATACCCCCCTAGGTCTTGCAGAGCCTGAAGAAGAAGAGGAGATAAAATATAGAGTCTATCTCCTACACTGTTGACCCCCTGGCCCAGAGATCCTGTTGATCACTGATGGCTACCTTGTAGGGAAATCTGGGAATAAGCATCCAGTCTGGGAAAAAGTCAACAGCACCTAACAAAGTTCTGACTTACTTTACTTCTACATACAACAACGTTATGACCAATTCTATTGCAAGTGAAGCATTTAACTTTGAATGATTGTTCATTCCTCCCATTGTTAAAACTTTTCTTCCTGATCTGATTTCTACATTCATTTGCTCTATGACCAATTTTCTTGCAATTGAAACACTGACCAGAGAATAATGGAGTCTTTTGATTCATTCTGCTCCTACACTAAGTAGCCCTATGACCAAAATTATTGCATGAATTACAATAACCATTGAAAGATGGGTACCTTTAAGCATTTGGTTGTCTGACCGGAGGTCTTCTAGGTCTACTTCTTTGATTTCTGAACTGGTATCCTTTGTTTTTCCTTGACTCAGTGGTCATTTGAACAGAGTTTGAACTTTCTCCTTTCTCAAATCCTAAACTAGGTTTGTCATCAACACTCTTCTAGCTAGCAATCATTTCATCAAGCTTTGCAGTACTTATCTTAAATTTTTCTTCAAAACTTTTGGCTTTTTCAAGATCTATTTTTAATCTTAAAATCTCTTTTTCAAGTTTTGTACAATCTTCTGCTCTTGTTCTTTCTGTAATTTCTACTTCCAAATTATTTAGGGCTTCATTTGTTAATAACAATTGGTCACTGACTTCTTTGTATTTGTCTTTGAATTTCTTGACTTGCTCTTTCAGCTTTAAGATACAATCATCAGCTTGTTGCAAGTTTTCTTTCAGATCCCCAACCTCTGCTTCATAATTTTCATGATCCATAAGAGCTACTTCTAGTTGGTTGTATCTCTCATAATCTCCATACCTTCTTGCTACCATGATCATACTATCCTAGATCTTCCTTAAGTTATTAAACATTTTCAAAGGAACCTTGCTTTGATACCAATTGTTGATTGTCAGGAAGACTGAGAGGGGGGTGAATCAGTGTTCTATAAATCTTTTCTTGCACTTTTTCTTTTAAGCATTTCAAAAGAATAATCCAATAGAAGTAAAATATACAACTGAACAACATCCACAAAAGCACGACACATAACACCAAGATTTTACGTGGAAAACCCAAAACGGGAAAAACCATGGAGAGGATTAGCTCTCATAAATATATTGCAATCTTTACAAAATGATGTTCAGGCTTGGTCACTCCACAGGCCTAGAACACATTGGCTCACTGCCACAATGTACAACTAAGTTTAGCAGGCTCACTACCTCAACCCTAAACATAGCAAGATTACAATAAGGGTTGTTAAACCATGAGGGTTGTTAAACCCTGTTGAAGGGTCACTACCTTGAAGATGAACACTTGCTTCCAATTGGATTGCACATGAGAACTGAGTACTACTTAAGCATCTGCCACTATGCTAAGGTGCATTCATTTAACAACTATATTCTGAATCCCAAGTCTTCATCACCGCTGATCTTCTAACTCTGCTCCACTAATCACATGCTCACATTATACACATATATTTCCACACCACACACACAATTGAAGATCATCACTCTTATATATATATACCTCATAATTTAATCCATAATCAGGTTGACATCCAAGAAGTGAAACATGTACATAGAAAGATGTACCTTGTCGCTCAATCCAATGCACTATGTGTTGCGTAGACCCAAATCTTCTCCCAAGCGTGTTCATATAGGTCGGCTCTAATCATTCAATTACTTACATAGATCCTCCAAACATTAACTCTTCTCCGCACAATGATTTATATACTTGTCGATCTCTTCCTTAAGAGTATGCTTAACAACTTCATCTGCTGACTTACAACTTTTAAAACTTTTGGCTTTTTCCAGATCTATTTTTAAGCTTAAAATCTCTTTTTCAAGTTTTGCACAATTTTGATCTATTTTTCATAATCAAATTTAGATCATCTTCTACTCTTGTTCTTTCTATAATTTCTACTTCCAAATTATTTAGGGCTTTATTTGCCAATAACAATTGGTCACTGACTTCTTTGTATTTGTCTTTGAATTTCTTGACTTGCTCTTTTAGCTTTAAGATGCAATCATCAACTTGTTGCAAGTTTTCTTTTAGATCCCTGACCTTTGCTTCAGAATTTTTAAGATCCATAAGAGCTGCTTCTAGTTGGCTATATTTCTCATAATCTCCATACCTTTTTTCTGCCATGATCATACTATCCTAGATCTTCCTTAAGCTGTTAAAGTTTTTCAAAGCAACCTTGCTCTAATACTAATTGTTGATTGTCAGGAACACTGAGAGGTTGGGGGTGAATCAGTGCTCTATAAATCTTTTCTTACACTTTTTCTTTTAACCATTTCAAAAGAATAGTCTAATAGAAGCAAAATATACTACTGAACAACATCCATAAAAGCATGACACATAACACCAAGATTTTACGTGGAAAACCCAAAATGGGAAAAACCACGGAGAGGATTAGATCTCATAAATATATTGCAATCTTTACAAAATGATGTTCAGGATTGGTCACTCCACAGGCCTAGAACATGCTGGCTCACTGCCACGATGTACAACTAAGTTTAGTAGGCTCACTGCCTCAACCCTAAACCTAGCAAGATTACAATAAGGGCTGCTAAACCTTGTTGAAGGCTCACTGGCTTGAAGATGAACACTTGCTTCCAATCAGATTGCACATAAGAACTGAGTATTGCTTAAGCATTTGCCACTATGCTAGGGTACAATCATTTAACAACTGTATTCTGAATCCCAAGTCTTCATCGCTGCTGATCTTCTAACTCTACTCCACTAATCACATCCTTGCATTATACACATATATTTCCACACCACATGCACAACTGAAGATCATCGCTCTTATATATATCTACCTCATGATTTAATCCATAATCAGGTTGGCATCCAAGAAGTGAAACGTGTACATAGAAAGATGTACCTTGTCACTCAATCCAATGCACTATGCATGGACCCAAATCTTTTGCCAAGCATGTTCATATAGGTTGGCTCTAATCATTCAATTACTTACATAGATCCTCCAAACATTAACTCTTCTCTGTACAATGATTTATATACTTGTTGACCTCTTCCTTAAGAGTATGCTTAACAACTTCATCTATTGACTTACAACTTTTACTGAAGACCTCAAAACACCTTTCAAAACATATCAAGGACTCTTTATACATTCCCAATCCTACCCTTAGAACCACAAGGCATCATATCATCTTGTGGAGAAATGCGAACCATCAGGACTCAGACTCTGTCTCTGTCAAACTCTGTCAAACACTATGCCGATACTTAGCAGCTTGTAGCTATCCTTCTGGTGAACTTCACATCTCCTAAATCTAGAATAAGACACTTCATATAAGTGTTTACAACACCTCAAAACTACATAATGAAATACTTATTTGCGGAGGAATGCGGGCCACTGCACTAGACCCTGTTCACTATTCCTGCTATACCGTTGCTTGCCCGAACTTAGACATTTCTTCAAGATGACTTCTAGAGAGGATTAGGAATTAATCTCTGAGGCATAACACTATCAAATACCAATTGACATCATACCTAAACCTCATCTACAAGTATTCAATTATGGAGGCATACTAGCTGACTTTCTATCTTCCACTCAAAATACCTTCCATACTTGGCCATTTTCTGTCACCCAGACCTGGAATCCTATATGTTCTTCTGGAGATATCTCTTCTTGTCATGGAGATAGGTTCTCTGAGCCTTGTTGCCATCAATGACAACATATAATTCAATACTAGAGTAGTACCTCTTGCAAACAAAGATAAATCATGTGAAAAACTCAGAGAAGAAAGAATGCATATGTGTAAGGAGATAGGGGCTATTACAGTTTTTCACATCATATGTTGCCATCAATGACAAAGGAGGAGATTGTTGCAAGTATGTGCCTAATCAGTGTTGTCATTAATGTCAACATATCTTTGTTGTCATTAGTGTCAACTGTATCCTTAACTTTTGATTGACTAGAAGCCTTATATGTTGAGGATATTAAGAAAATTAGCCCCTACAGAAGAATCAGAAAGGAAACAATGAATCACAGTGAAGAGAATGAGTTGCTTACTAAAGAACAGTCTAGAAGATTGCTCCGCATTTCTTGTATATTCAAGTCCTTGGTCTATAGTTTGGAATTTATTTAGAGGCATGTCTGAAGATGGTAAATCCTGAGTTTGAGCCTCTGGTGTGAAGAATTGAGTGAGATACATTCACCAGAGTAAAACCTACTTTTTCTGATTATTCACTGGTGACAGGGAGAAAGTATTTTGCTCTGCAGTTCTAAAGGGAAGTATGGGATGATGATAAGTGCCTACAACTACAATGGTTCATGATTTGGTGGTCCGCAAGCTATCTTGCTTTTATGACAGTTGAAGATAGTGAAGTTCATGTGCTCCGGTGTGAAGAATCTCATGGATAAAGTGGTTAGATTTTGTACGGTTGCTCCTAGTGATTATAATGTGCTTGTGGATGTGTCCTAATCATGTTCCTACCTTTACATTGGTCTATGTTAAGGAATTATGATCATGTTTGATGATTATTCCCAGATAACGTAGCGTGTAACCAGTCGTAGCTGACTTGGTTAATTCCAGTGATTGCAGAGATCTTTTGAATTTTGTAGAAGCATGTTGTGGCATGGAAGATTGTGTTTGAGTCCCAGCTAAGGCATGGTGTGATCCGTATACATCTTTACTAAATTTAATTATCATAATTTTGTATTAGGTCAAGACCTATTTTGTAAATGTTTGTAATGCCGACCTTGGAAATTGTTCCAACGGTTGATGATTTTAATGCCGACCTTGATGATCATTCCAAGGTTGATGTAGTGTATAAATACTTGTAATTGAGTCATGAAAAATAATCTAAGTGCGAAGATGTGAAGATAAAGGGAGGCAAGACAATAGAGCAGAGCAAAGGTGTTTTTGTGCTTCATTGGAACTAAACCTTGGCATGGAGTAGATGTTGTTATCTCAGTTCAACCTTTTAGCAGTGAGCTACCCTTTGGCAGTGAGCCATCCATAGGTAGTGAGCCTTTCTTTGTAGTGAACAATTTGGGCAGTGAGCCTCTATTTTTCGGTATTGATATAACTTATATATTTTTGTGGGCTAACACCCATGTGGTTTTTCCCTTTTAAGGTCTTCCATGTTAAAATCTGGTGCCTCTTGTGTTGTTTATGGTTTTGTGTTGAGCTTCTCATTTGATGCTTTCATGGTTGTATCTAAACATAAATAATTAATAAGTTGATGATCATATTTGGTTAAAAGTTTTAGGACAACTAATTCACCCCCCCTCTCATTTGTCTGGTGCAGTTCAACACTGTATTGTGCTTGCCATCAAAACTGATTGAACCTTTTCCATAGATCTTAGAAGATGAATCATCTCCAAACTTAACAAAAACTCCATCAAACTTCTCAAGCTTAACAAACTTATTCTTATCACCTATCATATGATTTGAACACCCACTATCTATTAACCAGTAGTTCTCCTCTTCTCTTGGATGAAAAGTAGTTACCAAAGCTCCTTTGATATTGTGCTATGTTTACGGAGTAATTTCCTTCACACATCTTCAAGAATTAATAGAATTAGTTCCAACGTTCAAAGCCATGAAAAAGCATTCATCATTTTCATCATCCTTATAGTCAGACTCATCATCAGATATGCTAGCATCTTCTTTAACATAATAACTCCTCTTGATTACTTTACCTTTGTTATCCTTGTATTTGTCATTTGAAAGTTTGATTGGACATTTTGAAGCATAATGACCTATCTTTCCATAGTTGAAACATTTGAAAGGTAACTTACCTCTGTATTTTCCAGAGCCCTTTTTCAATCTAACTACAAAATTTGCTTCTATTTTATCAAAGTAATTTGAATTTGATTCCTCATTCTTTTCTTCCTTGCTAACCTTAAAAGTAGTTTCTTTTCTTGAATCATTTTAACCAAATTCTCTTATCTCAAAAGTAGTTAAAGTACCAAACATTTTATCCCTAGAATAATGATCTAAATCTTGAATTTCTTCAATAATAGAAACTTTAACACTATAAGTTTTTGGAATAGTTCTTAGTACTTTCTTTACCACTTCACTTTCCTCCAACTTCCCACCTAGACCATTGATGGAATTGACAACTTCATCCACTCTCTACATGTAGCTTGCAATGTTTTCATCCTTTGACATCCTTAGGGTTTCAAACTTGGCCTTCAAATTCTACATCTTTGCTTACTTGACCTTGTCATCTCCTTCATAGATACTTTCTAGCTTCTTCTAGATCTCATGAGAAGTTTTGTAGCTCGTTACCTTCACTAGTTCTGAATTAGAAAGATTGTTCAGAAGAGCACTCCTTACCTTGCCATTGTTCTCATAGTCTTTAATCTCATCTTCATCTTTTGGATCATTAGTAGGTATAGTATATTTTTTCTCAACTAACTTCCATACACCATATCCTAATGAGACAATAAATCTTTCCATCCTAGTCTTCCAAAAAGTGTAATTTGTTCCATCAAACACTGGAACATCAATACCTTTCCTGTGTGCCATCCGGATCTACCCCAAGCAATTAAGATTCTTCAAGGGAGATAGATTTGATACCAATTGTTAGAACACATAGGAAAATTGAGAGGGGGGGTGAATTGGTTGTCCATTAAAACATTAAACCCTCAATGCTATTCCAATATTCAAACTCTTATTATGCATTAATAGAATGCAAACATATGAAGCATTAATGTAAACACATCCAAACACATAAGAACACCAAATTTACGTGGAAAACCCAAGAAGGAAAAAACCACAGTCAGGATTAACTCACATATATATGAATAGGAACACTGAATATAAGTAAGATCACTACCAAGGGCTCATTACTGAGAAGAAAGGCTTACTTCCAAGGGCTCATTGCCTAGAAGGACTCATTGTCCATAAGAGAGAATAATAGAAGAGGACTATTACAAAGAGATTCACTATCTCAAAAAAATAGGAGAAGTCCACCACTACAACTTCTTGCCATATGCAACCTTCAACTCACTACCTCCAGCAACTTCAATCAAACTGAAATATATACACCTTCTACTCACTACATCTAGGAGTCATAAGCATTTAAGCTCACACTCAATTTACCACCCTTGATTCACATTTGCATCATCTTCTCTACTTCATTCCTCTCAACTTCATCTTGCATTTATACCATCCACGACTTAAAAGAATCTCAATTAGGTTAGTCCTAATGAAATGTGTGCACCTTAAACATGCAACACCAAAATAGGTCAACACCAAACACTTCCACGGTGGAAAGAAGTGAAAGTGGACCACACCAAGGGTTAACTAGGACTCAAATCTATCTCACCATGATACTCATGACATCCACAATCCACGAAGTACCTCTACAAATAGTGCTATTAGGTTAGGTCAGCCAAACTTGAACTAACACAACAAGCAATCACCTCCACACCTATCCAAGTCCAAAACCATCATGTTGACCACAAAGAACCACTCTACAACATCCACACAACTTTCTAGAATATTCAGCATCATTAGAATCTTTTGCAACACTGCCACAACCACCTATAACAAAGAATGTCTTCGTTATGCACATCATGATACACTACTATTGAACTCCAACACAAGAACTGAGTTTGTAGAGAAACCCATCACTAGAAAATTCAAAGGAAGATAGATATAGACAATATAAGGATATTTCAAAATCTAAAAGACAAGAGACCTTAATGTGGAGAAATATGGAGCAAACTTATTTCTCCCAGAAAACATCTTTCTTCATAGTCAAACACTCTGTCAAACACATCTTTCACTTCTGCACAATCTAGAACCTGAAACTCTAGATATAACACCTTTGAATACTTCTGATCATCACTTCCAAACTGTACAAGCATATCTTCAACCATAAAGAAATGCGGAGCATAATACTGAGCATGCCTCTATCATACTACATACCTTTTATTTAAATTTTCTCAAACGCACTTGGAAACCAAGTGAACAACCTGCTAGAGGTTGACATCAATGAAAACACCAACAAGTTTCCAAGAAGGTTGATATTCTGCTTCTTCTTGTAAGAAATTTTTTGGATTTGGATCAACTGTATAGAGTTTGCTATTGTAAATGAATTTCAATGTGCGGTGAAGAGTAGATGGGACTGCCCCCATAGCACGAATCCACGGTCTACCGAGAAGAAGATTATATGAAAGAGCATCAGACATGACATGGAAAGTGTAGCCAAGATCACAAGTCCTATCTCAACTAGTAGTGTGATTGTACCTAGTGACTGTCTACCAACATTATCGAAGCCATGAATATAAAGAGTGTTGGGTCTGATAAGAGATGTATCTACATTAATTTTGCATAATAGGTCTATGCTACAAACATTAAGACCTGATCTGTTATCAATTAGAGTATGATTTATTCCATTCTTTTTAATGATGACCAAAATCATAAGAGGATCATATTGCTTTTGAACTTTAAGAGAAGGTAATTCATGTTGTTGAAAAATGATATCTAAATTTGTCACATGCATACAATCTAACAAGGATGCTATGTCATTTGGTCTAATGGAAGGTGGGACAATCACCTTCTTTAGATCCTCCTAGAGCATCCCATGGTATCAATATGAGGTTTGCATTAATTCCTAGAATGAGATCTTAGCCAGAGTAGTACGAATCTACTCAACAAGATCATATTCTCTGTTAGTATGTTGAGAAGGGGGAAGAGAAGTGGGAGCGATCAGTGTTTTTTTTATTTTACTTTTTGTTGTGAGTGTTGTATGTGTGAGAAAACATGTGGTAGTGAGGTTTTTGCGACACACCTCAAACAATGATCATAGGGTTAGACTATAGTTGTAGAGCATCAGAACAAATATGCAAAATAATTTTAGGTTTCACAGGTTCTTTTTAGAAACTAGAAATGTAAATTGTGTTGATTAGTTTTTGAAAAACATCTATCTGTGGGGGATCCGATGTGAATTTTGACTCTTCATCCATCAATGCCACATTTATAGATAGAGGGGAATTGGAAAGAAGGGCAGTCAAAGTGATGTTAAGAAAAGTATTGATGATTGTATCCTCAGTGCTGCCCAAGGGGCTTGGACATGCAACCAAAGGAGGAAGAAGAGAGGTCTCCACATCCTTAGTGATGTCCAAGGGGCTTGAGGATAGAACCAAAGAAGGAACAAAATATGAAGAGGTCTCCACATCCTTAGTAATGCCCAAGGGGCTTAAGGATTCAACCAAAGGAGGAAGAAAAGATGAAGAGGTCTCCACATCCTTAGTGATGTCCAAGGGGCTTGAACATGCAACCAAAGGAGGAAGAAAAGATAAAGAGGTTTCCACATCCTTAGTGATGTCCAAGGGGCTTGAACATGCAACCAAAGGAGGAAGATCCATAGGATGGGACATGGAATCATCATGGACTATGGAAGATGTGGTAGAAGTGGAAGTAATATGCTCAACATCTGTTCGTGGGGGTTCCAATGTGAGGTGAGGCTCTTCATCTAATAAGGCCTCATATCTAGAGGAGATAGCATCAAAATTAAGAGAAGGTAAAGTAATGTTAAGAAATGTTTCAATGATTTGATCCTCTTGTGCTGAAATATTCTCACAAGTAGGAGGAATTTTAGGAGAGGGATCAAAAGAATAGAGTGACATAGGAAGAGCTAGGTCACCATCACATGCCTTGGATGGAACATTACTATCAACAACTTTTTGAGAAAGAGTGGACAATGATAAGAAAGGAAGAGATCATATCTAGAAAGAAGTTGAAATGAGGTGGGAATACCAAAATATAATGAACCGCAACCCATGGAGAAAGTGATGACAAGATGGATATGTTGATGACATGTTAGAAGGTAGAAGTTTTTTGTTTTTTCTTTCTAATCTAAAAGAAAAATGTTTAAGTGTTTTGTTTTCTAAACTAAACATATAAGATAAAAAAAACTATGTAAATAGAAGTTTCTAATCAATTCATCCACTAATCAAACACAACAAAGAAGGTTGTACAAGTGTAAGATACATCAGGTTCACAAAACTATAAGATGGGAAAAGATGGCCTAATTGATTAATGAATTAACTAGATCAATCTTTCTTATCAAATATTAGAACACAAGACACCAATGACTCTATGGTTGGCTATTGTCCCTCAGAGCCAATCTAGGTTAGTGGGGGATTTGTTCCTTTGTTGTAAATATGAAAGATGGATTCAATGACTTAGGTTAAACAAGTGATCAATTTGACTAAGTTAATAGCATGCAGGTGTTATAGAATAGATGTAGAAAGACAAAAAACATATCTAGGAAGATAGTAGAGAGAGGAACCTGGCACCGACAATTGGAGTAGAATGTCAAGGACACTAGTGCTAGGCACTAGTGTGTAGATGAGTATACAAGAGTTACATGATAGGTGTACAGAAACCAGAAGTAGATCTTGAAGGACAATAGAGAGAGAAACCTAGTATTAGAAGCAAGAGAAAAAGGGGTAGGACACTAGAGTTGGGCATTAGTGTCCTTAGGGTTTTGGTAGAACTTCTATTGATGATCTCTATCTCTGTTCCTTCTATCTTTCTATCACTCCTTGATGTTTGAAACTTCTGATTGTGATCTGCACACACAAAATAGGGAAAATGGTTGTGTTGTATAGGGGATTTCCTTAGTCAAACCCCATGTTGGTGTTCCCACCTCCACAACAACAATGATGATGATAATAGAGAGTGAATGTTCATGATGAATAGAGGCAAATCAATTGATAAAAACTGTAAAAAATAAATACCATGAAATATAGTTACCATAAGTGTGAAACCCTTGTTGGACTGATGTCACAACATGAATCACCCACAAGGAGTTGATGGAAGAAGAGGCTTCTTCCAAGACCTGTAAGGGTTAGTACATACTGCAATAGTCTTCACAAATTGAGAGCTTGTAGAGAGAGAGAAAGAGAGCTTGTTGATAGAAAAGTTGCATTATCAAAATGAGTGAGAGAGGGTTGTTTATATGAATCCAAAGTACTTTTAGAGGGCCTAATTGGGTTGATTCTGACAAGGTGCATCACTCAAGGAAATAAGGCTGCCATTCAAATAACATCTTTTAGAGCCAAGCTGACAAGACACTAGTGCCCAACGTTACTATCCTAGTGGAATTTTCTCTTGGAATGCTAGTTGCTAAGGGAATTCACCTAGGTTCTCAGAAAAGTAGTGAAATATGCACATTGCAAGTAGAGATAAACATAAGTGGCAATAATTTATGACACACACAATGAATCCCATGCCTAGTAGCTTTTGGAGTTCTTCTTTGACTAGGAGGGTAACTTGTGGATGCATTTTTTAGAGTTTCTAGTTGAAAGGTCTTGCATCGGGTCATACCACAAGGTGATGCACCACTAGTGAAGGATCCAGGCTAGGCATATTTACATAGAACCAAGCAAAGAAATCCTATACATGTTGTAGAATGATTGTTATACGAGGCTTTTCTTTAGGTGTAAGACTTGCTACTAGATAGGTGACCTTAGGTTGTTCTTTAGTGCAAAGGTTGATCTCTTGTGTAGCCTCAATGAGGATCGCTAAGCGCTTTTGCCATTATGGATGTACAGGGGAAGGTGGAGTTCCTCATCTCCTAGGACCTCAGAGAGGTTTTCACTAAGAGGTACATCTTTATTTTTCTTTTTGTGTCTGATAGTGCCTCAGAGATGTTTCCACTAGGAGACATTTTTTAATTTTTTAATTTTTAATTTTGACTAAGGAACTCCTATTCCCAAAAGTAAGCGTCAACATTTAGGCATACTTCATAATTTGATGTGTCACAGAGCTCTAGGAATACATTGATGGCCTCATCATTTTGGAACATGTTGAGAGGCGGTGGTCCTTGTTGATCCTAGGCAATGAGAGTAGGATGGACAAGTGGAAGGTCAATGATGAAGGTGGAATTGTCAGGGAATATGAAAGATAGATTGATATCTTCGTAGGAAGCTATAATTATATCTGATGTAATATTTTCAATATCAGGAGAGCATTTAGTCACACCTACTGAAGGTTCAGGAGGACCTTGGATTTTCATAGTGGGTGGCGCATATCCTAGGCCAAAATACTTAGCATATGCTTTTGGTGATTTTGGTTCTATTGGGATAGGTTCAATAGGTCCTTGTTCATTGATGCCAAGTCCCTTTCCAGAATAGGGCATTTTGGTACACATTTGGTAAGGCACATGATATTTTTCCTTGAGATATTTGAGGTTTTCTACTACTGTATTTGTCTCATCATGATATAAACAATCACTTAGGGAATCTATAATTTCTTCTTCCTCTTGGGAGATCATTGTTGGGACAAAAGGGATTTTGTCATATGATCTATAGATTTGTTCTTGGACTTTTTTTTGTAGTTGGAGACCTTGGTAATGAGGGGAAAATGGTAGCTATCTCACATGAAAGGCATTGTGTAGCTCATACTCACCACAACCTTTGTCAATGATCTTAACCTGGGACATTTGAGGGATTAGGTTGGATGATGATGTGGATGCATATGAAGGATTGGATGGAGTGGATGAGATGGATGAAGTGTATTTGATATTTTCTCCATAAGTGCTTAGATAATGGAATTTGCTATCATAGGTGACTTCCAAAGATTTATAATATCAAAGGCTTGTTGGTGGATAGGAATAGTGACTCTAGCACCATTGTGTGGGAACTTAAGACACTAATGATAGGTGGAGGGAATGGCTTGCATGTCATGTAACCATGGTAGGCTGAGGAGAAGATTGTAGGGAAGGTCAAGATCAACCACATGACATAAGATGGGTTGCATTATAGGAACCACTTTGATTTGAAGATAAATGGTGCTTCATATTCTCACTCTATGTTATCATATGCCTTAATGGAGATGACCAAGGTTTCTAAATTGTCTGCTGAATACGCCAATATCTTTATGAACTTTAGTGTTTATGGTTGGTGACTTGGACTTCAATATGGAGGGGTTTATTATGAGAGGGGTCGATGGGCGACATGTCAAATTGGATAAAGGTGAGATGGTAGGAAGATGATAATTGGGAAACTAGGTTTTGGAATTGCTTGGGGTGGATGTTGGTAGGGACTTAGGATTCTTGGAGCACTTTATTGACGATAATATAGTGGATGGGGGAAGTCTTGAGGAGTTCCAAGATAGAAATATGTGCTGGTGTCTTCCCAAGGTGATCAAGGAGGTTATATCTAGAATAATGTGTGATGGAAGATGGGAAAAGGCCTTTGATAGTTACCTTTCCTTGGTGTGTAGTAATGGTGCATTCAAGTGCTTTGGCTTTTAGCTTGATGGTGGAGACATGAGTGGAATCAAAATTAGTTCAACCCACTATATTGTCATAGGGAGGATGAGCACGATTATAGATGATGTTGTTGGCCTGGTTGTTGGGGTTAGTGTTGTAGGATCATGAATTAGATGTGGAGGGTTGTGAATTGTTGGTACGGTTAGGGAGTGGATCCTTGTAGACTCCTAAGCCATCATTTGGTGAAGTATTGTTGGTTCCCTCCAATTAGATGTCACCTTGATCAACGAGGTCTTGGATGTAATTCTTTAGTTTCATATGTTTTCCAGTGGAGTGTCCCTTAATGCGATGATACTCACAATACTCATTGTCCTTATACCACATAGGCTTAGGCTAGTTTTCATTAAAAGGTTTGGTTGTGGTTAATACAACCATGTCAACTTGTACCAGTTTTTAAAATACAAATTCAAGAGGTTCCCCTAAATAAGTGTATCTATGTTTTGTATTGTTGGGGGGAGTTTGTTTTGGTTGACCAGGTGGTACCAAGACATTGTTTGAAACATTCTATACCACTTGAGTGTCTTTTGGTTTGGGTGTGGCTACTTGAATATGCTTAGTATTGGTGGCATCATCACTGATGATGCTTTTGTTCTTGGCCTAAAATTTGGGCTTGTCATTAGATGTTTTTTCATTATCATTCTTATTGTAAAGTTTGATTAAATCCCTAGAAATAAGAGCCTTTTCGATGGTAATACCCTTTTTGATGATCTCATCAAAGGTGGATGCACAATATACTTGGAGGTGGAATTCCATCTCTTGGTTAAGGTTTTGGATGAAAGTGTGTACAAGTTGTTTTTCAGGTGTAGTCCATGGAAGGTAGCTAGCAAGGGATCTTCGCCTTTGTATATAAGTGGCAAAATATTTTCCATTGTGTTGTGTTGTGTTGGAAAGATCAAGCATGGTGACCTCATGCTGCACATTATAAGAAAAGTGAGCGAAATTTTTTTTTGACAAATTGACAAAGAGGAAATAGTGCCAGGGCGATATGCATGAACCATTCAAGTTCTGGTCCTCCAAATCTTTGTGGAAAGAGGTGAGGGAGGTAGTTGTCATTGTAAGAAACTTCTTGGCATGCCTTGAAGAACTCCTTGATGTGATCGCGGGGGTCTCCCTTTTCTTTGTATTTATCAAATTTTGAGATTTCAAACTGTTGGGGGAAAGGGACTAATGATATGGATCTATTAAGGGATAATTAAATAAGTCATTAAAATTGTAATGTTTCTTTTGTTTCCCTAACTATAAGTTCTTAAGTGCATTTTTCATATCTTTCCATTCCTGATTGAAAGGATTGACAAGAGGTGGTGGTTGTGTTGATTGTTGTTATTGTGAGATGATGTGTTGTTGTTGTTGTTGAGGATTATATGTTTGATAGGATGATGATGGACCCATGGCTTGTGAATGGATAGGGGGTCCATATATTTGATGTTGAGGTGGCATGGATATAGTGTTAGGTGGTTGTGGGTAAGTGGAAGAGTAATATATTTGTTGTGGTTGTAATGGTGATTGGGAATGTGTTGCGTATGTATAGGTCATCAAGGGATTTTGTGTCATGGGAAGTTGTGATGTGGGTGGATATTGAAGATGTGGTTGTGATGTAAATGGGTGTTGTGTTTGGGGAAGCATTTGTGGATGTGTCATAGGTGGTAATGCTGCTTAAGTTATATTCATCCTTTGGGGGATGACTAAGGGTGGAAGTGATTGTGGGATAGAAGGGATGTTGGATGTGATTTGTGGAGTAGTGGAGATTTTTTGGTTGAATTGATTAGTGATGATGTTTGTGGAAGTTGGGGGATTATATGTGGTGATCCTATAGCATGGTAATGGCATGAGATGATGTTGCATGCCAAAAATAGGATCGGGCATGTGTGAGTGTGAAGGGGAAGGAACACATGATGGAATGACATCACTTTCTCTTTGTTGATCAAGGGTGAAGATGGGATTGGTGGGAGCAGCAATATGGGCCCATGGATTATCATAGACTAGATTGTTGGGATCAGGGACATGAACCCATGGTTGATCATGAATAGGTGATGGTTTCTTGTCATGGATGAGAGTTTTAAGTTTTCCTTGGTTGAAAGAGTGAGGGAGAAGTGCTCCGTGGTTGATGAGATGTTGGAGAAATTCATCTTTATGATTATCACAGAACTAGTCAAATTTGTCATGTAGTCTCCTTTCATTGATGAAATTGATGAATGTAGGTGAATATGAGTGAGTAGGTACGAAGGTTTCACCCATTTCGGGTTGGTTGATGCATCCCTCTATATTTCTTGTGGTAGAGCCATGCAGAGAAGGGTTGGTAATAAGAATCCATTTTTCACTTAGTTTGTGATCATGTGATGGGAGGCATAAAATGTTGGATGTGTTTTGGATGGTGGTGTGATTTGAATGTTTTGGTAATGTGGGTGGATGTTTTCTTAAGAGGATGAGGTTTGGACCCTACTTAAGATAGGATAAGTTCTTAAGTAAGGATTAGTTTTGGAGATGGATGGTTGGTAGGATTGATGATGTTGAGGGTTTTGATGATGGATTATGCTTTTACCAAATATTACTTAATCACCAATCTAGATATTTTATGAATAACAAGGGGATTTTATCCTTTCTTACTTAGGGTGGACAAAGAGCCTAAGAAAAAAGAGGATAGGATTGTTTTACTTAGGGTAGACAAGACACACCAAGCAAAACAAGATTCTTGAAGTCCACCAACATAGGATTAGTCTAAGATCCTAAGCTAACTTATCCAAGTGGGATAGGGTCTAATTTACACTAAACTTAAGATAGACAAATTCTTAAGCCAAATGCAAACTAGAGGATGATGGATGAAATATCTAGATTCTAGCTTTAGTGAACTTGGTAATGATGGATAAGAGGATTTGATTTGGATGAGAGGATTTGATTTGGATAAGATTATTAAAGTGAGATGATTCAAATTGATGGGTAAATGGGATGATTTAGTTTAGAGAAAAGGTAAGGTTAATTAGATTTGGTGAAGGATGAGGCTTGGAAATGATGAAAATGGATTAAGGTGAAATAGGTGAATTGATCACAAGACTAAGGTCTAGATAGATGTTGTGGATGTGATTTTTGAGATCGAAGATGATCTAATGGATGTGTAAGGTTTCAATTTCAAGAGGGAATGTGAAGGTGATTATGTAGTTTTGGGGATGAGGTGAATCGATATATGATATGTCTAAGGCTGGGCTAAAGTCTGATTTTAATTTTGGAAGGGGATACTTTTGGCTATCTGAGATTACAGATACATGCGCCAAGAAAGAGGTCAAGGGTGCTAACAGACAGAGCACATGTGCTAAGTATGGAGTCATGAGCACTGACAAAAATGTCATGGCTGCTAACAGGTAAATTACAGTTGTGATTTGTTGAGTCATAGGTGCTGATAGACAAGATACAAGTGTTTAATGTTTTGCATAGTTATTGAGAAATTGGTCATAGGTGTCGATAGAGGTGTCAAAGGAGCTGATCCTAACTACAAGGGAACTAAAATATGTCTATCATAGTGTGGAAAAAAATTAGATTAGGGATGCTAAACTATCAAGTAGAGGTGCTAAAACTCAGAGTAGAAGCATTGCAGAATAGTCAGAGGTTCTTGTGATATTGAAAAATGGAGTATATACTAATCAATGAATTAACCTAGATAAAACTCTCTCCAAGTCACATTGGAACACAAATCGATGAAGACTTTTAGTGTTTGGCTACAGTCCTTAAGGGAGACCCAAACTATCTAGATTATGTTCCTTTGTTGCAAAGAGGAAAGATTGATAACTAGGGGATTGACTAAACTATGTAATGTATAAACATAAATAATAAACTAAGTAAATCTACAAAAAACTATTACAGGGCATAGAAATAGAAAATAGATAAGAGAATAGTAGGTCAGACATAACCTATCACTAGAAGTAGGGGTAGATCTGATAAGACACTAGTGCCCAACACTAGTGTCTTTAGGGTTTATCCTAAATTTCTATTTGATGATGCATGTACTTGTTACTTCCATCTTTCCATTGCTTTCACTTTCCAGAATCACTTGTTACAATATGTCACTGGAAATAGGGGCAAATCTAGAAAGACACTAGCACCCAATTCTAGTGTCTTTAGGGTTTAGACTAAATTTCTGTTTGATGATTTCTGTACCTATTACTTCTATCTTTCCATCGATGTTTCTGTCTGGAATCACTTGTTATGATCTGCACACACAAAAAGAGGGAAAATGCTTGTGGCTATATAAGAGTTTTTCTTAGTCAAACCCCTGTTTTGGTATTCCTACCTCATAGATAGACAGATCAATAACAACAGATAGTGTGTGCTCTAAATCTTCAATGTGTCTAAGATTGTCACGTCTTGTTTTTATGAACAATATGATTATTCTAGTTTAGTGAACAATTATTGTGATTGACTTTACTTTAAGTAGTTTTGCATACGTGGAGGTAATTATTATGAGTTATATTGATGAAAATTGGAAATTATTTTATATGTTAAATATTGTAGACATGATTACAATGATTTGCCTCGGCTATGTTTTGGACACACTAACCCATTGACGTCAAGTTGAGTGCAAATGAATGCAGGTACTCGTCAAAGACGAGATCATGGTTGAGGTAGAGGTGTTCTAGCCACTTGGCAAGAACTAATGGATGGATTACCCTGATGCAATCACACACATCATGTAGTTGCATATGCATTGTCGATTGGCTTTTTATGCATTAATGTGTGGTTATTAATCATTTCTGAATGCATGATGTGATTACTTAAATTTAATGTCTTTTCAAAATATATTCAAATGATGTATTGTATGTTATTTAAATAAATAATAAAATATTATTTATAGATGTTTGGAAGACAATATGTTCCTTGAAAATAAATAAATATATTAAATTATATATAACTATGCAATATTGTAATGCATTTCTCTTCTTGATTAATTAATTGGATTTGTTTTTATAAGACAATAGTTAAATTATATTAAAATAGTATTATAGTATTTAGATGAGTGAATAAAAGAATTAAATATGTTTCCTATCATCCATGCGATAGTAAGCTAACTTAAATAGCTATTATTTGATTTTAAATAAGAAAGATTGTGAGTTTTAAATTATTATTTTCTCATGTAAACTAAAAATGCAAACTTCAATTTTAAACCTAAGAAAATATCACCAAAAATAAGAGGGAATTTGTTATGATAAAGGAGGCGGATCTGGACAGGAAGAAAACACCCACATTTTTCTTTGCAGCAGAGGTAACTTATTCTCGAAGCGACAGTAGTAAGGAAGAAAGGAGAGTTGTAGGCTACAACAGGAGAAAGAGTAAGGCAACAACATCAGCTACAAATTCTTCTTCAATTGACTTACTTATTACTAGGTTTTTTATCCATACTTATGCATTTTGGAAATCACGTTTTGGTGATTTTAAAATCATTGAAGTTTTTAGGCGTATGTGCTATGCTTAAGTCAACCTTGTCCTGTCTAAGTCACCCTTGGTTTGGGCAGTTTTTACCTATTACTGGCCGATCTCTTACTCTTGGCCATAATATCCTTATATTAGGCCATTCTTTTTCTATTAGCCGCTTGACTTCTTGGCCACCTATAATTATGTTGGCCATCCTTTATTTTCTTGGGCCATTGACCCCTATTCTAGTCATCATCCATTTTAGGGTCATTGGCTACTTCTTGGATGATCTTGTATAGATCGATCCTTGTAGTTCTTTTTGTCACCTGCTATTCTTCTTAGCTGATCAATGGTTTTAGAACATAAAAATTGCTTCCTTGTTATAAACTTTGCTTGTCTGAGATCTGGTGATTTCCTCTATGCTATGCAGAAGTAAGTGTTATTCTCATGTTTGGAATGATAAACTAAATGAAAACTATAAATCAAAACCCCCAGATCATTGATATAAATTTCCTGTCAAACATCTTATAACTGTATTCTATCTTACTAGTTGAATCAGTGTTCGATAAGCAAATTGACCTCTTAAGGTAGACAAAACTATTATCTTTCTTGTAGCTTCATTTTTAGTCTTATTCTACTGTAGAAAATCCATTAATATCTTTGCATACTAAGAAACTAGCTTCTGTAGCTATCTTTTATGACTGTCCAAAATTTCTAAGTTCTTGTAGAAGAATATACAATGTTCCTATAGCTAAATAAATTGTTCCTGTAGCTCTGTTTAAAACTCATTAAAATAGTATGTCAATTCCAAACAGAGACAGTAGACTACATTATTACTTTCCTATGAATGCTGATGCTAAAAACCTATTACATTATAATCAAAACTAAAACTAGATTAAACTATGTTCTTTGCTCATTTTCTTTATTTTCTGCAATAGTTCCTGTCACAGTTGTGACAACAAGACTGTTTGGCTATTTTTGGACTTCTTGTCGTAGTTTTAACAATAAGTTATTTTTGATTGAATCGTGAACTTTTGGTTAGATAAATGGATTGAAATAGTTTTGTCATTGATTGCTGAAAGCAATTAGGATGAATATTTATTAGAAAATATGATTGAAATATGGACTTGAGGTTTATGTCAATTAAACAAACCTATGGATTGCTTTTATTGATTTAGACTTCCTATCACTGTTATGACAACAAGATGAAATTATAACTTAGAATGACTTTTGTATGAAGATTGTAATAAAACTTTGGATTAGATAAAATATACCTATTTGATGTACTTATGAGTACAATAGTGTAAGCAAAGATGAATGATTTGATTGTAAAAGTGTAATTCCTTGAATGATGTTTTGGGAAAGGGACTATTATTGATTTATTGATGAACTTTGATTCTTTTTATTGTTATTTTCTTGGTTCTTGGGAAAGAAGTAGATTTTTCATCTAGGAAATGTTATTGGATTACTTTTAGGACTAGGATGCCAAATGTGGACATTCAGAGATGGCTTTTCCTCTTTTCAGAAATTGAACCAAGTTACTTAAATGATTAGATCTAATCTAAATGACATTGAAATAGATGTTTATTGTCTAGAAAACTTATTTATTGATATCTCTGCCACATCTTGTTGTGAGACAATTTGCTTTTCATACTTAGAATTGTACATTTAGACATCAGGGTTGCATTGGGTGTTCCCTCCTGCCAGTTGTTACTAGGTAGCTAGACATTTCATGTAGGGCTAGGTTTCCTTTGTTTCATGAAGGGATCTGGGGAAGTGTAAATGCTTCATGGTTGGGTGGAAAAGCACTTGGGCCATGTTATCATCTCTCAGCTTGCAGGTGGTAGACCACTTGGTTTGTGTAGCTGGAGAGTGTATTGATTTATATATTATTGTTGTACATGTTTATTGTACCCTATATTGGATGTATTATGGCATGCTTGCCAATGGATTTATGTATATTATTTTATTGTGCTTGTTACCTGGATTAAGCACATGAATATGCAAGATTTAATGACATTGAGATTCATATTTATGAGATTATCTTTTATTTGAGATATTGTGATTAAGTGCATTAATTACATCTTTTATCTTTGAAAGTGGTATCTAAGTGGATTATTTACACCTTTTTTATTTTTGGATACTGTGATGTTGTATTTAAGTGGATTATTTACTTCATTTAATTTTGAGTTGGTTTAATAGCTTTTACATGTACTTGTGAGGCTTTACAAAGATTGTGGTGAGTAGTGACAAAAAATTGAATGAAACCCTAATCAATTGTGTTAGAGTGGATTCCTATATGCATCAAACAAGGTGAAGTGATATCCAACCCAAGAGAGATGTGTTATACAAGGGAAATAAAATCATAGAATGCAACTTCACCTCAATGAAGCTGGCTGATCAAAGCTTGAAGGTGAGAAGCAGTTGAAACCATTCTACATCAACCATGAAGCTTCAACCAAAGAAAAAGAGAATAAGTATGAAAATATTGTTCAAAGAGCAATGTTGTAGCATAATATTCAAAAACCTATAGTAACTTTGTTGCATCATGTGATCTCATCAAATTGTCCCTGTTTAGTGCAAAATTGGATTTGTCAATGTTTTAGTGTTTTGATGTTTAAATCCACCTTTCCACTTTACATTAAGGGATCTAGGGTCAAGTGGCAATTCACTATCATACTCTAGATTGCTGTGAGATGTAGGGAAGCTTGGATTAGGGAATTTAATTACCAATTTTTCTTCTCTTATGCTCAATTGACCATTAAAACCCTAATTATGCAAATACAACAATAAACTGACAAATAACAAAAAAAGCTCTTGCAGATGGGAGTAAAATAGCAAATCATAGAGTACCTATTTTCAGGGTTTCGAGGTGGAATAGACAGGGACTAAGGTGCAGGAGCCCAAGTCCAAGGTACCATTTTCTTCCTGGGATCTGGACCTCCTTCTGACATTGATCAGCCCTATAACTTCTATTTCTAGAAATTTGTTTGTGGAGGACACTAGTGCGAGCACCCAAGTCCTGGAAATGCTCTGGTGTCCTACTTCTCTTCAGATCCTGAATCCTTGATGTTTGCCAATCCTTCCTGCAACTTCACTTTTTCTAAATGCAACACCTATAACCTGCAATCACAAGACTTTGGGAGGGGGTTGTAGTGTTTAGAGGCTTGCCTCAGTCAAGCCTTGGAGGACACTTAAGTCTCTGAACATCGTTGTTAGATAGAGAGTGTGTGCCCTTGTGAGGCCAAGGAAAAAACCAAAGGAATTGATAATGAAAACACAATATAATACCACCTTGTAGTGAAGTTATCATGGGAGGAAGATGCGCTTCATTCCATGATGAAATGGATGCTCAAATCTGCAAATACAAACACAAAAACCACAGAAGTTTGCTCTTGCAACACAATGAAAGCCTTGAATCAACTTGAGAACACTTGAACATCACAATTGCCATCTAATTGAAATCTAGTTTTACAAATGAATGCCTAAACATACTTTTATATGCAACTACAAACACTCCCACCAAGATTTTTGTAATTCAAACTTATCGCGTTGTTAAAGGACCCTAATAATAGTCATAAACTGATACCTAAAAATTGGGGCTACCCCAAAATAGGGCAGGACTAGGGCGCAGGTGCCCAAGTCCTCCCCCCTATTTTGGGCAGAGTATAGCTCAATGGGTCCTCCTAGGTCCCATTTGTCATGTTACCTAGGGCTCATTCCATCAGGATGCCAAATTATGAACTAAGATGTCCTAAATGCATACAAAAGACCTGGGAGCTAAACCTTAAGAGGGAAAAGCCCCCAAGGGGACATTATCTGATGTTACATTTAGCCCCCACTTTAATGTATGTATAAGCGCGAGGCCAATACATGCATTAAAGTAAGGTCACAAACATAGGAAACACACCAAGCATGGAGAAGACACACCAATCACATAGAAGATAGTAACAAGCATGCAAAACACAGAGAAGACAGTTACAGTCATGTAGAACACAGAGAAGATAGTCGATGCATAGAAGACACATTAATGCATGGAAAATAGGCATGATATCTTTTCTTTTCTTTTTCTCATATCTATGAAATGCAGATGCAAGTACTGGAATATAAACAAACCTCCCATAATATAGGATGCACTACCCTAAGGTATAGGTATCTGTATATATGGGGCAACACACACACAAGACACACAAAACCTTCCAAAATGTAGGAAGCACTACCCGAAGGTGCTGGTCTTTATTCTGCATATGGGGCAACAAACATGCCAAACAAAGCAAGCACACCAAACACACACACTTGAAGACATGGAGAAAACATGGCAGACAAGCGATGGAGTGTACCTATTTCTAGGTCCAACACCATCTTAGGCACATTATAGGTACACACCGATGATTGGGCTTCGCCACAACAATCACCGAAGACATGCTTAAGGGTTGAGTTAGTCACATAACCACTCCCCACCTCTGCAGAGGACTTTTGAAAATGATAGGATGTGCAATCTGCTCCAAGAAATACACCATCCCCACCTCCACAGAGGGCTTAAAAAAAAGGACATGCTTGATATCCTGCCTTCACAGAGGGCTTACATGATTGATTGATTGATTGCAAACAAACTCAGGGTGCATGATGCAATCATCGCGCAGGTCTTTGCACCTAAGGTCAAACACATTGCTAACATCTATAACAAACAACTTACCTTATATATGCCCCAACCTTAAGGTGGTTGATATCAGTTATCAATATCAAGCACATTAAGGCAGGAATAAAACACACAAGGGAACACTAACTTTTGCAAAGCCCATGCCCCCTGGAAGTGACATGTACTTTATGATCGCCAAATGTTCCCACAAACACATCCCTGTAAGAAACATGTTAGTGTCTACAAGATCATGATAAACATCAAAATCAATGCATATGATTAACCACACAAAGAGCTAAGGTCATTCAAGGATCACCGTAGGGCTATATCACAAAGCTCTTTGAATTGAGTACCACCAAGGCTAGATTCAAAGACAAATAAAGGTACACGAAGCAACAATATTGTTAAGGTTTGTAAATGCAATAGAAACATCATAAATTTCACTATGCGGAAAGCATGAGTGCTTCCACTAGCCAAGCGTCGGATAACATATACAACCCCATCATCATATTAGGAACTAAGTCCATTTTTTGATTGCTCTCAAAAGGGACACTAGGTTCGCATCAGTATAAATGTTTGCCGTCATCCGCCTGCTAGATGGAAACACTAGAGGAAGGGAAACAATAAATAAGAGAGGAGAAACAAGTGTCTTAGGGATAGTCACATAGGAGGGTACCCCCATTGTCACCAACTATGACGCTATGTCTGTAAGACACAACACACAATGATGAAATCAGAGAAAGAGGCAATTTAGAAGAATGATGATACAAATAGAAGAAGGTCACAACAGAGGTAGTCTCTTGGTATCCCAGACCTTACGGGAGAATCCAAGGTCATCCCAGGAGGCCTAAACAACACATAACACATCACGGGGGAAGCACATCACGAGAGAGAGAAAGGGTTAGAGATACTTACCTGTAGGGCCCCTTTTGGGCTAGTTGTTATCACAAATCTTGATCTTTATCTTATTGGTTAAGGCATTATCATTTCTTCTCTCTTCCATATGTTTAGGAGTGTGTGAGGGTAATTGTGTAGGAAAGGTTTCTCTTAATGATGGTTGAGAGGGAATGTTGCCATTGTCTGTGTCAGCCATAGGAGCATTTGAAATGCCATTTAAATGAGCATGTGGAGGCATCCGAAAGATACCTATTTCAGTCCCTATATAAGGAGTTGGAATGGCTTGAGTAAGAGGGATAGCTTGTTCTTCCACAACATTTAGGATTTCATTGCTTTCCAGAGTATGTGATGGTTCATGATGTATTTTCTTGTTTAGAATGTAATTGAGAAGTTCTTGAACATCAATTGGCAAATTATCATTAGATTTAAGAAAATGGTCACAAAGAGAATCTGCATCATCCAAAGCTTCATCCTATTTAGGGAGAGTGGGAAGGGATGGCAGAGTAGTGTGGAGGAATGTATCAATGATATCTTTTTCTTGTTCCAATAAATCCTCACCAAGTGGGGTTATGTTGGGACAAGTCTCTTTGTTTGATAGATCACCCATTGCTATTTCATTATCATAGGTCTTAGAGAGGATTTTCATTATATCATCATGAAACAAAGGGAGAGTGGGAGTAAAGTTGTCACCACTACTTTCCCCATGATTGTTTTCAGCTATAAATTTTTTTAGATTCTCCATGATTGAAGGGAAAACATCTATAGTCTCAAGAAAGTTGTCAAAATGGGCTATTGATTGAAGAATATCACATGTAGTACTATTGGTTATATCAATGTCACAGATGTATGTGATTTGATGCAAGACTTGAGGATATTTGTCAATGAATTTGCAAAAATTATCATAGTTCACAATGTACTCATATAAGTCTTCTAAAGATGTACCCGTAGGAGAATCCATGAATGCAAAAGTATATGCAAAGATGCTTGATTTTTGTACTTTTTTCAATGACAATGAATGGAACGAAGGTGTTGTAAGGATTTTGATGAAGGGTAACAAATTATATGTCTGATATCAGTCCCAAAAAAGCAATAGGATTACTCTCAACATACTCTTAATGCAAATCCAAGATAATGCCAAGTCAAAATATAGTGAAAATATGTCGAAATAGACAATGTTTTCACTAAAAATCAATGCAAAAGAGCATAACAAAGGGTGTTGTGAGGAAAATGATGATGGAAAGCAAATAATATCAGTAATGAAAGCCACTTGATGTCAAAATACCCAACACAACATGCTTTTAGTGCAGCTTAAGGTAAAACCCTAGTGAAAATATAGCAAAAATAGGCTATTTTTCATGGTTTTTCAATTCCAAGACCTAGAAAAACACATGTTGTAATCAATTTCAGGAGGTGAAGCAAATAAAATCAATGATATCAGTCACCTCAATCCATAAAAAATGATCACAATATGCTTGGAGTGTAAACTAGGTCAAACCCTAGGGCAAAAATAGTCAAAATATGTAATTTTTCACTGAATTTTCAATACAAGAGCCCGTAAAAAGGGTGTTGTGAAGATTTTTAGGAGGAGAAAAAAATGATTACCTTGATAACAGCCAATTAATCCAAAAATACTCTTCACAACACTCCTATGGATAAGGCCAAATTTAGTGAAAAATGTTGTTTTTGAAGCCCTAGGTTTGAAATGTTGGGACAAAATGCTATTTGAATGTTTTTAAGTCTGATTTATTATGGAAATGAATTACTCTTAGATCTAAAAATGGTTTTCAAGCTTTAATATGAAAAATTCCAATGCAAATCTAATGAAAATGCATGAAAATTGCTAGTTTTTGTTGAAAATTTCTATGCAAAAATGCAAATATTTTAAATCTTACACTAAAATGCAAGACTAAAGCCAAATGAAAATTTGAATGAGCCTCTAAAATCAGTAGAAAATTCTAAAAGAAGATTTTTCCTACTAACCCTAGATTTTGGAATTACTAGGTTTAATGAAAATTGTCAAAATTTCTACAAAAGCCTAGCAAATTAATGATGAAAATGCAATGCAAATTTTTGAATTTTTGTATTTTTTTGTAGTTTATATCAGATCTAATGTAAAAATCATGAATTAGGAAAATTTAGAAAGAATTGATGCAATTTAGTAAGCAAAAGAATGCAATTTTTTTGAATTTTTCAAAATTTTCAATTTTTTTGAAATTTTCTCAATGCAACAAAATGAATGACTATATGAATGAATGAATGAAATCCAAATCTAAAGAAAACACTCGGCAATTTTCAATTTAAGTCCAAAAACATGGGTTCATCAAAATGTTTAGTGGAAAATTGGATTTGTCAATGTTTTAGTGTTTTGATGTTTAAATCTGCCTTTCCACTTTAGATTCAAGGATCTAGGGTTAAGTGGCAATTCGCTATCATACCCTAGATCACTGTGAGATGTAGGGAAGTTTAGATTAGGGAATTTAATTACCAATTTTTCTTCTCTTATGGTCAATTGACCATTAAAACCCTAATTATGTAAATATGGCAATAAACTGACGAATAACAAAAAAAGCTCTTGTAGACAAGAGTAAAATAGCAAATCATAGAGTACCTATTTTCAGGCTTCTGATGTGGAATAGTCAGGGACTAAGGTACGGGTGCCCAAGTCCAAGGTACCATTTTCTTTGCAGGATCTAGACCTCCTTCCGACACTAATCAACCCTGTAACTTCTGTTTCCAGAAATTTGTCTGTGGAGGACACTAGTACGAGCACCCAAGTCTTGGAAATGCTCCAGTGTCCTGCTTCTCTTCAGATTTTGAATCCTTGATGTCTACCAATCCTTCCTGCAACTTCACTTTTTCTAAATGCGACACCTATAACTTGTAATCACAATACTTTAGGAGGGGGTTATGGTGTTTAGAGGCTTGCCTCAGTCAAGCCCTAGAGGACACTTAAGTCTCTGAACATCATTGTCAGATAGAGAGTGCATGCCCTTGTGAGGCAGAGGCAAAAACCAAAGGAATTGATAATGAAAACACAATATAATGTCACCTTGTAGTGAAGATATCATAGGAGGAAGATGCTCTTCATTCCATGATGAAATGGATGCTCAAATCTACAAATACAAACACACAAACCACACAAGTCTGCTCTTGCAACACAATGAAAGCCTTGAATCACCTTGAGAACACTTGAACATCACAATTGCCATCTAATTGAAATCTAGTTTTACAAATGAATGCCTAAACATACTTTTATATGTAACTACAAACACTCCTGCCAAGATTTTCATAATTCAAACTTACCGTGTTGGTAAAGGACCCTAATAACGGTCATAAACTGACACCTAAAAATTGGGGCTGCCCCAAAATAGGGCAGGACTATGGCGTAGGTGCCCAAGTCTTCCCCCCTATTTTGGGAAGGGTATAACTCAAGGGGTCCTCTTAGGTCCCATTTGTCATGTTACCTAGGGCTTATTCCATCGAGATGCCAAATTATGAACTAAGATGTCCTAAATGCATGCAAAAGACCCGGGAGATAAACCTTAAGAGGGAAAAGCCCCCAAGGGGACATTTTCTGACATTACAGTCCCATTGGCCCCTTAATAATGATAAGACTATTAGGTTAAATAGGGACCCAAAGGAGGTATTTCCAATTCAAATTTGAATAGGGCAACATGATATTCTCAAGTGTTGAAATCAAGGTTGGATTATCCAAGAAAACAACCACCTTAAGAGCCACAATCTTTTCTAGAAAGAACAGGTAGGACACTAGCAGTGGGTACTAGGGTCCTAATAGGCTGAGCCCAAAAGGTGTTTGGTGATTTGAGACTTAACTGAGATCTAAACATTACCCAAGGTTTTAGTATGTGATCATAGGTAAGGTAACATGTCACATATCTCTTGAGTTGGAAGGCAAGGCCAAGGATGGAAGTCGTCCTAGAATGGACTAAGGGAGTGGACACTAAAGTGGGTCCCAAATAGAGCATGAAATTGTTCTTGCACCATTAGGGAGCACAATTCACTATGCTATAGTACTGACATGGTCTTTTTTGCAATTTTGAAGTGTTTAATAGATGGATTTTTGGCAAGAGACATACAAAGAATCAAACACAATGGCTGATTTGATACTTCAGGAATAAGATTTATATGACTTTCATAGGTTTCACACAAAGAAGGCATGCCAAACACTTGATTACAAGCCTAAAATTAGTCAATTAGGTGTGAAATATCTTGTGGATAACACAAATCGATGTGGATCAATCCCAACTCAAAATAGAGAAGTGATTTCCACCCCCATTAATACCACAATGTCATAGATTGGATAGATAGGGAATATAAGGTCATTTACCACCTTATACCCCTTAATTTGGAGACTTTCTTCTTGCCCAAAGTAGACCCTATCTCAAGTATGACGGTACATGTGAGTGTCTTCCCCTCCCACTACAACGGTGCACCACAAGATATGATGGCTGATAGACTTAAGCTAGGTCTGAAAAAGATTCTAAGGAGTCCCCTATATACACAAGGTACATGGGGCCCAAAGTGTGAACATGATTCCAAGCAATGTGCCACAAACATCACCAACCAAGTCTTGACGGACTGAGGGTCTCAGAGATCAATTTGGACAACACGTGTTCACCATTAAGGTACAAATTTCACTCTGTCCTCTTTGTATACCCCACCAGTATGCATGGTTGAGGCTGTCCTTGTGGGGATGAATGTTGGAATACTTCAGACCACTGAGAGGGGGGTGAACCAGTGGTCAAAAAAAACAATTCTTCAAACAAGTTCTTCTCACAATAGTACCAAAACAATACATGTTATAACTAATCATGAAACACAAAACAAATGCATCAGGACATAAAGCCATTAACAAAGCACAAGAGACATATATGACCATCACATAACATGGGTGATTGAGTGGATAACCCCAGAAGGGTAAAAACCCACTATGAACATGATCTCCATTAAGCCTCACTGACCATAAACCTCACTGGTTACAATGTATGCCTCACAAGCAATATCTCACTGATAAGACTTTATGTGCCTCACTGGCAACACCTCACTAGTAAACAATGCCTCACTAACAAATAGGAGTATTTACCCCACTTACATCAATCTAGGAAGTCAAAATGAGATTTAGAGGTTACTCTATTTCAAAACAAAAAACATTGATCAAACAATCTATCTCTGCATATCCTTTTCAATCAAACTGATTCTTCATCTGCAACTCTCCATCCTTGATTTCACACATATATCTTCTTTTTAATTCCACAGTTTCATTTTCATCTGCCCTTTTGAATCCACATTGCATTTCATCTTTCATTCATACTCTAGATATTTTTTATCTACATAATACACAGTAAAAAACTTACTCCATTTGCCGATTCCACTTTTATACTGTCACCCTTCATCTACATTATATCCACTTTCATCTGTATTATCCTTTTTTATCAAGAACCCTCACATGATTTGCCAAAAATACCTAGTACGCAAAAAACATTTATTCTCAGCACTCAATCTTCCATGTTGTATTCTTAATATCACCAATTCATACCTTTATGTTTTGGTTATTGAAAAAGCATTTAAATTTGGAGTGAGTGGTCTTATACATGCTTTATGCATGTCGAGGATTTCATTCCATAAAAGCTCTAGTTATTTTTAGCTTATAAAAAGCTTTGCAATGCTGTCAAAAGAAGGAGCCCATCAAAATTCACCCATAGAAGATATTTGTTGGCATTTAAAATAATTTTAAATCTGCACCTTAGATTTAGGATTCGCACCCTTAAAACCTTTTAATCATGACATTTGAAATCCTTTTTTGTGCCCAACCTTATCTTTATAATTGGAGATTCCGGTAACCTTATGATGAGGGGGCCAGTCACTTGATGAAGGTGACACCCTTAAGTGATAACTTAAGTGGTTCTTGACCTCCGATCGTAGGTCACCTTCTAAATAAAATAAAAAGTAACTACCCATCATGAAGGACTTTAATAACTCTTAGTTTAGGATTTAAAAGATTAAGACTTAGGGTTATAGGAATGTATCTAGGTTTTAGGACTTTGTATTATAACAAACCCTAGATTCTTCACAGCTCCTAATCACTCAACATTGACCATAAACAATCTATGGTAGAGAATAAGAAACAAGTAGATACTCTTAGGGATCATAGAATTAATAGGGTTTTAGAAAAAAAACTCAAAACAAGAAAGAAGCCTTGCCGTTAAGGGCATGGTTCAGTGGTTAAGTTGCTCAGTTGTAGTGGCGGCCACTAGAGTTCAAACCCCCACTGGGCCAATGAGCTCATAGGCTTTACGCCTTTGTTGGGCCAACGAGCTCATGGGTTTGAAATGTTCCTTCTTGGGGATGAGGTCCCTCATGTTGTGGCCTCACTGGTTCATCACTCCTGGCAAAAGCATTAGTGTGGAGCCAAAGGGCATGTCGCACCAGTGTCACTGATCACGTTAAAAAGTTTACTAGGCACATTATATTTACAAAAAAAAACAAGAAAGAACCCTAATCAACTCTAAAACCTCTGTGGACTTCAACCATATGAGAATGATTTATGATCTCTACTATACCAACCATGCAAACCCCTTCAACTAAATTTTTAGTTCTCTCACCACAAAGACATAAAGCAACACTCTCATGCTTTGACATGAAGCACCAAATCATCTTTTGCATCAACTAAGAATGTGAAACCATTATCACTTTATCATGAACCTTAAACTCTGCCATACCAAGAAGATCTATGAAAAGAATCACTGACAAACTGCACTACAAGAACATCTCTACTTGCAAGAACATCTCTTGGATAAGCATCAATACCTATTAAATCTCTTGTGCTAGGGTTTCTTGGACATCAAAGAACAACACATCAACTTTCAAACTTTTCCATCAACACCAATATATCACTGTGCCATCATCCTTTGTGTCAACACTGTGAAATGAAGATTTGTACAAACCTTGTCATGCTAACATAGACATGAGCATGAACACCACATCAACGTAACCTCTAACTTTTGACATCAATGACAAACCTATTGCAACAAACTCCCCCTTTGTCATTGATGGAAAAACCAGAACCAACACTCCACTCTCTTCTCCCCCTTTGACATCAAGGATAAAGGACTATACCTTTTCCATGCTGCTATTCAATGGAACTCCCTTTGTCTGCATGCAACAATTGTACCTTTTGAGATCAAGTACTTTACTCTTAGATCAAATGCCATTGCTTTGAAGATCATACCGACTATCAATAGGAGCATTGTGATGAGTCAGAGGCACTCACTCCCCCTTGGACATATTTTGCACTCTCACATATTTCTTTTAGTTGCATCAACCTGGAACAATCATGGTACACAAGCTGAGAACACTATCTTGTCTGAGACACAACTAGTGACTGATATAGTCACAGTCACCAAGCAAATCTAAACCATACAACCAAGCAAATATAAACTATTCAGTGAATTACAATCATATGATGACATCAATAGAAAATAGTAACAAACAACAAACTCACTGAAACAACTTTGTCATCAATGGAAAATATCACCAAACTCCCCTACAGATAAGCTCCATATAAGGGCAGCAACAATCATCTTTCCTACACACTGGCAAGAGCATGTCAATACTATCATCACCAATTTATCACTGAAGCAAAGTCCACTGTAGCCTATTGAACTGTCAAATACTGAAGACTAGAACTATTTGTAAACTAGCACCTTGCAGTCACATGTAAATGACTTATACCAATTAAAGACTAGAACTTGGCAGCTCTGTCAAGGTTGACAAGACCCCTGTCATTATGTCACTATCAATATCATGTAAACATTTGCATACAAACTGTTAGTAGATTCCATCACTATGTCTCTGCAACATATTCAAGATAAAAATATCATAGTGACATACCACTGCCAAAATAGGGATACCTCCATTGAATATTGACATCTTGTTGACACAAAATGTATATCAGTTGGAACAAAACTATCCATCATCATTGTCAATCATTGTAGAAGCTCATGCAAATTGATATAAACAGTTTGAAACCAATACCTATCATAGAAGCAAAGTGTCTATACCACTATCACAAACCATTTGAAATCAACCACTGCTACAACAAGAAACATGATGCTTCCTAGTCTGTTGATTCAATCATCTACTATCCTATCCTGATCAGTACCACTGTCCTTTATAGTAACCTTGTACTATATACCCTGCATACTATAAATTATTCTATCCTGATGACAGTCTATTGTCTTTCCTACCTTTCAATTATTTTGTCTGATTATATTGTAATTTTGACATCGGTATCATTTTCTTTGGCATTATCTCTACATTGTGCCAACAATCTCTATTTTTGACATTAGACTGTCATACACCCTGCACTTTGCATATTCATCAGTAATATAGGCAATTCCATAGTGACATTCTCATCATGTATACTATCACATACTACTCAACCATAGAGAAAAACAAATCACTATTGCCTTGTTGCAATCACTGTCACTAACTCTTATCTGCCAAGTCAACTGACAATAAAGGCAAATCATTTATCAAATGATTTATCATCTTTGATGGACAAAAGTCACATACAACATCTACTCTCAATGTAAACTTTCTGAAAACTAACAATGTCTCATTCCACTTTCAATTATGCTTTGATATACATCCATATCTACTTCCAAAGTTTCATAAAAAACAAGAAACATGCTAGTAGAGATTAAGTAGTCTGAAATACACTCATCAGTTGCATTTGCTTACAAGTTTCTATGATAGTTCATTAGACTATATTACTTAAGGCATTTTTTCATAGAGTTCATGTGTCTTGTCTAATCTACCATATTTGCATACAAGTCTACCACAACACTTGCAATTGCAACTTTTGATAACAAAACCTTCCTTTAAACTTTGATGGATGTCATACCCTGTTCCAAAGTTTCCAATTTTGCAAGACTGCTAGTAAAGGTTACAGAGTCTATTTTTACACCTATCAACTGCATTTTCTTGAATGTCCCAAAATTCTTACATTGTGTCTTCTTTTAGGGATTGCTCCTTTAAAGGTCTGAGGTCAAACATAGGATCATGAATCTCTGTCTTCCATTGTGACAGTGAACATTACAGTTATTGTCATCAAAACAATACCATTCACCTTGATCAATAAGATTATTCCCTATAAATCCTTTTGATTGGAAAATGGCTTGACTGTCACATCAATTTGAGGAATCTCTAAATAGCAGTGAGTAAGGGAAAGTAATCTTCTACCACACATTGATATTGATCTCTTCTTCAAACATCACTATACTCATTCAACCAGGGATTTTCTACTGACTAATCCAAACAAAAATCCAAAACTTATGTAGCTACTATCATAGAAAACTGATACAATCATGATTTTGATAATTTTTACAATAGACATGATAGATTTGTTCATATTTGTAACACATTTGAATGATGTAGACCATACCTTGTTGGCTTATATAGTTTGCTCACTAAAATGATATATCTCCATTTGTTCCTTGACTGGGACAACCTCCTAATGCATATTGATCATTCTAACTCTAGCTGTCATATTCTTCTTGTCTCCTCTATAGGGCTAAGTAATAAAGTAATGAACATCTCCCCCTAAACTTATGGATCTCTTTATGCACATGGAGATGCCTTTTGTGCATAAAGCACATGCATAGGTTCTTTTCCTTTTTGTTCATGTAGGGCAGTTTGAACAAGCATAGATTCAACTTTCTTGTCAACTATCTTTTGTTACCAAACTGATTTTGTCTTATCCTTATTCTTATTAGCACTAGGAGATGTCACTTTGGAGTGAACACAAGTTTTCCTTTGTTGCATTTCCAAGCTAGGTCTACAAAACTTAGCTATATGTCCAAAATTGTCACATTTAAAGCATCTCAACATACTCAAGATTTCAAAAGGATGTCTTCTTACATGGCTTGATCTCCTTCTAGATGCAACTTTACATTCACTAGCCTTATGCCCATATTGATTACAAAAAAAACAATAACCATAGAAATATAGATTATACCTGAAAGAAATGTTCCTTTTTGTACTTGATGATTTCATAAACCTTTTGTTTGTGACATTGATTAAGCCACCAACATCAACATGTTGAATCAGATTATTGTGATCAGACTTTGGTGAAGTTTTATGTCTTCCTTCAACTCCTTTCTCTTGAGAATCATTGGAATATGAACATTGGCCTTCTACATACCCTAAACTAGTCTTGTCTTTGTGGCCTTTTTATTTGCCCAAGAGGTCTACTAACTTACCACTACTGTCACACATATCAAGCCTTTTCCTCAAGGCTACAACTTCTGCTTCTAAACTATCACACTCCTTTTTCTTGGTTTCTAACTTCATTTTGGTGACATCTATGATCTTTTTTCTCTCTTCAAGTTGAAGTTTTAGGTCAGCAACCAACTTTTTAGACTCACTAACCTTGCTAATCAGATTTTTAGTTTCTTTTAGGGTCTGATTTCTTCGCATAACTACCTCCTTTTTAAGTCTTTTTATCTCACCAAGTGCACACGTCAATTCTTCTTCAAGATCAACCTCTTCTTCATCATTATCAGATTGATCTTCATCCTTTTCTTTCTAATTTTCACTTAGACTAACAACAGTCATAAACAAAGTTTCCTCTCCTTCAAGAGAATCTTCAGAACTACTATTAGTTACATCAACATCCTTAATGAATAAACTTTTCTTCTTTTTGAAAAAGTTTTTCTTTTTTGTATTATATTTCTTTTTCTTTCCTTGTCTTCTACTGTCCTCTTCATCACTTTCAATATTTTTGCAGGGACACTGAGCAACATAATGTCCTATCTTACCACAACTAAAGCACTTGAATGGAAGCTGCCCTTTGTATTTAATTGATCCTTTCTTCAATCTTCTGACAAAGTTGGACTCTTGAATATCCAAATCCTCTAAATTTGAATCTGCCTCTTTGTTTCCCTTTTTAGTCTTGAAGTCTTCCTCTTTTCTTGTTGCTTCATCATGACAAATTCTCATTTCATAAGCAGTGAATGTGCCATGCAATTCATCTAGAGTAAGTTTGCTCAAATCTCTTTCTTCAACAATAGATACCTTAGAATCATATTTGGATGTTAAAGACCTTAACACCTTGTTGACCACCATTGTTTCTTCTAGGGTTTCACCAAGACCTATAATTGCATTGACTGTTTCATGTACCCTAAGAAGGTAATCAACAATTTTCTCTTCTTCAATCATTTTTAACCCTTCAAATTTTCCTCTAAAAGCTTGTAACTTTGCTTCTTTAATCTTTTCATCACCTTTATAACTTCTATGCTTGACAACTTGTCCCAAACTTCCTTTGTAGTTTTGTAATGCATAATCTTAACAAGGATCTCATTTGTCAACCCACAATAAATTGCATTTTTATCCTTGGAATTATACTCATAGGCTTTCTTTTCATCAGTAGTGGAATTTGGCTAAGAAGGCACAACATACCCATTTACTACTGCTACCCAAACATCATAACCTAGAGAGGACAAATAGGACTCCATTCTAAAACTCCAAAAAGAAAAACTTGACCCATCAAAAATAGGTGCTCTAGAAATTGAATGACCCTCCTGATTAGCCATAATGTGTATTCCACTACCAGGATCACCTAAGTTGGTTAAACTTATTTCAAGGAACCTAATGCTTTGATACCAATTGTTGGAATACTTCAAACCACTGAGAGGGGGGTGAACTAGTGGTCAACAAAAATAATTCTTCAAACAAGTTCTTCTCACAATAGTACCAAAACAATACATGTTATAACTGGTCATGAAACAAAAAACAAATGCATCAGGACATAAAACCATTAACAAAGTGAAAGAGACACATAAGACCATCACATAACATAGGTGATTGAGTGGAAAACCCCAGAAGGGTAAAAAATTACTATGATCATGATCTCCATTAAGCCTCACTAGCCATAAACCTCACAGGTTACAATGTATGCCTCACAGACAATATCTCACTGATAAGACTTTATGTGCCTCACTGGTAACACCTCACTAGTAAATAATGACTCACTAACAAACATGAGTACTTACTCCACTTACGTCAATCTAAGAAGAAGTCAAAATGAGATTTAGAGGGTTACTCTATTTCAATAAAAAAACATTGATCAGACAATCTATCTCTGCATATCCTTTTCAATCAAACTAATTCTTCATTTGCAACTCTCCATCCCTAATTTCACACATATATCTTCTTTTCAATTCCACACTTTCATTTTCATGTGCCCTTTTTAATCCACATTGCATTTCATTTTTCGCTCATACTCAACATATTTTTTATTTGCATAATACACAGCCAAAAAATTACTCCATCTACCTATTCCACTTTTATACTGTCACCCTTCATTTGCATTATATCAAATTTCATTTGTATTATCCTTTTTTAATCAAGAGCCCTACCAAAAATACCTAGTATGCAAAAAGCATTTATTCCTAGCACTCAATCTTCCATGTTTTATTCTTAATATCACCAATTCATGCCTTTATATTTTGGTTATTGAAAAAGCATTTAAATTTGGAGTGAGTGGTCTTCTACATGCTTTATGCATGTTGAGCATTTCATTCCATAAAAGATTTAGTGATTTTTATCTTATAAAAATCTCTGCAATGTTGTCAAAAGAAGGAGCCCACTAAAATTTACCCATAGAAGATATCTGTTGGCATTTAAAATAATTTTAAATCTACACCTTAGATTTAAAATTTGCACCCTCAAAACCTTTTAATCATGACCTTTGAAATTCTTTTTGGCGCTCAACCTTAGCTTTATAACTAGAGAATCCAATAACCTTAAGATGAGGGGGTTGGTCACTTGATAAAGGTGACACCCTTAAGTGATAACTTAAGTGGTTCTTGACCTCTGATCATAGGTCACCTTCTAAATAAAACAAAAAGTAACTACCCATCATGAAGGGCTTTAATAACTCTTAGTTTAGGATTTAAAACATTACGACATAGGGTTATAGGAATGTATCTAGGGTTTAGGACTTTGTAGTATAACAAACCCTAGATTCTTCATAGCTCCTAATCACTCAACATTCACCATAAATAATCTATGGCAGAGAATAAGAAATAGGTAGATACTCTTAGGGATCATAAAATTAATAGGGTTTTAGAACAAAAACTCAAAAGAAGAAAGAACCCTAATCAACTCTAAAACCTCTCTGGACTTCAACCATATGAGAATGATTTATAATCTCTTCTATACCAACCATGCAAACCCCTTCCACTCAATTTTTACTTCTCTCATCACAAAGACATAAAGAAACACTCTATTGATTTGACATGAAGCACCAAGTCATCTTTTGAATCAACTAACAATGTGAAACCATTATCACTTTACCATCAACCTTTAACTCTGCCATACCAAGAAGATCTATGAAAAGAATAACTGACAAATTGCACTGCAAGAACATCTCTTGGATAAGCATCAACACCTCTTGAATCTCTTATGCTAGGGTTTCTTGGACATCAAAGAACAACACATCAACTTTCAAACTTTGCCATCAACACCAATATATCACTGTGCCATCATCCTTTGTATCAACACTATGAAATGAAGATTTGTACAAACCTTGTTATGCTGACATAGACATGAGCATGAACACCACATCATCCTAACCTCCAACTTTTGACATCAATGACAAGCCTATTGGAACAATGAAATCCCTTAGCAGGCCTCCTAATGCGAAGGAATTCTATTCACTTTTGATCCCCTAGATCACATGAACTGCAAGGGGAGAGCATACGTGATATAACACCCTAGGATTAACAATGAAAAAATGAGAGTGAAAGAAGGTTTTTGATCCCCAAGATCACCAAAGGTGCGAGGGGAGAGTATACACCTTGTAACACCCTAAGACAAAGAAACCAAGTTAGTTTACCCTCTATTCTAGTTTAGTGTTCCTAAACTAGTAATAAAATTGATGCTTTGACTTGTGGGGCTTCAACCAAAAATTATTAGTAGTCTTAGAAATATCTTGGATAGTCAAAAAATGCTGAAATCACAAAAGTTAATCTAATGAAAGATGTTAATTCAAAAACCAGAACTGGAACAGACATAGGCACCAATAGAGACTACGTAGGCACTGACAGACGCTTGCACAGGCACTAAAAACTGACATTTAGGCACTAAATAGATAGAAATAGGTGCCAAACAGGGAGTAAAAGTGCTAAAATATATGATGTAGGTGCTAATATGACAAGTGTATGCACTAAAACATAAAGAATATACCTGGGTATAGGGGCGTTGAACCTAAATGCACAAGCACTGATTCGATGCTGAGATGATGGGTGACCTACAACTAGATGAGAAACCTGCAAAACAAAGTATTAAATTTGCAAAACAACCTATTAGTAATTGTTAGAGATGTAATAAAATCAATTATAACCATTAGATGTGAAATTTCAAAACATGAAATAACTGAAATGACATTAAAATAGAGGCATTGATCGATAGAAGACATGCGCCAAACTAGGAATAACCTACAAAATAAATAGTGTTAGTAAACACAGGTGTTGCAATCTAGGACATAGGTGCTAATAATAGAGGCGTAAGCACTAAAACATAGAGTGTAGGTACTAGAACTAGAAGCACAAGTGCTAACTACAAGCACAAGTGCTAACTACAAGCACAAGTGCTAATCTATAGGCGTAGGTGCTACTGTAACCTGCATGACAACACCAAACAAGGAACTCACAAAAATGTTAGATTAGGTGGTGGGGGTCCTACCAGGCATGCCAAAAATATGAGCAAGTGGAAAATGAACTACCTAGAACAAACTAAGCTAATTTAATTCACTCCATTCATTAACCTATGTTACTTCAAGATTACACTAAAGAGTAATACAAGTAATACTATCCTAATTGCACCCTAATTGACCATGTAAAACTCTTGATATGTCCTAATGATATGTTTAGTGCTAATTGATAATGGATGTTAAGTGCTCATTAAGGAAACATTTCTTTTCTATTCAATTGATCTCCAAAAATGAGGGGAGGAGACTCCAATTTATTAATTTTTGGAGGTCAAGATGGAGGGCTAGGATTGATTATGGAGATCAAGGCCTCATATTGTTTGAGATATCTTGAAAGCAAGGAGAGATGGACAAATGTCAAGAGGGGATTGAATGAGATGGGAGCTCCAAGATTCAAGGAGAAATCAAGGGTGGAGAATGAAGGGTTGAATTGATGAATGGACAAAATTTAGTAGGTGGATGAGGTGTATGGACTCATTTATGAAAAGGTAAGGCTTGGATTTTGTGGAGAATTAAAAATTAGGATGAGAGGACACGTGGAATTTTAAATTAGAGGAATAGTACCACATGGAACTTTAAATTTTATGAATAGTGACACATGGAGTGGGTGAGGGGACTGTAACATCAGAAAATGTCCCATTGGGGGCTTTTCCCTCATAAGGTTTAGCTCCTGGGTCTCTTAGCTGCATTTAGGACATATTACATCATATTTCAACATCCCAATGAGAAAACCCCTAAGTGTCTTGGAAAATAGGACCTGGGGGGACCACTTGAGATAACCCCTACCCAAAATAGGGGGGAGGACTTGGGCGCCTGTGCCCTAGTCCTTCCCTGTTTTGGGGTAGTCCCAATTTTTGGGTGTCAACTTGTGACCGTTATTTGGGTCCTATGCTAACATGGTAAGTTTGAATTACAAAATTCTTGGTGGGAGTGTTTGTAGTTGCATATAAAAGCATGTTTAGGTATTCATTTAGAAACTAGATTGTTATTGTGAACGTTATGCATTCTAAAGGTGATTCAAGGCTTTCATTGTGTTGCAAGAGCAGATTTGTGTTGTTTATGTGTTTATATTTGTAGATTTGAGCAATCATCTCCTCATGGCATGAAGAGATTCTTCCGCCATGAGATCTTCACTACAAGGTGACATTCATTTGTGTTTGTAAGCATTTATAATTTGGTTTTTACCTCTACCTCCCAAGGGCATACACTCTCTATTTCACAACGATGTTCGGAAGACTTGAATGTCTCTCCGGGGGTTGACTGAGGCAAGCCTCTAAACACCACAACCCCCTCCTAAAGCTTTCATGATTGCAGGTTACAGGTGTTAGATCTAGAGAAAGTGAAGTTACAGGAGGGTACAATAGAGTGTCAGAATTGCAGATCAGAGAAAGAAACAACTCCTTGGACTAGGGTTCCTGCTAATTAGTCCTCAAAGTTTCATGACGGGAAAACCTTCGGTGTAGCAGGAACAGGTTGTAGATCTTATTTGTAGATCCTGACAAAAAGTAGGGCACTAGACTTGGATGCCCTCTCTTTAGTCCCCAACTTTTCCGCCTCTGAACCCCGAAAATAGGTGCACAGTTATTTGTCATTTTACATCTTTTTGTAGTAGCGTTTTCTATTATTCGTCTGTTTGCTATCATATTTGCATAATTAGGGTTTTAAGGTATAATTGAGCATAATGAAGATAATTGGAAATCAAATCATAAAAATCCAAGTTTCCCTACATCTCATAGTGACCTAGGGTAGGATAGTACATTGCAACTCGACCCTAGGCCCTTGAATGAAAGGGTGAAAGGAGGATATACACTAAAATTACCAAAACTCAACCATCCCAATTTTACCTTTTACATTTTGGTGAACCCGTGTTATTGAAATTATTTGTACCTTACTGAGTGTTTTGGTTTAGATTTACAGTAATTTCATTCATTCATATAGTCATTCATCTTATTGCATTGGAAAATTTACAAAAAAATTGGAAAAAAATTTGCATGCTAGGGTTTGTATTTTGCATCAATTAATTTGAATTTCATAAAATTTCTAATTTTTTCATTAGATCTGATTTAAATTACAGAAAATTACAAAAATTTATTAGTTTGTATTGCATTTTCATCATTAAATTGCTAGTGTTTTGTTGAAAATTGTGAATTTTGCATATAACCTAGTAATTCCAAAATCTAAGGTTTGTAGGTGAAATCTTGTTTTAAATTTTTATATTAATTTTAGAGGATCATTCAAATTTGGATTTGTCTATGTCCTTGCATATTAGAACAAATTTGCATTTTTGCATAGAAAAAATTCAACAAAAATAACTAGCATTTTCATTGATTTTTCACTAGATTTGCACTTGCATTTTGCATATTAGAGCATGGAAATCATTTTCAGATCTGAGATAATTTAATTTTCATCATATATCAGCCTGCAAAACATTCATATAGCATTTACATCAAGATCTCAAACCTAGGGCTTGAAAAACATTGATTTTCACTAGATTTGGCCTTATCAACTCTCTAAATTTGCACTATAGGCATGTTGTAAAGAATATTTTTGCACTAATTGGCTGATATCAGGGGTATTATCTGCTGCCTCTCCTAAAATTATTTACAACACCTTGTTTTTGGCCTCTTGTATTGAAAATTTGATGAAAATTTACACATTTTTGCTATTGTTGCCCTAGGGTTTGGCCTAGTTTGCACTCTAAGTGTTTGTGATAAATTTTATGGATTGAGGTGACTAATATAATCAATATTATTTTCTTCACCTCCTAAAAATCTCTACAACACCTCTTTTGCTAGGTCTTGGAATTGAAAAATTGTGAAAAATTGTCTATTTTTGCTATATTTTCACTAGGGTTTGATCTTGAGTGGCACTATAAGCGTGTTGTGAAAGATATTTTGGAATTAGGTGGATGTTATTACTGATATAATTTGATTTCTATCATCATTTTTCTCACAACACCCTTTTTCATGCTCTTTTACATTGAGATTTGGTGAAAAAATTGCATATTTTAGTGTATTTTCACTATATTTTGACTTGTCATCATCTTAGATTTGCATCAAGAGTGTGTTGTGAAGGATATTATTGCTGTATTAGACCAATATCAGACATATAATTTGATTCCCATGATCAATTTCCTTACAACACCTTTTCTTTCATATATTTCCATTGAAAAAGTACAAAAAATAAAACATTTTACGTGATTTTTGCATATAGCTTTGCACTTGTCTTTTGCATACTTTTGAAAAACTTTTAAAATATGATCTTGAATTTATTTGAAATCATATATCATGGCTACTTCTTTGGAAGTTTTGTTTGCATACATCGTAGACATTGATCATTTCTCTAAATTCACTGATAAACATCCTCAAGTTCTGGAACAAATAGCATACATACATGATGTTGATCTCTCTATGTGCTCCACATATGAAATCCTTTGTTATATATCTAATTTTGATAGCTTCACAAATCTCATGGGAATATATTCTTTGATATTAGATGATCTCACTAAATTCATGATCAATAGTATATATACTAGTGATGACCTCAAAATGTTAGATGAAGCCTTAGATGACTTTATGGAAAATTCCACTATGACACCTATTGCTAAAACATATGGTGATAACTTCAGTTTACCTCATGATTCTTCTCCCAAGGTTGTTCCTCCTCATGAGGACACTTTGATGTAAGAGGATGATTTCATTCACACATCTTTTAACATCATACAACCAAATCTTCATTCTAATGCTCACTCTAGCCAAGATAAATCATTAGTAAATGAAGAGACATCACCACTTTGCCATTCCAATGCTCTCCCTGGCCAAGAGGAAGAATTAGTGAATGAAGAACTCCCTGCAATAAAGAACACTCCATGAATAGACGATGAACTTTCATCTAACAACAACAAAAACTCTATCATAATGCATGAAACCTCTATGGATCATCCTACCAACCTTGTTTCTTTAGTTGATTGTTCACACACCTTGGATTTGACTAAGGAAGAGAAGACCTTTAATGTCTCTCCTTTGTTTTAATATTCAAGACATTTGGACATCACTAAGGATGTAGCACTAGTGGATGAGGAGAAGTCTCTCACATTAAATCCCTCAAGGATGGATGTTGAGACCACTTAAAATAATTTGCTTCTCCCACCACCTAAGAGGATAGTGAATATGTGTACTAATGAACTTCAATAAGAAAATATTCCACCTAACATTAAGTCAAACCAAGAAGCATTTAAGAATGAACAAAAGAATAGTGACAAAAACTTGGCAATGGTACCTAATGTCCCACTTTCCTCTAAAATTTGGGAGTGGGAGGATGATGATGATTTACTTGATGACCGCTAGACCGGGAGATCCTACAGGTAAGTATCTCTAACCATTTATCCCTCTTGTGATGTGGTTCCCTCGTGATGCATTGTGTTGTTTAGGCCTCTTGGGATGACCCCTGATTCTCTTGGAAGGTCCGAGATACCAAGAGACCGCCTTTGTTGTGACCTATTTGTATCATCATTCTTCTATATTGCCTCTCTCTGATTTCATTATTGTGTGTTGTCTTACGGACATAGCATTGTGGTTGGTGACTTGGGGGCACCCTCCTACATGACTGTCCCTAAGACACTTGTTTCTCCTCTCTTATTTATTGTTTCCCTTCCTCTAGTCTTTCTATCTAGTGGGCGGATGACGAAAAACATTTATACTGATGAGGACCTAGCATCCCTTTAGCGAGAAATAAAAAATTGGACTTAGTTCCTAATATGACAATGGGGTTCTATATCTTATCTAACGCTTGGCTAGTGGAAGAACTCATGCTTTTTGCGTAGTGATTTTGATGATGTTTTTATCTCATTTACAAATCATAACAATACTGATGCTCTGCGCACTTTGTTTGTCTTTGAATTTAGCCTTGGTGGTACTCAATTTAGAGATCTTCATGATATAGCCCCATGGTTATCCTTGAACTCCAAATTCATAGTATAACCTTGGCTCTTTGTGTGGTTAATCATATCCATTGATGTTGTTGTTTATCATGATTATAGAAACTAACATGTTTCTTGCAGGGATGTGTTTGTGGGAACATTTGGTGATCGTAAAGTACATGTCACCTCTGGGGGGCATGGGATTTGCAAAAGTCTATGTTCCCTTGTGTGTTTTATTCCTACCTTAACATGATTAATATCGATGCATGATATCAACCACCTTAAGGTGGGGGCATATATAAGGAAAGCTATCTATTGTAGATGTTAGCAATGTGCTTGTCCTCAGGTGCAGTTTAAAGACTTGTGCGATGAGTACATATTGCACTTTGAATTTTTTTGCAATCAATCAATCATCTAAGCCCTTTACAGAGGTGGGATATGACACATATCCTTTTTCTTTTAAGCCCTCTATGGAAGTAGGGATGGTGTATTTCTCAGAGCAGATTGCACTATCCTGTCATTTTCAAAAGTCCTCTGCGGAGGCAGGGAGCGGTTCTGTGACTAACTCAACCCTTAAGTGTGTCTTTGGTGATTGTTGTGGTGAAGCCTAATTGTCGATGTGTGCTTGTAATGTGCCTGAGATGGTGATGAACCTAGAAATAGGAACACTCCATTGCTTATCTGTCGTGTTTTCTCCATGTCTTCAAAGTGTGTGCTTGCTTTGTTTGGCGTGTCTATTGCCCCATATGCAGTCTAAAGACCTATATGATGAGTACATCCTACATTTTGGGAGGTTTTGTGTGTCTTGCATGTATGTTACCACATATGCAATTTAAAGACCTGTGTGATGAGTACATCCTGTATTATGGGAGGTTTTGTTTACTTTCTTGTACTTGCATTTGCATTTTATATATGAGAAAAAGAAAAGAAAAGAAATCATTCCTGTCTTCTATGCATTAATGTGTCTTCTATGCATTCAATGTCTTATTTGTGTTTTATGTGATTGTAACTATCTTCTCTGTGTTTTACGTGTCTATCATTATCTTCAATGTGTTTGGCATGTCTTCTTCGTGTTTGGTGTGTTTTCTATGTTTGTTGATTGTACTTTAATGCATGTATTGGCCTCGCGTTTATACATACATTAAAGTGGGGGCTAAATGTAATGTCAAAAAATGTCCCCTTGGGGGCTTTTCCCTCATAAGGTTTAGCTCCTAGGTCTCTTAGCTACATTTAAGACATATTACATCATATTTCAACATCCCGATGAGAAAACCCCTAAGTGTCTTGGCAAATAGGACCTAGGGGGACCACTTGAGATAACCCCTATCTAAAATAGGGAGGGAGGACTTGTGCGCTTGCATCCTAGTCCTGCCACATTTTGGGGTAGTCCTAATTTTTGGGTGTCATCTTGTGACTATTATTTGGGTCCTATACCGACACGGTAAGTTTGAATTATGAAATTCTTGGTGAGAGTGTTTGTAGTTGCATATAAAAGCATGTTTAGGCATTCATTTGGAAACTAGATTGTTATTATGAACTTTATGCATCCTAAAGGTGATTCAATGCTTTCATTGTGTTGCAAGAGCAGATTTGTGTTGTTTATGTGTTTATATTTGCAGAATTGAGCAATCATCTCCTCATGGCATAAAGAGCTTCTTCCTCCATGAGATCTTCACTACAAGGTGACATTCATTTGTGTTTGTAAGAATTTATCATTTAGTTTTTTCCTTTGCCTCCCAAGGGCACGCACTCTCTATCTGACAATGGTGTTCGAAAGACTTGAATGTCTCTCTGGGGCTTCTTTGAGGCAAGCCTCTAAATAGTACAATGCCCTCCCAAAGTTTTCATGATTGTAGGTTACATGTGTTAGACCTGGAGAAAGTGAAGTTGTAGAAGGGTACAACAGAGTGTCAGAGTTGCAGATTAGAGAAAGAAACAACTCCTTGGACTAGGACACCCGCTCATTAGTCCTCAAAGTTTCGTGACGGGAAAACCTTTGGTGCAGCAGGAATAGGTTGCAGGTCTTATTTATAGATCTTGACAAAAAGTAGGGCACTGTACTTGGGCACCCGCTCTTTAGTCCCTAACTTTTCCGCTTCTGAACCCTAAAAATAGGTGCACAATTATTTGTCATTTTACATCTTTCTGTAGTAGCATTTTCTATTATTCATCTGATTGCTGTTGTATTTGTATAATTAGGGTTTTAAGGTATAATTGAGCATAAGAGAAGAGAATTGGCAATCAAATCATAAAAATCCAAGTTTCCCTACATCTCACAGTGACCTAGGGTAGGATAGTACATTACAACTCGACCCTAGGTCCTTGAATGGAAGGGTGAGAGGAGGATATACACTAAAACAACCAAAACTCAACCATCCCAATTTTACCCTTTACAGGGACAAATGGGACAATTGGAAGATTTTCCCATGCTTCCAAAGTATCACTTGTCATGTACATGGAATGACAAGTGGACTTCTATAAACACGAGGAGATGTAATCCTAGGGTAACCTAAATTAACCAATGTGCACATGATTAGGGGTGATTAATGATGATTACTAAAAGTAATAAAAAAATGGATTAAATATAGAATTAAATAAATAAATATATTTATTTAATTTTTTGGAGTGGACAGGAACTATAGTCTTTGGATAAATATTTATTTTATTGGACTATAGTAGAGAAAGATGAGATGATTAATGATTTTTTGGTGAGAAGATAGGATGAGGGAAAATACTAATTAAATAATTAAAAAATATTTAATTAATATATGTGTTGGATAGAATGGATAATTGTTCAATTTTAGTTGATCAATTATGGAGATGAAGTTGGTAAGTAGTGTGACCATCTTCATACATGCTAGGATGCAGTTGTTTAATTACAATCAAGATTCACAAATGGATAGTCACCTCAATGGGGCTTCCTACATGCTAGGTCATAGCCGTTTCCTTACTAACTATTGATAAATAAGCTATTGAAACACCACTTCCAAAGCTTGCTACATGAGCTACACAATGATAATTCAAGTATAATATAAACTTAAAATTTAAAACACTACTCTAATACAATGACATCCACTATCTTCCTACATGTCACATTATCCTCTTACTCAAATTGTACTCCACATCATACTCCTATTTCCTCACTCCACCTCTCAAACCTAAATCCTCTCCTTTTCTTGCTATCAAAGCTTACTCTCAATCCTCCTACTTCATCTTGTCTTCTTCACTTACTTTCAAACAACTTGTAACTAAGTTTATTTAACATCCTCAAGTTTTTCCAAATGATCTATGTTGGCCTAAAAATGACATAAGTCCAATACCACATAAAACATGTCACTGACCAAAAATAAAAAACTTTCAAATTTAAATGGTAAAATGGTAAAGAAGCTCCATGTGGTACACCACATACATCCAATAGCTAATTAAATCCCTTCAAATATTCCTCTATTGGTGCAAACCTTCAATAACTTGTCACAAATGGAAACAATCACAACTTTGCAGAACTATCAACCCACAGATGCTCTTGAACCAAATTATTATCTTTTACTCATCCAATTCTACTCAAAATTTAACACTAGACTCATCAACCACAAATAAAACCAATCTCATAACTATAAAAGCCAATTCCATACTATAGTGAAATATGCTAACTTTATCTATCATATATTGATAACCACAAACTGATAGACAAACAAACAACTGAAATAAACCTCAAAATACACTTTTATAGAATGATGTAAGATTTCCATGATGACCAAGGATGCTCCTATATTAGTTCCACACATGTTTGAGCACATAGGAAACATGAAATTTTATTTATGATTTCAAGGAAGGATAATATATAACCACCCTCATAGTTTTAGAAAGGGACTTTTTGGCTCATTATTTCATTTTATTTTTTGGAGAGACTTAGATATTTGGAGACTTGCTTGGATAAGACTTGAGGAGAAGGAGGATTTTTTGGAAAGGATTCAACAAAGGAGGGTATTTTTCCTTCTTGGAAGGCCTTTGATCCTTTGTCTCCCAAGTTTAAATCTCTTATTTTGGAATGGAATAATGAATGGCTGATTTTTTTCTCTTGAATGTGTATTTATTGTGCTTGGATTGTGTTTTATTACCTTGTTTGGGTTGGAAGTGAATAAATATTTGGTTTTTGGTAGAGGTAACTCCTCTTAAAAATTATGTTGCACGTTTGTTGTATACAATGTTTGTGTATATTATGATTTTGTTTATGTGAGACTTTGGCTTAGGCTCTCCCAAAGGATTGAGGGAAAACCACATATGGGGTTGGGGGAGGTGTGGAAATAATCCTTAAGGAAGCACCTATTTGTGAAGAACTATGGTATTGGAGAAAAAAGTGGTAAAATGGATTCCTTGATATTATTTGAGTTGTGGCATTGTGGATGTGGGAAGTAGTGTGAAATAAAGAAGGATATAGTGTTGTTTGTCAGATGTGGATCAAGAGTTGTGTATTTGGAATAAGTCTCATTATTGCTTCCCAAGGGAGTTTGATTTACCCTCTACTCCCCCTTGTTTTGAATCATGTATGATTCACTTGTGCTAACCAAGCCTCTCATGTTGTGTGTTTTAGCCATGAAAATTTCATTGTGTTCTCTACCAGGTTCTAATGGACCTCCAAGCTTGGAGGTGGGTTTGAGTTTTTTTCAAACCCTATGGTTGTAAGGTGAGCACCTCCATTGGAATCTTTACATTTGTAGGAGAAAAACATGCAGGTTTTGTTTAGTGACATGAAGTGAAGGTTACATTTTGTCAAGTGAATGAATTGCTTATCCTTCTAAAACTATTTTTATGAGTTCATGGGAGTGTCAAAAACCTCTTGTTGTAATGGGAAAATCTTCCATATGAGTTGTAAATATATTATATTTGTGAGATAATGGAAACTAATATTACTATTACAAAAAAAAAGATATATGATAATCATGTCTTGAAATACTTGTGTAAATTTAAGTAGAACACGTTGGAAGAAAAATAGTTGATTACGCTGACTTTATCCTATATTTTCATACATTTGGGTTGCTAGTATGTTATTTTCTTGTGAAGAAAGTAATCTAAAAGTTTCATTTACTGTGTGATTTTCATATATTTAGGTTGATATTTTTTTGTCATTAATACAGAAAATAAGAAATGATATCTAGGAATAAATCTTGCACCTTAATGTTTATGACTATATATATAAACTATGTAACGCCCCGCCCTGAACACCTTAGAGAAATTCACATCTAAGCCATAAGAAATTAGAATTTTTTTTTTAAATGATTAAGATAACATAGTAATGGTAACATAACTAATTACGACATATTCTCTAAGGATTCAAGGCTGCATTACTTTACAAACCAACTAACATAATTTAAAATTCATCAGTATCTGATCTTAAATCCAATGCACAAATGAATAACTGATTCATATTCATTGCATGTCATCAAATAATACAATCTACATGAATAAATACATAACAGAAATGCTTTCCTTACACATAGGTACATCATTACATTGCCATTTCCAGACTACATCAGAATTACATACATTATGAATGATCTGTTACACAAGTCTGGTACAAGATTACACATACATCTTCCTCAACTGGTACAAGTACAATTGTCTGAAAACTGAGATACATCCTTTTTGCACATGAACTTCGACAAAGAATAACCAATGGATAAGGAAGCTCTTCCACCCAACCATGTGGAACCCTAAGGTCCACCCCCCGAGCTAGGAGTTAACATGAGGTCCCAAACAATGACAGTCAGGTAGACAAAGACTAACATGAATAAAGGACGACCAAACACCAATACAACACATGGCAATAACATAAACAACACAACACAACTTAACTTCCAGAGGCGAAACATAACGTAAGTGGAGAGACCAAACAAGGAATGCTAGGTTGTAGTAGGGAGAGTGTCATCGCACGGTCCTAGCATGGGTTATCCTGATAGCCTCTCACTAGGTGCCGGCCCCCATCTATGGTTATCCTGACAGCCTCTCACTAGGCACCGGCCCCATAGGGTGACACATACGGAATCGACCTTCCTTTCGTGAGGACAAGGAAGTCAATCATGCCAACCAGGCCTTCTCTACCCATCCTTAGTCTAAACAAGCACTACAGGCCATGGGAGAGGAATCCATTAATCTTGTTTAATGTGAAATCTACCCTTAACCCCCTAGTTTATTTTAGGTTATCACTTGATTAATCTACTTTCAATGGGTTATCCTGACTGCCACTTTGGGTGTCGGCCCCATGTTGAAAGCCACTCTCCTTCCTAACACCTAGTAAACCCTAACCACCATACAAGGCATTATAACATTACTCATACATATTCACTGCAAGGTATAATTCCTCTTGCATTACAAACAGAATCAAACACTAATTGTAATCCATTTCCTATCACATTACAACGCTTTACTCTTTTACAGATTCTAGGTCTCTCCATATGACCATTACGACAAAACGGGTACAAGACAGTCACAACTAAATAAAATATCTTATCCAGGAAATATTATATCCACAAAATACATTAACAACTTTCGACAATTCTTCATTCGTGATAGATTGTACTTCATACTCAATTAGAATCACATGTTTAAGACAACACAACACTAGAACACCTATCCACATGTTGGTTGTACTCAAACACGACATACTATGCCTCTGGAATTTTGACCACTAGTAATTTATCATATTACAACAACAAGAATTCTTAATTTCATATAGTTTAAATTTAATTTCCAGAGTTAAATCACTAAAACTCCTTCTTAGTACAATGTGAACGACTTGTAAATTCAACATTAGATTTCATCATCTCTTTAATCAAACTGATTGATTTAAATTAATTGCAACAAACATATTAATACATTACAACTAATTTATCGAAATATACTACATTTTGTTTCAAAAGATAAATTACTAAATAGTTACAACATTTCATTTGTAAAAGAATCAATTAGTACTCTTATACTATTTAATTCCTACTTATCATTACACACTCTCATTATCCATACGATCTTTATCATTTATCTTTCAAACTTGCCCAATTGACTTAACTCTTTCAAGTAATAAAATGAATAAGAATGCTAAGTCAAGTATAACTAAACGACAATTACAACGAGGAAAAATCATCAACAATGAACATTATTGTTTTATTTTCCTCAAGACTCTGCCTTCATACGGTCATTCCAGATATTCGGTCAACCTCAACTAGATAAGATGCTTGCATGTCTTCATCGTAACGAAGTCTCGGAAAGATTTTACTAAGAGTAATTAATTCTGCCAAAAAGATCAGAATGGTCATTTCACAAGCGATCATCACTTGATCATTGTAGTTATTACTTTTTGTTCCCGTGGCATTCCGATTCCTATGCAGATGCTTCTACTACAATCATTTCGGCTGTTGTTATCTACTAAGCAGTAATCATATGTCGCAAAGGAGGTGTAAAATTGTTATTGACTGTTTTACCATTGAAATGGACGATATTAGTTTAGTCTAACAACTTCTGGCAGCGTCCATCCAGCTCCCTTGGACTGTGAATTGATTGTATTGACAGCACAAACTTAGATAGCTTAATCTCTCTCCAGAGATTTATCTAACGGAAAGCTATGATGACAGTAACTGGATTTGTTGGATTGACTCTAAGCAATTTTAATAAATGGTATTATTGTTGCCCAACGTCCATCTGATACTCCTCACGGTTGTGCAGATTTCCATATATGAAAGGCATGGATACAAATTAAAATACAACAGGAATGCCTCCATTTCTATTTTTTAAATATCTGACTGAAGTTTACGTAATATAATCCTCCTTTGTAATACTTATAGCAGGATACAAGAAATTAATCACTGGTGTGCATAGCTGATTACCTTGCTGCACTGGCCCTCAGTGGAAGCGCCAAACTTTATCGCTGAGGAAACTATTAAGTCTGTGCAGATTGGTTTGGATTTGTTCTCCAGATTTAAGCTTATGTGTAGGTGCGATTTGACAGGACTCTAATATGTGTATACTGAAAACCTGCTGTAACTATTATAAACCTGATAGGAATCTAAATGAAATATCTCTCACACACATGTGTATATATATATATATGAAATTCAAGTTACGTGACAGAAAATCTGAGACATCTGTGCACATATGGAATTGCAATGTAATAAATTATGAACTGATGCAATGTCTGAAATCTATTATATAACTCAAAACTCAAGTTAAAACCAATATCTGAAACTTCTAAAAAACTGAAATGAACTGATGAATGGAAAACTGATGCCTGTAGTTGAAAATAGATGAGATAAAATTGATAATACATAGGACAGAAGAAAAATTTCTTAAGAAGGTATGGATGCCAACTCAGTAATAAAAGGTTTCTGAGAGCACTATGTGCACTGCGCTTGTACAAGAGATTCAGCCTTTCAAGCTGCCAAAAAAAATATAAATTCTGCTAGGCAAAAGTTAACATTTCTCCTTATAGAGGACACAAGTCTATATTGTAGACTTTGCATGCGGAAGCCTATTTATTACATATCTATCTAAACAGCCTAGATAAATTCAATCTAGACCATTGTCACCAAGAAAACAGAGACATTTCAGGTTTGTAAGGGAGGCCAATTAACAAAGAACAGGTTTATGTGCCATGGGAGGAGGAATTGCACTGGGAGACAACAATATAGAATATTTATAAATGATAGAAAATGGTTTTTCTTCAGTTTTAAATCATTCTAGAGTGCCATGGCAGAAGTGTCAGTATACTTGACCGAAGACATAGGAAAAATTTGGTCAAGTCTCCTAATGCCTGGTGATGTCCTTTCAAAACACTCCAACCAGGTATAAGGGCGATGAGTTTTTTCATTGTAAGGTATCAATTTTTGGTCATTTTCGCATACCATTGGACTTCAGCTACTTGGGACGCAAACCTCAAGTCTTATTATAGCCAGATTGGATGCCAAACCCAACTCCTAGTATTGAGCAGATTCTATACATGGGTCTGCACTGGGCTTCATTCGGTATCATTGTTTCTTTTCAGGATTTGCCAGTCATACAGAGGAATCACATACAGAAATCATGATATTAAAGGTGTCTGTGACACAGATAACTAACACCACATGAGGAGGCCATCACTCAGGAGAATCGCAATCCATAGTGCCTCAAGCACTTAGAGGAGTCTCTGGCTATCCAACATGTATCGCACCACTATTAACAACAAACCAAGTACTCAGATCCAAACTAGCGCTAAGGGGAAAGCATTGAAAATTGTCTTCATCCAGTAGAGTTGATCTCCAGACAGGATAAGGGTACTCGAGTCCAAGATAACAAGTGTTATAACTTTTACTGTGTAAGGATTGCTCCCTGTAGCTTCCTTGGAAGTAGCCATAATATTGAATTTTATCATTAATATATGCTATATTCTTTGATGCTGCCAAACTGAGAGCACTGCTTCTATTTTCTGAATACTGTATATACCCAATCCACTGCCTATTATTGTTCTCTTTCTAAACTAAGGTTCAATGACCGTAAGGACAAAAAAATAGAATTGTTTTCACACAACAAATCGCTTGAACCGAGGTGTTAAGAGATTTTAGTGTGGAGAAGAAACTGTGGCTTGATGTTTACATCTAATGGCTGAGAGAGAAGGTGAAATACAAAAACACATCATGGCATCTACAAAATGAAAACATCATAAAGGCGATCTCCTTCGAATGTAACCTGGGAACAATCACAAAGCTGTTGATTCCAGTATAGATATAAATGAGAATGCAATGGTCCTACCTATTCCTCAGATATCAAATCGTCTAATTCGCAGGTAGAAAACACTATTCAGTGTAAGGGTTTGGAGGACGGTGGGAAAAATATAAGGAAAATTCTGTCTATTATGGACCCAATGATTCACATCTAAATCCACTCATCGAAAATAGACATTTGTAGAAATGACAGAATGTTCAAGCAGAAACTATTTGACCAAAGAGATCCGTCTGCAATTAAAGAAGCAATCAACCCAACATGCTCAGGTTCAGAGAAAAAGAAACAATGAAAGAAGTCAAGCATTCAAAGGAACCTGGCTGCAACGTCGAATCGAGGAAGCTGTTCCAACTACTGCAAACCAAGCTTCTCTCCAGTCTTCTTCTCTCTTCTTCTACCTGCAATGCCCCCTTTGCTTCTACAAGCTTCTCTTTTATAGAAAAGTCCCTTCCATCTTCCAAGGAACTCGGCACGCGATCCCGTGCATCTCCCTCCTCAAGATATACTTTTATTTAATTTAATGATCCCAAAAAGGTTACTTTTTTAAATATTAACACACAATTCCGACAACATTTAATTTCTTTATAGCCGACTAACCAAATTGTTATTAATAAAGTTATAATATTGCATCAATCTATAATTTTACAACTATATATTAATTTATTTTATTAATTAAGTTGTAAATCACAAATTACAACATAACTTACAACTATTTAATTTATTTTTAATATTTATTGTAAATAATATTATATTAAATAATACAAAATTTCTTACAATCTTTATTTAACAATTATACTTCTAATAAAATAATAATTTATTTACAACAATAATTAACAACTATCGACATTGTGCTCAAATATCATCTTTTATAAATGTATTTAATTATCAACATTATAATTTCTGTAATATGATTCTATCTAATGCACAACGATACCTTACACACTTAGACACTTTCTAACCTAGTTAGACTCCAAGGTGCAATATTACCTGTCTGCAAGTCATGATCGAATGACAGACAATGACCAAAAGGATAAACTGACAACCAGACAACACTGACATGGGACCTCACGTTAACTCCAAACAACTAATCCATTAGCGAAGGCACGCTCAGACCTGGTAATCAGGTGGAGTCGGTGCCTAGTACCTGCATTCCTGCAACAATGCATGGTTAAACATAACAAGATATATATCCACATGCAGTCCTATAGTGAATGGAAATCGCAGTGGGGTAGGGTACTCGAGAACGAGTAATACAACACTGTTCCATTCACGTTTATGAATAAACAATTAACTATGTTGAACAAGGTATCTGATACTAGTCAACAACATAAAATGATCAACTATCTCACAATCCCATATAGTGAATAACATCAAAACATCTGTAACATCTAATTCATTTATCAAATTCTAAAGCATAAAATAATAGAATCCAACATCAACAATTGTTACTATGCTGATTAGGTCCATAATGAAGTAACAAGATAACAAGAGATCCATCATCTACGGTCTAAGATACTGTCATAAAGTCTAATACTACTAAGCAAACATCAATCTGATAGACGACGAGTTGAGGGGTACTACATCCTCCCCCCTAGGATCAGGCTTACTCCTGGAAGCCTGCAAACAAATATGGATATAGCTCTTGCATTTAGGATGTATCTTCCCAGGTGGCTGAAGTCTCATCACTACTCAATGGGCATCCAACCAATCCATCCCCAACCCTACGTCATAAGATCCTAGTGGTATAATGCGAAGATCCGCCGTGGTAGATAAGGGACCTATCCTCAACTCACAACCATACACAAGAGAGTCCACTGATACCCTAGATCCAGAGGTCAATTCCACTTGCCACTTAACATCTTCGGGTTGCTAGGTGAGGACTACGAATGAATATATTCTTCAGAGTTTAAACAACTAGTATAGCTTGATGGGCTAATATAAATCCCAGAGTACCCAGTGTTAGAAACTTGGCTCTGATACCAGATGTAACGCCCTGCCCTGAACACCTTAGAGAAATTCACATCTAAGCCATAAGAAACTAGAATTTTTTTTTTAAATGATTAAGATAACATAGTAATGGTAACATAACTAATTACGACATATTCTCTAAGGATTCAAGGCTGCATTACTTTACAAACCAACTAACATAATTTAACATTCATCAGTATCTGATCTTAAATCCAATGCACAAATGAATAACTGATTCATATTCATTGCATGTCATCAAATTATACAATCTACATGAATAAATACATAACGGAAATGCTTTCCTTACACATAGGTACATCATTACATTGCCATTTCCAGACTACATCAGAATTACATACATTATGAATGATCTGTTACACAAGTCTGGTACAAGATTACACATACATCTTCCTCAACTGGTACAAGTACAATTGTTTGAAAATTGAGATACATCCTTTCTGCACATGAACTTCGACAAAGAATAACCAATGGATAAGGAAGCTCTTCCACCCGACCATGTGGAACCCTAAGGTCCACCCCCCAAGCTAGGAGTTAACATGAGGTCCCAAACAATGACAGTCAGGTAGACAAAGACTAACATGAACAAAGGATGACCAAACACCAATACAACACATGGCAATAACATAAACAACACAACACAACTTAACTTCCAGAGGCGAAACATAACGTAAGTGGAGAGACCAAACAAGGAATGCCAGGTTGTAGTAGGGAGAGTGTCATCGCACGGTCCTAGCATGGGTTATCCTGACAGCCTCTCACTAGGCGCCGGCCCCCATCTATGGTTATCCTGACAGCCTCTCACTAGGCGCTGGCCCCATAGGGTGACACATGCGGAATCAACCTTCCTTTCGTGAGGACAAGGAAGTTAATCATGCCAACCAGGCCTTCTCTACCCATCCTTAGTCTAAACAAGCACTACAGGCCATGGGAGAGGAATCCATTGATCTTGTTTAATGTGAAATCTACCCTTAACCCCCTAGTTTATTTTAGGTTATCACTTGATTAATCTACTTTCAACGGGTTATCCTGACTACCACTTTGGGTGTCAGCCCCATGTTGAAAGCCACTCTCCTTCCTAATACCTAGTAAACCCTAACCACCATACAAGGCATTATAACATTACTCATACATATTCACTGCAAGGTATAATTCCTCTTGCATTACAAACAGAATCAAACACTAATTGTAATCCATTTCCTATCACATTACAATGCTTTACTCTTTTACAGATTCTAGGTCTCTCCATATGACCATTACGACAAAACGGGTACAAGACAGTCACAACTAAATAAAATATCTTATCCAGGAAATATTATATCCACAAAATACATTAACAACTTTTGACAATTCTTCATTTGTGATAGATTGTACTTCATACTTAATTAGAATCACATGTTTAAGACAACACAACACTAGAACACCTATCCACATGTTGGTTGTACTCAGACACGACATACTATGCCTCTGGAATTTTGACCACTAGCAATTTATCATATTACGACAACAAGAATTCTTAATTTCATACAGTTTAAATTTAAATTCCAGAGTTAAATCACTAAAACTCCTTCTTAGTACAATGTGAACGACTTGTAAATTCAACATTAGATTTCATCATCTCTTTAATCAAACTGATTGATTTAAATTAATTGCAACAAACATATTAATACATTACAACTAATTTATCGAAATATACTACATTTTGTTTCAAAAGATAAATTACTAAATAGTTACAACATTTCATTTGTAAAAGAATCACTTAGTACTCTTATACTATTTAATTCCTACTTATCATTACACACTCTCATTATCCATACGATCTTTATCATTTATCTTTCAAACTTGCCCAATTAACTTAACTCTTTCAAGTAATAAAATGAATAAGAATGCTAAGTCAAGTATAACTAAACGACAATTACAACGAGGAAAAATCATCAACAATGAACATTATTGTTTTATTTTCCTCAAGACTCTGCCTTCATACGGTCATTCCAGATATTCGGTCAACCTCAACCAGATAAGATGCTTGCATGTCTTCATCGTAATGAAGTCTCAAAAAGATTTTACTAAGAGTAATTAATTCTGCCAAAAAGATCAAAATGGTCATTTCACAAGCGATCATCACTTGATCGTTGTAGTTATTACTTTTTGTTCCCGTGGCGTTCTGATTCCTATCTAGATGCTTCTACTACAATCGTTTCGGCTGTTGTTATCTACTGAGCAGCAATCATATGTCGCAAAGGAGGTGTATAATTGTTATTGACTGTTTTACCATTGAAATGGATGATATTAGTTTAGTCTAACAACTTCTGGTAGCGTCCATCCAGCTCCCTTGGACTGCGAATTGATTGTATTGACAGCACAAACTTAGATAGCTTAATCTCTCTCCAGAGATTTATCTAACGGAAAGCTATGATGACAGTTACTGGATTTGTTGGATTGACTCTAAGCAATTTTAATAAATGGTATTATTGTTGCCCAACGTCCATCTGATACTCCTCACGGTTGTTCAGATTTCCATATATGAAAGGCATGGATACAAATTAAAATACAACAGGAGTGCCTCCATTTCTATTTTTTAAATATCTGACTGAAGTTTACGTAATATAATCCTCCTTTGTAATACTTATAGCAGGATACAAGCAATTAATTGCTGGTGTGCATAGCTGATTACCTTGCTGCACTGGCACTCAGTGGAAGCGCCAAACTTTATCGCTGAGGAAACTATTGAGTCTGTGCAGATTGGTTTGGATTTGTTCTCCAGATTTAAGCTTATATGCAGGTGCGATTTGACAGGACTCTAATATGTGTATACTGAAAACCTGCTGTAACTGTTATAAACCTGATAGGAATCTAAATGAAATATCTCTCACACACATGTATATATATATATATATATATGAAATGCAAGTTACGTGACAGAATATTTGAGACATCTGTGCACATCTGAAATTGCAATGTAATAAATTGTGAACTGATGTAATGTTGAAATCTATTATATAACTCAAAACTCAAGTTAAAACCAATATCTGAAACTTCTGAAAAACTGAAATGAACTGATGAATGGAAAACTGACGCCTGTAGTTGAAAATAGATGAGATAAAATTGATAATACATAGGATAGAAGAAAAATTTCTTAAGAAGGTATGGATGCCAACTTAGCAATAAAAGGTTTCTGAGAGCAGTATGTGCACTGCGCTTGTACAAGAGATTCAGCCTTTCAAGCTGCCAAAAAAAATATAAACTCTGCTAGGCAAAAGTTAACATTTCTCCTTATAGAGGACACAAGTCTATATTGTAGACTTTGCATGCGGAAGCCTATTTATTACATATCTATCTAAACAGCCCAGATAAATTCAATCTAGACCATTGTCACCAAGAAAACAGAGACATTTCAGGTTTGTAAGGGAGGCCAATTAACAAAGAACAGGTTTATGTGCCATGGGAGGAGGAATTACACTGGGAGACAACAATATAGAATATTTGTAAATGATAGAAAATGGTTTTTCTTCAGTTTTAAATCATTCTAGAGTGCCATGGCAGAAGTGTCAGTATACTTGACCGAAGACATAGGAAAAATTTGGTCAAGTCTCCTAATGCCTGGTGATGTCCTTTCAAAACACTCCAACCAGGTATAAGGGCGATGAGTTTTTTCATTGTAAGGTATCAATTTTTGGTCATTTTCGCATACCATTGGACTTCAGCTACTTGGGACGCAAACCTCAAGTCTTATTATAGCCAGATTGGATGCCAAACCCAACTCCTAGTATTGAGCGAATTCTATACATGGGTCTTCATTGGGCTTCATTCGGTATCATTGTTTCTTTTCGAGATTTGCCAGTCATACAGAGGAATCACATACAGAAATCACGATATTAAAGGTGTCTGTGACACGGATAACTAACACCACACGAGGAGGCCATCACTCAGGAGAATCGCAATCCATAGTGCCTCAAGCACTTAGAGGAGTCTCTGGCTATCCAACATGTATCGCACCACTATTAGCACCAAACCAAGTACTCAGATCCAAACTAGCGCTGAGGGGAAAGCGTTGAAAATTGTCTTCATCTAGCAGAGTTGATCTCCAGACAGGATAAGGGTACTCGAGTCCAAGATAACAAGTGTTATAACTTTTACTGTGTAAGGATTGCTCCCTGTAGCTTCCTTGGAAGTAGCCATAATATTGAATTTTATCATTAATATATGCTATATTCTTTGATGCCACCAAACTGAGAGCACTGCTTCTATTTTCTGAATACTATATATACCCGATCCACTGCCTGTTATTGTTCTCTTTCTAAACTAAGGTTCAATCATCGTAAGGACAAAAAAATAGAATTGTTTTCACACAACAAATCGCTTGAACCGAGGTGTTAAGAGATTTCAGTGTGGAGAAGAAACCGTGGCTTGATGTTTACATCTAATGGCTGAGAGAGAAGGTGAAATACAGAAACACATCATGGCATCTACGAAATGGAAACATCATAAAGGCGATCTCCTTCGAATGTAACCTAGGAACAATCACAAAGCTATTGATTCCAATATAGATATAAATGAGAATGCAATGGTCCTACCTACTCCTCAGATATCAAATCATCTAATTCGCAGGTAGAAAACACTATTCAGTGTAAGGGTTTGGAGGACGGTGGGAAAAATATAAGGAAAATTCTATCTATTATGGACCCATTGATTCACATCTAAAGCCACTCATCAAAAATAGACATTTGTAGAAATGACAGAATGTTCAAGCAGAAACTATTTGACCAAAGAGATCCGTCTGCAATTAAAGAAGCAATCAACCCAACATGCTCAGGTTCAGAGAAAAAGAAATAGCGAAAGAAGTCAAGCATTCAAAGGAACCTGGCTGCGACGTCGAATCGAGGAAGCTGTTCCAACTGCTGCAAACCAAGCTTCTCTCCAGTCTTCTTCTCTCTTCTTCTACCTGCAATGCCCCCTTTACTTCTACAAGCTTCTCTTTTATAGAAAAGTCCCTTCCATCTTCCAAGGAACTTGGCACGCGATCCCGTGCATCTCCCTCCTCAAGATATACTTTTATTTAATTTAATGATCCCAAAAATGTTACTTTTTTAAATATTAACACACAATTCTGACAACATTTAATTTCTTTATAGCCGACCAACCAAATTGTTATTAATAAAGTTATAATAATGCATCAATCTATAATTTTACAACTATATATTAATTTATTTTATTAATTAAGTTGTAAATCACAAATTACAACATAACTTACAACTATTTAATTTATTTTAAATATTTATTGTAAATAATATTATATTAAATAATACAAAATTTCTTACAATCTTTATTTAACAATTATACTTCTAATAAAATAATAATTTATTTACAACAATAATTAACAACTATCGACATTGTGCTCAAATATCGTCTTTTATAAATGTATTTAATTATCAACATTATAATTTCTGTAATATGATTCTATCTAATGCACAATGATACCTTACACACTTAGACACTTTCTAACCTAGTTAGACTCCAAGCAATATTACCTGTCTGCAAGTCATGATCGAATGACAGACAATGACCAAAAGGATAAACTGACAACCAGACAACACTGACATGGGACCTCACGTTAACTCCAAACAACTAATCCATTGGCGAAGGCACGCTCAGACCTGGTAATCAGGTGGAGTCGGTGCCTAGTACCTGCATTCTTGTAACAAGACACGGTTAAACATAACAAGATATATATCCACATGCAGTCCTATAGTGAATGGAAATTGCAGTGGGGTAGGGTACTCGAGAACGAGTAATACAACACTATTCCATTCACGTTTATGAATAAACAATTAACTATGTTGAACAAGGTATCTGATACTAGTCAACAACATAAAATGATCAACTATCTCACAATCCCATATAGTGAATAACATCAAAACATCTGTAACATCTAATTCATTTATCAAATTCTAAAGCATAAAATAATAGAATCCAACATCAACAATTGTTACTATGCTGATTAGGTCCATAATGAAGTAACAAGATAACAAGAGATCCATCATCTACAGTCTAAGATACTGTCATAAAGTCTAATACTACTAAGCAAACATCAATCTGATAGACGACGAGTTGAGGGGCACTACAAACTAAGTCTAATGTACACATATAGTTATATGTTGCTATTTGTTATTTATATACATAAAATATGTACATAAATGCATATATACCGATGTATAAATATATATTGCTATTTTTTATTTCATATATAAAAATAATAATATAAGTATATGTGTATATAAAAAATATATACATATCTAGATCAAAATGAATATATACATATATATTTTATAGCCATAATAAAATAAAAATTATACAAATACACACACACATTTAAATATAATAATAATGAAAATAAAATATATATGTTTATATTTATATATAATACAAAAAAATAAATTTAATAAAAATAAATTTAAAAAATGGTAGATGGGGGGTTTGATCCCCATCCTTGTTGTACCATATGTTGCGACTAGTGTGGGGTATGACTTGATGGGGGATATGATTCTTGTGTGAGCCACAAATACCACTAAAGGGGTGTAGCTATCCTAGAGAGCACAACCCTTGGGATGTGCCATTGCCCCCATACCCATGCAAACAACCATTCTTGGCTACCCCAATTCTTTTATAACATTATTGTTATTCCAAAAATGCATTTTCATTTGCTATTTCATGTATTTAAAAAAAAGAAAAAATATTATAGCCTTGCAACAAACAACCATGAAATTGGCTCAGAGATTTTATTTATATATATATATAAGAGGATTTATACCTTGTTCAAAAAAATAAAAGAAGGAAGAAATACAGTTGTTTGTGTAGTTGAATCTTCTCTCATAAATTTGCAATACAAATGGGAACACAGAGAAAATGGTAGATCTTTGGCTTAGGTTTTTCCTTCTATTCCTCCTCACCTCCAAGCCTACAAATGTCAAAATGAAAGAATAGAAAGGAAGCTAGGGATTTTTCTAACTTCACATTAGGGTTTTAGTTGACATAATTCTTTAATAATATTTAGTTTAAAAATAAATAACTCAAAATTTATATAAACTGTATATTTATTTTATTTTGTTTTTATTTAGCATTGTGAGTGCATTATCAAAACATTTTTTTTGGTCAATAAACCACACTAAATGTGCAAAATTTAATTAATATTCATAAAAATTTACATATAGCTTGAGATTAGATTCTCAAGAATTCTTAAGATTTTCATATACATCCATATTGACAACAAAATTCAAAAAAACACATGCCAAAAAATAGCATACTTGTTGGATGCCATCCACCCAAAAGACAAATCAAGCCATATTGTAGAACTCCCTAGAGGCAACCCACACTATAAAACTTCAATCCAAACTATTGAATCCTCTTGATCCATCCCTATGGCCTGGCGAATGAAATCCCTTCCTTGAATCACCTAAGTATAATGATTAATAAGCTGCTGACTAGCAAGGTCTAGGAGAAAAGGGAGCCTCTCCACAATCACCCCTAGCTCTAGAAGTTTGGACAAATCTCCTACTCTTAGAATTCCATTCTCCAAGTCTACAAAAATAGAGCATTCCACATCGTCACCTAGAATTGACTCTTTGAAAGTTTCCCTTAAACAAACTAGGACATCCACCTTCGAATCACCCAAGTCTAGTAGCAACACTAGAAAACATGATGAGATGTTGCTATTCACTTTATACCAATCCTCTGAGGTGAGGAAATCCATTCCTAAAACTATCTTCACCACCTCGATGAAGAGCTTGCTCTTCACTTTACAGATAACCATTAACCTATTGTTAGTTATTTTCCCTAGAAAAGCTACTTGGTGACGAGAACTTCTCAACCTAATTGGAGTCTCCATGGCTCTGTAATTGATATAACAACACTTGGCCAGGTCTGGATTAAATAGTTAACTGCTAGTGATGCCATTACTCTTTTGTTAATTCACTTGTGGAAGCTTAAATGCTTGTCATTTCCCATGGAATTGCCAACCCCCCACCCTTGTGTCAATCATCCTTCACACAAGGGAGAATCAGTTTATGTCATCTCAAGTACAATACACTCTATAGAGTAGAGGACAACAATGATAGTTCTTTACCTACCCGTTCATCCACACAGGTCACTAATAAAGGTTTCCACCTCGGCTGCCAGTAGGGAATGTCGCTCCCCAAGATTTAAACCTGCCACGTGGCATAAGGCTATAGCCTAGCTTGCTGTGAAGGAGATACCTCAATTTCTAAAAGAGGTCCAATCTTAACAAATTTGTGGCCATTAGCTGCTTGATTCACCAACTTATCATCTTCACCATTTGCTTCTCTATATATGTGGTTCATGGTAAAAGCCTCAAAAAATTATAACAAGTCCATAGCTCATTCCATATGAGCTTTCAATTTCCAATTTGACAATGATTCTATTCTTAAGGCATTGACATCTAAGGTTGAATCCCCTTCTATTTCCACCTTATCCATGTCAAGATCTTTATAGAAGAGGAGGCCATGTATGAGGTCTTTGAATTCTACAACGTTGTTGGTGTCTTCTTCCAAAGGGATAGCCATTCTGCCCATGAAATCACCATTCCAAAGTCTGATAATGCAACTAGCTCCTGACAGGCCAGGGTTACCTCTTGAGGCACCATCAAAGTTTAATTTGAACCATCCTTTCTTGGGAGCATTCCATGTTTCTAGTCTTTGCTCAATGGATGAGGCCTGCTCTCCAATACCAATACGGGGAGGTATTTTCAGCCCATGCCACCTCATCCTCATTTGGCCATCCCACTCCATGAACTTCCCTTTTTGATTTGAACCAATTCTAGCTCTGTTGTTGACCACCTCCACAATGGATGCTTCTACCTTATTCTTGAAGGAGACACTTGACATTTCCTTGTCTTCAAAAATGCACCTGTTCCTTTCCTTCCATATCTCCCAGATGAGGAGGGAGGGGCAAATGGTCCACAAGCTATTGAGAAGGCCAGACCATAGCCTTATCACCCATCCATGAAAAAGACTCTTGATATCATTCGGTAGGGTAGCTATCCACCCTAGTTTTGTACACAACTATCTCTAGCACTCTTGAGAGAAGGGACAACCAAGGAATAAATGATCAATACTTTCTTCCTCTCTCCTACAAAGAACACAACAAGAAGGCCCCTCAAAGCCTAATCTTTTAAACTTTTCTACTGTCAAAATATTTCTTTGTAGGGTCTCCCAAGCAAAGATCCTAGCTCTTGGGACACACTGTTTATCCTAACATAGGTGGATGGGAAGATCCATATTAACCATGGCTTCCAACCTAATAGCAATTCTAGAACCATCTTTGGAATTAAAATGAACACTTTTGGAGCCCGCCCAAACCAGATTGTCAGAGGCTTGCTTGAATACAAACTTTCTCTATGCTAGGACCCTCTCAAGGGTTTGAACTTCCCCATTGGGAAGATGGATAGAAGATAGCTCCTTCCACTTCCAGCCAAGGGATGGGTCATTCTGAGTGAATTACACATAATCCTTGACCTTAACCTGCAATAATCTTGAGGAATAACTTGGTTTGCTCAATGACAATCTCACTATCTATTCTTGAGTAACCATCCCAAGAGTCTTCCCAAAACATGGCACATTATCCATCCTGAACATCCCATGTAACTAGATCATAAATGATTGACCTACAGATCAACAAGAAATTCCACGCTCTAGACCCTTTGGGAGGGTTATTTATTTTGATAATTTTTGAAGATTCTACGCTGTTGAGGTATTTAGCTTGCAAAATCCTAATCCATTTTAGATCTGGTTCTTTGATCATTTTCCAAACTAATTTAGCCCCCAAAGCCTTATTCTACAATAGTTGATTTATAAGCCCTAAATCACCCTTATCTTTGGGTTTTTCAAACCTTATCCCAAGAGATTAGTGCAAATTTTTCCTTCTCAGTTGTTCCCTACCAAAAGAAACGTCTCATCTTATGAATCATGTCATTATTGGCTCTAGATGTTCAAGCTAGATAAGACAAAACTAGATGAGAATGGAGGAGATAACTGTCTTCAACAAAAGCAATCTTTTAGCCCAAGAGAACCAAAGACCTTTCCACGAGTTCAATCTTTTATCAATTTTGTCTTTCAAGGGATCCCACAACTTTGAGTTTCTAAGGCCTCTGTCAATTGACAGTCATAGATAGGAGCAGGGAAACAACCCCTTCTTAAATTTTAAGATGTTCAAGACTTTTCTCTCCTTCCTAATCTGAGTAGAGAGGAAGAAAACTTTAGGCTTATGCTGGTTAACTTCTTTTCTAGAAGATTTTGCATATGATGACAACCACCTCAAAAAAAAAATGAGCCTCTGACTTCTTAGCAGCCCTGAACAACATTATATCATCCACAAACTGCTGATGTGTTACACAAATATTTCTTGCTACAGCTATTCCTTCTAGCTGTCCCACATTTTGAGAGCCCTTAATGGCCCTCCCAAGAGCCTCAACCATTATAATAAACAAGAATAGAGAAATTGGATCCTCCTATCTTAATCCTCTAGACACTCCCAAAAAACCTTCAGGGGATCCATTGATCAATACTGAATACCAAGGGCCTGAAATACATTAACAAATCTAATTAATCCAATTTCTATCAAAACTGAAAGCTTCCAAGACCTTACATAGGAATCTCTAGTCCACCTTGTCAAAAGCTTTCCTGATGTCCAGTTTAATAAGCATCCCTAGATGTTTGGTGTTTTGAAGGGTATGGATGACCTCTTGCCAGGCAATGATAACTTCATCCAGAATGGATCTTCCAGGGACAAACCCTATTTGTTCTTTCGAGATGATATTGGGAAGCAACAACTTTAGCCTATTAGCTAAGACCTTTGTCATGATCTTATAAAGAGTGTTGCAAAGGGCAATTGGTCTAAAATCTTCCAATTGTCATGATCTTATAAAGAGTGTTGCAAAGGGCAATTGGTCTAAAATCTTCCAAATTTGTGGCTTTCTCCTTCTTAGGGATGAGGACAATAAAGGTATTATTAACCTCTCTAAGCAAACTCCTTGAATTCCTAACAAATTCCAAAGCATCAATTAATTCTTGACCAAAAAAGTGCCAACAAATATGATAAAAACTACTTGGGAAGACATCCAAACTAGGGGTCTTGTCAGGATGAAGCTACTTGAGGGCCACCTCCACATCTTCTAAAAAGAATTTGGTGTTTAGAGCATTGTTTTAATCCTCACTAACTAGCATGGGAGTATATTTTAGGAGATTTTGTTGAGAAACAAGATTGGAGCCTTCCCAATTATTCAATAGAGCTTGATAAATGACCACAATATAATTTATGATTTCTTGTGGGTCCTCGAAATAAGATCCATCTGCCAAATCTAGGCCTAGAATTCTATTGATGCCCCTTCTCTATTTTGTGATATTATGGAAGTATTTTGTATTCTTATCTCCAACATCAATCCAATTTTCTTTGGACTTCTATTTCCAAAAGATGTCTTCTTTAGAGAGAACATCTTCATATTCCCCCAACAGTTCTTTCTCCCTTATAAAGTTGGCCTAAGACATACCATTCTTGATTACTTCCTCATTCAGCTTAGCTAAATCTTCTTCGATTCATTCTTTTGTTTTGAAGATATTCTTGAAATGGTGCTTATTCCAATCTAATAATCTATGTTTGACATATTTTAGCTTGGAAATTAATTGGAATATCTTGGAACCTTCAAAGGATTCTTCATGCCACCATCCATCCACCATGTTTAGGAAGATTTCATCCTTAAGCCACATGTTCTTGAATTTAAAAGGAGACCTTGCAGGCTTTACTTCCCCTATAATGTTAAGCATGATGGGGAAGTGATCAGAACTAGAGCAGGGCAAAACAGTGCCTTTCAAGGTATGAGGATAGGTAGAGAGGTCTCCTCCAAAAAAGAACATGTGCAACTTCTCTGCAATATTGCTGAAACCAGAGTGCTTGTTGTTCCAAGTATAAGCCTCATTTCCAAAATCAATCTCCAATAGACTATTCCTTTGCACCCAATTGCTAAAATCCTTCTGAGACTACCTTGGTCTAGATATCACACCTATTTTATCCCAACTATACAAAGTAGCATTGAAGTCTCCCCCAATGATTCTATAGGAAGAGGATGAGACATCATGAAAGTGTCTAGATCTGTCCACAACACCCTCTTACTGATGCATGAAACCGCCCCATATACATTGATTAAAAGAAATTGAGAACAAGAGGCCAAAGACCCCACCTTGCCCCCAATCCAATGTTTCCTAGCCCCAAGAGGTTAAAAGTTCACCTGCGTCAAGTTCCATAAGACAACCAAACCCCCTGAGGCCCCTTCAAATTGGACTGAGGCAATTTTCCATTATCTAAAGCTGTTCATAAAAGCCTCCATTTCAGATGGGGTGGATTTAGTTTCTTGAAGTAGAATGAGCTCTACCTTGGTTAAGTTGATCCTGCACTTTACCAGGCTCTTTTTGTTAGGGGTGTTTAAGCCCCTAACATTCAAGGATAGGAGCCTCATGACGCCTTGGGAAGGGGGATTCCCTTCCCTATATTCATCAAAGTAGTTATCTTGAATTGACCCTCAACTTCCCCATCCTTAGACCTTAGTTCATATAAGGATTTTCTCCCCACTTTTTTATTTGAAATGCATCTAAAGTCTGGTTTGGGATTGTTAGATGATATTTGTTGAATGCCTAGTTTAACCTGCTTTGACTTTGTAGTGTTGTCTAAGAACAAGAGGTCATTTTCTTGTGCCTCTAATTCTCCTTCCTCCAAAGGTTCCTAAACAAGAGATTTCTTTTTACTATCTTCTTCCAAGTTGGATGGATGTGATGTTCCCTCCTTAATATAGATATTGAGATTATAAGAGTAGTCAAAATTTCTCCTAGCCGAATCAGTTTCAAATACAAAGAGGTTTCAAGATAACATACATGGCTGACTCCACCCTTTGTATATATATATCGATGCACATATGATAAGGATAAACTCCTAAGGCATTGATCTGGACTGAAGCCAAAGAGAATGCATTCCTTTCATATGGCCATGTCAAGGTAAACATAAGTAATACATGCTAATTAGAGAAAAGTCAGTTATGATAAACAATATTAATAGTAAGACAAAAGGATCAGTTAAGGATCCCAAAAGAAACAATCATAACAGTCATAAAACAAGACTAATACTTAATAACCATTGCAACAAAGAGATTTGATTTGGAAGGTAGTGCTAACATAGAATAAGACAAATAGCACTTATGTGGAAATAAGACAAAATACAAATAAAGACAAGCTAGCGATTATATGAATGAAAGAAAACAACAAATTATTTAAGAGGCACTAGTAATGGTTAAGATTAAAATAATGATAACAAAGGATTTTTTACTAAAGGGCAATGATGACCTATAAAGGAACACAACTTATTATAAGATGTCAAAAGAAATGAGAAAGGATCGTGGCATTATATGAAGGATCATCGAACAATCTAATCATTCATACTACTCATCAAATAGGAGAAGCAAAGGAATATATCAACAAATCATATCCTCAGCAGTCATATCATAAAAGGATCTAAAGTACTTCATATTTCTCTTACCATCAACAATTATCCAATAACATTCAACATTTCCTTAATATCTCATATCAGCAGATTATATTATTCATTTTAGAGGGCAGCCATTATAGCATCATTCAGTCTCAACATTTAAAGGTATTCATATTAGCATTACTTATCAAAAAATAACATTATTTATTGAGAATTATTATCAAGAAATTCAGTCAAAGAATATATATATATATATATTTGATATATTAGAGTCAACATACTGCCATATATTTATCCATCTAATAGCAGTAGTATATTATCTAGTTCCCATTGAAGGAACAACATTACATAAAGAAGTATCTTCTTCATGATCCGTAGGATCACTTGAATATCTCAAATCATTCGAAGATATGAATCTCATATTGGTACGATCTCTAACTCATATGATTAACCTCAATAGTTATACTAACCTAGCTCATGATATATGAGGGATGAGTGGGATCTTGCCACGTTTTAATGTTTCTCCTCTGCCCCTATGAAGGATGTTTGGGTTGTTAGACATATGGTTTATTATTATTATCATTTAAATGGCTCACACGGTAGATGATTTCCAAGTGGTGGTATTATCGGGTGAGCATGAAACCCTTGGGCCTATAGTAGTGGAGTACGATTATCTGATGCTCTAAACATAATATTTCCCCTCCTTTGCTAGGGTAGATGATTGGGCTAGATTAATGACCAGGCTTGACGTCACCATTCCCAAAGTATATCATGAGGCAAAACATGGCTAGAGTATAAGTATGAGGAAATGTATTTGAATATATGTACTTGTTCATTATTATTGATTATGATCACGATGTTACTAACCCCAATTATGATAAATAAATATATGTATTGATTTCATTATTGATCTTTAATATTACTAATGTCCCTTTCTAGTAGTTATTCTTGTGTATAGATTGAGAAATAAAGGATATCCTAAAAGGGGACATCCCAAGTGGTATTAGAGCAATCATCCTGCCATCCTGTAAAGGAAATTAATGCAAAATTACAGAAGGAGAAATTCCACATGCAACAACAACAACAATATGGAAGGATAAATGGCAAACGATATGAAAGATTTTATGGAGATGACAACAAAGGTAGTAATGGCCTAGAATGAAAGAATTCTCCAAGCTATGCTAACAAAGGCACTAATGGACCAAAATGAAAGAATTCTCCAAGCTATGCAAAACGTGGGAGATGCCATTAGTAATCTTAAGGTCAATCCCTCAAATGGAAGAGACACAAGCTTAAATCATTTAGGAGATAATCATGGATCATTCACATTAGAAGTATCCAAACCTCCATTTCTATCCAAGGAAACTAGACCAAGAGAAGAAGAAGAAGAGAATAATACACTCTTAATGAGCACCGAAGATATTGCTTTAACATATGCAAGCTTAAACCCTAAAATCAAGAGGGTAGTATCATTCAGAGATTTTATCGAGTCCAAGAGAAAGGAAGTACCTAGAAAGGAAAGGTGGCTCTCCAATAAAGACCTAAAACATAAAGTGAACAAGGTAAATCTTCCAAATTTTGATGGGTCAAATAAAATAACAGCCCATGCCTGGCTACAAAAGATGAACACCTACCTCACCCTTAGTCTGATGACTAAGGAAGAGGCTATGCAATTTTCTACTCTACATTTAGAAGGGCTAGCTTAAGAATGGTGGCACCATGGACACCACACTAAAGGACACCAAGATATAACCTCTTATGAAGAATTTACACAAAAGTTTATCAAAAGGTTTGATCAAAAACACCCTCAACAAGATTTAAAGGAGTTAACACAATTAAAACAACATGAAACCGTGAAAGATTATATAAGTGAATTCGAGAAAATCTCAATAAGGGTTACTAGAGTTGAAGAGGATAGACTTACATATCTATTTGTTGAAGGATTAGAAGATTCATTACGAGGATTGGTGGGCGCCCTTAACCCAACAACCCTTGAAGACACCATTGAAATGGTGTTAAGAATAGAAAAGAACAAAATTCCAACCAATTACATGAAACCATCCCACCAAAAGGGGAGATTCCAAAAAACTTTCCCTCCCAAAAATGAGACAAAAAGAAAAATCTTACGTTACAAATGCAAGGAACCTTGGATACATGGACACATTTGCCAAAAAATGGACTTAGATGAGAAAAACTTATGTTATAGATGTAAAGAGAAATGGGAACCCAGACATAGGTGTGGGAAAAGAGGACAAGCTCACAACATAGAAATCCTATCCAACGAGGAAATAGGAGAAGTTCCAAACAAAAGAACAAAATATGATAACCAAGAACAAGGATCCATAGCAGAAATATCCTAAGTCTCTAAACATCACCCTTTTAGGATTAGGTGTGTTCTTAAAGGCCAAAAGGTAACAACATTAGTGGATAGTGGGAGAATCCACAATTTTGTTGATGAAACATTGGCAAAAAGAATTAGATTAGAAACAAAAGACTTTGAAGGGTTTAAAGTAACCTTAGCTGACGAATCTACAACTACTTGTACCAAAAAGCTTCAACAATTGAACCTAACCTTAGGAAAACATCCCATACAATAAGAATTCTATGTCGTCAACATGGGAGACATGGATGTGATTTTGGGAGTTCCATGGTTGCACTCCTTGGGATGCCTCACACTAGACTTTCCAAAATTAGAACTTAGCTTTGACCACAAGGGAGAAAAGGTCACACTACATGGGTTATCAGATGATTCACCAAGGATAATTTCCTCCCAATGAATGGAAAGAACATTTATACATAATCAAGTTGAATGGGCAACCCAAAGTATGATTTTGGATAAGTCAACCCCACAAGGAAAATCAATGCATATTGATATTTAACCCATTCTAAAGAAACACAAAAGAGTATTTGAAGAAATACCATCAAATTTACCTCCAAAAAGAGGATTCAAACATATCATAGAATTAGAGAAAGGTGCCAAATCGGCGATCACAACTCCCTACTGGCACCCACAAAAATTCAAGGAAGAAATAGAAAAAACTATAAATGAACTTTTGGAAATGGGTCATATTCAGCCTAGTGCAAGCCCTTTTGCATCATCCATGGTACTTGTAAAGAAGAAGGACGTAACAATGAGAATGTGTATAGATTACTAGGCATTGAATAAACAAACAATCAAAAACTATTATCCTATATTGAGAGTCAATGAACTCATCGACGAACTGCATGGAGCTAAGTATTTTTCCAAAACTAACTTACAGTCTGGAGATCATCAAATAAGAATGAGAGAAGATGACATACCAAAAATAACTTTTAGATGTCATTATGGCCATTTTGAGTTCCTAGTCCTACCTTTCAGATTAACAATTACCCTAGTGACATTCCAATCATGTATGAATCATACCTTCCAAAAATAATTAAGTTAATTCCTATTGATATTGTTTGACAACATCCTGATCTATAGTAAAACTTGGGATGAACACCTAAAGCACATCGATGAAGTTTAAACAATCCTTGAGAAAGAATCACTATACACCAAGGCATCAAAATGTGAATTTGGATTAGAAGAGATTCTTTATTTAGGCAATAAAATAAGTGTACAAGGAGTTAAGGTGGATAAAGAAAAAATCAAATCCATAAGGGAATGGCCAAGACCAAGGACATTAACTCATCTAAAGGGATTCTTGGGGTTGTGTAGTTATTATAGGAGTTTTGTAAAAGATTTTTCTAAGATTGCAGTCCCCCTTACAAACTTAACCAAAAAGGGAGTTTTCACTTGGAACAAAACAACCCAACAAACTCTTGAGAAATTGAAGGAAATAATAAGCACTTGTTTGATATTAGCCATCCTTGACTTTTCACTACCATTCGAATTAGAATGTGATGCATCTAGAGAGGGCATTGGAGCGGTCCTCATACAAAACAAACATCCAGTTGATTTTGAAAGTCGCAATCTCTCACTTGTCAAAAAACTATACTCCACATATGAAAAAGAAATGTTGGCTATCATGCATGCATTGGCAAAATTCAGGCAATACCTAGTTTGTGGAAAGTTCATGGTCAAAACTGATCACAATAGTCTACAATTTTTTCTCAAACAAAGAGACCAAAATGATCGTCAACAAAAATGGGTGAGTAGACTACAAGCCTACAAATTTGATATAGAATATGTTAAAGGAAAAAACAATATGGTAGTGGATGCATTATCCCGAAAGCCATACTTGTGTACCATAGCAAGTATAACACCAGATTGGAAAAGCACCATTATATCAGAATATGTTAAAGATCCACACACCAACGATATCCTGGAAGGAAACATACAAGATGAGGAGTGCAAAGTGATGGAAGAGCTTATACTTTACAAAAACTGGATATATCTTGCACATGGTTCAAAAATGAAGACAAGAATTATTAGGGAATTCCATGACAACCCTTTAGCAAGACATCCAGGATATTTCAAAACATATAAGTGAGGGAGAAGTTCTCATGGAAAGGGCTTAAAAAAGATGTACTCAAACATGTCCATGAGTGTATAACATGCCAAAGAAACAAAATCAAGAAAACACATCCCATGGGTCTACTTTAACCTCTACCTATACCTGAACAGAAATGGGATAGCATCTCTATGGATTTCATAATGGGTCTTCCTAAAGTCCAAGGGAAAGATTGTATATATGTTGTGGTGGATAGACTAACTAAATATGCTCATTTCATGGATATATCCTCTGAATACAAGGCATTACAAGTAGCTAAAGTTTTCTTTAAAGAGATTTTTAGATTACATGGATTGCTGAGAAATATCATCAGTGATAGGGATATCTAATTTCTTAGTCTATTTTGGCAAGAACTATTTTGTTTATCAGGAACATAACTTATACCCAATACTAGCTACCACCCCCAGACTGATGGGCAAATAGAGATTGTTAATAAGTGGATTGAAGGCTACTTAAGAAACTACATCACTGGTCAATAGAAAGCATGGATGAAATGGTTGCACCTTGGGGAACATTGTTATAACACAACTCACCACATGTCAATTAGGACAAGTCCATTCAAAGATTTATATGGATATGAAGCAACTTCTTTTGGGAGCATGATTCTTCAAGGAAGCTGAGTTTTGAAAGCTAAAGACTTCATACAATAGAATATAGACATCATGAGGACTCTCAAAGATAACTTGCATCATGCTCAAAATCAGCAAAAAGTATATGCAGATCGGAACCACCTTGAGAGAAGATTTGAAGTAGGGGATATGGTGTTTCTAAGATTACAATCATATAAACAATCTTCTATCAAGACTAGCGGAGCAGAGAAACTCAAGTCCCAGTTTTATGGACCCTATAAGGTTCTACGAAGAATTGATGAAGTAACATATGAACTAGAGCTACCCCTAAATAGAAAGATTCACAATGTGTTCCATGTATCCCATATAAAAAAGGTGCTTGTACAACAAATCGCTCCATGTGAAGAACTCCCTCCTCTTAGTGATGAAGGTCAGCTAATCCTGGAACCAGAGGAGATACTCAACATGAGAGAAAGACAACTAAGGAACATAACTATTTCCAAATATCTCATCAAGTGGAAAGGTCTCCCTATAGAAGACACCACTTGGGGAGGAGCTAAAATTATTAATCATCCAAATTTGAAAATTGCTTGAGGACAAACAATCCTTGAGTGGGGAGGACTGTGATGTTCTCTCCTTAATATAGATATTGAGATAATTTGCTCCTAGCTGAATCAGTTTCAAATACAAAGAGATTTCAAGATAACATACATGGCCGACTCCACCCTTTGTATATATATCAATGCACATATGATAGGGATAAACTCCTAACGCACCGATCTGGAATGAAGCGAAAGAGAATGCATTCATTTCATATGGCCATGTCAAGGTAAACATAAGTAATACATGCCGATTAGAGAGAAGCCAGTTATGATAAACAATATTTAATAGCAAGACAACAGGATCAATTAAGGATCCCAAAAGTAGCAATCATAACAGTCATGAAACAAGACTAATACTTAATAACCATTGCAAGAAAGAGATGCGATTTGGAAGGTAACACTAACATAGAATAAGAAAAATAGTGCTTATGCGGAAATAATACAAACAACAAATAAATACAAGCTAGTGATTATATGAATGAAAGCAAACAACACATTATTTAAGAGGCGTCGATTATGGTTAAGATTAAAATAATGATAAAAAAGGATTGTTTACTAAAGTGCAACGACAATCCATAAAGGAATGCAACTTATTATAAGATGTCAAAAGATATAAGAAAGGATCATGGCATTGTTTGAAGGATTATCAAACAATCTAATCATTCATACTACTCATCAAACAGGAGCAATAAAAGAATATATTAGCAAATCATATCCTCAGCACTCATATCATAAAAGGATCTAAAGCACTTCATATTTCTCTTACCATCAGTAGTTATCCAATAACATTCAGCATTTCCTCAATGTCTCATATCAATAGATTATATTATTTATTTCAGAGGGCAGCTATTATAGCATCATTCAGTCTCAACATTTCAAGGTATTCATATCAACATTACTTATCAAACAATAACATTATTTATTGAGCATTATTATCAAGCAATTCAGTCAAGGAATATAGGATCACTTGAATATCTCAAATCATTCAAAGAGACAAATCTTATATTGGTACGATCTCTCTAACTCATACGATTAACCTCAATAGTTATACTAACCTAACTCATGATATACGAGGGATGAGCACGACCTTGCCATGTTTTTAATCTTTCTCCTTTTCCCCTATGAAGGACATTTGGGTTGTTAGATGTATGATTTATTATTATTATTATTATTTAAATGGCTCACACGGTAAGTGATTTCCAGGTGGTGGTATTGTCGGATGAGCATGAAACCCTTGGGCCTATGGCAGTGGAGTATGATTATTCGACACTCTAAACATAATATTTTCCCCTCCTTCGCTAGGGTAGATGATTAGGCTAGATTAACGACCATGCTCAAAAAAACATGGTTAGAGTATAAGTATGAGGAAATGCATTTGAATATATGTACTTATTCATTATAATTGATTATGATCATAATGTTACTAACCCCAATTATGATAAATAAATATATGTGTAGACACCTAAAATTGACTCATTCCCAAACCTACTTCACATTAGTTAAATAACTCATAATTATTTGATTTATCGATCACAATCAATATATCCTCCATGTTAGTTCAATAATCATGATTATTTAATTAAATCACTTTATTCCTCCATATTTGATTAAATAATTCTGATTATTTATTTAAATCAATTTCCCTCGAAATCAAATAAATAAATTCAAATTATTTATTTAATTAGTCTTTTTCCTCCAAAATTAATTAAATTCAATATCTAATTCATTTATCACACGTGCTCATGAAATTAAATAAATTATTTATTTAATTTGTTATTATTCCTTCTCATCCATAGTTCACTCTCAATCAGTTTAGATAATTAATCAATCAAATTAGTTAACTAGATCAATCAAATTAGTTAACAGGTTAGTCCCTAATGCATGAGAGGATAAGGACACTTGTCCCTCTCTCATTCGTGCATATCCTCTCAACTATTTCTAGCCATTGATCCCTCTCATCACTCTCCACCATTGATCTTCACTGTTGGAAATCTATAAATTGAACACCCTTCTCCACTTTTGATCCTCTCCATTCTTCTTACGATAAATCACTCTAGATCATATCATTCTCATCACAATGTTATGCTGTTTAATTGAGCAATTCACAATAATTAAAGAGCAAAGAGCAATTGAGCAATTGATTGAAGTGGGGTGCACTTCAATAAGCTTGATCAGTGAAGGCAAATTTGTTTGTACAAAGGGAGGCACATTGTATTGTATTTTGATTTATCTTTCCTTTATGTTTGCATTGCATTTTTCACCTATCACATTTTGGCACACCTGGTAATCTGACCCCTCCTGTTTGTGAGTGTTTGTTAAGATTTTTGTTGCAGATTCAAGTATTTTTTAAACAAAATCTGGAAATCAACTTTCACAAATGATCTCCTACACTCTTTGACTGACCTCACCGTTGAGTCCCGGAGTCCTCGCAGGTGAAAAATGCATAAAACACCCCTACTTTTCATTGCTAGAATTTTTTTGAAAATTTTTTAGTTTTGTGCTCCCCGCATAGGCTGTACCGTAGGGATACCTGTGCAAGCAAGCCATAGGTTTGTATGGGAGATTGAACAAAAAAAAATCAATAAAAAAAAATAGTGCACAACAAATATATTTTAGGTTTTTGTTTTAATAGTTTTAAGCAAAGCTTTATTTGCCTCCTCCCTCCTAGCCTGCTCACAAAACACCTCCCGCTACCACTGGTGGCTACCATCCCCACCTGTGTGTTTAATTGCCTGCATCACAGTCCCTTGCTCTCCTCAAATCACCCACACTCCCTACATCATAGTCCTTGTTGCCTAAACTGCAACATCTCTGCCAATTGTGGCTTTCCTGCCGCCTATCACCAAACTTAATCCATGTGGACTGTGAAAATCCATCTGCTGATCTAAAAAAAAACCTTGTCGCTGCCTTCATCTACTATCGACCTCCTCTTCATAGTGGTAAATTCCCACCCTCAGCCCATCTACCCACATTCACTCTTTAGTTTTTAGGTTTATATGATTAGTTTTTTCTTTTTAAGATTAACTTATTTTTAGTTTTAATGAATTCTTTAATTTATTTTTACCTAGTTTCTAATTTAAACTTTAGTTTTTAATATAGGTCACTTTCTTTTATGGTAAAATAGTTTTTAATTTATTATTAATTTTCATTAGTTGATTAGCCGATGATGGCATGGTTCGGTGGTTAAGTCGCTCAGGATGTAGTGGCGGCCACCAGAGTTCAAACCCCCGCTGGGCCAACGAGCTCGCAAGGCTTTACGCCTTCGCTGGGCCAATGAGCTCGCGGGTTTGAAGTGTTCTTTCTAGGGGATGAGGTCCCCCAGTTGTGGCCTCACCGGTTCATTGCTCCGGGCAAAAGCATTCGCGTGGAGCCGGAGGGCGTGTCGCACCAGCGTCGCCGGTCACGTTAAAAAGTTTACCAGGCGCATTTTTAAAAAAAAAAAAATTTTCATTAGTTGATTAAATTTTAATTTAATATTAATCTAGTTTTTAATATAGGTCACTTTCTTTTATGGTAAAATAGTTTTTAATTTATTATTAATTTTCATTAGTTGATTAAATTTTAATTTAATATTAATCTAGTTGTTCATTAGATATCCATTTAGATTTTAATTTACTATTAAATTTTAACATAGTTGTTAATCTAGATTTTAATTTAGATTTAATTTATTATTAAAATTTTAACTTAGTTTTTTTAAGCTTTACTTTTAGATTTTAATTTAATAATTAATTTTAAATTAGTTGTTATTTAGCTTTTAATTTAGATTTTAATTTAACTTTAAATTTAATATTAAATTTTAATACAGTGTTAACTTTAGATTTTACTTAGATTTTAATTTTAATTTTTAGATTCCTTAGTTTATTTTTTTCCATAACATAGTCTTTTTTTTCTTTGTTTGTCACTAACTCTTTGATTGTAGGCATATTGGTTTGTCGAAGACAATTTTTATCAAACTACTCACAAGTGGCTTCTCAATTTCACTTGTCAAAGACATCATTTGAAAGCTTGTGCTTTCTTTATCTTGTGGCCTTGATGGTGGCTTGTAGCGTGTGCCTCATTATCCTATTTGAAGACAAAATATTTCCAGGTGCACTCAACATAACTTTTATCTTTTCATTACACCAAACAACTTGTTTTCCATCACACTTCGATTTGAGCTTAAAACGAACAACTGTTTGCACTCACACATTAACATTAGGTTTAAAATAAACATGTCTTCATCTTCACACTTGGATTTTGGCTTAAAAGGAACTTGTGCTTGACTTTCTTGGTGGAGTTGAGTGTGATTTAGGGTGTGTATGCTCTTCTCATGCACTTCATGTGATCTTAAGAATAAAAAACATCCTTTACTTCATTCAACTTCACACACACATTTCAATTTCTAAGGGCCAATTAACATTTATGAGTGTCAGTCAAGTGTGTGAGATCAAAAACACCACTTGATTTGCTATTGTCACCTTTCTGAGGAGGCATGCTTGTAGACACACCACTCCAAGGGACGACCTCAACTCTTGTGTTTTGATAGAGTATAAATAGTGAGGAGTGAATCGAAAGACATACCTCATGGAAGTTGAAATCTTGTCATTCGGGCTAAGCCCCCAAGAACTTTATACCTTGGGTAAGTGAAGGTGAAGGGTGGGTTACCCTTTTCTCCCGTTTGTGTGGCATTATTTCACTTTCATTTCATGGAATTGGGCTCCACATACCTTGTGTATATTGGGGACATCCCTAGACCACTTGTGTATCCTAGACTAAGACCTATTGGCCGTACCCACTTGATTAATATTAGGCTCATTGATGTGTCTTCAAGTGTCTTCATAATCATACCAATCAATCTTGAAATACAAACTTACTATTGTGTCTTGTGTGTGTGATTCATGCATGTACATGTGAAATATTTTGATTAAATATTACGAACGTTAAGCCTTCAACATAAACTACATTCTACATCATTCTAACATATCCACATTATCATAATAATCATCCAATTCAATCCAACTTCTTCTAATTCTTACCACAATCTAACCCATTCTTAACCCCCATCTAATCCATCACTTGTCAAAATAGTTATGATCATCAACAAACCTAGGTCAAATCAAAAACCCAAAATCCACATCCTAGGAGGATATCCTTCTAACTCCAATAATGGTGAGCACCTTGTAGATCATGATGCCTATTTTGAGGAACAAGCCAAAAATACAAAGACTTACACACATAGGAAACTCCCTAGCACCACACGTACAATACATCATCCAAACACTTCCCCAAATGCCACAACACCTTGACCAACAAAACCTACAACAACTACAATCTATCATCCAACAACTTAAACAAAACCCATCAGCTCTACTACAACAACTCCTAGTCGAAAGCCAACAACTACTAGCTACTCACCAGTCCAAAACCCAACAAACACAAACATAATATCAACAAATTTCATCTCCACCCTATGTGTCATCCCCCTTAACTTCATACCAATGAACCACACATCATGTTACCCCTACATAAACCTATCCCACTTCTTCCATAGTTAACCCCTATCTATATCAATCCATACCTCAAGAACATCTAACCCAACAATTCCAACCCCAACAACAACAATTCCAACCACAATAACAACAATTCCAACCACAACATCAAGTCCACCTACAACCACAACCTCTCCATACCAATCTAGCCTACCCACATATCATGTCAATTCCACATCAACCTATCCCATTGATACCCAACAACATCCACCCCAAGAACATCCAACTCCTTATCTAAACATTTCACCTCACCACCAAATTCATTGACAATGCTCTCACATTCCTTCACAACACAAACACACAAGTCTAAGTTACTCTTTGCACCAAAATCAAGTGTCCTTAAGTCCTCATAGTACCTTTGACAAGGGAAAAACTACTCTAGCTTATGCATCCTATGGGTACCCTACATCGTCATCAAATCAAATACCCATACAAGAGCCTCCTAGTCCTATCCTACCACCACCATGTAGTCCCTATCATATTCCATTGGTCCATCAATTTTTTAACCCATCAAGCCTTTCATTACCTTCATCCCCATGTTCCACCACTCTTCCACCAAAGGATCCCTTAGAGATAACCCTATGACAATTGATCCAAACAACATTGCTTAAGCTACCCTTGAGAAAACCATCCAATTCCAATCCTATTATGTCCAATACCATTATCCCCGCATCTAATCCTAAGCCTACAACAACTTTCACCCTTATTATCCCTCCTCCCAATCCTCATCCTAAGTGTACAAAACCATCCACCATTATTATCCATCCATTATATTGTCCATCTACCCATACACTCATGAAGGATGTGATCCAATGGCTATTAGCAAGGAATCAACCATCTCCATGTCATAAAACACCTATCCAAGAGCCTATCAAAGAGCCTTCAAACATGTCCATTTCTTCAACCCTATCATGTAATCCACAACCCATTAAGCCTATTGAAGATTCTTCTACCATGAGACCAATTCAAGATTCATTCTACCCTCATGTTGTTGACCATAAAGAGCCTATCAAGCCTACCCAAGAGTCTCCCACTTCCACTTCCATTCAAGAAAATCAAGAGCTATGTCAAGAGTATAATCTAGAGCATGTGGAAACATCAACCCTTTATCTAAATCAAGATCAAAGCACCTCCATCCAACCCATCCATAATCTATATCTTTTCTATGATCAAGTTCCTAACCATGAGCAAGCGAGCGAAGTTCAACCCATCCATAACCTTTATGTTTTCTATGATCAAGATATTATCCATGATTATGAGCCTACTCACAAGAAAATTGATCATATCCATAATCCCAAAACTATCCATGTACAAGCTATCGACACTACTACCATCCATCCTCCACCTAGTCCTATCCATGATCCAACAACTTCCAATTCCTTTGATGAGACACTTGCCTCCCAAGAACCTATAGATGATCAATCAAATAACATGGTTCTTCATGAGCATAATGATGATCATGATCTTATTGATACTTTGTCCTCCACTATTAACCATATTTCAAATCCACCATCATATACCCTTGGTCTTACCACCTTCATCCATGAATGTTCCTCCTTAGGAGAGAAACAACCATTATCCACCACCTCACCTCTCCATCAAATAATGAGCTCGCATCTAGTGTCCAAATCACCCATAATCCCATTGTCCACCACATGCTCCAGACAATGAACTATCAAGGTAAAGGCTTAGGCCTTCATGAACAAGGGAGCCCATCCATGTCAAAGGCCCCCCACAATCATATGGTCTTGGTTATATACCCCAAGAAAAACAATCTCAAGATGTTGGTACTACCTCCATGCCTTCTAAATCCACTCCTTTCCATCATAAACCACATCATACCCCCAAAACATATGTTGTCATTCCTCATCCATCATCCTACAAATCCCAAAAGCATGTGACCATACACCTTCCTCCATCCACTTTACCTCCACTACTTCGAACTCCTAGTATTACCCCATCCAATTTACCTCCATTACTTCCAACTCCTAATATCCCTCCATCCACTCTACCTCCCCTTATCCCAATGCCTAATATCCCTATCATCTAATACCTTTATCCATTTATCCACAAATCCACTTTTAATCCCTCCATCCATAAATCCCCTCACATTCCTAACCATTATCAACAAATGCACACATCAACCAAACATGAAGCTTCCACCAACTCCATGGGATTCACAAATAAAGTGTTGGATGCCTCTACCCATAAAGAAAAAACTCATAAAAATACTTATGCCTTAGGGCATTAAGGAAATGAGTCTAAGGTAAAATCTATTCAAAAGGCTACCCAAGCCCTTACTTTCACAAGAAAAGTCCAAGAATAAAATGGTTTGGGTCCCTAAGCAAAAAAAACAAGTCAAATGAAGTATCCACATTCCAAATATCCCAAAAATCCCATTTCCTACAAAAATCTCAAATTCCCTCATCCTAAAATTTCCAAATATCCCACTTCATCCAAAAATCCCAAATTCCTTCATCCCATAAATCCCAATGAAAAAATCATAAAAATTCTAAGTCTATGTGGGTACCTAAATTCCTGCATCGACTATCCCCTTCAAAAATGCATCTATTACTTCCTACACCTCCTTCCAATCAAAAGCTTCAAAATTCAATTTGGTGTTTGCAACTGTTGGTTTTGGTTCCTTTCCACTCCATAACATTTTCACAATCCTCCATTTCCCTATCTTTAATCAATTCTCCTACATATTTCACCCATCATATCCCTATGGTCCATCCTTTTCCATATCCACATCATAATCCATTATCCTTCCAACCATAAACCACATCATAATCCATTATCTCCCATCCATCCTTGCATAATCCTTCCATACATAATCCACATCATAATCCATTATCTACCTACTTCACCTCCCTCTCATGCATTCCCTTACCAACATCTATGAGCATAATAATGTTTAACATGGTCCATGTGCATCATCCATCTTTTAATGAAACTATCACCTTCCTTGGAACTAGATGCTTGAGTCTTTCTTGTTCATATCCACCTATTCCATCCAAGTATTTTAAAAAAATGAAACAAAAAAAATTGAAAAAAAGAAAAAAATCAAAATAGTAAAGAGAAATCCCTTTGTCCAATGGTGAAAACCTGGTAAATAGGTGCCTTGGATAAGTACCATGATGAAAACTTGGCAAACAGGTGTCATGTGTAATTTGATTATCTATGTGTCTTACACTTGGGGGCATGTTGTCTCATCTAACCTATCATTTCCTTCCTATCTACCTTATCATATCGTATCCTATCCTACCATCCTTATCCATTATACCCACATACCTATCTGATCTATCCATCCATCCTCCTTCCTCCTTTTGATCTTGATAAAGACATATGGGCAAAATGTTGAAAAATGCTGTAGAAAATCTTTTGATATACCTCATCCTTTTCAACCAATCTACTCATCCTCTTGTCCTAAGTTTTGTCATGTAAAATATTAAACATAGTACCTCGAATGGGGCATGTTATTCCTATACGACATAGTATTTGGAGATCACATCCTAGCTCACTTATGAAACATACATCCATTCCATCCACTATTAATTATCCCTTTGTCCATCTCTCTATCATGATCTTTCCATTCTACACACTATCGCCTACCCTTTTATCCATCCCATTATCATGTGTCTTCCATCCTATTTGTTATCACCCATCCTTTTGTCCACTTATCTCATCCCATCTTCCTCCTTGCATCTAGACCTAGTTTTCCCTTGTCATTGGTATCTAGCAACAAGGCTATCCAAACTCCAATCCAATGTCATCCAGTTCAATAAAAATATCCAAAAACAATAAAAAATCACAAAAATATCCAAAACAATGAAAAAATCTCAAAAATACAAAAAAACTCAAATATTCAAAAAATCCAAGCAATAAACCAAATGCAAGTCATCCTTAATCCATACCAATCTAGTCAATCAATCTAGCCAAATCATCCAATCACATCCTTTGGTCTTGATCCTAATCTTGTCGTAAACCAAATCAATTAATCAGTCATCAATGGGATATATCATTCCCACATCCTTGTGTTGATCTAGGGATATATCATTCCCCACAATGACAACATTATCATCATCATTATCAATCAATCATCAATGAGATATATCATTCCCACATCCTTGTGTTGATCTAGGGATATATCGTTCGCCACAATGACAAAACTATCATCAAATCATCAATCAATCAATCAATCAATCATTGGTTTATAGCTTTATAGGGGCAATATCTTGTTTGTTTTTTACATCATTTGTGCATGCTTTCTTTCTTGTTTGTGTGTGTCATCTTTTTTATCTTGCATTTGTATCATATCCATAGCTTTCTAGCTAATATTCATATCTTGTGTATGTTGGAATAGCTTTTTGCATTATCCTTTGCATCTAAGGTCATATCATACCTTTTGTGCATTAGGACTTTAATGCTCTAAGTGTCCTTCCTCATACATCTTGTCAAGATTGTATTATGTTGGGTGCACAAGACACATTGTCACCCTGGTCCTTATACCTTGGTGCATAATGTCTAGTGCTATATCAAACTATAGGATTGCTCTACTCAAGTCAACATAACTACTCATAAATCTATCAATCCTCATCCATCTTTCTATCTTATCCTTCCACCAATTTTCCATCTTTTATCTCCTCTCGTCTTCACATCCATCATTTCGAGAGCACACTCATATTCTTCCAATTCATCTGTCCTCTCGAGGGGGCATCATTCAACCTATTAATTAATCTACTAAGTACTTCTACCCAACTAGGGCATCATCATTTCTAATCCAATCATATTATTCCTCTAAACCAATATCTTCTTCTATACAACATGGCACTATGTTTTAAACTTCTTCAAAATGATGTTACTTTGCAACATCATCTCAAAGAGGGGCAAAATGTAGACACCTAAAATTGACCTGTTCCCAAACCTACTTCACATTAATCAAATAATTCATAATTATTTGATTTATCAATCATAATCAATTTATCCTCCATGTTAATTAAATAATCCTGATTATTTAATTAAATCAATTTATTCCTCCATATTTGATTAAATAATTCTAATTATTTAATTAAATCAATTTCCCTCCAAATCAAATAAATAAATTCAATTTATTTATTTAATTAGTCTTTTTCCTCCAAAATGAATTAAATTTAATATTTAATTCTTTTATCACATGTGCTCATGAAATTAAATAAATTATTTATTTAATTTGCTATTATTCCCTCTCATCCATAATTCACTCTCAATCAGTTTAGATAACTAATCAATCAAATTAGTTAACTAAATCAATCAAATCAATTAATAGGTTAGTCAATTTAGTTAACTAATCAATCAATTCAGTTGACTAGTCAATTAATTGAGTTCACTAAGAAATCAACTCAGTCAACTCTTCAATCAGATCTATTAACTCCCTGACACATGAGAGGACAAGGACACTTGTCCCTCTCTCATTTGTGCACATCCTCTCAACTATTTCTAACCATTGATCTCTCTGATCACTCTCCACCATTGATCTTCACTATTGGAAATCTATAAATTGAATATCCTTCTCTATTTATGATCCTCTCTGATCTTCATATGATATCACGCTGTAGAAATCACTCTAGATCATATCATTCTCATCACAATGTTATGCTATTTAATTAAGAAATCCAAAATAATCAAAGAGCAATCGATTGAAATGGGGCACACTTCAATAGGCTCGATCAGTGAAGGCAAATTTGTTTGTGCAAAGGGAGGTACATTGTATTGTATTTTGATTTATCTTTCCTTTATGTTTGCATTGCATTTTTCACTTATCACAATATGTATTGATTTCATTATTGATCTTTAATATTGTTAATGCCCCTTTCTAGTAGTTATTCTTGTGTGCAGATTGAGAAATAAAGGATATCCTAAAAGGAGACATCACAATAGCTACCCCTGTCCACTCATCCTAGTATCCTCATCACAGATCCCAAAAATCTTGTAAATGGAGCTTAGATTTGAAAGCTCTTCATCATCCTTGAGGCTCTCTGCTTCATCTGTGTTTGTTCCCTCATACCTTGTATTCTTATCTCCAGTCTCTGTCCCATCCATCTCAACATAGAGTGCTTCCAGATTGTCAATAGCTTCGATCCCTATGCCTTCCAATTGTTGACTGATGTCTCTTTGGAGGATTTTAGTTTCTTTTAAAAGCTAAATTAACTCTTCTTCTGACTGCAAAACTGTTAGTGCTAGAGATTGCATGTAGAAGATATCAATTCAATGCAAATAAAGATTAAATAGAGGAATGAAAATACACATAAATAATAACAGCGAGAGACAAGTTTTAATGTGGTTCCCCCAAACCCAGGCTACATCCAACAACAAAGAGTCCAATATTATTATCTAGTAAATCAAACCAATTACAACCAGTAATCCTTGCAACTCCATACCACTGTAAAATGCTACAATACAACAATGGAAACCCTAACCCTTATCTGCTTTTATCAAGCCTTATGTCGGTTACAAAAAATAGGGTTTTTTTTTATGTCGGCTAATAATAAAAATAATTCCTACTGCCCCTTGACCCTATCTTGGGGGCACTACCCCCAAACCCCTGTAAGGGGCACTACCCCTTGACCCCATTAAATAATTTGGGGGGAAACCACATTGATAAAAGTGGGGTAAATTTAACCTCAAAGTCTAATTAGGCTCCATATAATAACAATCTCCCATGTGGAGACTGATCAGACTCCACACCATATCATCTCCCACTTGGAAACTGATCATAACACCACTGACCCTATAGCTCCCACTAGAACTAAGAACCCTAGACTATGTTGTTCTGATTTTATTATTTTTCAGTCTTGAAGACCAACCGAAGTTGAAGAGGAGTTTAGCTTCTCCCGTGTCACTACCTTTGTAAACATATCCATTCGATTTTCATCTGTATGTATCTTTTCTAGTCGTAACTATCCATCACCCAACACCGATCAAATGAAGTGATACCTCAACTATATGTGTTTGGTCTTTGAATGCAAGGCAGCATTTTTTGCAAGATGTATGGCACTCTGGCTTTTCGTAAACAAATAACTGTTAGCCTATTGTTTTCCCAATTCTTCCATGAAAGATTGCAGCCATATCATCTCCTTAGTTGCCTCTATTGCAGCTACATACTCTAGCTCTGTGGTGGATAAAGCAAACACTTTTTGTAACCTGGAGATCCAACTCACCGATGTCCCACTTATAGTAAAGATATAACCTATAGTACTCCATCTAGTATCAATATCCCCTACCAAATATGAGTCTACATAACCTGCTAAATCAGTATTAAAGCCCCCAAAACATAAGTGTTTATTGGATGTACCTCTCAAATATCTAAGAATCCATTTTGCCGCATTCTAATGGTCCAATCCGGGATGACTCATATACCTACTTATGACTCCTACATCATGTGCAATATCCGATCTCGTGCATACCATGGCATACATTAAACTTCCTACATCTAAAGCATATGGTACCTTGGACATTTTTTTTTCCTCCTCTCATGTCTTAGGACACATCTCCTTAGTCAATTTCAAATGACTAGGCAAAGGTGTGCTGACAGCTTTTGCATTCTCCATATGGAATCTCTACAACACCTTTTCAATATAATCAGCCTGAGATAGAATCAATTTTTTGTTCTTCCTATCTCTACAAATTTTCATACCAAGGATTTGTTTTGCTACCCCCAAATTCTTCATAGCGAATGATTGTGCTAACTATTATTTTAACTCTCTTATGTGATCCCTGTTAGACCCTGCTACAAGTATGTCATCAACATATAAACATAAAATAATGTAGCTGTCATTATCCAACCTCTTAAAATAAACACAATGGTCAGAATTACACCAGTTGTAGCCTTGCTTAGCCATAAAACTATCAAATTTCAAATACCATTACTGAGGTACTTGTTTCAAGCTATACAAACTCTTCTTCAATCTGCACACCAATTTCTCCTTACTATTGACCTCAAATCCTTGGGGCTGTTTCATATATATCTCCTCCTCCAAATCACCATGGAGAAAGGTAGTTTTCACATCTATCCATTCCAAATGCAAATCTTTAGCAACCACAATACTTAAAACAGTACGAATAGAAGTCATCTTAACAACCAGAGAAAAAATCTCATCAAAATCAATACCTTTTTCTATGTAAATCTTTTCACAACTAACCTGGCTTTAAATATTTTCTTACCTCCATCTGTTGATAACTGAGAGGGGGGGTGAATCAGTTATCTTAATTATTCCAGCTTTCTAAACTTTCTTAATAATTAGTGCATCATCAATTCAAACAAGCAAACTTAATCATGAAATGGAAATACACATGACACAATATTTTTGACGTGGAAACCCTGTTAAGGGAAAAAACCACGGGGTGATTAACCCAAGATTGTATTCTCTATTAGAAGAATAGGATTACAAAATGGCACTTGCCAATTAGGGCTCATTGCCCGAGCACACTGCTCACAAGAGGCACATTGCCTACAAGAGACACACTATCTACAATTTATAAAGAGTGTGATACAATACTTGAATTGATAAAGAGCATCAACATATGCTGGAGTTCAATTCTGGTTAGGCTCTGTATACTGATCTGCTGCACTTCATCTTTCCTCTTCTTTTGAGCTGTTCTTCTTTCACATACTAGATCTTCCTTTCTGCTTTTATTCAGCTCTACTACTTTTCTTCGCACATCACAAAACACCATGACACTTCTCATAACTAAATCCATCTTGTATATATATATCGGCACAAGTGATTTCATCACCTTTCTAGTCGGCACCTAGAATAGTCAATATTTTCCATAAACTCTGATCTGTCGGTTGAATCCTTGCTTACCAAGTAATGCGGATCAAGGATATACTTGTGGAAATCATTAATCATGTCGGCCAAACATAATTTATGCCTTCATAACCTTTACCAACATCAGTAACACATCTGGAATAATGTCTGATGTTCTGCCAGTCAGTTCTTCCTCTGTCACACTGCTAATCAAGAACCTGATACTCAAGTATTCATATCTTTTTCTTCATCTATCACCGGAGGCTAAATCCTTGGAATCTATCACTCAAGGTAGTCCTCTTGACTTCCCCAAATCCACACTTCACTAAGATACTTCCTCTGAGAGATCCAGACCTGACTGTTGGACCTCGCCACATGCTCTGTTCTTGTTTACCGGACCACAACATTCTTCACTCTGACTTCCGGTATAGACATACCATGTCCTGCGGATGTGTGGGATGAACTTTGTTGCCATCAATGACAACATTCATGAATCCATATAGTGTCTCTTGCCAACAATCTCCCCCTTTGGCATTAATGGCGACACTTAGTGAAAAATGACTAAGTGTTTACACTATGCTCCCCCTTGGTTGATGCTCTATTTTTATATACATTTTCCGGAGCTCCCCCTTACCTGGCTACAACATTTTTCACTTCTCTTCACTCCCCCTTTGACATCAATGGCAAAGGGTAGGGTCCGCATATAAAACTTTCAAAAATTCAACTATACTTAGCCGGATAAGTATATACATATGGCATACTTACATACACTGAAGTATGTCTGCAAAAGTTGTTTTCAATTGAATGAATTCTGTAGCCCAACTTTGCTCCATTCTATCCAAAATTGATATATGAATGCTCAATAGAAATGCAAATACATCTGCCCTTTCTAGATCTATTGGATCATTTGTTTGGGCTATGATTTGAACTTCCTTTATGGCCTCATGCATGGCCTCTAACTTAGGGACAATTATCCCCCTGAGCTCACTCAACCTACTGATTCTGTTTTTCTTCTCTTTTTCAAGCTTCTTAATTTCATTCAAAACTACAACCATTTGACATTCTTGACTTATTATGGATGTAGTAAGTGGATCAAAATTTTGAGAAAGACTTAGTAGTTTATACTCGTGTTCTTTTACCTTCCTCTTAATATCTTTAGTCACTGTGGGCCAAGATAAGCAAAATTTGTACAAATTTCTGCCATCTTTAAGAGCATTTTCCAAGCTCTTTATCCCAATATCCATAACTCTCCTGTCATTTGTTATCAGACCCTGTACTTCAGAGAATCTCTTATCCAAAAACTCCTTCCAGACCTTTTCTTCAGTTGACTTCTCTAGAGAATCAAAATGTGTGCTAACACTATTGACTAGAGTTTTGAGATTACCAGAAGAGGAGGCTGTGGGATCCTTCTAAAAAGATGGCATGATTTTTTGCAACACTCCGGATGCTACCTCTAAAAGCTCACAGTCTTCCATGTGAGATTTTAGTAGTTTCTCTTTGACCTTCGCATTTGCAAATGAAGCTATTTTCATTGTTTGCACCGGAGATAGAGAGTCAAAATCTAATGGCCCTTTTAATAGTTCCGGTTCATCAATCTCCATAGTTGCTTTTGTCAAAAAGTCCTTGACTGATTCTGCAGTGTCTCTTGCCGGAGACAGATTTTTCTTTCCTTCTGCAGTCACAGAACTATCTTTTGGAGCTTTCTCCCCTTCCACAACCTTTGTACTGATATTTTCTTTTCCCTTCATCTCTGCTTCTTTCTCCTTTGGATTCGGAGTCAGCAGGGGAAACTGGAGGAGTGATGTTAGTCTGTTCATGGGCCACCTCTTCTGGAGCAGAGGATTCCAAGTCCTTAGCTATTTCTGCATCTGTCATTTTCTCAGTAGACTCCTCTGCAACACTTGTGGTCGAGGGGTCAGTACCCAAGTCCTCTATAATAGGAAGATTAAATCTTTTGAAGGCTTTCCAGAGGATCTCTTCTGTGTCCTTGGCTACCTTGTCAGTCTCACCAAGCATAAGTTGATTCATCCTTGCTTTGCTCCTGAATGCATCCTTGCAATCTTTGAACACCATATTCATTGTCTTGGGATTGATTGAAGGATGTAGCTGAATTGCTATCTATTCTCAGATTTCTAGGTCTTTTGCTTGGGCATTGTTCTTTCTTGTTTCTAGTTCCTTCTCCAAGCTTTTAGGGATCAGAGATATAATTTCAATAAAAGCTTTGTTGTAGATATTTAGGTACCTGACTATGGCATCTTGCAATATTTTCTGATCTGCTTCACCATAATCATCATATAACTCAACCATTGGTTGAAGATTTTTGTCCACTGTGACTGATTTGATTATGTCAAAAATGTGAAGAGTGGGTTTTTCAATATATTCCTCTATCTTTTCTTCTTCCTTTTGTCCGGTAGAGGGTTCACTGGATGTTTTCTTCTTTTTCTTCATTTTTCTAATTTCTTCATCAGATTCAGTCTCTTCTTCATCCCTTTGACTGACATTAGCTCTTGTGGCTTTTGTCTTTGTTCTTTTCTCTCCTTTGCTAGATGATTGTGCTTTCGGTTCTGAAGTCCTTGAGCCTTTGGTAGTGGTAGGTGCAGAACTCTTTGATGATCTGGTCCAGGTGGAAGGTTTTGCCGAAACACTTTCCTCATTTTTCTTTTCTGCTTTCTTCTTCTCTTCCTCAGCCCTTTCCATCTTTTTCCTGTTGGCATCAAATGCTTCCTTTGAGATGCCAAAGCCTTTGGCAACATCTTCTACTTCTTTTCTCACTTTCCTCTTAATCTCTGGCTGCCTTAGCTCTGTATGAATTTTCACACTTAGTTCTTCAAAGGTTCCAAATATTTCTGCCTTTGGGTCCTTTGGCTGATTGAGCATGTGTTGAACATGCAGTTCTATAATTTGTTCATCAACTTCATACTCCATAGGCATGATCCAGACTGTCCTTGGCTCTACTGCCTCCATTAGGCATTGATCAGTGTCTATCATGAAGCACACTGTATCCTTGTATTTCTCAACTACTGATTTGGGGATTCTTTCTTTGATTTGCATTGTATTTTGAAAGTGCTTGAAGTAACCCCACAGAGCTGTATTTTGTGCTTTGTCATCACCAAGTCCATGCAAATAATCTCTGATTTGGATAGCTACTGGTCTATCATTCTCCCACACCTAGCCACTAGATCCAGGAAGCTCATTCATAAAGTAGAAGAATAAGCACAATATTAATCCACCATACTTGAATGAATTCTTTTTATCTTTCTTTATTTTCTGCAGATTCTCCAAGAGTTGGTTCAAAAGAAGCTTACAAAGATCGTAGTCTGCATCCTTTCTTAGCATTTCATAAGCGGTGTAGATGGTCGTTCTAGGTACTGAATTTTCCCCGCTAAAATGATATATTTTATATCCAATGATCTTGGAGGCAAACTTGACATCCGGATCAGAGATGTCATCTACTATCATTGCTCTTTTGTCAAACTTGGATCTAGTAGCCTCACTCATAGTTTGATTCTTCACAGATTTAAGAACAGGAATCCCACTAGATGAGTGTAATCCAATAACTGCCTTGATGGCATCTTTTGTGATTTTGAATGGTCCATTTAACCACATGAAGTTGTCATGTATTCTGCTCAAAATATACCTGACCCATTCATCCTCAGTAAAATAGGGGATGTATGCATTGTGAAAAGTGCTTATTCCGAAGGCCCTTGTATTGGAGTTTAAGCTCAAATGAATCATCTAACAGTTGTTTGTGATAGATATCTCTTAGTTTGAATTCCCCAAACTCTTCAATATTTGTGTGTATGTAAACCCTAATATCTTCTGTGTGCAAAACACCATGCGGAACACTAGAGAAGGCTCCTAGGGGATCTACCTCCAAGGATTTGTATGGATGTTTCTTAAATTTAGGGTGAGGTCTATCAGAAATCTTTACTATATTCAGAGTAGCCATCATCAAAGAATCTTACTGAGGGAAATCAAGAACGAAGAATACCTTTTACGCTATTTAGGGCACACGATGAAATCTAGATTGAGCTGTATGAGGAATCATCTTGATCTGTGGGAGAAGTTGTTGCAGAGCTCCTTTTCTCTCTTCTTCGCATGTGAGTGTACAAATGATGAGCGAATAAACTCTTTTATTTCTGAGAAGCCCTAATTTTCATTTGGCAATAAATGCGCAACCTAATTCATTCTGGTTTGCCTTGTTTGTCTTATTCAGAGACAAAACCTTTCCAGATCACTGAGATAGATTTCAAAGTTATTCTAGGAGAGTAGTGATAATCTATCTTCCTTTCATTAGTCATTTGATCTATTTGCAGATCAAGACACCATAGTTTGAATCATACCAGACCAAACTTGTAAGGAATCTATTTTTACCAGAAGACTATTTTACCGGATCAATTCTGGTAGGATTAGATTCTTCAAATCTTCTTGCAGATCTCTCAAATCTTTACCATAGCCCTTTTAGATGTTTCTTGTATGACCCCTTTTAATCTGCAGTTCTCCTTGTGCCAGTTCTGACACCAATTGATTGGCTGGGGGAACAAGGTTTTCTTTGTGTCTCCCCCTGAGCCAGAGCTCACTTTTTAATTTTTGGAAGGAATATCAGCACCAGAGTCTGGTGCGGATCCATCCCCTACATTCTCTGTACTTTTCTTCACCCAAATCTTGTTCATCTCACTTTGAACTTCATCCACATTTACTTTTTGTTTTCCCTTATCTTGATTCTAATTATAATATACCGGACCTCTTTTATCTTGATTCTTGCTTCTACAGAGTTTTTCTATATGACCGGATCTATTGCAAATTTGGCAAACAACATTTCTTTGCATATTTGATTGATATCCTCTTGATCTACATTGATTAGCCATATGACCCATTCTATTGCATGCAAAGCATCTACCATTGAATGAATTATTCATTTGCATATTTCTGCATTCATGAGATTTGTGACCATACCTTTTGCAGTTGAAGCATTGTTTGGAGAAGGATGTATTAGTCTGATTCATTCTCCTTCTACACTGATTAGCTTTATGACCAAAGTTATTGCAGTTGTGGCAGTATCCATTGAAGGATGGATATCTTTGAGCATTAGGCTGTCTTACCGGAGGACTTCTAGGCCTGTTCCTTGGATTTTCTGATCTAAAATTCTTCTGACCGGATTCGGAGCTTTCTCCTTTCTCATATCCCAAACCACACTTGTCATCTACCCTCTTTTGGATTTCAAGAAGAACTTCAAGTTGGGCAGAACTTATCTTGAATTTCTCTTTATATTCATTTGCTGTTTGAAGATCCCTTTTGAGAGAGACAATTTGATCCTCAAGTTTTTCTTCATTATCTTTAGCATCTTCAAGATCAGATTCAAGATGTCTGATAATTCTATCCATCTTGTGGCAATCTTCTGATTTCTCCTTGAGAGATTGTCTTAGATTATCTTTAGTTTTTCTTTTCTCTTCAATCTCTTGGGTAAACTTTATAACTCCTGATTCCATTTCATGTCTTATCATAATGGTTTCTTTTGATAACTTTTCACATAACTTAGTTTTCTCCTTCAGATCTTCATTTGTACCATTGGCTTCACTTTGACTTGCTAATTGCTGAAGTAGCTCCTTTCTCTTTTTCATAGAGAGACTTAATTTGTCTTTTAGTTCTCTAATGAAATCATCAGCCCGTTTGATTCTTTCCTTTAACTCATTAACTTTAGAGTTTGACTGTTCAAGATCATCAAGGGCAGTCTTGAGTTGCTCCCTTAAACCATATGCATCCATTTGAATTCCCAGATCTTCCTCATGCTGTTAGACTCTATTAGGAGGAACTTAGCTTTGATACCAATTGTTGATAACTGAGAGGGGGGGTGAATCAGTTATCTTAATTATTTTAGCTTTTTGAACTTTCATAATAATTAGTGCAACATCAATTCAAACAAGCAAACTTAATCATGAAATGGAAATACACATGACACAATATTTTTGACATGGAAACCCTGTTAAGGGAAAAAACCATGGGGTGATTAACCCAAGATTGTATTGTCTATTAGAAGAATAGGATTACAAAATGGCACTTGCCAATTAGGGCTCACTGCCCAAGCACACTGCTCACAAGAGGCACACTGCCTACAAGAGACACACTATCTACAATTTATAAAGAGTGTGATACAATACTTGAACTGATAAGGAGCATCAACATATGCTAGAGTTCAGTTCCGGTTAGGCTCTGTATACTGATCTGCTGCACTTCATCTTTCCTCTTCTTTTGAGCTGTTCTTCTTTCACATACTGGATCTTCCTTTCTGCTTTTATTCAGCTCTACTACTTTTCTTTGCACATCACAAAACACCACGACACTTCTCATAACTAAATCCATCTTATATATATCCGTACAAGTGATTTCATCACCTTTCTAGTCGGCACCTAGAATAGTCAATATTTTCCATAAACTTTGATTTGTCAGCTGAATCCTTGCTTACCAAGTAATGCGGATCAAGGATATACTTGTGGAAATCATTAATCATGTTAGCCAAACATAATTTATGCCTTCATAACCTTTACCAACATCAGTAACACATCCGGAATAATGTCTGATGTTTTGCCAATCAATTCTTCCTCTGTCACACTGCCAATCGAGAACCTGATACTCAAGTATTCATATCTTTTTCTTCATCTATCACCGAAGGCTAAATCCTTGGAATCTATCACTCAAGGTAGTCCTCTTGACTTACCCAAATCCACACTTCACCAAGATACTTCCTCTGAGAGATCCGGACCTGACTGTCAGACCTCACCACATGCTCTGTTCTTGTTTACCGGACCACAACATTCTTCACTCTGACTTCCAGTATAGACATACCATGTCCTGCGGATGTGTGGGATGAATTTTGTTGCCATCAATGACAATATTCATGAATCCATATAGTGTCTCTTGCCAACACCATCTTCCTCTTTCAGCCTATAAACCCATTTGTTTGGTAAAGCCTTTTTACCTGTAGGCAACTTACATAAATCCCAAGTCTAATTTTTTAGTAAGGAGTCCATTTCTTCTTTCATTGTAAGCTCCCAATGAACTTTTGTATCCACCTACGCAGCTTCATCATACCCTTCCGGTTCACTAGCATCTGTTAACAAAATATAATACAAAGAGGGAGAAAATCTTTTAGGAGGTCTACTTAGCCTTATTGACCATCTAACATTCACTGGAGTTTGTGGTATTACGTGTTGCTATTGCAAAGCATGAGGAACCACTAGAACATCATTATCTGGAGTATCATCCATCACCACATAATCCTTTTATTTCTTCTCATGCTGCTACAACTGATCTTTGTACAACACCTTCTCATTGAATACATCTCTGCTTCGCACAATTTTCTTATTTTCAACATCCCAAAGCCTATAACCAAATTCATCAATGCCATATCCAACCAAGATACATTTTTTTGGATTTTGCATCCAACTTGGTTCTATTTTCAGAATCTACATGTACAAATGCTTCACATCTGAAGGTTTTGAGGAAAGAATAACTAACCTTCTTACTTGTCGATGCTTCCTCTAAAATACCATAGCCCAAAGGAACTGAAGAACTTCTATTAATTAAATATACAGTAGTGTTGACAGCCTCTGCCCACATGTTTAAAGATAGCCCAACATGCAATCTCATGGTCCTTGCATGCTCCATTATTGTTCTATTCATGCATTCAGCTACTCCATTTTCCTATGGAATCCCTGGAACCATTTTTTGCCTATGAATTCCATTAAAGGAACAATAATCCTCAAATTCTTTGCTGCAATACTCACCACCATTATCAAATCTGAGACATTTTAATCTTTTACCCATCTCATTCTCAACCAAGCTTCTCCATTTCTTAAATGTTTCAAATACATTCAATTTTTGCCTAAGGAAATAAATCCAAACCTTCCTAGTTGCATCATCTATGAATGTAACATAATACCAAGAGCCACCGAGAGAAGATACCTAAGCTAGTCCCCATACATCTGTATGCACAAGCTCCAACTTTTCATCTTTCTTTTGCTTCCCATCCTTGAGATAATTGACTCTCTTTTGTTTGCCATACACACAACTTTCATAGAAATCCATATTAATGCATTTTAGACTAGGTAAAACTTTCTTAGAATGAAGTACCTTCATACCTTTTTCACTCATATGCCCAAGTCTGTTATGCCACAATGTTGTCTCAGAATCTACAACAACTGTTTCAGTCTCTTCTTGCAAACATACAACAATTGTTCCTGAACTTGTTTGTTTTTTCTCTACAATAGGTAAATTAGAAGGAATAGTATGACCTATACAAAGATATTAGTTGCCTACTTTCACACCTTTTGCTACTATTAAGGCACCTATTAAAACCTTCCAATTTTTATCAGTAAATGTACCAATGTAACCTTCATTAGCTAGCTGCCCTATTAAAATTAAATTCCTACTCAGCCTTGGAACATGCCTTACCTCTTGTAGTAGCCAGTGATTCCCATTCTACAACTTAATCTTAATTCTTCCCTTTCCAACAATCTAACAAGGTTCATTATCTCCCAAATAAACCAGCCCAAAATCCCCTTGGACATAATCAAGAAAATAACTTCTATGGGGCGTAGCATGAAATGAGGCTCCTGAATCTAAAACCCATGACTCATTAGCATTATCTAGGGAAAGAATCAAAGCATCATCTTTAGATTTATTACTTACCACATTTACCTCCTTATTGCCTTTTTGTTTGTCTCCTTTATTCTTCTGAGACCAACAATCTTTCTTCAGATGACCTAGTTTCCCACAGTACCAGCAATCCTTCTATCCTCTAGATTGGGACCTCTTGTCCTTTGATTTTCCTCATGACTTCCCATGACCTCCAAAACCTTTCCCTCTCTCCTTTGATCTGCCCCTGCTTTTTGCATTCAAAACACTACCTGATGTGGACCCTCCTGAGCTTTTCTCTCACATTTCCTCGCTAAGGATAACACCAATAACATTATCAAATTTCAAAGTATTTGAACTAGAAATAGTGTTACTTATAGCCATTACCAAGCTATTCCAGCTTTCTAGCAAAGAACATAAAACCAAGAGAGCCCTCACCTCTTCATCAAATTTTACTTTATAGAAGTTAATTGACTAGTAATCATATTAAACTCATTTAAATGATCTATTATAGATCTAGCTTCAATCATTTTCAGATTAAACAAATGCTTCATGAGAAATACCTTACTGGAGGCTGAGGGTTTTTCATACAATTTATCCAAAGCTTTCATCAATTCATCTATTGTCTTCGCTTCTATTATATTAAATGTCACAAATGGTGCTAGGCACAACTGAATGGTTCCTAGTGCCTTTCTGTCAAGAAGATTTCAATCCTCATCAATCATTATTGTCAGTTTCTTGGCTATATCTTCCAACAACCTCCATAAATCCTTCTAATATAGATAATCCTCCATCTACATCTTCCATAACTGATAGTTCTACCCATTGAATTTATCTACCTTCAATTTACCCTCATCTGTCATTGCTCCCACTCAACCGTGAGACCTTCTTGCAGATGATAATTAAACACAACCCACTCTGATACCACTTGTTAGGGATTGCATGAAGAAGATATCAATTAAATGCAAATAAAGATTAAACAGAGGAGCAGAGAAATAATAACAGCGAGAGACAAGTTTTAATGTGGTTCACCCAAACCTGAGCTACATCCACCAACAGATAGTCTAATATTATTATCCAGTAAATCAAACCGATTACAACCAGCAATCCTTGCAACTCAATACCACTACAAAATGCTAAAATACATCAATAAAAACTCTAACCCTTAGCCACTTTTATCAAACCTTATGTCAGTTACAAAAAATAGGGTTTTTTTATGTCAACCAACAATAAAAATAACTCCTACTACCCCTTGAACCTGTCTTGGGAGCACTGCCCCCAAATCCCCACAAGGGACGCTACCCCTTGACCTCATTAAATAATTTGGGGGGAAAGTGTGCTGATAAAAGTGGGATAAATTTAACCTCCGAGTCTGATTAGGCTCCATCTAACAATAGTTAGCAGATTCTCAAGGGGAAGGGGGATTGAATCCCCTTCCTTCCTTGAACTAGGAATGCTTTCGCAAAACTTATCTGATTGAGGATTCTCCTTGATGCTCTATTGTTCGTCATGGCTCTAGATCACCGATCAGGGCTTGTATCCCATTTGCACTTCCTCTTGAGCTGGATCCCCTTCATCCCTCCAGTTCTTTGGATGGGAAGCCAATGGCTTCCATTTATCCCATGCACCCAAACTAGAACCTCCTTCCCCAAAGGCACTCCTAAAAAGACATTTTTGAATGTTCTATCCTAGACACTTAAGGACTCTTTGATGCCATCTACCAAAGAACATGAGGATTTCTAATTTTCCATAGATCCTGACATTCACATCAATTTCCACTAGTATGTTCGGAGCTGAACCTTCCTTACTATTCGAATAATCTTCATCAATGCCTAAACAAGACCTTAATGCATCACCGATTTGAACTAGGGCATCCATACTCCAATACTCTTCCAAGAGACCCTCTAAAGTGAGCCATGTCAGAATCTTGTTGATTACATACTTCCATGGGTCAAAGTTTGGCATCCAGTTTATACAATGGATAATTGATCTGTTGAAGAGGATAGGGTTACCATATAGGATTTCATCTTTAAGATTTCTATCAATACATTCAATAAGAAAGAAAGAATTAGGGAGCTAATAGACACTTACCCTATCCTTGAAGGATCGACTCCACTAATCCATGATTTCCTAGTTAGGGAAACCTGTGCCACACCATTTTGTCAATAGAGCCCTATACTTCAAATGATCCACCATTGGGGTTATTGAATCAATGGGAAGCTAAAAAATTTTACTGCCCCTCAACCTCAAAAAATCTTGTGCCCTAATCTTTCTGTTTGTCGCGTTGTGTTGCCCCTGCCATCCAAACCCCTTGATGCCCTTGTGTTGTGAAAGAGGCCATTTCGAGAGCCGAGGGTCTTCCTTTTGATTTCTCTTTCCTCCTCCTAAAGGAATATCATTGGCACCTATAAGAATTGTGGGAGCACCTACATTGAGATTCACTGTTCTGCTTGAAGGCTATTGCTTGGTCTTAGAAAACCCCTTTTTCCACCATTTCCCAATTGGTTGTGACATCTCGACAAGATTTACACAATTTATTTTATACTTATTATCAAAACATTGTTAAGTAGGATGATTAAAATAAATATAATAATAATAAAATGAATAAAATATTGTATTATAGTATAAATTTGATATGTCAAATTGTAACAGTGTGGTAATGTCAAAATGACATTAATTAGTTATGTGAAAATTATAAAAAATTATACATACTTTTTAAAACATATAATGAAATAACATCTCATGATAAATGCTTTTGATTAAGTAAACTAGAAAAGAGGGAATAAATTCCTTTACAAAATATGCCCCAAGGGCAAAGCAAAAAAGGCCCCAAATGGCTAGAAATAGCACATCAACAATTGATTAAAAAACACAAAAAATAGAGTTCGACACATAATTAACCAAAAACTAGTGAAACTAAGAGCAAACATTGGCCCAGTCTTTTGTGAGGAATTTGTGCATTTCCTCATGTTGATCCATATAATCAATACCAACACCATGTTTATTTGACTCTAGCTCCTACAACATCGAAAGAGTGGTAGCTGAATGGTGCATGACTTTAGTGCTAAATCACACCATCACCTTCCAGCTATTCTCAAGCTCAACCACCTTGGCTTCAAGGGTAGAAACCTTCTTAGAAGTTTTCTCACAAATATCACACCTCTTCTCACTAGAAAGTTCCTCCTCATCAGCCACCTCATCTTCAAAATCAGGAGCATTCATCTCTGGGAACAAGTTATTTCCCTCCTCCCCTTGCAAATGATCCTTAGGAATGACATAGTATTCCTCATCCAAAATTTCCACCTCATCCTGAGAATCACTCGAAACATCAATTCCCTAGGAGTTTGGATGTTGACTATCCTATTGGACCTTTTCACATTTAGGGTCTTCTTAGCTCTAGTACCAACCACCTTAGATTGATTGACATTGGTTGAACCAACCTCATATTTACCCTTAACTTTCACCTTAGACTTATTGACATTGGGAGAAACAAGCATGTCCATATCCACAAACATAGTTTCTTCAACAGAATACTTGACCTCCTTCCCAGTTTGGAACTCTTTCACTTTCTTACTAGGCTGACCCAAATCCCCTTCCAGGTTCCTTTTGGTTGAGGAATTTTAACCCTATTTGAGATTGTAGAGACCCATTACCACATCCTTTTGAGCCTTAGTTTTTTACTTTGGGAGTTAGGTGTGACTTTTCCTTTGGAAGGGGGTTTAGATTTAGAGGAAGAACCCATTTGAATATCCCCAGTTTGACCTCTTCAACCTGGGGCAAGTTAAGAGGAGTTTTAGACATGAGATCCTTGGGAGTTGTAGATTCGTAAAATTGGTCACTCTTTGTGTCATCCCTAAACATCCCTAATTAATCCCTATTTATCCCTAATTCATCCCTATTCATCCCTAAACATCTCTATTCATCCCTAATTCATCCCCAAACTCCTCTAAACATCCATAAACGTCCCTAAATAACTATTTCTTCTACATTAACTAAATAAATGCATGTTTATACAGTTAATTAACCAATTCCCTTCAATCCATAATTTTACAATATTTTATTGTTAAAATCACTATTCACATACTATTCACTATTCATCCATACCCGCATCGGTACCTATATCAGTACTTATCCCTAACCAAAATGATTTATTAATCATTTATCTCCTTTCTCCATAGTCAAAACATTAGATAAATATAATTTATCTAATATCCCCTTATCTCATCCCATGAATTAAGAAATATTTGTATTTATTTAATTCCTATTTTCTACACTTTTGATTAGGTTATCCTAAACCTAATTAAATAACCTAATCCACCACTCACACAACCTAAACCCTAATCTAACCTTGGTCAAATCCTCTCCATTCCCCCAAATGTATAAAGGCATGGGCCTCTTATACATGTCCACATGACCTTCTTACAAAAGGCATGGTCAAGGACCCATGTACAAAGGTTCTTTTGGCCTCCATCCACTATTCCTCCAATTTTAAATTGGGCATGTAACCATGCTTCCAATTTAAAATTCAAATCAAATACAACTCATCCATTTTCCTCTAATTTTAATTGGGCATGTACCCATGCTCCTCAATTTAAATTTCTAATCAAATCCAACCCATACCTCCCATCTACTAAGACAATCTTATCCCTCCAATCTTCCCAAAGACCAATCTTGACCATCCATTCCTCCTTGATCCAAGGACATATCATCTCATCTAATCCTATCATTACACTTGTCAAGCTCTCTTTGCTTAAGATCTCTCAAGCATCCTCTGTTGCAAATATGTACCAAATCGGTGTTGTCATTGATGTCAACATATCCTTGTTGTCATTAGTGTCAACTGTATCTTGTTTAGAAGACTTGTATGTTAAGGATATTAAGAAAATTAGCCTCTCTAGAAGAAACAAATGAGTTACATATCTCTCTGCCAGAGACACTGAAAACAGTGTAGTTCAGTGAAGTAGATTGCTCCGCATCCCCAGTAAGATGAAGATTAGAGTCTGTGGACAAAAGGGTGTTGTAAAGGATTGTCGGAAGCTGCTCCAATTAAGATTTGAGGGATCCGCATGAAGAATTTGTGACATTTTTCCAATCTGAGTAGAACCAGGTTTTGTAATTGTTTAGAGGTGACAGATTGACAGAAACTTGGTCTGGATTGATCCATATTGAAATATTATGATCTTAAGATATAGAGGAGTATTTGGGATGTCAGTGTGTATCCTCAACTCAAGTGGTTTGGAGGTCTGCAAGCAATCTTTCTAGTGTGACAGTCATGACATTTGGTGTTCTTGAGTTCCCATATGAAGATGCAAGTGTTTTTGGTGATCTGAGGTGGTGCAGTAGTTCCTGTTAATTTCATTGTGCTTGTGGTGGTCTCTGAATTGACTTCCTATTGTGTTGGTGGTTTGCATTGAGGATTGAGCTTGTGGTTGAAGATTTTTCCTTGGGTGTTGCTGTTCTTTCCAGTCTTGGCCAACCGGATGCTTTGTGCATGTTGCAGATGATCTAAGAGAGGTTCTATGAAGTGTGGTGTGTTGTTCAAGGAAGATTTAAGTCCCAACTCTGTTTTGCCGATGGTATAGTGATTTGCATTAAGTCAGATGTTTGTAGTGCCGACCTTTATGTTTGTTCCAAGGTTGATGAAGCATATAAATATGTGTAGTTGAGTTGTGGAAAATCATCCTTATGCGAAAATGAAAAGATCCTAAGAAAGGAAGAAAGGCAGAGAAGAGAAGAGGAAGAGTAGTAAAGTATGAGGAGATAGCAAAGAAGTGTTTGGGGGCATAGTAGAAGTATTATGCGCTTAAATGGAACTGACCTTGGCATGAAGAAGATGTTGTTTTCCAGTTCAATATTTCTATGATAAACTTATAAATGTTTCTTTAGGTAGTGAGCCTCTTTTGAGCAGTGAGCTCTAGGTAGTGCACCTGAAGGCAAGTGCCTTCCCATTTTCTATTCTTTTAACAGAGAATAAATCTTGTGGGTTAACCCCCACCATGGTTTTTCCCTTAACTGGGTTTCCACATAAAAATCCTAGTGTCATATGTGTTGATTATGTTTCTACTCATGTGTTGTTGATTTATACTTTCATAGTTACATCATTAATCTGTTAATAAGTGTGGAAGAAGGTTAGATACAACAAAAGATAAAGTTTTTGAGACAACTGATTCACCCCTCCCCCCTCTTAGTTGTTTGCCCTTATTTCAACAATTGGTATCAGAGCCAATTCCTCTAAAAGAAGCTTGACTACTTGAGGAGATCCAAGATGTCAACATACAAGAAGGATAGTCTAAGATTTGATGGAACAAATTACTCTCTTTGGAAGAATAGCATGGAGTACCATTTGCAATGCATGGGTGATGCTTATTGGTTGATAACTAAGGATGAGTATAAGCCTCTGGAGAAATGTCCTTCAACTCTAGATGAACTTAAAGATGCTGAAAACAACATTCGAGCTAAAGAAGCCTTGCTGAGTGCCCTGACTGATACAGAAATGACAAATGTCCTAGAATTTAAAACTGCTCATGAAATCTAGAAGAAGTTGGAAACTCTATATGAAGGTGATTCATATGTCAAATGTGCTAAGTTGCAGAGCTTGAAGGGTAGATACAAAAATTTGAGGATGAGTGAAGATGAAAACATCACTTCTTACATGCAGAAGGTGAATGAACTTGTGTGCAGTATCAGGTGTGCTGGTGGAATTTTGGAAGAATCAGACATTGTTGGCAAAGTGCTCAGATCCTTACCTTCTTCATACAAGTATAGAGTTACTGCTATTGAGGAGATCAAGACTGTGACAACTGTTACAAGAGATTAGTTAGTTGGCAAGCTCTCAACATTTGAAATGAGTGAGTTTGGTTATTCTCTTCCTAAATCTAAATCTGCATTTAAGGCCAGTCTTTTTGGAAAGCAAAGATTTGATCTAGGTGAAAGCTCTTCAAGAAGACTAACTAGATTTGAGAAGGCAAGAAAGGATCTTGAAGAAGATGAATCGGAGCTTGAAGAACTTGAAGCTCTTTTTGCCAAAAGACTACCAAGAGGATCCATTAAGTATGAAGGAAAGTTGCCTTTCAAATGTTTTGCTTGCAATAAGATTGGTCATTTTGCCTCAAGATGTCCATAGAGGGTTTCAAAGCCAAGCCCTAATAGACCTAGGGTTCAGAAGAAATGCTACTATGTCCAAGAAGCTTCTGAAGAAGGAGTCACTGATGATGAATCTGATAAGGGAAGTACCTTAGGAAATGAATGGGTGTTCATTGCCATCAAAGAAGAAGATCTGGTGCCTATTGAATCTGCCAGTTGTGTGAATGTGGAAAGAGTCTTGGCTTCTCAGATTGAGTAAAAAGATGAATGGGTAATTGACAGTGGATGCTCTCATCATATGACAGGTGATAAGAGTAAGTTTGTAAGTATGGAAAGGTATGAAGGTGGAGTTGTGAAGTTTGGAGACAATTTAGCTAGTAGAATCCGTGGCAGAGGATCCATCTCTCTTGATGGAAAGAATAACACTAATGATGTTTTGTATGTAGAAGGGTTGAAGCATAATCTTCTCAGTGTTGGACAGTTGGTTGACAAGAGATATGATCTCTAATTCAAGGATGGAAAATGTAGAATTTTGGAAAGCTTCGGTACTAAGATTGCATCTAGTATACAGGCTAGAGGTAATATCTTTCATTTAAGTGGTATTGGTAAAAGTTGTTTGATTGCTCAGATTGATCAGAGTTGGTTATGGTATAGGAGAATGTGTCATGTAAACTTTGACAACATTGTCAAGATAAGTACTAATCAGGCTGTGAGAGATCTTCCAACGCTTGTAAAACCTACTAATAGCATGTGTAAGGAGTTTCAGTTGGGAAAACAAAGCAGAACTACATTCAAGAGTAAAGAACAATCTTCAACTGGATTGTTGGAACTTGTGCATACTGATTTCTGTGGTCCTACTAGGGTTAGGAGTTTGCAAGGAGACATATACTTTATGTTGTTGATTGATGATCACTCTTGGATGATGTGGGTCACTTTCTTGAGAGAGAAATCAGAGGCTCTTGACAAATTCAAAGTGTTTAGGGCTAGAGTGGAGAATGAGATTGGTGTGAAGATAAAATATCTGAGATCTAACAGAGGTGGAGAGTTTACCTCTAGTGAGTTTAATGCATTTTGTGAAAAGCATGGAATAAGAAGATAGTTTTCTGCTCCTAGGACTCCTTAGCAGAATGCAGTTGTGGAAAGGAAGAACTAGACTATTCAAGAGACTGCTAGAACTATGATTATGGAAGCAAATGTTCCACATGTCTATTGGAGAGAGGCTATAAGTACTACTGTCTACACTCTTAACTGGGTGCAGATCAAAGGTAATTTTGGTAAAACACCTTATGAACTATGGTTTGGTAATGCTCCTTCTATGAAATATTTCAGAGTTTTTGGTAGTAAATGCTATATCAAAAGAGATGAAGATCAAGGCAAGTTTGGTGCAAGCTGTGATGAAGGAATATTTCTAGGTTATTCTAATCAAAGCAAGGCATACCAGTGCTTTAACAAGAGATTGAAAAAGATTGTTGAAAGTGCTAATGTCAAGGTTGATGAAAGCAAGGAGAGACCTTCAAGGTTTTGTGGATATGAATCAGATGATCAAAATCAAAGTCCAAATGAAGGAAAGAAAGTTCAGTTTACTCCAAAGAATCCAATGACTCAAGAAGTTAATGCAAATGTTGAGGAACAAGTTCAAGAATCAAAAGTTGAAGAAAATCCCAAAACTCCCAGGTATGTAAGATTGAATCATTCTAAAAATTAGATTATAGGAGATAAAAATAAAGGTGTTCAAACTAGAAGAAGAATAGCTAAAGAACAAGAGGAGTATTATCTGATTTCAAAGATTGAACCAAAATCAATGAATGAAGCTTGTAATGATGAAAGTTGGGTAAAAGCAATGGAAGAAGAATTAATACAAATTGGAAAGAATCATACTTGGGATCTTGTTCCTAGACCTAAAAACAAAAATGTAATTGGAACTAAATGGGTCTTTCAGAATAAATTGAATGTAGATGGTGAAGTTGTGAGAAACAAAGCAAGATTGGTGTGCAAAGGTTAGTCTTAGGTAGAGGGAATTGATTTTGAAGAAAATTTTGCTTTGGTGACAAGAATTGAAGTAGTTAGATTTTTTCTTGCCTTTATTTCTTACAAAGATTTCAAAGTCTACCAGATGGATGTCAAGTCAGCATTCCTGAATGGAGAGTTGGAAGAAGAGGTCTACATTGAGTAACTAGAAAGATTCCAGTTGTTTGATCAAGCAGATAAGGTCTGCAGATTGAAGAAAGCATTGTATGGACTTAAACAAGCCCCAAGAGCATGGTATACAAGATTATATAAGTATCTACTAAAGTTAGGCTTTAGCAAAGGAACTACTGACAGTAATCTTTATTTCAAAATTAATTATGAACACATCTTGATTGTTGAGGTATTTGTTGATGATATCATTTTTGGTGGAAATGAGAGCATGTGTAAAAGTTTTGCTGATCAGATGCAAAGTGAATTTGAGATGTCCATGCTTGGTGAAATGAATTTATTCTTAGGCTTGCAAATCATTTAGTTAGAAAAAGGCATCTTCATATCTCAGTCTAAGTATTTGAAAGAGATGTTGAAAAAGTTTGGAACGGAGGATTCAAAACCAGTAAGTACCCTATGGTAACCGGATGCAAGTTGAGTAAAGATGATGATTCCCCTAAGATAGATAAAAAAAGGTATAGATCAATGATTGGAGGACTACTTTATTTGACTCATACCAAACTTGATATTATGAATGCAGTTGGCCTTGTTGCTAGATTTCATGTTGATCCCAGAGAATCTCATGTTGTAGCAGTCAAAAGAATTTTTAGATATCTGAAGGAAACATCTAATTATGGCTTACAGTATCCTAAGGGTGATGATTTCACTCTTCACACATATACAGATGCTAATTGGGTAGGAGATGTGGATGACAGAGAGTACTAGTGGAGGTGCATTTTTCTTGGGAAAGAGATTGGTTTCTTGGTTGAGCAAAAAGGAGGCAATATGTTTGTCTACTGTAGAGGCACAGTACATAGCAGCAGCAAGTAATTGCACTCAAGTTTTGTGGATGAAGCAAATGTTGAAGGATATCAAAGTTGTGTTTGAATAACCTATTACAATCTTCTATGATAATTCAAGTGCAATAAACATTTCAAAGAATCCCGTGTTGCATTCAAAGACAAAGCATATATCCATCAAGTTTCACTTTTTTGAGAGAGAAGGTAAATGAGAATGAAGTCAGATTGGATTTTGTCTCTTCAAAGGATCAGATTACAGATATCTTCACTAAGCCTCTACCTAAGGATACTTTTGAGTATCTCAGAGTGATGCTAGGGGTTATTACCCCTCCTGTTCAGAACTAAGGTGCACTAATGTGCATCAGTCTGGTGGAATTCACAGTCATACCTTGTGATTTGGATTGGTGTTAAGGAGTTTCTATTCAAGTGATGCAAAGTAGGGGAACACTTATCAAGTCTCACAAACATGAGTGACTGATCTTGGAGGGAAGGACAACAAACTTGCACATCATGACACCTACAACCTCCATTCATGAGCCTAACTTGGTTTGGATGTATGAGATGATTTTCAAAACTTTAGGAGTGAATGAGACATGTTATTTTGACCAATGGAGGCTTATCAAACTCATAAATTAGCCTAGCAAGTTGTCCTACCCAAGGTTCCTTCACAAATGGCCTATTTTCCTTATAGCCCTAAAAATGCAGTTTAGATGGCTTAACTCCAAAACTTTCCAAACAAATCCTAGAAATATTTAAATTTTTAGATACCCATTATGGCCATATATAACATACTTGACATGAAGGGTACATTTTTTTGGAACACAAGCCTCTAAAAATGTCTGTTCTTGCTTTTCCAAGGGGTAATTAGCCCTAGGTTAACAAAGGAAGTACCCTACCAGAGTGACCCAGAACTTTTTAACCAATTATAGAAGTTAGTATGGATTAAAAATGGATGTATTAAATAGGTTTTGGACCTCCATGGGCATTAGAAACAAGTTTTCCAACTAAATCTTCCTCTAGCTATCACCAATGGCTTAATACATAGAGATATCAAGCCAAATCTTCCTCAAATCTTGTCTTGGACTGCTCCCCTACACCTGCACACAAAGACCATTATATAATATACCTACATAGACCCAAAAAATCCATTTTGGTGCTCTAACTCAAAGATTTGGGTCAGAACCCCATAAAACTCCTAAAGCCCTACCAAACCCTCCTAGAAACAACAATTTTGGGACAACATTTTGTTCTTCTTTCTCCTGCAATTTCAAGACACCCAAATAGACTGAAATGAAAATTAAAACATGTATTTACATCATCCAAAATGTGATATTCCTTTAAATGGATGTACGGGTGAGTATTGCAGCAAAGAATAGCAATTTTCACAGTAAAAAGCAGCAAACAGTCTTCTTTTCTGTATTTTCTCTTTTCCAACTTCAATGATATGTTTTCCATGACCTCGAGGGGATAAATACAATCCAAATCATCACTATATTTTGTGCAAGATTCTTTTCCTATCTAAAAAGGCAAAAAAAAAATTCCCTAATTTCCCACTAATTTCACTGATTTTAGCCTCGAGACTATTTTTTTTCCAAACATAGCACATGCTATTTGCAGTTCCAATACTAGTTGACTTCTAGAATAGAGGGAGTGGTTTCTATACTAGAGAAAGTGGTCTAACTCAGACCTTATTACAATAATAAATTAATACATGACTCCACCTAGGCTCATAATGAGTATAAAATCCAAAATTTAAGGCTCCTAGTGAGCATACAAGTCAAAATTAACTATGGTGGTCTCTGCACCATACAACCGGGGTAAAAATATTTCAATCTCCTGATGAAATGAGCTCTTGGACAAAGGCTCCATGTTGTTTGATATCTTCTTTTGTCATCCATGTAGCATCTTCAATTGGCAAACCATGTTATTTCACCAAATGTTCATTATAGACTTTATTTCTTGTCCTCTTAATCTCTCTTGTGTCTAAAATAGTTTCAAGTTTCACTGGCTGACTAGGTGGAAGATCCCTTATCTAATACTCATTAGTAACATCTTCAGCTTCCTCATCTGCAACATTAGATCCTTTGCAAGGATATAGGTCTGCAACATTGAAAATGGGGGAGATAGCAACTCCAGGAGGGAGTTCTATCTCATAGGCATTTTGACCAAATTTGTGGACCACCTTGCAAGGTCCTATCTTCATCATCATCATCTTTGTATATCTACCCTTGGATAGTCTCTCCTTCCTCAAATGAGCTAGTACCATGTCACCTACTTTGTATTGAACATCTCTTCTTCTTAGATCAGCCTTCTCCTTGTACTTGGCAACACTCTTTTCAAGAGTTTCTCTTACTTGGTGATGTATCTCCTTCATGGATGTGGCAAAGTATTCTCCTTGTGCACTTCTATTGTCTACTCCCCTTAGGTCTCTCAGATCATAAATGCCTCTTGGCTTCATGCCATACACTACTTCAAAGGGTGTTCTTCCAATGCTCCTGTTAACAGAGTCATTGTAGGCATATTCGGCTTGGGGCAATAGTAGATCCCATGACTAATTATGCTCCTTTGTTAGACACCTTAATAGGTTTACCAAAGACCTATTTACAAGCTCAATTTGACCATCTATTTGGGGATGGTAGGTAGAATTGAGAGTTAGATTTGTTCCCAGCTTCTTCCACAAAGTTCTCCAAAAGTGACCAATGAACTTGGAATCTCTGTCAGACACTATTGTCAAAGGTAATCCATGGATTCTTATAATTTCCTTGAAGAATAGACCAGCAATATGAGAGGCATAATTAGTGGACTTACAAGCAATGAAATGTACCATTTTACTAAATCTATCTACAATAACAAAAATGATGTCATAACCTCTTTGTGTCTTGGGCAGACCTAGAACAAAGTCCATGCTGATTGACTCCCATGGCTGATTGGGTATTGGTAAAGGTTGATATAAACCCTCATTAGAACTTGATCCTTTAGCCCTCTGGCATATCACACAACTCTCCACAAACTTCTTCACATCATTATGCAGCCTAGGCCAATGATAAAACCTCTTGACCTGCTCCAAAGTTTTGTCATAACCAAAGTGACCACTTAGGCTGCCACGGTGTTTTTCCTTGATTAAATTTGCTTTCATGGAGCATCTTGGCACACACAACTGAGGTCCCTTGAACAATAGACCATCTTGTACCACAAACTCAAAAAATTCATTGTGAAAAACATCTTGGGACTGATTTCAAACAACAAAAAAAGTACTGAAATCTTCATCATTCTCATACATACCTTTAAGTGCATCAATACCTACACTTTGCAACTTGATCTCCTAAACCATAATGGACCTTCTACTCAAAGCATCAACAAATTTGTTTTCTTGTCCTTTCTTATGTTTGATGGTGAATGTGTAGGCTTGCATATACTCCATCCACTTCATGTGTCTGTGACTTAGCTTATCTTGGTTGTTCAAGAAATTCAAAGCATGATTGTCTGTGAAGATAATAAACTCCTTAGGAAATAGATAGTGCCTCCACTTCTTGAGTGACTGTACCATAGCATAGAGTTCAAGGTCATAGGAAGAGTACTTACTCTTTGCTTTATTGAGTTTTTTACTAAAGAAAGCAATCGGTCTCCCATCTTGGCTTAGGACTGCACCTATGGCATATCCACTTGCATCACACTCAATGGTGAACACCTTGCTGAAATTAGGGAGTGCAAGAATGGGTTGTTGAGCCACCCTTGTCTTCAAATACTTAAAGCTTTTCTCAACTTCCTTAGTCCATTGGAACTTCTTCTTATCTCCTTTGATAGTATCAAGAATAGGAGAACAAATATGATTGAAATTTTTGATAAACTTTCTATAAAATGTAGCCAAACCATGGAAACTTCTTACCTCTGTTGCTGTTTTAGGAGTTGGCCAGCTGATTATGGCTTCTACCTTGGATGGATCCATCTTGAGTGTGCCCTTGGAGATCACAAATTCAAGATAGACAAGCTCCTCTTTCATGAATTCACATTTCTTGAGGTTGATCATTAGCTTCTCCTCATTCAATCTCTTCAACACCATGTCCAAGTGTTGCAAGTGTTCTTCTTTGGTTTTGTTGTACACAAGAATGTCATCTAGATAGACCACCACAAATTTTCCTATGAAATGCTTCAAGACTTCATCCATGAGTCTCATAAATGTAATTGGGGCATTTGATAACCCAAAAGGCATAACTAGCCATTCATAAAGACCTTCATTTGTCTTGAATGATGTTTTCCATTCATCACCCTCTCTTATCCTTATTTGATGATAACCACTCTTTAAATATATCTTAGAAAAGTAACATGCATCACCCAAACTATCCATTAGATCTTCTATCTGATGAATTGGAAATCTATACCTGATGGTTATCCTATTGATGGCTCTAGAATCAGTGCAAAGTCTCCATTCTCCACCCTTCTTAGGTGCTAGGCTAGTTGGAATAGCATAGGGACTCAAACTCTCCTTGATCAACCCTTTGTCCAATAGCTCTTGGATCTAATTTTTGACCTCTTCATTTTGCTGTGGTGTCATCTTGTATGCTGCCTTGTTTGGAAAACTTGCACTAGGGATGAGATCAATGTGATGGCTTACATCTTTGACAGGAGGCAATGAACTTGGTAGGTCTTTCACCACTATGTCTTCATACTTGTCCAATAGGACCTACACCTCCTCTAGTATCTTTTCTACCTCTATTTCTACCTTGGCTGATATAGGCTTGCCAATGATGGCATATCCTACCTCTTCTTCTTTCAAAGTCTTCAAAAATTCTTTTTCTTTCACCATCATCACACTTGGTCCTTCATGGATTGCTGCACCATCTTCTTTTATGGGTGTAAGATTGTAGGTCACTCCATCCTTCACAATCATGTATGTATTCTCTTCTCCATCATGTCTGGCCTTTCAGTCAAATTGCCATGGTTTGCCTAAGAGAAGATGGCATACATCCATAGGGATGATATCACACAAGATCTTGTCCTTGTAGCCACAAATGTTGAACTCCACCCAAGCTTGTTCATTCACAAGTACTTGCTGACCCTTATTGAGCCATGATACCTTGTAGGGTGTAGAGTGAGGAATCTTCTTTATCTTCAACTTTTCTACCATTTCTAGAGACACAAGATTGTCAGTAGAAGTAGAATCAACAATCACCTTACATACTTTTCCTTGTTCTTTGCAGAGTGTTATGAACAAAGCTTTTCTCTATGGAGGCTATTTGGCTGATGGTACCTTCAGCAATGTCATTCTTATCATTAAGGATTCTCCTACCTCTAGGCTTGCATGTACAGAATGTGAGTTTACACTCTCTTGGTCCTCCTCTTGCACTATGTGGACTCTTCTATCACCTCCATGTGAACTTGATGCTTGTTTGTTTGGACATTTGAATGCAGGATGTCCAACTTGATTATAGTTGTAGCACTTTCCTATGAAGGTGCTTGACCCTCTACCATGGCCTCCAAACTTGCCTCTACTATTTGATCTCCTTCCTCTAAAGCTACCTATTTCACTCGATTCTCCTCTTGGTTCATGGTTCTCCTTGTTGCTGTCATTTGTTTCTCCTTGCTACTTTTGTCCTCTTCCACCAAAGTTTCCTCAAGTTCTTTCCTCTACCCCTTCCATTTTGTTCTTGTTTCCTATTGATCTTCTCCTCAGCTCTTACTGCCAACTGGAAGCATTCTTCCACATTCCTGGGTGTAGTGAGACTTAGTTCATATTGGATATTGAACCTAAGCCCATTCATGTATCTAGCAATCTTCTCAATTTCATCCTCATTATGACCAGTTCTCATACTGAGCTTATGAAACTCCTCTGTGTAGGCCATTACATCCATCTCTTTCTATTTCAAGTTTTGTAACCTTCTAAAGGTTTGAATGGCATAATCTTTTGGAAGGAATTGACCCTTCACCTTGGACAGCATCTAGTCCCATGAATTGAATTTGGTTTTTCCTTGTCTTATTCTCTCTGACTGAACATAGTTCCACCATGTCAGTGTTGCTCCCTTCAACTTGGTCTTTGCCAGTTTGACTTTCTTCTATGCAGGCATCTCTTTGTACTCAAAGCAGTTATATAAAGCATCAATCTAGTGTAGTACATCCTCATTGTTCATCTTACCCTCATACATGGGCAACTCCATCTTGACATCAGTGCTTTCTCCTTTCATAGTTTGCAGCATCTTCATAAACCTTTTTGCATCTGGATCCATCTCTGTCTCATTGGATCCCTCTTGAGGGTCTACATTCTCACCCTCACACTCTTGGTCACTATATTCCTCAATGACCCCACCTCTTCTCAAGTTTTCTTCAATGGCTGCATGTCTAGTTAGGACTCCTTGAGATTCCTTCATCAATCTCACTTCTTTAGTGAGGACTGGACTATTTTTAGGAGGGATTTTGTACTCCTTCTTCACACTTTCCAAAATCAAAACTTGTGCTCTGATACCACATGATGTAGAGTAGGGGAACACTTATTAAGTCTCACAAACATGAGTGACTCATCTTGGAGGGAAGGACAACAAACTTACACATCATGACACCTACAACCTCCATTCATGAGCCTAACTTGGTTTGGATGAATGAGATGATTGTTAAAACTTGAGGAGGGCATGAGACATGTTATTTTGACCAATGGAGGCTTATCAAACTCATAAATTATCCTAGAAAGTTGTCCTACCCAAGGTTCCTTCACAAATGGCCTATTTTCCTTATAGCCCTAAAAATGTGGTTTAGAGGGCTTAACTCCAAAAATTTCCAAACAACTACCAAAAATATCTATCTTTTTAGATACCCATTACGACCCTCTATAACATACTTGACATGTAGGGTACATTGTTTTAGAACACAAGCCTCTAAAAATGACTGTTCCTGTTGTTCCAAGGGGTAATTAGCCCTAGGTTTACAAAGGAAGTACCCTACCAGAGTGACCTAGAACTTTCTAACCAATTCCAGAAGTTAGTATGGATTGAAAATGGATGGATTCAATAGGTTTTGGACCTCCATGGGCATTAGAAACAAGTTTTCCAACTAAATCTTCCTCTAGCTATCACCAATGGCTTAATACATAGAGATATCAAGCCAAATCTTCCTCAAATCTTGTCTTGGACTGCTCCCCTGCACCTGCACACAAAACACATTGTAGAATATACTCAAATATTTGGGTCAGAACCCCACAAAACTCCTAAAACCCTACCAAACCCTCCTAGAAACAACAATTTTGGGACAACGTTTGTTTCGGTGGAGTATGCAAATTTAGAAGAGAACCAAAAGACTCTTCCATTAGGGGACATTTGTCATTTTGGTGAATCTTGCAAGAACTTTATACCTTGCAAAGTGAAGGAGGAGAGTGGGTTGCCCTCTCAAACCACTCCATTAGACATATCCCTCATCTCACATACTTAAGACTCATACACCTTGAGTGTATCGAGGATATCCCTTAGAAGCCTGTACATCCTAGTTTAAGACCTTTCAATCATATGAGATTGTAATGCACTTGATACTAGTGAGGTCCAAGAAGTTACTCACCACACAAGCCACATTGAATCTATCACCAAGTGCAAATGCCCTCTAGAAATAGGCATGCATGTCATGTATGCTCTCACCTTGTTCCATAGAGTGATCTTGGATGATCAAAAGATGTTAGTTTCCTCCTCATGGGACTTTCATGTTACACCTACATAAAAGAAGTGAAGTGGGATTATGATCTTATACAATCCTATCTTACTAAATATAGGTTTTTGATGTGTTTATCATGTCTTCATTTTCAAAACCTGTAAATCCCCTTAAATCCAAATCAACTCAAAATCCTTTGTAGTAATTGTGCATGTATGTGTGCTTATTTTATTACAAAGTTGCCTAAGTTCAAGTACCTAAGCCTTGCTTAATCACCCATCTCAATCCTCATCCTAATCATCCATTTTCCTCTTAATACATATTATCCTAATCCAATTTCTTCCTAATCCACCTTGTCTCAATCCAGTTCCTCCTAATCACTCATCCAGTTACCCAATTTCATCCTAATCATTATCCTAATCCATCACCATTGGACCCTAATCCCAATCAAATTGCCCAATCTAATCAAGGTCCTAATCCTAATCCATTGTCCATCTCACCCATTTCTTAAACATCATCATCATTCCTACTTAATCCCATAATTTGATATTAATCATATCCCCATCTTTGAGATTAATCCCATCCTATCATTCTAATCACCTTCTAATTCAATCATTTATCCCTTATTCATTTTACCTAATCATCCCTAAATCCATCTTCTAATCCATTTTCCATTATCCTAATCATATCACTTTCATCCCAATCCAATTTTCCATCTCCATCCTAATTCAATCCTAATCACTTCCTCATCCTCTTAATACAAATCCCTTATCCTCATAATCCCAACTCTCTTCCACATCTAATACAATCCATTATCCTAACCACCTTATACTAATCATCTATCCATCTAATCCTACATCAATTATCCATCTCATTCATTTCCTAATCATCATAATTATCCTAATCAATTCTCATCATTATTCATAATCAATCCCATCCTTTGAGCATAATCCAATCCCATTATTTGAGCTTAATCAAGTCTCTCATAATCCACTTCATCCTTAATCATAATCCATCTTCATCATCCAACCCTAATCCATTCCATCCCTAATCTTAACCCAATCCATCTCCCTAATCAAACCTATCATCCATTCTAATCCAATCCCATCAAATATCCCAAATCCATTCATCCACTAATCCCTAATTGTATTCCAATCATCGCTAAATCAATTCTAATCATAATCCCATAGTTGAGATTAAATCCAGTTCCATCCTAATTGTTAGCAAGAAATGTAGAGGGATACTGGTCCGGAGATCCGATCCTTAGACAAGTCTTTGTAGTCAGTTTATACCCTGGTCAAGTAGCTAGAGATTGACAACAAAACATAAAGAATACCATAACAGAACATCACATAAACATCATAATAAGATAACACACATAATTACTCGCTACTGGCATACTTCTATAGATATATTAGCAGAATGCAAATGTATACATCCATTGTTCATCCTTTGGCATAGTTACATACATGACCTCTATGTCATGGCTTACATCATAATATACTTCTATTCTCCTATCGTGCTTGCTTACATTGTACTACTCCTATCTATATATATTATATCTATTCTATCAAGGGATGTGTCTTCTATTCGCTTTCAGCCTCTGCATATTGTATAATCTCCTTCAATCATCTCTGTTCTTTTTCATGTAACCTGCTAATGTCATCATACCCCCACAAAATTGTGTCTTGTCCTCAAGAAATGCAAATTCAATTGCTAGGTAGGATTGTCTTGTAGATTTGATTGAGTTGTGTTAGACTTGTATCCCACTGCTTCTTGGCCTTAATCACCATGGCTATCTATCCTTCTACTTTCATTTATGTTTCCTTTTCTTCCTCTATACTTACCAATGTCTTTATATTCTATGTGGTTTGTTTGGCCTTTGCAAAACTATCAGTTAGGTTAGCTAATCTCAAGTTTACTACCTCTCTCAACTATTTTATTTGACCCTTTATCTGATCCCTTTTTTCTTGGAGCTGCTGATGTTGGTTATGCAATGTCTCCATCCATGCTCGTATCATTCCCATCTTGTCTGCTAGAGGGTCATACTATGCCACCACATTTGTGATTTCAAGCTCTAAAGCATCCATTTGATCTTTTATTGCTTTTGTGGATTGTGGCCATTTTAGACAAAACTAGTATAGTATATTAGCCTCTATTATGCTCTATTGAAGGTTCTTTATGTGTCTTTAGCTAAGTGTGTGCTTTGGCACACTTATTAGTCATTTCCACTAGTCTTTTCTTGTTCAGTTGTTCTGTTACCTTCTTCTCTAGCTAGCTAGAGTACTCCTTGAACCCTTGCATTAATTGTTTCAACTGATCTGACAGGGGTAAGGTAGTATCTCTTGGTGTCTCTTACATCTCCTTTGCTAATGTGTCCACCACATCCTGTAAGAGTTCACTACCTTCCATGTGTTGCTTCAAAATTTTTGCTCTATCAGAGGAGTGAAACACATCACCCAGTTGTAGCTTCTGTATTGGGGATATTCTAGCAAGGTTTATCTGTCCTTCCACTACTGGAAGCTGTAGTAACTATGGTATCAAGATTGGTGTTCTTTATTTTTGTTGTTCTAAAACTTCTTTGATAGACTCAATAGAAGATGAGGCCTCTGAAATATCAGTTTGATCTAGTTCCCTTTGTTCATCTATATGCTCCCCTCTTCCTTCTTCCTTATCCTTTGGATTCTCTATTTGTTGTTATGTATTCCTCTCATCCATCCTTGTGTTCTTTGAAGGGAGTACCCCTTGTGTTGGAGCTTCTAGAAAAATGTCCTCTATTCTATTCTCTCCCACTGTCAGTGTCTCAGTATTATGTGGAGGTGAAGGTGCTGGCTATTGTTGTTCTTGTTCTTTAATAGCTTGGTATATCTTTGTTGTCACCTCTTATATTTCATTTTGTATTTGCTCCTCTACTTTCTTGTTCCCAATCATGAGGGTATCTACCCTATGTTTTTTTTTCTCAACTCCATGGCTTTTTGTATAAATTTATTTTTCTCTTCTAGTGACAATGTGTCACTAAGTTTATTAATAGAATCTTGCATTATTCGTTCCTCCAATTGGTTTCTCCTTTCCCTCAGTGCTTCTATTAAGCTCTCCAGGAATACCTCCATTATTTCATCTAATATTTTATTCTTGTCCCTCATGTATTGTATCGTAGCAATTAATATCATTTGTTTATTTTCTTTAGATGAATCTTCATATAAAAGAGCAGTTTCTTTTAACATACCTACATTCTTCATTGCATTGATCAGTGCCTCCAAATTATAAAGCTCATGTGCCAGATCCTCTGATCCTTGTGTTTCTAGTTCCTCCTTTGGTTTCTTTTGTTCCTTCTTCTTTTTATTTAACTTTGATTGCTGCTCATCTCCTTCTTAATTTGACTCAATTTCCTTTGGCATTTTCTCATTTTTCATCCCTTTTGCTTGAATTTTCTACTGGGGGTCTTCTTCTCTGTGTTCCTCTTCATCCTTGATAGTACTTCTGATGCTGCTCTTCCTCCAAATGATACAATAGAGGATGATGGTGCCTATGAGGATGTCCTTTCCAATCTCCTTACTTCCAGAGCCTCTTTACTAGGTAGGGGAGCTAATGCGGCCAACTTATGGGCTAAGATTGTTCCCTTCTCTGGAAGTCCCCATAGTTTATGCAACCTTTCTCTATTCTTATCTAGATTTTCCTCTACATCCTTCTTATGTTTCTTATCCATAACCTTTGAGTTAGTGGTGCAGGAGCACCTAACCTACAGTGGCCTCCATGAGGTATTTAGTTATTTTATGCTTAGTTTTATATTTTCAATAAGGTCCTAATTGGACATTCAATGTAATAAGGTCTATTTGACCAAGATATGCTATTTTTAGATCAGTTGGTTAGAGTTAGTTAGAGTCTGTTGAACAGCTGTAGTTCCCAGCCACTTGGAGAGATTTCCTAGCCGCTTGGAGGCAAGTCTGTACTACCAGTGGTAACTAGATAAATACCCTCGTACAGATCAACTGGGATCATTATGTTGTGAGAAGTTGCATTAGGCTGTTGGAAGACAGAGTACTGTAATTGCATTTCTGCAAGCAAATAAAGATTCTGTTTGTGTTTTGATCACTTGATTTGTTTAATCAACTGGTGGTTCTGTGGCTGGATGGATTTGATTATCCATTCCCTGGGTTGATTCTGTGAATCGGAGGAATGGCTATGTATAGTAGTTTAGGGTTTAGTTTGCATTTTCTGTTTGTCCGCATGCATGTTTACAGATTCGTGGTTGAGAAGTGTTGAAAACCCTAGCATGGGTATGTGCTAGGTCGTGTAGATCAAAAAGGGTCTGAGAAGTCGCCTAGGAAATGGATCGGGCCATCACTGGAGTTTGCGTGGATCAAACTATGAAAATCCATGAAGTTCTAAAAAATATACAATTTGTGTATATATCACTTTTGTATGTGAGATATACAATCCGTGTGTATATCGCATTCACATGTTATGTGTATGTCGCACTTGTCCATCGCTTGTGTATCGAGTGAGAAAACAGGTCGAGAATGCATGTTATGAAGATGCAAAGTTAAAAATCATATTGGATATACAATTCCTGTGTATATCACTTTTGTATGTCAGGTTCAATTTGTGTGTATACCCTTGTTGCATGTGCAGACAGTTCCTGTGTATCCAACAATTGTATCTAGTGGGTTTGTATGTGTTGAATGTACATCACAAATGTACATCAGGTTATACAATTTATGAGTATATGTCTTTTGTATGTCGAAGACAGTTCGTGTGTATACGCCAATTGCATGTGAAGATAGTTACTATGTATCTGTCAGTTGTATGTTTGGTTTGCATGTGATAAATGTACATCGGTCATGCACATGGGGTTGATACAAAGTCAATAGTCAGCAGATCGCAGAAGGAATATTTTGAGGAATATTTGTTGATTGCATATTTTGTGATTGTATATTTGGTTGTATGTCCGAACATACATTCCACAGATACAAAGAAGTCAATGACAGTCAAACATACATTGAGGGCATATCTGGAGGAATATTCGGTGAATGTATATTTTGGTTTGTATGCAGTGAAGATACAATGAAAGATACAAGGGTTGATGGGTTGAGGTGGTAACCCGCATGTATGTTCGAAGGGTTTTAGGTCTGCGGATATAAGGGGTGACCGGCAGTAGGAGGTAAGGGTACCAGTTTGGCAGGTTGAAATTTGTATGTATGTGGCAAATACGTTAGAGTGACAAAGGAGATTGGTAGGAGGTTTAAGGTGTTCGCCGATAGCGAAGCTCCCGCCGATAGGCAAAAAGTCGAGTATCCATCAGTGAGAGAAAGGGCTTCGGTGGTAAACGGTTTTATTTCACCAATGATGGTTGGTCTGGCTGACAAACAATACAAATGCTTCATCGGTGAAACATAGGTGATCGAGTCATGGTTATTTTGTCCGGTTGATGGAGGATGTTTTGCCGATGGCAAACAAAAAGGGGACTTTATAAATTAAAGTTTGTGTGCATATTTGGAAATGCATAAACATACATTGATAATTGTATGTTAGGGTTTTAGTGTTGGATACTCTGCATCATAGTGGTATCAGAGCTCAGCAAAAGGTTTGGGATGTTGTGTGTTGATTTTGTCACTGAGAAGGCAGAAGTAGAGGATTGAGAGGTTGACAAGATGCCTCCTAAAGGTAATGGTACTGCAAGAGAGTTGTAGGAGATGAAGGAAAAACATGCCAGAGAGATGAGGAAGATGAAGGAGCTTGCTGAAGCACTTCAAGAAAGGCTTGCAGCCTTGGAAATGAACAAGAAAAGAGAGGTAGAAGATAGTGAATTTGAGAAAGAAGATGATGCTGAAGAATTTGAAGAGGTAGATGAAGAGCTGAATGCTGAAGATCAGAGATTTGCAAAATTGTTAAAGGTAGTGCAGAGTGAGAAACCTAAGGTAAAGGTTGATGTTTCAAAGTATAATGGAAGTTTGGATGAAGATGAGTTACTTGATTGGATTGCTGCATTAGAAAATCACTTTGAATGTGAAGATGTTGCTGAGGATCAGAAGGTAAAGATTGCAAAGACCAAGTTAGGAGGTCATGCTTTGGTATGGTGGGATTATGTACAATCCGAGAGAAGGAAACAAGGAAAGTCAAAGATCACTTCATGGGATAAAATGGTAGCAAGGATCAAGGGTAAATTTTTACCCCATGATTATGAAATTCAGATGTTCAAGAAGCTACAATTTTTGAGGCAAAAAGAAATGGATGTGAAGGCATACACTGAGATGTTTTACAAGTTGAGCATGAGACCTGGTCATCATGAGAAAGAGATAGAAAAGGTGGCTAGATACTTGGCTAGTTTGAGATTGAACATACAAGATGAGTTAGTTTTAGCTAACCCAAGGAGTGTAGAGGATTGTTATCAAATGGCAATCAGGATTGAAGAAAAGATGAATAGAAGACAAGATAAGTCCATGAGAGGAAGAGGCAGCAATGTAAGAGGAAGAGGATCAGCTCCTACAACAAGACATGGCAATGAGGGTCAAGAAGACACTGGTAAAGGACAAGAGCAGTCTGATTTCAGAGGTGGATGGAAAGGCACAAGAGGTAGATTTGGAGGTGGTAGAGGTTCTACTACATTTTCTGGTAAGTGTTACACTTGTGGTGGATATGGGCATCCATCTTTCAAATGTTCAACAAAAGCAACAAGTTCAGGAGGAGACAAGAGGGAAAATTTGATCCAAGAAGCTGATAAACAAAGTGCAAGCAACTCAAACACTCAGCAAAGTGTGAAGGAGACTCCTGATAATTATGGGTATCTGGAGGAGGGAGAAGCATTGATGTTAAGAAGGACAATCTTGAAGACATCAAAGGATATGATGCAAATAAGAGCTCTTTTCAAGACCACATGCAAGAGGAAAGGTAAAATATGTAAGGTTGTAATTGATTCTGGTTCTACAGATAATATGGTATATTAGGAAATGGTGGATAAACTAAAATTGGAAAGGATTCCACATCAAAATCCCTACAAAGCATCTTGGGTAAGTGATAGTCAATCACTTTTGGTATATGAACAGGCATATGTTGATTTTCAAATTGGAGATTATCAGGATAGAGTTTTGTGTGACATATTGCCCATGGAATGTTGTCACCTACTATTGGGTAGGACATGGCAATTTGATCAGAGACTACTGTATGATGGGTATGCTAATACCTACACCATCAAGAAAGATGGGAAAACTATTGTGTTGGTACCATTACAGGAAGAAGCTACAGCATAGAAGGTAGCCAAAATCATATTAGTGGGAAAGAAAGAGATTGTGAAGATGCCTACAGTAGTAGGCATAAAGGCAGTTGAGGATACTATAGGGAAAGAAGTTGTTAAGGACAACAGTTTGAAGAAAGGTTTAGTTTTGACTGACAGGGGTCAACCACAGACCAAACATCAGGTTTATGAGCATCCACAAATTAATTGGCAAGACAAGGAGGTGATTGTAGTTGGGACTATTGTTTGTCTTATAAAAGTTGTAAGGAAGACAGATTTGAACATTGTAGAAGTTCAAGAAGCAATACCTAAGGTTATTCAGTCAGGTATTCAGACAGAGGTGCTGGTAAGACAAACTGGCAAACACAGGGTATGTATGAATAGAGCCTACATTGACAGGCATAAGGGTTTACTTTCTAAACAACAAGTTGCAGTTTAGAAATCTTGGAGCAGCCATGAGACAACAGAGTATAAAGTTGGAACAGGTCAGAGAACTGAGATGGCAAAGAGTAAAGGTGGAATTCTTCCACAACCTAACTCATGGGAAATGAGTTCTTTTTCTGTTGGGGAGTATGGTGCAGGAGCACCTAACCTATAGTGGCCTCCATGAGGCATTTAGTTATTTTATGCTTAGTTTTATGTTTTCAATAAGGTCCTAATTGGATATTCAATGTAATAAGGTCTATTTGACCAAGATATGCTATTTTTAGATCAGTTGGTTAGAGCTAGTTAGAGTCTGTTGAACAGCTGTAGTTCCCAGCCGCTTGGAGGCAAGTCTGTACTACCAGTGGTAACTAGTAAAGATCAATTGGGATCATTATGTTGTGAGAAGTTGTATTAAGCTGTTGGAAGACAAAGTACTGTAATTGTATTTTTGCAAGCAAATAAAGATTCTATTTGTGTTTTGATCACATGATTTGTGTAATCGATTAGTGGTTTTGTGGCCGGATGGATTTGATTATCCATTCCCTCGGTTGATTTTGTGAATCAGAGGAATGGCTATGTACAATAGTTTAGGGTTTAGTTTGCATTTTCTGTTTGTTCGCATGCATGTTTATAGATTTGTGGTTGAGAAGTGTTGAAAACCCTAGCATGGGTATGTGCTAGGTCGTGCAGATCGAAAAGGGTCTAAGAAGTCGCCCAGGAAACAGATCGGGCCATCGCTGGAGTTTACGTGGATCAAACTATGAAAATCTGTGAAGTTCTCAAAAATATACAATTTGTGTATATATCACTTTTGTATGCGAGATATACAATTCGTGTGTATATTGCATTCGCATGTTATGTGTATGTCGCATTTGTCCATCGCTGGTGTATCAGGTGAGAAAACAGGTCGAGAATGCATGTTATGAAGATGCAAAGTTAAAAATCATATTGGATATACAATTCCTGTGTATATCACTTTTGTATGTCGGGTTTAATTTGTGTGTATACCCCTATTGCATGTGCAGACAATTCCTGTGTATCCGGCAATTGTATCTGGTGGGTTTGTATGTGTTGAATGTACATTGCAAATGTACATCAGGTTATACAATTTATGAGTATATGTCTTTTGTATGTCAAAGACAGTTCGTGTGTATACGCCAATTGCATGTGAAGATAGTTACTGTGTATCTATCGGTTGTATGTTTGGTTTGCATGTGATTAATGTACATCGGTCATGTACATGGGGTTGATACAAAGTCAATAGTCAACGGATCGCAGAAGGAATATTCTGAGGAATATTCATTGATTGCATATTTTGTGATTGTATATTTGGTTGTATGTCTGAACATACATTCCGCAGATACAAAGAAGTCAATGATAGTCAAATATACATTGAGGGCATATCCAGAGGAATATTCGGTGAATGTATATTTTGGTTTGTATGCAGTGAAGATACAACGAAAGATACAAGGGTTGACAGGTTGAGGTGGTAACCCGCATGTATGTTCAAAGGGTTTTAGGTCTACGGATACAAGGGGTGACCAGTAGTAGCAGGTAAGGGTACCGGTTTGGTAGGTTGAAATTTGTATGTATGTGGCCGATACGTCGGAGTGATAAAGGAGATCGGCAGGAGGTTTAAGGTGTTCGCCGATAGTGAAGCTCCCGCCGATAGGTGAAAAGTCGAGTATCCATCGGTAAGAGAAAGGGCTTCGGCGGTAAATGGTTTTGTTTCACCGATGATGGTTGGTCTGGCCGACAAATAGTACAAATGCTTCATTGGTGAAACATAGGTGATCGGGGCATGGTTATTTTGTCTGGCCGATGGAGGATGTTTTGCCGATGGCAAACAAAAAGGGGACTTTATAAATTAAAGTTTTTGTGCATATTTGGAAATGCATAAAAATACATTGATAATTGTATGTTAGGGTTTTAGTGTTGGATGCTCTGCAACAGTTAGTGCCACATCTCTCTATTTTTTTGTCCTTTGGTTTGCTTAATAAGTGTTGTACATAAATATCGACTTCTACTGCAGTTATCTCATATGGGAACTTAGGTATCCATGTTGTCCTCGACTCCACTGCCTCTATATATGTGAAATCATTATCAACCAAAAATATGATGTCTTTTATGTATTGTCTCATTGTCCCATAAGGGATTCTATCCCTTTGCCTCATCTCTTCCTGTAGGGTTTTTAAAAATCCCCAATATGTGGCACTATATGATTTTGTTTCAAAAAATGAAGCTATGTGTTGTTTGACCTCTAACCCTACCAGTGTATTCTATTTCCATTGCTCTCCCTTGTATCTTGGTAGCTCATTCATAAAATAAAATACAAGGCAGCTGATTAGACTACCATATCAGAAGTTGTAGCTAGAATCCTTAGTCTTTTGTAGGTTCTCCAAGAGTTGGTGGTGCATCACCTCGCAAAGGTAAAATTTAGGTTGTCCTCTTTCACCATCTGATAGGCCATATGAATTGTAGTTGCTATGGCCAAACCCTCCTGGTTGGCATAATAGACTTTGTAAGCAATGCCCATTGTGGCATACTTTACCCCCAGATCTATCATGTCTTTCACATGCATGTTTCTCCCATCTGTTGTAGCTCTAGTTAGCTCCCTTACTTGGTCTATTCTTATTGCTTTCATTTCTGGTAGGGACCCTACTGTAAGTAAACATGTCACTACCCTAATAGCCTCCTTTGTTATTCTATAGGGTTTGTCTGGATATATGAACTCATAATGTACCCTGCTTAGGATGATCCTTACCCACTCATGGGAATCTATGAAGTCGGGGTAGTCTTTCCATATATCTAATTTCTTTGCTTGTATATTTGCATATTCTGGTAGATACCCTATATATCCCAACAATGTGTCTCTCAACTCTTCAAAATTCATGTAATTGATCTCTGCTAGAGTATTATGAATATATTTCCTAACATCCTCTACATACACTACACTTGCCAGCACATTAGAGAATGTGCCATCTGGATTCATGTCTAGGGGTTTCTAGGGATATGTCTTGAATTTTGGCCATGGCTTGTGAGTAATGTCTATCAGCTTAGGAGTCACCAATGTCTCTTCTTTGGTTGCCTATGTGCTTCTTCTCTTCACTGCTGAATTCTTCACTTAGGTCTTCTCTCAAAGCTCTGATTTCACCAAACTGTGAATGCAAAGTGAAATTCCTTTAGTGAGATTAGGGTTAAACACCCTTTTGTTTTTCCCTAATTTTTCCCACTTGGATTTTGCCTTCTTTTCCTTCATTACTTCATTTCTTTTTTCCTTATGACTTAAGTTCTGCTCCTCGTTAGCGACTAGGTTCTGATACAAAGAGTTGTCGTGACAAAATATTTCCAAAATCACTTCCTTTCTTCCAAAGATTATTGATATGGTGATTTAGTATCCTAAACAACCTATCCCCAATGTTTTCCTATCATTTTTCCTCCCTTTTTTCACCTTCTAGACTTGTGACTAGCTTGCTTGTATGACAGGTACTTTAGTCATCTTGAAATGTTGATTTTTCCACTTCTTTTGTTTCATTTTCTAACATTTCTGAGATATGGCTTCCTTGTCTTCCCTACATGTGTTGCAAGGGGTTTGCAGTGGCTTTTGATGAAATGCAAAGGATTACAGTGTCTTTCTTGTTAGTCTTGATCATGAATATGCTTCGGTAGCCAAGCATTTTCCATGTTTTCATTTTTAGTTCTTTTCTTATCCAAGCTTCTAAAATTTCCTCACTATCTGTACTATAGTGATCATCCTCTATCTCCACTTCACCCTCAGAATTAGGCTCTTTTGTTGTCTCGTCTACATCCAACCTTGTGATTGTATAGAGATTCTTTGCATCCTTGTCATTGTATTCATTCTGATTGATTTATTCTATATATGCTTCCTCCATTGACGAATCCAGGGGGATATTGACAACTTTGTTCTCATTAGCAATTGATAGCTCTTTTCTTTGGGAGTCTATGACACCATTTGCATCTACAAACCATCTCAAGCCCAAAAGTGCATTAAAAACTTCTCCTTGATCCTTCATGGATAGAAAAATGAAACCTAAGTCATGTTTGATCCCCATTAGGTTAACTTTAGCTTGCTTTCATGTTCTCATTGTTTGCATATTAGATCCATCCGCCAAGATTATGTTGTAAGTTGTTTCTAAAAGCTTAGGTTTTCCTAACTGTTCCCATAGCTTCTTTGTGATCATGTTGACATCCACTCCCAAATCTATCATGACATTCCAAACCTTTTTGTGATAGATGTGAACATACACCAACAATGGTTTTGTCTTCCATTCTCTATCTATCCTTCCCATCCTCCAGAGTTGACCTTTCTAACCTTATTCCTTTTTCCTTGTTCCAGTAGTTAGAGAATTGCTTCAGTTTGTCAATTAGTCCATGTTGTTGTGTCAATTGGGCTAACTACTTGAGAGCATACACTTCTTTGGTGATTGTTTCTCCTTTTCTTGCTCCTTCCTTATTCTTTTTTATCCTCCTTCACAACTTATTCATGTTGTTTCCTAGTTGGAACAAATTATTCATCCTCCTCATTATCTTCCTCCTCTATCTCAATGATGCCATGTCTTCGGGTATTGGTTCCTTGTCTTGTTACTACTGCAACTTTCTCCTTCCTCTTCCTTCTCTCCTTTTCAATATGTTTTGGTGTACACCTCTAGTATTACTCTTCTTCTTCAGTGGATCAGTTGAAGATATGTCTATCTCCTCTATGTTATTCTTCCAACAAGTTCTTTCTCCTTGATCTTTTGGTGCTATTCTTATGATCCTTACTCCTTTTTGATTATTCAGGTTTTACAACTCATCACTCTTAGATTGTGGCTATGCATCCTAGAAGTATTGTTGTGCTCTCTCACAAGAAAATAGGTCATGTTTTGTGCTATTACAAAATGAGCATTGTGTCTTCTTTTCAGCCCAACATTCATTAGCAAAATGCCCTAACTTATTGCAATTAAAGCATGTGGCATCCTCCCTCCTTCCACTAGTACAAAAAGAGCAATATATTACTAAAAAAACTACTAAAAACTGCTTATAAATGACCAAACATGGACACATGACCATTAGTAGTTTATTGCTAGTCATTTATAACACAACCAAATTGATGACTAAACCATTTTTATTCATTTATTGGTTGTTTTGATTGATCGATTTGGTAGTATATTTAGTTGTTGATTTAGTCATTGATTGCTGTAATCTGGTCACTTATTTAGTCATTTTTTATTGACTAATATATTTAGTCATTGATTATTGTTAACTGGTCACTTATTTAGTCATTTTTATTCACTGATTGCCATCCCTTGGTAGTATATTTAGTCATTAATTTTAATCATCATTTTGATCAATTTGGTAGTATATTTAGTCATTTTTATTCATTGATTTAACACTGGTCATATATTTAATCATATTTATTCACTTGGTCACTGATTTATATCAATTGGTAGTATATTTAGTCAATTTAATTATTAATTGATGTCAATTAGTAGTATATTTAGTCATTTTGAAGCTTGCATTTAGTCATTAGTATATTTAGTAGTATCGTTTGAAGCTTGCACAATGAAACAACTTTGAGAAGGTAAAAACAACTTGTTTTATTGATAAAAAATACTTACAAATAGCATATAGAATTGAAAATAAGTTACAATGCTTTCTCTTTGCTAAAAAAACCTTCATGGTTACAATAAATAGCTCAAATAATGAGCAAGAAACTAGTTTTCTAAGTATCACTGAGCATAGAAGCACAAAGACATTCATAGTTGTCTTCTTCACAAATCCATGACAGTCCCATGAAGCTCATTGTCCTATTTCAAGATCACATTGTCATCTCTATAGAGATCCTGACTCATGCACCCAACTTGCTCTAGTTCATAAGTTGCCACTGTGAATTGTTACCTATAGCAATAAATGGTCCTTATCTCTAATGATTATGCCTCTGATGACTATCATCTTTGGTAGGATGCCTCAATTGTCATGGACTATTATTCAACATTGCCTTATAACTAGGCTATGCATTGTCCTAATCAAACTTGTAGCTTCTTGAAATGCATTGTCCAATGACTTGTCAACCTACTGTTATGCATTTTCCCTTTATAAAATAACAATGCCTCATGACTGCCACTACCTCAAAGAGAAGGTACAGACCCTAAGAAGAATATGGTACAGTATAGAGATCTATAATAAGGTCTAACACTCCAAAACCTTACAAGAAGCCTACAGTAAAAAGATATACCAAGGAAGACAGAGTATGCACAAAAGAAGACAAGGATTTATTAAGAGATCTACAAAGACCTTAGGGACATTGTAATATATGCAAGACACCTGCACAAGGAAGTATAAGTCAAGTGTGTAGAGACAATACCATGATAGTGTATGAGATAAGCACACAATGGACATAGATCTATAAGGGATATTGAACATAGTGTATGGAACAATGGATAGTGTTTAGGACATTTTAGGGTTGGTAGAGCCTGTCAAATGTAAAATAACCTGTATGATCAATGTAAAAGGCCTATCAAGAGTTTATTCTTAGTCATAAAGACTAACATGTTAGGTGTCTATGAAACCCTAAAATTATTGTCTAAAACATTCTCAAGACCATCAATGTCCCTGCAAGCTTGAACAAAGGTACAATAACAATAAAGATGCAAAGGATAGAAACCTATACAATGACATATGCATGATAAAGAAACAATGCTCTGTCAGACACCAAGTGTCTTGTCAAAGGTTCTACAATATATGTGACAGTATATTTGAAGCTTTAAGCATATTTAAGTTACATGACTATTATGATTTTACACTAAGAAAGGGACTTTTGCCATGAAACCATATAGGAGGCTTTGTCAGTCAACAAGAGAACAACAATAGAGGAAAGTTATAGGTTTAGAAAGATGTTGATAGAGCTAGAGGGCGGTACTAGAATCCTTCAAGGGGTTATGTTGTAAACTCCTTTGAGAACATGATGCTACTGATAAGAATATTAGGGACAACAAACATAAATTATGTCATAAATCTACTCTGAGTTGAAATGCATAGTGTATTTCAACCCAGTTGAAACACACACTATGGAAATTGATAAGAAGGAGATTTTGTCACTATTGTAGAGGTATAAATAACTACTTTAAAGATGTTTTCAAGATTGAAAGACATGTCAAGACACTTTCAGGGGTTTTAAATGTAGAATGAAGTTGACTGGAAAGAACAACTGATCAGTTTGAAGGTAGATGGAAGTCCAGTCTACAATGCATAAATTGCCCCCATGATTGTCCATGAAAACTTTGATTAATAACACTTTTCACATCATGCACTTTGATGAATATTTCACTTGACACTATCATGGTAGCTTCACCATTTTCCTTTGATCCTTTGTCTTTTCAAGAACCACTATGGACTATCATCAAAGCTCCTACTCTCTACCTTGTTGGTCTCACCTTGAAACACTTATCCTTTTATGCCACTCATGATCTCAAAAAAACTTATCCTTTTATGCTACAGAAGTCACTATGACAGTCTAAGATGATGGTGTTGCAATTCAAAAAGATAGTGATGTCTTACCCGCTGAGATTGTGCATGTTGAGATTCCATAGTTGTCTTACCCGCTGTCCATGCTCTCTTTTACTCACTGTGAACTGTGCTTACTCTGTCATGCACTGTAGGTTCTATTTTTTCTGAGTCTGGTTCCTTGAGAAGAACTTTGTGCTTGGCAAATACAAGTGAATGTAACAGTCTATTTACATCATCATCTTCCAAATTCAGTTGAGATTTGATGTCATCAAAACTAATTTTTTCAGCTTCATTGAACAACATTAATAAAGCGGCCTGTAGTTGATTCCATAATAGATTTAGAGTCAATTAATATTGCACACAAAGAAGAATCATATTTTTCAGAAGTGCATCTTAATTTCAAATAAATGTTTGGGAATCCAACTTTGTTTACTTCTAATAGAAACTTTAAGTAGGCTTGCAAATAATAAATTTCTCATAAATGGCAATTTATATTAAAAAACTAGTCACCTGGTAAGTCGATAATACCATCTCTATTGTCTTAACATCAAAACTGCCTTTCATGGTGTAGGTCCCAAGAGAATATATCCATGTAAGTTTGCGCTGCTTATTTTCCTTAGAATAGAATTGTTTATATATATCTATACATTTAGCCTGCATCAAAAAGGTAAGAATAAACAACTAAGACTAGATGTATTTTTTGATTAAAGAAATTACAAACAAGTAACAAATAAATTTTACCAGTTCAATAGGAAGATTGATAGAAGGGGACTTGTAGGCTGGCCAATATCTAGTAGTAAGGACTTTAACACTCAAATCTATTCCAACATGAATGTCTTCTCTGACAAGATGAACAAACTATGGAAACATAAACAAAGCACGTGAACTATTTGACAAAATACCTGAAAGAAATATGATCTCATGGAATACAATGGTGGTAGGATATGCACAAATTGAACTTTTTGAGAAGACTTTAGAAACTTTCAAGCAAATGCAATTTGTAGGTGTAAAGCTAGGCTCCACAATCTTTGCCAGCATCCTCCTTGCTTGTGCCAAAATGGGAGCTTTGGAACAGGGTATGGACATCCATCAAAGCATGAAGGATAGAGGAATTTTGTTAGATGTTGTAGTTGTAACTACTCTGGTAGACATGAATGCAAAATGTGGAAACATAGACAAAGCACATGAACTGTTTGACAAAATGCCTCAAAGAAATGTGGTCTCATGGACTGCAATGATTGCAAGATATGCACAAATTGAACTTTTTGAGAAGACTTTAGAAACTTTCAAGCAAATGCAATTGGTAGGTGTAAAGATAGACTCCACAACCTTTGCCAACATCCTCCCTGCTTGTGCCAAAATGGGAGATTTGGAACAGGGTATGAACATCCATCAAAGCATGAAGGCTAGAGGAATTTTGTCAGATGTTGTAGTTGCAACTACCTTGGTAGACATGTATGGAAAATGTGGAAACATAGACAAAGCACGTGAACTATTTGACAAAATGCCTCAAAGAAATGTGGTCTCATGGACTACAATGATTGCAGGATATGCACAAATTGAACTTTTTGAGAAGACTTTAGAAATATTTAAGCAAATGCAATTGGTAGGTCATGTAAATCAAGACTCCACAACCTTTGCCAGAATCCTCCCTACCTGTACCAAAATGGGAGCTTTGGAACAAGTTATGGACATCCATCAAAGCATGAAGGATAGAGGAATTTACCTTGAATATAGAAACATATAGCTTAGGGGTGGACGCATCAACATAAGGAAAGACAACCCACTAGGAATCTAAAAAAAGATAGTAATACCACAAATCAGATTTTTGATTCTTAGTGATAGTATGTCCTTCCAATATATGCTTGTGAATAGTAATCACAAAAGAAAGAAAAACCATATTAACTAGATAGATAGAAAATCTAGAATCTCACCACAGCCTGTCGATCGGCCATTAAGAATACAACTAAAGCCTTCTTAGCACTAACATGATCAAGATCAAATTCATTCAAAGGTTTGCCCTCAATAAACTCTACATGACCTTTATAATGTGCTAGAAGGGTCTTCATCTCAAATCTATACATAAGAAGTACTAGTACATAAAGTGAATAAACAAATTTTTGAGAAACACCAAAAAGAAAGCACACAATAATATGTGGATTTGTACTATAACAAATCTAGATATAAAACATTTGGAATAGAAGAATGCAAAGACTATATAATCATTCAGATTAACCTAGAATACTTTATCCAAAGTTAGAAGCTTACGAGGGTTTATATGGATCCATAATCACAACTCGAAGAGGAAATACTGGCATATCTACAAAGAAAAATTAATAATGCAAAGAATTAACCAATATTTTGGAGCATACCTTATCTTTGAATATTTAAGAAGATGCATTTACAAGATAGATGTAACAATTCCAAGCTGTGAACAAAAATCTTTAATAGCCGTTTATGCTTTAACTTGCCGACCTTTATCATGAGAAGAATAATAGAACTCTAAAAGAAAGTCCTGTATGGTTTGATATGATAAATTTTCACTAATTATAATAAATCTTGAAACTACCCTGGTAGACATGTATGCAAAATGTGGAACCATGGACAAGGCACATTAATTGTTTGATAGAATGCCTTAAAAAAATGTGGTCTCATGGACTACAATGATTGCAAAATACACACAAATTGGATTTTTTGAAAAATCTCTAGAAACTTTCAAGCAAATGCAATTAGTAGGTGTAAAGCCAGACTACACAACCTTTGCCAGCATTCTCCCTACCTGTTCCAAAATGGAAGCTTTGGAAGAGGGAATGGGCATCCATCAAAGCATAATGGATGAGGGATTTTTGTCAGATATTACAGTTGGACAGAATGCCTCAAAGAGATGTCATCTCTTGGACTGCAATTATTTCTGAATATGCACAAAATGGATTTGTTGGAAAGGCTTTACAAATTTTCAAACAAATACAATTGGTAGGTGTAAAGCCAAATTTCACAACCTTTGCTAGCGTCCTTCCTGCTTGCACCAAAATGGGAGCATTGGAACAAGGTATGGGCATCCATCAAAAAGTAATGGATAGAGGAATTTTGTCAAATGTTGTAGTTTCAATTGCCCTAGTAGACATGTATGCAAAATGTGGAAGCATTGACAAGGCATGTGCACTGTTTGGAAGAATGCCTCAAAGAGATGTCATCTCATGGAATGCAATGGTTGCGGGATATGCACAAGATGGATTTGTTGAAAAGGCTTTAGAAACATTCAAGCAAATACAATTAGTAGGTGTAAATCCAAATTCGAGAACCTTTGCTAGTATACTCCCTGAATGGGAGCTTTGGAACAGGGTATGGACATCCATCATAACATAATTGAAGGGGGATTTTTGTCAAATAGACATGTATGTAAAATGTGGAAGTATAGATAAGGCACATGAACTGTTTGATGGAATGGGTCAAAGAGATATCATCTCTTGGAATGCAATGATTGTAGGATATGCACAAAATGGATTTTGCATGGATGCCCTCAAAATATTTGTAAAAGCCCTCAAACCATCACAAAAGTAAAATGAAGTAAATAATCCACTTAAATACAACATTTCAATGTCAAAAGTAAATGATGAAAATAATCCACTTAGATACAACAATCCAAAAGGTAAAAAGGGTGTAATTAATCCACTTAATTACAATATCACAATAAAATGATAAGTCTCATAAATAAGATTCAATAGAGTCAATAAATCTTGCAAAAGATAATCTCATCAATATAAATCAAATAAGTTAGTAAATTTTACAACTCACGTGCTCATTCCAGGTAAAAGCACTATAAAATCATATACAAAGTCCTTTGACAATCAAGCCATAATACATCCAATAATCATGAACAACATGAATAAATAATCAATACGCTCATCAGTCACACGAACCAAGTGGTCCACCACCTGTGAGCCGAGAGATGAGAACATGGCCTAGGTGCTTTTCTATCCAACCATGAAGTAATTAAACTTCCTCGGATCCCTTGATGAAATAGAGGAAACCCAGCCCTGCACAAAATGTCTAGCTACCTGGAAACAACTGGCAAGAGGGAACACCCGATGCAACCCTGATGTCTAAATGTGCAATTCTAAATAATGAAAAATAGATTGTCTCACAACATGATGTGGCAAAGATATATATATAAATAAAAATTTCTAGACAAATAAACATCTATTTCAATGTCATCTCAATTAGATCTAATCCTTTAAATAGTAACTTGGTTCAATTCCTGAAAAGAGGAAAAGCCATCTTTGATAATCCACATTTGGCATCCTAGTCCAGAAAATAACCCAATAACATTCCTAGATAAAAATCTACCTTCTTTCCCCAAGAAGTCAATAAGTCAATAAACAAATAAAATAATGAATAAATCAAATCACTTATGACCACCTCTAATCCCTTTTCCATCCATCAATAAAGAAAGCATACTTTTCGATCATGTAGTAATGATGAACATCATAAGCAATATAGATTTTGTTATCTAACTATATTCTCAATGTGTAATTACACGGTTTTAAATAGATTGTAGAAACTAATTTTTTTACTTCATATCCGAATTCTATTTCATAATCTAAGCATTAAGATCAAATGATGAGGTTTGACTACTCCACTCTTATACAATGAGGTTTCACGTATACTTATGCCAATTATTAGTTCTATCTTTCCTCAAGCTCAATAAATAGAATAAAATGAATCAATGTTCTCCTATAAATAATTTCAAATCCCTTTTCCAAAACTCTAATCAAGGAAACACACTTTCCAAGCACTAATCCATCTCTTGTTCATACGATTGCATCCATAAGTTTGTCAAATTTATATAATTTCTAATCCATATTTCAGTCATAATTCACTGTATAAAAGTCATTCTCAATTTTATTCAAACCTACTATCTTTTCTATGACAGGAACTACTCATTTTTTTCAATAAGTTTATAGGTAACATTCAACAACCTTCCTGTCATTTTAGTGATAGGAACTGTGGCAGAATTGAAAATAATTAAAGAATGGAGTTTAATCTAATTTCAGTCATTCTAAGATAACAGTTCAAAATAATGTTTTAAAACAGAAAACAATAAGGGAACATGTCTACAGAAAATAATAATAGTTTGATCTATTTTAAGAGTTTGAATTTCACTCATAGAAAGGTCTATTTATATCATGAAAAGATTCCAAAACATCGTAAGAAAATACAGTCATAAATGTTTGTTAGGAAATAAATTTATTAGCATCTGTGGTTTGTAATGGCTCAAACTATGGTTTAAGTCAATGGTTAGAACAAGGATCAATCCAAATAGGTAAACAAGAAATAAGCACCAAAATAATAGAAGTTGATTACTCAACAAATTGGCGTCAGTGTGGAATAAAATAGAATGATTTGCTCATCCAAATAAGAAAACAAATCACCCAAGAAGTCAAATAGCTAGTATAAAACATAGACGGCCAGGAGAGGTGGGTCGATGCCAACAGAGAGAAAGATATAATAGCAAACAAAATAGTATTTGGTGGCTAGGGAATACATGAGGCAAGTCAAAAGAAAGAAGAGACCCAATGCTGCAACAAGAGGTTGATCCCCTTCTGATTGCCCAGAAAAGAAATCAGACGCCACCTAGGCCAACTCAAAGGAGAAAGAAAGAGAGAGAGAGAGTATAAAACAATATTAACACGTAGGTCTATTCTATCAATAAGCGGCTAGGAGGAGTCTTCAACAAGTTTGTTATAGTAGGCTGAAAGGAATACACTCATAGGCCGATTGTCAATCAAAAGCAAACCAGCAAAGGCATACACACATACAGGCTGATTTTCATAAGTCCTACTGCCATTTAAATTTTTTTTATTCAATGCAAAATATAAGATAAATACCTAGATTCTCTTGCTAAAGAGAAGGGTCTATTCTTTGCTATAGTCACTGATCAGGCTTTTCTTTGTCGCTGCCAAAATATAATCCATGTCACCTTCGTTTGCTGAAACACTCACTAAACATTCTAAATTTTTTAAAAGTATTTATGGGTTTTGTTCTACTCTTCTCCTACTTTCTATAACACTTCACAATTTCAAATTTTGTTTTGATATGACAAAGTTATTTCTGTTTTACTATCTCTATTCTTGACTAGTTTATCTCTCCTTTGAAAAATGTCTTTTTTTTTTACAATTCTCCTTTTTCTCTTGTTTTTCTTGGCATCCAAAGTTTAGGTTTTTAACTCATTTCAACTCAAGATTTTCTTTGTTTGCATGAGAATTTTCAATTTAAAAGACTCGATTTTCTATTTAAATTAAAACAAAATAACTTAATTTATCTTTATGTCACTTGCATGACAGTAATTTATTTAATTCTCTTTATTTTAGCTCTCTTAATATAATAATATTATTATTAATACTATTTATCTATTTTAAATAAACATAAGCACTCCAAATCAACTCAAGATGTGATAATAATAATAATATCTTTTAATTAGCTTACTGTCGCATGCATGATAGTAAGTTGATTTTAATTCTTTTTATTTAAAAAAATTTAAAATATAATAATTTTTTTTTTTGACAAAAGGTGTTAAGCACCTAAACTTGATTATATTATAATAATCAAAGAAGATTTACATCAGTTTATACAAAAAGCCCAAAAATAGAAAATGGGTTGAGAGATCAAGGCTGCAAAAAGAAGCCATCACCTTCCTAAGATTTCAACTATACTTCTCCATCGAACAAAAGGGAGAAGAGAAGAGGTCTATACTAAGCATAGATAATTACATACAAACCCATGAGAAAAAAAACAAAACAACACAGACTTAAACCACCAGCCTTAAGCAGCTTCATTCAAATCATCAATAAGAAAACCCTGCTGAACTGGTTCACCTAGATCTTCCACACATACATTAGGAGGAGGGGGAGGAGGCACAAAATGCTTCAAACAGAATAGGCCCTAGAAAACATCTCTAATTACCTCTTCCAGCACTGAGCCAAGCTCCTCACCATGACACTGCAGACTATTCTGGAAGGAGAGGATGCAATCATTCTGCAAACTATGGACCATGGAGGAATAAACATAATTGATCGGAGGGGAACGAGCAACATCCTTATGAAGAAACAAGCCACCCAAAGGTGCAGTCCCTAAGTGAAAATCATATTTAGCCAGAGCAGAATTGAATTTCTCCTCAGAGAAGAAGAAATCCTGCACAAACACACTACCCAGGTTTTTCACCACTTCTGCATTCTGGACCAAATCCATAGAATTTGAGAGAAAGTGGGAGACAACCTGGGAGGGGTAAATTGGCCAAGGGAAGCCAAGCATGTCTTGCCCACAAACAACAATAATTGTAGCCTGGACCTTATCATTGAAAACCTTGAACACCTCTGCAAGAGCCCCTAGAAGTAATAATCCCTGTGTCGGCTTCTCCCATTTTTGAATTGGGAAATAAAGTCGTTTATTCCTTTGCAGTGAACCCATGAAGCAACAAAAAAACACATAGAAGCTTGAATAGAGTAAAATAAAAACTATCAAGGCTTGCTGAATGACAAGAATGAATGAGAGAGCACCATTAAAAAGAAAGATCCACATGCTAGAGGGACAAATCATCATTAGATACAACCTTGAATAGCTAGCCCAGTGCAAATGGCCACCTAAAGAAAATCAATAAGGAAGTGCGGCAACTACATGAAAAACCTTTCGTACAAATTCTCCCTCTTGGGAAAAGAAGGCAATAAATGATTTCCAGCTTTATCCTTTACTAAAATATAACCTACAATAGAAAAACATTAAAAGACAAAACTGGGATCTCTAAAACTAATATTATTATTAACATAAGTTAACTATTTTTACTAAAACACAATTACTTTAAATAAATCAAGAAGTGAAATAATAAAATAATATATATCTATATATCTATTATAATTTAATATAACTATTTAAATCTAATTTATATATTGTCTTCCAAACACCTATACTCATATAAATAGAAAACGTTATTTATTATTTATTTAAATATATAAAATACAACCATATATATATTCACCAATTGAATAAAAATACACCATTTAATATAATCGAAAGAACTTTTAATATCTACCATTAAATCATGCATTCGAAAAGGATTTTCCTAACAATTAAAGACACCATATTTTCTAAGAATCTAAACATCAATCCCATTTATTATCCACACAATTAATGCATAATAAACCATTCAAAAATGCATATGAAACTATGTGAGTGTGTGATTGCATTAGAGTTAACCATCCCAAACAGTTCTTACCAAGTGGCTAGGATACCTCTACCTCAACCATATTCTTGTCTTCGACAAGTACCTGCATTCATTTGCACTCAACTTGACGTCAATAGGTTAGTTCCCAAAAACATAGTTGAAGCAAATCATTATAATCACACTGATAATATTTAATAGTTAAATCAATTTTCCAATTTTCACCAAGTAACCTTCACACATAGAAACTTTCTTAAAGTAAAAGTCAATCACAGTAATTGTTCACTAATTTAGAATAATTATATTGTCCATAAAAACAAGACGTGACATCCTTCCCCACTTGGAAGAGACATCGTCTCGATGTCTTATTATACATCAAAATAATAATGAATCAATCTATCATCAACAAAGTATCAAAGTATCTTTAAAACAATAACAATAACTCAAAGTATTATTAAGGTATCATCAATTCTAACAAGCATACTAATGTCCTTTTACATCCTCCCATGTGGCACCATCCACAAAAGTATAGGTCCTACTCAACCTTATATAAAACAATATCTCAATTTAACATTTAACATTGCGTCCATCAAATAAATCCAAGTATGTAATCAATCAACAAATTCACATGGTACAACTACTAGTTCAATGTATATAATCCATCACATGGTACAACTACCACTCAATTACATTTATTCTAACATAAGAGTGACAATCACATCTTTAATGCACACCAAGAAGGCATAAATCAATTCATCATAGACTCATAAAGACATAATAAATCCTCATAATGCATATACCACCTCATGGTAACACAAATAAAATATCAAAAGATCAGTCCTCCCAAACAAACATTGGTCGAGATCTCCAACAACATGATAAAACTACAAAGGTGCACCAACTAAGCCATATCCAATGATTGTGGAAACAACTCCTCTAAAACTATACCTCTCATATCATTCCTACCAATAGAATCCATTTCCTCTTTCATTACTTGTAACCAAACTTTATCTTCAATATGATCTACAATTCAAAATTCTTAGAAAAACTCTTCCTTGTCTTCCTCGTGTTTTTGCTCAATGCTAAAACAATTCAACTTCTTCAATTTCTTTACTAGTCTAAGCACTTAGCTATTCTCTATATTTGGTTGTTTTGTTTTTGTTCAATTCTTTTCTTTTTTCTTTTCCAATACATTTATCCAACCACAATTCATTTTTAAACAACTTGTCCTAGCTTCATTTTTCAAATCTCTATTCCAACAAGTCTTTTCACTATGATTTCTTTTCAACCACAAATTTTTGCAATCATGTAAATTCCAACAATTTTCTCTTCTATGTCCTTCTCTATCACAATGTGAATAATGTAAAGTCTCCTTTCTTTGAAATGATTTCTTAGTACTTACAAAAACATTTGTCTTTTCTTTACCTCGATACCCAAGAGCTCATACTTAGTCCCCACGATTGACTTAATGGGCTCTTTGATTCCTTGCCCATGCTTAGCCAAACCTTCGCTTATATGTTCAATTTTATTTAAGATTTTCAAACCACCATTATCATCCAAACAACTAGCTATGATAGCAGATTCATCATCATTCCTCCTTACATTCTTCAACAATAAGCAACTTCAGAAAACTACCAAGTGATTGATCAAAAGAACATAAATAATTTGTCACATGAGACTTCACAAACTAATGACTTGATTTCCAACATTCATTTTCTTTTTGGCATGCTACAAACAATTGTTTTAACTCATCATTTTGATCTTTCTATTTGAATTTTCTTCAAAATTTCAACTTACTTCAAGTGATCCAAAGTTACACCCAAAATCCAATTCAGAACTTCCTCAACACTTCAACAATGTTAATACATCTAACAACAATTAATGAACTCAATCTACCCAAGCTCTTAGTAACATACTTGCTATGAGACAATATATTCTCTACATCCTACTTAATAGTAAATGATATGTTAGAAAACCTATCAGAGGCTTGTCATGGACATGATAGAAAACATAACATGATACATGACCAATAGTTTTAAAACATTCAAGTATAGCCATCACTAATAAATAAATAAATAAATTTTGAAGTATAGAAAAATTCAATTCCAACAATAAGGTAAAAAAATGAGCTCAATTTCAACAATAAATCAAACATGACCATCAAGGTCGAAAAATAAGTAATTATAAAATTTTGATGGCTATACTTTTTCATAAATAAAAATAAAAATTTTCAATGTTGGTCTTTACAACATTTAGAGAAATTATCAAAGTCAAAAGATAAATATCCAATTCAAAAATTTCACATTACAAGAACTATGTGACTAATTCTATCCACTAGAGAGGGAGTACAATGCTACACTATGCCTGGATCCAAATTGGGGTGAGTTAAGAGAACACACTCAATTGTGCAAGCAATCTAGTCCTCTAAGATTCCAACACTTCTATATCCTAAGATCATTCCCACACAACACCACTCAAGATACCTAGCAATAAAGATTGCATTCTGATCCAAGAAATCACAATCAAACTGAAGAATGCCTGACTAAACCTGGTACGTCCTTGTTAACCTACATGCATCCCCAACTTGAATGTAGCATTTCATTAATAGGATATGGCAGGGAATTAAATACATAAAACTAATTAACAGTGGGTAGGTTTTGAAAAGGAAACCTACCTCCCCGTTTTCCCCATATTTGGCACCCATCCTATAAGGCAACTTTCCAAAAGCATAGAAAGAAAAATAACCATTCTCCTTTCAAACATAAATTTATGGAAAAATAAAACATTCATACAGTCCTATACTTGCAAACATTCAACAACCAAGATTTAACTTAGGATAAAATTAGGTTCACAAACCAAGATATCACAACACACCATCCTTTCCTACAAGCAACGGTTATCATTTCTTTCCTTAAACTTCAATGAGGCAATGTAATACTATCTTTCTTATAACCACATAATGAATCCATATTCATGATCATGCTTAATAAAACAATGCAATATGCATTTCAAGCCAACATTCACCAGAAGGCAAAATAAAATAAGTCAAACATATGATCCAACATCCTCATTTGCATACTCATGCATAACTGTAAAAGAAGAAAAGAACCTAGTTCATTCATACTCAAGAACAATCATCAAGGTCTATCTAACCATACAAAGAAGGCACATGCTATCCACAATAGGCCAACACACAAGGACCCACACATGCTCGATCAAACTGAGCAACACACACACACACCTAGAGCTCCCAATGCTGGAACCGCTCTCTAATACCAAATGTAAAAGCCCTCAAACCATCACACAAGTAAAATGAAGTAAATAATCCACTTAAATACAACATTTCAACGTCAAAAGTAAATGATGAAAATAATCCACTTAGATACAACAATCCAAAAGGTAAAAAGGGTGTAAATAATTCACTTAATTACAATATCACAATAAAATGATAAGTCTCATAAATAAGATTCAATAGAGTCAATAAATCTTGCAAAAGATAATCTCATCAATATAAATCAAATAAGTCAATAAATCTTACAACTCGCATACTCATTCTAGGTAAAAGAACTATAGAATCATATACAAAGTCCTTTGACAATCAAGCCATAATACATCCAATAATCATGAACAACATGAATAAATAATCAATACGCTCATTAGTCATACGAACCAAGTGATCCACCACCTACGAACTAAGAGATGGGAACATGGCCCAAGTGCTTTTCCACCCAACCATGAAGTAATTACACTTCGTCAGATCCCTTCATGAAATGAAGGAAACCCAAACCTGCACAAAATGTCTAGTGACCTAGAAACAACTGGCAGGAGGGAACACCCGATGCAACCCTGATATCTAAATGTGTAATTCTAAATAATGAAAAGCAAATTGTCTCACAAGGATGTGGCAGAGATATATATAAATAAATTTTTCTAGACAAATAAACATCTATTTCAATGCCATCTCAATTAGATCTAATCCTTTAAATAGTAACCTGGTTCAATTCCTGAAAAGAGGAAAAGCCATCTCTGATAATCCACATTCGACATCCTAGCCCAGAAAGTAACCTAATAACATTCCTAGATAAAATTCTACCTTCTTTCCCCAAGAAGTCAATAAGTAAATAAGTCAATAAACAAATAAAATAATGAATAAATCAAATCACTTATGACAACATCTAATCCCTTTCCCATGCATCAATAAAGAAAGCACACTTTTTGATCATGCAGTAATGATGAACATCATAAGCAATATAGATTTTGTCATCTGACTATATTCTCAATACGTAATTACATGGTTTTAAATAGATTGTAGAAACTAATGTTTTTACTTCATATCCAAATTCTGTTTCATAATTCAATCATTAAAATCAAATGATGAGGTTTGACTACTCCACTCTTATACAATAAGGTTTCATGTATACTTATGTCAAGTATTAGTTCTATCTTTCCTCAAGCTCAATAAATAGAATAAAATGAATCAATGTTATCCTATAAATCATTTCAAATCCCTTTTCCAAAACTCTAATCAAGGAAACACACTTTCCAAGCACTAATCCATCTTTTGTTCATACAATTGCATCCATAAGTTTGTCAAATTTATATAATTTCTAATCCATATTTTAGTCATAATTTATTGTATAAAAGTCATTCTTAGTTTTACTCAAACCTACTGTCTTTTATGTGATAGGAACTACTGATTTTTTTCAATAAGTTTATAGGTAACATTCAGCAACCTTCCTATCATTTTAGTGATAGGAACTATGGCAGAATTGAAAATAATTAAAGAATGGAGTTTAATTTGATTTCAGTCATTCTAAGATAATGGTTCAAAATAATGTTTTAAAACAGAAAATAATAAGGGAACATGTCTACAGGAAATAATAATAGTTTGATCTATTTTAAGAGTTTGAATTTCACCTATAGAAAGGTCGATTTATATCATGAAAAGATTCCAAAATAGCGTAAGACAATAGTCATAAATGTTTGTCAGGAAATAAATTTTATCAGCATCTGTAGTTTGTAATGGCTCAGACTATGGTTTAAGTCAATGGTTAGAACAAGGATCAATCCAAATGGGGAAACAAGAAACAAGCACCAGAATAAGAGAAGTCGATTACTCAGCAAATTGGTGATAGTGCAGAATAAAATAGAATGATATACTCAACCAAACAAGAAAACAAATCACCCAAGAAGTCAAACAACTAGTATAAAACATAGACAGCTAGGAGAGATGGATTGATGCCAACAGAGAGAAAGATATAACGGCAAACAAAATAGTATTTGGTGGCTAGGGAAAACATGAGGCAAGTCAGAAGAAAGAAGAGACCCAATGCTGCAACAAGAGGTTGATCCTCTTTTGATTGCCCAGAAAAGAAATTAGACGCCACCTAGGTCGACTCAAAGGAGAGAGAGAGAGAGAGAGAGAGAGAGAGAGAGAGAGAGAGAGAGAGAGAGAGAGAGAGAGTATAAAACAATATTAACATGCAAGCCTATTCTATCAATAAGCGGCCAGGAGGAGTCTTTAGCAAGTTTGTTACAGCAGGCCGAAAGGAATACACTCACAGGCCGATTGTCAAGCCAACAAAGGCATACACACACATAGGCTAATTTTCATAAGTTCTACTGCCATTTGATTTTTTTTTATTCAATGCAAAATATAAGATAAATACCCGAATTCTCTTGCTAAAGGGAAGGGTCAATTCTTTGCTACAGTCATTGATCAGGCTTTTCTTTGTCACCGCCAAAATAGAATCCATGCCACCTTCTTTTGATGAAACACTCAAATTCTAAATTTTTTAAAAGTGTTTCTGGGTTTTGTTCTACTCTTCTCCATCTTTCCAGAACACTTTATGGTTTCAAATTTTGTTTTGATATGACAACGTTATCACCATTTTACTATCACTATTCTTGATTGGTTTTTCTCTCCTTTGAAAAACATTTTTTTTATACAATTCTCTTTTCTATCTTGTTTTCTTTTGGCATCCAAAGTTTAGGTTTTTAACTCATTTCAACTCAAGATTTTCATTGTTTGCATGAGAATTTTCAATTTAAAAGACTCAATTTTCTATTTAAATTAAAAAAAAATAGCTTAATTTATCTTTCTGTCACTTGCATGATAGTAATTTATTTAATTCTCTTTATTTTAGCTCTCTAAATATAATATACTATTATTAATACTATTTGAGATTGAATTTCTGAACTAGAGTAGAAACTACCTAAACATTCAATAACTTCAATGAAAATGAGACAAATGCAATAAAAGAAAGATATACCTGATCTTGTATATGATAATGGAGCTCTTAGAAGTTGTACTTCCTTGTTGTTCAAGATGACAAAGAGAGAATGACTTTGTGGAGGATTATGCAAAGTGAATGGCTTCTACAATGCAACACTAAAAATGAATGATGGAGATAATGATATGGAGCCATGATAATGATATGGATATGCATCTAGATGAGATAATAATGCTAATGGATGCAATGCAAATTAGGGGAGGCAAAGGCATGCTTGATAGATATGGTGGAATTTCTGTAGAATAGGATTACTAAAGCTTGACTGGTTGAAAAATGAATGTGAGAACCTTGCTTTTATAGGCTAAGGATGGACCAATTCCAAGTGTCAATAGATCCACGATTGGAGGAATTATCTATGACATGTACGGTTGAGATGGAGTTGGTTTGGATGAGGGAGATATTCATGGGAAATGTTCCTAGTATGTTTACAAGGTAGAGGAATATGTGGATCCATAAGCCACATGTTATTGTGCTCACAAAGACTTGTGAGTTAAAAGTGGAAGACTATGAGCAAATTGTGGAATGACTCTTGATTTGTTGGAATGTGAGAGAAGAACTAGGATTAGAAAGGCAAGTGTCTTTGTCCATGGAGATCACTGAGAAATAATAGGACACATGTGGGTGAGGATAATTAGCTAATTAAATATTAAAAATATTTAATTATGTGTGCAACATGGTGAGGTGTAAAGTGAGGTGGAAGAATGACATGGATGAGTGACATGTAATTAAAACATAGGAATTAGGATAGATGATGATTAATCAAATAATTTGGAATTATTTAATTAGGGGTGACTTAGAGGAATTTAGATGACTTAATTAAATCAATTGATTTTTTATTTAATTATTTGGGATAATTAACCAATTAAATAAATTAGGATATTTATTCAATTAATAGAGGAATAAGAATATAATAAATATTAAAATATTTATTTAATTCTACGCGAACCATTTTTAGGTGTATACATTTGCCCCTCTTTGAAACAATGTGTTTTATCACGTTGTTTCTAAGAATAATTTTTTTGACTATGATACACGCCCCAGTTTGCCCCTGGTACAGGTGTTTATGATGATAGGATGCCCCCTTGGGAGATTGGTCAGGTTTGTTCTTGGAAAAGAATGATGAACGATCTCACAATTAAAATGGATGATGCTGATGGAAAGGAGGGAAGATTTGAGTTACGAAGAAATGAGAAACGGATGCAAAACATTGTAGGCATATGCTAGGTTAAACAACTCCAACTAGGGCTCACTTGGCTATAAATAGAAATGTGGGGTCACTTCCCTATTCATTTGTACACTTGTCTTTTGTGGAGAGAATATAGGAGCTCTTGTGTTTAGCAGTGTAAAGTAGTCAGTAGAGATGGATCGATATCCGATAGAAAGCCACCGATTCGAGAGGATCTGACGATTCGGGTGGCCAACAGACTACAGACCCCCAGTATGTACCCTGTGAAACTTTGTCATTTTTGCATTTATGGTGGTCAAATTCTAGATCAAAGTCTACAGTTTTGAATGCGCGTCTTTAGTGTTTCGGTGCAAATGATACTTTATCATGCACAAATGCTCTGATTTTGTGTAAACAAGCCATGAATCAGTGCATATGCATTTTTTTTTGCAAATGGAAAGTAGTGTTGTACAAATAACTAGGGTTTTGGCACATCTAGGTTAATGTGCACAAACAATAAGTAGTCCTGTGCATCTAGGATAAAGCCACACAGCTAGCAGGAAAACATGTAAATGATTAGGGTTTAAGTGCATTTGATTAGAAAATGTGCATATGGTTTGAAAATGTCCAAAAAACTCCTATTTCAGTGTATTTACCTTAAATTGCACAAATAATAAGGGGTTCTGTGCATTTGACTCAAAACTATGCATTTGGTAAATAGAGCTGCACATCTGATAAAATTGGACAATTACTGAGCTAGTTTGACAGAGTTAGCATCATGAGCGATGTTGGCCAACTAATAGGTCATATTCAAGATTGATAGAATCTTAGAAGATATGATAGGATAGGTTCTTGATAGGATAGCTAAGTAATTGGTTTGATTGATTGGATAGATATGTAGCTTAGTTGTTGTGTTACTGCACTTTGTTATTGATTACAGGAGATTTTGGATCATGTATTGATGTCATGGGAGAGATTCCCTATGACACAACTGCTTAGACCCTATTTGACCAAGATTGATCACTTGGTCCTAGGATTAGTTGGATTGTGGTTCATCTTCTTTATGCCTGAGATTCAAGCGAATCTAGGATTGTTGACTGCATTGGCATAGAGGTTTCACAGTGAGATAGACACATTTCATTTTCCTACCAAGGAAATAACAGTGACCTTGGAGGATGTGCATCATATACTATGCATTCTGATACAAGGGGAGCTGGTAGAGTATGAGTCTGCAACCGGAGTTGGACTGGTAGAGTGTCAATGGGTTTTTGATGATGCAGACTTAGAGGGTACAAAGATCAGTTGGGATGATATGGTGGAGTATTATGAGCCCCTGCCAGCCATACTAGTAGGTTTGATTGGAGGTGTTATGTGTCTTGATAGGAGATCTTAGGGGTTCCAAGTTGGATGGGGGTGGACACTAGAGCAGATGATCTTAGAGGGGACATGCTTCACCTGGGGTGCTTGCATACTCACACATCTGTACCATGATTTTCATCAGTTTGTCTATGATGGAGCTGCAAGTTTATCTACGGGAGTTTCATTGCTACAGATTTGGGCATGGCTATATATAGTGGTCACATGGCCGATTGGTATGGGAGTGAGGGGACATGACAAACCTTACTCATATAGGTTTTAGGAGATTCTTTCCCAACCCAAGATGGGAAAGCTGGAGTACTGGAGACACACTTTGGATAATGTGGATGAGGTGGAGTGGTAACCATACCTAGACTGCGAGGAGTTGGATAAAGACACAACAAAGTTACCATACTTCTTTCAGACTCAATGGCTGATAGGGAAGACTCCCTATATCTTAGAGTACCACATTGTCACCCGTGTGCTCTAACAGTTTGGTAGGATTCAGGGGATGCCCTAGGGGATTGCTATATTTGTTTGGACATACAAGGAGCATCCTTTGTAGGGTCCAGTGGCTTCTTATGAGACTACTAGGACAAACTTTTTACAGATTCCATACCAGGCATGGGATCTTTGGCGATAGATTATGGACGCGGGCATGATAGCAGATTTTGCAGCACACTTCACCACCCATCCAATTCTGAGATATTCCAGACCTAGAGAGCAGGCCTTGAGACTGGAGGATGTAGATGAGGAGGATGAGGTGACGACGAGGTGGGAGGGGTGGCCAAGGTGATAGAGGAGGAGATGATGGAGGCAGGGGTGGTGGAGGTGGCGGAGGCTGAGGTGATGGGGATGATGGTGATGACAGTGATGATGGTTGATAAAGGAGGGTGAGATAAAGGGCAGAGAGGGTGCCTCTAATATAGGTACAAGTATAGGTTCAACCACAAGTGCAGGGCTAGATATAGGTACAGGGCTAGGTTGGACAAGATGATGGGGCTATGGTAGCCTTACAAGCCTAGGTGGCTTAGTTATAGGGAGAGGTTGGTTAGATGAGGCAACATATTACATAGATGTAGGGGGATGTCCAGGCTGCCATCCTTGAGTGAGACAAGATGATATAGAGATATACTAGGGCAGAGACCCTATTATAGTAGGTGCAGTAGACTGTGGCTCAGGGTCCTCACAGTCAGATTGTTATGGACATGGTTAGAGTGGGGAAGGAGATCTTTTATTGGAGGTCTCTGTATGAGTAGGTTGTGCCACTAGAGCAGAGGGTGAGTAGCTTCCACCCTAGCTCATGCAAAAGGTCAAGGTGTGCATTGTTAGAGAGCGTAGGGGTTATGAGGACACCACTTCCTCATGGTCCATCAGGGACGGGCCCGACAGGTCCTATAGGTCCTCAGTCTCCTCCTCAACAACCTCAAGATATAGTGCCTTTCAGAGCTAGTTCCACATAGATACTTTCTGGAGAGATACATCATGTGTTTATCATTTTTGTATACACCATTTTGACACATCGAGACAGACACTTTTATGATATCATTATATACTTGGACATTATTATTATTGTTTTATGATGATGATCTAGATGTGTTCGATGGACCACATGCATGTGTTATTATGGATTGATGTTATTTATATGTGATGGATGTTATCTATATGATTGATGGTATGATTATGCTTTTATGTGATGCTTCTAACATGTTGATGCTATGATGTGCATGAGACTTATGATATGATGTTTTTATGATGTTACATGATGACTAATATGTATGCATAATGTACAATGATATTATATGCTTATAACTTGATGATAACCTAATACATATGTGGATGATTTCCTACATGTACTACATGATGTTTTTCTTTTCTATGCATGATGATCTAATATGCCAATGCTATGACAAATGACATCTATGTTTTGGATTTTCTTGATAATAAATGTTATGCACATTAGTCCTATTTGGATAAACAACACTACTAGCATGATCTAAATGCTTAATACAACTAATACACTTAAATGATAATGAACTTATGATGGACAATGCTTATAATGTGCAAAATGATATCACTATATGAAACAATTGCTAAAAATCATGAGTTAAATGTTTAATACAACTACTAAATTAAAATGATATGAACTAATGATGAATGCACTTAGATTAATGTAGAATGAAAATGATGTATTTTTGTTATGCCAAGTATACTCAATCATAAATGAAATGACACTTAGAAGAACTAGGCAAAATATTTAGATATGATGAACAACTTAGAAGAACAATTGGGGATAAATAGATAATATGGATAACTGGAAGACACAATTTGGATCTTATGACACTTGGATAAATGGTATGTATGGAATTCTTATAAATGACATGAAATGCAAACCTAATATGTATGAATGAGGCTTTGTCATCTTGTATTGTAAGTATTTGAAGTACTTTTTCATCATTGAGCTTTTTAAAATATTGTAAGAAAATACAAGCATCTAGGTATAATTAAACCATGATGACCTGAGTATATCTTACATGGATTTTGATTTAGCAATTTAATACAAGCATCTAGTCAAAATTTAATCTAGATGACCTAAGTATTTATTGCATGTATCAATAGACAAGGATTGCACTTTTTCATGCTTAGACCTATAACGTCTTTGATGATCTTTTGCTGATCATGTCATTAGACAAAGTTGTCACATTACTAAAGATTGATCCACAAACAACAAACAAAGGAAAATAATCATGCCCCCACCATAGTTGCTCTAGTTTTTAGGCATCCTCGAGTAGCATAGGAAACATGATAACAAAAATCAAAACTATGAGAATTAAACATATAACAAGCATCAAATCTTCTTGCCATAAATATGTTTTCTTGCAATGAAAACATATATAATCATCAGGATAGTTTAGGCACATTGTTTTCTGATATAGGTCAATGTCTTGTTTTGAGCATTTTATTGAATAGGTACTTTTGTAATGTTGCATGTTGCCTAGAGATAATATCTCAATCTAGTTTGTCATCTTCTGAGATTTGTGGCATTCAAGAATCTAATTCTCAACTAGGTCGAGGATTTTGCCCCTAGTCAAATAAAGGATCAATTTATTATGGATGAAAAATGTGGATTGAACAGATGGTAGATGCGATGGAATAGGCCCTAAGGGACTAACCTAGTGCCTTGGGGGTTCATCGATGATGGCCTTACCTACGTGATGACGTAGCGGCAATGTAGTTCAAGGTGTGAACTATGTGGACCTAAGACCTAAATAGTGGGAATTAGGTGGAATCAGATGGATAAAAGGATGGGTGACAAGGGATGGAATGGATGGGAAGCCTTGGGGGCTCATTAATGATGGCCTTGCCTATGTGATAGCTCACAAGAAACCTAGTTCGACAATGACACTAATGATAAGGGAGTTGTGATGTGTGACATGATGGATGAAGGGTTGGATTGACAGCCTGATGGGACTAGGTGATAAAGGCAAGCTAACAATAACCCATGATAGGTATCCTGATGTGATTTAATGGATGTGGAAGAAAATATGGATGAATGGACTAAAATCATAGAAGATGGAGGAAGTGGTTTATCACAAATAGCACCTATTTCTAGGTTTTCACTACTTGCTTTTATTTGCATGATCACAAATAGTGCTTGTTTCCTAGGTTTTCACTACTTGCCATTTTTTGGAATGTTTTTGATTCCCTTGCATTGGGGTTGTTAGGTGTAGAACTTGTGAAGGTGCATGATGTTGATGGGATCATCGAACAGTTCACCTTCTGATCTTGCTAATGGATAGGCTCCTAATCCATAGGTAGAAATGACTACATAGGCTCCTAATTTCTGGGATTCTCTTTGAGGACTAGGTCACCAACTTGAAAGACTTGAGGTTTGACTCTGTGGTTGTAACTTCTTGACATCCTTTGTTGGTAGGCTTTTAGATGATTGAAGGCATGTTGTCTTCTTTCCTCTAGTAGCTCTAATTCTTGTAGTCTGGAAACCCTATATTCTTCATTTGATATGAGGCCTTTTAACAATACTCTCAAGGAGGGTAACTCAACTTTAATGGGCAAGATGGCTTTAGAGCCATAGACTAGGGAATATGGGGTTACACCTGTGGGTGTACAGATACTTGTGTGGTGGGTCCACAGAGCAGGATTCAGTTGGATATGTCAATCACAACCAGCATCATTAATAGTCTTCTTTAGGATTTTCAAGATGGTTTTATTAGATGCCTCCACCTGGTCATTTCCTTGGGGGTAATACGAAGTGGAAAAGTGGTGTTGGATGTGGAATTTGTCACATAGTTCTTTGACATCCTAATTTTTAAAGGGTCTACCATTATTAGTGATAATGGATAGGGGAATGCCATAGTAGAAAATGATGTAATTTAGGATGAATGAGGCAATTTGTTTGCCTGTGACATTTGCTAGGGGTATGGCTTCGATCCACTTTGTGAAGTACTTAGTGGCGGTGATTATGAATTTATGGCCGTTGGATGATGGAGGGTGTATCTTGCCCACTAAGTTGAGTCCCCATTGATAGAAAGACTAAGGAATTGTTAACGGCTGCAACTCTTATGTCAGTGCATGTATTAGGTTCCCATGAATTTGGCATTTCTTGCACCTTTTCACAAAATGATAGGAGTCCTTTTCCATAGTTAGCCAATAGTATCCCATACGTATGAGTTTCTTAGCCAAAGTAGGACCACTAGAGTGGGTTCTGCATATACCTTCATGAACTTCACTTAGGGTAGTTTGATATTCCTCACTGTCGAGACACCTAAGGAGAGTACATCTATTCCTCGTCGATACAGGGTGTTGGTGATTATGGTATAATGAGAGGCTTGGCAGATGAAGGTTCTCTTTTGGTTATTAGATAGATTATGTGGTATGGTATTCTCTTTTAGATAGGTATACACTTTTATGTATAAGGGAGAATCAGATCTGAAGATATGGCATATGATGTTGGTTTCAGCGGTGTCGTATGCAGGATGGGATACTGGCTCTACTAAGAACTCGTAACGTGACTAGTTTTCAAGTATATCAAGGAGAGATGCAATGGTTGCCATGGCGTCTGCTACTTTGTTCTCCAGTCTAGGTATTTGTTCAAAAGAAATCACAACAAAGTATTCTTTGAAGTTGTCTACCATACGCTTGTACACAATTAACTTCTCGTCCTTGGTTTGATAGTCATTATTCACCTGGTTGATAACAAGTTGCAAGTATCCATACACATGAAGTTCTCTGACTTTCCATTCTACTACCATTTTGATGCCAATGACCAGTGCTTTGTATTCTACCACATTGTTGGTACATGGAAAGAGTAGTCTATATGACTTTGGAATTATGTCTCCATGAGGTGTGACCAATAAGATACCTTCTCTAGACCCATGCTAAGTATAAGATCCATCAAAATAGAGTTTCCATGCTTATGTTGTGATGTTAAAGATGGATTCATCAGGAAACTCGAATCTTAATGGATTCTCATCTATCAATGGTGCATCTTCCAATTGATCTGCAATCACTTGACCTTTTATGGCTCATCTATCTACATACTCAATATCAAACTCACTGAGTATCATCACCCACTTAGATAACCTACCTATTAGAGTAGCCTTGTTGAGTAAGTACTTCAATGGATCAATCTTGGCTACCAATTTGATGGAATGAGTGAGCATATAATGCCTTAGCTTTTGTGATGCAAAAACTACTACAAGACATGCTTGTTCTATGGGTGTGTATTGAAACTCATAACCAACCAATGTCTAGTTGATGTAGTAAATAGCTTGCTCCTTTCCTTCATGGTTCTATTGTGCTAGTAAAGCTCCTAGAGCAGTTGGTGTAGCTGAAATATAAAGTAGAAGGGTTTTGTCCTGGATTGGTGGTCTCAAGATCGGTGGATTCATTAGATACTCTTTGAGGTGCTGAAAGGCTTGTTCACATGAGTCATCCCATTTAAAAGGAATGTTCTTGTGCAAGAGATGTGTAAATGGATGACATTTGTCTGCCAATTGAGAGATAAACCACATGATGGATTGTAGTTTACCCTGTAATGACCTTAGATGACTAAGATTCTTAGGTGGTGGCATGTCCATGATTGCTTTTACTTTGGCCAGGTCTACCTCAATTCAATTAGCTAACACTATATATCCTAGAAGTTTGCTAGATGTGACTCTGAAAACACACTTCTTTGGATTTAAGCATACATTGAATTACTCTAATCTCTGAAAGATTTTGTCTAAGACATGCAGGTGTCCTTCTCTTGTAATTGACTTGGCTAGAATATCATCTACATAGTCTTCCCTGATGGTGTACATCATGTCATGAAAGATTGTAGTCATTGCTCTTTGATATGTTGCCCTCACATTTTTCAGTCCAAATGGCATGACGTACCAACAATAGGTACCCCGCAAATATGTGAATGCAGTCTTGTGTTGATCTTCCAGTGCTATCTTGATTTGATTATATCCAGAAAATTTGTCCATTAGTGACAACATAGTGTGCCTTGTTGTTAGATCTACAATGATATCAACGTTGGGAAAATGAAATTCATCTTTTGGACAAGCTTTATTCAAATCCATAAGTTATTGTAGATTCTAATCCTTCCATCTTGTTTTGAGACAGGTACTTTATTTGAAATCCATTCTAGATAATCAATCGGTCTGATAAATCCAACATCCAGTAGCTTCTTCAATTCTTCCTTCACTAAGAGTGCGATATGTGGATGCATCTTCCTTAGTTTTTTTTACTGGCTTAGCTCCTGGAGCTAGTGACAAATGATGCATTATAATATTTAGATCTAGCCTCAACATATTTGCATATGACCAAGCAAAGTTAATTTGTCTCTTCTTGAATAAGTTGATGAATTCTAGTTTTTTATGTTTAGATAAAGATTCTGCCATGTGGATTACCCTTGGATTGTCTTCTATTCCAATGCTGATAGGTTCTACTGGTTCTATCAAAATTGAGGACCTCTCTTGATGTGTTAGATTGGGAAGAGTGTCAAGCCTTTCATCCTTTGGTGCCTCAGAGAGGTTTTCACTGTCGGATGTCTTTTATTTTTTTACTATTTTCATGATCTAACACTTTCGTAGAGTGGTTTTCACCATTAGATCTATCTTTTATTTTCACATTTTTATGACTGAAAGGCTTGGCACTCTCTCCAAAATAAGCCTTGTCATTGAGTTCTATAGCATAGCCAGTTTTGTGATCCCCTGTGGGTAGATGGTATCTAAGTTCTAGATAATCTATGATAGCATCATCATTTTGGAAAGTATGTAGCTTAGGGGTGGTGTCTTGGAAATCCAAGTCTATGAGTTCATGATGCACTAATGGTAATGGGTCATTGAGTTGGTCTAGTTCGAGGCTAGTGATGGTTAAGATGGAGGAGTTGTGTAGGCTGGTGTACGTATTTACAAAGTCTATGATGGTACTCTCCTCTAGTTGATTTGTCAAGTGTGATATCATACCTTCCTCTCGAAACTCACTTTCAGTATTTTGTAGATCAAACTCTAGAGGTCTAGACCTAGAGATTCATCACTCATGAGTTGTAAGGGTAGAGCTATATTGTTGAACCACATCAACATCTTTGTCATCACAAGATAGTTCAAAAAGACTATCCCATTCATATTCATTTGAGTCTATCTCACTCCATTCTTGTAGTTGGTGATTCTACTCTCCTAAATTAGTAGTAGCTGTTTCTCTATCTTTTCCTTTATGTTTTGCTTTGCCTTTGATCTTTTCTTTTCCTTTGTAACCTAGCCCTGTAATGTCTTGGGCTGTTAAAGTAGAAGGTTGGATAGGTTTGATGATACCTTCTTTCCATAATCCTATGGGACAATGACTATCATATCCCATTATTTGTAATATAGAGAACCCTTGACCATATTATTCAGTTTGCAATTGGGATGGAGGGTCTTGTGGTTTGAATCCACTATCTTCATCTTTATATATCCATTATAGAATATCCTTCTCATCACTCTCATCTGATAGGCTTCCCCATTGAACAAAAGGACCTTTAGGAATCTCTAATGACTTGGGTTTATTCATGGATGGTTTTCCATAGGACTTGGGAGATATGGGTAGTTGTGTTAGGCAGAAGGTTTGTGCGATGGTATACTCTCCTACACCATTGTCTTTAAGCTTGAATTTGAGTTTGGATGTCTTGGAAGTAGAAAGTAGTGAGGCTGGGTCAACATGGGATGAAGATGAGGAAGATGCATGGTTGGTGGGGATTACAACTCCAGGCTTGGATTGGATGGAATTGCAATATTGGAAAGGATCAGGATCATCTTGGATGGTGATTTCTTGGCCATTATGAGGAAACTTGATACACTGATGGCAGGTAGATGGCACAGCCTTCATCATGTGTATCCAAGGTTGACCAAGAAGAATATTGTATGCTAGTTCCATGTCAAGCACTTGGCATACCACATCTTTTACTTTTGGTCCCACTCTTATTGGAAAAACAACAGTTCCTTTTGATGTCCTTTCCTCTTCATTGTATGCCTTGATTGCAATTTTCTTCTTAGGATCAATGACATTATTTGAAAACCCTAATGCAAGTATTAGTTTTCAAGTGCAAATATTTAAACCTGCCCCTCCATCGATTAGGACTCCTTTTATTTTATGTTTATGGATGAAGGCTTCAATATGGAGGGACACACTGTGTGGTTGGTTGATAGACATATCATCATTTTCTATGAAAGATAAGAAATGGGTTGTAGTTAGATGACCTACCATGGCATGAAATTGCTCTTCAGCTAGATTGGTTGGGATGGTAGTTTCCAAGAGAGCTTTTTAGAGGATGGTTTTGTGAGATGGGAATAGATGCAAAAGCTCCAAAATAGATATATGTGCATGAGTTCTTTGGAGTTGGTCAAGGATGTTGTATTGGTTAGACATGGAGGATGGTTTGGAAGGAGCCCCTTGGAGAGTAATCTTTCCACCATAAGTGGTTACATTACAATCAGACTTTTTATTTATAGTGATCACATTTACATGTGAGACACTTTCGGAGATGTGGTTAAAAACATAATTATATGACACATTGGTGTAGTTGGAGTTGTTACCACCGTTATTATTTTTCTTGGAAGAACCTCCCTTTTCATAGTTGGGGAGCAGATTCTTAAATGCCAAATGGTCATCATTGGATACGTGTCCATCAATTGATATTACTTTTTTATCAATCAAGTCTTGGATGGTGTTCTTTAGTCTTTGGCAGTCACTGGTTTTGTGACCTTTGCTTCTATGATATTCACAAAAGTTCCAGTATTTCCACTAAGAGGGTTTAAATTTCAGTTCATAATCTCGTACAATTGGAAGCATTATGAGATTGTTCAATATGAGCTTCCTTAGGGTAGATTTAATTGATTCCCCTAATGGTGTAAACTTTCGACAAGAAGGAAAGTTTGTGGATCGTGGTTCATTGCTTTGAGGTTTGTTTGATGGTGGGTTGTTTTGTGGGTTTCATATATTAAAGATTGGTTGTTTTGGTACCACGTGTTTAGCATCAACAACACCATAATTTACAATGTTTTTGTTTTTGGTCCAAAACCTTGGCTTGTCCATGGTATTACTTGAACTAGGGGTGTCTTTGTAGAGTTTGATTTGTCCCTTAGGTATCAAGGCTTTCTCAATGAGTAACCCCATTTCAATGACCTTACTAAAGGAAGTAGGACATTGTATTTGTATTTGATAGCTCAAGTCAGCGTTTAAGTTGTCAACAAAAATCTCAATCATTTGTTTCTCCAGGATATGGTATGGACACTTGCTAGTAAATTATCTCCATCTTTGTAAAAATGAGGTGAAAGATTCTCCACCTTTTTGTTTTTTGTTACAAAGGTCCAGCATTGAGATTTCATGCTCAATGTTGTAGGAGAAATGGGTCACAAATTTATCCACTAGTTCATTAAAAGTTCAGATGCTGGGAAGTAGGCAGGAGAACCATTCCATTGCTTGTCCTCCTAAACTACGTGGAAATAGTCGCATAAGGTATGTTTCATTGTGAGCGACTTCTAGGCATGCAACACTAAATTCTCTTATATGGTCACGCGCGTCACCTTTTCCTCTATATTTATCAAATTTTGGTACCTTGAATCTTGAGGGGAAAGGTATCATGACCAAACTTTTGTCAAAGGGATACGGTGAGATATCCTCTAGTGAATAGTTCTTTGTGGAAGTTCTAGTTTGGATGTCCATAAGTTGTTGTTACAAGACTTGGATTTGTTGCGTTAGTGTGTCCAAAGAGTTTGATCTATCCTTAGTCTTGTCATTTTTGGGAGCATCAGTGTCATTAGATGGGGTTGCTTCTTTCAATTTTGAGACATCAAAATTAGGGGGTAGCTTAACTCCTTTTTGTGCTAGCATGAGGAAATATTTTTGGGGGTCCATGGTCATGACCTTGTCCATCATTCTTTGGAATTTGGGATCTTGCAAAGCACTAACAAGTTCCTCATCATCACTAGATGAAACAAAGTGAACATTATGCTTTGAGGTATCCATTTCTTTGTTTTTGTTGGTTTGGGATCTAGTTTGAACCATAAAAAGATTTGATGTGGATATGGATGAAGTTGGATGAAATACTTGTGAAAGTAAATGAAATGTTTTTGGTAAGGTGTGGTTGAAGTATGGTTCTTTGGATATGGAAGTTTTTGAGACAAGATTTTTTTTAAGGTTTTCTCTTGATCTACTTGGTCAAACAAAGTGGTCTTGAGCTAAAATGGTATTAGCTATTAAAGTGTTGATATAAAGGAGGTCAAATAGGGATAATTGGCAACTGCCATTGATGTAGACTAGACCTTTATCAAGATGATCTACTGTAGTTTCAAGGTAAAGGATGATTAATCCTGATATGAAACTAACTAGTTTGTTTGATTTAGAGAATCTCAATGATACCTTAGTGTAAATCTTGGTTTTGGTTTGATTTTTGGATGGCTAGGTATGCTATGGTAAGTGGAATGTTTGGAAACAGGTATGCAATGAATTTTTATGGTTTAACTGAGTTCACAAATTGAATCTAGGCAATAATGGGTACCTGAAAGTGATTTTGATTTTCTCTCAAAATGTTAGGAACAAGCCACTATCACAGATGCATAGGTTTATTTGTGTAGAAACAAATGCCAAATGCACAACTCTGTGGATTGAATGCGTGGTTTTGAATGTGCAGCACTGTTGTTTGAAAGCACAATTTTATATAAGCACTGAAAGCATGATTAAATGCATAGAAAAAAGGCTTAAATGTGCAACATGATACCAATGCGCTAAAAAATTTGTCAAATGTGCAGGAAGAATTCTCAAATGCGTAGTTCTATTTTTCTGAAATGTTTGATCAATTTTTCTTGTTTTCAAGTACATTCTTCTAAGCAACCTAAGTTTTTTTGCTGATGGTTTTGTTTCAGTTTGTTGCAAGAAAACACAACATATAAGAAGATCTCATGGTGTTATGCAAATTTTTGATAAACATTTTTGCAAACAAGTACAATTCCTATTGTTGGCAAGGACAATATTTATTGAGTCCCAACTTGGATTTCTCCAGCCACTTAAATCAAGGTGGACAGTTAGCAACTTGGTAGCACTAGCTCCCCCTTGCACAACACTCACTTCTTTGGCATACCAAGTTACAATTCCTCTGAAGAGTTAAATTTTTTGTCTCTACACATGATTAGTGAATACATTGGGTGGCTTCAGAGGTCTGACCTCCTGCATCAACAAATAGAAGGATTTGGGCTTCTAAAAACAATTGGTTCTTAATATGGGCATTTGTTTAGGTGGTTATATGTGTGGAGATTCACTCCATTTAGGAGGATTCCCAATCTATAGAGGTTAGGCTCTATAGGTTTAAACACACCATAAGGGTACTCTAGGAAACATTCGTCGCTATAATACCGCAACACCTGTTGTTTATGACTTTCATCACAAACACATTTATTTATAGCAGCTCAAAAGTGGCTTGGCTTTAGCTCATTACCGCTTGAGGTCATCCCACTTGGAAGAAGCACAATCCCAAGGGTAGGCCTCTTCTAAAGGTTGAACAAATGAAGCGATGGGTTTGGCATTTTGATCACCCAAGATGGGGAGAGCATAGGCCTACCACCATTTTACAAGAATAGTAGACACTGGTTCATTAACCTTCTAGAGTTAATCTAAATGTGATTTAATCTACCAAGAAAAAGATTGACATGATAGCATAAACATGAAAGGATAGTTGATTTTATCCTTCTAAACAAACTATGTGAAGATTGTTGTTGAAGATTTGATCAATTTACTTTCCCCTACTTATACTAGATGTGGATTTGTATATGCCAGATTTGCTTGAAAGATTTGTTCAATTTTGACCACCTAGTTTGGGACTATATGAAATTTGTATGCAATTTGTATGAGCAATGATTTACTCCTAATTAAAACTAGATAAAAATTTGCATGCAAGTTGCATGAACAATGATTTACTCCTCCTAATTAAAGCTAGATGAAGATTTGTATGCAAAATGCAACTAAAAATGCCTAAACCAGCTCTTAAACCTACATGAACATTCTTTCAATAGCCTCCATTGATGATTGATAATACCTTCAACCGAGTTAGTATCAAAATTTTTACAAAAATCAATACAAATCTCTGACAGGAATCAGATGCACTGAAACAGACAGTGGATATGCAGGAAGACATATTAAATGCACAGAAAGAGCTTGCAAATGCATAGAAAGAAGTCTTAAATGCGTAGGAAGAATGAAAGCACAAAAAGAATGATCAGATGTATAGAAAGAAGTTTCATATGCGCCAGACTGCTCTTTTCATCATGGATGCGCAAGACTGGAAATTTGAATGTGTCAGAACGACCTGTCACGACTGCAACTTCACCAAAAACTCAAATGGAGGATAAAAATGGGGCAGTGGCCCCACGATGGGCACCAAAATGTGATTGAATTTCTAAACTAGAGTAGAAAATACCTAAATATTCAATAACTTCAATGAAAATGAGACAAATACATTAAAACAAAGATATACCTTGCTAAACTGATCTACCTCATGTCTTCCATTGTTGTCTATCTCTTCCTTGATCTTGTATATGATAATGGAGCTCTCAGAAGTTGTACTTCCTTGATGTTCAAGATGACAAAGATGGAATGGCTTTGCGGAGGATTATGCAAAGTGAATGTCTTCTACAATGCAACACTAAAATGAATGATGGAGATAATCATATGGAGCCATGATAATGATATGGATATGCAGCTAGATGAGATAATAATGCTAATGGATGCAATCCAAATGAGGGGAACCAAAGGAACACTTTGATAACTATGGTGGAATTTTTGCAGAATAAGATTACTAAAGCTTGAGTGGTTGAGAAATGAATGTGAGAACCTTTCTTTTATAGGCTAAGGATGGACCAATTCCAAGTGTCAATAGATCCATGATTGGAGGAATTATCTGTGACATGTACGGTTGAGATGGAGTTGGTTGGGATGAGGAAGATATTCATTGGAAATGTTCCTACTACGTTTACAAGGTAGAGGAATATGTGGATCCATAAGCCATATGTCATTGTGCTCACAAAGACTTGTGAGTTAAAAGTGGAAGACTATGAGCAAATTGTGGAAGGACTTTTGATTTATTGGAATGTGAGAGAAGAACTAGGATTAGAAAGACAAGTGTCTTTGTCCATGGAGATGATTGAGAAATAATAGGACACATGTGGGTGAGGATAATTAGCTAATTAAATATTAAAAATATTTAATTATGTGTGCAACATGGTGAGGTGTAAATTGAGGTGGAAGAATGACATGGATGAGTGACATGGAATTAAAACATAGACTTAGGCTAGATGATGATTAATCAAATAATTTGGGATTATTTAATTAGGGGTGACTTAGAGGAATTTGGATGACTTAATTAAATAAATTAAGATATTTATTCAATTGATAGAGGAATAAGAATAAAATAAATATTAAAATATTTATTTAATTCCATGAGAGCCATTTTTAGGTGCATACACTATTTATCTATTTTAAATAAACATAAGCACTCCAAATCAACTCAAGATGTGATAATAATAATAATAATAATAATAATAATAATAATAATAATAATAATAATAATATCTTTTAATTAGCTTACTGTCGCATGCATGACAGTAAGTTGATTTTAATTCTTTTTATTTAAAAAAATTTAAAATATAATATTATTATTATAAACGTAAGTTTACTATTTTTACTAAAACACAATTACTTTAAATAAATCAAGAAGTGAAATAATAAAATTATATATATATATATATATATAATATAATTGTTTAAATCTAATTAATATATTGTCTTCCAAACACCTATACTCATATAAATAGAAAATGTTATTTATTATTTATTTAAATATATAAAATACAACCATATATATATATTCACCAATTGAATAAAAATACACCATTTAATATAATTGAAAGAACTTTTAATATCTACCATTAAATCATGCATTTGAAAAGGATTTTCCTAACAATTAAAGACACCATATTTTCTAAGAATCTAAACATCAATCCCATTTATTATACACACAATTAATGCATAATAAACCATTCAAAAATGCAAATGAACCTACGTGAGTGTGTGATTGCATCGGAGTTAACCATCCCAAATAGTTCTTGCCAAGTGGCTAGAACACCTACCTCAACCATGTTCTCATCTTCGATGAGTACCTACATTCATTTGCACTCAACTTAACGTTAATAGGTTAGTTCCCAAAAACATAGATGAAGCAAATCATTATAATGACATTGATAATATCTAATAGTTAAATCAATTTTCCAATTTTCACCAAATAACCTTTACACAAAAAATTTCTTAAAGTAGAAGTTAATCACAGTAATTGTTCACTAATCTAGAATAATTATATTGTCCATAAAAATGAGATGTGACATCATTTGAATTAGTGAAGCACTCAGGAACATATGCTAACATTGTAAACTTTTCTTGTGTTCTATGTGTATGCAGCCATGCAGGTTCAGTGGATGAGGGTTGTACATACTTCAATCAGATTAGTAACCCTTATTGCATTACACCTACAATTGATCATTATTTGTGCATGGTTGACCTTCTTGCTCATGTTGGCTATCTTGAGGACACTCTAAACTATATTATTAAGATGTCATTAAGAGTGGCACTGAGTATGAACAGTGACTGCAAAATAAAACATAGGCAATTTTCATTAGTGAGCAATACTTTTTTTAGGTGGAAAAATGCCAAACTAGAGGGAGACCAACACAGTTGTCTACTACTACTTTGCATATGGGAATAAATAGACAGAGATATTTTAGTTTGGAGGTTGTGTGGTAGTAAAATAACTTGGCATAGGAATACAATATTAGAAGAGGATACACATGATTTGTATTGACCATATTGTTTTTCTAGGTTGGGTGCTTGCCAATGGAAAGAAAGGGACAATGTATAGATGCTTAATGATAAATGGAATCCAAGGATAGAGCTATAGGAAAGTAATAATGAGAATTACTTTGGTTGGGACGGAAATGAATAGAGCTTCAGTTGATTTCCAAATTAGCATTCCATCAAATGATGGAGGAATGTATCAGCTTCTTCCATGTCTTGTTTCGTTGTGCATAACCATTTAAGGCACAATGAACTTGTTCTCTTTTTCTAAAGTTATGGAAGTATGGCATGCACCTAAGCTTGTGATGACACTTATTATTGTTCCTATGGTTCATGCATTGGCAACTACAATCAAGTAAAACTCCATAAAAGATCATCTTTATATGGAGTATTTCCCAACAACTTTGAGGTTTATGATTTTCTTATTTATTTCCATGTGCATCTATGTGTTTATTCTTTTTTCTCTCACTAAATTATCCCAATCCTTGCAACAAATAAGTTTTGATTTTGCTATGCTCAAAGGAGGACTGTAGATGAGTGTTCTTCAATATGCAAGGCAGAGGTGATATAAATCATGGTGTCTTACATATTCAAAGAAAATCATGGGTATTCTATATATATGGAGATGTATGAGTTTGAGAAATGGTGTGGAATAGGAAGGAAAACCAAATGCAGTGATTTATATTATAGAGAATGCCAACATGTATTGAAACAAAAATAAATCCATCTGGCAAGTATTATTTGTTATTAGAAAGGATCTTTTCAATGGGGAGTTTTATCTTCCCCTAGCTTTCCACTCTCTGTAGGTGCTTTCCCCATCAATTTAGTGCTTTCTCTTTGTAGAGATTATAATAATAGATCTTTCTTTAGTTGGTATATGGTTTTAAAAGAGTGGTGGGGCTCAGGTGACATACTATTTGGTTATCTAATAAGAAATATTTAAAAATAAATATATGGGAAAGCATTTTATATACTTCAAGGTTATAAAGATTGTGTCAAAGGTGGTAGATATTTTTTTGTTATAATGTTTTAACCCACCATTATGTATTTCACAATGTGAACAGGCTTAAGATTAAGGTTATCCACATTCTCTTTACATGCTAAAGGGGGTGTAGCCCTACTAACATAGTCTCATGTATTCTATTAATATGAAGAGATTATAAGGTTAAGCAATAGCTAGGACATGAATGAGAAATATGAAACATAAACATGACCACATGAGCTATTTGAAATGCAATGATTATAGATTTGTTGAAGAGGCTTTGGAAACTTTGAAGCAAATAGTACCGATAGGCATAAAGCTAAAATCTATGCCTTTGCTAACATTTCCCTTGCCAGAGCATGAACAACCAGGAATGCAATTAAAATGGTTTTTAATCAGATATCTTGTAGACATATATGTAAAAAGTAGAAGCAAAAATAATGCTTATTAGGTGTTCGACTAAATGCTTGGGCATGTGTGTGAAATAGAGAGACACGAAACAAGCACCCCAACTATTTGACAAAATGTCTAGAAAAATATTACTTGCAGGGAAGAGTCTTTAACATGTTTGATAAAATGCCTCAAAGAAATGTACTCTCATGGAATATAAATTTTAGCGAATGGATAATTTGGATACTCTATACTTCCACATTTGCATACATGTTTTCCATAGCATTTCCAACTATAATATCTACCTAAAACCCCTTTCCATTATGCATTGATGAATGCCTATAGTGGGATATAAAGCTCCTGCTTTGGCACAGGCAAGGAGGATGCTAGCTAAGGTCATGGAATTTGGCTTTAAACCTAAAAATTGTATTTGATTGTAGGTCTATCAATAATTTTCAATAATATTCAAAAGGAGTCCACCCTTCATCTCATCCTTTGACTTAGGGGAGGTGTAAATAAGAGAAAGAAGAAGATCTATACTAAACCCAAGAAGATTAAGCACAAGAAGAAGAAGATCAAGTTGGTTGTTTTGCAGTACTACAAGGTGGATGACTCTCGCAAGGTGCAGAGGCTCAGAAAGGAATGCCCTAATCAAGAGTGTGGAGCTGGGACTTTCATGGCCAATCACTTTGACATGCATTACTATGGCAAATGTGGTTTGACTTATTCTATCAGAAAACTGAGGCTTAAGATGATTTGGTCCTAAATTGGGTTTTCAGTTAAACAAGGTTTAGTGATGAATTTGATTAATTTAGGGCTGAAAATGGTTGCTTAGCTTTTTAACATTGTACACTGGGGTTTGAAATTGTTTGAGTTGGATAAGAATTTTGTAGCAAGGATTTAGATTTTATTTATGCAATTGGTATTCACCAATTATTAAAATATCCCAAACAATCCACAAACAAATGGAAAGCTAGAGAGTCAAATGGATGATGTAATATCCAAAAAAATCCACAAACAAATGGAAAGAAAGGATTCAAGAGCTTCCTTTTTGAAACCAGGTCTTTTCCTGGAGAAAATAAAAGAAATAAAAGAAAATATTTTTATAAAAAAATGTGAAGGGAGAAACTCACAATAGCAGAGGCCTTCACCACGGTGTCCTTATCCTATGAGAGACTTTCATGCTTGTCTATTGTAGAAATGAGCACATCAATAAAGTCATCAGGAGCCCTCCACGTTTGACGATGATCATCCACCAACATATGAATAAAATTATTTCTTTTCTTCTACAGATTGATCATAGTCTTTTTGAGGCCTTGCAAATTGAATCACTAGAGAAACAATAGATAATCTCCCATAACCCTAAACCTCCTTAGCATGCAGGTTGATCATAGTCTTTGTGAGGAGTTGCAAATTGAATCACTGGAGAAATGATAGATAATCTCCCATAACCCTAAACCTCCTTAGCACATAGGTGTAATGAAGACAAACTGAAACCATCATGTTGGTGCCTAAGCTTTTTCAAATTTCCTTTTGATTTTCCCTTTCAAAAAAAATGCGCTTGGTTTTAGCACTTAAAATTTTAAGCAATATTTTTTTTTTCAAAAGTATTCTTTGAAGACATATTTAGTCATATTTAGTTGGTCATATGACTAAATAAATAGAAATATGACTAAATATTTAGTTGTGTTTTTTACCCAACAATCAAATTAGTCATTTATAGCTATGTTGCAAAAAATTAGTAGAATGACAAAAAAATTTAGTCTCGTGACTAAAATTTTAGTTACGTACAATCAATTATTTGCCCAAATTCTACTAGTGTTATTTGATTTCTTCCATAGCCTCTGCCTCCTTTGTAGTCTCCATACCAGTCTCTATCACCATTATTATAGCTATTTGCATATGATGGACCACCAGAATTTGAATTTTGTATTGCATTATTATTCTCTGATTTCTCCAACTTGGCTTCTTGTAGTCCTGATCATATGAATTTCTTTCTTTCATGTATGACATATTATTGCTCTCCACTGAGTTTGTATTATTTCCACCATACCATGCTTCATCTTCTTCATAAATAAAGTCTCTCTTCCTCCAGAAGTTCTATGAAGGGCAATATGATGTTTCATGGTCATCCCATTCTCTACATAATCCATAGTATATTGAATTCACTTTTTCATTGTTGCTTTGGTATCTTCTTTTATTGCGGAAACTTGTTTTTCACCTCTTAGCCTAGGGCATTCATTTCTCAAATAGCCTTCTATTATATAGTATGAACACCAAATATTAGGTCTTTCCTTCTGTGTATTCCCCTCCTACTTAGCTAATATCTCTTGCCTCAGCTTCAAATGCTCCAATTCTAACTTTAGCTTCTCCAATTCTAGGTTCTCCTTCATCTTATCTTGTCTGGGCCAGGATTGAGACTCTATCCGATAAGCCAATGTCACTACTTCTGCATATGTTTCAAAAATGCTTCCATCTAGGGTTGACCTTATTTCAGGGCTTATTCTAGAAATAAACCATTCTATCTTTTTCTTCTTAGTCAATGGTTCATCCAATCTCCTAGTTGTCTCCTTGAATATCTTATCAAACTCCTTTATTGATTCTTTCTTGAATTGCATCAAATCTCTCATATTACTTACCCCTTCTGTCGGAACATCAGGAACTCCAAAGTTCTCCAAAAATAACTTCTTGATATCATCCCATTCATTGTCACTGTTTGGGCATGTCTTCCTATATCACTTCAATGCTTCATTTCTCAAGGTGCCTATGAAGTCAAACAACTTGATTTCATCTCTTGTTTCTTCCTTCCAGTTCCAAATAGACTCCAAGACAAAAATATACTTTGCTGCTTCAATAGTATCCTTCTTGAATACAAGTAACTTAACTAGGGTATTTATGATTTCTTTTCTCCACCTCTCTGATACTTTGCGGTAGTTTTCCTCTGGTCTGCTTCTCAAGTTCCACTGTCTTCTATCAACTTGCTTTCCTTCTATTCCCTTGTCTCTCTATAATCAAATATCAAAGTATTCTTCTCCTAAAAATTCTACAAAATTGCTTCAAATCTCTGCTATTGTCTCTACTTCTTTGTTTGCTTGAATATCTGCCTTCTCAACTAAAATTATCTTGACTTTATATGGAACTTGGGGTGGCTCACTGATGTAGGAGCATCTAGTAGTGTAAGGGCAATCTTGAATCACCCAAAAAAGATGATGATTCAAAATCATTGATGTTGTTTTCATTTCTTTTCAAAATTAGTGTTTCTGGTTCCATAACCACTTGAATAATGATGTAGAACTTTTAGTTTTTCCAAACTGCTAAAAATAGCAAATTGCTATTTTTGGAAAGTTTGCATTTGGGCATGGATTGAAGAAAAAATTTATAGGAAGATTTGTAAATAAAAACTAAGACCTTTAGAGAAGGAATCACACAAAGATCATTTGTGAGATGAAAGATATTAAAATTTTTGTTTCCTGAAAAATGCTTAAAAATTATTCAAATTTAGGTTTGAGGCATTAAATAGCCCTGTACAGGCCCAAAAATGGGCAAAACTAGCAAAGAAAGTTCTTAGCATGTAGAGCACTCTGTGAGTTTTTTGGCATTTCAAATGGTTCGTCAATCAGAAACCTAGATCAAAATTATGGCTCCCAAAATTTGACCTATTTTTGGAGGGAGATGTAAAATCCAAAATTTGGCTGGAGGCTGCCAAAAAAGGCTATTAATAACCATTTTTGGGAACCCTTGGGGTAGTAGAGATAAGGATAAGTGTAGAGTCAAGAAAAGGTGGGAAAACAAAAACCCTAGCTGATTTGGGGTTATAGAAGGCAGAAGATTCCAGAGCCTAGTGATAGGTAGCTATAATGTGTTGTTGCCTATGGAGGATTCATCCTCTGATTGTATTTGAGCTTTTGTAAAGTAATGAGTTGTCCAAATCAATATAGAACATTTTATTTTCTATGTGCAATTTCTATTCTTATGTGTTTTATGATTTACCCCTTCATCAAGTGGTATCAGAGTAAGGATTCCTGAGTGTGTAGATAGATCACCAACCATGAGGTAGTTTGCACTAGGACTTGAGGTTGTGGGTTTGTTGTGGAGATCAAGATGCCTCCATGAAGAAACCATTTTGGAAGAAATATTTTGATAGAAGAGGGTTTTAGAGCCTTGCAAAGGAAAATTGATGCATTGCAAGAGGAGCTGCGAAGAGGGATATAGCTAAGAACAAGAGAAGAAACTATGGATGAAGTTGAAGAAGAGCTATCTAGGATGAAGTTGAAGAAGAGCTATCTAAGGAAGAACAAGAAGTTATAGGAGATCTTGCAAAAGTTAGGTTGTTGAGGGTCATTTAGAAGATTAAAAAGAGGCCCAGGATCAAAGTTTCTACCTATTCTAGAGATTTGAATCCAGAACAACTTATTGATTGGATCAATGACATGGAGGAATATTTTGAGTATGAAGATGTCGAGGACCTAGATCGGGTCAAGTTTGCAAAGACAAAGTTGAAGGGCCATGCTAGTATTTGGTGGAAGGAGGTCTAGTTAGAGAGAAATAGGAGAGAAAAAGTAAAGATTACCAGATGGGATTAGATGGTGGAGAAACTGAAGAAGCAGTTCATTCTTGTGGACTATGAGATGGAGTTGCTAAAGAAGTTGCAAGGATTGAAGCAAGGTAACAAGTCTGTCAAGGAGTATACAAACGAGTTTTATAAGATTACTATTAGGACAAGACATGTAGAGGCCAACAAGGAGAACGTAGCCTATTACATTAATGGGTTGAGACCAAGTATTCAAGAGGAGCTTAGCTTGGTCAGAATGACCACCATAGAATATGCATACTAGTTTTCCTTGAAGGTGGAGGAGAAGATGAATAAAATATTAGAAAGAAACCAAAGAGAAAGAGGTCAACGCAGAAGGATTGGTGGAAGATTCTATGGAGGCTGAAATGGAGATCAAAAGAAAAGTGAAGAAGTTGGCACCAGTCAAGATCAAAGAGGGGATAATGCCTACCGCCCTCGTGACTAGAACAATAGTGAGAAAAGAGGAAGAGGTAGACCTAGGTAAGGACCTTGAAGAGTAGGTTTTAGACGAACCTATTTCCAATGTGGAGAAGAAGGGCATCAAGCATATGAGTGTCCGCAACATCAAGGAAGGACAAATAGAAGACCTGAAGGCAATGTACAAGTTGTACATGTAGATAAAGATGTGCAGTCTGAGCATTTTGAAGATGCTGAAAGGGGAGAAATCCTAGTTGTCAGAAGAACCTTGTTGAATGAGGAGAAAGAACTAGATTAGAGGAAGAGTTTATTCCACACAAGCTACAAATGTGAAGGTAAGTGTTGTGATATCATTATTGATAGTGGAAGCACTAACAATCTTGTTTCATAGGAGATGGTTAACAAGTTGAAGTTGACAAGAAGAAAGCATCCACATCCATATTAGATTGCATGGTTGCAGAAGGACCATAGAGCTTTGGTCAATGAACAATGTTTAGTCAAGTTCAAGATTGGTGACTACCATGATGAGGTGCTATGTGCATCATACCGATGGATGCATGTCATATGTTAATGGGAAGGTCATGGCAGTATGATAGGTGTGTTGTCCATGATGGCCATGCAAACACATATTCCCTAACAAAGGATGGAGTTTGTCATAAGTTGAAGCCCTTGAAGGAGGTGGAAGAAAAGGTATGTAGTACTGCTAGAATTTGTTTGGTAGATGGTAGGAAATTTTTGGAGGATATGAAGCATGAGCATCATTGTTTTGCATTAATTCCTAAGATTAGTCAAGAGAAATGTGAAGATGTACTTGTAGAAGTCTCAGATCTATTATAAGAATTTTAGGATATTATCTCTGATAATGTACTAGAAGGTTTCCCACCAGTGAGGAAGATAATTCATCAAATGGATTTGATACCAAGAGCCAATTTACTGAATAAGGCATCCCACAGAATGACTCCAGCAAAGAATGAAGAGTTGAACAGACAAGTTCACGAGTTGTTAAGGAAGGGACTGATAAGGGAGAGCCTAAGTCCATGTGTGGTACCTGCAGTACTAGCACCAAAAAAAGATGGAGAGTGGAGAATGTGTATAGATTCTTGAGCCATCAATAAGACCATGAACAAGTACAGATTTCCATTTCCTAGAATGGAAGACATAATGGATTGTTTGAGTGGAGCCAAGTACTTCACAAAAATTGACCTGAAGAGTGGGTATCACCAAATCTAAATTAGAGAAGGAGATGAATGGAAGATAGCCTTCAAGATAAGGGATGGTTTGTTTGAGTGGTTAGTCATGCCATTTGGGATAACCAATGCACTGAGCACATTCATGCGGCTCATGAACGAGGTATTGAAAGAGTTTTTGGGAAGTTTTGTTATTATTTATTTATATGACATTTTAATTTTTAGTAAGACTTGGGATGAGCATCTGATACATATCAAAAGAGTTTTAGAGAAGCTGAGGGAGGAGAAGTTGTTGATTAATCTGGAGAAATATATTTTTGTAAAGGAGTTGGTATACTAAGGATTTGTTGTCTCAGAGGAAGGTCTTAAGATAGACCCAAAAAAAGTAAGGGCTATAATTGAATGGCATATGCCAAGGAGTGCTATAGAGGTACAATATTTTCATGGTCTGCTAAGTTTTTACAGAAAGTTTATCAAAAAATTTAGTAGCATTTGTGCACCCCTAACTGAGATGATCAGAGGGGATATAAAAGAGTTTAAATGGACTATAGGAGCAAACAAGAGTTTTGATACATTGAAGCAGAAAGTCACAATGCAACCTGTTTTGGCACTTCTGGATTTTAATAAGGTATTTCAGGTAGATTGTGATGCAAGTGGTAGTGCTATAGGAGCTATTTTGAGTCAAGAAGGTAAGCCCATTACCTATTTTAGTGAGAATCTTAATGATGCCAAGAAAAATTATTCTGTTTATGATTAGGAGTTTTATACAATAGTTCACGCTTTGAAGAAATAGAGACATTATTTGTTGCCAAAAGAGTTTGTTTTATATACTGATCATAAGGCTTTATAATATCTTAATAGTTAAGGAAAGTTAAATCAAAGGCACTTAAAATGGGTTGAGTTTTTGCAGAGTTATATTTTTGTTTTGAAGCATAGGAGTTGGAAGTCCAACAGAGTTGTAGATGCCTTGACCAGAAGGAAAAATTTGTTGACAGAAATGAGGATAGAGGTTGTTGGGTTCAATGAGCTCAAAAGTTTGTATCCTAAAGATCTAGATTTTGCAAAGGATTAGAAAGCTTGTTTGGAACCTATTACTTTGGACATGACAAAATGGTTGGATTTCATAATCCATGTTGTTTAGAAGAAGCTAGTTGTGCATTCCGAGGAGTTCCATGAGAGAGAACCTAATTAAAGAGAAGCATAGTGGAGGATTAGCTAGACACTTTGGTCGAGATAAGACCATTGCTATTTTTGGTGAGCATTATTATTGGTCACAGTTGCAGCAGCATGTGAGGAAATTTGTACAGAGTTGTAGAGTATGTCAGATGGCAAAAGGAACAAGTCAAAATACAAGGCTATATCATCCATTACCTATACTAGAGAAGCCATGGGATGATATTAGTATGGATTTTGTTCTTGGTTTACTGAGGATACAGAGAGGAATGATTCCATTTTTGTGGTGGTGGATAGATTCTTGAAGAAGGCACATTTTATTCCTTGTAAGAAGACCAATGATGTTCATATTGCTGAGTTATTTTTTAGAAAGGTGGTGAGACTACACGGTCTACCTATGAGCATAGTTTTAGATCTAGATACCAAGTTTGTTGGTTACTTTTGGAGGACATTGTGGAAGAAGTTAAAGATGAAATTAAAGTTTAGTTCTACACACCATCCATAGACTAATGGATAGAAAGAAGTGGTGAATAGGAGTTTGGATAACCTGCTACGATTCTTAGTAGGAGATAAGCCCAAGGGATGGGATTTAATTTTACCATAGGTAGAATTTGTTTACAACAATTTTGTCAATAGGAGTATAGGTAAATCACCATTTCAGATTGTATTTGGGAGTACTCCAAGAAATTCTTTAGAGTTAAGGAAGTTGGACAAGGGAGAAAAGACAAGTGCCAAAGTCGAAGACTTTGTAGAACACCTGAAGAATTTACATGAAGAGGTGAGAAAGCACATTAATAAGATGAATATTCGGTACAAGGCTAAGGTAGATTAGAAGAGGAGATATAATGAATTTTAGGTAGGAGATGAATTCATGGTTCACTTGAGAAAAGAGAGGTTTCTAGTTGGAACATATAATAAGTTGAAAATGAAGAAATTTAGACCATGCAAAATCTTGAAAAAGTATGACTTAGGAAATGCATATGAGGTAGAGTTGTTGAGTGGGATCAACATTTCCCCTGTGTTCAACATTGCTGATTTATAAAAATATCATGAAGGTGGAATAGAGGATGGAAAGGAAGGCTAGTTGAAGATTCTTCCTGGTTATCTAAGGTAGAACTTGACCATTTGGGGTTTTCCTCAAACAACTGAGATGTGACAAGGTCACTTCTCAAAATTACCCTGGGTGTCTAATGCAGGAGCATCCAGTGGTGTAAGGGCAATCTTGCATCACCCAAAAAAAAGGTGATGATTCAAAATATTTGATTTTGTTTTCATTTCTTTTTAAAATAAGTGTTTCTAGTTCCATAACTATTTGAATAATGATGTAGAACTTTCAGTTTTTCCAAACTAATAAAAATATCAAACTGCTATTTTTGGAAAGTTTGCATTTGGGCATGGATTGAAGCAAAAATTTAAAGGAAGATTTGTAAATGAAAAATAAGACCTTTGGCGAAGGAATCACACAAAGATCATTTGTGAGATGAAATATATTAAAGTTTTTATTTCCTGAAAAATGCCTAAAAACTATTTAAATTTAGGTTTGAGGCACTAAATAAACCTGTACAAGCCTGAAATTAGGTGGAACTGGCAAAGTCAGTTCTTAGTGTGTAGAGCACTCTGCAAGATTTCTAGGGCTTCAAACAGTTTTTCAATCGCACACCTGAATCAAAAGTTATGGCTCCTGGAAGTTGACCTATTTTTGGAGGGAGATGCAAAATTCAAAATTTGGCTAGAGGCCAAAAAAAAGGCTATTAATAACCAATTTTGGGAACCCTTGGGGTAGTAGAGATAAGGGGGAAGTGTAGAGTCAAGAAAAGGTGAGAAAATAAAAACTCTAACTGATTTGGGGTTACAGAAGATAGAAGATTCCAAAGCTTGGTGATAGGTAGCTGTAATGTGTTGTAGCCTGTGGAGGATTCATACTCTGATTGTATTTGAGCTTCTATATTGTAATGAGTTATCTAAACCAATAAAGAACATTCTATTTCTATTTATAATTTCTATTTTTATGTGTTTTATGATGTACCCCTTTCATTACTCATGGTCCAGGGGTTGTATCTCTTCATAGTGTCTCTTCAAATTAGGGGATTCTCTTATTAGGTTGCATCCAACCATGATTCAAATAGCCTTCCAAAACCCTTAAAACTCCTCTCAATGTTTACTGCATTTTCTCCTCCTCTTCTTATCTCCTTTAATCTTTGACAAATTAATTCCTCTATATATTCCTCACCCATCTTCAAAATCTCTGGTGTTAACTCATATGTTCTCATAGTTTGTAGCATAAACCCTAATTCAGTGATTTATTATCTTTCTCTTCTACATTCTTCTCCAACAAAACCCATAGTGGCGCACTCCTCTGCATTCTCCATAACACCCTCTATATCTTCACCTTCTGATCTCCTTTCTTTGGTAGCACCCTCCCTGTCACAATCAGTGACATCCTTCATGATGCGGTTGTCCTCTTCCATCCTTTTGGTAGCACCCACAGTCGCACTCTCCTCAAATTCTTCTCTCTTTTCTTCTACACTTTCCATTAAACTTCCTTCCTCTAGCATTTGTGCCCTTTCCGTTCTTCTATGGTAATTATCTTATCTTTCCTAATTCTTCTTTAATCTCTCTTCTTCACTTATCTCTATTTCGGTCCTGATTTCTTCACCAATCTCTCTTTTTCTAAGCTTCTCCCCTTTCACCATGGGTTTACTAGATTTGATGTTCCATTAGTCCTTTTATACCCCATGAAATCATTATTTTAAGAGTCATAATTTTAAATATCCTTCCAGACCCTACCCCTTCCCACCTACCATCCCCTTAAGTGCCTACCCCCCTCCCACAGAGGTAGAAACCTAAAGAGATGTGAATTCCTCTGCAATTTGGAAATTTTTCCCACCAACCTCACCTTTTCTCCTTTCTAAAACTCTATGCTACTTCTTCAAGTGCCCTTTCAATCTTTAACTACCCTCTTCTAGGGTCCTGGTAATGGAACCAAATGTTAGGAAGAAATGTAGAGGGATACTAGTCCAGAGAACCAGTCCTTAGACAAGTCTTTACATAGTTAGTTTATACTCCAATTAGGTAGCTAGAGATTAACAACAAAACATAAATAATAATAGAACAAAACATCACATACATGTATCTGTTATGTATGGAAAAGAGAATGAATAAGACTAGCATGCACACTAGATCAAAACCTCTTCCACAATAACATTCGAGGACAAGACTGAGCCAAATCACTACCAAAGGGAGGTGGACTTAGCTATAGATCTTTTTCTCTTGTTTTCTATTCAAAGATTAGATTTAATTAGTCCTTTTATCAAACCCTAGGTCAACTAATGTACAAACCCCTAGATTTGTAAATATCTGATCACAATAGGAGATGTAGAGAAGATATTTAGAAACTAATTTTACAAGATTGATTAGAGAGATATCAGAAACTATTTCTTGGAAGCTAGAAAGTCAAAGGAATATTTCATGGGTGCCCAAGTCCAGAAAGTCCAAATATTTAGAAACTAAAAACTGGAGAAATGTCACAGAGAGTGTCTTGATGCCCACTCTAATGTCTGTTTAGGCAAAAAGACTATTTTGTGGGCACCCAAGTCTTCTGTACTGGAATATTCCAAAAATTCTTTTACATCCCAAAACCCTTTTCATCACTAAGGCTTCCTGTATCTTCACCTTTCTAGATCTCACTTGTAACTTGCACACAAGAAGAAATGGGGTTTAGGGGTTATGGTGTTTAGGGGCTTTCCTCAGTCAAATCCTGGGATAACATTCAAGCTTCTCAGTACCATTGTTAGATAGAGAGTGCATGCCCTAGTAGGGTAGAGACCAAGTATAAATCAATGATGATAGAATGATTCAAATAACAATGACATCACCTTGTAGGTGAAGCCCTTAGGCGAATGAAGATCCTTCACCTCATAATGAGATGGATGATGATTCCAAATCTGCAACAACACACACAAATCTGCAACAATAACACAATGAAAGATTTGAATGATCTTTTCTCCAAGATCATAAGTTTTCTATATCCATCTAGGTTCATAATGAATTCAAAAACGCACTTAAATATGCTTTCCTACTAACATTTGTAAATTAAACCAAAAGAGCTGACAAGGAGAGACCCTTCTAAAGGTCTTATACTGATATTCTTTGAAATTTGCCTCAACCAATTAGGGAGGACTTGGGCATAGGAACGCAAGTCCCAAGGCACCTTTTTGGTCTGGGGTAACGCATAAAATGGACCCTTAGTTCCCAATTGACATGGGTTTTGCGGGATTTTGCATCGGGATGAATATTTTCCATGTATAATGTAATCATGAGGACCTAGGAGCTAAAATAGGAGGTAAAATGACATGTGTCCACTTTTTACTCCATAACAACATCATAATAAGATAACACACATAATTACCCGATATTGATAGACTTCTATATATATTAGTAGCAATCAAATGTATACATCCATTGTTTATCCTTTGATATAGTTACATACATGACCTCTCTGTCATGGCTTACATTAGAATATACTCCTATTATCTTGTCATGCTTACTTGCTTACATTGTACTACTCCTATCTACTTACGGTCTCCTCATATTGTATAATCTCCTCTAGTTGTCTTTGTTCTTTGTCAAGTAACTCGCTAATACTAATCATCATCTAATCCACTTATCTCCAATCTCAAGTCAATCATCTATTATCAATCATTCTTCTAACCACCCTTCATAATAGAAACCACCATTTGCAAATCAAAATTTGGTTAAGGACTTAACCCCCTTCAAACCTCTCCAAATCCTAATCATATCCCATCCAACTTTATCCAATCCATAATCATTTTCATCCAAATCATCATCCAAATCATTATCCAAAGGGCCCTTGGCATAATCCTTAATCAAATAATCCAATCCAACCATCAAAGGGCCCTTTGCCTAATCTAAAATCAACCCCATTCAATCCAAATTTGGTCAAGTCTCATATATCATTGACCTTGATCAATCCAAATGCCAAATCAATACAAAATCATCCAATCCCAAATAATCTAAATCAATTGAAATCCCCCCTAATCCAAAATCAAAATCAATTTCATCAAGTCATCCTACATCACATCCCAAATACAAATCTAATCATGGATTCATATCCTTTTAATGATGATGTTGTTGAAAAAGCTAAAATCAAAATCCTTGATGAAATCATTACAAGTAATCTTTCCATAAACCACCCTTAGCCATCCATAAACATGCAAGATCCTTATGACCATGCATTTGCTAGCACAAGCTACACCCCCACACCTAATCACATATCCTATGGTCATTTGTATGTTACCCTTGATAAGGGAAATCCATTCTATCCCCCATCCACATCACATCATCCATCCTCATATGAAATTGTCATCACCTCCACCCCTTATCCACATCCTTCTTATCCTTATCCTAATTATCTATAACCATCCCCTCCTTATCCTTATTCCACCTACCCAAATCCACCAACCTTTTATCTGAATCCATCACATCCAAATCCACCATCTCCTTACCCATCAACCTTTCCATCTACCCCTCTATCTAATCCACCATATACTCCATCATCCAAGTCTCCTACTAAATCTATGTCATCCTTTCTCCAAGGACTCCTCGCTAAGAGTGTTAAAAAAATAATGAAAACAAACTTGTGGAGTCATGTCACCCCACTCCTCCCCAATCACCTATAGGTGTCATTGATGACCCTGTCATTCACCTCAGACCCATCAAAACCAAACCATCCTCCTCCATTTTATCCAAAATCCTATCCAAAGTATCTCCCTCTCCTCCATCCACTCCATCCAAAGAGCTGATTCAAATAATTGAGAATTAATTTTCCTCACCTACCACACCATCCACACAAATTTGGCTATGTCAAGAGCCTAGTTCAAAGCATGTCAAAGCATCCACCTCTCTTCCTAATAATGATCCAAGCATCCCATATATTCCTATTACTGATCCCACACCATCTCCTATCAATCCTCCATTATCCTCCATCGCTTCTTTACCATCTTCTATCAAGCCTTCACCATCACCTATCAATCCCATCCCAAATCCACTATCTTATCATCTTGGCCCTATTACCTTCCTCTGTGGTGGTTCTGTCATTGAAGAGGAACAATTTTCTTCCATCACTTATCCCCCTTCATCTAATAATGGACTCACATCTTGTTTCCAAAAGAACACCCATCCTATCACACAACATATGCTCCAAAACATGAACTATCATGGTAAAGGCCCATGCCTTCATGAAAATAGAATTTTTGAGCTCATCCATGTCAAAATCCATCCACTCACACATGTCCTTAGCTATAAATATCAAGGAAAAAAATATAAGAATGTTGGTACCACCCCCGCACCTCCCAAATCCACTTCTTCCAAACCCAAACCTGGCGCATCTCATTGTACCTCCAAAATATATGCCTCCATCCCTCCTCCATCTTATTTCATCCATTAACCCAAAAATCATGTGACCATACACCTCCCTAAGTCCACACTTCCTCCACTACTCCCAACTCTTAATATCCCCATCCCCAAATCCCCTTATTCCCCATCCTTAATATCCCCATCCATAACTCTCAATCCCCCAAAATCCTCAATCAACATCAATGAAAGCACACATCATCCAAACATAATGCTATCAAACACCCCATGGGATTCAAAAATAATACTTTGGATGCCTCCACTCATAAAGTACAAAATCTACAAAAGCCTCAAGAGTATCACGTCATAGGGCATCGATACACAACATCCAAGAACAATCCATCTAAAAGGCTACATAAGCCCACACCTCCAAAAGCAAAAAAAATGGTACAAGTCCCTAAACAATAAGCAACAAATCCAAGTGGAGAATCCACATCTCATTCCATCTCCAAAACCCAAAAATCCCTCTCCCCATCAAAAACTCATACAAATCCTAAGTCTGTTTGGATCCCTAAATTCTTAAATCAATGATCCTCCAATCCTTCATCTTTACCCCATAATAAAACACCCCCATTTCTCCCCACTCCCCATCCTAAATATAAGCTTCAAAACCCATAACAGTGTGTGCAACTGTTGGTCTTGATTCCTAGGTCATTCTTGCATGCCTTCATCCCTCCATCTTATATCCCTTATCCCACATATCTCCCCCATTACATCCCTATGGTCCATGCTTTCACATAATCCCCCCATCCATCATCCATCATTACCATCCATAATCCACTATTCTCCATCTACCGACATACATGCATGTCCGTACATTCGACATGGTCCACATGCAACATCCATCCAAATGGGACACTTCCACTTTCCTAGGGAGATAGATGCTTGAGTCCCCATCCTCCTACATGTCACCTTCTTCCTCTATCCAAATCCATCCATCCCATCCCAAAATCAAAAGCAAAAAATAGAAAAAAATAGGAAAAATAGAAAAAATCAAAAAAATAATAAAGAGAAACAAATTCATCCAATGGTGAAAACCACTCCTCGTGGAACCTTGGGAAAGTACCATGATAAAACCCCCTTGTGCGAATCATGTGTAATCCCTCCTCCATTTGCACCCTACACTTGGGGGCAAATCTCACCTAGCCTATCATTTCCCCATCCATCACATATCCTCATCCTATCATATTATTCATATACTTATCCATTAACCCCCTCCCCTATCTCTATTCACTTATCATATTGTCTCATATCCATTACATATTTTTATCCATTCTATCATCTTTCCATCCTCCTTCCCTGCTTGTGATCCTTTTAATGATAGGGGAAAAACATGTAAGACATGCCTTAGGCACACCTTGACATACCTTCCTTCCAAGGATATCCTATAATGTCCATCCATCCCCACCATCATAACACTTGGTTATCCATGAAACATATCGAGTGGGGCATCTTCTTCCTATGCAACACAGTCCTTGGAGATCATATTTGTACTCCCTATATTCACCTCTCCACTATCCTCTATCCACCATCCTACCCACCTATCTCTCATCCCCCAGTCCCTTTGGTGATTTTAGAACATCACGTCTTTACACTGCCAAAACATTACCTAGTTGGTCACCCTATTACATCCATCCATCCTATATCCATTATCCTCTATCACCTACTTAACCATCCACTATCCACTATCTCTTATCCATGATCCCCTTATCATTTCATCCTCATCATCCCTTCATGCCCCATTAATAGACTCAAATTTCCCTTGTCATTGGTATCTAGCTAAAGGCTACCTCCATGCACACCAATGCAATCCACTCCCAACAATTGAAAGCCCCAAATATCCAAATCTCCCAAAAATCCAAATCACAAGATCATTCTTATCAATGTGCATCTCGAGCTAAGAATCATAATAAACAACATTCAATCACATCTATGGTCTTGTTCCTTTTCTACAAGCCTTTGATCCAAAAGATCCATCATCATCATCATCATCAGGATATATCATTCCCAATCCTTGTGTTGTTCTTACCATTAACAACACAATCCTACATCATCAATCCATCGATCTTTAGCTTTTCAGCTTGACCAGGAGAAACACCATGTTTGTCTTTGAACCATTTTTGTGCATGTGTGCTTGCTTGTGTATGTGCATTATATTTTTAACTTACATCAGTAGGGGTCCCTATAACCTACCTACCATAGTGGTATCATGGTCTTCCATATCATGGTGCTATATGGCATATGGTTGCTTGTGAACTAAATGGTTGGATTTTATGCATGGGACACAGTCACCCTAGTTCCTTATACCTTAGTGCATAATGTCTCATGCCATATCAAATAAATATGGTTCTCGTTTATTAGTGAAACATAATGTATAATCCATGGGGTTAAGGACTACCATTACTCCAACTAATATTCATATCTTGTGTGTTGGAACAACTTTTTGTATACCAGTCATCCTTTTGCATCTAAGGCCATTCAATACCTTTTATGCACTAAGGACTTATGCTCTAAGTTTTCTTCCTTACACATCTAGACAAGGTTATATTATGTTGGGCATGTATATGTTGCATCCAACCATTTTCCTCAATCCTTTCATCCCATATTTCTATCTCATCATTTATCTTATCATTTATCCCTCATTGCCCCCTTCCTCCAATCCCTTACACCCAACCTATCTTATCATTCCATCATTTTGGTCTTTTGAATTCCACTCTATTCTTTCTCATCCAACCCTCTTCATCCTTTCAAGACTGCACCTATGCTCTTCAAACCTGCCTACCCTCTCAAGGGGGCATCATCCTATCTTCATCCTTATCATCATCCCTCCTTGTCACTCTCACTTCTAGTGGCTGGGGCATCCTTATCCCTAATCCTACCACCTTCTTCTAATCCCATCTAGTTCTATGTTTTATCTTTCTTTGAAATGATGCTACTTCACAACACCATCTCAAAGAGGGGCAAAATATAGACACCTAAAATTGGTCACTCTTCGTGTTATCCCTAAACATCCCTAATTCATCCCTATTCATCCCTAATTCATCCCCACTCCTTTAAACATCCGTAAACATCCCTGAATAACTATTTCTTCTACATTAACTGAATAAACACATCCTTAGACAATTAATTAACTAATTCTCCTTCAATCTGTGATTTTACATTATTTTATTGTTAAAATCACTATTCATGTACTATTCACTATTCATCCATACCTGTATCGGTATGTGCATCAATACTTATCCCAAGCCAAAATGATTTATTAATCATTTATCCCATTTCTCCATAGTCCAAAAATTAGATAAATTTAATTTATCTAATATCCCCTTATCCCATCAATTTATCTAATATCCCCTTATCCCATCCCATGAATTAAGTAAATATTTGTATTAATTTAATTCCTATTTTCTACACTTTTGATTAGGTTGTCCTAAACATAATTAACTAACCTAATCCCGCACTTACACAACCTAAAACCTAATCTAACCTTGGTCAAATCCTCTCCATTCCCCCAAATGTATAAAGGCATGGGCCTCTTGTACATGTCCACATGGCCTTCTTACAAAAGACATGATCAAGGACCCATGTACAAAGTTCCTTTTGTCCTCCATCCATTATTCCTCCAATTTTAAATTGGGCATGTACCCATGATTCCAATTTAAATTAAAATCAAATGCAACTCATCCCTTTTCCTCCAATTTTAAATTGGGCATGTACCCATGCTCCTCAATTTAAAATTCCAATCAAATCCAACCCATACCTCCCATCTACCAAGACAATCTCATCCCTCCAATCTTCCCAAAGCCCAATCTTGACCATCCATTCCTCCTTGATCCAAGGAAATCTCATCTCATCCAATCCTATCATGAAACTTGTCAAGGTCTCCTTGATTGAGAGCTCTCAAGCATCCTCATCCATTGATCTTTCAATCTAATCTTGACCATCCAATTGAGCCTCCAAAAATCTATAAATTGGAGCTCACCCCTTCACAAATAACATAACTTCTTCATGCAACATAATGTTTCCATTTCCACTCCAATACTATATGAGAAGCAAGGTTATGCTTCCCATTTGAGGAGTCATCCACATCAAGACATAAAGGAGCACATCAAAGAATCAAGGTTTGTATGTAGTTAGCTTGTTTAACTTCATATGTTTGCATTCCTTTTGCTCAATCCGAGGTAGCTTAGATTTTGAGTGAAATAGGTTAGTGTTTAAACTTGTTTAGAAGTAATAGCTTCATCTAAATGCATATTGGTAGACTTCTTCCTTTTACCTTTAGAACTTAGGGAGGTTTCCACATATTTCCCTGTTGCAATGCCATAGGGGTTTCCTCAAGCAGGTAGATGTTGATATTCTTGGGGGGGGGGGGGGGGGGGCAGAGGGCTAAATGAAAATGATACAAATAGAAAATAAACCCTTGATGAAGGGGAATAGTAGGTTTATTTGGATTTTTAGCATGGGCTTCCTTAGCTTCATGAATAGAGGACTCAAGGGAAGACAACAAGTAAAGGAGGAAGATGATTAAGATCTTATGTCTAAAGTAGTTCAACAAGGTGAAATGGTAATGGTAGTAACATTTAAACCACCCTTCCAAAGTAAAATACATCATAATAAAAAGACATACCTTATCTCAGGGTTTAGGAGGGTCCTCCCTCTCAAAACCACCCTGCACCTTGACTGGGGACTCACCCTCTTTGAAAAATATGGTAATGTTGTTGGTATCCGACACTTTTCTATGCCTATGAAGCTTCTTCCCCTTCCAAGTTGAATCCCTTCTTTCCTTCCTTGCAATGTCTTCTCAAAAAATACAAGTTTCCCTTACTTTTAATGTCATGATGTAAATTTCTTGATCTTTCCCCTCTCACAAGTGTGAAATAATGATTGCCTGGTTCAACATGGAGTGAACTTAAATGATGGGGCATACATGGGAGGCACTTCCCATATCTGTTCACCACCAAAAGAAAAGATCTAACCTGCCACCCTTACTCATTCACCAAGTTATCATGTTGATTCACCACATAATCATGCCACACCCTCCACCTTGTAGTCTAGCCAACATTAGCATGCTGATTCATCCTCCACTCATTTTTAGTGTGGTGAATTCTTTGTTTAGTAGCCTTGTCAACATTCAAATGTTGATTCCAAACCTTTCCATCCTTAATATTCAAGAATAAAGCCTTGACAAAGGCTAACCCATCCAGATGAAACATAGGCCAAAGAAGCCAACTAAACCCCTTTAAGAAAAGGGGACCATAACCAATGTTATTAACATAAGCCATTATCATCTTTAGTTATTAAGGACTGAATGTAGCTAGGGATGTTCCAAATCTATCTCCAACATCTCTAGGAGGTGTAGTTTATGCCAAGATTTGTCATAGCATCGGAAACTCTTTTACCTTCTCTAAAGATATGAGAAAATTCATGCTCACCAAATCCACTAAGAAGACCTTGAATATCATTGACAATGTCCAATTGCCAACCAGGATTAGCTTTATCTAAAACATCATCCACCATGAGTTTAGAATCTCCTTCAATATGAAGTCTCTCGATGCCAATAGGGAGTACCAACTTGACACCCCATAGCATAGTCAAAGCCTTTGCTTCACTATTTGACTTAACTCCTAACCCTCCCAAAAACATCATAAGAACATCTTCCTTATCTGACATGATTACCCCCCTCCACTAGCATGATCCAGGTTTCCTTTGGCTGCCCCATCAAAATTTAACTTACACCAACCAACGTGAGGGGGTTTCTAAAATGTATTAGCCCTAGAAAGTTGTTTTAAGTTATCAACTTTTGAGAGGCCCTTTGAACTACCCTTGTTCACAATACTAACCTTAATAGGACTAGGAGGAGATTTAGTAGATTCTATGTTGCAAGTTTTCAAATTTTCTAAAATAAGTTTAGAGAATGCATGAAAGACTTCAAGAGGGGTCCTAGCAATATCTATAAAGATTCTATTATTTCTTTCCTTCCAGATGCTCTGGCCAAGGTGGGGGATTTGTTTCCATAACTCTTTAACCACTAGATATGAGAATGAAGAGGACCATCCCTTAACAAAGGCATTCAGATTATCATTCAAAACCCAATGGTCCCTAGTTTCTACAAAGTCCAATACCATATATACCTGGCAAAGTCATAAAGAAAGAGCAAGTGAAAAATGGGTTCCTCTTCCTTTTGACATAGAACACACCTATTGGGGAGTTGGAATACCCTCCTTTGAAGATTTTCAAGGGTGATAATTCTATTATGACTAGAAACCCACCAAAAGAAATTTATTTTAGGTATCGTGCTCCAAAATCTATTTTCACTAGAATCTAACAATAGATCTTAGGTAGTTCTGATAGTGAATATTGCTTTGTTATCTTTTTTGTAGATAATACTAGCCTCATTAGGAAAAATGGGAATTCTATGTTTATAAATATCCCTTTGAAGCTCTGTGTCAATTTGTAACGAGTCATTCTAGTTAGGACAACAATCAGTTAGACATTTCCAAGTATTCAAGGAGCCATTTTGAAGGACATAATTAGAAACTAAGGAACTGAAGAAATTGATGGTTGTGTCTGCCAATCTAACAAAATGAAGACCTTTAAGGGGATGATCCCCAATCCATATGTCCTCCCAAAATATGATACTCCTACCATTACCAATCTTCTATTTGATAGTTTTTTTAAGGAGACCTCTGGTCTTAAGGACACTATTCCAAATAATAGATCCTTTGGGATGACTAGATTCAGATATAGACTTGATCTCTGGGATACACCTAAGATACTTGGCTCACCTAATAATACCCAAGTCCTTACTTTCTTTAACCAAACTCCAACCAACTTTGACCACTAAGGCCTTATTGATCAGTTGGATTTTTCTAATTTCAAGGCCCCTTTGAGTTTTAGGTAAACACACCTTATCCTAGTTAACCAAAGAAGTTCTTTTTTTAATCCTCCACTCCTGTCCATAGGAAATTCCTCTGAATCTGTTCAAACTTCTTAGCTAGATATTTGGGGATTTTAAAAAGGCTAAGGAAGTAAATAGGGATACCTTGGAGGGAGGCCTTATGGAGTTGGAGATTTTTAGCTTGACTAAGAAGTCTACCTTTTCGACCAACCAATTTCTTCTATATCCTTTCCAAGACTAAGTTCTAGAAGGTCAGAGAGACATTTTTAGCAGTCAGGGGGAGCCTAAGGTAGGAGGTAGAGAGCTAAGCATAGGAACATCCCAACATGGTCTTGATTTTGTTAATATGTGGTGACTAATCATGTTGCAAGGGTTGTGGGTACATGCAACAAGGTAAATTTTGATGACTTTGTCAGCCACGGTTTCCCCCTAGAATAATTAATGGGGGAGTACAGGGGGTGGAGACCCTCTTGTGGGGCTCGGGGGGCTAATCTCCCTAGTAGGGCCCTAAGGACAAAGGCCATGGTGGGGGTCTAGGGACAACATCCCTAGCGGGGATTGTTTGGGGAAATGCCCCCAAAGAAAAAATTGGCCTATAATTAATAAAGGTGTCTACAATTAGTTTTTTATTGGCCAACATGTAAAAACCCACTTTTGTTAACTGCCAAAGAGGATTGATAAATAACTGTTGGAGAAGGAAAAAAGCTAAGAGGCATGAATGAGATTATAATTCATTTCATGTAGCATAACAACGATGTTGATCTGTGAAGGTTGTTGGTTATAATCAATTTGTTTTGTTAGATAATGAATTACTAGATGGATATTTTGTGGACGTAGGCCACATTGGGTGAACTGCGTTAAATCTCTATGTTTATTTGTGTTATTCTTCATTGTTATTTCTATGTATTGTTAATCTACATATAATTGTGTAATGTGTATTGCTCTAGTCTTCCTAACATAATCCTAACAACTGGTATCAGAGCTATCTAATTTTAGTTAATTCACAAGGAATTTTAGATTTGAGTGGGAGCAATGGAAGAAGGCAAATTCAAGGTCAAGAAGTTCAATGACCAAAATTATCAATTATGGAAGATGCAAATAGAAGATTACTTGTATCAGAAGGATCTATGATGGCCATTGCAAGGAAAAGCAAAGAATCTAGTCACAATGCTAGATGAAGAATTAGAGATATTGGATAGAAAGGCAATGGGAACCATTCGGTTGTGCTTGGCACCATCCATGGCATTTAATATATCAAAAGCATCGACTATTGATGGATTGATGATAGTGTTGGAGCAATTGTATGAGAAAACCTCAACCTCAAATAAGGTATTTCTTATGAAATATTTGTTTAATATGAAAATGAATGAAGGAGGATCTGTAATAGATCATTTAAATCAATTCAATATAGCCACTAGCCAATTAAATTCTATCAAGGTGAATTTAGATGAAGAGGTGAGGGCTCTCTTGATATTATGTTCTTTTCTAGAAAGATGGAATAGCTTGGTCATGGCTATAAGTAACTCTATTTCTGGTTCAAATACATTAAAGTTTGATGATGTTGTTGGTGTTATCCTTAGTGAGGAAATGTAATAGAAAAGCACAAGTGAGACTTCAACGTCAAGTAGTGTTTTGAATATAGAGAACATGGGAAGATCAAAGGAGAGAGAAAAGCCTTGCAAATTATGGGAAGTCACAAGGGAAGAAAGGTAGATCTCAATCTAGAGGAAGGATTGCTGGTACTGTGGAAAGCTAGGGCACCTGAAAAAGGATTGTTGGTCTCAGAAAGGAAAACAAGGAGATAGACAACAAGATGACAGTAAGGAAGATAATGTTGCAAGTAATAGATTACGAGATGCTTTAATTTTGTGTTTAGATAATGCAAATTATTCTTGGGTAATAGATTCATGGGCTTCATTTCATGCCACACCCCATAGCAAAAAATTCCTAGATTATGTTCAAGGTGATTTTAGACATAATTTTGGACAGGTATATTTGGGTGATGATGAAACCTATCAGATTGTTGGAAAAGGGAAGATAAAAATTAAATTGTAGAATGGAAATCAATGGTTGTTGCAAGAGGTAAGGTATGTTCCAAATTTGAGGAGTACTTTAATTTCTATAGGACAACTAGGTAGTGAAGCATCTGTTTCCACAATTTTGAATCCCTTACCAGGTAGCTTTAATGGTGGAAGCTGTGCACATTTTTGTTTGATGCATTCAATTAATGCATCATACTTTGTGGTCCATGGTGGTGGCTTCTTGCCTAAAAGCTTATTGAGTTCCAGCCTATCTTCAGCAAGCTTACAATAAAATCCTGCAATATAATTTACCAGGCCCAAAAACTGTTGAAGTTCCTTGACAGTAGTAACTGGAAGAAGGGCAATACGTTGCAGGATATGTGGTTGGGCCTCCATCCTCCCCCCCGGAAGAAGCTTGATGCCAATAAAGACAATCTGAGATTGAGCAAAAAAGGACTTGGTGGGATTGACAGCAAGACCGTGGTATTGACATATAGAGAGGAATTGACATAGATGGTCAAGATGGTGAGGCATATCCTAGCTAAAGACCAGAATGTCGTCCACATAGGGCTGGATAAATTTGGCATAAGGGCGGAATATAACATCCATGTTTTGCTGAAAAATAGAGGGGGCAGTTTTTATACCAAATGGAAGTACAGTCCATTCATACAGACCTTGAGGCACAGACAAGGCTATCTTATAAAAATCAGCACTTTTGAGCCCGATTTGCCAAAAACCCTTGGTTAAGTCAAATTTAGAATAGACATGGCTACCTTGGATAATTTGCCAGATATGATCTTTGCTAGGCAGGGGATGTCTATTGTCAACAAGACATTCATTTAACGGCTTATAATTTACAACTAGCCATTTTTCAGGAAGTTCTTTACCATTTTCATCTACTTTAGGTACATACATAGCATGACAAGAAAATGGGGAGTCAGAAGTTTGGATAATTTTGAGCCATTCAAGTTCGGCGACTTCTGTTCTACAAGTTAGAACTTCAGATGAACTCATGAGAAAATAATTGGCTTTGGCTTTAGGGGTGAGTTCATTACCTTGCGGATCTCGCTTTAGAGGGAGATCACAATACAGGTTTCTTTTCTGCTTCTTTAGATCCTTTGTCATGACTGTGTCAGCAAAAGCAGTTTTGATCTCAGTTAGAGATTCTTGACCTGCATCAATTTGTTTAGCTAACCAGACTGAATTGACTAGTTTCTTTTTCTTTTCCGTTGTTAGCTTTGTGGAGTATGCTAGATCTTGATAAAGCCTTGGAAGCTGATAAGTGCCTCTGATGATAATGAAATCAGAGTCAATGGTAAAAGGTTCCCATTACTGAATGGATTTGCTTCCAAGAACACCATCATAGCCCTCAACTTCATATTGGATAAATATTACATTATTTGTAAATCCGTCAAAGCCAATTTGAACAGGAGCAATGCAGAAAGCATTACTATCTTCTTTTTCAGAATTACCAAAAGTAATTTTAGTAGTGGCTTCCATCCAAGCATCTTGTGGGAAAGCATTACGTCTAGCAATATTTAGATCTTGTCATGCTATGTATGTACCTAAAGTAGATGAAAATGGTAAAGAACTTCCTGAAAAATGGCTAGTTATAAATTATAAGCCATTAAATGAATGTCTTGTTGACAATAGACATCCCCTGCCTAGCAAAGATCATATCTGGCAAATTATCCAAGGTAGCGATGTCTATTCTAAATTTGACTTAACCAAGGGTTTTTGGCAAATCGGGCTCAAAAGTGCTGATTTTTATAAGACAGCCTTGTCTGTGCCTCAAGGTCTGTATGAATGGACTGTACTTCTATTTGGTATAAAAACCGCCCCCTCTATTTTTCAGCAAAACATGGATGTTATATTCCGCCCTTATGCCAAATTTATCCAGCCCTATGTGGACGACATTCTGGTCTTTAGCCAGGATATGCCTCACCATCTTGACCATCTGCGTTAGTTCCTCTCTATATGTCAACACCACGGTCTTGCTGTCAATCCCACCAAGTCCTTTTTTGCTCAATCTCAGATTGTCTTTATTGGCATCAAGCTTCTTCTGGGGAGGAGGATGGAGGCCCAACCACATATCCTGCAACGTATTGCCCTTCTTCCAGTTACTACTGTCAAGGAACTTCAACGGTTTTTGGGCCTGGTAAATTATATTACAGGATTTTATTGTAAGCTTGCTGAAGATAGGCTGGAACTCAATAAGCTTTTAGGCAAGAAGCCACCACCATGGACTGCAAAGCATGATGCATTAATTGAACGCATCAAACAAAAATGTGCACAGCTTCCACCATTAAAGCTACCTGGTAAGGGATTCAAAATTGTGGAAATAGATGCTAGTGAAGGAGCCTGGGCTGGTGTTCTTCGTGAACAGAAAACACTCTCTTTCAATCCCAAAGACAAAGGTGAGATTGTTCGCTATATTTTTGGTAGCTTCAAGAATAGTGAAGTAGACTACCATAGCACGCATAAAGAGATCCTTTCGGTTGTTAATACCTTCCAGACATTTCAAATGTTCATAGACAACAAAAGGTTTCTCTTGAAAAGTGATTTGCAGAACTTACGAGGATTCTTCCGCAAAGAATCCAAAAATAAGGTGGTAAGAGGTTGGCTTCTCCGATGGGCTCAACTCCTTAGTACTTATGAATTTGATTTTGTTCATCTTCCAGGAGTTAAAAATATTTTTGTAGATTTTATGTCCCATGAAGGACATTCTGATGACCCTCCAGTACAGGGTATTGTTCGTCAAACAGAAGGAGTTGTTCGTATCATTCGAATCTGAGAACCGCGTTGGTATGAAGAAAGTCATAGAGAATGGAGCACAAACCCTTTCCAATGAAGGGAGTTGCATAATTATCAAATGGCTAATGATTTTCTATTTGACAGGTTTAGAATGCTTATTGCCAAGCAACAGCTAACCTCTCCAGGATTATGGACTAATCAACCATTTTTCTAGTTCTCCGCTAAAGTAGAACCCATCGATCTTGATGTTGGACATGTTCTTCAAAATTGGTGTGGGGACTTTGTTCTTCCAGTCCAATTTTTGAATCCTCCAATAGCACGACCCCATCAATGGTTAAATGATGAGGATGGAAAGACACTCATACGGAACCTGTTTCAAGGACCATACCCACCTGCAGCAGATCTACAGTTTGAAGGAACAACTGCTTACACTGGATGTATTTTCAAACTCATCTTTGGATCTCCTGATGATAATCCAATCAGTAGACATCTTTGCCAAGTCTACGGTCCTGCCAGTTATTCCTCAATCTTTGAGCATTGGATAGTAAAAAATAGATTGCGGTATTTTCATATGCACCAGACACCTGTCTGGATTCATACAAAGACATATAGCATGAATGGTGCTACGCCTCAAGCTATGTCCCACGGATTGTATGGACCCCATAAGCTCAAAACAATGAGTATCATCTAGAAAGAACAAGAAGCAAGTCGACCCCTGGGATGTCTTCCACACACATCCACGCAAACTTGTGCCAACTATGTCAACTGGTCACATGATGATCCTCGAGTACCAACATATGGTGCCAGTGGAAATTATCGGTCCCCTGACTGCACTCATCCCGACGGAGAATTTTGTGAAGGCTGCATCTTCAACCAACCAAATCCAGACACCTCCAACTCCACTCATAGTACTGGGTCCTAAGCTAATGGATGGGCTTGTCATCCATCGAGAACATCTATCATCTCGAGAAAAACATGATAGGCGTGGACCACACCACGGTAAAAGGGGTCAGCTTATCTGCCTTAGTGTAAGCACGAGTCAGCTCTCTCGTGATAAAAGAGCATCTTGTAAAGTTTTGTCGGTCGGTTGACCTTATCTTTGTTCACGGGTGAATTGGTCCCACCAGAGGAATCCTTATCCTCAGTCGGGTCATCCTTCAGATAAGGTTTGCAATGTGTCGACTCTTCATGGACAGATTTCAAAGAATTCTAAGATCAGGGTTAAAAGTTCTGCCCTCTCTTCCTATTTAAGGCGAAGTGAAATTCTAGAGAGTCCAGTAGTCCAGTTCAGTCTTTTCTTCAGTTGTTGAGTCTTTAGAGTTTTAGTTCTTTAGCTCAATTTCATAGTTATGCTCTTAATGTAGGAAGTAGTGCTTAAGACATAAGAGAAGTTTCTCTATTCTTTTAAGCATGCTTTCCACAGTAAGATCTGAGTCTATGCCAGCGCGCATTGTAATATGATGAATGTAATGTTCCTGAGTGTTCGTCACGATAATATACATAAGATCTATCTGAGGATCAGATGTTCTATTCCGCACTTCATTTGTCATTTGCAGCTGTGTTACAAAGTTGGTATCAGAGCTGATGATGTTATTGTCTATTGTTATCATTGTTGTCTAACCATAACTAGCCAATAAAGTGTTATACTATTCTCTGTATTGCTCCTTATATTGCTCTCTGTATTGCTCATGCACACCAGTACTCTGTTGTAAGACCTCGTGGTGTAAGTCCCGTTAAGCTTGTTGCGTCAGGGCAGAGTAGAGGTAGTAATTTGCATTTCAAGCTCAGATTTGAGCATAAGTTTGAGTGCAGGATGGATAGAGCAAGCACTTCCGGTTCGGCTATGGAAAGCAACGACCTAACCGTAGATCGCAACACAGAAGTTAAGTCCCGTTAAGCTTGTTGCATCAAGCTTCTTCCGAGGGGGAGGATGGAGGCCCAACCACATATCCTACAATGTATTGCCCTTCTTCCAGTTACTACTATCAAGGAACTTCAATGGTTTTTGGGCCTGGTAAATTATATTGTAGGATTTTATTGTAAGCTTGCTGAAGATAGGCTGGAACTCAATAAGCTTTTAGGCAAGAAGCCACCACCATGGACTGCAAAGCATGATGCATTAATTGAACGCATCAAACAAAAATGTGTACAGCTTCCACCATTAAAGCTACCTGGTAAGGGATTCAAAATTGTGGAAACAGATGCTAGTGAAGGAGCCTGGGCTGGTGTTCTTCGTGAACAAAAAACACTCTCTTTCAATCCCAAAGACAAAGGTGAGATTTTTCGCTATATTTTTGGTAGCTTCAAGAATAGTGAAGTAGACTACCACAACACACATAAAGAGATCCTTTCGGTTGTTAATACATTCCAGACATTTCAAATGTTCATAGTCGACAAAAGGTTTCTCTTGAAAAGTGATTTGCAGAACTTACGGGGATTCTTCTGCAAAGAATCCAAAAATAAGGTGGTAAGAGGTCGGCTTCTCCAATGGGCTCAACTCCTTAGTACTTATGAATTTGATTTTGTTCATCTTCCAGGAGTTAAAAATATTTTTGTAGATTTTATGTTCCGTGAAGGACATTCTGATGACCCTCTAGTACAGGGTGCTGTTCGTCAAACAGAAGGAGTTGTTCGTATCATTCGAATCTGAGAACAGCGTTGGTATGAAGAAAGTCATAGAGAATGGAGCACAAACCCTTTCCAACGAAGGGAGTTGCATAATTATCAAATGGCTAATGATTTTCTGTTTGACAGGTTTAGAATGCTTATTGCCAAGCAACAGCTAACCTCTCTAGGATTATGGACTGATCAACCATTTTTCTAGTTCTCTGCTGAAGTAGAACCCATCAATCCTATTGTTGGACATGTTCTTCAAAATTGGTGCGGGGACTTTGTTCTTCCAGTCCAATTTTTGAATCCTCCAATAGCACGACCCCATCAATGGTTAAATGATGAGGATGGAAAGACACTCATACGGAACCTATTTCAAGGACCATACCCACCTGCAGCAAATCTACAGTTTGAAGGAACAACTACTTACACTGGATGTATTTTCAAACTCATCTTTGGATCTCCTGATGATAATCCAATCAGTAGACATCTTTGCCAAGTCTACGGTTCTGCCAGTTATTCCTCAGTCTTTGAGCATTGGACAGTAAAAAATAGATTGCGGTATTTTCATATGCACTAGACACCTGTCTGGATTCATACAAAGACATATCGCATGAATGGTGCTATGCCTCAAGCTATGTCCCGCGGATTGTATGGAACCCATAAGCTCAAAATAATGAGTATCATTTGGAAAGAACAAGAAGCAAGTTGACCCCCCGGGATGTCTTCCATACGCATCCACGCAAACTTGTACCAACTGTGTCGACTGGTCACATGATGATCCTCGAGTACCAACATATGGTGCCAGTGGAAATTATCGGTCCCCTGACTGCACTCATCCCGACGGAGAATTTTGTGAAGGCTGCATCTTCAACCAACCAAATCCAGACACCTCCAACTCCACTCATAGTACTGGGTCCTAGGCTAATGGATGGGCTTGTCATCCATCGAGAACATCTATCATCTCGAGAAAAACATGATAGACGTGGACCACACCACGGTAAAAGGGGTCAGCTTATCTGCCTTAGTGTAAGCACGAGTCAGCTCTCTCGTGATAAAAGAGCATCTTGTAAAGTTTTGTCGGTCGATCGACCTTATCTTTGTTCACGGGTGAATTGGTCCCACCAGAGGAATCCTTATCCTCAGTCGGGTCATCCTTCAGATAAGGTTTGCAACATGTCGACTCTTCATAGACGGATTTCAAAGAATTCTAAGATCAGGGTTAAAAGTTCTACCCTCTCTTCCTATTTAAGGCGACAGGGCCGCCTACATTTCTCAACGATTTCCAGCGAAGTGAAATCCTAGAGAGTCCAGTAGTCCAGTTCAGTCTTTTCTTCAATTGTTGAGTCTTTAGAGTTTTAGTTCTTTAGCTCAATTTCATAGTTATGCTCTTAATGTAGGAAGTAGTGCTTAAGACATAAGAGAAGTTTCTCTATTCTTTTAAGCATGCTTTCCATAGTAAGATCTGAGTCTATGCCAGCGCGCATTGTAATATGATGTATGTAATGTTCCTGAGTGTTCGTCACAATAATATACATAAGATCTATCTGAGGATCAGATATTCTATTTCGCACTTCATTTGTCATTTGTAGCTCTGTTACAAAGTTGGTATCAGAGCCGATGATGTTATTGTTTGTTGTTATCGTTGTTGTCTAACCATAACTAACCAATAAAGTGTTATACTATTCTCTGTATTGCTCCTTATATTGCTCTCTATATTGCTCATGCACACCAGTATTCTGTTGTAAGACCTCGTGGTGTAAGTCCCGTTAAGCTTGTTGCATCAAGGTAGAGTAGAGGCAGTAATTTGCATTTCGAGCACAGATTTGAGCATAAGTTTGAGTGCAGGATGGATAGAGCAAGCACTTCCGGTTCGGCTATGGAAAGCAACGACCTAACCACAGATCGTAACATAGAAGTTAAGTTCACCAATTTCTTTGCTGATAATGAAAGTTCATTTTCTACTCCTGAGTCAAGTAGTAATGTTTTAGATGAAGTTTCTGCTAGTCAGTTACCTAAAAAAGAATTTCGTGTGCCTAAAATTAAAGCTTCTGAAATATATAAAGATGTACCTAATGGTGTCATAGATATGTTTAATACTAATGTTGGATTGAAGAATTGGTTTGGTTATAAAACTTCGCAACGTTGTCATGTCGCCACTCTGCAACATGTTGTTACAGGTGGTAGTAAGGGTAAACTAAACATTTTTTCAGATGCTCTCGTTTCTAAGTTTCAGAAAGAAGCCTTCGCAAGTCCTAATAACCTATAGTTCATCCATCTGTTCTACGTCAGAATAGGAATCTGTGGCCACTATAGAAAAGGCTTACCTATCATCGTAATGATGATGCTGAAAGATGCCCGGTTCTACAAATTGTCTCATTCCCTTCTTGGTGCTGCTTGTGATTCCATGTCCAAAGGCCCCATCTTTGTCGATTGTCTATTAGACTTCCCAGTTAGTCTCAAAGATGGAAATTTGAAAGACGTTCTTGAATATAATTTCAAGACGATGAATTTGTACATGAAAAAGAAGTCTGTTGACCATTCCCTTACCTTTCTGGTCCACTATAGATTATACAATAAGGTCATTCCCTTAATGGTTAATCCCAGAAAAGCCCAAGGGTTAGAAGGTCTTTCCACCATCTGGACATCCTCCAGTGACAGCACACAGTTGACTGCTCCCAAAATAGTTAAGCATAAGGATATCAAGATGCCTGAAGAATGGGCACTAGACCTTTGGGATAGTGACAGTCAAGCAGAAGCAGAAAATGAGAAGCAACCACAATTGAAAGGCATCTCAATTGATGAAATAGATGATCAGGCAGTAATTAGATTCTCATCCGGCAACCAGTTAGCCTTGCGCCCTGGATCTTCCATAAGAACAGAACAAGTGTTTAACTATAACTAACCTGGTCCATCTGTGAGTTCCCTTCCTCGCTCTCAGAGCGTTAGATTACAACCCTCTCAGGGTTTTGAAAGTTTGTTTACCATTCCCACTATTGCAAAGCCTCGCAGTTCAGCCGTTCCCTCTAGTTCGTCATGCACCCATAAAAAGTTTTCTGAGTTAGATAATGGGTTGTATAGATGTGAAGACTGTTCGTTTGTCTTTCCTCCAAAATCTGGCCATATTCGAATGATGTCAGCCCGACAAGCTACTATACCTGAACAGGAAATTTTTGAAGCCCATGAAAAAGCTGTTAGTACACCTGCAGGTCCTTGCCTAGTTCCCGGTACCATTCCTCCCTTTTGGGATTTTATTTTGTATGATACAACCGGAACCTTTAGAGCTGATTTCTGGCCTTTGCATCTATTTCCTATTGCTGAAAGTTCTCAAGGTACCAGTCAAAGCAAATTGCTTAACTGGACAAACCTCTGTCTTAGGAAATCTATGCTCTTTGCCGAGGATAGAAAGATCTGGCATCAGATCGAAGCAGTCAAGGCTGAAAAAGCATGTCTCAGTGCTCAAGAGAATTTTCATTCTCTAATCTCCACTCTGGAACGCTTGGAAAAGCATCTCACAGATCAGTGGATGAACTCTGTTAATAAAGATCTCCAGGAACTCAAAGCCCAGTATAATGAGTTCAAAAGTCAGGCTGAAACCTGGTGGGTTGCTTAGCAAAGATCTTTAGAACAGCAGAGAGAACTTCTGCAGAAAGTCAGAAGTGAAGTAAAATTAGATTGTGATGTGCTTGGTTTCCAACTGAACACTACAAATATCCATATGAAGCATAATAGTCAGAGGCTCACTGAGATCTCTGAAGAAGTTCATTCAGTTGCACAATCACAACTGCTTATGAGCGATTCCATTAAATCAGAATGCTCAGATATAAAGTCTGCCCTTCAAGAAGAATCTCAGACTATTCAAATAGTGACTCATACTGTCCGACAACAGCAGACTATGAGAACAAAGAATTTCCCTTCTAGTGCGAAGGGTTATCTATAGGCTCAGTATGAAGGACCTAAATTAAAGACAGAAGTCAGGCAGCCTATGATTGAAAAAGTGTATGATCCCTCCTCAGGGACATTAAGAGAAACCACTCTAGCGGAACAAGCTGAAGGAAAGTTTCAAATGGCCCATGGTTCTAGTTCTAATCCAAATGGATCTAACCCTGTTGATCCATTCAAAAATATTCAGACTCTGAAAGTAGACACTCCCCCTCTTGTTAATTTTGATCATTTTGAAGATATAGAAAATACAAGAGCTATAGATGCAATACGAGCTTGGATAACAAATTATATATCTACTAATGCTGATGCAGATGAAAAGAAGGTAATCAAGCAAGCTCTGAATGCAATGACTGGTGTTGCTCGCCATATCTGGGATCGTCTAGATGATGCTTACAGAGAACGTCTGTTAGACAGAGGTACAGACCAAGTCTGTGCCCAGTTGACACGTCTGTTTGTTGGCAAAACAGACACAAGGGAAAAGTTAGCCTACAATGAGTTCATCAAAGGTAAATGTAAGGACCTCAAATACTTTAAGCAGTATTGTGATGTCCAATATGAGAATTTTTATTTGTCAGGCCGTGAACAGAATCATGAATTTATGTTCACCACTTTTTTGAAAAGTTTTGGTACAGTGATAGGAGAATTCTATCACAAGAAAGTTCTTGAGAATCTGGTAGTTGAAAACATTGAAATGAAAGAACTAACCTATCCTCAGTTAGTTCATTTCTTAACACAGATTAATGAGAAAATATGTAAAGAAGGAAAAACAAAGAAAGAGATAAAAAAGGTACAACCTTTACTTTCTTCATCTGTGTGTTACCAGATTATGCCTTCTAATCAGTTCCCCGAAAAGGGAAAATCTTCTTGTTCTAACTGTGACAGTTTTGACAAGCCATACAAGAAGAAAAAGAAAAAGTTCAAGAATAAGTATCCAAACAAAAAAGGATACTTCAGGAAAAAGGATAAGAAAAGAAAGAGTTCTAAGAAATGGAAGCCTACCTGCTACATTTGCAAAGGAGATCACTTTGCAAATAAATGTCTGGACCGTAATAAGAAGAAAGGAAAAGGTAAAGTCCATGCAGCTCGAGCGGCAGGAGTTGAAAATGATGAATTTGAATTCATCAACGCTTATCCATCAGACTCCGAGGATATCATCCTCTCCAGTTCTGAATCAGATGATTCAGAATCAGAAAGCTCAGAGTCTGAGGCATATGTATCTGCGCAAGAACAAGGTCAAGCTCAGGTCAATTTAATGATCAAGGATGTTCAATCCTCTGACGAGGATTCAGAAGTCTCCTTCTATTGCAGAATGCTCAAAAGGGACACCCGTGCAGAACTGGACAAGGTAATTGAAGACATTGTCCAAATTGAATCTCATCTCCAGACCATGGATATGGGTTAGGAAACATGGAAAAAGCTGCTGGGCAAACTGGATCAGCTCAAGTCCAGAAAATATTTCTTGCTCCAACCAAATATTGAAGGCAGTTCTCCAAGAGGTAAATCTCTAACCATGAGACCACTGGGATTCTCTTCCCCTATCACTAGTCAACATGGTTATAGGCCTTCACCATGGTTTCCCAGGCCTCCAGCTCAACGACCACCACCGCCTCCATCACTGGATCAATGCCCTATGATAGATGCTCCCTCTCCAGGAAGCATGGCCAGACACATTTGGTGAAGGAATCAAAAAGCCTTTCTTGAAAAGGTTATCAGCCAAGCTCAGGCAGAAATTTCAGAAATTGATGATGAGGAGAATTTCTACCTCACCAAAGAAATGGAAAAAGCACCTGAACTTGATAAATTTGTCAGTCAGTTTAATGCTGCTGGATCAATCCAATTGCCTGCTCAAGCTACCTTCTCAGAAGAACATCTTTTTTGTGAAGAACGTCCTTATAGTCCCCTCATCACTCATGTTGTTAAAACAGAAGAAGAGGAACCTCAAGTGATCTTCGAAGAGGGAACCAGTAGCCATCAGATGAAAGCCTACAAGAGAACTGCGAGGTCAACCACAATATGTCCTAGTATTATCCTTACCATCCACTTTCCAGGTATTATGGCATACCCTCTTGCATTTCTCATTGATACTGGAGCAGATCTAAATATTGCTAGACGTAATGCTTTCCCACAAGATGCTTGGATGGAAGGCACTACTAAAATTACTTTTGGTAATTCTAAAAAAGAAGATAGTAATGCTTTTTGCATTGCTTCTGTTCAAATTGGCTTTAACGGATTTACGGATAATGTAATATTTATCCAATATGAAGTTGAGGACTATGATGGTGTTCTTGGAAGCAAAGCAATTCAGCAATGGGAACCTTTTACCATTGACTCTGATTTCATTATCATTAGAGGCACTTATCAGCTTCTAAGGCTTTATCAAGATCTAGCCTACTCCACAAAGCTAACAACGGAAAAGAAAAAGAAACCAGTCAATTCAGTCTGGTTAGCTAAACAAATTGATGCAGGTCAAGAATCTCTAACTGAGATCAAAACTGCTTTTGCTAACATAGTCATGACAAAGGATCTAAAGAAACACCTTTATAGACAAAGTCTAGAAGGTCACTAAAGGTGCATTAGTAGTAGGTAGGCACATTGTATTTGTGTACTGGTAATAGTTATTCTACCCCTGCTGCTATAGAAACAACTGCTGCAGGAACAACTATAAAAACAACTATTGTAGGGACAACATAGACACGTATAATAGTTGTTGCAGGAGCATATACAAAACTATGGCATCATAGACTTGAGCACATGAGTGAGAAATGGATGAAGATTCTTCACTCCAAAAAGTTGCTACCAGGATTGAAGTAGATTGACTTGGAGTTCTGCAAAAATTGTGTCTATGGGAAACATAAAAGAGTTAGATTTCTCAAGGTTGGGAAAGACAAGAAGAGTGGGAAGTTAGAGCTTATATATTCAAATGTATGGGGACTAGCTTAGGCATCATCTCTAAGTGGCTCTTGTTATTATGACACTTTTATTGATGATGCAACTAGGAAAACATGGTTGTATTTCCTACAAAGAAAATCATATGTGTTTGAAACATTTAAGAAATGGAAAGCTTTGGTTGAGAATGAGACAGGAAGAAAGGTGAAATGTCTCAAATATAATAATGGAGGTCAGTATTGCAGCAGAGAATTTGAGAACTACTATTCACTCAATGGAATCCATAAGAAGAAAATAGTTCCAAGAACCCCATAAGAAAATAGTGTGTCTGAGAGGTTGAATAGGACAATCATGGAGCGTACAAGGAGCATGAGGTTGCTTGATGGACTGCCTTTACATTTCTGGCTAGATGCTATACATACTATTGTTTATTTAATAAATAAAGGACCTTCAAATCCTTTGGATGGTGGTATTCTAGAGGAGGCATGGACAGGTAAGAAGGTAAAGTATTATTTTCTAAAAACCTTTGGTTGTGAAGCTTTTGTCCATGTTGATATTTAAAATAGAACCAAGCTTGAAGAAAAATCTCTAAAATGTGCCTTCATTGGATATGGGATATATGACTTTGGTTATTTGTTATGAGATTATAAAAATCAGAAAATTATTAGGAGCAGAGATGCCATAGTTAATGAGAAGGTTATGTATAAACATCACCTGTAGGAAAAGAAGCATGGACGTGCAAGAAAGGAATATGTGGTGTTGGATAAAATTTTAGAAAATAAATTGCCTTTGGTAACTGATGCTCAACAATAACAAGATATCCCACAGACTCCTGTAAGTGTTAGATGTTCTACAAGGTTAAGTAGACCTCCAAAAAAAAATTCTCCTTCATTATGTTCTATTTTATTAACTAATTCTAGTGAACTTGAAGGATATGAAGAAGCAATGTAGGTAGATGCCAAACAACAGTGGCAGCAAGGCATGAAAGAGGAAATTGATTCCTTGCTACAGAATCAAACTTGGGACTTAGTCCAATTACCTACAAGTAAAAGAGAATTGCCAAACAAATGGGTTTATAGGTTGAAGGAAGAGGAAGGAGGCAATAAAAGGTATAAGGCCAGACTCATGGTAAAAGGTTTTGCATAGAAAAAAGTATAGAATTTGATGAGATATTTTGTCTAGTTGTAAAAATGACTTCAATTAGGACTATTCTAAGTCTTCTGGCTATGGAAGACTTGCATCTTGAACAACTAGATGTGAAAACAACTTTTCTCCATGGGGATTTGGAAGAAGATATCTATATGCAGCAACCACAAGGATACGAGGTCAAAGGTAAGGAGAACTTAGTGTGTAGGTTAAAGAAGAGTCTGTATGACCTAAATCAAGCACCTCGACAATGGTATTTGAAATTTGATAAGTTTATGGTTGAACAAGGTTATAACATATGTCATTCTAATTACTATGTCTACTATAAAAGATTGGATAATGGTAGCTATATTATCATGTTACTTTATGTTGATGACATGCTTGTTGTTGGGTCTAATATGTAGCATATTAGTGAGATTAAGAAGAAATCATAAAAGACATTTTCTATGAAGGATTTGGGTATAGAAAAACAAATCCTTGGTATGAGGATCACTCATGACAAGAAAAAAATGTTTTTGTTACAAAGTGAGTATATAGAGAAGGTGTTGAAAAGATATAACATGTTGAATGCAAAAGTAGTTAGTACACCTTTTCCTAGTCATTTTAAATTGAATAAGGAGGTGTATCCCAAGACACAAGAGGAGGAAGAAAAAATGTCTAAGATACCATATGCATCAATAGTTGGCAGCTTGATGTATGCAATGGTATGCAAAAGGACAGATATTGCACATGCTATTGGAGTTGTGAGTAAGTATATGAGTAATCTGGGAATGGAACATTAGACTATGGTAAAATGGATTCTCAGGTATTTGATAGGAACTACTACAAAGAAACTCTATTTTGAGGAACCGATACTACTCTAAAAGGTTATACTAATTTTGATCTGGTAGGTGATATAGACAAATGGAGGAGCACTACAAGGTTTGTTTTTACTATAGGAGGTACAACAATCAGTTGGATTTCTAGACTACAAAAGGTTGTTGCACTTTCAACCATTGAAGCTAAGTATGTAGTTGCTATAGAAGCTAGCAAGGAGATGATTTGGCTGCAACATTTTCTAGAGGAATTGGGCCAACAATAGGAAGATAGCCCATTGTATACTGATAGCCAAAGAGTCATTCATCTTGCAAAGAATTCAGCTCTTCATTCAAAGACTAAGCACATTTAGCTCAGGTACCACTTCATCTGGTTAGTTTTGGAGGATGGTCAATTGAAACTTGAGAAGATTCACACAAGTGAAAATATTGTAGATATGTTCACCAAGGCAATCACATGGGAGAAACTAATTTCCTCATCATTTTTTGTTGGCCTTCTTGATTGATAATGGTGGAAATGAGGAACCAGTTAATCCAAGCATGACATCCAGTGGGAGATACACATGTAGCGATGATGCTCTAGGATTAGTCTCCAAGTGAGAGGTTATTTGATGTGGAGCCTGGTCAGTCTCCAAGTGGGGGATTATTAAAATGTGGTGATTGATCATGTTGCAGGGGCTACGAGTACATGTACAAAAGTAAATTTTGTGACTTTGTCAGCCGCGCTTTCCCCCCAAAATAATTAACAGGGGAGTGCACGGGGGTGAATCCTCTCCTTCAGGTCCTCGCAGGATCATCCCCCTGGTGGGGGCCTAGGGGTGGAGCCCATAGTGGGGATATGGGGGAAGTACCCTCGAATAAAAAATTGGCCTATATTTAATAAAGGTGTCGGTAGTTAGTTTGTTATTGGCCAACATGTAAAAACCAACTTTTGTTAACCATTAAAGATGCTTGATAAAGAGCGGCTAGAGAAGATGGAAAGCCAAGAAGCACAAATGAGATTGTAATGAGTTTCATGTAGCATAGCAATGATATTGAGCTGTGAAGATTGCTGGTTGTAATCAGCTTGTTTTGTTGGATAATGAAATACTAGAGTCGTTTTGTGGACATAGCCCACATTGGGTGAACCACGTTAAATCCCTATGTTTATTTGTGTTATTCTTCATTGTTATTTTTGTGTTTTTAATCTATTATAATTGTGTAATGTGTATTACTCCATTCTGCCTAACATAATCCTAACAGATCTTCTACTGTAGATCACTAGAACTATTAAACAAAATGACTTGGCTCTTCACATACTTGATGCATTGGTCAGAGATCACCTCATATTCATTTAATAATTGTTTCCATATTCTAGCCTCCACCATAGAAGCAATACCAAACAAAATAGTATCATCCACAAATTGTTGGATAGCCAAAGGTTGAACTAAAGAGATAGGTTCTATACCTTGAAGGGAACCTAGATATAACATATTCATCATAGCTCTCCCTAAGACCTCAACCATCAAGATGAAAAGATATGGGGATAGGAGATCTCCATGCCTTAGTTTCCTTCTAGTATGAAAGAATTTTCTTGGGATCCCATTAACAAGGATAGAAAATTTAGTAGTGGAAATACATTCTCTAATCAAGTTGATAACCCTTCCTTAAAAACCAAACTTTCTGAGGACATTAATTAAGAAATCCCAACAAACTCTATCATAGGCCTTAGAGATATCCAACTTGAAATCCATACTTGGAATGTTGATCATGTCCATAGAGTGAATGACTTCATGAGTAGATATAGAAACATCTAAGATTTGTCTTCCCAGAACAAATCCTTTCTAATTAACAACAATGAGCTTATCAAGCAAAGGTTGGAGTCTAAAGATAAGAATCTTAGTGAAGATCTTATAAACTGTAATACAGAGGCTGATAGGTCTAAAATTTTCTATAGAAATAGGGTCCAAATTCTTAGGAAAAGTATTGTTTAGCTATCTTAGGAGTTTTCCTGTCCTAAAAAAGTCTCTACCAGCATCAATAACATCCTTTCCCACAATCTCCCAAAATTCTTGGAAAAAAAAAAGAGGGAAACCCATCAGGACTTGGAGCTTTGAAGGCTCCCATAGAAAACATCACCATCCAAACTTCTTCCTCAATGATTGGCTTAGTAAGAAGGCAATTGTCCTCTTTAGAAAGGAGAAAGGGGATATTATCCAAGAGTTTTTCCTCTTTAGCAGAGGACTAATTTATGGGTTAGAGTGAGAGGAGGGATTGGAAATACCTGGAGACCACTACTCAATCTATTCATCCATAGTAACTTTAGAACCACCTTCATCAAGAAACCTAGTTAAAGTGTTTATTTTTCTATGGCACAAGGTAGATTGATAAAAGAAGGAAGTATTCCTATCTCCTTTCAACCACTGAATTCATGATGTTTGTTTCCAAAATATCTCCTCCATTAAAGTAGCAAACCATTCATGAGTCAAGGATTGTTCCAAGGTAAAAATTCCCTTTGAACATTCTCCCTAAGACATTTTATTTTGAACATCAGACAACCTGCTGGCCAACACATTTTTTTGCTCTAAAATATTGCCAAATGAGAATCTATTCCATCCTTTAACACAAATTTTTATATTGAGGTGTTTTTGAGCCAACCTAAACATAACGGAACATTAAATAGGGATCTTCCATCACTTCAAAATATAGTCTCTAAATTCTAGATGGGAGGCCCACATTATCTCATATTTGAATGGGTAGGGTCCTTTATGAACTCTTTGGATAGCCAATTCAGAAATGAAGGGTTATGATATAACCCAATTCTTGGGAGAGCAACCAGCTTGGTATGGTTAATAATATCCCAAATAGAAGAGACAAGGAATTTGTCTAGCTTAACTTGGATGAGGTGATCTCCTTTGTGTCTGTTGGTCCAAGTGAAAGGTTAGTCCAAAATCTCAATATTTATTAAGCCAACAATATTCAAGAACTCCACAAAGTTAGTCATGCTATTAGAATAATCCATTATACCTCCAAGTTTTTCAAAGGAAAAAGTGGGGTATTAAAGTCCCCAGAAACCATCCAATAAATCTCCTTATTATCCTTGATCCAAGAAGACATATAAGCCCAAAATTCCTTCTTGGCAGATTTGGAGTTAGGAGCATAAATGTTAGCAATAACCCATTCCCTATTCCACTAAGAAAAGATTACCTCCAGACTGTGTTTGGAATGGTCAACATAAGAACCTTTCAGATTTTGACTAACACAAAAATTGACATTGGGCCAAATATTTTTAGAAACATTTTTAAAGTTCTCTTCAAAGATTTTAACTTCTTGCAATAGCAGGATATCGATCTTATTCTTAAAAATATAGTATTAATAAAAAATTGTTTATGAGGAGTGTTAAGTCCTTGAATATTATAGGAGATAATCTTCATTTTTAGAGTTTCCTAGAAGGCAACTACAAATTGGTCTACCTTCCATTAGCTATCTCTTTAGAAAATTCTCATTGTCTGGTTTCCTAGTGTGAAGGCCTCTCTGACTTTAGGTCAACCCCAACATCTACTATTTTCCTATTTTGTCCTTTGCCTTTGCATTTCGCAATGGACCAACCCTCTAAATCACAAGGGCTTTGCTTACTAGGCCTTGCCCTTGGGGATGGAGAGAACCATTTATTTTTTAAAAGGGGAAGTGAGGTAGTCCTTTCCTTGAAACCCACTTTCCTTCTTGAGAGGACTATAAGTTTTATCTTGTTCTAGGACCTGCTCAGAATGGTGGTTATCCTTGGAAACATTTTCACCCTCACAATCCTTTTCAACAACATCTAGACCCTCATTCTACACAAGAATTTATTGCTCCTCCCACTTGATCTAAGGAAGGGAAGCCACTTGTTTCCCATTAACAGAAGGTTCAGTCATATGTTCAAGAGTCACTTTTGGTCTATTATTCATCTGCTACTCTTGTAGGGTTAGACTATTCTCTAGGAAAATATCCTCTATCACCTCCTAACAGGGATTCTGCATAGGCCCTCCTATGGTATCCACCACACTTGTCTTCTTCGGGGAAGTAGGGGGTGAGATGATGATGTTTAGAATATCATCTTTGAATTCTTCAGAATCATCCATCTTTTCCACAAAATCCTTGGACTTTGGAATAGGGTTTTTGGGGGCTCTACACTGTGTAATAACATGGCTCAATTTCATGTAGTTTTGACAAAAAACCCTAGCATTTTCATATAAGATACTTTGAGTCCACTTCCCAAAATTTGAATCAAGGGTAATGGAGGTCACGAGGGCTTTAAGGATATTGACATTGATGCAAAACCTAGCATAAATGAGCTTAGATTTTTCCTTAGGAACTTTATCAATAGTAATATAGCTCCCAAAAGAGTTACCAATCCAAGAAAAAATTTCTTCATCCAAAAAATCTAATGGTAAGCCAGGTAACCTAACCCAAACCAGAGCCAATTTGTTTAAATTTTCCTTAGGATCAAATCCTGGCTCCCATCTACACAAGGAAAGGGAATGCTTCTCATATAACCAAGGTCCCCTTAATAAGATATAAAGGAGGTCTTCCTTAGAAGTAAATTTAAATAGAAACATATCTCTAGCCATGGCACTGATAGTCACACTACCTTTCAACTTCCATTGATTTATTGTCCATCTTTTGACTGGGTCAATATTTGGATGATAGGATAAGAATTTTCCAACCAATGTATTTTCCATTGTTGATAAAATCCTATTTAAAGTCGAGTCAGGTAACTTAATAGTCATTCCTTCCTTAGAATCTGATAAAAAAGGGACAACAATCCCACCAACCTTTTCCCACTCAAATTCAAATATGTTTTTTGGGTGTGGAAGTTGTAGAGCTAGTTGACAGAGTTTTCATGATAAATGTTATAAATGTAAATTGGGTGTGTTACTTAGTGATAAATTTCACCTCATTTAGATTTTTGAGAATATCCTTATTATTCTTCCTTCCTCGTCATTTGGAATATTAATGTAGATTATAATTTTTATTAGTGATTAAATCAAGAAATTTAATACTTTAGATTAAATGATTTATGTATTTCAATTCTTTGCCTTTGTAATTATATTATTTAGTTCAATTAAATTCTTTTAAAAACTATTTTTGTGCTTATTAGTTTTAAAATTATTTTCTTCCTTTTTTATTATTTAATTGCATTTATAGTTAAATTTGAAAGTTAAATTTGAATTTGAATAATGCAAATGTTGTGGGTAGCCTTCTTAGCATTAGCAACAATTAGTTTATTACTTTTTATAATTTACTTAATTTTTTAATTATTAGCATTATTTTGTTTCTTGGTTTTAATTAGAAATTTAATTTGATATGTATAATTAGGTCATACCTTAGAGGCATGATCAACCCACCTCATATAGGATCTTAAGGGAGGAAGTACCTTATAGAGGTCCTCCCTTGAGGCATCACAAGTGATGGCATCACTCCTCTTCTAGGCTACCTCTATCACGTAGGGTGTGTGGTATAAAACATCATATCACCTATATTATTTTATTTCTTCTTTTCTCTAGTGGAGTGCTTTACCATGTTCTTCCACATGTTTTGACATCATGTGATGTTGTACATGTGATGTCATTTGAAGGTCCATGATGCACTACTTAGATTAGTGATGTTAAAGTAGTTAAGGATGAAAATTTAAAAAATGTTACATTTATGCATATGTCCTAGTGTAGACATGCACACTATATTTGTTATTAGATCCCAGATTCAATACTAAAAACTCTATGAACATGATCTACATCTTGTTCAAACTTGACATTGCATCTTGCTATATGTAGGATGATACCTAGATCAATGAGAGGATGTTCTCAACACTCACACATTAGAGGTAGCACACTCTTGAGAGACCCACTCAGAGTCACCACCATTAGTGTTTACACATAAAGAGTCACCTTCATATCATAGACCATAGATCCTCTAGACCCTCTAGTAGTTGATTGGGGTAGTATAGGTGAAGCTACCACTCGTGTTAGAGGCATCCCATGTAGACCATTCACAACATTCTCATGAGGGGCATATTTTAGAGCATAGTAAGATTCCTTTGAGATTTTACATGGAGCATATAGATGAGGTTGGCATGTAGATGGTGCACCTTGACCCACCACCCTAGGTAAAATAGTTGGATATGGGAGGAATAGCATGGGTTCCTTGAGATACATGAGACCAAATCAAAGAGTTTCTATTGTTTCAACCTCCTACTTTTCATGGTATACTAATAGAGTAGAGGCAAAGTCATGGATTCTTAGTCTCAAAATGTGCTTTGGGTTGCATGCATAAGAGCAACCTAAGGGAACATTTTGTAGTTCACCTTTTGAGGGGTACCAAATTTACTTGGTGGAACCAAGAGGAGAAGAAGCACCATTGGTCTTGGACACACTATCTTGGGACACCTTTTTTGAGTGGTATAGAGTAAGATACCTCTTAGAGAACTTTTTATAGTGATAGATTAATGAGTTGGGGCTTATAGTGGCTCAATATGATATATGCTTCTTGGAGCTTCTTTAGTACATAGATTATATTTAATATGAGAATCTTCTTTCCAATAGATGTTTTAGAGGCTTGAACTTTGATATTTTTGGTCCTATTCATATAGCCAATATTGAGACCCTAAGAGTTACTATGGAGAAGGCCCACATAGTAGAAGAGATTAGGGGGAAGAAATAGGAGTCCCATTGATAGGTTGTCGTTAAGACCTAACACTTTAGTTGAAAATGTATCAATTTTGTTGACTGAGTTATGTCCATGGCTATATGCAATAGGAGATTGTTTTCGACATCTCAACTTAGCAATGATTTCTAGATTTTTAGGAAAACTTTGCCAATATAAACTTAAACTATAAAGCATATGAACTTAGTCTATAAAGCACTTGAACTTAACCTATAAAACATATGAACTTAGTCTACAAAGCACTTGAACTTAACCTATAAAGCATATGAACTTAATCTACAAAGCACATGAACTTTAAACTATGAATTTGAAAGGAACATTCTAATCTAAGAACTATCAATTAATAGTGAACTCCTAAACTAAGAAGAAGCCCCAGAATTCCTCTTTTTTTAGAACTATAAGACAACACACATAACTCCAGAAATTATAACTAAAGATTTCACTATACTGAAAACAACTGGACACAATACCCTACAGGTTAACATTAACATCATTCTACCATATCACCATGAAACATAAAGTTATAGTAGTTCAAAACAAAACAATCACAGAACAAAACATAAACAACACATTCACAAAACATCAAAATACTTATCTATCCCTAGTTCCTTCAAGTGGCCACTTCTTTGGAGATCCTTTATTGATTCAAATCACATTCACCATTAACAACTTAAATTCTAGTTCGCATCATACACATTACTCAATAACTTATTTGGATGCAAATAAAAATATGATTCTATTCATTCATAGCATAAATATTTTAAGAAAATAACAAGATAATCTATATCACTACCAAAATCCTAGATATTAGGGTGGCTCATCAATGCCATTGAAAAAGACTTAAACAAGATAAAAATAGAAACTAACTGAACTAGCTATCTTTTAAATACAATATAATAGAATCTCTGAGTGGAGCTTTTAAATGTCTTAAGTGCTTAAAATAACAGAAAGATGGATAATTGCTAAGCGGTCAGATGGCAGTGAAAGACTGAAGTCCTTAATCATGTATCTCCCAAAATTCTGGCACGCCCTAGTCTTCTGACGTTTCTAACTCCAGTCTGCATTCATGTCTATTCCTCGCACTTTATCATACCCAAAAACCTATAGTAAACACATAGATATTTTCACAAAATCATGTCAACATTAGCGAGGAAATCTAGTCAATTCAAGAACAAAGATTTGTACAACATTCTTTCAAAATAAACAATTATTGCATATATGACTAGTAAATTGGCATGGTTCAACGTAGTTTAGTGGCACATAAAGGTTCATGAGGTTAATGATAAAAATGAGGTTATTTTTACCTCATAACTCTCCCCTCTCTAAGGTTGAGTAGGTCCTCCTACTATTTTCTGTGAATGGCTTTTCTATCTTTCTACTTTTCTTTTTCTATTGAGTTCATCAAACAGTGCAATGAGGTCATATATGTCCCCTGTTTTAGGATCCTGATGATAAGGATACTTAAGAAAACCCTTATGCAATTTCACTCTCATTTCTCATGCCAAAGATCTCTAGGGGCTTGCTCTAAAGTAACCAAGACTGCAGATGGAGGCTGAATAATCAAAGGAGGTCTGTACCTCATGCCTATCCATTTAATCTTAAGTTGTAATATTTTTGTTAAGGCTTCTTCCCTCCTATATGACCACTTGAGCTTAGTTGGAGAGATCATTTCTCTTCTTTTTAGGTATATTGGTAGAGGGGTATACCTATCCTCACATGCACTCCATGCTTTGTCTATTAAGTTTGGCCCATTTATTTTGAAATCCTCAAATTATATTCTTAAACTTTCATTATATTTTTCCTACATGGCCTCATACTTCTTAATTCTTCTAAAATGGGTTTTGAAAGAAAAGGGTTTGTGATATGGGTGCCTCATGAGGAGTCCTACTATCCTCTCTGCCTATAGATAGTCCTTGATTTTGTCCTGCCAATTAAGCTAATTCTGCAAGTTAGACAAAAAGGCTTTGAGTTGGACCTCTCCTACAAAGAGGTTGATAAAGAACTCATTATGTTTTTTTAAAAGGAGATGATGCACAAAGAATTCACACAACAGATTTTATTGAGCAGGGGGTGGCATTTTAAATGATTCTAAGAATTGCTTATCATTTGGGTCATGAGGTATATTACAAGAGAATTTGAGGATCTTTCATCTTAAAACTTGCTCATTAAGGAACATTGAATATAGTCTGGATGATATTCTACAATCCGATAATAATTCTCCTATTTTGTATGCTTCTATTGTTGCTTGGTACAGCCTATCAAAGGATTCTTTCAACAGTACCAACTTCTTCTTAAGCCTAGCATTCTCTATTCCAGCTTGTCTCAAAATGTAACACCTTTCTATCCACTTCCTTAGCAAGGGTGGAATGCACACCTAAAACCATTCCATCTTTGTCGTCTTAGTTTGTATTTCCTTAGTTTCCATGATTGGTTTGGTATTTATTTCTTGTAATTCTTGTTCTAGTTCCACTATTTGGTTAAGAGTTGCATTAAGATCTTGTTTATGTTTTTTCTTATCTTTCCACAAAAGCCTAAAGAAATACTATAAAATTATCATTCAATTTCTTTATTTGTACATCCTTATTAGATAGGATTGTTGAGTGTTCTTGGTTTTTCTCCTTAGATTGTTTTAATTGAGACTACAAGTTTTCAATAAGTTCATCTTTCTATTTTAGTTTAACTTCCAAATCTCTTACCTTTTGATCCCTTTGTTGTATCATTTCTTCCTTTTTATCAATGCTCTGCTTCTGTACACAAATCTTCTCATCATTATGTTATATCTTATCTCTTAACTGTATAACCTCTTCTCTCAACCTAGTTAACTCAGTTTCCATTTGACTGTGCTCCTAATTTCCTTCATTTGTTGGAAGAGTTGGCTCAAAAACCTTTGTATTTTGGTCAAATATATTTTCTTCATTAACTTGCCCTTCAGGACTTTGCTCTATTTCATCTATATTATCTGTTGGAGGTGGTTGTTCATTTGTCAAAACTGTATGAGGCTCATTTTCATCTATATCCTCTTTTGGAGATTGTTGTTCAGTCATTAAGGCTGTCTTCGTAGGATTTTGTTTTTGTTCCTCTGTTCCTTCTACATTTGTATGGGCTATGTTTTGTTTCTCTGCTTCCCCTTATTCTTTCTCATCTAGGTCAATTTCTTCTTTAGATTCTTGATTGTCATTTTTCCTCAGGGTTTCACTTATATTTGGTTGTATGTCCTACCTTTTTCTTTTTACAATAGGTGAATGCTCAAATGTAGCAGAACAACTTATGTCAGTAGCTAGCCTGTTACTTCTTCTTAGAGGAGGGGGTCTCTGTAATTTTTCTTTAGGCTGTTATTTCCTTGCCCTAGGTAGGCTAGTTTCTTGTTCCTCTCCAGAATCAATAAATTTCACATTTTCTCATTTTTATGGAGTCTCCAAAACATTGTATGTCCTAGGAGGATCATTAGTTTTCGAAGGCTTTAGCACATATTTTAGAGACACACCCTTAAGAGTCCCTTAGTTTTGCTATGGTTTAGGAGAAGGCTCCCTACGGTTTTTTGTGGCCATACTAAAAGATTCCCCCTCTCAAAGTGTTTTGTAGATGCTGGGGTTTCAAATTTCCTTAGGAATTTTTGCCATCTCTTGTCTGTTTTTCTTTTCTTCAACAGTTGATGTTTACAAATTAATGTGATTAGGCCATGGTGCTTCAAAGGTCCCGCCCAACCTTATACCTTTCTATCATATGAATGATTGAATTATATAAGAAAGCAAGGAGGTTGATTATGAGTTTAGGTTTCTTAGCGTCATGGTGCAAATGAATAAGCAGGTGAAAGGAGGGTCCTACAATTGTGGCACATTGGTTGTCACAGGTAAAATATTTGATAATACATGCTACCACTATTTTCCAAGGCTCTGTAATCGACATCCTTTGAATACCCATGTTTTGACCCTTATGACCTGGACTAGTTGGGGTTGAGGTTCCCCTTCCCATAAAAAGAGTTCTAGCATTTTCAGATAAGAAATATTTATTCATTATAAGTTTATCCCTTCATTTTTAATACCAGAAAGATCATAAAAGATTCGGGCACTTACCTTGAATTTTCTTCCTCAAACTATGGAGTGCCCGTCTAAAAAATTCTTGACAAATTCCTTGACCAACTCCAAATTGCACCCCTCAAATTTCTTAACAAAGTCCAACCACCCTGCTTTTTGAAATAGTTATGAAATTTTATGTAGAGCTAAAAGCTTCTCCAGAGAGTTAGGTTCTAATTTTTTCTTTTCGCCCATGTCAATTCCTCCAATAATTCTTACTGAATTCCTCACTAAACTATTATGACTATGAAGGTGACCAACTGTTAAGCTTACTAAACTGAATGATCAATTGTAATGAAAACCAAACTCACAACTAATTGCAATTGCATTAAAAACAATAGGGTGAGATGAAGGTGATGTGACATATTTCAACTCAGAATGCCAACCCAGACCTTTTACTCATTATTACCTTGTATGAAGTGGAGTTAGCACATCATTATTTCCTTCAGTCAAAGTATAGTTCCCACAAATTTCTAATTTTGGGAAAGTGGGTAAAAATGTGCCAATTTATTAAGTCCTATTTACAATCTATTACTTAATTAAGAAAGAAATTGTACGTACCTTACATTCCTATATTGATTTGAATTCACTTCACCTTTGTTGATGTAATGGTCACATTTATGATTTTACAAATCATTAATGTGAAGCAATTGATGACATGGCTAATAATGTTTTGGTGGACTTATTGATGAGGTCGATGAAGTAGATGGATGTTTTATTATTATGAGTTTTAGGTGGCCATAATAATACTTTTTTATTATGATATAGAGTAGTAGCATTAGGAATTCATCTTAATGAATTCCATGGTATGGAGGAGTTGGATGGCAAAGATGATATGGATAGGTGTGGCTTAAAAATTCTGTTAGTTTCAAGACAGACAACTGAGAGGGGGGGTGGTGAATCAGTTGTCTCAAAACTTTCCTTTCATTAACCACCTATATCCTTTTGTAATTCAGTAGCATAATAATAAATCAATCATGGAAACATAATGTGATAATTTAAGAGCAAAAACACATGAACACATATAACACCAAGATTTTTAACGTGGAAAACCTGGTTAAGGGAAAAACCACGGGGTGACTAACCCAAGATTGTATTCTCTATTAAAAGAATAAAAGGAACAAAATGGCACATGCCAATTAGGGTTCACTGCCCGAGCACACTACTCACAAGAGGCCCACTGCCTACAAGAGACACACCGTCTACAGAATAATAAACATTACATACTTGAACTGAAGAATAGCATCTTCACCATGCTTGAGTTAGTTCCATTTAAGCTCAATACTTTTGCTCTGCCTTTCACTCTTCTCCTCTCTACCACACACACATCTTCACTACCCTTTGAAATGACTTCATAATTCTTATTTATACAAGACATCGACTTTGGGATAATCATGAAAGTTGACACAATACACAAATACAACTTGTCTTATTACAAAAGACTTCATGCGGATCACCACATAGTCGGCCACACATATCCTAGACTTCAATCTCCTTTGAGGAACATGCCATGCTTCACAGAACACCTTCAAGATCATCCGCAAGATGTGCAAACCATCCAATCGGCCATGATTATGAAGAACTTGATCATCCAAAAGTAAATCTTCAATTACGAGCTCAATCTTCAATGCGGATCACCAACACGAGCTGGACACAATCTAGAGACCCCCACAAGCTTGCTTGAACCACCAAATATGTCCATACCACTTTTGTCTACTAAAATCATCCTCAACCTCATCTGGAACCTCAAGAACACATTTTGTCATCACTGTCATATTAGAATAAATGCTTGTAGACCTCTAGAACATGAACCAATTGAGTTGTCAATTCACATTGGCTTCCTAAAAACTCCATAAAATCTGCAGAACATGATATTGCATTTTTGGATCTCATCAGACCTATTTGTGTCACTCTGTCACCTCTGAACACTTGCCAGAACTAGTTTCACTAAAGAGGCCATAACTTCTTCAAATCTTCATGCGAACCTCTCAAATCTTGACTAGATCATCTTTAGACACATATCTACAAACCCTTTGATGTGCACTTCCTGATTTCCATCTTAGCTAGGATCTTTACTTCATAGAGCTTCACTGTCTTCACTATTGTTCTCTATTTCTGATAGGACTAATTTTCTCAATATCCTCACCACACAGCTCATCCAATCCTTGACATAAATGCAACAGGAGTATGTTGACATCAATGCAACAGGAGTATGTTGACATCAATGATAACACTGGTTAGGCCCATACTTGCAACAAATTCTAGAGTATTTGTGAAGGCTAACAAGTTTTGGAGCATCAACATCAGATGCTATTGGAACGATCATAGCAGGAACAAAAACACAAAGTTCTAGAGCATCACTGGAAGATGCCGCTAGAACACAGGAACAAAGTTCCATATCATTACTAAAAGATGCTACCAAAATGCATGAACAAAGTTTCAGAGCATTGCTGAAAGATGTCGCTGGAACATAGGAACAAAGTTCTAGAGCATCACTGAAAGATGCTATTGGAATGCATGAACAAAGTTCTGGAGCATTGTCGAAAGATGCCACTAGAATGTAGGAATAAAGTTCTAGAGCATCATTGAAAGATGCCACTAGAATGTAGGAATAAAGTTCTAGAGCATCATTGAAAGATGCCAGTGGAATGTGCTAACAAAGTTCTAGAGCATCACTAAAAGATGTCACCGAAAAGTAGGAACAAAGTTCTAGAGCATCGCTGAAAGATTTTGCCATAACACAGTAACAAAGTTTTGGAAAATCATTGAAAGATGGTGCCATAACATGTGAACAAAGTTCTAGAGCATCACTGAAAGATGTCACTAGAATGTAGGAACAAAGTTCTAGAGCATCACTGAAAGATGCTACTGAAAGGTGGGAACAAAAAAAAAGTTCCAGAGCATCACCGAAAGATGCTTCCAGAATGTGCGAATAAAGTTCTGGAGCATCGGTGAAAGATGCTGCTAGAATGCATGAACAAAGTTCTAGAGCATCACTGAAATATGTCATCAGAACATGGGAACAAAGTTCTGGAGAATCGGTAAAAGATGCTACCGGAACATAGGAACAAAGTTCTGGAGCATCGCTAAAAGATGTCGTCAAAACACGAGAACAAAAACAAAGTTTCAGAGCATCAATGGAGGATGCTACTGAAACTTAGCATGAACAAGGATGAGGTTCTAGAGCATCGGTGGAGGATGCTACCAAAACTTAGCATGAATAGGGATGAAGTTTTGGAGCATCGGTGGAGGATGCTACCAAAATTTAGCATGAATAGGGACGAAGTTCTGGAGCAGCGGTGGAGGATGCTACCAAAACTTAGCATGATCATGAGGCAAAGTTCCTACAAAACAATATTAAAATTTAATAATTAACTTAGATAAGAACATAACATTTTAGACAAATACTCAAGAATTTTTACACACAAAAATTATGATTATTATTATTATTTTGAGTTAAATTTTATTATGTATCCTCTGCCAAGGAAGGGTTGATACATTTGTTCTCTCCTTGCATCTCTACCATCTTTGTAAATTCTTCTTTGTTTATAGGTTTTTGGTAAATCCACAATCTATGACCATTTACTAGAAGTGTTTGAGTGTCACCATCTATAGGTTTAAGTTGCATTGCTACATTTGGGAACACTTTAGAAATTTCATACGGTTCCAACCAATGAGTATGAAGTTTACCTTTTTGATCTTTATATCTGGAGTCAAATAGTAGTGCCCAATCACCACTATGGAATTTCCTTTCTTTTATATGTTGGTCATGCCAATCCTTTCGCTGCTATTGAACCAACTCAATCTAGTGAATGGCTTCCAGGTGAAGTTCATCAAGTTTGCTAAGTTGCATGACTTGTTTAATTTGGGCTCGATCAAGATTTAAACCTACTTCCATTGCTATCCTCAACATTTGTAATTCAAATTAAATGGCTAGAAGAGGTTTCTTTCCAAAAATCAATTCATAGGGAGTAAGAATGGTGCTTGATTTCCACGTCATGTTATAATCCCAAACTACCTCATGCAGTTTCCTAGCCCAATCTTTCCTTCTTGATGAAACTATTTTTGTCAGGATGTTTTCAAGTTCTCTATTAGTCACTTCCACCTAACCATTTGCTTGGGGTGGTAAGGGTTTATTTCTTATGACTTACTTGGAAATGGTCAGTGAATGCTAACATGACTTTAGACATAAATTGTGGTCCTTGATTTGTGACAATAGATCTGGGAGCTCCAAATTTGAGGAAGATTTTATTATAAAGGAAATCTACTACTTGTTCTTCCCTAGCAACTTTTAGTGCTTAAACTTCTGCCTATTTGGTTAGGTAGTTAGTACAGACGAGGATGTATTCTTTTCCTTGTGAAGGAGGATCTATGGGTCCTATGAAATCTAGTCCCCATTTTTCAAAAAGTTCAAAAATTGTTTGTGGTTGAAGAGGCATCTTGCTAGATGTTGTAGGTTTTCATACTCATTGACATTCATCACAATGCCAGACATATATTTTACATCTTTGTGCATGGAGGGACAATAGTATCCTGCACCAAGGATTTTATGGGAGGTCCTTTTTTTCTAAATAATGACCTCCAAAGGGGTCATCATGGCACACTCTTAGTAAACTATATGTTTCATCTGACCTAATGCAGCAATGTCAAACCAAATCATGTCTACTTTTGAACAACATCCCATTGATCCATTTGAATGAGGCACTTTCTCTGATGAGATGTTTCTTTTGTTTTGATGTTAAACTTGGTGGAAACTCAGATGTGGATAAGTAGTTGGATATATCTATGAACCAGGGCATTTTAATGGAGATGGTGAATAGCTTTTCATCTAGAAATTCATGTTGAATAGGGGCATAGTCTCCATTGTCCTATTTGATCTAAGATAAAAAAAGTATGCTACTACGTTAAACTTCCTATGCTTATCAATGATGATTACATTGAATTCTTGGAGAAGTAATAACCATTTGATTATCCTTCCATTCATTATAGGTTTGTTCATTAGGTACTTAATGGATGAATGGTCTATAAAGATAGTTACCTTGTATCCTATAATGTAATGTCAAAATTTATTGATTGCATGAACCACAGCTAAGAATTCTTTCTCTATAGTGGTGTAGTTCCTTTCAGTGGGAGTTAGATTCTTACTTATGAAATATATAGCATACTTCCCTCCATTCTCATTTTCTTGGCCTAAAATTGCCCCAATTGCATCATTGGAAGCATTTGCCTAAATATGGAAGGGAAGGTTCCAGTTAGGTCCTCGTAATACTGGAGTGAACGTGAGTTTTTCTTTAATGATGTCAAATGATGTTTGACATTCTATTGTCTAGGAAAATTCTACATCCTTCTGAAGAAGGGTGAACATAGGAGCTGTGATTTTACTAAAGTTTTCTATGAACCTTTAGTAGTATACAACATGACCTAAGAAACTTCTGACATCAATTTCGGTTTTCAGGGTCTCTAGCTATTGTATCACTTCAATTTTTTTAGGATCTACCTTTATCCCCTCAACTGAGATGTGGTGTCCCAAAACTATCCCTTGTTCTACCATTATTAGACACTTCTCATGACTCAGTGATAACTGATGGTCTTCACATCACTACAATACTTTGTCTAAGTTTGTAAGTGGTTTGTTAAAAGTAGAGCCATATACCATGAAGTCATCCATATAGACTTCAGTACAATCATTTACAACTTCATCAAAGATTGCTAGAACAACCATCTAGAATGTTGTAGGGGCATTACATAATCCAAAGGGGAGGACATGATATGTGAATGCTCCCTAAGGATAGGTGAAATTCATTTTGTCCTGGTCCTTCGTTGCTACTTATATTTGATTATATCTACTGAACCCTTCCAGAAATGAGAAATACTTTCGCCCTGCTAAGTAATCCAAAACTTGGTCTATGAAGGGTAGTGGAAAGTAGTACCTATAGGTTGCTTTATTGACTTCTCTATAATCCACACACACTCTCCATTTCCTATTTTTCTTTGGAAAAAACACCAAAGGCAAGACCCACTTGTTGTCAGCGATAGGATAGATGAATCCCACTTGTAGGAGTTTTTCAATTCCCATTTTAACAATATCTCTGAGAGTAGGATTAAGTCTATGTTGTGGATGACAAACTATTTTAACATCTTCAGTATAGATGTGGTGAGTATAGACACTAGGATGTATTCCTCCCATATCTATGTAGTCCCAAGTAAAATCTTTGGATCTATTTACGAATACATCAAATATCTTGAGCTCATTTTCTTATGTTAACCAACTATTGATATTCAAGGTCTTTCTTGGTAATAACATGATAGTTTTGGTTCTCGAGTGGTTGTAGGTGACATAGTGAACTCTCATTAATGTGTTGAGCAGACAACTATGTGCTATGATTCTATGGAATCTGGTGATGGCCTCAAAGAAGTGATCTGTTTTTTGAATAACATTAGCTAGAGGGCAAGGAAGCGCTATGAAGGATGTCTAGCTGCTACTGTGTGCATGTTCAATATCATAAGTTTGGGTCATGTGTCCTAATATTTGCTCAACTTCCAAGAGTTCTTCATCACTTGAATCTATAGTGATACTTTTCATGTCATTTTTGAAAGGAAGCTAGGTGTGCAGAAACACTTCCTACACTAATCTATTGAGGAGAGGGCTATGCAAATTCAACTTTATCCTGACTATTACAGTGATGTTAAAACCATTAACATGAGATATAGTAGCAAAACACAAGAACCAGAAAGTAGATAGAAGAAGAGACACAAAGATTTATGTTGGGGAAAACCCTTATCGGGTGAAAAACCCCACACTCAGAAACCTGCACAATGTATTAACAAATCTGAAAGAATGTTTACAATACACTTGCAATGCAAACTTTAATGGTCTTTGACACTCATGTCTGGAGTCAATCCAGTAGCATAATAGTACCTGTAAACCTATGATACAAAATCCACCTCCAAGCACCTATTTAAATAGAACATATAAGGCAATTTTGGACCTTTCTTGGAATGGGCATCTAATATGGCATCTTGGACCAAAACCCATGCCTAGGGACACTTGGTCAACATTTTAGAATGTGTCTGACACTTGTCCATAGCTCCCATTCCAAAGAGGTCACCTATTTCCAAAATGGGCTATGACAGATGTTCTTACGACACTTACGACCGTCATAGAATCTGTCATAGCGGTTACAACTTACAGTTGTAAGAGAATCTGTCATACACATGCTATAAATAGCATATTCTCTTACAACACATCATATTCCACCTTGGGGTGCCCAAATATGCCTCATTAAAAGATGCTACATGACACATGTCATTAGTTGTCTTACAACCTTCTATTCTCGACTCTTACATGTCATAGATTCGTCATAGGAATCTGACATAACCATTTCGGTCAAACATTCCTTACACAACATAGAAGATGCTGACACATGGTAGAATATTCCTATCACTAAGTGGGACACATATCTCCTCATTGATGACAAAATAACAAGTTGTCATAATCCATGTAGGATTGACACATCACCATGCCACACCCCACAATATGACAAAGTGGAATTTCTAATTATTTACAACATAGGAAATTGAATAATAAATACAAACATTACAAATGCAAAGAATTACCAAGGTTGAGACACCTTAATTCCCAACATTCTCCCACTTGTCAAACACCTTGTAAGAGCCAATATAAAAATAGGATTTAACCTCTATAGGCCGAGAGGCCCATAGACTCTGAACACCATCTAAACTTCTCTGTGCCCACTAGCTTCATCAATGTATCTGCAACATTCTTCAAAGTATCTACCTTCTCCAAATTTACCTTTCCATCCTCAACCATGTCCCTGACAAAGTGAAAATGAACATCAATGTGCTTGGTTCTAGCATGGAAAGTTAGATTCTTTGCAAGAAAAATTGCACTCTGACTGTCACAACTGATCGTGATCTGACCTGCATCAACACCAATATTGGAACACAATCTCTTAAGCCAAATGACTTCCTTACAAGCATGAATATTAATAGAATGCAAAGGTCCTGAAACATTACCATGATAGAAAATGGAATACTTGGAAGTACCCCTCAAATATCTAAACACTCACTTAACTGCATCCCAATGAACCCATCCAGGATTAGCCATAAATTGACTAAGGACTCCCACTTCTTGGGCAATGTCTGGTCTTGTGTAGACCATAGCATACATCAAACTACCAACAAAACTAGCATAAGGTACTCTTCTCATGTCCTCCACCTCACTAGGAGATTTTGGACAATCCTCAACAGACAATTTTGTCCCCAAGGAAACGGGAACACACAATGGTCTACAATCGCCCATGTTGAATCTATCCAACATAGTCTTAACATACTTACTCTGACTTAACCAAAGTTTTCTGTTGGTTCTATCTCTTCTAACTTCCATTCCTAGAATGTACCTGGCTGCCCCTAAATCTTTCATTTCAAATTGAGCTGACAACTGAGCTTTAAAATTAGAAATCATATTCTTACCCTTCCTAATGAGAAACATATCATCAACATATAGTGCAACAATGAGAATACGATCACCATCAAAATTATAATAAACATAGTGATCCAATTTCGATCTCACAAATCCAATTGACAACACAAAGGCATCAAACTTCAAGTACCATCTCCTAGGGGATTGCTTCAAACCATACAAAGACTTCTTTAGTTTGCAAACCAAATTTTCTTTACCTTTTACCATGTAATGCTTTGGCTATGACATGTAGATTTCCTCCTCCAAGTCACCATGAAGAAAAGGTATCTTCACATCCATCTGTTCTACCTCCAAGTCATAAGCTGCTGTGAGAGACAACAGGAATCGAATGGATGTCAACTTTGCAACGGGAGAGAAGATCTCACCATAATCTATACCCTCCACTTGTGAATACCCCTTCGCAACCAATTTGGCCTTATACTTCTCAATATTGTCATCTACACCAATCTTCTTCTTGAACACCCATTTGCATCTAACAGGTTTCCATCCAGGAGGCAAAGGTACCAAGTCCCAAGTTTGATTCTTTTCCAAAGAAGTCATTTCTTCCTCCATGGCCTCCTTCTAGGAACCTGCATCCTTCATATCCAAAGCCTCTGATACAGTTCTAGGTTCATCACTGTTAGTGAGCAAAGCATAAGCACAACTAGAATCAAGCAATGTAGAACCAAACCTTTTAGGTTGCTTCCTTATCCGTGTAGACCTCCTCAAGAGCTGAGGTTGAGGTTCAACTTCTTCTGAGCTTTCAGAGCTGCTAGAGCTCTCTTCATCATCAGGTCGAACATTGTCTTTCTATTCAGTCTTCTCAGGGGTGAGAGGAAACTGAAAAACATCCTCTTTCTTTTCTTTTTCTTCTGGCTGCAAAATAGTGGAAGAAAGTGTAAGCTCTCTGAAGATGACACTTCTTCTAGACAACACTTTTTCAGCCACGGGGTCCCAAAGCTTGTATCCTTTCACACCAATAGAATAGCCGATGAAGATACACTTAACAGCTTTGTTCTCCAACTTTGACCGCTTCTCCTTAGGCACATGTGCATATGCCTCACAACCAAAAACACAAAGATGTCTTATTGAAGGCTTTCTACCAGACCACACCTCCATGGGTGTCTTTCCAACAAGAGCTGATGTAGGAGATCTATTTACCAGATAGCAAGTAGTGGCAATAGCTTCAGCCCAAAACTTTTGTTCTAGAGCAGCTCCACTAAGCATACTCCTAGCCTTCTCTATTAGTGTCCTATTCATCCTCTCTACAACTCCATTTTGCTGCGGTGTGTATGGACTTGTCTTATGTCTTTCAATTCCAAGTTCCTTGCAATACTTATTGAATTCTGTAGAACAAAACTTACCACCATTGTCAGTTCTCAAACATTTAATCTTTTTACCAGTCTAATTTTCAGCAAAGGCTTTAAACTCCTTAAACTTGCTATAGACTTTAGATTTGCTTCTGAGAAAATAAATCCATGTCCTTCTACTGTAATCATCTATAAAAGATACAAAGTATACATATTTTGATAACGAAGGAACATTAACAGGACCAAACATATTAGATTAATGAGGTCCAACATACCAGAAGACTTATGAGAACTCGAGTAAAATTGAACACAATTTTGTTTTCCATAAATGTAATGTTCGCAAAAGTCAAACTCAAGATTACAATCATCTAACCCCTCAGCGAGCTTCTTATTTTTTAGGGTACGTAGACCCTTCTCACCAATGTGGCCAAATCTCTTATGCCATAACATTGTCTTTTCTGTAGAAAGTTTAACTTCTAATGCACGATTACAACCATCAAGACTAGAAACAACAGGTTTCTTCACTACTCATTCAGATGGTGGCGATGAAGTAATTGCTGCCCTCTTCCTTGAGTCAGAAGAACTATTGCATTGTGCAATGCATGCTTCCAGCTGAAATAGAGTACCTCTCCGAGTACCCTTAGCAAGCACCATAGATCCTCTTGTCATCTTGCATCCTTCTTTCGAAAAGACAACCTGCACACCTGCATCATTTAAACTACTTATAGAAAGCAGGTTCTGTGCTAAGCCTGGGATGTGCATAACCCCAGCGATCCCCTTCACTCGACCATCAGGGAATCGGATAGAGACTCTTACACGACCAACGATCTTCAGATGAGAGTCGTCACCCAGATACACCTTTCCACCATCAAACTCCTCATACTTAGTGAACCAGTCTCGATACGAGGTCATGTGGAATGATGAACCAGAGTCGATTAGCCACACATCATCAGATGCATGGGTTGCCAGGGCTGCGATGAAGGCATCACCGTCATCTTGTGATTTGTCAGAATCTAAATTAGGAGCTTTCTTCTTTTTCTTCTTGTCCTCTTTGCATCCCTTTCAAAAATTCCTGGTCTTTCCACAGTTCCAACAAAGACTTTCCAAGAGATTTGGATCTCCCATGGGATTTAGATCTACCCTTCTCAGCTTTCTTGTCCTTCTTCTTCCCTTTCTCCTTGGGTCTTCCATGAACTGCAAGGGCTTCTTTGGCTGCCTCAAAAGACTTTCTCTACATCTCTTCAGATAATAGTGAAGAAACCACCTCTTCCATTTTGAATGTGGATTTGCTGCTTTTGATTGCCATGAAAAGATGATCGCATGAGTCCGGCAGAGAACAAAGAAGGTCATACACCAATCCTCCTCCTCCATCTTTACACCAATAGATGTCAATTGTGCAACTAGCATGTTAAAGGCATCCATATGCTTAGCCACAGATCCTCCGTCCTCCATTCGAAGAGAATACAACTTCTTTCTCAGGAAAAGTTTATTGACAAGGGATTTGGCTTGATACACATCCCCCAACTTCTTCCAAAGGAGTTTTGCAGTAACCTCCTCATGGACATTTAACAACACAGAATTGAAAAGACTAAGTCTATGAGACCCTTAGCCTTCTGGTCCTTGAGATCCCACTCATCTTGAGTCATTGTAGCTGGTTTAGTTCCGTTCGCACTTTCCCAAAGGTCTTGGTCAACTAACATGTCTTCCATCTTGAGCTTCCACAACTCAAAATTACTGCCGTTGAACTTCTCTACTTTAAACCTTCCTGATGTACTTGCCATCTCCTTGCTGAAATAAGATACAAAATGCTCTACACAGACTCCCACTCAACCAAAGATTAGCTCAAAAAACCCCTACCCAACAACTAGGACCAAAGGTGATCAAGCTCTGATACAAACTGAAAGGAAGCTAGGTGTGCAGAAATGCTTCCTACACTAATCTATTGAGGAGAGGGCTATGCAAATTCAACTTTATCCTAACTATTACAGAGATGTTAAAACCATTAACATGAGATATAGCAGCAAAATACAAGAACCAGAAAATAGACAGAAGAAGAGAGACAGAGATTTACGGTGGGAAAAATGCTTATCAGGTGAAAAACCCCACACTCAGAAACCTGCACAATGTATTAACAAATATGAAAGAATGTTTACAATACACTTGCAATGCAAGCTTCAATGGTCTTCGACACTCATGTCTGGAGTCAATCCAGTAGCATAACAATACCTGTAAACCTATGATACAAACTCCATCTCCAAGCACTTGTTTAAATAGAACATACAAGGTAATTTTGGACCTTTCTTGGAATGGGCATCCAATATGGCATCTTGGACCAAAACCCATGCCTAGGGACACTTGGTCAATATTGTAGAATGTGTCTAACACTTGTCCATAGCTCCCATTCCAAAGAGGTCACCTATTTCCAAAATGGGCTATGACAGATGCTCTTACGACACTTACAACCGTCATAGAATTTGTCATAGCGGTTACAACTTGCAGCTGTAAGAGAATCTATCATACACATGCTATAAATAGCATATTCTCTTACAACACATCATATTCCACCTTGGGGTGCCCAAATATGCCTCATTCAAAGATGCTACATGACACATGTCATTACCTATCTTACAACCTTCTATTCTCGACTCTTACATGTCATAGATTTGTCATAGGAATCCATCATAACCGTTTCGGTCAAACATTCCTTACACAACATAGAAGATGCTGACACATGGCAGAATATTCCTACCACTAAGTGGGACACCTATCTCCTCATGTGAGGACAAAATAACAAGTTGTCATAATCCATGTAGGATTGACACATCACCATGCCACATCCCACAATATGACAAAGTGGAATTTCCAATTATTTACAACATAGGCAATTGAATAATAAATACAAACATTACAAATGTAAAGAATTACCAAGGTTGAGACACCTTAATTCCCAACAATTTTCTAGTTCATCTTCTAGTTCTTCATCGTGTTGTTTAATGACTACAATTGTGAGTAAGCCAAGATTTTCTTGCCTATCAGGATAAGTTGATTCATCAACCCAAACTCGCTTGTTCACAACAAGTTGAGCAAGAGGACATAGGGACAAGTGTTTAATGTTAAAGCCATTTGAAATTGTTATTCCTCCTACTTTGTAGTCAATTTTGGTTACAACAGTTGCTAACCAAGGTCTTCCTAATATTAATAGATAACTGTCCTTGAGGTTGTATGACTGAATCACTTAGAAGTCCACTGGATATTCCTAATTTTCAACTCTAACAAGGACATTTTCCATGACACCTTTGGGAACAACTATGGATTAGTCTGCCATCTGCAAAATGATCATTCTGGGATGTAAATATGTAAGCCCCAATTTTTCCATGACGTCGACAGTCATGACGTTGATCACTACCCCTCAGTCTACTAGTGCATTGGGTATTTCTATCCCATTAATTATCACCATTATGACTGGGCTACCTAGGTCACCATATTTTAGGGAAGAGATTTCTCAAGTCAGAAGGTTAGCCAAATATCCATTGATTTGCACTGTGTTAATTTGTTTCTTCTTCCTCCATGGTGTTTTTATGCACATCTGTTTAACTAATTGGTTGAGTTCATGAATCTCTTTGATTGCTTGTAATAATGGCATCTTAATGTGGAGCCATTTAATTTCCTTTATTAAAGCAATTTCAATTGGCAAGGTTATTCCTGGAGGGATTTTCAGGGGGTCTCCTTAAGGTGCTCTAGAAAAGGTGGTTGATTTCTCCTCTTTGAGTTGGGATCATTCTCCAGAAGATGTAATGAATGTTTATTGATAGTCTCTTCTAGTGGTAAATCTTAAGATTTATGCAGAGGTCATTGAGAAGATGACAAAGACACTTTAGAGGAATATTCCTAGATTTTAGCCGGTGTATCTTGGTTACCTCTTGTAGTTTTCTTTGAAGGTATGGGAGTAACTTTTTCCTTCATTGGCCTTCTCATTTTGGTCTTGTAGGATTTCAACAATGGTAGGCTATGGGAGCTTTTTTTCTGAACTCAACTGTAAGTTCCCACAATAAATACCATTAACCCCAACCATGTTCTCCTACTCAGTGGAGTACACTGGTGTAGTTTGACAGTTATTCTTTGGATTAAAAATGGGTTGTGTTGGTAGATGGGGTTGATTGACTTGCTCATTTTGTTGAGTATTTTGGGGAGCTAGTAGGAGATTATGTTGTGGGTTTGACATTTGCCACGGACCATGATAGAATTGGTTTGAAGGCTAATTCTAATGTGGGGTAGGATTTTGAGGGTATCACTATTGCTAAGTTTAATTTGCCCATTGAGGATTTTCCTAGGATTGATTGACCCACTTAGGTGGTCCACAAGGATAGGGTTCCCAATTAGGCAGTGCTGGAGGCCAAGGTGTTGCCCATTAATTGTTATTCCAATTATTTTGAGGGCACCAAGATGAGTTTGAGTTTTGACCATAGGAGAAATTCCCTCTTGGTCTTTTGCCCATATAATTGACTTCTTCCTCTGTGTGAGATGACTTTTTCTTTGAGTTTTTAATCGCATTGAGTATCTCACATTGGTTAGTGGCATGATTTTTCTCACAAATATGACAATTGTAAGCTTTATCCAGAGGACATTCTCTTAGTAGGTGTTTATTTCAACATCTGGGGTAGTAGATGGATAAGGTTTCATGATTGTGTGTCTTGGCCTAGATTCCATGTAGAGTGGTGTTCAACTGAAAAAGGATATCAATTTTCAGGTTTGCTATTTCCTCTCATAATTTACCAATTTCATTTGACTCTCTCAATAGAGTAGACTTATGGATTCCTCCATGAGTTTGAGAGAAATTTCTACACAACTCAGAGATGTCTCCAAGCTCGAGTTGGGATACATCTCCTTTCCCCATCAAGTCTAAAATTCTTCGAGTGTCCTCATCAAGACCCTTAAGGAATATGTTCTTCAGGATTTCTAAGCTCATTATTTCTTTGCCGCATCATTTTACCAGAAAAATGAACCTATCCATAAAGTCCTCTAGGATTTCATCTTCTTTTTGTCTTAGTTTAAATAGTTCTTTCTTCCTGTCACTGACCCTATAGTAGTTCTAATATTTGTCCAAAAAGATGGTTTCTATATCATCCCAAGTGGTTATTGATCTTGAAACCAACCCCATGAACCATCTCATTGTAGAGTCTCTTAAGGTAGAGGGAAACAATTTTAATTTTTGGTTATCTATTTTGTAGTCATATGTTTGACATAGAACTTTAAATTTGAAAAGGAGCTAATCTAGGTCCTCAGAAGACAACCCTCTAAAGGTTGGTAGGATAGAAGGTGAAATATTTTTTATTGGTGAGTCTTCCTCTGGATTGAGAGCAATAAGATAAGTAAATGTTCAAGCTACTCTGAGAATTTGGGTTATAATCATCTTGATTGTTTCTCCTTCCATTTTGGTTATTAAAAGGGTCATTATTATTATCAGCCATTATGTTGAAAGGGATGTTTTCTTCCTTAAGTGTTTGTTGTGGTGGTTGAGTATCTGAGGTGCTTTGGGAAGTCTTAGGTTGATCCTTATCAATCAGCTCGTAGTGAAAAAGTTCTTCAACTAAGACTTCTACCTCTCTAGATTCACTTGGGACTACTATTTGGGGAGGTTTTTGCTACGAATCTTCCATGTGGACCCCATTTGCTGACCATGTAGAAAAAGAATTTTGATGACTATTTTTGTTTTGACTAACAAGAGGTATCCAAATGTTCTCCTAATAACACTATAAAGGGTCCTCTATAACAATGCCAAAAAGTGATAGGTTTTCATTAAGACCTACCACATTAGTTGAAAATGTATCAGTTTTGTTGACCGGGTTGTGTCTAAGGTTGTATGCAATAGGAGATTGGTTTGGACATCTCAACTTAGCAATGATTTCTAGATTTTTTAGGAAATCTTTGACAATATAAACTTAAACTATAAAGCATATGAACTTGGTCTACAAAGCAATTGAACTTAACCTATAAAGCATATGAACTTAGTCTACAAAGCACATGAACTTAACCTATAAAGCATATGAATTTAATCTACAAAGCACATGAACTTTAAACTATGAATTTAAAAGGTACAATCTAATCTAAGAAAGTAGGAAACTTTTCAAATCCAAATTTACACTATCAATTAATATTTAACTCGTAAACTAAGCAGAAGCTCCAGAATTCCTCTTTATAGAAAGTGGCTTCAGAACTCTAGAAATTATAAGACAACACAGAACTCTAAAATTTATAACTAAAGATTTTACTACACTGAAAACAATTAAACACAATACCCTGCAGGTTAACATTAACATCATTCTACCATATCACCATGAAATAGAAAGTTATAGTAGTTAAAAAATAATAATCATAGAATAGAACATAAATAACACATTCACAAAACATCAAAATATTTATCTATCCCTAGTTCCTTTGAGTGGCCAGCTCTCTGAAGATCCTTTATTGATTCAAATCACATTCACCATTAATAGAATAAATTCCAGTTCGCATACAAATTACTTAATAAATTATTTGGACATAGAGCAAAATCTGATTCTATTCATTCATAGCATAAATGTTTTAAGAAAATAATAGGATAACCTATATCACTATCAAAATCCTAGATACTAGGGTAGCTCATCAATTCCACCAAAAAGTCTTAAACAAGATAAAAACAAAACTAACTGAACTAGCTATCTTTTAAATACATTATAATAGAATCTCTAAGTGAAGCTTTTAAATGTCTTAAGTGCTTAAAGTAACATAAATATGGATAACTACTAAGTGGTCAGATGGTAGTGAAAGACTGAAGTCCTTAATCATGTATCTCCTAAAACTCTAGTGCCCTAGCCTTCTACTGTTGTTGAATCTAGTCTGCAGTCATGTCTATTCCTCCCACTTCATCATACTCAAAAACCTAAAGCAAACACATAGATCTTTTCACAGAATCATGCCAACATTAGTGACGAAATCTAGTTAATTCAAGAACGAAGATTTATACAATATTCTTTCAAAATAAACAATTATTGCATATAAGACTAATAAATTGACATGGTTCAAGGTAGTGTAATGGCACATAAAGGGTCATGAGGTTAATGATAAAAATGAGGTTATTTTTACCTCATCACCCATGACCATGCACATATCTATATCTAGAACCAGTAGGATCATATATTTTGCAAGCCCCCACTCCCATTGAGAGGTATTTTTAGACTAACATAGATGCCTCCTATACCTTTGTAGCAACACCATCATCAAGACTAGAGGCCCAAACCCTTACAAGGACTAGAGGGAGGACAATCTAGGGAATGACAAACTTAGGGCGCCATAGAGATCAGTGACTGCATGCTCATAGTGTAGGGCCAACTCACACATAATAGTCTTTTAAAAGAGGGAATGCTATCTCTAGTAGGCCTAAAGGTCACAATTACTATAGGTGTGTTGGGATAAGGTGCCATTAACTTTGTAAATCCCAATATTATATTTATTCCATTTATTATATGTAATTTGTAATTATCCATGATGAGATGTACTAGTTTCACTGGCAGGGGTAATTTCAGAGTAAATGGAGGTAATTGCAGAGTGACTTTTACTGTTGGCAAAAGTAAAAACTTAAAGTAAATGAGGGTAGGTGTGTTCCCTTGAGGAATCTACTATTTTTGGTATGTATGACAATTGTCATAATGTTTGGTAAGTGAATCTATGATAGCTGCAAGTTGTCATAAGATTCTAAGATTCTATGACGGATATGTTAGTTGGATATTTTCTATATTTAGCCCAAGGTTCATAACTTGGAAATATACTCTTTTGTGGAATCTATGATGGTTATGATGTGTCATAAGATGCTGTAAGAGGCCAGATTTAGTCTTGGGCACCCAACCTTTGCATGGCTATTTTTGGACAAGTGTAAGATGCGTGTAAGATGGTAATTATTGTTTACAGGTTGGAGAGTCTTAGAAGAGAGAAGGTAAACACCTAGAATGGAGTGGAAAACATTTCTATAAGTATTTTCCATGTATTTTTTTCTGCAATACAAATTTTAGGTACTCAAGTGTTGTCGGAATGCTGTCGGATTAAAGACTTGTGGAGAAAGTTGTGTAGTTGATGTATTGTACAATCTTGTTGAGATTAATACAAACTTGTGCCTCTTTCCTGGTGGATTTTTTTACCTGCAAGGGTTTTCTCCACATAAACACTGTGTCATTGTGTTGATTTCTTCATGTTTGACATCTTTTATGTTATTGGTTTTATGTTTTGTTACAATCTCCATTGTTAATGCACACTTAAGATTGCTGAAATTTATCTTCAATTAGATTTCCATTGAAGTAGTGTTGCTTTCATTTCTAACATTTGGTATCAGACCCTAGCCAGCTTTGACTCTTGAGTGATAGTGTGGAAGCTATAACTGTAGTGGGAGATTTGGTTGTGTTTGTTTTGCAGATCTTGTGTTGTTATTATGGTTGCATCCACTATTGCATCAACCTCTCGAATGGACATTAAGAAGTTCAACGGAATGGGGTATGAGTTGTGGAAGATGAAAATGGAAGATTTGTTGGAAGAAAGAAACCAATGGTTGGATGTTCAAAAAGAAAAGAAACCCGATGATGTCTCTCAAGATGAGTGGGATAGACTCGATAAGAAGGCATGGGGAACCATCTGATTGTGTCTTTCAAACTCTATCTTGTTGAATGTCGCAAAGGAGGAGACTGCACACAAGTTGTGGAATTAGTTGAGTGAGATCTATCAAGCGAAGAGTATGGTAAATAAACTTTATATTAAAAAGAAAATTATTTTCCATGAAAATGTGAGAAGGTGAATCAATTGCAGAGCATTTAAATTCTTTTAATTTGTTGTTGAGTCGGCTTGCTTTAGTAGATGTTCAAGTTAGTGAGGAAGATAAATGTATCTTACTTCTTTATTCTTTACCTGAGTCTTGGGAGATTGTTATCCTTGCTATCACTACTAACCTCACAGATCCAAAGTTAGATGCCCTTGTTGCAGTTTTACTGTCATAGGAATTGAGGAAGAAGAGTTCAGATAGTTCAAGGGATGATCTCAATGTCAGGGGAAAGTCTAAGGAAAGAGGGCTAAAGGGAGATCAGAAAGGGACTAAGGACAAGTACAAGGGCTAGTCTAAGACTCCTAGTAAAAAGAATAGAGTTAAGTGTTGGAACTGCGGTAAAAGGGGACATGTGAAGAAGGAGTGCATAAACCCCAAGAAATAGTGGGAGAGTGCTTCAGATAAGTCCTCGAATGTAGGTGAAGATATTTTACTTTCTATGTGTAATGTTGTTTCTAATGATCACTAGTTGGTTGACTCAGGATTCTCATTTTATATGACCCCACATAAGGAATGGTTCTCCACATATGAAGAATATGATGGAGGTAATATCTACCTTGGTGACAACTCTTCATATCCAATTATTAGGAAAGGAAAGGTATTGTTGTGTTTCATTGATGGGGGGATTAAAACCCTCCTTGGTTTTTTACATGTTCCTAGATTAGCTAGAAATCTAATTTCAGTTTCAAAGTTGAATGATTTGGGATTGCATGTGACATTTGACAAGCATGGTTGCAGATTGGTGAGAGGGAACTTGGTGGTAGTGAAAGGGAAGAGATTCAAGAAATTGTTTAAGCTTGAAGCCACTATAGTTTGTAATGCCTCTTATGTTTCTGAGTCTTCTGAAAACACTTGTATGTTGTGGCACCGTAGATTGAGCCACACAAGCAATAATGTATTGAAAACTATTAAGAATAAATAATTGTTGGATAGTTTCTCTTATTCTGATGAGTATTTTGATTTCTATGAGCATTGTGTGTTTGGTAAAGAAAATAGAAAATCATTTCCTTCAGGAAGCAATAGAGCAAAAGAGAAGTTAGAAATTATTCATACGGGTGTGTTTGGGCCTGTGGATAATGAATCTATCAGAAAATCTCATTATTTTGTCACCTTCAATTATGATGTATCTAGATATACATGGATTTATTTTATGAAACATAAATCAAAAGTTTTCACTAAGTTTAAGGAATTCAAAGTCTTAGTAGAGAACCAATCAGGTTTAAAGATAAAAATATTAAGATCTGACAATGGAGGGGAATATTTCTCTAAGGAATTTGATGAATTTTGCAAGCATGTAGGTATAACCAGACAAAAGACAACTCCGTATACACCATAGAAGAATGGTGTAGTAGAAAGGATGAACCAAACAATTATGGAAAGAGATAGAAGTATACTTAGTGATGCACAGTTGGATAAATGCTTTTGGGTACATGCTATGTGTACTACTTGCTACTTGATAAATAGATCTTGTAAAGCTCTTGATTCGACACCTTATGAAGTGTGGAAAGGTAAGAAACCTTCTGTTTCACATTTAAGGGTTTTTGGCTATGAGGCTTTTGCTCATGTGCCTAAGGAAAAGCAATCTAAGTTGGATCAAAATGCTAAAAAGTGTACATTCATTAGATATGGTGATAATGTCAAAGGTTATAAGCTTTGGAATCCACTAACCCGCAAGATTATCTTTTCTAGAGATTTTATTTTCAGGGAACTTAGAGCTATTTCTAAACCTATGCAACCAAAAGAAAAAGAAGAAAAGGTAAAGAAGGTGTACTTTGATTTAGGGCAGCAAGATGCACCTCAAGAAGAACATAATGATGGATTGGGGGGTGAAGAAGAAGAAGAAGAAGATTAAAGTAGTTATGATGAAGATGAATCTATTGTGACAGAATAAGTTGGTGCAGATGATCATGCAAAAGAATGAGTAGAGTCTCTTACTCCACCCTTGAGGAGATCCACAAGACAACAAAATCTAGTTGACAGGGATAGCCCACCAGATTTCCGTTGTGTATATGCATTATTAAGTACTAACGATGAACCTAGATCCTGTAGGGAAGCTATTTCTATAGATGATAGTGAGTCTTGGCAGTTAGCCATGTAGGAGGAGATGATTTCTTAGACTCTTGTAACACTTGGGATCTTGTTTGTTTGTCCAAAGGAAGAAAGGCCATAGGTTATAAGTGGGTCTTCAAGAAGAAGTTTGGAGCAGACAGGTCATTGGAGAAGTACAAGGCTAGACTGGTAGCCAAGGGCTACTCCCAGAGAGAGAGTTGATTTTGGTGAGATATTCTCTCCTATTGCAAAATTGACTTCTATTAGATTTATTTTAACCATTGTTGCAGCTTATGATTGGGAGATTGAGCAAATGGATGTTAAGACTACATTCTTCTATGGAGATCTTGAAGAAGAAATTTATATGCAACAACCTACAGGTTTTGAGGTAAAAGGAAAAGAACATTGGGTTTGTAGGTTAAAGAGGTCTCTTTATGGTTTGAAACAATCCCCCAAAATGTGGTACCAAAAGTTTGACTCATTTGGTTTGAAATTGGGTTTTATTAGAAGCGGGGAGGGTCACCGTGTTTACATTTATTGTGTTGATAATTCTATATTGGTTATTGCTTTGTATGTTGATGACATGTTCTTTTTCAGCAATACTAAGGCTATGATTAGTGAGCTTGAAGTCCAACTTTCAGGTGCATTTGAGATGAAGGATCTTGGTGCTGCAAGGTATATTTTGGGAATGAAAATCAGGAGGGATAGAGTTAACAAAAAGCTTTGGTTGTCACAAAGTATGTGAATACTATTTTGCAGAGGTTTAGTTTACAAGATTGTAACCTAGTTAGATTTCCTTTACCCATTGGTACTAAGCTTTCATTAGATATGTGTCCAAAGACTGAAGATGATTTTGAGGATATGTCTAATGTGCCATATGCTAGTGTTGTAGGGAGTTTGATGTATGCAATGGTTTGTACTAGACCAAATATTGCCCAAGTAGTGGGAGTTTTGAGCAGATTTATGTCTAACCCTGGTAGACAACATTGGAATTATGCGAAGAGGGTGTTTAAATATATTGCAGGTATCCTGATCATTGTTTGGTTTATTCTTGTACTGATAGTTCTGATAAATCTTTGGACATACAGGGTTTTGTTGATGCAGATTGGGTAGGTGACTTGGATAGTTGAAGGTCTAGTAGTGGCCATGTGTTTACTCTGTTTGGAGGTGCAGTGAGTTGGATGAGTAAAAAGCAGCCCATAGTTGCTTTGCCCACCATAGAAGTAGAGTATATGGTTTCTACTCATGTCTCTAAGGAGGTAGTTTGGTTGAGGAGACTGTGTACAGGTATTGGTTTTGATTGTAGGATCATTCATATTGGTTGTGATAGCCAGAGTGCTATCATTTTGGAAAAAAGATCCCATGTATCATGCTCTTACTAAGCATGTTGATGTTCAGTATCACTTTGTTCAAGAGTTGGTTGCAAATGGAGTGATTTAGGTGAAGAAGATAGACACTCAAGAGAATGTTGCAGATTCATTGACCAAACTTGTGAGCACAAAGAAGTTTGTATGGTGCAAAGAGGCCATGGGCCTTGTTTCTATTGCCTGATTATTTTCTTTTGATTTCCTATGGGTTGATTTACAATGTATAATGTCAAGTGGGAGAATATCGGGATAAGGTGCCATTAAATTTGTAAATCCCAATATTGTATTTATTCTATTTATTATATGTAATTTATAATTATCAATGAGGAGATGTACTAGTTTCACTGGCAGGGGTAATTACAGAGTAACTAGAGGTAATTATAGAGTGACTTTTACTGTTGGCAAATGTAAAAACTCAAAGTAAATGAGGGTAGGCGTGCTCCCCTGAGAAATCTACTATTTTTGGCATGTATGACAACTATCATAATGTTTGGTAAGTGAATCTATGATAGCTACAAGTTGTCATAAGATTATGAGATTCTATGATGCATATGACAGTTATGTTAGTTGTATATTTGCTCTATTTAGCCCAAGGTTCATATCTTGGAAAGATACTCTTTTGTGGAATCTATGACAGTTATGACACATCATAAGATGTTGTAAGAGGCCAGATTTAGTCTTGGGCACCCAACCTTTGCATGGCTGTTTTTGGACAAATGTAAGATGCTTGTAAGATGGCGATTAATGTTTACAGGTCGGAGAATCTTAGGAGAGAGAAGGTGAATGCCTAGAATGGAGTGGAAAACATTTCTATAAGTATTTTCCATGTATTTGTTTCTATAATACAGATTTTAGGTACTTAGGTGCTGCTAGAATGCTGTCAGATTGAAGACTTGTGGAGAGAGTTGTGTAGTTGATGTATTGTACAATCTTGTTGAGATCAATACAAACTTGTGCATCTTTCCTAGTGGAGTTTTTTTATTCATAAGGATTTTCTCCACATAAACATTGTGTCATTGTGTTGAGTTCTTCATGTTTGATATCTTTTATGTAGTGGGTTTTATGTTTTGTTACAATCTCCATTGTTAATGCACACTTCAGATTGCTGAAATTTATCTTCAATCAGGTTTCCATTGAAGTAGTGTTGCATTCATTTCTAACAAGGTGTAGGATAGGGGCCAACATATAGTAGTCTAGAAGGCCACAATTATTATAGGTGTGGGATGGGGGCCTGTGTTATGTATGTGGTAGTGTGGGACACTTAGATAGGGAGTGTCCACATGGTTTTATAGTAGTAGGTGGGTAGCAAGGAGGTGTATTTGAGAAGATCATTGATGATGCGGGAAGATCTCATAGATTCTTCACAATGGTCAAGAACCACTAGATTAAATATTAGGCCATATTCATAGAGGCCCTAGGTATAATTAATGTTATCTCAATTACTATTTGATTTGATTCAGTGGCATCTAATTATTTTATTACCCCATCTCTAATGGAGCATTATAGGCTAGTGGATACTAGGATAGGTAGGAAGTCGAGTTAGATTTAGGAGATAAATTGGCTATAGATTTGGTGATTAAATATTATGTGTTGGGACTGGGAACTTTCACCACCTTAGTAGACCTTTGAGTTATTCCTTTAAGTTTTTATAGGATTGTGTTGGGTATCTATTTACTCAATGCTCATCAAGCTAAGATAAATTTCATCATAAGGTAATTGAGTGTGTGGATGACCTTGGTTCCAAAGATGAGATCATATGAGTACAAAGGTCCATTTCTCTTTTCTTCATTTCTGTTATGCAACTTAAGTGGAGTATGTGGAAGGTATGATAGTTATTTTCTACAATCATAGTTAATGATAGGCTAGAGGATGGACCAAAGGCTTCTCTCAATGACCACCCTATTCTATGAGAGTTTGTAGATATTTTTCTATTAGAGTTACCATGAATTCTACCTTGGCATGAGATGGGCTTCCATGTAGATCTTGTGATAGGAGTTAATCTAGTATCTTGAGCACCTTACAATATGAGCACCGATGAGCTTAGTGAGCTCAAGTTGTAGCTCAAGGAGTTTTTCGAGAATTTTCACATCCATCCTAACATCTCTCCTTAGGGCACACCAATCATCTTCATTAAGAAGGATGGGTCCCTTCAGTTATTCATAGACTATAGGGAGGGAGTTAAATAAAGTAATGGTAAAGAATTGTTACCATTGTCTAGGATTAATAATTTATTTGATTAGATGTAGGGATCCAAGGTGTTCTCTAAGATAGATCTAACATTTGGATATCATCAACTAAGGATTACAGAGGAATACATTCATAAGACAGCTTTTTAGATTCATTATGGGAAGGTGAATTCATAGTGGTGTCATTTGGGTTGATGATTGCCATTACAATGTTCATGAGCCTCATGAATGGGTTCTTCATACCTTCTTGGGTTGATTTAAACTTATATTATTGGATGAGGAAGAGCATGAGGAGCACTTATGTCAAGTTCTTCAATGTGTTGGTGTGAACAGGGTTATCACCTAATTGGTTTACCCTTGTGTGGATAATTCACATTATTTAACTATTTACCAGTTAAATAATATTCACACATCACACATAATTCACACATGTTAAGTTGACTTAGTGAGTCTTCTAGATGTCTAGTTGTGTCTAGTTGAGTCTAGTTGTGTGTTGAGTTGTTGATAGTTGGAGTGAGTTATCTTATCCTCCACATGTGTAATTAGTTATCATCCTCTTATTGACACATGTTGTAGGAATATCTCCACCTTCCACTCCACCTTTCTAGCTCCCACCTTGTCTTTATAAGCAAGGCATATCATGTACATTGTAACAAGAACAACAACAATCTTTTGCATTCATTGATAGAATAGCATTATTCTCTCAATTGATCTCTCTTGTGCTTTCATGAAGTCCTAGATCTTGGGTGGCTCCAATCATAGCCAACTCTAACATGGTATCAGAGCTCTAGGAAGAATCACTTTGTGTTAGTCATTTTTTGAGAGATCTTGAGTGCAATTCATGGTGGATCTTGATGGTTGAGTATGCTCTTCTCTTGCATCGAATGATGACCTGGAGAATCAGAAAAACTTGATAGAAATACCAGTTTTGTGAGGGTTTCCTCTTCTTGCCCTTGTATTGTAGGTGAATTTTAGTTCATGTTGTTGCAAATCAGACTTCACCATTGCATCTGGAGCAGCTGAAATAGTCAAGATCACCTTTTGTTTCATCCAAATTGAACATCAGAGGCAAAATTGATGAGGGTTTCAATTTGGGGCTCTTTGGCGTGATCCAAGAGGTACCAACATTTTTAGAGTAGTTTGACCCAAATCAGACATCACCATTGCATCCAGAGCGGCCAAATCAGTAAGGATTGACTATAAAATCATCCATATTAGACAAAATTGCAGTGAAAGGCAAATTTTTTTGCCCCTCGGCCATACGAATCTATTGCAGAGAATATTCTGGGCATATTCCTCATTGTGCAGGGGAATCTTCTTTGGCATCATCAATAGATTCAGATTTATTATCCATTGGTTAATAAATTTGTTCACTGTATAAAGTTTTATCTGTAGGTTTAATTGATTTTTCTGCAGAATATATTTGTTGCAGATCGTACCCTGCTTGCGCAGGGTACCTTGCTAGGTCGATCTCTGTGGGGGCAAAACAACACCATCGCATCCAATCAGCCTTCAATCCATTACCATTAGCAGCTTCCATAGTTACTTCACATTCAACATTCAAAATTTTCCATTAACAATAGCAAATCTGAAGCAGTCAACGATCTCCTTTATCATCAGCCGTCTCCTCAAATCACCACCCAATCCAAAACTGAAAGTGAACATCCTTCTCCGGAGGCTTCTAAATCCATAGGTGGATACTAGCATATCACAAGCATTTGAAGATCCAGTGACTCTTGCACAACCACTGTAGTTCATCGATAGTCTCTGCGTAAACAGTCATCTATAGATATTACAATCTTCGGTGGCACATTTGATCTCTCGACCCTCCTGTTACCAGTTGGCGGTCTTCGGTGCATTGACTCCCATATCCAGCAGTTATCTTTCGACATCAACCGGTGGTAGATAAACATCGAGCGATCTTCACTACAAAATGACTGCCACAAATCTAGCAGTCTCTATAGACAATCCTCGGCGGTTTATGTTAAAACCCTCGACATCAGTGGATTTGATATCTCACCAGTGGGATCTAAACCTTCGTAGATGGTCTGCATTTGTCTCTCGACACCAAATCAATCACTGGTCTGTACACACACTAGGAAATTTGCTATACTCATCATTTGTTCCTATCAAAGGCAACTACCGTCATGTAGTTTCTAACTACACACAATCGAATCTTCACCAGTCGAGGTTTCTTGAATTGCCTGGCCTTTGTAAACTTCTGATAATAATTTTGTGGTAGGCGGTTTCATCTCCCTGAAGGCGGTCTCTGCCAATCACAAATGACTGATGGTTAGCATTCAACGGTACTTTGCAGCCATAAAACCTAGCGGCAAGATCTTCATACACCATCTTCAGCGATTTCAAACTAGTGGGCATTTAAAGAAACTTCAACGGTTTCGACAAAACAACCAAGGTAGTTTTAACTGTGTAAAAGGCAGTTTTGCACACTTGACAAGTTGTTTTGACGTTGATTGGTAGTTTTTCCACTCAAATAGAGGTTTTTTGGCAATTTTTTTCTTTCTGGGAGGGGGGCATTTTTTCTACCAAAAGGGAATATTCTAAAATATTCTACTGACATCAGCACTACATCAACAACAGGGGCCATTTTTGCCCCTCAAAGCTCAAATAGGGGTTTTTTTCTTTTTTGCATGACTTTTGCCCACAGAGGCGAAATCAGGCAAACGAGATATTGTCAGAAAGCTGACAGAGAGAACTTCATAGTGGTGTCAATAGGTTTTTGAAATTCTACTACAAGTGACTACTACAGTAGTTTAAAGATAGATCTTCATTTTTCACTTCTGAGCTCACAACTTTTTGTCACAATCTCTGATTTTCATGATTCTTGCAGTATCAAAAAGGTATTCAAGAGATCTTCAAATCCATTCATGCACTTTTCTCAGATTCTACTCCAAGTTCATTTTATTCCATTTGTCAGTTTTTTGGCTTTTGGGTGATTACTTGGGCATTTTGACACCTGAGAAAGTGAAACTTGTTTTGAAGGGATTTGTTTGCTGTGGTTAATCATTTTGAGCAATTGTAATCTCCTTTGAATCTTAGTTTTAAGAGATTTTTATGCTTTCCCAATTTTGGTCCTTTGAGGACAATTGCAATTCGCACTAAGTATAAAGTGCCACAATCATTCTTTTTTTGGGGGGTGATCTCTTTGATTGAGTAACAAGGGGGTTGTCTTGTGTTCTTTTTTGTACTCTTACATCATGGATTCACACAAACTTCCTCTACTCATGCCATATAACTATCATGAGTGGAAAACTAAAATGGAGATTCATTTAAGAAGTTTGAAAATTTATAGAGTAACAATGGGTACAAAAATTGAATCAATAGCAGCTACAGAAAAAAGAAAGTGGTATAATAGATGTGATCAAGCCTATGGAACACTATGCTTTCTATCTCTCCTAATCTTCTTTTTCATACTGAATCTTGTACTACACCTAATCAAGTGTGGACTACCTTAGAAAATCTCTTTGGTAAACAAGATACTATGAGAGGTTTCAAATTGGAGAACGAATTAATTGGTCTGAATCCAACTAATTTTGAAAACATCCAAGATTTCTTCACAATACTAAAATCACTTAGATTGCAACTCAAACAATGTGGAATTGAGAAAGATGACACTCAATTGATTATATCAATCCTTGCCAAGCTTGGTCTTAACTATTTAGTTTTTGTTTCTACCTTTTATGCTACAATGGATGCACTTGGGAAAGCTTTCACAATGCCTTCACTTGATGAGTTTGTTGCATCACTCACAAGGTAGCAAGCTAAGTTAGTACACATGGGCAAATTGAAGTCACCTAAACCTTAAGCACTTCTTGCTAATCAAGGTTCTAATGATCAAAAGGCTTCAACTAGTAAAGGAAAGAAACAGAAACGTAATGATTTCAAGAACAATGAGCAAGCAAAAGAATCAACCAAATCACTTAAGTCCTCATCCTCTCCCAAGGAGGAATCATCTAAGAAGGAGAGACCAAAGTGTGTATTTTGCAAGAAACTAGGACATGATGAGCATAAGTGTTATGAGAAGAAAATTGATGAGTTGACTCACATTATTCAAAAACACAACATCAAAATGCCATCATCATCACCTACTACATCCTCTTCTTTGACACCATCATCATCTACACATATAGGGACAATAGGCATTGCAAATGGGATAATCAAAGGAAAAGGACAGGCACTCTTTGCTTCTACAAGTCTTCAGTCAGAGAGATGGCTTCTTGATTCTGGAGCTTCTCATCATATGGCATTGTCATAGGGGATGTTCTCTTCATTTGAGTCATGTACTTCGCCACCTATCTTGATGGGTAATAATACATACATGCATGCAAATGGTAAAGGGACAATTGATATTGGAGAGAATACATTCAACAATGTGTTGTGTGTACCTTCCTTGTCAACCAATCTCCTTTCCATCTACCAGATTACTCATTGTGGTGCAGGGAAGACAGTTGAGTTCACTCCTGATTCTGTGATCATACAAGACTTGGAGAGAAGAGATATCATTGTTGTTGGGATGGTTGATCATGCATCTCACTTGTATACTTTTTCCCATTTTGTTTCTTCTAATGATGTAGATCAATTGATTGATATTCACACTCATGCATCAAGTGTGAATCATATTTCTGAGAAGTTTGGTCACTTGAACCTTGGTGTTCTTTCACCCACTTTGGTTCATGAGACTAGTGCTAATCTTCCATCACCTCATCCTCCTGCTTCTTCAGAGATTGACATTGACATGGTTTCATCTACCTCAATTGACCAGGATCATTCTAGTCTTTCAGACACAACTTTGTGGGATACTTACTTGGCAGGTATATCAAACTTGTTTTGTGAGTCTCATATTGCAGATTTGGAGGACACACTTGAGGGGATATCTCTCCTCTTTGATGATAGTTACAACACAACTGCATTTCATCTACTTTGTCTTTGGAGGTTGTTCTTCACGAGTCTACCCAAAAATTTGGATTGGTCACACCTCATTGCATTGTGGCATTCCTTGATTCTGACATGTGGCCATTTGAGCAGTTTTTAGAGACATCATACATCATGAGGATTTTCCCTTCATACCTTGAGATGGAGTTGTTTCTTCGACATTAGCCTTTGGATTGGTTTCTTCCTAAGGGGAGAAATGTTGTTTGCAGGTACAGGACACTTTCCAGCATTCTTCTTCAGGCATCCACCATCAACACAGGAGCTACTTCATTGTGGGGGGGACCTATAGTCTCACACTTTCTCTCTTATGGGGGTATTTGATTGTACATATGTGATATAAGTTGTCCTTGGGGGGTCATGTTGAGTCCTCCTACTATCACTTCTTTCACTTTCATTATTTTATGCATTCTCACTTTTGGAGAGGAGTTTTTTCCCATGAGGTTTTCTCGTTTTCTCCACTTGAGATTTGTTTGTACATGGGTACCTAACATGGCCTAGTAGCCGGGACCCATCCATAATTGCATCTTTCTTTAGTTAGCTACTCCCTAAGTTGCACTTAAGGGGGGGTGTTGGTGTGAACAGGGTTGTCACCTAATCAGTTTACCTTTGTGTGGATAATTCACATTATTTAACTATTTACTAGTTAAATAATATTCACACATCACACATAATTCACACATGTTAAGTTGACTTAGTGAGTCTTCTAGATGTCTAGTTGTGTCTAGTTGAGTCTAGTTATGTGTTGAGTTGTTGATAGTTGGAGTGAGTTGTCTTATCCTCCACATATGCAATTAGTTATCATACTCTAATTGACACATGTTGTAGGAATATCTCCACTTTCCACTTCACCTTCCACTCCACCTTTCTAGCTCTCACCTTGTCTTTATAAGCAAGGCATATCATGTACATTGTAACAAGAACAACAACAATCTTTTGCATTCATTGATAGAATAGCATTATTCTCTCAATTGATCTCTCTTGTGCTTTAATGAAGTCCTAGATCCTGGGTGGCTCCAATCATAGCCAACTCTAACACAATGTTTGAGGGAGAACTAGCTTTATGGTAACCTAGTGAAGTGTGCCTTCTTTTCATTAGAGGTTTAGTACCTATAGCATATTATTTATAGTAATGGTATCTTAATATATCCATAGAAGACTAGAGCTATTATGGATTATCCAACACCCATCAATGTGACAAAGGTCAAGAGTTTCATGGGATTGGTAGGGTACTATCATAGTTTTATGGAGATATTTTATAGGAGTACACACACAATCATTTCCCTTTAGTGAAAAGAGAAGAAGTTTGAGTCAATTGAGCAGTGTGAGAGGGTCATTTAGACCCTTAAGGGGCATCTTACTAGTGCATTGATTCTAGAAGTACGTAATCTAGTGGTAGATTTTGTGGTTTGTACAAATGCATTCATAGATGGGCATGGTGTAGTTCTTATGTAGGAGGGTTGAGTGATCACATATGAATCACAAAAAGTCAAGACCCATGAGATAAAATATTCTAGGCATGATCTAGAAATCGCAATAGTGGTTCATGCATTGGTTAGGTGAAGACAATTTCTTTTAGGAGTCCAATTAAAGCTTCAAAAAGAATATTGTAGTCCTTAGTACATCCTCATGTAGCTAAATTTGAATTTCTACCAATGGTATTGGATGGAGTTCTAGTGTGAGTGTTATTTCCCATTTAAATAACTATCCCAAAACCCTAAAGCATTTCCTAATTTCTTAGGCTAGAGGTGTTATCAAAGAGATAAGAAATGGATTCATATAAAAAGTTATGGGTGATTAAGGGGCAACTCACAAGAGTGGGTAAACTCCTCTACACTTCAGGCTCAGCTAGACTTAGGAGGGTAATACTAGAGGTATCCCCAAATGAGGGTTAAATATTGTAAAAACACTCAGATTTATATCATTCTAGAAATACCCAAATGGTTGTTTTAATCCCTAATTCAATCAATAAATTAAAACCAACTTGTTGCACTTGATGACCTCTATTTTAATCTCATAAAAAACTCTTGCATGAATACAAGGTACTGCTATGCACTTGGGATTTGTATATTATTACATTGATAGGCTCACAAATTATATTTCCTAGGTTATGATGCAAAATCACTTAAGGCATATAGGTCTAACTATTTCCATTTTGAACACTAGATTGATTTGTTTAATTTTTTTAAAATCATTTGGGTGATCAAACACTTCTCAGATCGATGCCTATTTAATGGGATATAGAGTATATAGATTATCAAAGGAGAGCAAAAATAAAAGAGTAGATGGTTGCTATTGAACATACACTGGAATAATGAGAGGGGGGGTTGAATCATTATTCAAACAAATCTCAAGCCCTCTAGAGAAATTGAAACTTAATCTTTATAGCATTAGTAGAAACATAAAGATGAACATAATGCACAACACCACATAACACTAGATATATGTGGAAAACCCCAAAGGGGAAAAACCATGGTGAGAAAAGATTCTAGGAGCTATTGTCCTAATCCAGCCTCACAAAATAATTACAGTTACAACTTTGTTTTAGGGCTACAAACCAAGGAAACTACTACTCCCTAAAGAAAGGTTTTAGAGTCACTCCCAAGGAAGCTACAACTCCCTGTAGACTTTGTTTTAGGGTTTCAATCCAAGGAAGCAACCACTCCTTGAACTAAGAACAAACTCAAAAAATATTACATCATGACAATCCTTCTACTGTCTGATTCTGACAATGAAGATCAATCCTTTTGATGATTGTAATTCTTCTTTGACAACTTCTGTAACTTCTTCAAATGTCTTCTCTGCAGCTTACTCACTCATTGTTTTTAGCCTTCAAGAAGCTTTTCCTTTGTCTCACTGCCTCCAACAATCAATTAGGCACACTCTTCACTTCTCTGTTGTCTCAAAAATATCTTCAAGATGAATCTAGATAGGATTTATTACTTCTACTCTTTCTCTTTCATTCACATCATAATGCATTACACATCCACATTCATCTTCTTACACTCACACTTGCAATCACACTCCACCTAGATCAACTAGGTTTACAATATATAAATGATATTACATTGATTACTTTACATGTTGACCAAAGACAATAAGAATATTACGATTTCAAGTCGGCCAAAGATCAAACAACATGAAATGTGTAGAGGGTAAGCCCTAAAATGAACCACATGTGACACCAGGAAGAGGAGCATGTCCTGTGGATTCCAAGACATGCTTAACCTAGTCCTAAACACCCTTTGCAACATCAGCCTTCAAATAATAACATCCACACGCTTCACACATTTGAAATAGGTCAACCTTAAGAAAGAAAATATGAATCTTGTAGCAAGCTGGCCATTACAACTTGGTGGTACTCATAGATGATTAAACATTACATGCGCTTCTCCAAGATGAGTTGTCATGAGGCATACAACTTCTCCAAACATTCCTTGAACTCTACACAACAAAGAATTTGTGGCACACACCTTCAACTTACCTTAGTCAGACAAGCAAAAGAAAAACCCAACAACACCTTCATTTCAGACCATAGCATATTTCAAAGAAACTAGAAAAACCTTGTAGAGCAACATGAAACATTACTAGATCCTTAGGATCATTCTCCACAATACAGTCTTGTACTCTGTCACTTACATCTTTCTCTACAGAGGGATAAATGATATGAAACTTTGAATGTAGCACCTTGACAACACACTAAACTTAACTTCTGAACCACATGACCATATCTTCAATAGCAGAGGAATACAGATCATTCTCCCAATTAGTCTTCCAGGCAACTTCCTATAGCAGAAACCTTCACCAACATCCAGAGACTAGAGCCTACTTGTAGAAACACATACTTCCTTAGGAACAATAATAGAGAGCATACAACATGCTATAGACCATAAACAACATCTCCTCAACATTAGCATTACTTCTAATCCTCATCTTAATGCTTTTAATTCTCATATTAATATATCATCATGATATCATCCCTACTGACAACAAACATACTCAATACAACTTTAATTGACATTAAACAAGGCATGACATCCAACTATGAACATCAGCAACATCACTGTTAGCACACCATCGTAGTATATCATCAACATAAGCATACACGATAGCCCAAACTAAGTGTTGAAATCAATGACAACCACATTAATGACAACCTTAGGTAACATATGTGCAACAATCTCCCCCTTTGGCATTGAGGGCAACACACACCTGTTCATTCTTCCCCTTTAACATCAAGGACAAAGGGCAACTACTTCTCTGATGTAGGAGCATCTAGTGTTGTAAGGGCAATCTTGCATCACCCAAAAAAAAAAGGATGTTTCAAAATCATTGATGTTGTTTCCATTTTTTTTCAAAATTAGTGTTTTTGGTTCCATAATTGCTTGAATAATGATGTAGAACTTTCAATTTTTCCATACTGCTAAAAATAGCAAACTGTTATTTTTGGAAAGTTTGCATTTGGGTATGGATTGAGGCAAAAATTTAAAGGAATCTTCATAAATTAAAAATAATACATTTGGCAAAGGAACCACACAAAGATCATTTGTGAGTTGAAAGATATTAAAGTTTCTATTTCTTGATAAATGCCTAAAAATTATTCAAATTTAGGTTTGAGGCACTAAATAGCTCCATACAAGCCCAAAAATGGGAATAACTAGCAGATTAGGTCTTTATCACATAGAGCACTCTGCGAGCTTTCTAGTTCTTCAAACGGTTCGTCAATCGAACACCCGGATCAAAAGTTATGGCTCCCAGAAGTTGACCTATTTTTGGAGGGAGATGTAAAATTGGAAATTTGGCTAAAGGCTACCAAAAAGGCTATTAAGAACCATTTTTGGGAACCCTTGGTAGTAGTAGAGATAAGGGGGAAAGTGCAGAGTCAAGAATAGATAGGAAAATAGAAACCCTATCTGATTTGGGGTTACATAAGACAAAAGATTCTAGAGTCTTGAGTTAGGTAGCTATGATGTTTTGTAGCCTATGGAGGATTGATTCCTCTTATTGTATTTGAGCTTACGTAATGTAATGAGTTGTCCAAATCAATAAAATAACATTCTATTTTCATTGTGCAATTTTTTTTGTTGTGTGTTTTGTGGTTTACCCCCTTCATCAAGTGGTATCAGAGCAAGGGTTTCTAAGTGTGCAGATAGATCGCTAATCATGAGGCAGTTTGCACCAAGACTTGAGGTTGTGGGTTTGTTGTGGAGACCAAGATGCCTCCATGAAGAAACCATGTTGGAAGAAATTCTTTGATGGAAGAGAGTTTTAGAGCCCTGCAAACATAGATTGATGCATTGCAAGAGGAGCTGCAAAGAGGGTTTGAGCTGAGAACAAGAGAAGAAAGCGAGGATGAAGCTAAAGGAGAGCTATCTAAGGAAGAACAAGAAGCTACATGAGATCCTGCATAAGTTAGGTTGTTGAGGACCATTTCAAAGATTAGAAAGAGGCCCAGGATCAAATTTTCTACTTATTTTGGAGATTTGAATCCAGAACAACTTATTGATTGGATCAATGATATGGGAGAATATTTCAAGTACGAAGATGTGGAGGACCCAGAATGGGTCAAGTTTGCAAAAACAAAGTTGAAGGGCCATGCTAGTATTTGGTGGAAGGAGGTCTAGTTAAAGAGAAATAGAAGAGGGAAAGGAAATATTACCAGATGGGATTGGATGGTGAACAAACTAAAGAAGAAATTCATTTATGTGGACTATGAGATGGAGTTGCTAAAGAAGCTACAAGGATTGAAGCAAGGTAACAAGTCTATCAAGGAGTATATAGAAGATTTTTATAAGAATACTATCAGGACAGGCCATGCAGAGGCCAACAAGGAGAAGGTATCCTGTTACATTAATGGGTTAAGGCCAAGTATTCAAGAGAAGCTAAGCTTGGTCAGAGTGACCACCATAGAAGATGTGTACCAATTATCCCTGAAGGTGGAAGAGAAGCTGAGCCTGGTCAGAGTGACCACCATAGAAGATGTGTACCAATTATCCCTGAAGGTGGAAGAGAAGCTAAATAAAAGATTTGAAAGAAAGCAAAGAGGAATAGGTCAAGGTGGAAGGACTGGTGGAAGATCCTATGGAGGATGAAATGAAGATCAAAAGAAAAGTGAAGAAGCTGGCGCTAGTTGAAATCAAAGAGTGGATAATGCCTACTGCCCTCATGACTAGAACAATGGTGAGCAAAGAGGAAGAGGAAGAGACCAACCTAGGCAAGGACCTGGAAGATGAGGTTTCAGAGGAACCTATTTCTAATGTGGAGAAGAAGGGCATCGAGCATATGAGTGTCCACAACATCAAGGAAGGATGAATAGAAGACTTGAAGGTAATGTATGAGTTGAACATGTAGATGAAGATGCACAGTTTGAGCATTTTGAAGATGTTGAAAGGGGAGAAACCCTAGTTGTCAGAAGAACCTTGTTGAATGAGGAGAAAGAACTAAATCAAAGGAAAAGTTTATTCCACACAAGGTGCAAATGTGAAGGTAAGGGTTGTGATATTATTATTGACATTGGAAGCACTAATAATCTTGTTTCAGAGGAGATGGTTAAAAAGTTGAAGTTGACAAGAAGAAAGCATTCACATCCATATCAGATTCCATGGTTGCAAAAGGACCATAGAGCTTTGGTCAATAAGCAGTGTTTAGTCAAGTTCAAGATTGGTGACTACCATAATGAGGTGTTGTGTGATATCATACCAATGGATGCATGTCATATGTTATTGGGGAGGCCATGGCATTATGATAGGTGTGTTGTCCATGATGGCCATGCAGACACATATTTCCTAACAAAGGATGGAGTTCATTTTACGTTGAAGCCCTTGAAGGAGGTGGAAGAAAAGGTATATAGTACTACCAAAATTTGCTTGGTAGATGGTAGGAAATTTTTGGAAGGTATGAAGCATGAGTGTCATTTCTTTGCATTAATTCCTAAGATTAGTTAAGAGAAATGTGAAGATGTACCAGAAAAAGTCTCAGATCTATTGGAAGAATTTTAAGATATTATCTTTGATAATGTACCAGAATGTTTACCACTGGTGAGGAAGATAAGTCATCAAATTGATTTAATACCAAGAGCTAGTTTGTTGAATAAGGAAGCCCACAAAATGACTCCTGCAGAGAATGAAGAGCTAAATAGACAAGTTCATGAGTTGTTGAGGAAGCAACTAATAAGAGAGAGCCTAAGTCCATGCGTGGTACCTACAGTACTAGTATCAAAGAAAGATGGAGAGTGGAGAATGTGTACAAATTCCTGAGCCATCGATAAGATCACAATTAAGTATATGTTTCCATTGCCTAGAATGGATGACATAATGGATTATTTGAGTGGAGCCAAGTACTTCACAAAGATTGACCTGAGGAGTGGGTATCACTAGATCTAAATTAGAGAAGGAGATGAATGGAATACAACCTTCAAGACAAAGGAAGGTTTGTATGAGTGGTTAGTCATGCGATTTGGGCTAACCAATGCACTGAGTACATTCATGTGGCTCATGAACGAGGTATTGAAAGAGTTTTTGGGAAGTTTTGTTATTATTTATTTAGATAACATTTTGATTTTCAGTAAAACTTGGGATGAGCATATGATGCATATCAGAAGAGTTTTAGAGAAGCTAAGGGAGGAGAAATTGTTAATTAATATGAAGAAATGTAGTTTTGCAAAGGAGTTGGTATACCTAGGATTTGTTGTCTCAAAGGAAGGTCTTAAGATGGACCTAGAAAAAGGAAGGGCTATCATTGAATGGCCTACACCAAGGAGTGCTACAGAGCCAAGAGCTTTTCATGATTTAGCAAGTTTTTACAAAAAGTTTATAAAAAAAATTAGTAGCATTTGTGTACCCCTAACTGAGACAATGAGAGGGGATATAAAATAGTTTAAATGGACTACAAGAGCAACCAAGAGTTTTGATACATTAAAGAAGAAAGTCATGGAGAAACTTGTTTTGGCACTTCCAGATTTCAATAAGGTATTTCAAGTAGATTGTGATTCTAGTGGTAGTGCTATAGGAGTTGTTTTGAGTCAAGAAGATAAGCACAATGTCTATTTTAGTGAGAAGATTAATAATGCCAAGAAAAAGTATTATGTTTATGATCCAGGAGGTTTATGCTATAGTTCAAGCTTTGAAGAAATGGAGACATTATTTGTTGCTGAAAGATTTTTTTATATACTAATCATCAGGCTTTACAGTATCTTAATACTCAATGAAAGTTGAACCAAAGGCATTTAAAATGGGTTGAGTTTTTACAGAGTTACAATTTTATTTTGAAGCACAGGAGTGGGAAGTCCAATAGAGTTACAGATGCCTTGAGTAGAAGGCAAAATTTGTTGACATAAATGAAGATAGAGGTTGTTGGGTTTGATGAGCTCAAAAGTTTGTATCTTGAAGATCCAAATTTTGCAAAGGCTTGGAAAGCTTGTTTGGAACCTATTACTTTGGACATGACAAAATGGTTGGATTTCATAATCCAAGATGGCATGTTGTTTACAGGAAGCCAGTTGTGCATTCCAAGGAGTTCCATTAGAGAGAACCTGATTAAGGAGAAGAATAGTGGGGGATTAGATAGACACTTTGGTTGAAATAAGACCATTGCTATTGTTGGTGAAAATTATTATTGGCTATAGTTGTAGCAGGATGTGAGAAAATTTGTGCAAAGTTGCAGAGTGTGTCAAATAAAAAAAGGAACGAATTAGAATACAGGGCTATATCAGCCATTACATGTACCAGAGAGGCCATGGGATGATATTAGTATGGATTTTGTTCTTGGTTTACCAAGGACACAGAGAGGACATGATTCCATTTTTGTGGTGCTGGACAGATTCTCGAAGATGGCACATTTTGTTCCTTCTAAGAAAACCAATGATGTTATTCATATTACAGAGTTATTTTTCAAAGATGTGGTGAGACTACATGGTCTACCTAAGAGCATAGTTTTAGATCGAGATACCAAGTTTGTTGGTTATTTCTGGAGGACATTGTGGAAGAAGTTGAAGATGGATTCAAAGTTTAGTTCTGCACACCATCCATAGACTGATGGATATACAGAAGTGGTGAATAGGAGTTTGGGTAACCTACTATGATGCTTAGTACAAGATAAACCCAAGGGATGAGATTTGATTTTACCATAGGCAAAATTTGCTTACAACAATTATGTCAATAGGAGTACAGGGAAATCACCATTCTAAATTGTATATGGAAGTAGTCCAAGAAATGCTTCAGATTTAAAGGAATATGGAAAAGGGAGAAAAGACAAGTGCTGAAGCCAAAGACTTTGCAGAGTAGCTGAAGAATTTGCATGAAGAGGTGAGAAAGCACATTAATAAGATGAATATTTAGTACAAGGGTAAGGCAGGTCAGAAGAGGAGATATAAGGAATTTTAGGTAGGAGATGAAGTAATGGTTCACCTGAGAATAGAGAGGTTTCCAATTGGAACTTATAAATAAGTTAAAAATTAAGAAATTTGGACCATGCAAAATCTTGAAAAAGCATGACTCAAGAAATGCATATGAGGTAGAGCTGCCAAGTGGGATCAAAATTTGCCCTGTGTTCAACATTACTGATTTAACAAAATATGACGAGGTTAGATCAGAGGATGGACCAAAAAAAGAATAGTGGAGTATTCTGACATCTAGTTCAAAGGAGGAGATAGAAGAAATCTTAGATAGCCATGTGGGAAGAAGTACTTGGAATAGGCAATATGAAGAATATCTGGTGAAGTGGAAAGGAAGTCTTGTTGAAGATTCTTCCTAGTTATCTAAGGTAGAAGTTGACCATTTGGGGTTTTCCTCAAACCCCTGAGATGTGACAAGGTCACTTCTCAAAATTACCCTGGGTGTCTGATGTAGGAGCATCCAGTGTTGTGAGGACAATATTTCATCACCAAAAAAAAAGATGATGTTTCAAAATCATTGATGTTGTTTCCATTTCTTTTCAAAATTGATATTTTTGGTTCCATAATTGCTTGAATAATGATGTAGAACTTTTAGCTTTTCTAAATTGCTAAAAATAGCAAACTGCTATTTTTGGAAAGTTTGCATTTGGCCATGGATTGAGGAAAAAAATTAGAGGAAGCTTCATAAATGAAAATAAAGACCTTTGGTGAAGGAATCATGCAAAGATCATTTGTGAGTTGAAAGATATTAATGTTTTCATTTCCCAAAAAATGCCTGAAAATTATTCAAATTCTGGTTTGAAGCACTAAATAACCTCATACAGGCCTGAAAATGGGTGGAATCAGTAGAGCGGGTTCTTAGTGTATAGAGCTCTCAGTGAGATTTTTGGCACTTCAAACAGTTTGTCAATCAGACACCCGGATCAAAAGTTATGGCTCCCAGAAGTTGACCTATTTTTGGAGGGAGATGTAAAATTCAAAATTTAGCTGGAGGATGCCAAAAAGGCTATTAATAACCATTTTTGGGAACCCTTGGTAGTAGTAGAGATGAGGGGGAAAGTGTAGAATCAAGAATAGGTAGGAAAATAGAAACCCTATCTAATTTGGGGTTACAGAAGACAAAGGATTCCAGAGTCTTCAGTTAGGTAGTTGTGATGTGTTGTAGCCTATTGAGGATTGATTCCTCTTATTACATTTGAGCTTCTATAATGTAATGAGTTGTCCAAATTAATAAAATAACATTCTATTTTATGTGTGCAATTTTTTTTGTTGTGTGTTTTGTGATTTACCCCTTCATCATTCTCCCCCTTAGGGCACAAACTCTCCCCCAAAGGTGCACATTTTTTCCTTTTCAACCTTATCCCCCTTTGATGTACATACACTCCTTGAAGCAACTAATAGGCTCCACCTGTCAATGACAATCACTACCTCCTCCCCCTAAGAGGTAGTCGCCATCAGTCTTGGAAAAAGATATAGCATGAATTACTCCCCTTGGACAGATGTACCAACTATGCATCTAGCAAGAAGGAGGGGCAATTACCCCTAACTTTTGTCAGAGATACTCAAAAGTATCCTTTGCAAGAGCCTTTGTAAAAATATCTACAATCTATTCCTTTGTTGAAACATATTCCAACTTCACTTATTTATCTGCAACCTTCTCTCTCAAAAAGTGATACCTGATTGCTATATTCTTGGTTCTAGAATTCATCACTGGATTCTTGGAAATATTGATAGCACTTGTATTAAACCACAAAATAGGAATAGGCTTATCATACTGTAAATTGATATCCTTCAATGTTTGCTTTATCCACAACACTTGTGTACAACAAGATATTGCAATAGTATACTCTACCTCTACAGTTGATAAAGATACTAAATCTTGTTTCTTACTATTCCATGAAACCAATCTTCTTCCTAAAAATGAAAGCACCACCACTTGTACTTCTATCATCAAAACAACCAGCCTAATCAACATTGTTGTAAGCTATCAAATCAAATCCATTACCTCTTGGATACCATAAGCCATAATCTAGAGTTCCCTTCAAATATCTGAATATTCTTTCTACTACCTTCTCATGAGTTTGATTAGGATTAGCTTGATATATAGCAACCAAACATACTGCATGCATAATATAAGGTCTAGAAGTAGTCAAGTACAATAATCCTCCAATCATAGATCTATAAAGAGTCTGATCAACCTCATATGACTCATCAACCTTGCTCAAGTGACAACTAGTAACCATAGGAGTACTTACTGGTTTAGAATCCTCCATCCCAAATTTCTTCAACATCTCTCTAACATACTTAGCTTGAGAAATAAAGATACCATCATCTATTTGAGCAATTTGAAGCCCAAGGAATAAAGACAACTCACCAATCATAGACATCTCAAACTCTTTCTACATCTCTTCTACAAACCTCTTACACAAATTATCATATCCACCAAAGATGATGTCATCAACATATACAACAACTATCAAAATCTTGTCTTCCTCTACCTTAATGTAAAGATTATTATCTATAGTACCTTTCTTGAAACATTGTTGAAGTAAGTACTTATCCAATTGAGCATACCAAGTTCTAGGGGTTTTCTTGAGTCCATACAAATATTTCTTGAGTCTGCACAACATGTCCAAATTCTCTGATACCTAGAAACCATCCAATTGATCAATGTAGACCTCTTCCTCTAAATCACCATTCAAGAAGGCTGACTTGAGATCCATTTTATAGACCTTGAAGTTCTTGTGAGTAGCAAAGGCAAGAAATATCCTGATTGCTTCCATCCTAGCTATTGGAGCAAAAGTCTTCTCAAAATCAATACCTTCAATTGTGAATAAGCCTTACACACCAATCTTGCTTTATTCCTTACAACTTCACCATCTTCATTTAGCCAAGTGTTCTGAAACACCCACTTTGTTCCTATAAAATTCTTATCAACTGGTCTGGGAACTAGTTCCCATGTCTGATTCTTTTCTATCTGATTCAATTCTTCTTCCATTGCCTTCAACCATCCATCATCTTTTCTAGCATCAGCAAAGGTTTTGGGCTCTACCTTTGATAGTAAGCACAAATTCACTTGCTCACTTACTTTTACAAGCCTTCTCCTAGTTTGCACACCTTCATTCTTATTCCCAATGATCTGATCCTCTAAATGGTTCCTCTGAACATACTTTATTGGAGTCTTAGGGGTCTTTTATGATTCTTGTTACTTCTCTTCTTTCTCGTCTTCTTCCTCTTCTTCAATGTAAGGAGGTATATTAGATCTAAAAACCTCTTGTTCTTGTGAGATCTGACACAAATCTTCATCTACCTTAACATTTGTGCTTTCAATCATCTTCCCTAATCTCTTGCTGTAGCATCTATAGGCCTTGCTTCTGGTTGAGTAACCAAGAAAGATCCCTTCATCACACCTTGAATCAAACTTTCCAAGGTCTTCTTCATCTATTCTGATGTAGCATTTTTTGCCAAAGATCCTGAAGTACCTGAAAGTGGGAGGTCTTCCATACCATAGGTCATAAAGGGTCTTAGTGCTATTGACAATCAATTGTACTCTATTAATAAGGTAGACATCAATGTGAATTGCTTCATTCCAATACATATCAGGTAGATCTACATCTTTCAACATTGCCCTAGCAATCTCTTGCACAATCCTATTCTTCCTCTCCACTACTCCATTCTACTAAGGGGTCCTAGGAGCAAACAAATGTCTCCTAATTACCATGATATTCACAAAACTTTTCAAATTTATTTGAAGTAAACTCACCTCATCTATTAGATCGCAAGCATTTGATCTTAGCATTCATTTCCTTCTCAATTATTTCTTTGAAAATCTTAAACTTATCAAAGGCTTATGATTTTTCTCTTAAAAAAGTAACCCAAGTCATTCAAGAGTAATCACCAATAAGCAACATGAAGTACCTTTCACCTTGTTGTCTCTTTGTTCTTGTAGGTATGCATAGGTTAGTGTGAATTAGCTCTAGTGGCATTGTAGAAGAATATTCTTTGCTCTTGAAATTTTTCTTTGTTTGCTTTCTCGTTTAACATTCCTTGTATAATGTGTTTGTAGGCTTGGTTATCTTAGGCATATTTCTTACTGCATGAGTAGAGATGATATTCACCATATTATCAAAGTTGACGTGTCCCATCCACCTATCCCACAATGAACACTTATTGGATCGAGCCAATAAATAGGTTCTTCCATTTACCTCCTTTAGATGATAGATATATCCATATATCTTAGTACCTTCTGCAACTAATCTTTTTGACCCTAGCTTCCTAATCTCACAACCTTTGGCATGAAATGTAAGATTGTATCCTTTATTACACATCTGACTAACACTGAGGAGATTGTGCTTTAGCCCTTTGACATAGAGGACATCTTGAGTCTTGTTCTTTCCATCAATAGTTATAGCACCCTTTCCACAAATTTGCGCTGACTCATCACCACCAAACTTGACAGCTCCACCATTCCACTTCTTAAGGCTGATGAACTTCCCCTTGTCACTAGTCATATGGTTAGAGCAACCACTGTAAAATACCTAAGCATTATCTTCTTCTTTTGCATGAAAGGCAATCCACACAACCATTGATTTTTCATTATCTTTGTCAGCTCACAAGGTACCAAACTTCTTACATTTTCCAATATCACTCTCTTTATCACCAACTTTCAAGGCCATGAAAAATGTTTCATCATTTGAATCATCATGATCCTCATCTTCTAAAGAACAACTATTCTCCATGGAATAAAGACTTCTTTTTAACTTCTCTTTTTTTTCTATCCTTTGATTTTTTAAAAGGACATTTAGAGGCAAAATGACCAATTCTCCCACAATTGAAGCACCTCAAAGGTAACTTAGCTCTATATTTATTGGTGCCCTTCTTCAATCTTCTCACAAAATTTGCCTCTACCTCATCAAGGTAATCATCTTGATCAATTGTTTTATCTTCTATCTTCTTATTGACTTTGAATGTTGCTTCCTTCTTTGAAGCATCTCTATCAAACTCTCTCATTTCAAAGCTTGTGAGAGCACCAAAGAATTGATCTACCGAATAGGTATCCTAGTCCCTAGACTCTTGAATAGAAGATACCTTAAGAGTCTAGAAGATACCTTGTGACTGTAGGATTTAGGGAGAGATCTCAAAATCTTCTTCCCAATCTCATCTTCTTTCACTTCTCCACCAAGGCCTCTAATGTCATTAACTACTTCATCCACCTAGAGCATATAACTAGAATGTATTCATCCTCAAGGTCTCAAATTTGCTCTTGAAGATTTGTATCTTGGCTTGCTTTACTATATTATCTCCTTCATAAATACTGCTAAGTTTTTCCTAAACATCCTTATTAGAACTACAATTCATTATCTTTAGAAGTTTTGAATTAGCTAGCCCACTCATGATAGCATTTTTTTCCTTGACATTGTTATCATACAACTTAATCTTAGCTAGATTTGTAGGAGTATTAGCAGAAGAAGTGTAACCATCCTTGATAGATTGACAAACACCAAACTCTAGAGAGGATAGATAGCCTTCCATCCTTAGCTTCCAAAAGGTGTAATTTGTTCCATCAAACTTAGGCACATTGTAAGATCCATCATGAGCCATCCTAGACCTTCCTCAAGTAGTTAACCTCCTTCTGAGGAACTTGGATCTGATACCAATTGTTGAACATACATAGGAATACTGAGAGGGGGGTGAATCAGTATTCAAACAAATCTCAAGTCCTCCAGAGAAAAATGAAACTTAATCTTTACAACATTAACAGAAACATAAAAGATCAACATAATGTACAACACCACATAACACCAGATATATGTGGAAAACCCCAAAGGGGAAAAACCACAGTGAGAAAAGATGCTAGGAGCTACTATCCTAATCCAACCTCAAAATAGAATCACAGGTACAAATTCATTTTAGGGCTACAACCCAAGGAAGCTGCTACTCCTTGAAGAAATGTTATAGGGTCACTCACAAGGAAGCTACAACTCCCTACAAATTTATTTTTAGGGATTCAACCAAGGAAGAAACTACTCCCTGAATTGAGAATAAACTTGGGAAAGATTACATCATTACAATCCTTCTACTGTCTGAATTTGATAATTATTCAATCCGTTTGACGATTGCAATTCTGCTTTGATAACTTTTGCAACTTCTTCAAATTTTTTCTCTGTAGCTTACTCACTCACTAATTTTAGCCTTCAAGAAGTTTTTCTTTTGGCTCACTGCCTCCAATAATCAGTTAGGTACACTCTTCACTTCCCTTTTGTCTCAAACATATTTTCAAGATGAATCCAGATAGGATCTATTACTTCTTCTCTTTCTCTTTTAGTTGCACATCATAATGCATTACACATCCACATTCTTCTTCTTACACTCACAATTGACATCAAACTCCACCTAGATCAACCAGGTTTAGAATATATACATGATATTACATTGATTACTTTACATGTCAGCCAAAGACACATGAATATTACAGTTACAAGTTAGCCAAAGATCAAACAACATGAGACGTGTAGAGGGCAAGCCCTAAAATGAACTACACGCAACACTACAAAGAGGAGGATGCCTTGTGGATTCCAACACATGCTTAACCTAGTCCTAAACACCCTTCACAACATCATCCTTCAATGAATAACATCTACATGCTTCACACATTTGAAATAGGTCAACCTTAAGCTAGAAAATATGAAGCTTGTAGCAAGTCAAACATTACAACTTGACAATACTCATGGAAGATTAAACATTACTTGTGCTTCTCCCAGTTGAGTCAGCATGACCCATACAACATCTCCAAACATTCCTTAAACTCTACACAACAAAGACTTTGTGGTGTAAACCTTCAACATACATCAATCAGCTAGATAAAAGCATAACCCAACAACACCTTCATTCTAGACCACAACTTGTTCTAGAGAAACTAGAAAACACCTTGTAGAGAAATAGGAAACATCACAAGATCCTCAAGATCATTCTCCACCAGCCAATTCACCACTTTATACAGCAACAAGTTGGCACAAGTGAATAGACACTGAAACTAGGCACCAAACAATACAGTATTGCGCTCTGTCAATTACAACTTTCTTTGCAAAGGGACAAATGATATAAAAATTACAATGTAGCACCTTCACAACACAATGAACTTAACTTCTAAACTTCATGATCATATCTTCAAAGGTGGAGGAATACAGAGCATTCTCCCAATCAGTCTTCAAGGCAACTTCCTAGAGTAGAAACCTTCACTAAGGAGAGAGCATACAACATGCTACAAACCATCAGCAACATCTCCCTAACATCAACATTACTTCTAATCCTCATCTTAATGCTACTAATTCTCATCTTAATATATCATCATGATATCATCTCTGCTAATAATAAACATACTCAATACAACTTTAATTGACATAAACAAGGCATGACATCTAACCATGAACATCAAAAACATCACTGTTAGTACACCATCATAGTATATCATCAACATAAGCATCAATGACAACCCAAACTAAGTGTTGACATCAATGACAAGCACATCAGTGATAACCTTAGGTAACATATGTGCAACAGTTGCCTATCTAGAATACCAAAATGCATAATATTTGAAATTAGAAAATATAAATTTTTCTTTATCCATTCTTACAAAGTATTCATTCATATGTAAAATGAAATTACCATTACAATGCCTATAGTATATTATGGATCTGTCAAATCCTTCAAATCATGACTACAATCACATGACAAAACTAGGTAAGAGGAACCCTACATAGATTTAGGATTCCTTGAATGAACACATGCAATAATGAAGGCATCTACAAATAATATCAGAATTTGCAATATTACTTCCATACACTTTAATGACTACACCTAAAGATCTACAACAATCAATATTTTGAAACCCTAACCACTTTACACATAAATCATTTGAAAATTTCCCAAAGATCAACCCATTTTCACATCTTTGAACTTGTATATATAGATATATCATGTCTATAGACACCTAAAATTAACATAAATTATTATTTGCATTTTCATATAGATTACACTTACATATTTCTTCTAGTTTCCCTTATTAATTAAATAATATTAATTATTTAATTAAATCTAATTATTCCCCCTTCTTCTAAAAATAATTAAATAATGACAATTATTTAATTAAGCCGATTATTCCTCTAAAAATAATTAAATTAAATTAGTTCTCCTTCTATCAAAAATAATTAAATAATATTAATTATTTAATTAATCTAACTATTCTTCCAAAAGAATAATTTAATTTAATTTAATTATTTATCTCTCTTTCCTAATAATTAAATAAATTATATTTAATTATTCTCACCATCCCTCCTCATGATTAAATAATCTAAAAATTAATTAACAAACACCTTCTTAAATTAAATAAATAAATCAAATTTATTTAATTTCCTTCACACTTCTTAAAATAAATAATAAAATCTTATTTATTCCTCCAATATTTTTGGATGCTAAATAATAATAATCTAATAATTATTATTTAAATTCCTTAATGCATGGTTTTTTGTCTCATTTAATCTCTGCCCTTGATAAAAAATTCCTACAACTTAATCTTTACCCTTCAAATTGACTTTAAGTTAACATATGTCATTTACCTGATTTTGGGAAGCTAATATGTGTCAATTCCTTGATTTTTGGAGGCTAACATGTGTGAAATCCTTAATTTTTGTAAGTTAACATATAACAATCCCTTGATTTTTTGATCTAACTCCTTGATTGACTCATGATCATGTTGTCTCATCCATTCTCAACCCTTGATCTTAATTCAAATTATTTTGATCTCAACCCTCCATTCTTTTCAACAAAAAGCATATAAGCACACCTCCTCTAAGTTATTTTGGAATCACTTCTCATTATCTTAGCCTTATGCTATCATTTTGATTCTCAAATTATCAAGCACTCAAGCACTTAATCATCCAAGCACTCTACCATTATCAACCCATAGCAAGCTATCAGGGTTATGCGAATCTGAAAGCATTTGGATCACGATTTTATAAACAATAGAGCTATTTAGTTTTTGTATTGGTTGCTAACAGTTGTGTTCACATTTGTAGTTTAATATCATTTTCTCTATTGTGTAGCTTTAGATCTGTAGGTATCTCTTTGTATTCTATTGGTTTGATTCATTATCGTGATCTACATTTCTATAGCATACATTTTTGGCACCCACTGTGGGGTCCACACCCCTGTTCTAATCTCTTTTTGGAGCCTGTCGATGTTTCATTGTTCATAGTTTTGTTGTTTTTCTCTGAGTCTGCTTCAAGGGTGTTCTTCCAAATGATCAACTCCAACATTGAAGGTCAAAGCATCTATCATTTTCAAACTTTGTTGCTCTTGTCACTACTATTGTGATGTCAGTTGAAGCTCAAAAATTCATTGTTTGAGACATTCATTGTTAAGGTCACTTGGCATCCATTTTTTGTATGTGGCCCTACTCCAAGGCTTTATTTTAGGAATTTGGCCCCCTTGGACTTAGGTCCTGCAATAGTATCTTCTTTCACATTTGACCTGTATCCCTTGTTGCTCCCATTCTGTTGCTTTTATTGTTCTTCCGAATTAGAATTTTGTAGTGGTTTCTTAGCAGACTTCTTAGGCTATTGCTTCCCATCTTTTTTCTTTACCCAAAGCTCTAGACATCTTAGACATTTTAGACAATGTGTCATCTACTTCATCCAATTCATTTGAAGCCTCTTCCACATCTCCTGAGGATCTTTTTCATTTACTAGCCATAGACAACTCTTGGACAGTATCTAATTCACTGTCCAAAGCCCTTTGTGAAGTATTATTCCCTAATTCAAAATTAGTTGGTCTAACAATATACACCTTGAATCTATTTGGTGGAATCAACTGGAAAACCAAGAAGTCACCCTCAATCAAACCATGTTGAATCAAGAAACCTCTCCATCCTATGCTTAGGCTAACTTTACCAATCTTTCATGGTAAAGTTGACCCATAGAACTTGCTTCCTCCTGAAATCAGTGTGCATTAGGCCAAGCTACTTTGGTTCACGCTACTGCAGAGTTTGCTATTTTTGTAGTCTTCTTATTCCTTCTTTCAATCTAGCATTCTTTTTGAAGACCTTTCTATGCTAGTGCGACCTTCCTCCATAAGAGGCATGTTTTCTTGCTGATTATGAACCTACGCATTTGCATTTCATTTAGAGTGCATTAACTTGTCCTTGGCATAACTGAAGCACTTCAAGAAAACACTACTGAACACAAGGAATACTAAGAGGGGGGTGAATCAGTATTCTATAAAACCATTCATTCACATATTCTTTAATCCATTTACCAAATTCAATAACATGAAAGCAAAATAAACATAGGAAGAGCAGCCACAAATTCATAACACATATACACTAGTATTTTTATGTGGAAAACCCAAAAAGGGAAAAACCATAGTGAGTGTTAGCTCACAATATATTATAATATCAAAACCAGATTACAGAAAGGCTCACTACCTTAGGGATCACTGCCCAAGGACTCACTGTCTAAAGAAGTGCTCACTGCAAAAGGCTCACTGCCATAAAGAAAAGAAGATAGAGAAAAGGTGGCTTACTGCCAAGAAAGAACTATTAAAAATGCATCTATTGAATGCTTGAATACAATTCCATTGATAACTCAAAATACATTTTCAAAGTTCTTCATCTTGAATGCTCTATTTCTCTATCCTATTCACATATACTCTGTTCTTCAGTCCTCTGCACTCTTACTGCTCTTGTCAAATCACAAAAATGGTGTTAGATCGCATACACATCAACTTCACAACACATGCATACCTAAAACATCGAAATACATCAAGTATTTATATCTGCAACTAGATTTAACTCAAAACTAGGTTAGCTTGCGAGAGATGAAACATGTACACAAAAACTTATACTTAGTCAGCTGAAAATTTTACATAAGAAGTTATGCAGACCTATACAATCCTTCAAGAACCTTCATATAGGTGTGGACCTATTATAGAACTACTTAGAATAATGATCCATGTAATATATCTTTATCGCACATTGATCCAACAAGAGTGTTGGCTTCATTCTTAAGTATACACTTAACCATGTTGTCTAACATATCACAACTTCTAATGCGGACCACACTAGACTCCAAAATTCATACCAAACATTCATTATGCATCTATCAACATACTTTTAGAACTATGAGTCATAATATTCTTATGTGGCAAGATGCAGATCTTTGAACTACTGATTCTTGTTGAAATTAAGGAACACTAAGAGGGGGGTGAATCAGTGTCCTGCAAAACTTATTTTTATGTTCCTTTATTAATTTACCACATACATTCAAAAGAAAGAAGCATGAACTTAAGAACAAAAATACCAAGATCATCACACATGAACACCAGGATTTTTACGTGGAAACCCGGTTAAGGGAAAAACCATAGTGGGAGTTAACCCACAAGATTTTATACTCTATTAAAAGTATTACAAATGGGAAGGCACATGCCTTTGGGCACACTACCTAGAGCTCACTGTTCAAAGGAGGCTCACTACCTACAAGATCAATTACAAGAGTTCATTGAAATACTTGAATTGAAGAATAGCATCTAACAATGCAAGATTATAGTTTCGGTTAGGCTCAATATATTGACTTCACACACTTCATCTCTCACTGCCATGTTTCACTATTTTGCAATGATCTAGAGCTTAGATCTCTTTGCTTCTCACTTGATACTGCCACACTTCACACCTATCACATCATATTTGCACATCCATGTATCAAAATGCTTAAACCCATTGATCATATATATCTACAACATGAAATTTCATCAACTGCAATCAGCCTCAAGAAAACTTAGAAACTTTTTCAAGATTATTGTTCTGTCAGCTGAATCCATGCACAAATATCAATGTAGACCAAAACCTATGTATTTAAGTCACCACACATGTTGGCCAATACCACTAGATCTCATAAATTACTTAAGCAATGATTTCTCATAATCTGCACAAGGATCAAACACCAAGTCGGCCTATTCTTCACCAGACTAAACTGTCTAACCAAAACCCAATACTCAGATGCTTGTAACTTTCAATCCCTTCATCACCAAAGGCTAAAAATTTGGATTTAGGTAGCCCTGACATCCCTCAACATTCCCTCAGATTCATAGCACAATATGATTACTTGTGGAGAAATACAGACCAAAATGTTGAACCCTGTCATATGCTTTGTTCCTGTCTATCCAGACTTAGACAAATCTATAATCTGACTTCCGATATGATCAAATGATACAATGTGGATATGTAAGATAGATTTATTTGCGATTAATGACAACACCTGAAATGCCTAGCAGCGTCTCTTACCAACAATCTCCCCCTTTGGCATTGATGGCAACACTTAGTGAAAAATGACTAAGTGTTAGAACAACTCCCCCTTACTATGTACACTTGTGATTTCCAATACTCCCCCTTAGATGAATTCCTCATTTTTCACTGCTTTCCACTCCCCCTTTTACATCAATGGCAAAGGTTGAGATCCACATACCAAAATTCATGTAAAAACTCTATGTACATGGGCTCATATATACAAACAATCCTTATGTCTTATCTAGATGAACTTAAACACATCACCAAAAATGTTTTTCAACAGTGCCAATTCATTGTCACAACTTTTCTTCATGCTATCCAAAACTAAAATATGACCACTAAATAAAAATACAAGTGGCTCTGCCTTCTGTAGATCAGTGGGACTTGTCAGAGTAGTAGGTTGAGCTTCTGTCAATGCATTGAACATTGTTTCTAACTTAGGGGAAATCAGTCCCCAGAGTTCACACATCCTTGCCACAATGTTTTCTTTTTCTTTCACCAATTTCTTTATTTCATTAATCAAGATAATTACTTGACATTCTTGACTCACTATAGATACTATCAAAGGATTGAGATACATTTGAAAATTTTTGCTCAGACTCTTTTATTTTCTTCTCAATATCCTTTACAACTTTTGGCCAAGATAAACAAAATTTGTACACATCCCCTCCTTTAGTGAGGGCATTTTGAATACTCTTTACACTAGTATCCAACATAATTCTCTCATTGTCAATCATTCCTTTCAGTTCACTAAATATTATATCATTAAATTCATTCCAGACTTTGACTTCCGCTAACTTTTCAAAAGACTCAAAGTGAGTACTTACAGAATTTATTAAGCTCTTCGGCTGATTGGAAGGAGAATCAGATGAATCCTTTTGAAAATTTGGCATAATCTTTTCCAAGATGCCAGAAGCAAGACCAAGCAACTCATTGTCCTCAATATGAGATTTTAGGATCTCCTTTCTTTCCTTTTCTTGTGAAAATGATGCTTACTTCATCATTTGAATAGGGGAAAGAGTATCCAAATAGATAGGCCCTTGAATTAGATCCGGTTCATCAAATTCAATCTTATCTTTCTCAAGAAATTTCTTCACTACATTTGCAGTGTCTCTTGCCATGCATGCAGTTCCATCTTTCTTCTCCTAAGATTCACAAATTCAGATCCTTGCTAGTATCATCATCAAGATTATCTTTCTTTTGTTCTTCAACACTCTTAGTTGCTTCTTCTTTTTGATCTTTCTTGTCCTTAACTTCTTCTGCTTTCTACTCTTTATTCTTCTTAGAATCACCTTCAGTAGGAGCATTTATTTCCATATTCATCTCTGCATTTTCTTCACCAGATTGGTCTGGAGGAATTTGAGTATCCTCTACACAATCAACATTATCTTCCTTCACCACCTCTTCATCTCCTTTATTCAATATTTCCTTTTCTAAAGTAGAGAAATCGTCTACCTCAGCTTGTTGCTCATTTTTCTTCAACTCTTCATCATTCGAAATGGATATATCATCAACATCAAAAGGTTCTTTAGTGACCACATAAAACTTATTCTTGTCCAGGGCTTTCTTCAAAATTTGTTCTGTTTCTTTGACCACTTCATCAATGTCTCCAAGCATTAGCTTATTCATCCTAATTTTGCTTTTGAATTCATCTTTAACTTCTTTGAAAATTTTATTTGCTTCCTTCCTAGAGATTGCCAGACATAGACTAGACAACACATGTTCTCTTAGTTCCAAATCCTTTTCTTTAGCAGCTTCTTTTCTCATCTCCAAAATGTCACTTAGACTAAGAGGGATTTCTGACAAAATTTCCACAAGTGCTCTATTGAATTATATTCAAGTACTTAATAGTAGCATCCTCCAAAATTTTCTTGTTGGCATCATCAAGGTTGTCATAATATCTTGTTATGGGCTTCAAATTCCCATGAACAGTTACTGCATTCACAATATCTTCAACTAACAAGGTGAATTTTTCAACGTGTCTTAATCTTTTGTCTTTTGATCACCTTTACACTTCTAGAGGGCTTGTCTTTGGCAACCCTTGATGCTTATGCTTTCTTTCACTTTATTTCTTTCAATGCTTCATCTAATTTTGTCTCCTCATCATCTTTTAGGCTCACATACATTCTGGAGGCTTTTGTCTTCTTTCTCTTTCCTTCTTTATTGGATGGTTTATCTTCTAGTTTCTCTGTACTAGTAGAATTTACTTGACTAGAGGTAGCAACAGAACTTCTTGTTCTTCTCCATTGGCTAGGGGAGACTTTCAAAGCATAAGGTTATTCATTGTCTGCTTTTCTTCTTCAACTTGCTTAGCTCTCTTCCTGGCTTCTCTCACAACTTCTTTGGTTATTCCAATACTTTATGCATACATTTCAACTTGCCTTTGGACCTTTTTCTTAGTTTTAGGTCTTCGGAGCTCAACATCCAGTTTCAAATTAAGTTCACCATATGTACCAAATCTCTCAACTAAGGTATCTTTTGGTTTTCTTAGTAGGTGTTGAGCATACATTTCTAGTATTTGTTCATCAACTTCATACCCCATGGGCATGATCCATACAGTCCTTGGTTCAACTGCTTCCATCAAGCATTGATCTGTTTCCACCGTGAAACAAATTATATCCTTGTACTTTTCCACCATAGGCTTAGGGATTATTTCCCTTAATTGTGTCATATTCTAAAAATTCTTGAAATATCCTGAAAGAGTAGTCCTTTGGGCATTAGAGTCACCAATATTGTGCAAGTGCTCTCTTATTTGTATGGCAACATGCTTGTCACTGGTCCAATATAGGGTTTTCATTCTAGGCAACTCATTCATGAAGTAAAAGAACAAGCACAAGACCAACATACCATACTTGAATGTATTCTTCTTATCCTTCTTGATCTTGTTCATATTCTCCATTAGCTGGTTTTATAGTAGCTAACACAAATCATAGTCAGCATTTTCTTTTACCATCTAATAAGCAACATAAATGGCTATACAAGACACTGAGTTTTCCCTGTTGGAGTGGTATATCTTATACCCAATCACCATAGATGCAAATTTGACATCTAGATCAACTATATCATTTATTTTCATTACCCTCTTATAAAACTTTGAGCTGATAGCTTCAGTTATAGTCTAATTCTTCACTTATTTTAGCATTAGTAGTCCACCTGATGAGTTCAATCCTATTACAGCCTTGATGGAATCTTTAGTGATCTTAAAGGGTTTCAACAACCACATTAATTCAACATGCATCTGACTCAATACATGCTAGACCCACTCGTCCTCATCGAAGGACAGGAACCCAATAACCTGAAAGAAATGTTTTCCTTCCAGTGCCTTATACTCAAGTTTAAGATCATAAGCCTCATCCCTTAGGTGATTCTTAAACAAATCCAGTAACTTTGAATTCCCAAACTCGTCTATGCTAGCATGAATGTAAATCCTAATATCTTCTCCGTTCAACACACCATGTGGAACATCAGAAATGGCACCTAACGGATTGAACTCTATAGATTTGTGTGGATGCTTTTTAAATTTAGGTCAGGGCCTTTCGGTGATGTCAACAACTAATGGAGTAGCCATATCAAAAAGATCACAAGTTCAAAGCTTCACAAAAAATACCTTTTTCTCCATGGGATTAGGGTTAGCTATCGAATTCACTTTTCATACTCCAAATCTTTGGGATCTCAGCTCAGGCACTCTTCTCCTTGTTCTCTTTGAATGCAAAGTGATTCAAATGTTGAATGAATAACCTTTTATGCTTTGCAAAACCTAATTCACCATTGTAATAAATGCTTTGCCCTAATTTATCCAATTACACTATTTCTAAATATAGTCAATCTTCAATTACTCTACACTCAATCACATTACCTTCTTTTCTTTTGGAATTTGCTTCCAGATGATCTGCAATAGGCCATTCTATCTTCTCTCATCATGCCAAATGTGGGCACCCACTTACTGGCAAGGGGAATTAGATTTTCAATGCAGCTCCCCCTGAGCCAGAGCTCCTATTGCAATTCCTGGAGGAATTATTAGCACTAGATTCCAGTGCGGACCCATCACCATCATTCATTTCACCTTTCTTCACCCATGTTTTGTTCATTTCATTCTGGATCTCATTCACATCTACTTTGCCCTTGCCTTTAGCTTGTCTCTGTACATTCTGGTTTCTATTTACTGGACCTTTTCGATCATCATTCTTGCTTCTGCAAAATCTTGCAATATGACCAGATCTGTTGCAATTAAAGAGTGCAACATTTCTTTTCTCATTTACTTGATTTCCTCTTGATCTATACTGATTAGCTATGTGTCTAAATCTATTGCATGCAAAACATTTGCGATTGAAAGAATTAACATTTCCTCTGTTGTTAGAGTTATTCATCATCATACTTCTGCATTCATTGGATTTATGACCAGACCTTTTACAATTGAAGCATTGACCAAAGAAGGATGGACCACTTTGATTCACTATATTTCTACACTAAGTAGCCCTATGACCAAATTTATTGCAATTGAAACAATTTCCATTGAAGGATGGATACCTTTGAGCATTAGGTTGTCTGATAGGAGGTCTTCTAGGTCTGTTTCTCTAATCCCTTGATTCAGGATTTCTTTGACAGGATCCAAAACTTTCACCTTTCTCATATCCTAGACCATGCTTATCATCTACCTTCTTCTGACTATCAAGCAGCACCTCAATTTTTGTTGAGCTTATCTTGAACTTCTCTTTGTATTCATTTGCAACTTCTAGGTCATGTTTGAGAATGACAATTTGTCTTTCAAGTTATTCCTCATTATACTTGGTTTCTTGTAGATTAGACTCTAGATGGCCACTTATTTTGTCCAATTTGCAATACTCTTCTATTCTTTCTTTTAGAGACTGATTTAGGTTTTCTTCAGTCTTCTTCCTTTCCTTAATTTCCTTGGTTAGCCTCATCACCCCGGATTCCATCTCATGTTTTAGGATAACAACTTCTTTTGCCAACTTCTTGCATTCCTTTGTCTTCTCCTTCAGAGACTCATCTATGCCATTGTCTTCCTTCTGATTTGCTAACTGTTGAAGTAGCTCCTTCCTCTTTTCCATAGATTTGCTTAGTTGACCTTTTAAAGTCTGAATGAAATCCTCATCATCTTTAAGGTTCTCTTGCAGTTCTTTGACTTCTGCTCTGGACTGATCAAGATATTCTAAAACAACTTGAAGTTGTTCATTGATGCCATTAGAATACCTGAATGAACCCATTGAAATACCTTCCCAGATCTTCCTCAAGCTGTTAAACTTCTTTCAAGGAACCTAGCTCTGATACCAATTGTTGAAATTAAGGAACACTGAGAGGGGGGATGAATCAGTGTTCTGTAAAAAAAGTTATTATGTTCCTTTATTAATTTACCACATACATTCAAAAGAAAAAAGCATGAACTTAAGAACAACAATAACAAGATCATCACACATGAACACTAGGATTTTTATGTGGAAACTTGGTTAAGGGAAAAAGCACGGTGGGGGTTAACCCACAAGATTTAATACTCTGTTAAAAGTATTACAAATGGGAAGGCACATGCCTTTAGGCACACTGCCCAGAGCTCATTGCTCAAAGGAGGCTCACTGCCTACAAGATCAATTACAAGAGTTCACTAAAATACTTGAACTAAAGAATAGCATCTAACAATGCAAGATTACAGTTCCAGTTAGGCTCAATATACTGACTTCACACACTTCATCTCTCACTACCCTGTTTCACTATTTTTCCATGATCTAGAGCTTAGATCTCTTTACTTCACACTTGATACTACCACACTTCATACCTATCACATCATATTCACACATCCATGTCTCAAAATACTCGAACCCATTGATCATATATATCCGCAACATGAAATTTCATCAACTGCAGTTGACCTCAAGAAAACTTAGAAACTTTTTCAAGATTATTGTTCTATCGGTTGAATCCATTCACAAATATCACTGTAGACTAAAACCTCTGTATTCAAGTCACCACACATGTTGGCCAATACCACTGGATCTCATAAATTACTTAACCAACCACTTCTCATAATTTGCACAAGGATCAAACACCAAGTCGACCTGTTCTTCATCCAACTGAACTGTCTAACCAAAACCCAATACTCAGATGCTTGTAACTTTCAATCCCTTCATCATCGGAGGCTAAAAATTTAGATTTAGGTATCCCTAACATCCCTTAACATTCCCTCAGATCCGCAGTACAATATGATTATCTATGGAGAAATGCGGACCAAAATGCTGAACCCTGTCATATACTCTATTCCTATCTATTCAGACTTAGACAAATTTGCAATCTAACTTCTGGTATGATCAAGTGATACAATGTGGATGTGTAAGATAGATTTAGTTGTCATCAATGAGAACACCTGACATGCCTAGTAGTGTCTCTTTCCAACAACTCTGTCACAGTGAAACACTGTCAACCTGAATGCCGATACTTAGGAGCTTGTAGATGATCATCAGGTAAACCTCAGACTCTACAAATCTAGAATTAGATACTCCTAATATGTGTTTACAACACCTTGAAATTGTAAATTGAAATAACCAATCATGGAGGAATGCACACTGAAATACTTAGGTGTTCTTCACTGTTTGTGACTAAACTCAAATAATTTGTACTTAAGTAACTCAAGCTATAACTTTCAAAGATTGCTAGGTGTATACACCTAAAAATGACACTACTCTATCTAAATAAATATTCTTAATATTTATTTTATCTAAATTCCTCTATCAATAAATAAATAAATAAATTTATTTATTTGGTTCATATTCCTCCCATTAATTGAATAAATTACCTTTATTTAATTAATTTTATCGAAGTCAACTTTATTCTTCCAAGTAATTAAATAATTTTAATTATTTAATTAAATCACTTATTCCTCCAAATTTAAATAAATAAATCAAATTTATTTAAATTATCTCAATCTCTAAAAATAAAATATAATCAAATATTTTATTTATTCTTCCAAATCATGCACAAACAATTAAATAAATTTATTTATTTAATTTGCTTTCTTATCTTCAAATTCCTCAAAAATCTTCTAAATCTTCTAAAAATAAATCTTCGTCTTCATGCACACAAAATTAAATAATTTATTATTTAATTTCTCTCAAATCATGTAAAAAGCAATTCACAAGTTGAGTTAACTGATTTATTCAATCTTGTTTTTATCAATAACTCTTAAATTAGAAAAAAAAACTTTCTAATTTATGAAATCAAATCTTATCTTTATAAAAGAAAGCAGTTAACTCAAACAAAATAGCTTTTTGTGTGACACTTGTCTTCTTTCTATTGGCGCACATCCTCTCAAGGTTTCTCAACCATTGATCTTCTTATTGTTTCTATATCATTGATCTTCTCTCTCATGAGTCTATAAATTGAACCCAATTCCTCCATTTCAATCATCCAAGTTACAGCTCACCTTTGGCACCCAAATTCCTCCATTGCTTGTGATCAACTTGTTACCATCACCATTACCATTTTTGTGAAGCTCATCTTCATTGCAAGAAATATCATAGCCGTTCTCCATTGACATCTTGAAGAAATAGCAAGGAAGTGCACCTTCTGAGGGCCATATTCATACACAAGATCGATTGAGATAGATGACCAATGGAAGCTATGAAGTATTGAGATTTGCAAGGTCTTGTCTTTGTTTGTTTGATCTTGATTATTTCCTTTTCCATTGAGTTTATTGGGTTACTTTGATACTATTGATAATCATTCCAATTTTTTGATAACACTAGGACACAAAACTTGGAACATAGTATCATTAGACAACCATGTGCAACATACCAGAACCGCATACCAAAATCTTCATCTGCGGAGGAGTACAAACTGGATCTTTGTCACCAACTTAGTAAGCTGCCAACACTTAGTTGATTTAACTAAGTCATTCTTTTCGAATGAAAAATACTATACATAACTTGTCTCAAGACTTATCCCCAATCATGTCTAACTATTTCCATCAATGACAATATCATATCACCATCATATCAGCAGTGTCTCTTGACCATGTTGCCAACAATCTCCCCCTTTGGCATTGATGGCAACACTTAGTAAAAATGTTCATACATGTCCCCCTTACTATTTACACCCTATTTTTCTTCTCTCCCTTAGATATTTAGCTATTTTTCACTAGTTCTTCTTCTCCCCCTTTGACATCAATGGCACAGGTGTATGTACAGGTGACAAAATTGTATCAAAATTGCAAAATTGTTATACTTGGCCGTATATGTACAAGAAAATCTAAATTACCTTATGGTTTTGCTGGGAGGATGTCTGAGTATAGTTTATTCAACTGTGCCACATCCTCATTCCACCTAACTTTTGCATCATTCAAAACCAATATGTGTCCATTTATTTGTGACACTAGCTCTTAGGCCTTCTTTGTGGTAGCAGGGACCTCAATTATTTGTCTGGTCGGATCTACTACTACTACCAATCTGTCCATAGAAGCAATCTTGAAGCTTATGATCTCTTAGAGCTAGCCCATTCTATACTTGATGACCTCCTTCTGGGTCTGCAACTTGTGAATGGCAAAATGAGTGTCTTCCACTTCAGCTCTTTGAGTCCCAATTGCATCTTTTACTAGGTCATAGCTCTTGGATATCTCCATGATTTTGTCTTCTAGTCCATTTATCTTCTCTTTAATATCCTTTGTTCTTTCTAGCCAAGTGAGGTAGAACTGATAGATCTCAATTACTTCTTGGATAGTGATCTAAGCAAACTCAATACTCTTGTCCAGTATAACTTTGTCTCCAGAGATTTTCTTGTTCAGCTCTATTAACCTTTTGTCATCTATTTCTTCTCTTACCTTTTTCTCTACAGCTTTCTCAAGAGATTCAAAATGATCATTGAGAGATCCCATCAGCTTCTTTACTTAAGCAGCCAGACTCAAGAAGGTATCTCTCTTTATTCCAGGAATTAGCTTTTCAAAGATTGAGGAGGCATCCTCAATAAGCTCATTATCCTCTATATGGGTTTTCAACATTTCCTCTTGAACAGTAGCTTGAAAGATTGTGCCAAGCCTTAACTTCTGAATGGGAGACATGTAGGCAAGGTTGATAGGACCTTGTAGGAGTTTAGAAGAAGACAACATTTGGGCTTCTTTTTGCTTTTCAAGGAACTATCTCAGGGAGTCAGTAGTGTCTCTCCTTTCTTCTCCATGAGATACTTTAGCTTCTCTTTCTGGAGCTTGACCTTGACCGGGTTCTTGTTCACTTACCTCTTCTTCTAGAGAAGGCTGATCATTGACTTCCTCATTATGCTTTTCTTATTTTTTGGAAGCTACTTCCTTAAGGACTGCCTCTACTTTCTCAGGAATTTTCTCCTTCTTAGGTTCTTTTATTTCTTCATCTCTTTTTGAACTTTTTGGAGGAGGGCTAGTTCTCTATTTGACTCTGACTTCCAAAGTGTCTTCTTTGTCAATATTCATTATGGTGGTAATTAGAATTATCTCCTTTATTTCCTTAACCAGATCTTCAACATCTCTAGACATTAAGTTTTTTACTATTTTCTTGGTCCAGAACCTCTTACTAAGAACTTTGGTATCTTTGGCTTTCTCTTCAGGAGTGATACTTGGACAAATCTTTAGGAGAATATACTCCTTAATTTCCACATCTTTTGCCATTGCCCCTTCTTTTTTAGCCATCATTACATTGGTTAGACTATCTAGAAGTACATCTATTATCTCAATCAATGCCTTGTTGTACATCCCCAAATATTTGATGACTACGGTCTCTATTATGGATTTGTTTGCATTAGAGAACTTATCATACATATCCATAATTTGCTTTAGATTTCCATGTTTTGCTATGGCATTGATGATAGCCTCTTCTTCACCTTTCTCTTCTTCCTTTTTCCTTTTAGCTAGACTAGAAGGCTTCTTGTTTTCACTTCTCACCTCTTCTATCTTCACTTTCTTTGTCTTCTCTTCTACTTCTTTTGTTTCTTCTTTTTCCTTTTCTTCTTCCCTAAGGCTCACATATATTCTCTTAGTGGTCTTTATTTTCTGTCTTTTCTTCTTTGGCTTTTCCATGGCTTCTTCACTTATTGTCTCAGAGGTAGCTGTTGTAGATGCTCTTGTTCTTTTCCTAGAGATGGGGGCAGGAGTTTCTTTCTCTAACTTTTCTACTTCCTTCTCTGAAACTTGTGTTTCCAGAGCTTGGGAGGGTTTCTCTTCTTAAGCACTAGAGGTCTCTAGTGTCTTTGCTCTAGCCCTTTTGATTTGTTCCTTAATGAAACCTTATCTCTTTGTAAATTCTTCAACCAGAGGTAGCTGTTGTACTAGATGCTCTTGTTCTTTCCCTAGAGGTGGGGGTAGGAGTTTCTTTCTCTAACTTTTCTACTTCCTTCTCTAGAACTTGTGTTTCAGGAGCTTGGGAGGATTTCTCTTCTTAAGAACTAGAGGTCTCTATTGTCTTTGCTCTAGCTCTTTTAATTTGTTCCTCAGTGAAACCTTGGCTCTTTGCAAATTCTTCAACCTACTTCTTTACCTTCCTCTATATTTCTGGTTGCTTTTACTCAAGATGGACTTTGATAGACTTTTCTTCATAGGTTCCAAACCTTTCTTTATTTGGATCTATGGGCTTGCTAAGCAATAGATCTGCCACACCTATTAAGTCTTCTTTAGTGACTTCATAGCCCATAAGAGGAACCCAGACAATTCTTGGCTTAGCTCCCTCCATCAAGCACTCATCCTTGTCAACCATGAATAGTATGTCCTTTTCATACTTTTCTACAACACTTCTAGGAATCTGTACCTATTTTGCATGTTCTTTTGGAAGACTTTATATAATTCCCAAAGCGTAGTACTCTATTTATTAGGATTTCCAAGGCTTTACAAGTGGTTCCTTATCTGAACTACTACCGAAGAGTTGTCTGACCACACTATCTTGCGCATCTCTGGCATCTCCTTTAAGAAATAGAATATCAGGCAAATTATCAAGGTTCCATACTTGAAAGGGTACTTGGTGTCTTTTGTTCTTTTTAAGTTTTCCATTAATTACTATCGAAGCAATTCACAGAGGTCATAATTAGTATTATTTTTTACCATATCATAATCAATATTGATTATTGTGGTGGAAATAGAGTTCTCTCTATTGGTGAAATAAATTTTGTAGCCAATAATCATTGAAGCAAACCTAAATGTTGGGTCTCAAATGTCATTCACAGTTAAAGATCGCTTATCAAACTATGATCCTATCAATTGCATCACAGTGTTGTTCTTTATTTCTTTCAATCCAGGAACCCTTCCAGAGGACTTCATTCTAGTCACGACTCTAATAGAATCCTTTGTGATCATGTGAGCAACTTCCATCCACATAAACTAACCACAAATCTTGCTTAGGACATACCAAACCCAAGCATCTTCAGAGAATACAGGAAAATTGATCCACACATCCAGTTTCTTGTTATGAAACACACTAAACTCTTCCCTTAACTCATCATTTTTACTAGATAGGTGATCTAGGAATAACTTCCCTAGTTTAGCGGTGTTAAACTCTTTGATATTTGCATGAATATAGGCCCTAATATACTCTGTATGTGTTACACCAAATGGTACTTCCGAAAATGCACTATCAGGGTCAACTTTGATTGATTTGAAAGTGTGTTTCTTAAATTTTGGATAAGGCCTTTCTATGATTCATCCACACTAAAACCTTGACATACAGCATGTATGTCTACAACCCTTCATCATCATCATCATATTTCCCTTAACACTGTCAGCATCATCATATTTTCTCTGTCGACCGATATCCTCTTGCAGACAAACCTTCGACCTTTCGCCTGTCAGCAGCATCATCATATTCGGCAAGCGTAAACATCCTCCTGACGTTTATTGTTCATCTTATCGCCAACCTCTATCTGCAGCATCATGATGTTCAACATCATGTTCATCAGCAGGATATAAAACATCCGGTTCCTCCCATATATCCTGATGATGACAACCTCACGCACCTTTCCTTCGATGCTTACGTCACCCCGATATCCTGATGACGATTATCCTGATGACGATGACATCACATGCAGCTCCTTCAATATCCTGCTGCCCCGATATCCTAATGACGATTATCTTGATGACGATGACGTCACATGTAGTTCCTTCGATATCCTGCTGTCGGCCAAACTTAACATTATCGGCCCGCAATGGTTTTATCAACCCGATCTTCTACCTTATGCCGATACGCTCCTCCTTGGCAACACCTGATGATGATCACCCTGAAACGCATTCACCTTATGCAAACGATTGCATCATGTTCACCTCCATCTACTCAGATGACGCCCGAAGTAACTGCAGGATATACACAGAAATATCCTGATGATGCCGTTGCGATGGATTTTCCAACCTTAGCGAATTTTCAATCCGCCGAACCTCCTGAGGTGACCCGATCTGCTTCCTAGATAATTTTCCAGACTCGAACTACCAGCACGACCTAGCACATGCCCATGCTAGGGTTCTCAGCACATCTCGACTGCGATCCTGCAAACATACATGCGAACAAATAGAAAATGCAAACTAAATCCTAAACTACTGTACATAGCCATTCCACTGATTCGACGAATCAACCGGTGGAATGGATCAGTGAATCCATGCAACCACCAGAACAGCAAATCGATCACACAATGGAATCCAAACAGAAAGTTGACACAAACAGGATCTCTTTATTGATTTCAAAAGATGCAAATACAATACTCAGTCTCTCCCTCTGTCTCACTCTCTGCAAAGTCTGATCAATGATCTGCAATACTACTTAAAACCAACCGATCCTCATGCATAAATAGGATCTGCTTGCGAGTACTACCACTTGATTCCCAGTGACTGGGAGCTTCCAAGCGGCTGGGAGGAATCCAACCGAACATACAGCATAATAGCTGTCCTAACAACCTACCTAAAAATAGTAAAGTATGGTCAACATGACCTTATTACATGCATTGGTCTTATAAGACCTTCTTGGAAACATTAACAAGACTCAAAACAAACTAACTGCCTCATGGAGGCCAGCTGTCAGGTAGGTGCTCCTGCACCATACTCCCCAACAGAAAAGAACTCATGTCCCATGAGTTAGGTTGTGGAAGTCCTCCACCTTTACACGTTGCCTTTGCAGTGTCTTGATCTGTTCCAGCTTTGTCCTCTGCTGGCTCTCGGCTGCTCCAAGACTTTTGAACTGTAACTTGTTTTCTTGCAAGTAAATCCTCATGCCTGTTAATGTAGGCCCTTCTCTCACATACCTTGTGTTTGTCAAGTTGTCTGACCAGAACCTCTATCTGAACTGCCTCTTGAACTTTCGCAATGTTCAATCCTATCTTCCTTTCAACTCTTATAGGACAAACAATAGTCCCTACTATGACAACATCCTTGTCATTCCTCTCAACTGGTTGCTGTTTGCAAACCTGTTTCCGAACCTGCTGCTGAGCTCTGTCAATCAAAACTGAAAATGTCTTCAACCTGTTGTCCTTAACAACTCCTTTCCCTGCAGTGTCCTCAACTGCCTTTATGCCTGCTCCTATAGGCTTCTGCACAAATTCCTTCTTTCCCACTAAAATGATTTTTGCTGCCTTCTGTACTACAGCTGCTTCCTGTAATGGCATTAACATAATAGTTTTCCCATCTTTCTTGATGGTGTAGGTATTAGCATACCCATCATACAGTACCCTCTTATCAAATTGCCATGGTCTACCCAATAGTAGGTGACAACATTCCATGGGCAAAATGTCACACAAAACTCTATCCTGATATGCTCCAATCTGAAAATCCACATATGCCTGTTCATAGACAAAAAGTGATTGACTATCACTCACCCAAGATGCCTTGTAAGGGTGTTGATGTGGAATCCTTTCCAAATGCAGTTTATCCACCATTTCCTGAGATACCATGTTATCTGTTGAACCAGTATCAATGACAACCTTACATACTTTACCTTTGCTCTTGCATGTGGTCTTGAAAAGAGCTCTTCTTTGCATCATATCCTTTGATGCCTGCAAACTAATTCTCCTAAGCATCAATGCTTCTCCCTCCTCAGGATATCCATAATTGTCAGGAACTCTATCGTGATAAGTGTTTAAACTTTGCACACTTTGCTCTACTTTCTCTTCTTGCACAAGTTGTACTCTCTTGTCATTCGTTCTATCATTTTTGGATGATGAACCTTTGTTTTCTGGACATTTGAAAAATGGATGACCAAACTCACCACAGGTGTAACACTTTCCTGAAAATGTAATAGAACCTCTACCACTTCCAAATCTGCCTCTATTACCTTTCCATCCACCTCTGAAATCAGACTGTCCCTGTCCTTTACCAGTGTCTTCTTGAACCTCATTGGTTTGCCTTGTTGTAGGGGCTAATCCTCTTCCCCTCATATTGTTTCCTCTTCCTCTCATGGACTTATCTTGTCTCCTATTCATCTTTTCTTCAATCCTGATTGCCATTTGGTAACAATCCTCCACATTCTTAGGGTTAGCTAAAACTAACTCATCCTATATGTTCAATCTCAAACCAGCCAAGTACCTAGCCACCTTTTCTACCTCATTCTCATGATGACCAGATCTCATACTCAACTTATAAAACTCCTCAGTATATGCCTTCACATCCATTTCCTTCTGCCTTAAAAATTGTAGCTTCTTAAGCATTTGAATTTCATAATCCTTGGGCAAGAATTTACCTTTGATCCTTGCTACCATTTTATCCCATGAAGTGATCTTTGACCTTCCCTTGTTTCCTTCTCTTGGATTGTACATAATCCCACCATACAAAAGCATGACCTCCTAACTTGGTCTTTGCAATCTTTACCTTCTGATCCTCAGCAACATCTTCACATTCAAAGTGATTATCAAGTGCAGCAATCCAATCCAGTAACTCATCTTCATTCAAACTTCCATTATACTTGGAAACATCAACCTTTACCTTAGGTTTATCACTCTGCACTGCCTTTAATAGTTTTGCAAATCTCTGGTCTTCAGCATCTAGATCTTCAGCTACCTCTTCATACTCTTCAACAGTATCTTCATCTTCTTCAGACTCACTGTCTTCCACTTCCCTCGTTTTGTTCTTCTCCAAGGCTACAAGCCTGGCTTGAAGTGCTTCAGCAAGCTCCTTCATCTTCCTCATCTCTCTGACATGTTTTTCCTTCATCTCCTGCAATTCCCTTGCAGTACCATTACCTTTCGGAGGCATTTTGTCAACCTCTCACTCGTCTACCTCTGTCTTTTCAGTGACAGAATCAACACACAACAGCCCAGACCTTTTGCTGAGCTCTGATACCACTATGATGCAGAGGCATCCACACTAAAACCTTGACATACAGCATGTATGTCTACAACCCTTCATCATCATCATCATATTTCCCTTAACACTGTCAGCATCATCATATTTTCTCTGCCGACCGATATCCTCCTGCAGACAAACCTTCAACCTTTCGCCTATCAGCAGCATCATCATATTCGGCTATCGGCAGCATCATCATATTCGGCAAGCGTAAACATCCTCCTGACGTTCACTGTTCATCTTACCGCCAACCTCTATCTGCAGCATCATGATGTTCAACATCATGTTCATCAGCAGGATATAAAACATCTAGTTCCTCCCATATATCCTGATGACGACAACCTCACGCACCTTTCCTTCGATGCTTACGTCACCCCGATATCCTGATGACGATTATCCTGATGACGATGATGTCACATGCAGCTCCTTCAATATCCTGCTGCCCCGATATCCTGATGACGATTATCCTGATGACGATGACGTCACATGCAGTTCCTTCGATATCCTGCTGTTGGCCAAACTTAACATTATCGGCCCGCGATGGTTTTATCAACCTGATCTTCTACCTTATGCTGATACGCTCCTCCTCGGCAACACCTGATGATGATCACCCTGAAACGCATTCACCTTATGCAAATGATTGCATCATGTTCACCTCCATCTACTCGGATGACGCCCGAAGTAACTGCAGGATATACACAGAAATATCTTGATGATGCCGTTGCGATGGATTTTCCAACCTTAGCGAATTTTCAATCCGCCGAACCTCCTGAGGTGACCCGATCTACTTCCTGGACAATTTTCCAGACTCGAACTACCAGCATGACCTAGCACATGCCCATGCTAGGGTTCTCAGCACATCTCGACTGCGATCCTGCAAACATACATGCGAACAAACAGAAAATGCAAACTAAATCCTAAACTACTGTACATAGCCATTCCACCGATTCGACGAATCAACCGGTGGAATGGATCAGTGAATCCATGCAACCACCAGAACAGCAAATTGATCACACAATGGAATCCAAACAGAAAGTTGACACAAACAGGATCTCTTTATTGATTTCAAAAGATGCAAATACAATACTCAGTCTCTCCCTCTGTCTCACTCTCTGCAAAGTCTGATCGATGATCTGCAATACTACTTAAAACCAACCGATCCTCATGCATAAATAGGATCTGCTTGCGAGTACTACCACTCGATTCCCAGCGGCTGGGAGCTTCCAACCGGCTGGGAGGAATCCAACCGAACATACAGCATAACAGCTGTCCTAACAACCTACCTAAAAATAGTAAAGTATGGTCAACATGACCTTATTACATGCATTGGTCTTATAAGACCTTCTTGGAAACATTAACAAGACTCAAAACAAACTAACTGCCTCATGGAGGCCAGCTGTCAGGTAGGTGCTTCTGCACCATTAACTCATCATTTTTTATAGATAGGTGATCTAGGAAGAACTTCCCTAGTTTAGCGGTGTTAAACTCTTTGATATTTGCATGAATATAGGCCCTAATATACTCTATATGTGTTACACCAAATGGTACTTCCGAAAATGCACTATCAGGGTCAACTTTGATTGATTTGAAAGTGTGTTTCTTAAATTTTGGATAAGGCCTTTCTATGATTTCTACTACTTGTGGAATCAACATTCTTCGCAGCAATTTAAACAATTTCAAAGAGAGTTTTCAACTGTAACAACCTCTTTTCACTAGATTAGGGTTTCTTCTCCTTGAGTCGCTAGATATCACTATAGTCACTTAGGGTTTCACTTTTGATCTCCTTGAATACTTTGAATGAGAAGTGGTTATTCCTTTAGATACGAGTCTTTTATGCTTTATTCACCAAAACCTAATCGCCATAAATGCCAACTTCCAAAAAGATGTCAAACACTTCACGGTCAAGCACATTCGATGAAGATTACTCTGCAATGCATCACATTGGATCTTTTTCTACCGATAACTTCTTCAAAATATTTATCAAATAGCTCTTTAACTCATCCTCATGCTAGATCTCAGCACCAACTATCTAGCTAGGGGATCAAGATTTTCAATAAAAGCTCCCCTTGAGCTAAAGCTCCCAATTTACTTCCCGAAGGAAGTATCTACACCAGAGTCTGGTGCAGATGCATTCTTGACCTCATTTACATCCTTCTTAATCCATATTTTGCTCATTTCCTTCTTGGTTTCTGCTGGATCAACCTTGCTCTCTCTTTTATCTTCCCTCTGCTCTATTTTCCTCTTTTCTACAGGATCATTTCTTTTTACTTTCTTGCTTTTACATAATTTTGCATTGTGTCCAAGTTTATTGCAATTGTAGCAATAGAATTCCTCTATCCTTGGTTCCTTCCATTGATTGGATTAATTCTTGATCTAAATTGGTTAGCCATATGCCCAAATCTATTGCATGTAAAGCATTATCCATTGAAAAATGCAGTATTCCTTTTATTGTTGAAACCATTCCTTGTCATACTTCTACATTCATTTGCTTTATGACCAATTCTCTTGCAATTGAAACACTGATTGGAATGGAACATTTCGATTCATTCTGCTCCTATAATGAGTAGCCTTATGACCAAATTTATTACAATTAAAACAATAGCCATTGAAAGATGGGTACCTTTGAGAATTTGGTTGCCTAATCGGAGGTCTTCTAGGTTCATTTCTCTAATTTCCGACCTAGTTTCCTTTGTCTCTCTTCATCTCAGTGTTAACTTGTCCTATTTTAGAACTTTCTCCTCTTTCAAATCCCAAACCTTTCTTATCATCGAGATTTTTTCGACTGTCAATCAACTCATCAAGCATTGCAGAGCTTATTTTAAACTTTTCTTTGTAACTATTAGCTATTTCCATATCATGTTTCAGAATCACATCTTTTTCCAACTTTTCACATTCCTCAGACTTATCTTTCACAACTTGATTTAAATGCTCCTCAACCTTTTCTTTCTCTTTAGTCAACATTGATAAACTATTTAAGGTTTCATTTGTTGCTTTCAATTGTTCACTTAGCTCTTTGCTTCTTTCCTTAGATTTCTTGACTTGCTCCCTTAGTTTCATGATACATTCATCAGCTTCCCTGGCATTTTCCTTCGGATCTCAAATATCTACTTCAGACTTATCAAGATCTTCAAGAGCAATTTTCAATTCTTCATTGCTGACATATCACAACTTCTAATGCGGACCACAATGGACTCCAAAATTCATACCAAACATTCATTATGCATGTCTCAACATATTTTCAGAATTGCAAGTCATAATATTCTTATGTGGCAAGATGTAGATCTTTGAACTACTAACTCTGTCACTGTGAAACATTGTCAACCTAAATGCTGATACTTAGGAGCTTGTAGATGATCATCAGGTAAACCTCAGACTCTACAAATATGGAAATATATACTCCTAGTATGTGTTTACAACACCTTCAAACTACAAATTGAAATAACCAATCATGAAGGAATGTAGACTAAAATACTTAGGTGTTCTGCACTATTTGTGACTAAACTCAGATAATCTGGACTTAAGTAACTCAAGGTATAAATTCTAGAGAGTGATCAAACATGAAACTTGGAATGTAGCATCATTAGACAACAATGTGCAACATATTAGAACTGTATACCAAAATCTTCATCTACGGAGGAGTATCAACTAAATCTCTGTCACCAACTCAATAAGCTACCAACACTTAGTCAATTTGACTTAGTCATTCTTTTCGGACCAAAAATACTATACACAACTTGTATCAAGACTTGTTCCTAATCATGTCTGACTGTTGCCATCAATGACAACATCATATCACCACCATATCAGCAGTGTCTCTTGACCATGTTGCCAACAAACACATGAGGAGGTAGAAGGATTTTCTAGATTTACATAGAGGGGAGAATTTCAAAGTTAATTATAAAAGTTTTGTAATGTGACCTAACTTTTGGTGTTCTATTCAACACAAATTTGTTGATTAAGAGGTAGCTGTGAGTTTATATTATTTCCAAAGCCTCATAATTTTTGTATTGTTACTATATTACAGAAAATAGTTCCAAAACCTCATAATTGCAAAGCACTACAACCTCTGTAACTTTTAAAATTCTTATTCTAATCCCCTAACAACATTTTAGCTTTATTATTTTTTCTAGGAGTTTGTGTTGTGTTTTACTTTGTTGTCTTTATCTGTGTGTAGGAAAAACACTTGCCTAAATAGATCTACATAAAAAGGGTCTACTTACTGGAAGCTAAGGAGTAAAACATAAGGTGTACTCATTCCAACCTTTATATATTTAGTTAAAAAGGTTGTTTGTATCACATTTGATTTTGGGATTGTAAAGAATAAGTGTTTGGTGAAGAAGTTGTTGGCCATCTAGGAGTGGTGTGTATGCTCTCTTCTTGTATTCTTAGCATGATCTTGAGGACCAAAAACACCATCTTACACCTTCCTCTTCACATTCTTTCACATTTGATTTTGGGTCTTTAAAAAGAACTAGTGTTTGAAGTGTTTGGTAAAGTTTCTGAACCATTCAAGATTGGTGTGTATGCTCTCCTCTTACGTGGCTGCATGATCTGGAGGATCAAAAACACCTTGCATTCACAACTTTTCATTTTTATTGTTATCACACTTTTCTTAAAGGTTAAAAGAATGACTTGTTTTAGTAAATAAACACGTCTAATCTACTCTTGTGTGACTACACAATTTTAAGGATTAAAAACATTATTTGTTTTACTCTTTGTAACCTCTTAGGAATGCCTACTTAGAGAATTGATCACTCTAGGGATGACCTTAACTCTAGTGTTTTGGTGGAGTATAAATAGCAGGAGGTGAATCCAAAGACACATTTATTAGATCTAGTATATTGTCACTATAACTAAGGCCCCAAGAACTTTATACCTTGGGGAAGTGATGGAGGAGGGAGGGTTACCCTCTCCTCTTGATTATTGTGAGGATAATACGGATTGGGCCTCAAGTACCCCTAAGGCATATAGAGGATGCTTCCATTAGTGAGCTTGTTCTATCCTAGTTAATCCATCCAACCTATCTACCCTCTTATCTCTAGGAGTGTTGGTGTGTTTGTTGTGTTTGTAAGATAAATATCAAAATTTGAAGTGAAAGAAGTGTTTTTAAGTGTCTACTTTTAATTGTTTGCTTTTATCATCTATATTTCATTGCAAGAATAGAAGTACAAACCAAGTTATTTGTTAAAAACTAAATTATTCTCAATCAAAACCTTTTCAAAACTCATTTAAACTCTTTGTTTTGGCGTGGGTTTTTGTTTGTTGGTTTTTATTAGTTTGTGACATAGTCATTTTACCAAAAAAATATCTTAAAACTAATCAACTTTAACTAATACAAAAATTAACTAATCAACTTTAATCAGATTAAAAGAAAAACAAGTTTCTATTTAAATCCAAGGATCTGCATATGAAACATTCTGAAAAGTTATAGATTGTTGTGCTTATCTTTATCATATATCCAGTTCTTGAACATATCAAGATCTTGGTAAATATCAAAATCATTTTGAACCTATACTTATCTATATCAAGAACATATCAAAGAGAACACTAGATCTATCCATCTAGTTGCATATTAGTTTGCTTGGACTCAAAAGTATAGTACAAGTAAACACTATCATATCCTAATAAAAATTTCATTATCATGATCGTATCTTATATCATTGGAGATCTAACATATCTTTGACTTCTTTGGTTTAGATTAAGCCTAAGGGTCTCAAATTTGATCTTTGAAACATATCCAAACTCAATATCAATTTAACGATAATATATGGTGAATACAAGAGCACATTCTAAACAATAAGAAATGTATCCTAGAATAATATCCATCAATGTCTTAGGAACCTCTTATGTCTCAACTACAAACACTACTTCCGAAGAATACAGTATGCCATCTATGCCATCAACCTTGCCCTTGGAAGAAGTCCTTGTGGAAGACCTAGATGACATGCCTACTTCTAAGGAAATATAATATTTTGTATCTGATTTAGGAGGCTCAAAACTCATTGAAATATTGATGGGTAGACACCCTAAATACTATATGGAAATGTTGCTAAAACTAGGGGCTAGAATTCCCTCTCAAGAAGAATTAAGACCCCTTGGGGATGGGGATCCTTTCATTAGGAAAATATACACCACCATGGACCTCTTAACCCCTAACCTTTCTAGAGGTATCCCAAGAATGGAATCCATGCCTATACCTCAACCTTCAAATTCTATATTTATCCCAAGTTCACCTACCATTCCCAACTTATCCATGCCTATACCCCAACATTCAAATTCTATGTTTACCCCAAACTCACCCACCATTCATGGCATGTCCATGCCTCAACAAACTCATGTTCATAGCTCATACATCATTCAAACTACCTCGCGTTTGATTTCAACACATTATGGTGGCAAAAATCATTTTTCAATACCTCCACCAATATCCCTCAAACCCAACTTCAAACCTCATCCTTTATTCCCCAAGGGCCAACTTTAATGTCTAATAATAATACTTTAAATCAAAATTTAATGTCTAATAATAACCCTTTAAATCAAAATTTAATGTCTAATAATAATCTTTTAAATCAAAATTTAATGTCTAATAATAATCCTTTAAATCAAAATTTAATGTCTAATAATAAGCATTTAAATCAAAATTTAATGTATAATAATAATCCTTTAAATCAAAATTCAATGTCTAATAATAATCCTTTAAATCAAAATTTAATGTCTAATAATAACCCTTTAAATAAAAAATTAATGTCTAATAATAATCCCTTAAATCAAAATTTAATGTCTAATAATAACCCTTTAAATCAAAATTTAATGTCTAATAATAACCCTTTAAATCAAAATTTAATATCAAGAACATATCAAAGAGAACACTAGATCTCTCCATCCAGTTGCATATCAATTTGCTTGGACTCAAAGTCTAGTGAAAGTAAATACTATTATATCGTGATCAAAATATCATTATCATGATCATATCTTATAAATGATTGGAGATCTAGCATATCTTTAACTTCTTTGGTTTAGATTAAGGCTAAGGGTCTCAAATTTGATCTCTGAAACATATCCAAACTCGATATCAATTTAATGATAGTTTATGGTGAATACAAGAGCACATTCTAAACAAGAAGAAATGGATCCTAGAAGCATATCCTTTAATGCCTCAGGAACCTCTTATGTTTCAACTACAAACACTACTTCTAAAGAATACGGTATGCAATCTATGCCATCAACCTTGCCTTTGGAAGAAGTCTTTGTGGAAGACCTGGATGACATTCCTACTTCTAAGGAAATAGAAGATTTTGTATATGATCCAAGGGACTCTAAACTCATTGAAATATTGATGGGTAGACACCCTAATTACTATATGGAAATGTTGCTAAAACGAGGAGCTAGAATTCCCTCTCAAGAAGAATTAAGACCCCTTGGGGATGGGGATCCCATCATTAGGAAAATATACACCACCATGGACCTCTTAACCCCTAACCTTTCTAGAGGTATCCCAAGAATGGAATCCATGCCTATACCTCAACCTTCAAATTCCATATTTATCCTAAGTTCACCTACCATTCCCAACTTATCCATGCCTATACCCCAAACTCACCCACCATTCATGGCTTGTCCATGCCTAAGAAAACTCATGTTCCTAGCTCAAACATCATTCAAACTAACTCGCCTTTGATTTCAACACATTATGGTGCTCAAAATCCTTTTTTCAATATCTCAACAATATCCCTCAAACCCAAGTTCAAACCTCATCCTTTAATCCCCAAGGGCCAAATTTAATGTCTAATAATAATCCTATAAATCAAAATGCAATGTCTAATAATAACTCTTTAAATCAAAATTTAATGTCTAATAATAACCCTTTAAATCAAAATTTAATGTCTAATAATAATCTGTTAAATCAAAATTTAATGTCTAATAATAATCCTTTAAATAAAAATTTAATGTCTAATAATAACCCTTTAAATCAAAATTTAATGTCTAATAATAATCCCTTAAATCAAAATTTAATGTCTAATAATAACCCTTTAAATCAAAATTTAATGTCTAACAATAACCGTTTAAATCAAAATTTAATGTCTAATAATAACCCTTTAAATCCAAATTTAATGCCTAATAATAACCCTTTAAATCAAAATTTAATTTATAATAATAACCCTAGTGGCACCTGCCTAGGTCTAGGGTTTTAAGTTAAGTATTCAAGTCCTTATCTTTATTTCCTTAAATCCCTAAGTCTCATGGTCTCCTTTCATTCTACATTATAATCCTTTATTGATCATCTGCCCAAGTCATCGGGCACTCAAGTTCTAACTCTAAGTCATAAAACTCGTTAAATGACCAGCCCCTTCTTCCTAACATTACCGCTCAGCCTGTCAGGTCATAAAAGTCTGTCTTAAGTCTTTGTGGGGCCCGAAAGTGCCACATGGTAGGAAATTGTGAGCCCGCAGACCATTTAGGATGACGTCACATCTGCACCGCACAACTGTGAAATTGTGACACCTATCAAAGACATTAGGCTTATAGCCATATAATTGAGGATCCTGAATCAATGGGTAAGGCACTGCCAGGTATCAATGTATTGAGCTTAGTGGTGGGGCCATAGGTATAAAAGGACCCCATAATAGTGTGTCCCAATAGAAGAATCTTGGCAGAGGCAAATATTCCTTGTACTGTCGTGGACTATTCCCAAAAGAAATGAAAGGGCTTGTAGATGGTGGCCACGTGGAGGTTCTTTGTGCGATTCCACGGAGACAAAAGGAAAATGACTCACTCACTAATCCTCAGCCATGGAATGATGACATGTGTCCACAGAGTTAAGGAATTTTAAATTGCAACGGCTGGTGGTGGATTAATTGGCAACTATTGATCTAACCTTGAGGTGGTTTTCATCTACTATAGAGGTTTAAATTAAAGGAAGTTATCTGTCAGTGCCATTCATGTGGGCCTCCACTCTGTAATTAATGAAATTTTAGCGTGACCCTAGTTGGAAAACCTAATCTGTTCAAAGCAATTGATTTCCAGGTCATTTCACATCTAGGATTTCACCAGAAGTCTGATCACTTCAACTACTCCATTAATTGAGGATCAATTTTTTATTTGTTGTATTGGTTGTCCAATGAAAATGTGATGCATGTAGGTGGCCTGAAGCTTGTTGCTCCTTGCTTATAAAAGGAATCCAGGGCCATTCTACCTGGTGGTTGGAAGGTTGGAAAATTTTGATAATGAAAATCTAGAGCAATTTTGGCAGGTTGTCCATTGTCCTAAGTTGTAAGTTCAGTTTCTTGTATTGTTAATTTATATTAATTATGAGCATTTTTATCAGTTTCAGGTTGAGCATATATGAGTAATGTTGTGAGCATGTATTCCTATTAATTGTCTCTGTATGCCTATGTTATCTACATTTCTCTTTTGAACAAAGATACTAAGGGTTTCTAAGTTCTTGGGTACACATTTGTTGTTTTGCATGTTTGACTTTTTGCTTCTGTTGAAGGAATAGATTAAATTCTTTGAATCAAATATGGGGAGCTATGTGTGGTAACAAGGATATTTGTAAGAAGAGTTAATAGGAATACCCATTCTTGGATTTTTTTCTATAAGGCAGGAACATAGTAAATCCTTTGAATCTGCATGTTTGTAATTCTTATAAGAAGTAATCTGCGTTTGTAAGGAATTGACTCTAAACCCTAGGTTTGGCACTGGTCAGAGTTGGGCTTGTTTTCAAAAAATCCCCATAATCAAACAACCCCCACATAAAAAGAAGAAAAAATCAACTAGTTAGTTTTTAGGAATAGGTTTTAGTTTAATGTTCTTAGATTCACAAATGCTATGATGCTTAAAGTTGTCCAACTTTGAAGGAATCATACACTTTGGTCTACATACAAGGGAACATATATGCTTAGATATCAATATCTAGTTGAAGTTAGGGTTTATCATATTGATATTGAAGAAGGGAATACCCCCTAGGTCTAGTAGAGTCTAAAGTGTAGAGGAGATCAAGTAATTGTCTCCTATTCATTGGCCTGACCTAAGGATCCTATGGATAAAAGTTGGCTACTTTTTAGGGAAACTTAGACAATCAACTAGGAACACCAACAAATTCAGGATTGGCAACTCTACTGGGGAGTTGAAAAGGAACTTGGAATGTAAATGTAAATCCCATTAGTGGGTAGCAAATCTAATATTTCTTTGTGTCGATTGATTAAAGAGGAGGCATACTAAGTGTGGTACTGGTATGTCTAAAGAATCTTTGAGTGGATCTATTGTTGGTGAAGACCGAGAATAAAAGAAAGATTTGAAGAGCTTTGTGTTGTTTAAAGCTCAGTCCCCTGTGAAGAGAGGTGGTGACTGTTGACTGAACCTGTTTGGAGCTACAAGATATTTCCAGGTACCTCATCTTTTTACTCAATATGATTAGTTTAGAACAATAATCCTGGCCATGTTTTTAGAGGAGGTTGTTCTCTCCTGAAAGCTATAAGGCTCTAAATTTTAATGATATTCAGGGATATCCAAATAGTGTGCCTAGTGAAGTTAGAAAGTGTTTGCCAAGATATAGTGGAAATTTTTTTGAGTCTGCAAGCAAACATCTGCAAAATTTCTATGAATTGATAGAAGATTATGAGATTGAAGCTAAAGATGTTGTAATGAAACTATTTGTTTAGTCATTAAAGGATGATTCTAGGGATTGGTTTTTAGATTTGCCTATGTGTTCAATTTCTTCATGGTTAGATCTAGAGAATGCATTATGTTTGATAATTTATCTTAGTGCATTATGTTTAACAATTTATGATTAGACCTAATCATGCATTATGTTTGACAATTTATCTCAGTGCATTGATAAGGAAATGTGTTATTTATTGAGAGATAAGGAACCTACTACACTTCATCAAGCTTATAAATTTGCCATGGATATTGAAAATAATCAAAAGTATGGAATGCTAATAAGATACATGACTACAAGTTTTCAAAATAATTTTCAAGATGACTGTGCTTCTGCTGCTCTAGTAGATCATGAAGAGTTTCAAGTCATTAGTGAACAAGTTGAAAATACCGATGATCCTATGTCTATTGTTCAATCAATGCTTAACTTGAAGAGATGGGATGGGGAATCACCCTATGCTCTGTACACACAATTCATGAATATTTTAATGGAAATTATAGAGTATTGCAGGCCTGAGGATTCTTTGTGCATTGACTTATTTTGTAAAGTATATGAATCAAGTTTGAGCACTTTGCCTAAAGAATTGAAGTCTGAAAATCTAGATAAGATATTTGATTGGATTGGGATTATGGAAAGTGCCAAAGGTGATCATGCAGAAAGAGTTATGTCTCATAATACTAAAAGCAGTCATGGCATAATGCTTAAAGATGAAGAAATTGTGGTAGAAAATGAAGGCATGTCCTGCAATGATAAAGATGAAGGTTGTGATCAGCCCATAGGAAAAGATATGCAGATATAGATTGCATACATGATGAGATAAAAGATATACATGAAGATGTATCTTACAACACTGTTGTTGAAGAATCAAATAGGAACACTAATACTAGGTATGATGCATTCATAAGTGAGTATATCTCGGCTATTCATGATAATCCACATGAAGCAGAGGTGGAATTTTTTGGCTTACATGAACATGATACTCACTTATCTGAAGGTGAACAGATTTGTATAGATGATGAATTTGTTAACTCTTCCATTTATGTTGATCATGACCACAAGGTGGAAATGGAAGTGTTTGCCTTTGATGAAAGTATATACTCTGTTGAGGATAAACAGGTTTCAAAAATTCATATTGATACAATAGAGGAGAGTATTGATATCCATAAGGATGAAGATTATGATAATGGGCCTTCTTCAAAAAATTTCAAGCCTTCTCTTGAAGCATTCTAGGTGGAGTTTAATGAAACATTTGTTGAGAAAAATAATGATGGATATGACGATGTTTCAAATAGTGAGCTCCTTCAACCTATTTGTCATGGTAATTGCGAGTATGATCAGTTCTTAATTGATTATGATTGCTTGCATGAGCACACTTTGTAAATTTTTACTTTGAGGTTGAAAGGTTTATGTGAATATGAAAGTCAGTGTTCAACAAAGCAAGTGGAGATGCTACCTGTGTATGAGTATTTAATGCTCAGTAAAGAAGGGGATTTGTTACTTGAAAGAGGGGAAACTCCAAGTATAAATTCGCTGGTTGTGTATGAGTCTTTCATTTTTTCTGATTTGGAGTTGAATTATGGAGTTAACCTGCAACAGGGGTCATCAAAGATATTTTTAGATGCTTGTTATTCACTAGGTTATGAAGATGTTTATTTTTTAGATCAGTGGGAGGGATATTCAGGAATATATGACAATGATCTATGCTTGCCATTTGATGGTGCTTTTCACTTGTTTTCTAATTTTAAATTGTAGATTTTTCATGGTAGTAGTGACTATTGCATTGGTGTGATGATGATGAGTGTTAGTAAAAATATCAATGAGCAAGCAATTTGCAAATATGTTTTCAGACTGGTCTTGAAGCAGTCCATTGAGAATATGATATTTGATAGAGGAAAATATTGGTTCTTCATTTTTGGGGGCCTAGGGCCACCCAATAAAATTTGTAGGTGGGTTTTTTTATTGCAAGTTGGATTGTTTTCTAATCTACCCAATGGATAAGGCACATGGTCTACGCCTCAGAGATAGCTAGAATATCACCATGCCTGCAAGAGGCATGTGTCCCCAACTAGAGCCAATGGTGGCACCTACCTAAGTCTAGGGTTTTAAGTTAAGTATGCAAGTCCTTATCTTTATTTCCTTAAATCCCTAAGTCTCACAGTCTCCTTTCATTCTACATTATAATCCTTTATTGACCGTGTACCTAGGTCATCGGTTAGTCAAGTTATAACTTTAAGTCATAAAACTCATTAAATGACCAGTACCTTCTTCCTAGCATTACCACTCATAGCTCGTCAGGTCATAAAAGTCTTTGTGGGGCCTGGAAGTGCCACATGGCAGTAAATTGCAAGCCCACAGACCATTTAGGACGATGTCACATCTCCATCGCGCGGCCATGAAATTGTGACACCTATTGAAGATATTGGGCTTACAACCATATAATCGAGGACCACAAATCAATGGGTAAGGCACTGCTAGGTGTCAATGGATTGAGTGAAGTTGTGGGGCCATAGGTATAAAAGGATCCCATGGTAGCATGCCTCAGTAGAAGAATCTTGGTGGAGGTAGAGATTCTTTGTGCTGTCGCGTAATTATGCCACATGGATTATTCCCAAAAGAAATGAAAGGGCTTGCAGATGATTGCCACGTGGAGGTTCTTTATATGATTCTGCAAAGCCAAAAGTAAAATGGCCCACTCACTAATGCTTGGCCATGGAATGATGACAGGTGTCCATTAAGTTAAGGATTTTTAAATTGCAATGGTTGGTAGTGGATTAATTGGTGACCATTTATCTAACCTTGAGGTGGTTTTCATTTATGGTGGAGGTTTAAACTAAAGGTAGTTGTCTATCGGCACCATTCCTGTAGGTCTCCACTCTACAATTAATGAAATTTTGGTGCGACCCTGGCCTGAAAAACTAATCTGCTCAGAGCAATTAATTTCTAGGTCATTTCAACTACAAGATTTCACTAGATGTCTGATCGCTTCAACTACTCCATTAATTGAGGATAAAATTTTTATTTGTTGTATTGGTTCTCAAATGAAAATGTGATGCATGTAGGTGGTTTGAAGCTTGTTGTTCCTTGCTTATAAAAGGAATTCATGGCCATTCTACTTGGTGGTTGGAAGGTTTGGGAAATTTTGATAATGAAAATCTAGAGCAATTATGGTAGGTTGTCCATTGTCATAAGTTGTAAGTTCAGTTTCTTGTATTGTCGATTTATGTTATTTATGAGCATTTTTATCAGTTTTAGGTTGAGCATTTATGAGTAATGTTGTGAGCATGTATTCCTATTAGTTGTCTCCTATGCTTTCTACATTTCTCTTTTGAACAAAGATACTAAGGGTTTCTGAGTTCTTGGGTACACATTTTCTATATTGCATGTTTGATTTTTTGCTTCTGTTCAAGGAATAGATTAAATGCTTTGAAGCAAATATGGGGAGGTGTGTGTGGTAATAAGGATATTTGTAAGAAGAGTTAATAGGAATACCCATTCTTGGGCTTTCTTTCTATAAGGAAGGAACATAGTAAATCCTCTGAATCTGCATGTTTTTAATGCTTATAAGAAGTAATCTGTATTTGTAAGGAATTGACTTTGAACCCTAGGATTGGCATCGGTCAGAGTTGGGCTTGTTTTCACAAAATCCCCATAATCAGATAAACCCCCACATAAAAAGAAGAACAAATAAACTAGTTAGTTTTTAGGAATAGGTTTTAGTTTAATGTTCTTAGATTCACAAATGCTATGATGCCCAAAGCTAGCCAACTTTGAAGGAATCATACACTTTAGTCTACATACAAGGGAACATATCTGCTTAGATATCAATATCCAGTTGAAGTCAGGGTTTATCATATTGATATTGAAGAAGGGAATACCCCCTAGGTTTAGTAGAGCCTAAAGTGAAGAGGAGATCAAGCAATTATCTCATGTTTGTTGGCCACTGACCTGAGATCCTGTGGATAAAAGTTGGCTACATTTTAGGGAAACTTAGACAATCAACTAGGAACACCAACAAACCCTTTAAATCAAAATTTAAATTCTAATCTTAATCCCCAAATTGATGAATTAATGATAATGAAGCAACAATTTCAAGGTTTGCAAGAGCAAATGTTGGACCTTCAAATGGGAAGTACCAAGAAGAGTTATACTTTAGAGGACATTTGTCCCTACCCATTTGATAGATCCCTTAATATAATTCCTTTCCCTAAGAACTTTGAAATCCCCAAATTTGATAAATATAGGGTAAAGATGATCCTAGAGAACATGTGAGAGGGTTCTATTTAGCTTGCATGGAAGTATCCTATAATGACACTTATCTCATATGCCTATTCCCTAGAAGTCTAGGGGGCCAAGCAATAGAGTGGTTTTCTCACTTGCCTCAAGGGATCAAGAGTTTTCAAGAATCGGCTAAGAAATTTATCCAACATTTCTCCTATAACATTAAACATGAAATATCAATAACTGACTTGCACAATACCAAGCGAAAGAATGGTGAATTTTTTGCTTCATTTTTACAAAATTGGAGGAATTTGACAAGTAAAATTCTTTGGTCAATTCTTGAAAAGCAATTGGTCAACATCTTTACCCAAAACCTAAATCAAGAAATGAGCTTCCATGTTCAAGTTCAAGGTCCTAATACCTTTTTTGAACTCATAGAGAAGGGTATGACCATAGAAAGAGCATTGATAGAAAAAGGTCTTGTCAAAATATATAAGCAAGATAAAGGAAAATCTTCTAACAATAATAATCATAATGATCAATCAAAATTATGGATTAAAAATAGGAATGTTGTACATGATGGAGTGGTTGATTCAAGGGCTATTCAAATGGCCCCATCTTCATCAAATACAACATTGTCAACCAACCCTCAAGGTAGTGAACGTCCTCACAGATCACTCTTTCCTTCGAAAAGGAAGTTCACAGCCCTAGGGGAACCTATTGAGGTGGCCTTGTAGAAGTTGCTCAAGTCTAAATTAATTAATTTACCTAAACCTTGAAATGTTGAACCCCAAGTAAAACCGCCTTGCTACAATGACAATGAATTTTGTGACTTTCATAGGACCAAGGGTCACAATGTTGAATGCATAAGACAACTGAGAGGAGGGGTGAATCAATTGTGTCAAAAATTTAAGCATTTATGAACAGAAACACATCCACATCAATTATCTTAAACCCTTAATCTATTATGAAGTTTAGACATGAGATGCATATAACGAAAAATTAAACACATCAACACCATGCACAAGAGAACACTAGATTTTTACATGGAAAACCCTAAAAGGAAAAAACCACGGTGAGGATTAGCTCACAATATAAAGTAATAGCAATACCAAACTATAAGAGGCTCATTGCCCTAAAGATAAAGGCTCACTACCAAGGAATCACTATCCAGAAGAAGGAGAAACTGCCATGAATTGATATAACAGCATCTACGACATGCCTGAGTTCAGTTTCAATGAAGCACAACAAACATCACCTTTGCAGCCTATCTAAAAATTGTAGACAACTTCTACTCACTACATTAGGTTATCTACCACATGAAAGTCCTTACTACTTTTTATTCCAATTCACATCACTATTACTACAATCCTCGGACATACACTTTTCACACATGAATCCTTTACACTTATTTATGTCAAGATCAACCTTGAAACATTCATTAAGGTCGGTAATGAAAGGAAGCTAGGTGTGCAGAAATCGTTTCCTACACTAATCTAATGAGGAGAGATTAGTGCAAACTCATTTTAATATTTATATTTACAACAATGTTAACCCACTAACAGAGATATTGACACAAACACATACATAAGAATGTAAGACAGAAGAAAGGAGACAATATATACATGGGGAAAACCCTTACAAGTGAAAAACCTCACACTCCAAAACATAGCTCAAATGTATTTTGTAAATAATGAAGGTTAAAATACAATCCAAGAGCCAATGCTCTTGGATGAGTCTTCGACACTCGTATCTAGAGACAATATGGTAGCATAACAGTACCTATCAATCACATAATACATCTCCTCTCCAAAGCACCTGTTTATATAGAAAATACAAGGCAAAAATGGCCCTACATTGGGATGGGCATCCAACATGGCCTCATGGCCCAAAACCCATGCCTATGGACACTTGTCCAACACTCTAGGATGTTCCTAAGACTTGTCAAGTCATCCCATCCCAAAGAGGTCACCTATTCCCAATTTGGGTAATGACAGATGCTCTTACAACTCTTACAACCATCATAGAATCCATCATAGCTATCATAACTTACAGCTGTAAGAGAATCTATCATAAATAGGCAATAAATAGCATATTCTCTTACAACATGTAATAACCCTCCTTGGGGCACCCAAAGATGCCTTGTGACAAATGGCTTCACCTATAATAGAATCTTCCATTTACGACTCTTATGCGTCATAGATTTGTCATAGGGATCTATCATGACCATTTCGGTCAATATTCCCTTACACACTATACAAGATGCCAACACATGGAAAAATATTCCTACCACTAAGTGGAATGCCTATCTCCTCATGTGAGGACAAATTTACATGTGATCATATTCCATGTAGGATGACACATCACCGTGCCAACTCCCATAAGATGACAACATAGGATTTGCATCCTAATTACACAATAGGCAATAAATAAATAAATACAATGAAATAATACAAGGAATTACCAAGGTTGAGACACCTTAATTCCCAACATTCTCCCACTTGTCGAACACCTTGTAAGAGCCAATGGAATTAACAGGATTTAACTACTATAGGCAGAGAGGCCTATAGACTCTGAACACCATCTGAACTTCTTTGTGCCCACTGGTTTCATCGATGTATCTACAACATTCTTCAAAGTGTCTACCTTCTCCAAATTCACCTTCCCATCCTCTACCATGTCTCGCATGAAGTGAAACTGTACATCAATATGCTTTGTTCTGGCATGGAAAATTGGATTCTTTGCTAGGCAAATCACACTCTGACTATCACAACAAATTGTAATCTGTCCTACATCAAGACCAATATCTAAACATGATCTCTTAAGCCAAATGGCTTCCTTGCAAGCATGAGTTTCTACCATATACTTAGCTTCTATTGTGGACAAAGCAACCATAGGTTGTCGCTTACTCATCCAACTAATTGCACCACCAAACATAGTGAACACATATGCACTGGTGGATCTCCTACTGTCAATGTCACCTGCCTAATCAGAATCCATGAATCCATGGATACAAATTGAATGTAGAGGTCCTATAGAATTACCATGATAGCATATGGAATACTCAGAAGTACCCCTCAAATATCTAAACACTCTCTTAACTGCATTCCAATGTACTCATCCAGGATTAGCCATAAATCAACTAAGGACTCCCACTACTTGGGCAATGTATGGTCTTGTGCAGATCATAACATACATCAAACTACCAATAGCACTAGCATAAGGTACTCTACTCATGTCCTCCACCTCACTAGGAGATTTTGGACAATTATTAACAGGCAACTTTGTCCCCAATGAAATAGGAACACACAATGGTCTATAATCTGCCATGCTGAACCTATCCAACATGGTCTTCACATACTTACTCTGGCTTAACCAAAGTTTTCTGTTAGCTCTATCTCTTATGATTTCCATTCCTAGAATATACCTGGCTGCCCCTAGATTTTCATCTCAAACTGTGCTGACAACTGAAACTTCAAATCAGAAATCATATTCTTACCATTCCCAATTAACTGTTAGATTTAGGATAACTGAGAGGGGGGTGAATCAGTTGTCCAAAACTTTCTTCCAATTAAACACTTTAAATCCACTTTGTAATTCAGCAACATAATAATAAATCAATCATGGAAGCATAATGCATTAAATCAAGAGCATAAACACATTAACACAGAACACACCAAGATTTTGACGTGGAAAACCTAGTTAAGGGGAAAACCACGGGGTGATTAACCCAAGATTGTATTCTTTGTTAGAAGAATAGAAAGAAAAAAATTGGCACATGCCAATTAGGGCTCACTGCCTGAGCACACTACTCACAAGAGGCTCACTACCTACAAGAGACACACTATCTACAGAATAATAAGTATTACATACTTGAACTGAAGAATAGCATCTTCACCATGCTTGAGTCAGTTCCATTTAAGCTCAATACTTCTGCTCTGCTTTTCACTCCTCTTCTCTTTACCACACTCTCATCTCCACAAGACACTTTTGAAATGACTTTACAATTCCTTATTTATATAAGACATCGACCTAGAGATAGTCATCCAAGTCGGTATACATTACAGAGCAAATACATAAATACAACATGACTAGTTACAAAAAGACTTCATGTAGATCAACACATTGTCAGCCACATAGATCTAAGACTTTAATCTTCATTTAGGAACACGCCAATCTTCACATAACATCTTCAAGATCATCCATAGGATGTGTAACTTATCTAGTCGGCCAAACTTAGGAAGAACACCATCATCTGAAAGTTATTCTTCAATTGCGAGCTCAAACTCCAATGCGGACCACCAACACGAACTGGACACGATCCAAAGACCTCCATAAGCTTTCCTAAATCACCAAGAACAACCACACTACATCTACTTACTGAAATCCTTCTCTCCTTCATCTGGAACCTCAAGAACATAGTCTATCATCACTATCATAATGGAATAGATGCTTGCAAACCTCCAAACCACGAACCAATTAAGTTGTCAATTCTCATTGACTTCTTAAACACTCCACCAAATCCACAGAACAAGATATTTCATTTTCAGATCTCACCGGACCTATCTGTGTCACTCTGTCACCTTTGAACATCTACTAGAACTAGTTTTACTTAAGTGGCCATAACTTCTTAGATCTTCATGCGGACCTCTGAAATCTTTACTGGATCATCTTAAGACACATATCTACAAACCCTTTGATGCACATCCTCTGATCTTCATCTTATCTGGAATCTTTACCTCACTGTCTGCATTGTTCTTCTCTATTCTTGATAGGACTAATTTTCTCAATATCCTTAGCATACATCTCACTCAATCCTTATCATCAATGCAACAGGAATATGTTGACATCAATGACAACACCAGTTAGGCCCATACTTGCAACAATCTCCCCCTTTGTCATTGATGGCAACATATGATGTGAAAAATAGTTTTGACCATCAAGACAAGAACTTTTTCTCACTAACACAACTCCCCCTATCAACAACAACCATTCACATGTATTTTTTCCTTTACTTCTCCTCCTTTGATTAGCAACCACTTGTTTTTCACATGTCTTCTCTCCCCCTTTGACATCAATGGAAAAGGGCACATACTTGCACCAATTCAGAATCATACCAACTGCTCCCCCTGAGTGGTAGCTTCCCAAACATTAATCTAGACCACAAGATATGACTGCGAGATCCACCGAACTGATGCACATCAGTGCACCTTAATTCAGAACCAGAGGGGTAATAACCCCTAACTTCTCCCCGAGATACTCAAAAGAATCCTTATGAAGAGGTTTAGTAAAAATATCTACAATCTAATCCTTGGAAGGTACAAACTCCAATCTAACTTCATTCTAGTGAAACTTGATGGATATATGTTTAGTCTTTGAATCAACACCAGATTCTTTGAAATATTTATTGCACTTGAATTATCACAGAAGATTGTGATAGGTTCCTCATACTCCACTCTGATGTCTCTTAGCATTTGCTTCATCCACAAAACTTGAGTGCAACTACCTACTGCTGCAATATATTCTACTTCTATAGTGGACAAAGATATTGCCTCTTGTTTCTTGCTTAGCTAGGAAACCAATCTCTTCCCCAAAAAGAATGCTCCACCATTGGTACTCTTCTGATCATCCACATCTCCTACCCAATCTGCATCTCTATATGCATGAAGAGAGAAATCATGATCTCTAGGATACCACAGACCATACTTAACTGTCCCTTTTAGATATCTAAAAATCCTCTTGATTTCCATGACATGAAATTCTCTAGGATCAGTTTGGAATCTAGCAACAAGACCAACAACATTCATAATGTCAGGTCTAGTTTAAGTGAGATACAACAATCCTCCAATCATTAACCTGTACTTTTTTTGATCAACCTTAGGAGAGTCATCATCTTTGCTCAATTTACATTCATTTGCCATGGGAGTACTCATTGGTTTTTATTCTTCCATCCCAAATTTCTTCAACAATTCTTTCACATATTTGGTCTGAGAAATGAAGATTCCTTTCTTTGTTTGAATGGTTTGTAGACCCAAGAAGAAATTCATTTCCCCAAGCATGGACATCTCAAATTCACTTTTCATTTGATTTGCAAAAGTTTTGCACATACTATCTCTTCCTCCAAAAATAATATCATCAACAAATACTTCAACAATCAAGATATTTTCATGATTAATTTTGAAGTACAAATTACTGTCAGCAGTACCTTTGTTGAAACCAATCTTCAAAAGATGCTTACCTAATCTTTCATACTAGGCTCTTGGGGCTTGCTTGAGTCCATATAGAGCTTTCTTCAACTTGCAGACCATATCACCATGATCAGATAATTAAAATCCATCCGATTGCTCAATGTATACTTCTTCCAAGTCACCATCCAGGAAGGCAGACTTGACATCCATCTGATATACTTTGAAATCCTTGAAGGTAGCAAAAGCAAGAAATAATCTGACTACTTCAATTCTTGCCATCGGAGCAAAAGTTTCTTCAAAATCAACTCCTTCCATTTGAGAGTAACCCTTGTAGACCAATCTAGCTTTGTTTCTGACTACGTCACCAACTTCATGTTGATAACTGAGAGGGGGGGGTGAATCAGTTATCCTAATTATTTCCCTTAATGAACTTTCCTCTTAATTGAAGCAGCATAAAATCAAACACAAAACATTAACCATGAAATAAGAAACACATGACACAGTATTTTTGACGTGGAAACCCTGTTAAGGGAGAAAACCACGGGGTGATTAACCCAAGAATTATTCTCTGTTAGAAGAATAGGAAATTACAAAAATGGCACTTGCCAATTAGGGCTCACTGCCCGAGCACACTGCTCACAAGAGGCTCACTGCCTACAAGAAGACACACTGTCTTACAAAGTGATAAGAATCACAGTCTTGAACTGATTGGAAGCATCTGCATATGCTGGAGTTCAGTTCCGGTTAGGTTCAGTATACTGATCTGCTGCACTTCATCTTTCCTCTGTTCTTTAGTCTGCTATCCTTTCACATACCGGATCCTTCTTGCTACTTCTGCTCTACTCTGGACTTGTTCGCATATCTTTTTCACACATTCACACACTTTACAACTAAATCCATCCTCTATATATATCCGCACAAGTAATTTCATCATCTTTCTAGTCGGCATCCGGAACAGTCTAGTTTCTTACAAACTTAGTTCTGTCGGCTGAATCCTTGCTCACCAAGCAATGCGGATCAAGCATATACTTGTAGATATCATCAATTATGTCGGCCAAACATGATTCATGCCTCCGCAACCTTTATCATCATCTGTAACACATCCGGAAAGTAGTTTGATACTCAGTCAGTCAGTTCTTCCTCTGTTTTCACTGTCTCTCAGGAATCCGGTACTCAACTATTCATATCTTTTTCTTTGTCCATCTCCGGAGGCTAAATCCTTGGAATATACTACTCAAGATAGTCCTCTTGACTTCCCCAGATCCGCACTGTGCCAAGACACTTCCTCTGAGAGATCCGGACCAATCTGTCGGACCTTGCCACATGCTCTGTTCTTGTTCACCGGACCACAACAATCTTCAATCTGACTTCCGGTAGAGATATAACATGACTTGCGGATATGTGGAATGACCTTTGTTGCCATCAATGACAACAACCATGAATCCATATAGTGTCTCTTGCCAACAATCTCCCCCTTTGGCATTGATGGCAACACTTAGTGAAAAATGACTAAGTGTTTACACTATGCTCCCCCTTTGCTGATGCTCTGTCTTTATATACAATTTCCGGAACTCCCCCTGAGTTGGATTCCTCATTTTTCACTGCTCCTCACTCCCCCTTTGACATCAATGGCAAAGGGTAGGGTCCGCACACCAAAATTTTCAAAAATTCTCTATATATAGTCGTATATTTACATACTCACATATACTGCAGAATGTCTGCAAAGGATGTCTGCAGTTGAACCATTTCAGTAGCCCAACTTAGCTTCATTCTGTCCAAGATTGAAATGTGACCACTCAACAAGAATGCAAAAGCTTCTGCCCGCCTGAGATCTGTCGGATCTTTTGTATGGGCGGTGGTCTGGGCATCACTGATGGCCTCATGCATAGTTTCCAACTTAGGGACTATAATCCTTCTAAGTTCTCCCATCCGGTTGGTAATGTTCTTCCTCTCCTTCTCAAGATTCTTTATTTCATTCAAGACTGCAATAGTCTGACATTCTTGATTTATTATAGAGGAAGAGAGAGGATCAAAACTTTGAGATAAGCTTTGAAGCTTGTCCTGTTCCTCTTTTATTTTCTTGTCAATTGCTGCTGTTGCCTTTGACCAAGATATACAAAATTTGTAGATGTCACCGCCATCCTTAAGAGCATTTTCTAAGCTCTTTATTCCAATGCTTACAATCTTCCTATCCTTAGAGATTAAATCTAATATTTCAGAAAATCTCTTATCCAAAAATTCCTTCCGGACCTTGTCTTCAGCTGATTTTTCTAGAGAATTAAAATGTGTATCAATACTGCTGACTAAGGTTTTTAGATTACCGGAAGTGGAGGCTGTCGGATCTATTTGGATTGATGGCATGATCTTTACAAGTACTCCGGAAGCAGCCTCTATCAACTCACAGTCCTCCATATGAGACTTTAGGAGCTTTTCATTTGCCTTGGCATTTGCAAATGAAGCTATCTTCATTGTTTGTACCGGAGAGAGAGAGTCAAAATCAAATGGACCTTTTAGAAGCTCCGGTTCATCAATCTCTAGAGTTTCTTTGCTCAAAAATTGTTGAACAGTTTGTGCAGTGTCTCTTGCCGGAGACAGATGTTTCTTTTCTTCTGCAGTCTTAGAACTGTCAACCTCTTTGTCTGTCACCACTGCTTCCTTCTCCTGCAATTGCTCTTCTTCTTTGGATCCGGAGACTGTAGGGGAAACCGGAGGAGAGATGCTTGCTTGTTCATGGGTCACTTCTTCTGGAGCAGAGGGTCCCAAGTCCTCACTTGTCTGTTCAGGGCTCACTTCTTCCGGAACAGAAGATTCCAAGTCAGCAGCTGTTTCTGCACCTAGGTCCTCTACAACAGGAAGATTGAACCTTTTGAAGGCCTTCCGGAGGATCTCTTCTGTCTCTTGTGCCACTTTGTCAGTCTCACCAAGCATGAGCTGATTCATCCTGGCTTTACTTCTGAACTCATCTCTGCAGTCCTTGAAGATCATGTTCATTGTCTTGGGATCAATTTGAGGATATAGCTGAATAGCTATCTGCTCCCGGATCTCAAGATCTTTGGCATGAGCATTATTCTTTCTTACTTCCATTTCCTTCTCTAGGCTTTTAGGAATGAGAGATATGATCTCAATGAAAGCCTTATTGTATGTGTTCAGATATTTAACTGTGGCTTCCTGCAGAGTCTTTTGGTCTGCCTCACTGAAGTCATCATAGGATTCAGTCATTGGTTGAAGGTTTCCATCCACCGTGACCGACTTGATTATGCTCTCTAGTGACAGAGTGGGCTTTTCAACAGTTACCTCTGCCATTTCCTCCTTGTCTTGGCCTGTGGAGGGCTTACCGGATCCTTTCTTTTTCTGTTTCTTTACTTCTCTTACTCCTTCATCTGATTCTGTCTCCTCTTCATCCTTTTGGCTTTCATAAGCCCTTGATGCTTTTGTCTTGGATCTTTTACCGGATGCCTGGACTTCCGGTTTTGAGCTTTTGGTTGTGGAAGGTGCAGATCTCTTTGATGATCTGGTCCGGGTGGGGGTTTCAACCGGAGCACTTTCTTTGCTTTTCTCTTCTTCCTCAGCCTTTCTCCTCTTTTCCCGACTGGCATCAAGTGCCTCTTTTGAGATGCCTAGGCCTTGAGCAATGTGCTCTACTTCTTTTCTCACTTTTCTCTTAATCTCAGGTTCCCTGAGTTCTACATGTAATTTCACGCTCAGCTCCTCAAAGGTTCCAAACCTTTCTGCCTTAGGATCTTTGGGCTGACTTAGCATGTGTTGAACATGCAGCTCTACTATCTGTTCATCAACTTCATACCCCATGGGCATGATCCAGACAGTCCTTGGCTCCACTGCCTCCATTAGGCACTGATCAGTGTCAACCATAAAACATACTGAGTCCTTGTATTTCTCGATGAGAGACTGGGGAATTCTCTCTCTTGCTTGCATCATGCTCTGAAAGTTTTTGAAGTATCCCCATAGAGCTGTATTCCTCGCTTTTGCATCCCCAAGTCCATGCAGATAGTCTCTTATCTGGACTGCAACAGGTGTGTCATTCTGCCATACCCATCCACTTGTTCCGGGTAGCTCATTCATGAAGTAAAAGAAGAGACATACAATGAGAGTACCATACTTAAAGGAGTTCTTCTTGTCTTTCTTGATTTTCTGTACATTTTCCATCAATTGGCTTAGTAGTAGTTCACAAAGATCAAAATCTGCATTCTTTCTTAGCATTTCATATGCTGTGTATATTGCAGTTCCGGATACAGAATTCTCCCTGCTGGAGTGATAGATCTTGTATCCTATTATCATTGATGCATATTTGATATCCGGATCCGAAATATCTTCAATGGTCATTGCCCTCTTATCATATTTTGATCCGGTGGCCTCAGTTACAACGTTGTTCTTGACAGATTTGAGGATAGGTACCCCCCCGGAAGAGTATAGACCAGTTACTGCTCTAATTGCTTCTTTTGTGATCTTACAGGGTCTATCTAGCCAAAGGAAGTTGTCATGCATCCTGCTCAGTACATACCGGACCCATTCATCTTCTTCAAAGCTAGGGAAATGAATGAATTGCTCAAACTGTTTCTTCTGGATACCCTTATACTCTGGTTTGAGCTCAAAAGCATTATCTATCAGTTGCTTGTGATAGAGGTCTCTTAATTTGAATTCCCCAAATTCCTCAATGTTTGCGTGTATGTAAACCCTAATATCTTCAGTATGTAAGACTCCGTGGGGAACACTAGAGAAGGCTCCTAGTGGATCTACCTCCAAAGATTTGTAGGGATGTTTCTTGAATGAGGGGCGAGGTCTATCAGAGATCTTAACTATGTTTGGAGTAGCCATTCTTCAAAGATTTGCAGTGAGGCAATGAAAAACGAAGAATACCTTATGCGCCTTCGGTTTGCACGGAGTGGTTGGATTGATTTCTTTATGCAATAGCTTCGGCAGGAGATCCTTGGTGTGCTTGATGAACCTTGTTGCAGAGCTCCACTATTCGCTTCTTCTCAAGTGTAGAATGAGCAGATAACTTTTGAGAAATCCCTTATATTGCTCCGCAAACCCTAATATCTGTCTGCAATAAATGCTTCACCTGCATTATTCCGGTTTACCATGTCTGGACAGCTTGGAGTATCCCGGATTAGTCCTGATCACTGAATATCATCCGGATCTTTAAATCATGAATAAATCTAGGTAACATATTACAAGAACATCCCAAACACTCTGTCCAATCCGCAAGACAAGATCGTGCACTTCCGGATCTCTCCGGACCTTTTTGTAATCCTTTATCATACCGGAGCACCTCCCTGAACAGGTCTAACTTAGTCGAACACAGCTTCTTCATAACTCCATGCGGACCTCTGAAAACTTGACTGAGGCATCTCAGGACTTATATCTACAAACCATTTAATCCGCATCTTGTGCCACATCCGGCACAACTTGTTTGGCTGGGGGAACAGAATCTTCTTTGAGTCTCCCCCTGAGCCTGAGCTCATTTTTTAATTTCCGGAAGAAATATCAGCACCAGAATCTGGTGCGGATCCAACCTCTACATTCTCTGAGCTTTTCTTCACCCAAATCTTGCTCATCTGATTCCTAACTTCATCCGCATTCATCTTTTGTTTACCCTTGTCTTGATTCTGATTATACACCGGACCTCTTTTGTCCTGATTCTTGTTTCTGCAGACTTTAGCATTATGACCGGACCTATTGCAGATTTGGCAAATAACATTTCTTTGCATATTTAACTGATATCCCCTTGATCTGCATTGATTAGCCATATGACCTACTCTATTGCATGTAAAGCATCTACCTTTGAATGATTTGTTTACTTGCATAATTCTGCATTCATGGGATTTGTGTCCATACCTTTTGCAGTTGAAGCACTGTCCGGAGAAGGATGAGTTAATCTGATTCATTCTCATTCTGCACTGATTAGCTTTGTGACCAAAATGGTTGCAGCTGTGGCAGTATCCATTGAAGGATGGATATTTTTGAGCATTTGGCTGTCTTACCGGAGGTCTTCTAGGCCTGCTCCTTGGATTTTCTGATCCAAGATTCCTCTGACCGGATCCGGAGCTTTCTCCTTTCTCATATCCCAAGCCATACTTGTCATCTGTCCTCTTTTGACTTCCAAGAAGAATTTCAAGTTGAGCAGAACTTATCTTGAATTTCTCTTTATATTCATTTGCTGTTTGAAGGTCTCTTTTGAGAGAGGCAATTTGATCCTCAAGTTTTCCTTCATTATCTTTGGAATCTTCAAGATCAGATTCAAGGTGTCTGATAATCCTGTCCATCTGGTGGCATTCTTCTGATTTTTCTTTAAGAGATTGTCTTAGATTGTCTTCAGCCTTTCTTTTTTCTTCAATCTCTTGAGTAAACTTTATAGTTCCTGATTCCATTTCATGTCTTAACATAATGACTTCTTTTGATAACTTTTCACATAACTTGGTTTGCTCAGTTAATTCCTCACTTGTATTGCTTTCTTCACTTTGTCTTGCCAACTGTTGAAGCAGCTCCTTTCTCTTTTTCATAGAGAGACTTAATTTGTCTTTTAATTCTCTCATGAATTCATCAGCCTGTTTGAGTCTTTCCTTTAATTCACTGACTTCAGAATTTGACTGTTCAAGATCCTCAAGGGCAGTCTTGAGTTGCTCCCTTAAACCATATGCATCCATTTGAAATCCCAGATCTTCCTCAGGCTGTTAGGCTCTATTAGGAGGAACCCTGCTCTGATACCAATTGTTGATAACTGAGAGGGGGGGGTGAATCAGTTATCCTAATTATTTCCCTTAATGAACTTTCCTCTTAATTGAAGCAGCATAAAATCAAACACAAAACATTAACCATGAAATAAGAAACACATGACACAGTATTTTTGACGTGGAAACCCTGTTAAGGGAGAAAACCACGGGGTGATTAACCCAAGAATTATTCTCTGTTAGAAGAATAGGAAATTACAAAAATGGCACTTGCCAATTAGGGCTCACTGCCCGAGCACACTGCTCACAAGAGGCTCACTGCCTACAAGAAGACACACTGTCTTACAAAGTGATAAGAATCACAGTCTTGAACTGATTGGAAGCATCTGCATATGCTGGAGTTCAGTTCCGGTTAGGTTCAGTATACTGATCTGCTGCACTTCATCTTTCCTCTGTTCTTTAGTCTGCTATCCTTTCACATACCGGATCCTTCTTGCTACTTCTGCTCTACTCTGGACTTGTTCGCATATCTTTTTCACACATTCACACACTTTACAACTAAATCCATCCTCTATATATATCCGCACAAGTAATTTCATCATCTTTCTAGTCGGCATCCGGAACAGTCTAGTTTCTTACAAACTTAGTTCTGTCGGCTGAATCCTTGCTCACCAAGCAATGCGGATCAAGCATATACTTGTAGATATCATCAATTATGTCGGCCAAACATGATTCATGCCTCCGCAACCTTTATCATCATCTGTAACACATCCGGAAAGTAGTTTGATACTCAGTCAGTCAGTTCTTCCTCTGTTTTCACTGTCTCTCAGGAATCCGGTACTCAACTATTCATATCTTTTTCTTTGTCCATCTCCGGAGGCTAAATCCTTGGAATATACTACTCAAGATAGTCCTCTTGACTTCCCCAGATCCGCACTGTGCCAAGACACTTCCTCTGAGAGATCCGGACCAATCTGTCGGACCTTGCCACATGCTCTGTTCTTGTTCACCGGACCACAACAATCTTCAATCTGACTTCCGGTAGAGATATAACATGACTTGCGGATATGTGGAATGACCTTTGTTGCCATCAATGACAACAACCATGAATCCATATAGTGTCTCTTGCCAACACTTCATTCAGTTTATTCTAGAATACCCATTTAGTTCCAATCACATTCTTGTTTCTAGGTCTGGCAACAAGATCCCAAGTGTGATTTTTCTCAATTTGCACCAGTTCTTCCTCCATTGCTTTAGTCCAACTTTCATCATTGCATGCTTCATTCACTGTCTTTGGTTCAATCTTTGAAATTAGACAATACTCTTCTGAGTCTTGACAATCTTTCTTCTTGTTTGAACATGTTTCCTTTTATTACCTATGATCTGATCTTCAAAGTGATTCAGTCTTACATACCTAGGAACTTTGGGACCTTCTTGCACTTCTATTTCTTGAACCGGTTCATTCAAACTCATCTCTTCTTCATAGTTCACTAGATCAGTCTGAATCTGAATCTCAGAGGGGGCTTGGACTCCTTGGATCAGAAGACCATTCTGATCATCTTCATCATATTCATAAAACCTTGAGGGTTTTTCAATCCCTTCATCAACCTTCACATTTGTACTTTCTATAATCTTTCTCAATCTCTTGTTATAACACCGGTATGCTTTGCTTTGAGTAGAATAACCCAAGAAAATTCCTTCATCACTTCTAGCATCAAATTTGCCTAAATCTTCATCTCTCTTAATGTAACATTTGCTACCAAAAACTCTAAAATACCTCACAGTGGGAGTGATGCCAAACCAAAGTTCATAAGGAGTCTTACTAGTATTGCTTCTGATTTGTACTCAATTGAGAGTATAGATTACAGTGCTTATAGCTTCTCTCTAATAGATTTGAGGAAAATTTGCTTCCATCATCATGGTTCTAGATGCTTCTTGGATGGTCTAGTTCTTTCTCTCCACTACTCGATTCCATTGTGGTGTCCTAGGAGTAGACAACTATCTCTTTATTCCATGTTTCTCACAGAATTCTATGAACTCACCGGCTGTGAATTCTCCACCTCTATCAAACCTCAGACATTTCAATTTTAATCCAGTTTCATTTTCTACCATAGCCTTGAATATTTTAAATTTCTCAAGAGTGTCTGATTTCTCTTCCAGAAAAGTCACCCACATCACCCAGGAGTAGTCATCAATTAATAGCATGAAGTATCTATCACCTTACACACTTCTGATTCTTATCGAACCACATAAATCAGTATGAACTAAGTCCAATAATCTAGTAGAAGACTGTTCCTTACTTTTGAATGTGACTCTGCTTTGCTTACCCAACTGACATTATTTGTACAAGCTATTAGTAGGTTTCACAAGTCTTGGAAGATCTCTTACAACTTGAGTGTTGCTTATCTTGATGATATTATCAAAATTCACATGACACATTCTCCTATGCCACAACCAACTCTGATCAATTTGAATGAATAAGCAACTTTTACCAGTACCAACCAAGCGAAAGATATTACCTTTAGTTTGAGTACCGGATGCACACTCTATTCTAAAACTTTCAAAGATCTTACATTTTCCATTTTTGAATTGGAGATCATAGCCTTTGTCCACCAACTGTCCAACACTGAGAAGATTGTGCTTCAGGCCTTCAACATATAGTACATTACCAGTCTTGTTCTTTCCATAAAAAGAAATAGTTCCTCTAGCTCTGATTCTACCAGCAGAATTATCACCAAATTTTACCACTCCTCCTTCATACCTTTCCAAATCTATGAACTTATTTTTGTCACCTGTCATATGGTGGGAGCATCCACTGTCAATGACCCAATCATCCTTTTCTTCAGCTTGGGCAGCCAGAGATCTTTCTACAACTTTATGATTGATAGATTTAGAGGGTATTGGATCTTCTTCCTTGATGACAATAAACACCCAGTCACTTCCGGATTTGTTTCCTATCTCTTATTCATCATCTATTACTCCTTCATTATCATCATCTTCATGAACATAGTAACAATTCTTCTGGAACCTTAATTTGTTAGGGTTTGGCCTTGAAAATCTTTGCAGACACCTTGAGGCAAAATGACTAATCTTATTACAGTTAAAACACTTAAAAGACAATTTCCCCTCATACATATCGGAACCTCTTGGCAGTCTTTTTGCAATAAGGGATTCAAGTTGAGCAGCTTCTGCTTCATCTTCTTCCAGGTCTTTTCTTGCTTTCTCATACCATGATAGTTTCTTTGAAGAGTTCTCTCTCAGATCAAACTTTTGTTTTCCTTTAATAGAGGCACTAGCTTTGAATGTAGATTCAGTCTTGGGGGGGCATCTCCAAACTCAGTCAATTCAAATGTAGCCAATTTACCAACCAATTGATCTCTTGTGATACCTAAAATAGATATGAATTCTTCAATAGCAGCAACCTTGTACTTGTAAGAATTAGGAAGGGATCTGAGAACTTTACCAACAATCTCATCTTCATCCAAGACTCCACCAACACATCTAATACCACAAACAAGCTCATTTACTCTTGGCATAAATGTAGTGATATTTTCATCTTCTCTCATCTTCAAATTTTCAAATTTTCCTTTCAGGCTTTGTAGATTGGCACATTTAACATACTTGTCTCCTTCATGCACAAGTTCCATTTTTTCCCAAATCTCAAAAGCAATTTGTAGGTTAACAACATTTTTTAGTTCTAAATCAAACAAGGCACTTAGAAGAGCTTCTTTAGTCCGCAAATTGTTTTCAGCATCTCTGATTTCATCTATGGTTTTCGGACCATTCTGTGGAGGAGTATACTTCTTTGAAGCCATGATCCAATACTGCATTCCCATACATTGCAAGTGAAATTCCATGTGACTTTTCCAAAGAGTGAAATTGGTTCCATCAAACCTCAGACTATCCTTCTTGTAGGATGACATCCTAGATCTCCTCAGGCAGTTAAGCTCTTTTAGAGGAACTTAGCTCTGATACCAATTGTTAGATTTAGGATAGATAACTGAGAGGGGGGTGAACCAGTTGTCCAAAACTTTCTTCCAATTAAACACTTAAATCCACTTTGCAATTTAGTAGCATAATAATAAATCAATCATGGAAGCATAATGCATTAAATCAAGAGTAGAAACACATTAACACATAAGACACCAAGATTTTGACATGGAAAACCTAGTTAAGGGAAAAACCACGAAGTGATTAACCCAAGATTGTATGCTCTGTTAGAAGAATAGAAAGAACAAAATAGCACATGCCAATTAGGGCTCAATGCCTAAGCACACTGCTCACAAGAGGCTCACTGCCTACAGGAGACACATTGCCTATAGAATAATAAGTATTACATACTTGAACTAAAGAATAGCATCTTCACCATGCTTGAGTCAGTTCCATTTAAGCCCAATACTTCTACTCTACTTTTCTCTCCTCTGCTCTTTACCACACTCTCATCTCCACAAGACACTTTTGAAATGACTTTACAATTCCTTATTTATGTAAGACATCAACTTAGAGATAATCATCCAAGTCGGTATACATTACAGAGCAAATACATAAATACAACATGACTAGTTACAAAAAGACTTCATGCGGATCAACACATTGTCGGACACATATATCTGAGACTTTAATCTTCATTTAGGAACACGCCAATCTTCACATAACATCTTCAAGACCATCCACAGGATGTGTAACTTATCTAGTTAGCCAAACTTAGGAAGAACACCATCATCCAAAAGTTATTCTTCAATTGTGAGCTCAAACTCCAATGCGGACCACCAACACAAACTGGACACGATCCAAAGACCTCCACAAGTTTTCCTAAATCACCAAGAACATCCACACTACATCTACTTACTAAAATCCTTCTCTCCTTCATCTGGAACCTCAAGAACACAATCTGTCATCACTGTCATAATGGAATAGATGCTTGCAGACCTCCAGACCATGAACCAATTAAGTTGTCAATTCTCATTGACTTCCTAAACACTCCACCAAATCTGCAGAAAAAGATATTTCATTTCTGGATCTCACCAGACCTATCTGTGTCACTCTGTCACCTCTGAACATCTGCCAAAACTGGTTTTACTTAAGTGGCCATAACTTCTTTAGATCTTCATGCGGACCTCTAAAATCTTTACTAGATCATCTTAAGACACATATCTACAAACCATTTGATGCGCATCCTCTAATCTTCATCTTATCTGGAATCTTTACCTCACTGTCTTCATTGTTCTTGTATGTTCGTGATAGGACTAATTTTCTCAATATCCTCAGCATACAGCTCATTCAATCCTTATCATCAATGCAACAGGAGTATGTTGACATCAATGACAACACCAGTTAGGCCCATACTTGCAACATTAACAACATATCATCAACATACAATGCAATAATGAGAATGCGATCATTGTCAAATTTGTAATACACACAGTGATCTGATTTCAATCTCAGATATCCAATCAACAACACAAAGGCATCAAACTTCAAGTACCACATCCTAGGAGACTACTTCAAACCATACAAAGACTTTTTCAACTTGCAAACCAAATTTTCTTTACCTTTCTCTATGTAATGCTCTGGCTGTGACATGTAAATCTCTTCCCCCAAATCACCATGAAGGAATGTTGTCTTCGCATCCATCTGCTCCACCTCTAAGTCATAAGTTGCTGCAAGAGATAACAAGAACCGAATAGATGTCATCTTTGTAACAGGAGAGAAAATTTCACCATAATCAATTCCATCAACTTGTGAATACCCCTTTGCATCCAATCTGGCCTTGTACTTTTCAACACTACCATCTGCACCAAATTCCTTCTTGAACACCCATTTGCATCCAACAGGTTTCTGTCCATCAGGCAAAGGCACCAAGTCCCATGTTTTATTCTTTTATGAAAAATCCATCTCATCTTCCATGGCCTCCTTATAGGAACCTCCATCTTTCATGCCCATAGCCTCTATCATAGTTCTAGGCTCATCAGTGTTAGTAAGCAAGGCAAAAGCACAACTAGAATCAAGTAATGAATAACCAAACCTATCAGGTTGGTTCCTTGTTTGTGTAGACCTCCTCAATGGCTAAGGTTGAGGTTCTACTTCTTCTTCTGAACTTTCAGAGCTGCTAGAGCTCTCCTCATCATCAAGTCTCACAGGGTTTGTTGATTCATTCTTCTCATGGGTAGAAGGAAACTGAACCACATCTTCTTTCTTTTCTATCTATTCTAGTTGTAGAACAACAAAAGAAGGTGTTAGCTCTCTAAAGATAACACTTCTTCTATACAACACTTTTTCATCCATAGGATCCCAAAGCTTGTATCCTTTCACACTGACTCCATAGCCAATCAAAATACACTTAATAGCCTTGTTCTCCAATTTAGATAGTTTCTCCCTAGGCACATGTGCATATGCCTCACAACCAAAAACACAAAGATGTCTAACTGAAGGATTCTTACCAGACCACACCTCCATAGGTGTCTTACCAACAAGAGCTGATGTAGGAGACCTGTTTACCAGGTAGCAAGTAGTGGCTACAACTTCAGCCCAAAACTTTTGTTTGAGGCTTGCTCCACTAAGCATACTCCTAGTCTTCTCCATCAGTGTCATGTTCATCCTCTCTGCAACTCCATTTTGCTGCGGGGTGTATGGAGTTTTCTTATGTCTTTCAATCCCTTTCTCTTTATAGAACTTATCAAACTCTACTGAACAAAACTCACCACCATTATCAGTTCTCAAACACTTAATCTTTTTACTAGTCTAATTTTTAGCAAAGGCTTTAAACTCTTTAAACCGACTAAAGACTTCAGTTTTGCTTCTAATAAAATAAAACCATGTTCTTCTACTATAATCATCTATGAAAGATACAAAATATATAGATTTGCAGATCGAAGGAACATTAATAGGACCAAACACATCAGAATGAATAAGATCCAATACACCAGAAGACTTGTGAGAACTAGAGTAAAACTAAACACGGTTTTGCTTTCCATATACACAATGTTTGTAAAAGTCAAACTCAAGATCACAATCATTTAACCCCTCAATGAGGTTTTTATTTTTCAGGGTTCTAAGACCCTTCTCACCAATGTGGCCATATCTCAAATGCAATAACATAGTCTTTTCAGCAAGAAGTTTAACTTCCAAAGCATGTGCACTACCATCAAAATGTGTTACAATAGATTTCTTTGCTACTCATTCAGATGGTGGGGATGAAGTGACTGCAACTCTTTTCTTCGAGTTAAAAAAACTATTGCACTATGAAGTGCATGCCTCCAGCTAGAACATAGTACCTCTCTGAGTACCCTTTACAAGCACCATAGATCCTTTAGTCATCTTGCATACATCCTTCGAAAAGACAACCTACACACCTGGATCATTCAACATACTTATAGAAAGAAGATTTTGTGCCAAGCTTGGGATGTGCATAACCCCAGTGATCCCCTTCACTCATCCATTAGGGAATCAGATTGAGACTCTTCCATGACCAACAATCTTCAGATGAGAATTGTCACCCAGGTACACTCTTCCACCATCAAACTCTTCATACTTCATGAACTAGCTTCGATGTGAGGTCATGTGGAATGATGCACTAGAATCAATCAACCATACATCATCAGATGCATGGGTGGCCAAGGATGCAATGAAGGCATCACCATCATCTTGAGATTTGTCAAAATCTGAATCTAGGATGTTCTTTTTCTTCTTTTTCTTTTCTTCCTTGCATTCCTTTCAAAAATGTCTAATTTTTCCATAGTTCCAACAAAGAGCCTTGGACTTTCCAGGAGATTTGGATCTCCCAAGGGATTTGGATCTACCCTTCTTAGCTTTCTTATCCTTCTTTTTCCCTTTCTCCTTAGGTCTTATACGAACTGCAAGAGCCTCTTTGGCTTCCTCCGAAGACTTTCTCTGTATCTCTTCAAATAATAGCAAAGATATCACTTCATCCATTGTGAATGTGGATATGGTGCTCCCAATAGCCATAACAAGATGATCCCATGAGTCTGGCAAAGAACAAAGCAAGGTCATACAACAATCCTCCTCCTCCATCTTCACACCAACTGAAGTCAATTGAGAAATTAACATGTTGAAGGAATTTAGGTGGTCTACAATAGATCCTCCATCCTCCATCTTCAGAGAATACTTCTTTCTCAGAAATTTTTTTTTCACCAGGGACTTGGCTTGATAAACATCTCCCAACTTCTTCCAAAGGTCTTCTGTGCTCTTCTCCTCATGGACATTTAACATGACAGAATTAGCTAGACTAAGTCTTATGAGACCCTTAGCCTTCTGATCTTTGAAACCCTAATCAGTTTGTGCCATTGCAGCTGGTTTTACACCGGATATGGTTTCCCATAGGTCATGATCAACAAGCATGTCTTCCATCTTAAGTTTCCATAACTCAAAATTAGTGCCATTGAATTTCTCCACCTCTAATCTTCTGGATGTGCTTGCCATCTCTTTCCTACAATAAGATTACAAAATACTCACACAAAGCTCCCACTCAACCTAAGATTAGCTCAAAAAACCCCTACCCTACAACTAGGACCAAAGGTGATCAAGCTCTGGTACCAACTAAAAGGAAGCTAGGTGTGCAGAAATCGCTTTCTACACTAATCTAATGAGGAAAGATGAGTGTAAATTAATTTTAATCTTTACAGTTACAACAATGTTAACCCACTAATAGAGATATTGTAGCAAACACATACACAAGAATGTAAGACAGAAGAAGAGAGAGACAAGATATACGTGGGGAAAATCCTTACAGGTGAAAAACCCCACACTCCAAAACACAACTCAAATGTATTCCGTAAACAATGCAGGTTACAATACAGTCATAGAGCCAATGCTCTTGTAGGAGTCTTCAACACTCGTATCTAGAGACAATTCAATAGCATAATAGTACATGTCAATCACATAATACATCTCCTCTCCAAAGCACCTGTTTATATAAAAAATTCAAGGCAAAAAATGGCTCTACATTGGGATGGGCATCCAACATGGCCCAATGGCCCAAAACCCAAACCTATGGACACTTTTCCAACACTGTAGGATGTTCCTAACACTTGTCAAGTCACCCCATCCCAAAGAGGTCACCTATTCCCAATTTGGGTAATGACAGATGCTCTTACGACTCTTACAACCATCATAGAATCCGTCATAGTTGTCATAACTTATAGTTGTAAGAGAATTTGTCATAAATAGGCTATAAATAGCATATTCTCTTACAACATGTCATAACCCTCCTTGGGGCGACCAAAGATGCCTTTTTCAAGATGCCTTGTGACACATGTCTTCACCTGTCATAGAATCTTCCATTTACGACTCTTACACATCATAGATTTGTCATAGGAATCTGTCATGACCATTTTGGTCAATATTCCCTTACACACTATACAAGATGCCAACACATGGCAAAATATTCCTACCACTAAGTGGGACGCCTATCTCCTCATGTGAGGACAAATTTACATGTGGTCATATTCCATGTAGGAGACACATCATTGTGCCAACTCCCACAGATGACAACATAGGATTTGCATCCTAATTACATAATAGGCAATAAATAAATAAATAAATACAATGAAATAATACAAAGAATTACCAAGGTTGAGACACCTTAATTCCCAATAGGTAACACATTCTACAACCTTTGAAACAGTCTCCAAGGTTGGCAAACATACAAAACTCAAATTAAGTTTGGACCTAAACATTCTTGCAAAGTAAAGGAATGAAGGTAGAACATTTCATAGCTTATCTCAGACTTAAATACATCTTCACATGCTTCAACATGCTTCCTCAATCCATGAAGAACATCCACAATTAGTGTTAACACCCTATTCGACTAAACTTGTGCAAACACTAAGAACCCAACCATAGCTTGCAAACCAAGCACAAGCCTTTAACATAATTTGGAAACATCCATGAACAACATGAAATCACTTGGGAGCCAACAAGTCTAGCTACAACAAATCTCACTTGAAGACAGTTCATAGACTACTCACATCTAGCACTGCCAAGCTTTGCTAGTCAAGAAAACTACATTCTGGAGCATCAAATCACAAGTCCTTTGGATAGAACATAGATATAGACCTTATGAACAGTTGTCCAGAACTGTAAGACCAAAAACTAAACTGCAGAGAAATACGGAGTAAAATACTTTCTCCCAGTCACACTGCAAATACTACTAGGCATAGTCTTCAAACTGGTGAACATAACTTTCAAGACACAACGTTTCAGACCACCAAATTATGGATTTAACATCTTCAACCACTTCTCTAAAATATATCAAAACATCACACTCCAGTCTTCAACATAGAATAAGCGCGGGGCAAAAACTCAAACAGTATCCTATAAGCCAGAATTCTTCTTCACAACATTGTGTTTAGTATTTATCAAATTTTCTCAAAAGCACTTGGAAACCCAACAATAAGAACAATATGTTAACATCATTAGCACTTCTACAAGTCATTCATATTAGATTAACACAATAACTCAACCAATGAACAATCAACAACATTAGAAGATACAGTTGAGACCAGTGACAACACAAGCATGTTGACATCAATGACAACAATGGTTAGCACATACTTGCAACAATCTCCCCATTTGTCATTGATCCAGAAACATATGATGTGAAAATTTGTCATGACACAATTCTACACTAATCTCATTCTCCCCCTTTCTTTTATACATCTTACTCTTCCCTTGTTTTTCACATGAACTTTCTCCCCCTTTGACATCAATGGCAAAGGGTGAGACACCTTTTTCAATCTTTCTCCCCCCAAAATAAGATACTGCACATACTTGCACTGATCTCAACTACTCTGAACCATCCTATACCAAATCTTACTCCCCTTGACTATAACAATTTTTAATTCCACTACCTGCTCCCCCTGAGAGGTAGCCTCCATCATTAGTCTAGAAAAGAATGATTTCTAAATCATACTGGACTAATGTACTTCCTTATGGATCTAGTTCAAGGAAGGAGGGGCAATAACCCCTAACTTCTCTTGGAGATACTCAAATGTATCCTTAGCAAGATCCTTGTTGAATATGTTAGCAACTTGATCTTTTGTAGGCACATACTCAAGCTTCACTTCTTTCTCTGCAACCTTCTCTCTTAGAAAGTGATACCTAATAGAAATATGCTTTGTCCTTGAATTCATCACTGGATTCTTTGAAATGTTAATGGCACTAGTATTATCATAGAAAATAGGAATTGGATCATCATACTCAACTTTGATATCCTTTAGAGTTTGTCTCATCCATAGCACCTGTGTGCAACATGATGATGCTACAATGTACTCTGCCTTTGTAGTAGATAAGCATACTAAATCCTACTTCTTGCTTTGCCATGACATAGCTCTATCTCCAAAAAAGAACACACCACCACTTGTACTTTTCCTATCATCTACACATCTAGCCCAATCAGCATCTGTGTAGGTGCTTAGGGTAAAGTCATTGTTCTTAGGATACCACAAACCATGGTCTAGTGTGCCCTTCAAATACCTAAATATCCTCTTTACTGCAATGACATGTGACTCTCTAGGATATGCTTGAAATCTAGCCACAAGATAGACTGCATGCATGATATTTGGTCTGGTAGTAATTAGGTATGGAAGTCCTCCAATCATTGATCTATATTTTCTTTGATCATCAGCCTTAGGGGATTCATCATTTTTGTTCAACTTGCAACAAGTTCTCATGGGAGTACAAACTAATTTAGATTCTTCTATTCCAAACTTTTTCAACAACTCCTTGACATACTTTGATTGTGAAATGAAAATACCCATATCTGTTTGATTAATTTGCAGCCCAAGAAAGAAGTTCATCTCACCACACATTGACATCTCAAATTATTTTTGCATCTCATCTGCAAAGTTCTTATACATACCTTCATTTCCACCAAAGATTATATCATCCACATAGACCTCAATAATCAAGATTTGATCTTTGCTTACCTTGATGTACAAATTACTGTCTATAGACCCTTTACTAAATCCCTACTGCAACAAATACATGTCTAACCTAGCATACCAAGCTCTAGAAGCTTGCTTTAGTCCATACAATGCTTTCTTCAATCTGCATACCATATTTGGTTTGTTTGATAACTAAAATCCATCCAATTTCTTTGTATATACTTCCTCTTCCAACTCACCATTAAGAAAAGAAAACTTCACATCCATTTGATATACTTTGAAATCCTTGTGTGTTGCATAAGCTAGAAAAAACCTAATAGCTTCTAGTCTTTCCACTGGAGCAAAAGTTTCCTCATAGTCTATTCCTTCCACTTGTGAGTAGCCTTTGCATACAAGTCTAGCTTTGTTTCTTACCACTTCTCCATTCTCAATCAACTTATTTTTGAAAACCCACTTTGTTCCAATCACATTCTTATCTATAGGTCTCAAGACAAGTTCCCAAGTTTTTTTCTTTTCAATTTGCATCAATTCTTCTTCCATTTCCTTGACCCAATGTTCATCTTTACATTCTTCAGTAACTGTCTTAGGTTCAAACTTTGAAAGTAAATAGAGATTTACCTATTCTTCTACAACTCTTCTTCTTGTCAAAACTCCTTTGTTTTTATCACCAATGATTTGATCCTCTAAGTGATTCATTTGCACATACTTGGGGGTTTTAAAAACTCTTTCCAGAGCTTCTTCTTCATCAATCTAAACTTCCTTGTCTTTGTCTTTCTCAACTTCTTTTGTATAAGTAGACTCATCTGATTCATATCCATTTAGCTCTGAGATTCTATGAATATCTTCATCTACCTTCACATTTGCACTTTCAATAATCTTTCTCAACCTTTTGTTGTAGCATCAGTAATCTTAGTTTTTGGTAGAGTACCCAAGGAATTTTCCTTCATCACATCTAGCATCAAACTTTCCTAACTCTTCATCTCTTTTGATATAGCATTTGCTTCCAAAAACTTTGAAATACTTGACAGTAGGAGTTCTTTCATACCATAGCTCATAAGGTGTCTTTGTTCCATTTGCTTTGAATTGCACTTTATTCTGAATGTAGACAACAGTGTGAATTTCTTCTTTCCAATATACTTCTGATAGGTTTTCTTCCTTGATCATTGTTCTAGCAGCTTCCTAAACTATTCTATTCTTTCTTTCAACTACTCCATTTTGTTGAGAAGTTTGGGGGGCAGAAAACTATCTCTTTATCCCATGTTCTTCACAAAAAGAATTGAATTCATTTGAAGTAAACTCACCACCTATGTCAGACCTCAAACACTTGATTCTCAAATCCATTTCATTCTCAACCATTGCTTTGAATGCCTTGAACTTGACTAGGGCTTCTGATTTTTCTATAAGAAAAGTAACCCAAGTCATTCTTGAATAATCATCAATAAATAGCATGAAATAACTGTCACCTTGTAGAATTCTTATTCTTGTAGGACCACACAAGTCTGTATGCACCAACTCTAGTAGATCAGTATAGGTTTGTTCTTTTCTCTTGAAACTAGTCTCTATTTGCTTCCCAAATTGACATTCTTTGCAAATAGAATTAGCAGGCTTCATAATCTTAGGTAGGTCTCTTACAACTTAAGCTAAGATTATTCTCACCAAATTATCTAAGTTAATATGACACATTCTCCTATGCCATAACTAGCTTTCATTTGTCTAATCCAACTAACAACAATTATCAGTACCTTTCAATTGATAAACATTACCATGAGTCTTCTTACTAGGAACAATTATTGTTCTGGAACTTTTCCTTATCTCACATCCATTATCCTTAAACATTAGATTGTATCCTTTTTTACACATCTATCCAACACTTAGAAGATTATGCTTCAAGCCTTTGACATAAAGAACATCATCTATATTATGCTTGCCATCAAAAGTAATTGACCCTTTTCCACAAATCTTAACAGCTACATCATCACCAAATCTAACTAGTCCCCCATCATACTTTTCCAATTTAACAAACTTACTCTTATCTCCTGTCATGTGATTTGAACATCTGCTGTCAATGATCCATTCATCCTTTTCCTTTCTAGCATGAAATGCAAACATCACTTTTTCTTCTCCCAGACTTCCTTCCTTCACACAGCTTGCAAGGTTAGTAGAAACAAGTAATTATTTTAGGGCAATAAACAAGCATTCACTAGCATTATCATCCACAAAATTAGATTCATCATCAATTACACCATCATCATCTTTAATATAGTAACTTTTCCTTACCATCTTACCATTACCTTCTCTATTCTTAAAGGCTCTATCGGGACATCTTGAAGCATAATGATCAATCTTACCACAACTAAAACATTTGAAAGGTAACTTACCTTGAACTTTCTAGTTCCCTTTTTAATTCTTCTTACAAAGTTTGCCTCAATCTCATCAAAGTATTCCTCATCTGACTCCATAGCATACTTATTTGATTTATGAGTATTTGGCCTTAAAAGCAATCTCAACTTTCACAGGATCGTTAGGAGTACCAAATTCTCTCATCTCAAAAGAAGACAGTTTACCAAGCAATTGATATTTTGAAATCTTGTCCATATCTTGTAATTATTCAATGGTAGATACTTTATGACTATATCATTTGGGAACTATTCTAAGTATCTTATTTACAACTTCTTTATCATCCAGCGTTCCACCAAGACCTTTGATGTCATTGACAACTTCATCAATATTCTACATATAGCTTGTTATGTTCTCATCTTCAGACATCTGCAAAGTTTCATATTTGGACTGCAAATTTTGCAACTTGGCTTTCTTGACAGATTCATCACCTTCATAGATATTCTTCAATTTATCCCATATCTTATGTGTAGTTTCCAAATCCAAAACTTTTGCCAGTTTAGTGTTAGATAGAGCATTTAGTAGAGCATTTCTAGATTTACCATTAGTCTCATAAGTCCTAATCTCAGCTGTAGTCTCAAGACCATTTTCAGGTATAGTGTATTCCTTTTGAACCATTCTCCAAAAATCATAACCAAGAGAAAGAAGATAACTTTGCATTCTTACCTTTTAGAAGGCATAGTGAGATCCATCAAATTGAGGAATGTCTTTCTTGTGCATCATCCTAGATCTACCTTAAGCTATGCTGACCCCATTTCAATACCTCCAAAATTAAAACTTTTGTATTGAAATAACAAGTCTACTCACATATCAAGGCCTTTTGTCGAGTCACCTTTTCAGTTTCAAGTTGTCAATTTCACATACTTCATGCATCAATCATGATGGCAATTCAGCGTTGAGATGCCGCATTCTACTTTGTTCATATTGTTACCATGCATTGGACTTTGTATAGTGGCGTCATTCTAAAGGAATATTAACCATTATTTCACTCAAGTTCCAAGATGCACCTATCCAGTTTGAGGCATTTTGTAAAAGTAATTAAATGTGAAGATTTATAGCAGTTGGGGCAAAATCCTCTTACAAGGATGTTACTAAGTTCAATTCACCAAATGTGGCAAGTTTTGAGATCAATATGCTTCATGGTTCAGGAGATTTTAAACTTTCAATTTTCTGTCGGCAATATGTGGAAACGATTAAAATAGGAGTTTTATGGTGGTTGGAGAAAAATGGCTTTATGATGGGTCTCTTATCCTCATCATTAACAGTGTGGCAAGATTCTGTAAGAAAATATCAATCATGTCAAAAGTTATCCCTATATCTTTGTTTGCCAGGTTAGGAGGATTTGTCAGCCAAATTTTGTGAAATGATGAAGCCCAAACTCACTCTTTGTTCACATTTTAAATCATCTTCTGGAGTAACAAATGCACATGAAAATTTTCGTAACCTTGATAATGTGCAATTCACACCACCAACGAAGTCATTTTGGAACCGATAGGTGATTGTGAAAAGCACGAGTGTTTATTATGAGTAATTGTTAGTTCAAGATTACATTCCAAATGCCGATAAAGATAAAACAATTAGAAATGTGGTAAATTCAGAAGTGGTGAAGTTGTGAGAGCATGCCATAAGCTGATATGTGTGTATTTGCTACCTAAATGTGAAAAGATTAGAAAGCTATGGGATTTTTCTCCTTTAACTCTACTCTTCTGAGAGTACATAAAGATTATACTATATCAACACTTTAAAGAGGCTACAAAAATAGGTACAAAAATCTGAAATACATTGTGTTAGATGTTTTAAAAGGTTGGAAGCTTATTTAAATTGCTCACAAAGCCTTGTAAAAAGAGATCCCTTCCTTGATTAGGTGTTTAAGTCAGTTTTAGGAATTCATTAGACCTTTAAAAAGGTTCTCAAAGCTCATTAAATTGTTGACAAAGACTTGTAAATGAAAGTAATTTGTTCCTTCATCAGCCATGCAGATTGGTTTTAGAACTTTAATCGATTCTTTACAAAACTTTTGAAAGTGCCTTAAAATCTCGATGAAGGACTAGCAATGTTTATTCTTATGGCTAATGAGTTTTGAACTTTGGCATAGTGGAAAGTTGAAATATATTTGAAAGTTGCTTCATAAAGTGTTCCCAAATGCCGAAAAAGGAAGAGTTGGTTATTTTAACTGCCTATGCTGATCATATTTGTTGAGAAAGATTTTTGAAATCACCAATGAAGACTATTAGAACAAGTAGTTATTATAACTACTTTTTAACTAAAACCTATGTTCAAATGATATCAAAAACTTTAGACAAATGCCATTAGTAAGTGTAAAATCAGAATGCACCACCTTCGCCAGCATTCTCCCTGCCCGTTCCATAGAAGCATACAAAAATAGAGAATTTTGTGAGATATTATAGATCGAAATGCTCTGGAAGATATGTATGCAAAATGGGGAAGTGTAGACTAGGCGTATAAACTATTTGATAGCGTGCCTCAAAGAGATGTCATTTCATGTTACATTTAAGGAAGTATAGATGAAGGCACATGAACTATTTGATAGGCGGCCTCAAAAGAATCTACTACCGTGAAATGCGATTGTAGGATATACATACAATGGATCTGTTGAAAAAGATATAGAAACTTTTGAGCAAATGCAATTGGTGGATGCAAAACCAAACCCTGCCGCCATGGAACTCTAGAATAATGAGAAGACATAATGAAAGTCTAATTTTTGTCAGACGTTATACTTCAAAATTCATTGGCAGCCATATATGTAAATTAGCTTGAGAAGTTTGGAAATAAATCTAGAGGGCCTGATATGAGATGTGGAGGCTCTGAGAGTTAGACTTGCACTAGTAGAATGTATTCAAGATTGAAAGGAAATCAATACTCACATCCCTCAATATGTAGAGAAGCCAAGGTATCAACGTCTATCAAATTATAATCGAAAGCAAGTTATGATTTCTAGAGGCATAAACTAAGCACACGAAAAGTTTTCAAGGGCACGTCTCAAATGAGAAATGTCACCTCATGGCCTCCAATGGCAGAGAAAATGTGCCAAATGGTTTGTTTAAAAGATCTTAAAGATTTTGAACCAAATGTACATGGAAGGTGTAAATCTAAATTTTGCAGTCTTTGCATAGCAAGGCATTTGAACCGTTTCATATACTGTCTCAATGAAATGGCTTTGTGGACTACAATGATTGTGGAATGTTCACAAAATGGATTTGTGGATAATCCTTTAGAATCTTTCAAGAAAATACTCCTTGCAAGCATAAAGAAGAACTCCACAACCTTTTCCAATACCCTTGCAGCCTTCCCTTGAAACAAGGGTTAGAAATCCATCAAAAAAAATAAACGATAAGGGGTTTTTATTGCATGTTGTTGCATGCTAAATGTTGATACATAGACAAGCTATCTAAGCTATATGATAAATGATGTCATTTCATAATATGTGATGATTGCAACATGTGCATGCAAAATAGATCCTTTGTGAAGAATTTGAAAACTTGAAACAAAATGTAATTCAAAGGTGTAAAGCTAAAGTCTATAACATTTGCAAGAAGGCTCAAATCTTGTACTAAAATGGGTGCTTTGAAATAGGGTACAAGTGCCATCTTAATTCAAAGTTCTCTGGAAAACTAGTTTACAAAATGTGGAAGCATATGCAGAGCATGTGAATAGTTTGACAAAATGGCTCAGAGAAACATGGTTTCATGGTATGCGATGATTGCAGAATTATACAAAATGGATTTTCTATGGAAGGTTTTATCAACTTCAAAGCTGATGCAAGTATGAAGATGATATTCCTCAACCCTCCCCACCTCGGCCTCTTATTGCTACTCTCTTTGTATCAGTGACTTTTGAGCAGGGTAGGGACATCTGTCCAAGCATAATGGAAGCAGGATTTTTGTCAGATTTATGATAGTTGGAATACATTATGGAAGAGATGTATGCAAGAAATGCCTTAGAGAAATACGTTCTCATGGACTGCCACAACTGCATGACATGATTTGGGAACTTTTCATCTATGAAACATCAAAACATTATGATTTTAACAATTGGGACCCTCCATTCAGTGCTATGTTTCATCTCCAGCTTTAGAAATGGTTTGAATTAGTCTCTAATGGAAAAATTCATATCCATAATTTGAGATTTGATAAAGACATTATGACATTTATGCATATAACTATATTTGGGCTTGGACAAAGGTGTTGTAGATTGAATGACCTACCCCTCAACACCTTTTGAACAATGCTACACCAGAATGCTCAAAGTAATATACATGCAAGTGCATGAATGTTGTGTGGGATATAGAAGGACCTATTATCAAAGGTTGTGGCTTATCTCAGGGACCTGAATGTGTAAAGCATTTAATATGTAATCTCAAAGATATTGTGGAAGCCGTGGCTTGACCAAAGAAGGAATGTAAATCACTGAAGACATAATGTGGAATGCCATGACAACAATATGTACACAAAATGCATTTGTTAAATGAGCATTAGAAACTTTCTTTCATAACTAAATATTACATTTATCATTGCTTTGGATGTGACCCTGAAGCCATTAGTTATAGAACACTGATATGTGGATTGTTGAAAGTGAATAAGATCGGCTATGCACTTAAACTTTCAAATGAAACGGTTCATGAAAGTTGTAATCTTGATCTCATTGTGTATAATGCTCTTCTGGATGGACTAGCAAATTGTCAAGGTTAGTATAGAGGACAATATAGGATAAAGTAAATGTTGAAAATTCCATACCTATTGTGAAGGATACAAATGCCTCTTGAATTTTTTCATCTATGCAAGCCCAATGTTAAGGAAAATAAGGATTAATATCGTGTTAGAAAATGTTTTGAGAAAACCTTTCTTCTTAATGAGATATAGATATTCTCTATGTCAGATCAATATGAATGAATTGAAGCAAATAAACAAGCAGTTAAAGAAAACATTTTTGTCTAATAAGGCGTGAAGATCAAGCATTTCTATCAATTCATAGGGTATGTGAAAGTAAACAGAATGTGTAGTGTCTCCTTCAATTGTCTAACTCTACATAATGCCTTGAGATTGGGAGAATTAGTGGATGGTGATGGTATTTTATGGTTATAATCAAAGTGGGAGAATGGGCAAAGTTATTCAATCTACCTCTATCATATTGATGTTGCTAATATAAGACATACTATTTCCAGAGTTCATTATTTGTACATACGAACACATGAGTCTAAGATTCAGGTATTCAGAGGAGTTATCATGATCTAACAAATTTTGACTGTCAAAATGAAGCAGATGAAGGTGGAAAGGACTCGGCAAAGTTGACAACTCAAAATTTGCAAGTTTCAAATTACCTTTTTGTAAAAGTGATTTATGTCACATGTAACTAAAAGTTAGAAAATGAACCTTATTTCCAAAAAAGTGATATAAAAAGTAACTAAAAATAAGGTTTATTATTTTTCCAAAAAGGTAGTTATGAAGTAGTTATTCTAAGTAGTTATAAAAGTGGTTAAGGTAGTTACCTTAAGTGGTTACTAACCTCACCTATATATACTTTCTTTGTAATTCAATCACAAACTGGTGTCTCAAGACTCCTAAAGATGATTTTCTCTGTGAAGAAGATTTCATTCTTTCTCCTTTATCATCTATTGAAGAAGAATCCTCAACTACTGGAACCAAAGGTACTACTCAAGATGAAGCATTGAGTACTCCCACTCCAAATATGCAAGAAGATCATAAGGATACCAGGATTGATGAAGAGCTGCACATTTTAACTTCTTCACTACTTCCAAGAGAGGAAAATATTATTTCTTCATCAATGATACAAGAAGATTTTTAGGAGGATAAAGTACATAATGTAGATTCATCACTTTCTCTTCCTCATGTGCAATCTTTCGATAAAGCACATCTTGAGTTAGTATTTGTAAAGGAGGAATTTTCTTTTGTAGATGATGATTTAATGATAGAGGAGGACATTATTCATAACAAAGATCAGTTGTGGAATACTGAGTTTTCTTCACTTATTGGTTCGCATGAAGAATGTCTGGTTTGTAGTTCAATTTTCTTTAATTAAAACTATCAAAAAGATCTTCAGATAGAGAAGGTTGGTAGGCTCGACAAGATACCAGAAGATATGATCAACACTACACAGGTCAACACCAATACGATTTAAAAGGACTCAAAACCTTATGATGAGAAATGGTTGTTTGGTGCATTATTCAAGGAGTCCTCACATTTCATGTATTTCATTTTTCTCATCATCTTGAAATGGTTACTGAGTTTGTAGGCACCTCATTCGTCCACCTCTCTTTTTCATACAGGTGCTTATTTTTCTCAACTCGTTAATGGTTTTACATGATCATCCAGAAGCAGTTTTAAGGTAGGAGTCACCTAACATGTACATAGGTTAATTAGAAGTTTTTGTTGTGTCAGTCTTGTTTCACTTTCTGTGTGTCTTTTGTTGTTTGCCTTGTCTCTCTATTGTATCTCATGTTTTCATCTCGCTTGAGTCTCCTTGTTCTCCTTGTACATCCTGTTATCTCTTAACTCTACCTGCCCAATGGATAAGGAACTTATTTCATTTCCAAAAATTCTAGGTTCATCCTACGTCCTTTATAGTCCTTGTCTCCAAGTAGAGCTAGCTATTGACCCCATTTCAATACCTCCAAAATTAAAACTTTTGTATTGAAATAGCAAGTCTACTCACGCATCAAGGCCTTTTGTCGAGTCACCTTTTTGGTTGCAAGTTGTCAGTTTCACACACTTCATGCATCAGTCATGATGGTAATTCAGCATTGAGATGATGCATTCTAGTTTGTTCATATTGTTGCCATGCATTAGACTTCGTATAGTGGTGTCATTCTGAAAGAAGATAAACCATTGTTTCACTCAAGTTCCAAGATGCACCTATCTACTTTGAGGCATTTTGTAAAAGCAATTAAATTTGAAGATTTATAGCAATCGGGGTGAAACCCTCTTACAGGGATGTTACTAAGTTCATTTTGCCAAATGTGGCAAGTTTTGACATCAATACGCTTCATGGTTCAGGAGATTTTAAACTTTCAATTTTCTGTCGGCAATATGCGGAAATGATTAAAATAGGAGTTTTATGGTGGTTGGAGAAAAATGGATTTACTATGGGTCTCCTATTGTCATCATTAACAACGTGGCAAGATTCCGTAATAAAATATCAATCATGTCAAAAGTTATCCCTATATCTTTGTTTGCCAGGTTAGGAGGATTTGTCAAGCAAATTTTGTGAAATGATGAAGACCAAACTCACTCTTTGTTCACATTTTAAATCATCCTCTGGAGTAACAAATGCCCATGAAAATTTATGTAACCTTGATAATGTACAATTCACACCACCAACAAAGTCATTTTGGAATTGATAGGTGATTGTGAAAAGTAGGAGTGTTTATTATGAGTAATTGTTAGTTCAAGATTACATTCCAAATGCCAATAAGGATAAAACAATTAGAAAGGTGGTAACTTCAAAAGTGGTGAAGTTGTGACAACATGCCATAAGATGATAAGTGTGTATTTTCTTCCTAAATGTGAAAAGAAGATTAGAAATCTATGGGCTTTTTCTCATTTAACTCTACGCTTCTAAGAGTACATAAAGATTATACTATATCAACACTTTAAAGAGGCTACAAAAATAGGTTCAAAAATATAAAATACATTGTGTTAGATGTTTTAAAAGGTTGGAAGCTTATTTAAATTTCTCACAAAGCCTTGTAAAAAGAGATCCCTTCCTAGATCAAGTGTTTAAGTTAGTTTTAGGAATTCATTAGACCTTTAAAAAGGTTCTCAAAGCTCAATAAATCACCAACAAAGACTTGTAAATGAAATTTCAATCTATTCGTTCATCAGCCATACAGATTGGTTTTAAAACTTTAATCGATTCTTTACAAAACTTTTGAAAGTGCCTTAAAATCTCGATGAAGGACTAGCAATGTTTATTCTTATGGCTAATGAGTTTTGAACTTTGGCATAGTGGAAAGTTGAAGTATATTTGAAAGTTACTTCGTAAAGTGTTCCCAAATGCTGAAAAAGGAAGAGTTGGTTATTTTAGCTACCTATGCCGATCATATTTGTTGAGAAAGATTTTATGAAGACTATTAGAACAAGTAGTTATTATAACTACTTTTTAACTAAAACCTATGTGCAAATGATATTAGAAACTTTAGACAAATGCCATCAGCAAGTGTAAAATTAGAATGCACCACCTTCACCAGCATTCTCCCTACCCGCGCCATAGAAGTATACAGAAATAAAGTATTTTGTCAGATATTATAGATCGAAATGCTCTGGAAGATATGTATGCAAAATGGGGAAGTGTAGACTAGGCATATAAACTGTTTGACATCGGGCCTCAAAGAGATGCTGTTTCATGTTACATTTAAGGAAGCAAAGATGAAGGCACATGAACTATTTGATAGGCGGCCTCAAAAGAATCTACTACCGTGAAATGTGATTGCAGGATGTACATACAATGGATCTGTTGAAAAAGATTTAGAAACTTTTAAGCAAATGCAACTAGTGGATGTAAAACCAAACCCTACAACCATGGAGCTCTAGAATAGTGAGAAGATGTAATGAAAGTCTAATTTTTGTCAGACGTTACACTTCAAAATTCGTTGGCAGCCATATATGTAAATTAGTTTGAGAAGTTTGGCAATAAATCTAGAGGGCTTGATATGAGATGTGGAGGCTCTGAGAGTTAGACTTGCACCAGCAGAATGTAATCAAGATTGAAAGGAAATCAACACTCACATCCCTCAATATGTAGAGAAGCCAAGGTATCAATATCTATCAAATTATAATCGAAAACAAGTTATGATTTCTAGAGGCATAAACTAAGCATAGGAAAAGTTTTCAAGGGCACGTCTCAAATGAGAAATGTCACCTCATGGCCTCCAATGGTAGAGAAAATGCGCCAAATGGTTTTGTTTAAAAGATCTTATAGATTTTGAACCAAATGTACATGGAAGGTGTAATGATAAATTTCATAGTCTTTCCATAGCAAGGCGTTCGAACCATTTCATATACTGTCTCAAAGAAATGGTTTTATGGACTACAATGATTGCGGAATGTTCACAAAATGGATTTGTGGATAAGCCTTTAGAATATTTCAAGAAAATACTCCTTGCAACCATAAAGAAGAACTCCACAACGTTTGCTAGTACCCTCGCGGCCTTCCCTTGAAACAGGGGATAGAAATCCGTAAAAAAAAAAATGATAAGGGATTTTTATTGCATGTTGTTGCATGCTAAATGTTGATACATAGACAAGCCATCTAAGCTATATGATAGATGATGTCATTTCATAATATGTGATGATTGCAACATGTGCATACAAAAGAGATCCCCTGTGAAGACTTTGAAAACTTGAAACAAAATGTAATTTGAAGGTGTAAAGATAAAGTCCATAACATCTGCAAGAAGACTCAAAGCTTGTACTGAAATGGGTGCTTTGAAATAGGGTACAATTGCCATCTTAATTTGAAGTTCTCTGGCAAACTAGTTTACAAAATGTGGATGCATATGTAGAGCATGTGAATAGCTTGACAAAATGGCTCACAAAAACCTGGTTTCATGGTATGCGATGATTGCAGAATTATACAAAATGGATTTCTATGGAAGGTTTTATCAACTTCAAAGCTGATGCAAGTATGAAGATGATATTCCTCGACCCTCCCCACCTCAGCCTCTTGTTGCTACTCTCTTTGTTTCAGCGACTTTCGAGCAGGGTAGGGACATCCATCCAAGCATAATGGAAGCGAGATTTTTGTTAGATTTATGATAGTTGGAATATGTTTTGGCAGAGATGTATGCAAGAAATGCCTCAGAGAAATGCATTCTCATGGATTGCCATGACTTCATGACATGGTTTGGGAACTTTTCATCTATGAAACATCAAAACATTATGATTTTAACAATTGGGACCCTCCATTCGGTGCTATGTTTCATATCCAAATTTAGAAATGGTTGGAATTAGTCTCTCTGATGGAAAAAATCATACCCATAATTTGAGATTCAATAAAGAGATTGTGGCATTCATGCATATAACTATATTTGGGCTTGGACAAAGGTGTTGTAGATTGAATGACCTACCCCTGAACACCTTTTGAATAATGCTACACCAAAATGCTCAAAGTAATATAAATGTAAGTGCATGAATGTTGTGTGGGATATAGAAGGACCTATTATCAAAGGTTGCGGCTTATCTCAGGGACCCAAATGTGTAAATCATTTAATATGTAATCTTAAAGATGTTGTGGAAGCCATGGCTTGACCAGAGAAAGAATGTAAATCACTGAAGACATAATGTAGAATGCCATTACAACAGTATTTACACAAAATGGATATGTTAAATGAGCATTAGAAACATTCTTTCATAACTAAATATTACATTTATCATTGCTTTGGATGTGACACTAAAGCCATCAATTATAGAACACTGATATGTGGATTTTTGAAAGTGAATAAGATCAGCTATGCACTTAAACTTTCAAATGAAACTATTCATGAAAGTTGTAATCTTGATCTCATTGTGTATAATGCTCTTCTCAATGGACTAGAAAATTGTCAAGGTTAGTACAGAGGACAATATAGGATAAAGTAAATATTGAAAATTGCATAGCTATTGTGAAGGATACAAATGCCTCTTGAAGTTTTTTATCTATGCAAGCCCAATGGTAAGGAAAACAAGGATCAACATAGTGCTAGAAAATGGTTTGAGGAAAACCTTTCTTCTTAATGAGATATAGATATTCTCTATGTCATATTAGTATTAATGAATTGAAGCAAAGAAATGAGCAGTTAAAGAAAACATTTTTGTCTAATAAGGCGTGAAGATCAAGCATTTCTATCAATTCATAGGGTATGTGAAAGTAAGCAGAATGCATAGTGTCTCCTTCAACTGTCTCTCTCTGTATAATGCCTTGAAATTGGGAGGATTAGTGGATGTCAATGGTATTTTATGGTTATAATCAAAGTGGGAGAATGGGAAAACTTATTCAATCTACCTCTATCATATTGATGTTGCTAATAGAAAACATACTATTTACAGAGTTCATATTTTGTACATGCAAACACAGGAGTCTAAGATTCAGGTATTCAGAGTAGTTATCAAGATCCAACAAGTTTTGACTGTTGAAATGAAGTGGATGAAGGTGGAAAGGACTTAGCGAAGTTCACAACTCAAAATTTGCAAGTTTAAAATTACCTTTTTGTAAAAGTGATTTATGTCACATGTTGTAACTAAAAGTTAGAAAATGAACCTTATTTCCAAAAAAAATGATATAAAAAGTAACTAAAAATAAGGTTTATTAATTTTCCAAAAAGGTAGTTATGAAGTAGTTATTCTAAGTAGTTGTAAAAGTGGTTAAGGTAGTTACCTTAAGTGGTTACTAACCTCACCTATATATACTTTCTTTGTAATTCAATCAAAGGGGGACTCTTTAGAGATAACTTTTACAGGGGGAACTTATGAAGAAACTTCTTGGAATATTTTTGGTCTTACACATTGTATAGTTTACTTTTGGAATTGTATAATTTTGAAAAGATAATAAAGAATGCATTTCAGTTCATATGTTCTTGATGTATTTCTGAGTTATGATTACTAGTTTCTCATATGTCAAATTAGTGATCTTTCTATGTATTTGTGTAAATCAAAGTTATCCATTGAAGCATGCAATTGAGGTGATGAAGCACAATCATGTCTCAGTATCCTGATTTGAAAGTATTAAGATAAATGATCCCTTCGTATGTTGAGATTTTCCATCTTTCTTCATCATTGTTGCACATACGTTGTGAAATTCATCATGAAGTTTAGGAAAGTGGTTTCTTGTTTTTGTGGTGAAATACCCTCGTAATTTGTCTTGAGTTTGTGAAATCCAAACCAGTATTCGTATGTCTATTGTTAGGGTTTTCAATAAATCAATTATCTTGTTAGTTTTTCTTTTCCTCCTTTCTATACTTTCAAGTTAAAAGTACACAAAAACCACAAACACCCCCATCATATGAGGGAGTTGCCCCTCTGAAACGTAGAGGAAGATCATTGCTCTGTTGTGACCTCTCCAACTGTTGGGACTATTCAGTCACCGCTCTAAGGGTAACGAGTCATTTTTTAAGGTAATTTCGCAATGACAAATTTGTTTACCAACAAGCTGTTAGGCTTTCTTCCAAGGAACCTTCACTCTAATACCAATTGTTTTATGCACAAGACAACTGAGAGGGGGAGTGAACCAGTTGTATCAAAAATTTAATCCTTTATGAACATAAACACATCCACATCAAGTCTCTTAAACCCTTAATCTGTTATGAAGTTTAGACATGAGATGCATATAACAAACACTTAAACACATCAACACCATGCACAAGAGAACACCAGATTTTTATGTGGAAAACCTTAAAAGGAAAAAACTATGGTGAGGATTAGCTCACAATATAAAGTAGTAGCAATACTAAATTACAAGAGGCTCACTACTAAAGTGCTCACTGCCCTAAAGAGAAAGGCTCACTGCCAAGGACTCACTATCCAAAAGAAGAAGAAAGAAGAAAAGAGGTGGATCACTGTCATGAATTGACATAATAGCATCTACCACATGCCTGAGTTTAGTTTCAATGAAGCACAACAAACATCACCTTTGCAACCTCTCTAAAAATTGTAAACAACTTCTGCTCACTGCATTAGGTTATCTACCACATGAAAGTCCTTACTACTTTTTATTCCAATTCACATCACCATTACCACAATCCTTACACATACACATTTCACACACAAATCCTTTACACTTATTTATATCAACATCAACCTTGAAACATTCATCAAGGTCGGCAACACATTCAACTTTTGAAATAGTCTCCAAGGTCAACAAACACATAGAATCCAAATTAGGTCTGGACCTAAACATTCTTACGAAGCAAAGGAATGAAGGTAGAACATTTCACATCTTATCTGAGACCTAAATACATCTTCACATGCTTCAACACACTTCCTCAATCCACAAAGCACATCCGCAAATAGAGTTAGCACCCAAGTCGGCTAAACTTGTGCAAACACCAAGAACACTTAGGCATATGCTTCCAAGAACCCAACCATATCTTATAGACCAAGAAAGAGCCTTTAACACAATCTAGAAATATCCATGAACAACATGAAATCACCTCAAAGCCAACAAATCCAGCTATGACAAATCTCATTTGAAGACAGTTCACAGACTGCTCACACCAACATTGCCAAGCTCTACTACTCAAGAAAACTACATTCTGGAGCATCAAATCATAAGTCCTTTAGATAGAACATAGATATGGACCTTATGAACACTCATCTAGAACCACAAGACCAAAAACCAAACTGCGAAGAAATGTGAAGCAAAATACTTTCTCCCTGTCACACTACAAATACTACCAGGCACAATCTTCAAACTGGTGAGCATAACTTTCAAGCCACAATGTTCTGGACCACCAAATTCTAGATTTAACATCTTCAACCACTTATCTAAAATATATCAAAACCTCACACTTTGGTCTTCAACACAGAAGAAATGCGGAGTAAAAACTCATACAGTATCCTGTAAGCCAGAATACTTCTTCACAACACTATCTTCAATATTTATCAAATTTTCTCAAAAGCACTTGGAAATCCAACAACAAGAACAATATGCTAATGTCATTAGTACTTCTACAAGTCATTCAGATCAACTTAACACAATAACTCAATCAACTAACAATCAACAACATTAGAAGATACAATTGACACCAATGACAACAGACACATGTTGACATCAATGACAACACCAATTAGTACATCCTTGCAACACAAAAAACTTCTAATTGTATTAGGCTCAAACATCTAATCCAAGACCTCATTGATCATGTTGATGTAACAGTTGAAAATAACTCTCATACGACTAATGTGGATTTAATTTTTTTGAATGATCCTATGCCTAACCATGGAAAAGGAAATGTCCCTACCCAAGTAATTCTTATAGAGATTCCAACTACACCAGCGTAGGCTTTAACTATACAATAGCCCATTTAAGACAAGAAAACAACCATGTCTCTACATTAACCATAAAAAATCTAGAAATTGATTGTAATGTAACCACCCGGAGAAGTAGGGTCACTATTTAGGGACCTTCTACTTCATCTAGACCTTCATCCAATTATAACCTTGAAGATCATTTGAACAAAACCCTAGCTCAAATCTCTATCCTTTTACTTCTAAAAATATCCCCAACCCATCGTGCAATCCTTGATAAAATTCTCCAAGAGTCAAGTGTGTCTTCCAACATAGATGCTAATGAGTTTCAAGCCATGGTCGGTAATATTGCCTCTACACATCACCTTGTGTTTTTTAAGGACCTTCCATCTCTTAGCCCCACCCATAATGAGGCTTTGTACTTGGAGGCTCTTATTCATAAGCATAAAGTCAAAAGAGTCATGATTGATGGGGGAGATGGCTTAAACATTTGTACTCTAAGTTTTGTCAAAATGTTGGGGTATTCTAATGGAGTGATATATCCCTTAAAGAAAATAACCATTAAGGCTTATGATGATGCTGAGACTAGAGAATCATTGTATTCATGTGATCTAACATCCTCTCCATGGCGATACTCTTTCTCCTCATCTTGGAGGGGGAAAACACCATTCCTGCATCCACCTCAGTCACACAACAATAGTTAGTCCATCACATTATTTAACCACGTATATATTAATATCGTCATAAACAATTATTCTTTGCATATAAACTAATATAAATCAAATGCATTTTATATCATTACTTTAATCATAATATTTTCTCTAACTATCTATCTTCTCAAAAATAAAAATGATAAGTATGTTTGTTTAAAAATGGGGTGTGACACTCACCACCTGACCTTGTAGCTACACGACATGTGACTGTAGCTATGTTACCTATCCATCTCCCTGGGGCTACACAAGCTGAGCCTGTAACTAGACTGTCTACCCCTGTAGCTGCACCACTTGTTCTTGTAGCTAATCCACATGTGCCTGGAGTCTAGCCACCTCTTGGTGATCATCACCTATCTCCTCTTGACCCTCCTCACTCTAGACATCTACCTCTACCATCTCCTCCTCCTCCTCCTCCTCACCCCTATCCTCTCCCTGCATGACTGCTTGTCATGCAGGCATCATGAGTCGAATAGGTTTCTCACATGCCCACCATGCATCAAAAACATTAGTGGTCCTTGAATCTGTGGCATCTAGCTGCAAATCTGACACCATTAGATGTAAGCCCTCAAACTCTACTATCACTGATCATGGATTGATCGGTACACCCCACCTTGGCACCTTTGACTGTACTCATGGGAATACAACCTCCTCCTATGGAACACCCTGAACAATGTCAAACTATTGAACAAAACCTAATGTGACATGTATCTGTATATGATCTTCTCAATATGCCCCATCATATATCAGGGTTGTCAAACATATGCCAACTACGTTGCATCTCTTGACCACATCTCACAACCAATCCATGGTCTCCATATCATTTACTGGACATCATCTATCACTCTCCTCCAATAACTAAGATTCCCTAGCCTATGGTGCCGTAGCACAACCCCATAATCAAACACATATGACTACCTCCTCTCTTGTGTCCTAACTATCATCGGCCTAGTAATGGTGATATGCTCCCACACACATATATGAAGCAGCATCACACCACATCTAAATCTCACCCCATGTCAATACACAACTTCGTCCATGTCATGATACAAATGGGTTAGCACATACGACCCCATGCATATACCACCTCATCTCTAAACATCAACAGTAGCACTATACCCCATCCAACTAGAAAACCTTATGATCTCCTGTCAGGCACGAGTGTACCCACTATCACCCCTGCCATAAATAGTGGTAATGCATATAATCTTCCCGTAGTCTGGGACCATCTCATATATTTCCTCCATGCTTTGAACGATACCGCTGCAAGTGCAAACACAACCTCTACATATCTCGCTACCCATCGATGATCATACACCACCCTCTCTCCATGAATGGGGATATGAAGTATCCTCTACACATCCTCTAATGTGATGGTAATCTATCCTATCAGTAATAGGAAGGCACACTACTCACTCTACAACCTCTCCACAAGGGTTGTCATCATCACCTGATGTGCATGTATCTCAGGCATCTCAGTAATCTAGCGCAATCCCACCATCCATAAAAGAGATTGTCTATACCATCCAATCGATCCCACAACATGTGGGTAGACAGTCACCCCTCCCTCGACTGTAAGACATCCTCATCATTCTACAATCATCCAAAATTCATCTCGTTAACACATTTTTCCTATATCAAACAAGCTGAGCACTAATCCCAGCTATCTAAGAATGAAACCCTACATAGGCATTACTTCCACCATCTATGCACTGAAACACACGTAGGTGCTAATTTCTTCACCGCATGTGCTAAATAGCGCAATGATGCTAATACATGTGGCCTAGGCTACATGGCGTGTAGGTGCTAACATTCACCATCCTTGTGCTAAATGGCATGTAGGTGCTAAACCACAACATTTAGGTGCTGATCACCTCCCTCTCCCTCCTACTTTTTGGGTGCTAAACCACCTTCCTTGGTAATAATCACCTACATGGGTGCTAATCACTTGAGTAGGTGCTACTTCTAGCCTAAGTGCTAAACCCTACAGTCTGAGCACTACCCGCAACCCCTAGGCGTTAAACTTGCCATTTAGGGCCTAAATCTACCTCATTTGCCCCCACATTTATTGCACCTAAACTACCCCTACCCAAAAACACAAAGCATGGATTGGAGACTCACTAACTTGCCAACCACCACAGACCATAGGTAATCACACATGTGCTCTCCTCTATGCTCCTCACATGGAATACATGCCATCTCCTCCAAATTGCAAGATGGATATTTGCCTTGCTAGATTACACATCCTCATTGGTCATCGTATGTTGCTTCAACTATGATTTTCATTATCAGATTTGATGTTTTACCTTCAATGTGTAGGATATATTTATACATATGTTTGACCAATGGATAGATGTGGAGGAGAAGACATGGATTCACTTAACCATCTCACATTACCCAATCCTATGGTCAAGTTATTGACCCTACATTTAATGTGGTATGTTGGTTGCTTAAACCATTCTATTCAATTGTGAATAGAAGGATGTTTTAGTGTCTATCTAGTTTGCCTCTACTATAAATATTTTAGTCAATTCTAGATCTTTGTGGTGGTCAAACCCATGAACTATATGTTATATTTTCATGTATTTATTTTAACATTTACTTTTTGTTTATTTTTTATCAGTTTTCACACTATTACTGTGAAGTGTTTGCAAATGATCTTTATGTCTTATAGATGAAATTGATTTAATTTAATAGTCATCATGGATTGGCCCTACACATTTTAATATGGTGTTGTTTGAAAATGCAATGTGAATTTAAAATAATGTTGGGCCTTATGCCATAGACAATTAATTATATTATGTGATTTAATTGAATTGGGAAAAGAGTTAATTTAATTGCTATTAATTGGGAGAATATAATTATTTATGTAGTTTAAATATCTTATTTTTGATATTAGCTCTTAGTGAAATTTTGAATGTGAAATGGGAAAAAGACTTAAAGATATTTTATTTTTCTAGGTTTAGGCTTATATTGGAAAAGGTATGTTATTTTCCATTAATAGTATATGTTGTGTGAAAAGTGAGAGTAGAATACTACGATGGTATGATTAGTAGGAGGGTGATTATGCTTAAGTTGTTTTATCTACAAGTGATAGGATGCTTTAGCCATAACTTCTTTAAGGGTGGGCTTTGTAAGGTTTTGAATAGTGGCTAGGGTTTAGGGTTTAAGGGGGTGAGTAAATCCATGTAGCAATTGAGACCCTCTCTCCATGTCTTCTCAATAATGGCACTCTCTACCACTGTAGACAACTTCCACTCCCATGGCCACCTTCTATTGGTAACCTCAACCTCAATGATTTTAAGGTAAAATCGTCAAGAAAGGGTATCCAAGTCCATAAAGAAAATACATAATTGTTTTCCTCTAGACAATGGAAATTAGATACTTCATTCAAGTTCTTGTGCAGATGGTCACTTTGGGGTCTAGAAGAATCTAGACATAAATTACCAATGAAGAGAAAAGTGGGAACATATTCTTCTACTATTCTTGAAGGAGAGGTGTCAGGGATTGGATGAAAATTAGAACAAGAATTACAAGGTCCTCTTGAACACACTTTCAAAGAAGCCATACTTTCCTCTGAGCATGGGGTGGTGGTACCCCACTTAGGTTTAGGGATTTAAGTGTGTTCATACGGGTGTTCTTCATTTTCCTTAGGATCCTACGGTCCTTTTCACTTTATGTTCTATTCTGTTGTTGACCGCTTGCTAGGGGTTTTCGGTCGCTTAAGTTGTAACTTAAGTCTTCTAACTCATAGGGTGACTGGCCCCCCCTTTGCCTAGCATTACCTCCTATTCCCCTTCGCAGTGTAAAAATTTTAAGTCTAATGTCTTTAGGAGGTCAGGGGATGACACATATATGCATTTCGCACCATCGCAGAGAATCTTTGATGACATCATTCACTGCTTGCGATGCTGCAACGGAGTGCCAGCTGTCGATTGAATGTGGCTTACAACCATTCAATCGAGGACCTAAGGATGACAAATCAGGTGTTACTAGGTGTCGAAGTGAAAAGAGATCTACAAAGAGGATGATATCTTATGGTTACACAAGTGCGCAAGGGAATCTTTCACAATAGAATATTCTGTGCGTTGGCACAATAGGACGACACATGGCTTGGTCTCATTTAGAGGAGTGCAAAGCAAATGATAAGGGGATGGGTGGATAGATTTGTTGCAAGTATGAGGATAACCAGTGTTGTCATTGATGTAAACATACTCATATTGCATTAATGAGAAGGATTGGATGAGCTGTGTGCTGAGGATATTGAGGAAATTAGTCTCAATCAGGAACAGTGAAGAACAGTGATGACATTAAGGTAAAAGTCCAAGATAAGATGAAGATCAGAGGATGCGGTTTAAAGGGTTTTCAGATATGAGTCTTGAGATGCTCCAGTCAAGATTTCAGAGGTCTGCATGAAGATCTAAAGAAGTTATGGTCGCTCTAGTAGAACCGGTTTCGCCAGATGTTCAGTAGTGACAGAGTGTCACAGATTGGTCCGGTGAGCTCTGGAATTGCATTATCTCATTCTGCGGATTGGAGGGAGTGTTGAAGAAGTCAATGTGAAGTGACAACTAGATTTGTTCATGGTTTGGAGGTCTAGAAGCACCTTTTTCATTGTGACAGTGGCGACAGACTATGTTCTTGAAGTTTCAGATGAAGAAGAGAAGAATTCCAGTAAGCTGATAAAGTGCGGATGTTCTTGGTGACTCAGGAAAGGTTTTGGTGATCCTTGGATCATGCACAATTCTTATTGGCAGTCCGCATTGAAGTTAGAGTTTGGATTTGATGTAAAGACCACTGATTGTTGGTGTTCTTCCTGAGACAGGCCGATCTGGATGATCTAAAAGTGTTTGCTGACTTAGATGATTGTTCCTAAGTCAATGCCTTGTATAAATAAAGGATTGTGAAGTCATTCCAAAGTGTAAAGTGTGTGGATGAGTGTGGCATAGTGAAGAAGAAGAGCAAAAGGTAGAGTAGGAGTTTTTGAGCTTAAATGGAACTAATCCAGGCATGGTAAAGATGTCAATTTCCAGTTCAAGTTTGTGATACTTGTTACTTTGTAGATAGTGTGTCTCTTGTAGGCAGTGTGCCTCTTGTAGGCAGTGTGCCTCTTGTAGTGAGCCCTAATTGGCATGTGCCATCTATTTTTCTTATTCTTCTAACAGAGAATAATCCTTGGGTTAATCACCCCGTGGTTTTTCCCTTGACCGGATTTTCAACGTCAAAATCTTGGTGTCTCATGTGTTGATAAGTATCTGCTCTGGTGTTTATGCTTTCATGAATGATTAATTGCTATGATATTAAATACTAAAGTGGATATAAGTGTTTGAATTGGAAGCAAGTTTAGGATAACTGATTCACCCCCCCTCTCAGTTATTAACAATTGGTATCAGAGCTAAGTTCCTCTAAAAGGAGCTTAACCACTTGAGGAGATCCAGGATGTCGTCATACAAGAAGGATAGTCCAAAGTTTGATGGAACCAACTTCTCTCTTTGGAAAGGTCGCATGAAATGTCACTTGAAGTGTATGGGAAAGGCGTACTTGTCCATGGTCACAAAAGCATATGTACCTCCACAGGGTGGTCCAACAACTTTAAATAAAATCACAGATGCTGAAAATAATCTGCGGACCAAAGACGCTCTTCTAAGCACTTTAACTGACTCAGAGCTCTCAAATGTTATTAACCTACCAACTGCCTATGAGATCTAGATTAAACTGGAACTTCTGCATGAAGGAGATGAGTATGTTAAGTGTGCAAGGTTGCAGAGTCTAAAAGGGAAATTTGAAAGACTGAAGATGAGAGATGATGAAAATATTACTACCTTTATGCCTAGAGTAAATGAGCTGGTGTGTGGAATTAGGAATGCTGGTGGAGTCTTGGATGAAAATGAGATTGTTGGCAAAGTTCTCAGATCCCTTCCTGCTGCCATTGATGAATTTAGAGCCCATACAACTGTCACAATAGACCAATTGACTAGCAAACTAGCTGCATTTGAAATGACTGAGTTTGGAGATGATCCCCCCAAGACTGAATCTGCATTCAAAGCCAGTGCCTTTGTGAAAGGTAAACAAAGATTTGATCCGAGAGAAAACTCTTCAAGGAAGCTGTCATGGTATGATCAAGCAAGAAGAGACATGGAAGTGGAAGAAGCAGAAACAGCTCAACTTGAAGCCCTCATTGCAAAGAGACTGCTAAGAGGATCCGATAAGTATGAAGGAAAATTACCCTTTAAGTGCTTCAACTGCAATAAGATTGGTCATTTTGCCTCAAGATGTCCAAAAAGATCTACAAGGTCAAATTCCAACAGACAAAGGTTCCAAGAGAATTGTTATTATGTTCATGAAGAAAATGATAATGAAGGAGTAACTGATGATGAATCAGAGATAGGAAACAAATCCGGAAATGAATGGGTGTTTATTGCCATCAAGGAACAAGATCCAATATCCTCTGAATCTGTCAATCATAAGGTTGTAGAAAGAGCCTTGGCTTCCCAAGTTGAAGAAAAGGATGATTGGGTTATTGACAATGGATGCTCTCACCATATGACAGGTGACAAGAACAAGTTCTTAGATTTGGAAAGGTATGAAGGAGGAATGGTAAAGTTTGGTGATAATTCTACTGGTAGAATTAGAGGTAGGGGAACTATTTCTTTTGATGGAAAGAACAAAACTGGTAATGTACTGTATGTTGAAGGATTGAAGCACAATCTTCTCAGTGTTGGACAGTTGGTGGACAAAGGTTATAATCTCCGGTTCAAGAATGGAAGATGCGGGATCTTTGAAAGCTCCGGAACTGAGATTGCATCCGGTACTCAAACAAAAGGTAATATCTTCCATCTAGTTGGTACTAATAAAAGTTGTCTGTTTGTTCAAGTTGATCAGAGTTGGTTATGGCATAGAAGGATGTGTCATGTAAATTTTGATAACATCATCAAGATAAGCAATACTCAGGCTATAAGAGATCTTCCAAAATTGGTAAAACCTACAAATAGTTTGTGTAAAGAATGTCAGCTAGGTAAACAGAACAGAGTCTCATTCAAAAGCAAGGATCAGTCCTCTACCGGATTATTAGAATTAGTTCATACTGATCTATGTGGTTCGACAAGAGTCAAGAGTATGCAAGGTGATAGATACTTCATGTTACTGATTGATGATCATTCCTGGATGATGTGGGTTACCTTTCTAAAAGAGAAATTAGAAGCTTTTGAGAAGTTCAAAATCTTCAAGGCTATGGTAGAGAATCAAACCGGATTAAAACTGAAATGTTTGAGGTCTGATAGAGGTGGTGAATTCACATCCGGTGAATTCATAATTTTTTTGAGAAGCATGGTATAAAGAGACAGTTGTCTGCTCCTAGGACTCCACAGCAGAATGGAGTAGTAGAGAGAAAGAACCGGACCATCCAGGAAGCATCCAGGATAATGATGATGGAAGCAAATGTTCCCCAGATGTTTTGGAGAGAAGCTGTCAGCATTGCAGTCTATACTCTCAACTGAGTTCAAATCAGAAGCAATACTGGTAAGACTCCTTATGAACTTTGGTTTGGCATCACTCCTACTATGAGATATTTCAAAGTATTTGGTAGCAAATGTTACATTAAAAGAGATGAAGATCTAGGAAAGTTTGATGCTAGAAGTGATGAAGAAATTTTCTTGGGTTACTCCACTCAAAGCAAAGCATACCGGTGTTACAATAAGAGACTGAGAAAGATGATAGAAAGTACAAATGTGAAGGTTGATGAAGGAATTGAGAAGCCCTCAAAGTTTTATGAATATGATGAAGATGATTAGAATGGTACTTTGGTTCAAGGAGCTCAATCCTCTTCTGAAAGTTAGATTTAGATTGATCCGGTAAATTAGGAAGAAGAGATAGGTCTGAATGAGCCTGATCAAGAAACAGAAGTGCAAGAAACTCCCAAAGTTCCAAGGTATGTAAGACTAAACCACTCTAAAGATCAGATCATAGGTGACAAAAGCAAAGGTGTGCAAACTAGAAGGACAATTGCTCAAAATTCAGATGAATATTGTCTGATTTCAAAGATTGAACCTAAGACAATAAATGAAGCCTGCAATGATGAAAACTGGACCAAAGCAATGGAGGAAGAGTTGATGCAAATTGAGAAAAATCACACTTGGGATCTTGTTCCTAGACCTAGAAACAAGAATGTGATTGGAACCAAATGGGTCTTCTGGAACAAACTAAATGAAGTTGGTGAAGTAATCAGAACAAAGCCAGATTGGTCTACAAAGGCTACTCTCAAATAGAAGGAATTGATTTTGAAGAAACCTTTTCTCCGGTGGCAAGAATTGAAGCAGTCAAATTATTTCTTGCATTTGCTGCCTTCAAAGACTTCAAGGTATATCAGATGGATGTCAAGTCTGCCTTCCTAAATGGTGATTTGGAAGAAGTATACATTGAGCAACCGGATGGATTTCAATTGTCTGATCATGGTGATATGGTCTGCAAGTTGAAGAAAGCACTGTATGGATTGAAGCAAGCCCCAAGAGCTTGGTATGAAAGATTGGATAAGCATCTTGTACAGATTGGTTTCAACAAAGGTACTACTGATAGTAACTTATATTTTAAAATTGATCATGAAAACATCTTGATTGTTGAAGTATTTGTTGATGATATCATTTTTGGAGGAAAAGATAGCATGTGTAAAACTTTTGCAAATCAAATGAAAAGTGAGTTTGAGATGTCTATGCTTGGTGAAATGAATTTCTTCTTGGGTCTGCAAATTACTCAAACAAGGAAAGGGATCTTCATTTCTCAGACCAAATATGTGAAAGAATTGTTGAGGAAATTTGGGATGGAAGATTTAAAGCCAACTCCCATGGCAACCGGATGCAAGTTGAGCAAAGATGATGACTCTCCTAAGGTAGACCAGACAAAGTATAGATCAATGATTGGTGGATTGTTGTATCTCACTCAAACTAGACCGGATATTATGCAAGCTGTTGGTCTTGTTGCTAGATTCTATGCTGATCCCAGAGAATCTCATGTCATGGCAATCAAGAGAATTTTTAGATATCTAAAAAGGATAGTGGAGTATGGTTTGTGGTATCCTAGAGATCATGATTTCTCTCTTCATGCATACACAGATGCAAATTGGGCAGGAGATGTGGATGATCGGAAGAGTACCAGTGGTGGAGCATTCTTTTTGGGAAAGAGATTGGTTTCTTGGCTAAGCAAGAAACAAGATGCAATATCTCTATCTACAACTAAAGCAAAATACATTGCAGCAACATGTAGTTTCACTCAAGTTTTATGGATGAAGCAGATGCTAAGAGATATTAAAGTAGAGTATGAGGAGCCTATCACAATTTTCTGTGATAATTGAAGTGCAATAAATATTTCTAAGAATCTGGTGTTGCACTCTAAGACTAAGCATATATCTATTAAGTTTCACTTTCTAAGAGAGCAAGTGAACAAGGATGAAGTTAGACTGGAGTTTGTGCCCCCTAAGGATCAGATTGTAGATATCTTTACTAAACCTCTTCCCAAGGACTCTTTTGAGTTTCTCAGGGAGAAGTTAGGGGTTATTTCCCCTTTGGTGATGAACTAGGATGCACTGATGTGCATTAGTCCGGTGGATATCACAGTCATATCTTGTGATTCGGATTGGTGATGGGGAGCTGCTACTCAGGGGGAGTAGCTGGTATGATTATGATGTGTTAAAGTTGCAAGTATGAGCCCTTTGCCATTGATGTCAAAGGGGGAGAGAAGACATGTGAAAAACAAGTGGTTGATGATCAAAGGGGGAGCAGTAAAGAAAGAGAAGACATGTGAAGAGTTGCTGCTGATAGGGGGAGCTGTGACAAAAAGGAGAAGTTCTTGTCTTGATGGTTTTTCACATCATATGTTGCCATCAATGACAAAGGGGGAGATTGTTGCAAGTATGAGGATAACCAGTGTTTTCATTGATGTCAACATACTCATATTGCATTAATGAGAAGGATTGGATGGGCTATGTGCTAAGGATATTGAGGAATTAGTCTCAATCAAGAACAGTGAAGAACAGTGATGACATTAAGGTAAAAGTCCAAGATAAGATGAAGATCAGAGGATGCAGTTTAAAGGGTTTTTAGATATGAGTCTTGAGATGCTCCAGTCAAGATTTCAGAGGTCCACATGAAGATTTGAAGAAGTTATGGTCACTCTAGTAGAATCGGTTCCTGCAGATGTTCAGTAGTGACAGAGTGTCACAGATTGGTCCGGTGAGCTCCGGAATTGCATTATCTCATTCTGTGGATTGGAGGGAGTGTTGAAGAAGTCAGTGTGAAGTGACAAATAGATTTGTTCATGGTTTGGAGGTCTGGAAGCACCTTTTTCATTGTGACAGTGGCGACAGATTGTGTTCTTGAAGTTCCAGATGAAGAAGAGAAGAATTTCAGTAAGCTGATAAAGTACGGATGTTCTTGGTGACTCAGGAAAGGTTTTGGTGATCCTTGGATCGTGCACAATTCTTATTGGTGGTCCGTATTGAAGTTAGAGTTTGGATTTGATGCAAAGACCACCGGTTGTTGGTGTTCTTCCTGAGACAGGCCGACCGGATGTATTACACATCTTCCAGATGATCTAAAAGTATTTGCCGACTTAGATGATTGTTCTTAAGTTGATGCCTTGTATAAATAAAGGATTGTGAAGTCATTCTAAAGTGTAAAGTGTGTGGATGAGTGTGGCATAGTGAAGAAGAAGAGCGAAAGGTAGAGCAGGAGTTTTTGGGCTTAAATGGAACTGATCTAGGCATGGTAAAGATGTCAATCTCCAGTTCAAGTTTGTGATACTTGTTACTTTGTAGACAGTGTGTCTCTTGTAGACAGTGTGCCTCTTGTGAGCAGTGTGCTCAGGCAGTGAGCCTTAATTGGCATGTGCCATCTATTTTTCTTATTCTTCTAACAGAGAATAATCCTTGGGTTAATCACCTCATGGTTTTTCCCTTGACCAGGTTTTTCACGTCAAAATCTTGATGTCTCATGTGTCGATAAGTATCTGCTCTGGTGTTTATGCTTTCATGAATGATTAATTGCTATGCTATTAAATAACAAAGTGGATTTAAGTGTTTGAATTGGAAGCAAGTTTAGGATAACTGATTCACCCCCCCTCTCAGTTATCAACAAGCTTAGCACAGTCGCGTATAGCCTAAAGGCTGTGGGCCATCTTTAGCTGCGATGCCTCAAGATGACACCACGTGGCGGGGACCGTTGAACAAAAGGAAAAGTCAGAAGAACACAACTGTCGACATGGCGCAATTTCATTTGCGATGGACATTTTAAAGGAGCTAGTGTGGATTCTTGGGGCTGGTGATCATTCCAAAGCATCAATCTGATGAAGGGAAAGCCGGGATCAATGGTTAAGATTCAAACTTGAAGCGACTCTTTGTCAGCAAAATTTTTGCCCTCCTCCATACTGAAGTGATTGAATCTGTAGCACAGTCATAGACTAAAAAATCAAATCCACTCATTTGATCAAGAAAAAGTTGCATAAATAGCAGATTTTCAGGGATTTCTGATTGCTTCAGCTGTAAAAAATTGACCCAAAGATCTGATTGTATCTTGAAAATCTTTAAGAATTTGTTGTATCATTTAGGAAGTTTGTCAGAGGTAGATGGCCGGTAGCTTGTTCACTCCTTTTAAAAGGGAATCGTGGCCACTCTACCAAGTAGTCTGAGTTCATTGGGTCTTCTCCTTTGGGCTTTGAATAAAAGGTATTCACGTCTTTGGAAGGCATGTCCTGCTATAGAGTTGGTTCTTTGTCTGGGTATAGAGTAGTCTTTGGTTTGTAAATGACATTTTCCTATATGATAATGTTCTATCTAAGTTGAATTAAATGAAAAACACTGCATGTGTGTTTTGTTCATGATTGTCTCCTCTAGTATTGTCTTTTCTCTTTTGAATAAGGTTATCAAGAATATCTGAGTTCTTTAGTATACATTCATTGTACTATATGTCCGGTTTCTTGCTTCTACTCAAAGAGTAGATTAAATAGGCTCTAAATCAAATATAGGGAGGGGTGTCATGTCAAAGGATTTATAAAGTATGATCACGAGCATTACTTTTTTATGGACTTATTGTTGTAATGCAGCAATATCTTTTTAGGTCCCCTGGATACGAATTTACATTATTATTGGACAACATTCACATTTCTAGGCTTGACTCTGTTGCCCAGGTGAGGCACTGGTCTGGGGACTTGACTATTCAAAAGGTCTAGGGAAGTCCCATGTCTCCACTCACTAACCATCTTATCACCTCCATCCATTAGTTTGTAGGAGTAGAATTAGGACCCTGCATGCTCTCTATTTTAAACAATGTAGATAATCCAAGAATGTTGCCAGCTTGGGATTTATCTTGCAGATCTTGGTGTGGAAATGGGACCATTCTGCCTATGTTGGAAAGTTAAATCTTTTGATTTGAGCTAGCCAAAGTTAAATCTTTTTGTGTAGGGATCCCCCTAGGTGTGGCAGAACCTGAAGTGAAGGGGAGGCATGTGCAAACAACCTCCTGTCTCTATTGGCCGAATTATGTAGTAAACGTGCTCATAAGAAATGGCAAAACTTTAGGGTTTACTGCTTATTGATCTGGAAACCAACAAAACTTATTTTGTTGGGTCCAAAATCAACAAACAGTAGACCCTAAAGATTTGTCACTTCTTGTCATCAGGTTTACTGTATGATATGGCCAACAAAGACGAGAGGTTGTTTGCATGCGCCTCCCCTTCACTTCAAGTTCTACCTTTGGCTCTCTCAAAACAAAAAGATTTAACTTTTCAATACAGGCAGAATGCTCTCATGCAAGGACCAAGATTTATAAGATGAACCAAGATTGACAATGTTCTTGGACTATCACATTGGCTGAAAATGAGAGCATGCAACTACAACCTACTCCTAAAACCTAAAAGATTGAGATTTTGAAATGATTTTGTTTTATATTTTTGGATGCAAGATTTAGGGTTTTGAATCATAACCTCAACACAAGAATAGACTGGTGCCTATCTCAAGGCATGGAGTCAAATAGACATATATATGTGAATGATTTGCATAAACTCAACCGACATTTAAGTTTCATGGGGTTAGATTGGTATTTTCCTTACAAACACCACCCAAGATATAGTATTTAGTCAACTCTTCTTACAAATATCCCTATTGCCATACATTCTTCCTCACACATAACCCAAAACAATTTAATCTACTCCTTGAATAGAGGTCAAAGATTAAGCATGTAATACAGAAAATCTGTATCCTAGAATCTCAACAACCCTTAGTTATCAGATTCAAAAGAAGAGATGCATACAACACTGGAGACAATTAACAGAATACATGCATGAAGCATTACTCATATAACATCAACATGAAACTGAAAACATATATGCATACATACATACAACATATAACTCATAAACTTACAACACAAGAGATAGAACCACCCAGCTGAACTATATTTTATTTACTTCTCCAAAACTCCAAACCTTCAACCACAACCAAATGAGAACCCAACAGCTTTTTTTATTCCCAAAGTGTGTTGCCCTAGAAATTTACTACATTTCTGGATGTGGGTGAGGCATTTTTTAACATTACAATTTCCCTCCAAAGTGTATTGAGAATAAAATATTTATATTAAAAGAGGAGAGGAGAAAGATAAATGAAATACACTTTAATTTTCCCCTTTTAATAAAATTTACATTTTTCTAGTTTTCCCAATATGAACGACAATAGTTGGAGACTCAATCCTCTGCGTTGATACTTCATTCTTCAACCTCTCCATAGCACCCAACCTCTGAGATGTCATTGTAGTAATATCTGATTTTGATTTTTTTGCCCAAACCAACTTTTCGGGTTGTTTTGGTGAAATAGAGGCATTTTATGGCCATTCTGGCACTCAAAAAAATTGCAAACAACCCAAAAACATTCACCAATGCATTAGGAATGGCCTGAGGAGAATTTCTGAGCACATAACAACACATTTCGATCAAAAATCACCCTCAAAATGATGCCTAAGGAAGAAAAACGTGATCTACACCTCAAAATCTGCTCTAGGCAGCAAGAAAGATCAACGAAAATGCCTTAAAACTGAAGGAACTCCACCGTTAGATGCTGCAGAAGGAATAGGAATGCGTGAAATGCCCCGCGATGGGCTTATCACACCATCGTGGGGGTCGGGAGAGGGTAGTAAAAGGGGGCCGTGATGGTGTGATATCCGTACCATGTCACCCCTTTGCTTCCTATTTGTAAGCTTTTAAAAGCTTAAAACTTTAATATAAGCTTTACTTTTTAAACTTTGACCTTTTCTTAAAAGTCACGTTCACATTTCAAAAAATGCCCCCCTTTTAATTTTTCAATTTTTTAATTTGCCCACTTTAATATTCTTTTATCTTGCATTTTGATTTTTTATACCATGGTGAAATTTGAATTTCTTTTGACGGGCACTGGACGCCTTTCCATTGCGGGCAAACCAGGTGTTTGATGATTGTAAAAATTTGCGTAGGGGTGTAATCAATTATTTCAAGAAAACCCATCTCCTTAGATTTCACTTCGCCGAACAAATTCTAGCACCTGCTTTGTAAACTAGCCCGCCGGGTGAGTCCTCTACAACAAGAATGCATTAAAATAATGCATCAAATGGTCTTCGATTTTGATAAAATCAGAATTTGAAAGGTTTTATACCAAAGTGAGAAATGAGTTGCCCTTAGAATTGCAAGATTTGAAACTTTCTGGAATGCCAATTCTAGCCCGGTCGCAGTCAGAAAATAATTTACTACCCCATCAAAACTCATCCTGGGAGCATGAAATTAAGCAAGTGTGTTCTCAAGTATACCAAGAAACTTTCCACCAACTGGATTTGCAAGATTACTTCTGAGTTGAAAAATTTTAATCGCCGAATATGGTCTCTAGGGTAGATTGTTCATCCTGTTGCCCAAGCCTCCATCAACACCTTGAAAGGATACTGGAACATCGAATTTGAAAAATTTGAGGGTGCCACCAGTGGCTCTTTCTTGGGGACGCATGCCTCTTGCAGGCATGGAAAATTTCTAGCTATTTCTAGGACGTAGACCAGGTGCCTACTCCATTGGGCTGAAGAGTCAATACTCCATTTTGTATTAAAAATCATATCTCCAATTTCATTTGCTGGCCTCGGGCCCCCAAAAATGAAGAACTTGAACCCTTCTATGTCAAATACCTGACTTTCATCTGAATTCCCTAGACCACAACTGAGAACACTGAGATGAACTACCCATAAACTAATCATGTCACTACCATGTTCAACCATATCACTGAGCTTGCCACCATTAAAGTGCTTTGCATTCTTATGATCTTCACAATCAATCTCTAACTAAAAAATTTCCTCACATGTCATGCAAATAACAAATTTATTCATCATACCATGCAAGACAATGTAGTGAATTGTATTGGTAGAGTCATTACCCTACACCAATAAAATTTTATCAAGATGAATTGAAAACTAAAAATGCTCATACTTAGGTCCATTTTGGATTTGATTCACATGGCATATGTATTCTCTTGTCCCTGGGTAATGTAAGTTAGCTACACCACTTGGTGTTTTAATTCTATGCAAAGGAGACCGAATTGTCTCATCAACATCTTCATCACTAATCATGAAACATTCATACATGGGCAACATCTTTACTTGCTCCATTGAACACTAGCTTTCATATTCATACAAACCTTTCAATCTTGAAGTAAAATTTTACCAAGCATGCTTACACAAATAATCATGATCAATTAAAAACTGATCATACTCATAGTCACCAAGGGCAGCAGGCTGAAGGAACTCACTATTAAAAAAATCCTCATATCCATCATTATTGTGCTTGACACCTTCACCATTAAATTCTACCAAATATACCTCAAAAGAAGGCATGAAAAAATTAGAAGATTGGCCCTTATCAGAAACTTCACAGTCATGGATATTAATGTTGTCCCCTGTTGTATTATCATGAACATCAGTAACTTGCCCATTTATACCTGAATAGTGACCCAGGATTTTTGTTTCACCATAGCATGGATCTTGTTCAACAACAAGTGAGCATGTGTCTTCATCAAGCTTTACACTATTGCACCCCTCAGTGAATGAAAACATGTCCACTTCTACAAAGAAACAAGCATATTCCATGTCAACATTAATCTCATGAGCTAGTGGCTTCACATCTAGATCTGAATTAGCACACTTTCCAGTGTCATGCACATCAACATCCTCATAGAAGCATTCATAATCCACAGAAAAATAATCAGACTTGTTGTCATCATGATCCTTATCACAAAAAAATCATTACATAAGCTATGCTTAGAATCCTCAGAAGGAATATTTAAAACTTCACTTTCAAAATCATGATCATTGATTTGCAATGGAAAAATTGCAACACTTGCACTGCTATCACCGATTGAAACATAGCATAGGAGGACATCTTGCACCTTTTTTACTTCTTCATCATCCATGATATCACAAAAAGAAAATTCATATATATCTATTTTGTCATCATGCCACGCACCTCTATCATCATTGCTGATATATTGGCTTGCATATGTGTTGCTTGTGGGCTGATTACATTCATTATTTTCACTAACACAAGACAAATCTTGATGTTCTGATACACTGTCTTCAGTTGTATGCATGATGCTCTGATTCTTCCCAATGGGGCATCAACTATTTGCATTTTGTGATGCCACACCACTTGCATAATCACACTGGGATGATGTATAAATTGGGATAGCAGGGGTGTAAGTGCTATGGCAGTCATTTTTGATAGTTAAATTACACCTTTCATCAACATTTTGAGCTTCAGGATAACAAACACTTGTAGACAAAAATAGTTGTGCATTCCATAATTCCAGTTGTTTTCAATGTCCATTGCAAACTGATATGCCTGATGAAGTGTTATGGGCTCCTTATCTCTTAACCTGTAGCTCATCTTCTTGTCAAATGCACCCAAATAAATGAGCAAAGCCAAAGCATCATTAGGCCTTATAATTTATAGAATTCTTTTCAATGCCTTCATGAACCTGAGGTTAAAGGCTGGAACTAACTCCCCTTATTCAATGTGAATATGCATGAAATCACTGATAAGTGAAAATTCAGAAATTTTTTCACCAAATTGTTCTATGAATGCTGATTGAAATTCTTGCCAAGAGCTGACGGAGCATGACGGAAGATAGGAGAACCAGTCCCTTGCATCTTCATTTAGAGACTGAACAAATAGTCTCATGACAACATCTTCATGGTCAACTTCAAAATCATCCATTAAATTTCTGAACTGTTGTAGGTGCTTTTTTGTTGATTCATTTTTCACACCACTGAATGAAGGCAAATATTTTCTGATTTTAGATGGTATGACATTTGGGAAACCATAAATGCCATTAAAATTGATGGTTCTATATCTGTCAATGCTGAAATTTCTCTTGTTGCATGGTTGGGGCTAGTTACAAACTATTGTTGTATTCGACACCATACAAGGATACATGGGTTGATGATACATTTTTTACACCTTTTACAAGCCTCTTCACAACTTAGACTTCTCTTACAACAATGATCTTAGGCTTTTAAAATACAAACTGATGTTTCAGCTTGCCTAAGGTCCTCTAAATGAGCCTTTTCAAAAATATTGCATACTTCATTTGAAAATACAAGCTACATTCTCAGCAAATGCAAAAGTATGCAAGCTTATCACCACTATTTCCCTTTTAACCAGTGCTAACTTCACCTAATAGGGAATCAATTAAAACTCATACACCATGGTTTTCACATAAGCTCTTTTTTGAAAACCAAGAAAAATGAAAAATACCTGGATAAGTTGCAGCTACTAATTCTTCCTTTTGGCTGAGAAATGTGTAAATCTAGTACTTTTTTGTATTCTTTCTCAGGCTCTTTGTATGCAGAGTCGCCACCTCCTTGTAGAGGAATGAGTTTTATGAAGCTGAAAACTCTTTTCTTTCTTTCTAGGTTTTCTCCAACAACAGAGTCACACATAAATCCTCTTAAAATTGATGCAACAAAGCACTTCCAGGTTTGAAACCCTCAATATCTGAAGAAAATATTCAGATCCATTAAATTATTTGACTCTTTTCTCATGGATATGTCACTGTTCCCTAGTAGAGTCGCCATTTTGTTGGGTCCCAAATCAACAAGCAGTAGACCCTAAAGATTTGCCACTTCTTGTCATCAGGTTTACTATATGATATGGCCAACAAAGATAGGAGGTTGTTTGCACGTGCCTCCCCTTCACTTCAGGTTTTGCAGCACCTAGGGGGTATCCCTATAACATAAGATTTGTCTTTGTCTCTCTCAAAACAAAAGGATTTAACTTTTCAATATAGGCAGAATGCTCTCATGTAAGGACCAAGATTTGTAAGATGAACCAAGATTGACAATGTTCTTGGACTGTCACACTGGCTGAAAATGAGAGTATGCAACTAAAACATACTCCTAAAACCTAAAAGATTGATTTTGAAATGATTTTATTTTATGTGTTTGGATGCAAGATTTAGGGTTCCAAATCATAACCTCAACACAAGAACAGACTGGTGCCTATCTCAAGGCATGGAGTCAAATAGACGTATATATGTGAATGATTTGCATAAGTTCAATTGACATTCAAGTTTCATGGGGTTAGATTGGTATTTATCTTACAAACACCACCCAAGATAGAGTATTCAGTCAACTCTTCTTACAAATATCCCTGCTGCCATACATTCTTCCTTACACTTAACCTAAAATAGTTTAATCTACTCCTTGAATAGAGGTCAAAGATTAAGCATGTAATATAGAAAATCTATATCCTAGAATCTCAACAACCCTTAGTTATCAGATTCAAAAGAAGAGATGCATACAACACTGGAGACAATTAACAGAATACATGCATGAAGCATTACTCATATAACATCAACATGAAATTGAAAACATATATGCAGACATACATTCAACATATAACTCATAAACTTACAACACAAGAGATAGAACCACCCAGCTGAACTATATTTTATTTACTTCTCCAAAACTCCAAACCTTTAACCACAACCCAATGAGAGCCCAACAACTTCTTTTATGCCCAAAGTGTGTTGCCCTAGAAATTTACTACATTTCTGGACGTAGGTGAGGTATTTTTTAACGTTACAATGTCCCTCCAAAGTGTATTGGGAATAAAATATTTATATTAAAAGAGGAGAGGAGAAAGATAAATGAAGAACACTTTAATTTTCCCCTTTTAATAAAATTTACATTTTTCTAATTTTCCCAATATGAACGACAATGGCTGGAGACTCAATCCTCTACGCTGATACTTCATTCTTCAACCTCTCCATAGCACCCAACCTCTAAGATGTCATTGCAGTAGTATCTAATTTTGATTTTTTTGCCCAAACCAACTTTTTGGGTCGTTTTGGTGAAACAAAGGCATTCCTAGCCATTCTAGCACTCAAAAAACATTGCAAACAACCCAAAAACATTTGCCAATGCATTAGGAATGGCCTGAGGAGAATTTATGAGCACATAACAGCACATTTCAATCAAAAATCGCCCTCAAAATGACCCCTGAGGAAGAAAAATGTGATCTGCACCTCAAAATCCACTCCGGGTAGCAAGAAAGATCAACGAAAACGCCTTAAAACCAAAGGAACTCCACCGTTAGATGCTACAGAAGGTAGAGAAATGCGTGAAATGCCCCGCAATGAGCTTATCGTGCCATCGCGGGGGTGGGGAGAGGGTAGTAAAAGTGGGCCACGATGGTGTGATATACGTACCATCGCACCCCTTTGCTTCCTATTCGTAAGCTTTTAAAAGCTTAAAACTTTATAAGCTTTACTTTTAAACTTTGACTTTTTCTTAAAAGTCACGTTCACATTTCAAAAAATGCCCCCCCCCCCCCCCCCCCCCCCCCTTTAATTTTTCAATTTTTTAATCTGCCCACTTTAATATTCTTTTATCTTGCATTTTGTTTTTTTAAACCATGGTGAATTTCTTTCGATGAGCACTTGGTGCCTTTCCATTGTGGGCAAACCGTGCATCCAACGATTGCAAAAATTTGTGTAGGGGTGTAATCAATTATTTCAATAAAACCCATCTCCTCGGATTTCGCTTCACCGACCAAATTTTGGCACCTGCTTTGTAAAATGGCCCACTGGGTGAGTCTGCCACAATAAGAATACATTAAAATAATGGATCAAATGATCTCATATTTTGATTAAATCGAAACTGGAAAGGTTTTGGACCAAAGATAGAAATGGGTTGCCCTCAAAATTGTAAGATTTGAAACTTTCCGGAATGCCAATTCTAGCCCGGTCGCAGTTAAAAAACAATTTACTACCCCATCAAAACTCGTCTCGGGGGCATGAAATTGAGCAAGCGTGTTCTCAAGTATACCAAGAAACTTTCCACAAACCGGATTTTCAAGATGACTTATGAGTTGAAAAATTTTAATCGCCGAATATGGCCCGGGGTAGATTGTGCATCCTGTCGCCCAAGCCTCCATCGACACCTCGAAAGGATATGGCACATCAAATTTGAAAAATTTAACGGTGCCACCATGGAGTACTACATCAAAGCCAAAATATTCATGGCGAAGCTAGTTTTGTTTCATTTTATGGAGGTATTTGTTTTAAGCATTGGGATTATAGGACCAACGAGATATTTATTTCATCTATGATTAAGCTACATTAAGAAGTGTAATGTGATTCTCTAATTTTATTCTTTATGGGTTGTGTTGTATGGTGGGGTTGCCATTTTTCCTTATTAAAAATTATGTTTGGAAGCCTTATTTCCAATCCTTAGTAGATAAGAGAAGCATTGATAATAGGCTACATGGATACATGGTTGTTTCAATAACAACATTAAAATTTCTCAATGTGCTTCTACCCTGTGTATCTCTTGGTTTGGTGTGGCCATGGACAAGACCAATAGCATATTTTTCTATTGTAACTTATTTAGTTGGCCTTATTATTTAGTTTGCATTTGAATTGTATGTCCAACATAGAAGATCATGAATTTGGACTCTTATCCCTGTTGTATTTAAGGTTTATAGACTCCAATTGAATAAGGCTTCATAGCTAGTTGGAGGTTTAATGTTCACGCTAAGAGGACTAGAATCCTGTCCATAGACCATGGCTATAAAATGGTTTGTTGACAATATTATTGACGTCCTTAAATTTCTTGGTATTATTTATCTGTGGTAAATGGCAACATTTGTTGTTTTTGTATTTGTTTGACGAATTTGCAGAAGGAAGAGATGTCTGGTATACGGTGCAAGAAGGAGCCCCTATTGAGGGTGTGCACCCTTGGAATGCCTTATACTAGGTCGTGCCCAAGTCCACGAAGAAGGCCGCAAGGCAGGGCATTTACTTGCTCGCGTCCTGAGGCAAGGCTCTTTGGTTGGATGCAGGCCCTTCACTCCCACATTTAGCCTCACATATGCTCACACAGACTTGTACTCCAGAAGCCTTCACTCTCACACAGGGCTGTGTAGATTTTGGCCTGACATCTGCTCATACCTCAGACACCTGACATTCATTCCTACCAAACACTCAATGCAGGGGTTTGCAAAAGGGTTCAACATCCGTGTGTGGAAGGAAGTGCTCTCTGTGGAAGCACTAAGAGATCACGTCCTCTATCGCCTGCTATAGTCAGATAGAAGGGTTAATCCCCTTCCCTACTGACATGGCTCACCAGGATGCACAGTGTGAAGCCTCACATAGATCCAGAACGTGGGAGAAAGTCATACAGATGCCCACAATGTGAAGTCTCACGTAGGTCTAGAATGCCGGAGGAAGTCTCTTGCAGGTTCATGGGAGGGATTTGGCATAGGCAGATTCAGCACAGAGAGAAAAAAGACTCCAAGCGCTGCCCCTTTTTTTTTCTTGACCTAAATTTTTCCCTAGATCAAAAGGGCATTGACTCCATATGATCATTTTAAAATTTTGTATTTTCTAGTACTCAAATATAATTGTCTAATAGCACTAAAAAATTTCAAATGCAAACTTTAGGGGGAATTACAGGAAAATTATTTCTGTCATAACTTTTGATTGGTAGCTAGAAATTGAGCACCATTTTTTGCAAAAGTTAACGTTTTCACATTTTTTATCTATTGAACCTACTTGCATTGTAAAACACACGAAGTTATAAAGTGTCAAAACTGGGGGGTCACCTAATTAGGGGGTTTCCTAATGTGTTGATTTTCTATTGTCTAAAGCAATTAACCTATTTGTAATAATGGGATATGAAAATCAATCTTCGATAATCAACTTAAACAAGGGTAATTATAAGTCCTGGTGTAATGGCATCTTGAAACATCTCAGGTACCATAATCTCATACCTTATATGTATGGACTTATCCCTAAACTAGGTAAAAAATCTCAGACTTCGATAAGTGGTTTAATAATCATGATCATTTGTGGATTAATCATCTTACATATACCAAATGCCGCTTTGTATGCCATCATGCATATTGAATTTCCACATGCATTATGGATCAAAATTTGGGAAATACATGGAGAGTCAAATATTTCTCCCTTCTCACATGATCCTGTTATGATTGCAACTCACATTCCACATTATGATTTAGATAGAGAAGGTCCAGTTGACATAGAGGAAATCATCATTCCACCTCTTCCTGTTGCTTCATGAGATTTTAGAGTCACTCTTTGCAAGCTTCCAGCACTTCTTTACGGAAGGATCACAATTGTCTTCCTAGCATTGCTAATTGGGACAAATTTTACTTGATATTTTTTGTCTATTTGTAGAGTTTTGCATTGCTAACTTGGAAAAACACATTGAGGACATTAATCTTCTCTTCGATGATATTTTTGATGAAGCTACATCACCATTATCCTCTTTGGATATACATGCTCTACATCGGTCTACACATGGTTCTGGATTGTCATCATCTTCATCTATTAGGCATGCACTTGATTTGATTATGGCATCCTTCGGCATCGACATGGGGACACTTGAGCACTCTTCAAAGGCATTCAAATGGGCATCATCATCCTTGGATTAGCTACAACATGATTCAGGAATATACATACATCTTCCAGCATGGGAAGATATCTTGCATCTTCAATTAGTTTTATTTCTTCCCAAGGGAAGGAATATTGTTCGGCGTTTTTGGATCTACATCTGGATCCTTTGTCGACTATCCAACCTCATTGTAGTAGGACATACATATTATGGGGGGTCTCATAGACCTTCTATCATTTTCTCTTATTTGGGGAAACATATATTGTACTTAGTAAAATAAATAGTACTTCTTCATTTGTAAAATTTTCATACATCTTTTCTCTCTTTTGGAGGGTCGTTTTTTCTCACAGGATTTTCTACCTTTCTCCACTTCATGAGAGATTACTTTGTACATGGTTACCTCACTAGGCCTAGTATTTGAGACCCATCTCTTCTTGTACCCACCTAAGCTATGCATAAGAGGGGTGTTAATGTATATTTTACCTATGTCTTATTTTTTCTCACAAGGGTAAAATACACATGTCATAAGCCTAATCGTTTTGGTTGTTTGTCGACTTGGAGAGTTTAACACAACTCTACAAAGACACGTCAACATACTTTTACACTTGGTGAGTGGAGTGGTTAAGTTGACTCCTAAGTCGAATCAACCTCCTCACTCATTCTCACCTATATGTATTTGCTTTTTAGCTATTATAGTTGGTGGATTTGGCGGGTTTTGCATACAATTTCCTTTTTGTTCATTAACAATCTTTTGTGCTTGTGTTTTCGTCTACTCAATCTTGGTTTCTAATATATGTTACCATTTGATTTGTGATAAAGCAAAGCATCAATCAAAACTTATGGATTTGCATAATAGTGTAAAGATACAAGGAATAGTGATGGTTGTTGGTTACCCAAGAGATAATAATGCCTTGGCTAGGAGGCCTCTTTATATCAGTAATCACTCTTCCAATTATAAGATGTAAAAGCACAACCCCATAACTATAAACATCTGAATTTGTTGTCATGTGTCCTATCAAGACATACCTGCAAACATGTCGATAAGGTGTAATATATTGTGATTTTTATGTTATTTATTCACGTATAGAATGTTCCAAGCATAATAGAATAAATGAGTGGAGAGAAAGTGCAAAACTCACTCTAGTGCAACATATCCTTGAGTCCCTCGGACTTGAGTTAGTACATGGCCATTAATTTTATCATAACTAGAGAAACAAAAAGAGAAAAAAACATAATCAAATAAATATTAATGCTTTGTTTATTATGTTTTCTTATCTACCATTCTAGCCTCATTTAGTTTTGAATTAGAGTGTTCTATAGAGCGTTGTGGATATGAACCACATAAGTAAAAAGAGGAGAAATTTCTTGCTATAATCATGATACCAATTCCTCATCAACCCACTTTCGTAAACCAATGCTAAACCATTGATCTTGATCTACGCCATGCCAATCACTCATTCAGTCATTGCCCAACCCCCAATGTCATCCACCGATCCATCGTTATGGATACCTTTGATTCACATTTCCCTCACAATCTTCAATAACTTTGTCTATCGCATGAGTATTTGTGTATACATTTTTGTTTTCAGTTACAATTTTTAAAATAAGATACTTGTTGTAGATCAAGATAAATAACAATAAAATATATTTGTTTATTTAGAATGTGTTTATATAATTTTTTTTATGGAGATCATCCACAAGGCTGAACTTCTTCAGTTGAGAGCTGATGGTTATCCATTCTGTCAAATTCGTCTAAGACAGATCTCTTTTAGAACCTTTCAACTTCACCAACAAATCAAGGGCCTTTTAACATATAATTATTTTTGACAATCAAGAAACTAAAAAAAAAATTTTGTAAGATGAAAGACTACCAAATTTTTGGTAATTATAAGATGTGTTCATATATAACTACTTATTAAGGAAATTAACACCAAAATATAATAACATAAATATACAAAATGTTTCAAAGTAACACTAAGCCATTAATTCTTTTGTATTTAGAACATGTTCATTTAAATATTTTCACAACTAATATAGACATCTTAAATACATCTATCTATTTTATTTAGTTAAGAGTATTTTAGTTTAGAATTATTTTATTTACTACATACACAATTTTTATTTAAGAATTATTTTATTTTATTACATTGTTTATTTTTATTTTTATTTGAAGAGCTATGTTACTTTTGTATGCAAATTTTAATTTTACTTTTAGAAAAGCCTGTCATTCATTATTTTAGCAATTCTTTTATTTTGTTTTTACTGTGAAAAATGTAGTAAATATTATATATTTATATTTTACTTTTAAATTTTTGAACTTTATAGTTTTAATTTTTTTTTTAAAATATATATATCAACTGTGTTTTAATTTTTATGTGTATGCTCACAACATAAGACTCATATCCTACTGCCACCTATGACATAAATAGCCTTCCACACTTCCCCTGTCTTGAAATAAATGTTTTAAATTCACCTCTGACATAAATAGCCTTCCGCACACTTCACTTCTTTTGAAATAAATGTTTTAAATTCAATATATAATATTAATTCTATAATAAAAAAATTGCTGGATGATGTTGCTCTCACCAATCAACCTAAGAGATTGATGGGGGAAGTGAACAGTAGTAGTTGTAGTACAGGGAAGCCTTAAATTAAGCAGCTTGATTTCTCAAACAAGAGGAGAACGAAGTACAGGGTGGCCTTGTCAAACAAGGCACTGCCAGAAGATAGTGAAAACTTAATCATTCAGACAACGTGGAAATTGTTTGCCAATGTGGAAACACGTCTCGTAGTAGATTCTAATATCTTTAATCAATCATACTCAACTTTATAGTGGTTTGTTATAAGGTCGTGATCAAATACGGTCAATTTACTTGTTCCACTTCCATTGGTCTACTGAAAATCTGGTTGGTTGTGATTAACGGCTGTTTACGTGAGGATCCAGGGGTTATAAATATATGCGATTAATACGCAGTGGAAATAGAATTTGATTTGACGACCATACTCATCAAACAATCCACCATTCAGTTTCAACGGCTTTCAATAAATTGAAAGAAATCATTGTAGCGACGGCATGACCCATCGTGATTATTGTGCTTATGTATTTACATCTATAATGTTTGTGAATTTAATGTTTAGGACATGGGTTTATTGAGTTTACGTATAGTTCCCATCAATTCAAATGAACCACTTCATTCTATTAAACACCACCATTCATTTCAATAGTTAATAGTAATTTTACAGCTCATACACAACAAAAAGTTGTAAATATTTGTCTTATTTTTATTGGCCAAAATTAATCTTTTGACTATTAAAGTGGATGATGTTTAAAAATAGCTAAACGATCTTGAGGTATATGTAGCATCCGTCATCTTTATTTCAGAGTGGCCAAATATATGTAACATCTCTCTCTATTTGATGCCACACAAGATCTTGTTGTTCTTGTGCAAATAAATAATTCACTTCAGTTTCCCTAATGAAAGATAATTGATTGATGAATAATAGGGTTATTTTTAAATATTATTTATTTTGATGATTAAAGATATTTTTTGGTCAATAAAAATAGGATAATTATTTATTTTTAGTTAGGATGAGGTGTGAAATTATTATTGACTATTTGACTATTGAAATGTGTCATGTTTAAATAAGGTGGAATAATACAAATAGCTAACCATAATATTAATGAGGCCTTATTTAATAGAATAGAAATAGAAATTAGTTCACTCCTTTTCATTTTTTTGGGAGGGTTTTATATCAAATCCACATAGTCATTTTAGGTACCCAATACGGGAGCATGATCCTTAGATTGCAACCTCTTTCGTTGAGAGCCAAGGACTGAGGGGTATCCATTCCACCAAAGTCACTCGTGGCATGATCTTGACCTCATCCGTAATGGTGTCAAAGCCTTACCATTAGTAAGACTTGATCTTTGGTGGGCTCATTTAGAACCATTCAACTTCACCTAAAGACTAAGGGCCCATTAACTTTTCATTCTTTTGATTTCAACTCTATTTTGTATTTTTTGTTTTAACTATATTTTGTTAGTTCATTTATTGCTTTCTTGTTCTCTTTCCCCTAGGTTTTTTAAAAGCATGGTAATTGCAACCTTTTTTTTTTGGTACCAAAGGCTTTTAAAAAATCATGGAAAACATACTTTCCTACCATAGTAAATTAAAATTACATAGATTGAAAAGAATTCTTGAGTATTGAATAACTAAGAATTTATGAATTAAATATTGGAGAGAGGTAAAGATTTTGAAGTGACAAAATATTAAAATTTTATTAAAATTTAAGGTTTGGACACAGAACAAATATTAAGAACCTATGATAGGGATCTATTAAAAATTGATCTAGTGTAGATAGGGTTGTGTTGTGTGGTCTAATTTGTTACCAATGTGACCTACTTGCATCTTATGTACTTGTTGAAAAGATGTTTTACTAAAAAGTATATTGGACCTATGAAGGATGGAGAGAAGACCTTTGACTTCCTCAATTACGTCAAGCCCCTTAATAGCTACATAAATATGGAAGAGAGAGCAATTAATAATGCAATTTTGATGTAATTGAGATTGGTGCTCTATGTGTGTGTACTTGATTTTCCTAATGACCAAGGACATTTCCTTAAATACATGTTTCTAGTTGTGCTCAACTTGAGACATTTAATGTGTGGATTAACAAGATTGAAATTAACTTTAAGATGGGTCATTTAGGGAGATAAATATTTAAATTTTGAAATATATGAAGCAAGTCACATCAAGGAACATGGTCCAAGGTGGATAAAATGTTGGTCTGAAAGATGATTGGTTTGAACTAGAGGGAACTATATTAATAGTTAGTTAGGGGTTTAAAGGTAAGTGTTGATTAGGACATCTAAAGAGTCAAATTAAGAATTTAAGACCATGTATTTATGACATTGATACAAAGTAATATAAATTGAACGTGTAAAAGTGTAGAATATGCACTTTTATCTTTTACAATAATATTTATTTTTATTTTTTCCAAAATATATATTCATTGTCTTACTTAAATTACAAAATGTGATGTGAAACATTGATATAAAAGATCATACATATTTTTAAATAATTTTATTTTTAAAATAAATTAATTAATGGAAAATTTTTTAAAAATAAAAATAAAAATGAACTTAAGTTCACAAAAGCCATTAATTTTAACATTTAAGGACATATATTTGATCAACTAAAATAGAAGTCTATTCTTAAATCACAAAATATTAGCTAGTCAATTTCATAAAGTTAAAATAATCTAACACAATTAAAGTCATATTCCAAATAATGTTGCCTCAATAATTTCAATTAAAATTTTATTATTATATTTTAAAACATCATAAATTTCATAGTCTAATGTCTTGATTTGATTTTAATATTTGTAGTTTTTAATTGCAACATTACTTATTCCATGGTGCATTGTTATGTCAAAGATGAACAAACTAATTCTATGAGAAAATTCAGTATAAAATAAATTAATACTATTTGATGGAATTCTCAATGTCATTTTCTGCATAAGCCATGTAGGAGGGTATAACATTGTCTTGTCAAATTAATAAACAAATTGTATTGTCAAATTATTATGACAAAAACCTAATCATAGTTTTGACTCCCAAAGATAATGATATTCTTTTTAAAGATTGACATTGATCATTTCTTATTCCTTTTTAATGATATTACTTTAAAGGTTGGCATTGATCTTTAGCATAACCCACAATATATTTTAATAGATGAAGATTATTTAATTAGGATTATGTCATTATGACATTTCCTAGTTTAAATATTTTTGATGTTGATATAATTTCATTTCCTCAGATATAGACATTAAGTAAATCTAATGTATGATGTCTATGTTCTATTAAGCTTGTCAAGATGATGATGATAGTATAAGTAATTCATTGATGATCATGTCTTTAGGTAAATAGGTAAATAGAGACATTCTATTTTATATGAATTTTGAGTATGATTTTAGGTTTGATATATAACAATGGAGGTGGAATTTTGCATTATTTAAATGTAGTACATCAATTATCCTATATTACATTAGGAGGAGGTACATCTCTCACAATATTTCATATCATTAGTATTATATCACTTTTATTCGATAGTATAATTTATGAGACAAAATTGAGTGGATTTGGATATGTTTTAATAATTATATATTGTGTTAAATAGATTATTTTACAACACTTATTCTACAATATTTTGTTAATTTTTTTGGAAGATATTTTATTAAGAAGATTATTCTTATTGACTTACAATGTGATGTTTTAGAGCCATTCACTAATTATATGAGCTATGACTTTGGGAAAAAATCACACCATTTTAATTAATGACTTGATTTTTCCATATATTATTATAGTCAATAAAATTAATAGTTCCTTCTTTGAACCATTATATTGTTTGATTGGGATGCTTCATATTATCAAGGAACTTAGAGCATATACATTTATTTGTTAAGAGTGATCCAAGTTTACATTGCATATAATTTAAATATTTTATAGTTTCATAATGAAATCTTTACATAATGTGTTTATACATCACATTGCCTTTTCTATTAGAAGGTATCATTTAAACTTGTATATAAGGAAGTTTGAACTTGGTTAAGAAACATTCATGCTCTTTATTTGGTGTTGATCTACTAACTTACGTTTTTCCCCTTAGATATCTGCTATGAAAGTATTTAATGTATAATTTTTATTTGTAGGATCATTATTATCAAAATTCATACATTACTATAAAAGTATAGTAGTGTCTCCATTGATTGTATTTTCACTTGGTGGATATTTTATACCATATTAATGTCTAAAGTATTTGGTGAGCTTGGTAAAAAAATCGAAGTTGATAGCATTTGATGTATTTAGTTCTTAAATCTTAGACATTATCTTTCCAAAAAATGATGGAAGTCGCAGACTGGAGCAATACAAATTAACAATTATAATGCAGATTCAAAACACATAATAACAAAGAATAACACAATTCAACACAGAGATTTAATGTGGTTCACCCAGTGTGGGCTACATCCACAGAAACACAGCCATCCAATAGTTTTATTATCTAGCGTCAAACAGATCAATTACAACTTGTAGCATAATCCGCTGATGTGTGCTACATAACAAGCACTCCAAACTCGTTTTTGTCTCATGACCTTTCATGTTCCACAACCATTTATTTATCAAGTCTTTTTGGTGGTTTACAATGTCGGTTAACACAACTAACAACAAACGCCCCTACACTCCCCCGTTTAATAATTTGAGGTCAAAATGCGGCTGTCAAAGTCACCAAAATTTAGCTTGCTGCGTGTACATGCAACCCTGTAACATGATCAGTCGCTACATACCAACAAGAAGTGTTACAAATAGATGAAATATAGGTGATAATGTTTGATATATTGTGTTTACTAAATCTTGACAATTAAAAATTCAAAAGATAAAAAAGAAATGTTAAAAATTGAGTAAAGAGGACGTCCATAAGAAGAGGACTTACAATCTCTAATGTGAAAATAATCACTTTGAAAAGCATGTCATTCTGGGCTGAGCTTTAACAATTTTAATGTGGTCCATAACAGCTCTAGACAGCTATTGTGAAATTATTCTTTATTCTTTTAAACCGTACTAAAATGGTCAAAGTTAATGCCTTATACTATTCAAAAGATTTAAGCATCCGGATATGAGAAATTTAAATTTATTAGAAAGCAGGTAAAACATCAAGGAGCTATTCATTTGTTGGTACTGATTGGAACTACTCGGAATCTTCAATTGGCTTTAGCATAAATGCTACCACCAAACCATTTTTACTGATGGGCGGTAGATCTCTTAAAAGCTGACGAGTTACAGTGAATTCTTACAACAATGAATAGAGGAAAGATGGGTTATACTAAATCTTGTGGGTTGATTTCTTTTTCTGTTGGTTTACTGGTTTTAGCTTGTGGAGAGAAAGCCATTGGGAGAGGAACTGCAAGCAGTGTTGTTAATGGGAATGTCAAAATTGCGGCTTTGTTCGCATTGGGGGACTCCATCATTGATCCGGGCAATAATAATTTTCTTCCTACCATTTTTAAGGCCAATCATCCCCCATACGGCCAAGATTTTATTGATAAAAGACCCACTGGCCGATTTTCTAATGGGAAACTACCAACAGACTTCCTAGGTAAGATTTCTTTTCGACTTTGAATTGCTAATATTGTTATTAAGCTTTTCTTTTTCAAAGAGTTTTCTATGAAACACCTTCCATACGATTGTTGGTTTGCTGCCCTACTGAACTATCTTCATAGAAGGCTACTTTTATCTGCATTATCACCCTGTTGATATAAGTATTATATTATGTTATATTAAATTATATATGTTAACAAAATACATACAAGGACTAAGCCATCCAACTAATGGAGGATTTCTTTTATAAATTATTATACTAACTACTATATTGCCAAAAAATGCAACTGGGAGCCTTGTTGCACGTTTTAACAACCTGCAACCCTTTTATGAGATTATATACTTTTAATTTAAATTATTTTCATTAATTGAATTGGTCCATCTCAAGTTATACTTTTGGTTGAAATGGTAACAAACCAAATAATACTAGTATCATCATGGCATGTCCTGAAATGCATTAATTAAGTAATTTAAGATGTGGGCATTTAAATATTTTAATAGATGAATCTGAATACAACACGGTTTCAAATGCGTCTTAAATATATATTTCAAGATATAGTAATCTCTTCAGTAATGGTGTGATTGTTTGATATGTTTTTTAAGCAGTGAGGTAATTGAAAACTATCCCCTATATAACATGGTTCAAGTATGGAATTTGGGGGAACAACCCATATAAACCTCTCTTGTAAAATGTCCCTGCATTATAGTCAACATACCGATTATTTACGTACAAACTCTAACTCACTTTTGTGTGTGATGGAAACATTTCGCTGGCAGCTGCAGCGATAGGGTTAAAAGATACGCTTCCCGCATATTTAGAGCCTGATCTCAACACCCAAGATTTTCTCACAGGCTTCAGCTTTGCTTCAGCTGGTACTGGATACGATAACGTCACAGCCATGGCTGTTGTACGTAATCTTCCATCTTTATTTAATTTTTACTGTGGAACCCATTGATATTTAAGAGCCATTCTACTTAAATATCATCTATTTCAATACTTAAACAATTATATAATATTTCTACAATTTTATTGTACTTAAAGAAAATTGATGAAAGCATAAGTCTCACATATTTTTCCATATTTTTCCACAATTTTATTGTACTTAAGAAAACTGATGAAAGCATAAGTCTCACATATTTTTCCATATTTTTCCAGAGTGTGATACCCATGTGGAAACAAGTGGAATTGTTTAAGGAGTACAAGTCGCGTTTGGAGGATATGGTGGGAAAGGAAAATTCGTCCAATAAAATTGAGAAAGCAGTATTTCTCATGATTGCTGGTACCAACGATTTTATAAATAATTACTTCAGTCTTCCTATCAGAAGAAATGAGTTTACCGTGGAACAGTACCAAGACTTTCTTCTCCAGATTTCCAGCAATGTCATCGAGGTTCCTACTATTTCTATTCCATACAATTTTGTTAAAAAAATATGCAGTGTAGAATTGAAATAAATAGTGAAATAGGAAGGCTGTTCTTAAATATCATCCATTTCAACAGTCAAAGGTCAATTTTGGCCAATAAAAATAGGACAAGTATTTACCACTTTTTATTGTGAATGAGGTGTGAAATTGCTATTGGCTGTTTGACCATTGAAGTGGATGATATTTAACTAGAGTGGTGAAATAGTAATGAGACCTTCCTGTGGTAGGCATGAGGTCACGAGGTCCAGTCTCCCTCCGGCCCACGTGGTACCGGAAGGTTATTGTGAGTGAGGTGTAAAATTGCTATTGGCTGTTTGACCATTGAAGTGGATGATATTTATGTAGAGTGGTGAAACAGTAATGAGAGCTTCCTGTGGTAGTGATGAGGTCACGAGGTCCAGTCTCCCTACGGCCCACGTGGTACCAGAGGGTGTGTCATGTCAGCACGTTAAAAAGTTTACCTGGTGCATTGTAGGTTATAGGGGCTACCAGATTCCTGCAGTTTAAAAAAAAATAAAAATAGTGAAATACTAATAAATCTCACAAAATAGACAACACAGATTTAAGTGGAAAACTCAATAATTTTATTCTCAGCAGCAATTCACTGTTACAAAATTTCACAATACATTTGCATTCAAGCTCAACTAACTTAAAGAATCATGAAATAACATGCAATTAATCATACATTATGTGCAGAAAGATTTCCATACATAAATCATATGAGTGTCACTGCTGAAATAAAAAAAAACTGTCTTCACATACCAACAAATTTAATCCAATATCACATAGGTTTTGCCGTTTCTTATCCCTGCCTGTCAAGTGCTGAGATCTTTTTTGGGATTTTGTTAAACAGGATTTGTACAAACTGGGTGCCCGCAAAGTGGGTGTTTCTGGGCTCCCTCCATTGGGATGCTTGCCTTTGGAGAAAGAGTATTACATGCATTCAGAGGGACCACTGTGTATTGAAGAACTCAACCAAATTGCGATCTCATACAACACAAAACTGAAGAGAAACATGGGGACACTGCAAGCTCGCCTTCCTGGAATAAAACTGGCATACCTCAACATCTATGACAGCCTTTTGGACATTATCACATATCCTGCGAAATATGGTATGAATAGGAAAAACATGAATTTGGTGGATAAGTCATTGAATTTTATTTTGTGAGATTCAATAATGCCTTGGGGTTTGTGTGGTGCAGGGTTCGAGTCGTCAACGAGGGGCTGCTGTGGGACAGGATCAATAGAAGTGGCTTTGTCCTGCAATGTTGTAACTCCAGTTACTTGTGCAGATGCATCAAAATCTGTTTTCTGGGATGCCGTTCATCCGACACAGAAGACATACGAAATACTTGCAAACGTCTTGCTAAAAGAAAATATAAAATTGCTATAAGCAGAAGCTCTATTGTTTCAAGCGCTGGGAAGACCATTGTTTTTTAGTTAGAAGACGATCATTTTCATCAGTGAATTTAAAATTATATCAACTTCAGGTATGGCACGTGTTTGTTGAGCATGACAGGCGTTTTGAACATGACATTTGCATAATTAAGCCGTCCTTACTAGCTGTTACTACATTGGGTGGAAAGGGGATCGAAACAAAAGAAAGATAGAAATCTAAATCGATATTAATGTAAAAAATAGTACAATTTAATTCGACATAGGAAAGTCCATTCCATTTGGACGAATTACATTATAATTCAATTCAAGGATTAAGTTTTTTTTTATACATAAATTAGGGTAACACATATGTTGAAATTAAGTATTTTAGAGTAATTCATTTGGTTTATAGAATATTAGGATTTGTGAGATGAATGTATTTATATCTATGAATTTTTGTTCTTTTGTCAAAGATCATTTATGTGATTGTGAAATTGATCATATGAATGTAGATTGAACTTAATTTGCAAATCTAAGTTTTATTTGTGGATTTGATCTCTATTAATTATCAAAATTTTGATTCAACTTGTTTGGAAGTACTCTATTCATTTTCACATAAAAACTAGTTCTAGTGCTTTCTAGTTTGTACATGGTAGAGATAATCACTCTTTTTTGTCAAACCATATAAGGATGACAAGCCATTGACTTTTGAACAAGATCAAAAAAATCAAGTAGTCATACATGTATTTATTAGGATGATGTTAGTGTGAACATGGTACTTTATCTAACTAGTTCATTTCCTAGCTAGTTTTCCACTTAGATCTTTTTCACACTAGGTTAAATTTACTCAGGGAAATTTTCAATTTATCCTCAGTGTTCAGTTGGGTTGATTGAAGCCTTAGCATCATTTGAGTCAATTGCATTCAACTTGACTCCCCTTGGTAACATGGTCATGGGCCTTCGACTTGTTCTTCTAGATTTTCTCTTTCTTGCTACCATAATGCCTAAATAAAATCATGTCATTTAATAATTGTTAGCAAAAGCATGTAATGAATGTTCACTATGAATGTTATACATCATACTTCATGATCCTTCATGACAATGACATGTTATGTTTTGAAACATTAGATTTCCACAATCCATAATAAATTCAATTTGAATGCTTTCTGTATGGAAAAAAGTTAAACACAATTAAATTCAAAAGTATTCAAATCGAATTATGTTATCATATGACTCTTCATCATGGATCATGGATGGTGATCAATATCATTGATGGTACAGATTCGTTACATATGCATAGTGAGAAGGTTGAATTCGAATAACTACAATGAAAAGATTGAATTGAAAAAGCTTCTTTCTGAAAAGAATGTGGAACTGAAGCTTTTTGAAATTCGACTAGGTATTATAGGTATTCAAGGGTGGCTTCTGGTGGTATCCAGATAGATTATCAAGAACTGTAATTTTTTTTGGTTGAGTTTGTATATGGTTAGTTGGTATTATCATATGTATTTCAATATCTTAAATATTTGAGATGAACTAGTTGAAACATTGTAAAAACATTATCCACCTACTATATCAATTTTAGAATAAAAATATGAGAAAAAAATTATGAATCCCACTGAAAATACCTAAATATGCCAATGCAGAAACTTGGAACCCAAGAAAGGATTTGGAAGTTTTGATATCTATCTGGGTTCTACTTTGAGTGAAATATCCAACTTCCTAGAAAATACCTCTTTTGGAAACCTATAGAGATTAACAGTGAGTAGTAGTGTAGTCAACTATTCCCATTACTATAGCCAAAGTTGGGCTTTGCGCTTGGATTGAAAAAGAAACCTGTTATATTTTATTTTTGTTATTCTTTTACAGAAATTCACACTTTAATACATAATGTAGGGGACTCTCTAAACTTTGTATGGAAGAGATAACTGGAGGAGGAAAGTTGATAGTATGCTACTTTGTTTGTGGATAAATGTAAGAAGTTGTGTCCACTTAAGGTGGAAGTTTCAAAGTTAGAAAACAATCCAAAATCGGGTAACTAAAAATGGGATCCCGAGCCTAAAATCTAGAACGGGATCCCGTTTCTTAGTAGGATCCCGAACCTAGGACCAAAAAACAGGATCTCGTTTTGTGAAAATATAATTTTTTTAAAAAAATGGTTGTAACCCCATTTTCCCAGTAACAGGCGAGAGTTGAGAATAGGATCCTGAGTTTAGGAAGAGGATTTTCAGCCATGAAAAACTCAAGTAAGTGGATTTTTCCACTTTTTTTAATTTGTCAATGAATTTTTTTGAAGTTTTTCTTTCTTTTTTTGGTGTAAAATACAATCAAAATTTAAAACATAGACTGTTATTAGGGTTTGAATTTATGAGTTCAATAGTAAAGTAAAGTAAATTGTTTTATTCATTTTGATAATGAAGAAAGATACAAGACACAGCTAAATACTGTGACGATATAGTTATGCAACCATCACATAGTTAAAATTGAAGACAGTTAAAACTGAACCAACCACCAACTGAACAATGTAGTAACCAACCAACGCTAACCTTCCCCCCTTATTACATTGTTCTTGCAATAGTACCAAGGTACCCCCTCTTAATGCTAAAATACTCAACAAAGCTGATTATATAATATGAATACATATTTTATAGAAGATCTTCTCCCAAAGAACAAATCCTGAACCAAGCGAGGCTCCATCATGCTGTCTCGTCTACCCTTGGAAAGGCATAGCTTCAAGCTGTGTTCTTGAGCTCTTTAGTCCCAAGCTCTCAAATCACAGAGTCTTGAATTATTTGACAATGGACCCTAAGAGATACGATAGATCTCTGCCATGTTGTCTAGTGACCGTAAAAGGGTATAATTCAAAATCATATACTCTTTGAAGCTCATTGGACAACAATCCATATTGAGCTCAACACCAAACCCCAAACCTGTCTCCAAAACAAAATCTTCACAAAACATACATTCTTTAAATCTGTCAGCTCTGTCAGCAACAACAAAGAAAAACAAAACAACCAAAAACAAAAATGCTTCTCATGCAAAGCATCATCTCAAAGCAAGAAGCTAACTTGAGATGATGGAAAATCCTCCATCCTCCGATGTCGCCTACCTCCAATATGAGCTTGCTTAAAGGGCATATCCACAGAAATTAATAGCACCATCTGGTGGATCCTCATCCTCAATATTTGGTGGATCCTTATCATCTTCAATGCAAGCAAGATTTCTTTCATTTTTGAGCTTTCCTTTAAGAACATCACTCACTCGAGTTCTACAAGCCCAAGCTATGTGACCATTTTTCTTACAATAAAAACATTTGATTCTCTCTGATCTCTTGTAATTGCTTCTTGAAAATAATGCTTTCTCCTGAGGATCATCTTCTGAATCTTCTGTTGTTCTCTTCTCTTCTGATAGAAGAGTAGAAATCATACCTTCTAGAGTTTGTGAAGATATTTGACTGAGAGTAAAAACAACATTGTTGTATTTTGAAGGCAAGCTATTTAATAGGATGGCCCTAGCATCATCATCATCTACTGTAACCTTAACCTCTACTAGCTGTCTCATGAGAGACTGCAAGTTACTTATATGATTTGACATTGTGATTCCATCTTCCATCTTAAATTGAAATAATTGAAGTTTTAGAGAAAACTTTGCATTAACGGCTTTTGCTCCAAACAATTTATTCAGATTTTCCCAAATTTCGGCTAATGATTTATCCAAATCAATATGGTGCAATTCGGTGTCAGAAAGAGCAAGACCAATTATAGCCTTGGCTTTATCATCTCTACTACTCCAATCTAATAACTTATTTGCATCTGTAGGTGCTTTTTCCTTTCCACTTACTATTGCCCATAAATTTTTATTCATTAGTTGCATTTGAATTTTCATTCTCCAAGTATGAAAATTGGAACCAGAATACTTGTCCAATGGGATCTCCATTTAGATAATACTCAAAAGATTGACTTCTTACTCAGACTTAAATATATTTGCTTATAAAATTTGCACTTCCATACACACTTCAATACATACCAATTTGAGATGATAATGGACATCCACTTTTCTTTGATTGCCGAGTTTTGCAGACTATGTCTTCCTCTTTTAGGTGCCTTATGGAGAGTGCTACAAATGGCTTGGATAGAGAAACTTCAGTCTAGGCAACAACCGCTACAGCAGAGAGCACAAATGTCTTCAATCCACTTGCAAAGGCCTCCAAACTCGATGCTTCCTTCCAAGGCTGTTTACTGCACACCTCAGCAGAACTCGATTGCCTTCTATCCTACTAAGGCAAGCTATTCAACAACACCTTCCAATAAATGGAGTAGACCGTTTCGAATAGCTAGTATGGCATTCAATTGAATTTGGTGATGGATGAATAATCTCCTCTATATACCCAACCCAACCATATATCTTCAAATGAGAATAGTAATCAAATGAGAATAGAAACTATGCATTCAACCCCTAGCCTGCAAAACAATACCGTAACTTCCTTCATGATCTTCACGTATTCTGTTCCATTCAACAGATCCATCAAATTGCTCTCGTGGGAGATCTGATGCTAGTGAGAGACGTGCCTTGGGAAATGTTTGTAGATTCCTGCAAGAGGTTGCGCATCATGAAGGGCTCAGAAACTATTGGCTTAGCTCTGAATCAAGTGGCTCCAAGACCACACCATTTTCAATGCTCTTAGAACAAGCTCCACTTTACACAGCAGACTGATGCCTCACATCGCACTTCCTCTATGGCTGCTCTAATACCAAATAAAGTAAAGTAAACCATTTTATTCATTCTGATAATGAAGAAGGATACAAGACACAGCTAAATACTATGACGATATAGTTATGCAACCACAACACAGTTAAAACTGAAGATAGTTAAAACTAAACCAACCGCCGACCGAACAATGTAGTAACCAACCAATGCTAACAAATAGCTGTATTTAGACATTTTAGTTATAAAATACAATTGAAATTTTGAAAGATTGTATCATATAAAAGGATAGATTTTGAACAAACTGTCAAAATTTTGTTTAAATTTGAGAATTAAATAGCTGTATTTAGACATTTTAGTTGTAAAATACAATTGAAAATTTGAAAATGTTATATCATATGAAAGGAGAGATTTTGAACAAACTGTCAAAATTTGATTTCAATTTGAGAGTTGAATAGCTATATTTTGACATTTTAGCTGTAAAATACAATTGAAAATTTGAAATGACTATATCATATGAAAGCAGAGATTTTGAACAAACTGTCAAAATTTATATAGCATTGGGATGATATATATATTTGGTTTTTATAAAATCTACGTATACTAATGTATGTCATTATATTTTAAAGGCATTATTGAACAGCTAACTATCATGTAAAAAAATTACAACAAACCATAATAGAACCTTTATCACTTCCTTCATAATCAAACCTTTAGAGGTAGCCAACTAATCAAGAATGAAATCAAGCCAACAAATGTAACTTTAGAGACACATATACTATCCCTTGAAACATTTGAGTTAGACATGGAGACACCTAGATTATGGAGAGGTCTATGTAAGAAAACACCTCCTGTAGACTCTACACAAACTTATCCCTCAACCCACTAAATTGTGACTTACATCATTTGATTACCCTGGAACACACTATAGACAACTCTATACAAATTTGGCAAAAGATATTTTCTCCTAACAGAAACTTGTATATATAGAAGTAGACTACTACATAAGATCCTCTAGGATAATAACACTTGTTGTGATCTCCAACACTATGATCCATATGTACTCTTGAATTTGTTGATACAACTCTTGATGAACATGCATCGAATTAACTTCAAAATTTTGTGCATATAATTAGATTTGATATACTTCTTAAGGAAAGAAGAAAATCCACCTTGGATAAAAGTTTGTGTAGGAACATGTAAAGAAGCATTTTCAATCATGCATGCAAGCTTCTAGTATCTAACCCAATCTTATTGGTTCTTGGAGCCAAATAAATGCTAGAATAGTATTGAAAGAACAAAAAATATGCTTATTAGTGCTAATTATTTCTCTAAGTGAGTGTTAAGATAGTGCAAATTAAGACTATTTAGACTAATTAAATGGGCTTAGTCTGAAGCTAAATAACACACATAAGAGTTGGGACTAACAACTAAATAGAAAACAACAATTGCAAATGGGAAATAGGAAACAAAATCAAGCTAGAACCATCAACTCATATCTTTTTCTAGCTAGATCATCCCTACAATCACAAGTTAAACAAAGCATCAAATTCTTCATTTTTTAAATCACAAATCATTAGAATATATTCATCTTCATACTTAGATTGGTCCTAGGCAACTAGTAGTCAATCCTATCTCCATTATCAAATTTGGTTGCCATAGGCAACTTCGCCAAATTTAGGATTTCAGATCATGTTGCCATGCAAAAGATATCTACCTCAAGGTAGTTTTCCAAGCCTAGTTATAATTTTGTAGATGTTCATTATGATTCTACCTAAGTGGTATAATAGTCAATTGGTTTCTATGACATCATGATAGCATAGATGCATCTGAACATTCACCCTTCATTGATATATATTGATAGTAAAATAGAGTTTTAAATTGTTCTTAAGGTTTGGAACAATCATGGTGATCAATAGTCTATGTGATTTCTCATTTTCCATTCATGACTACCTTCCACCTTATGATAGTATCCTAACCATCTTACCTCATCATCTATCTTAAAAGTGGAAGATTTAATCATTACCACATGGTTATGTCTCTTTGATTATGAAAATAATGCAATTGAATCTCTAGAGGAGTCTTACATCTTAACAACAATTTCATTGTCCCTTTGTAGTTCATCATGTAAATGTGACATGACTCTTCACATGTTTCCTTGATGGACTTTTGATAACAAGGGAAGATGACAATCTTATGATCAATGACTAATCCTAGAGAAATCATGATCTGTAACAACATAACTAAACTCCTCATGACAAGTCTGTTATTGGTTTAAGGCTATCTTAAAGGTCCATAACAATCTAGGAATTTAATAACAATTAACAGTCCTTAATGGTCATGACACCATTATACAAGATACTAAAGTTCATGCTAAGATGATGATTTCCTCTTTCCTATCAAATGATAAAGATTCACTCAAATCTTCACATACTCAAACACATATCCAACTTATGAATTCATGATTGATCCAATGCTCAAACCAATGCAAGCATGACTATTGTTTATTGACCAAGCTTATTGATAGTCATAAAGTTAGAGAAATTCATCCAAAACCATTACAAACTATTTGTAGCTTTGCTATAGGAAATGTTAGATCTTCTAGAATCAGTACTTAACATCAAACCAATAGCCAACTCCATAGAAAAATTAACAAAATTGAAACCTTGGACATAACATATGATGACAAACCCTGACAACAAATTCATTATGGTAGTCCTAATAGCCCTACTGCTATACTCTAACTATTGTGACAATACAATGCTTGGCTAATGATATCTCTCTAAGTCCTTAAGAGGCATCTTTTGATATGACAGTCCTGCATATTGACATTTAATCTTGATACCAAACACCCTATGATCAAACACCATAATGATAGTCATAGATAACAAAATGAATTATAGGGTCCAGTCCTATTGAGAGGGTTGTGACAAGATGAATGAGAGGATAACTCATAAGCATAACATGACCTTGATAATATATATGCATGCAAATCCTTTTTTGCAAACCTCTAGTCTTGAAACAAAGATGCCCAAGTTTATGCCCATGACTGTCCTAGTATTTGATTGAACCTAACATGATTGTCTGTATAGTCTTAAATTGATCTTTCTTGTCTCCCTCACTACAAGAATCAAAATTTAGGTCTCGAATGAAAATCCCAACTTCAATTTGAAAATTACATAGTTCACTATAATAGCTCTTACATTTTGAAATTTTTATGCACATATATCTGTACGTTTAATTTAAATATTTCAAGTGTAATTTCTTGAAACATGTATAATTTATCTAGTTTATTTATAATTTATAATTTTTGAACATGTACATATGTTTATTTATAATTTATATCTATAGATTCTTGAAAATTAATTTTGTACTCAAGTTTGTATGTTTATATGTATATATGCAGGTTCATAGTTTTTATATATATCATGAATCTGGATGATATTCACTTTGATACTGAGGACTTCCTCAATGCACAAGATGATCAGGCACCATCTCCACCCCCACCTTTAGGCATCCCACCTACACCCCCACCTAGACCCCCACCTGCAACTGACTAGGCTTGCTTGCGAGCCATAATTAATGAAAATGTGGATTCCTTGTACAAGATGCCCTAGCTCCAAATGCCCCACCTCCACCCCCACCTAGACCCCCACCTGGAACTGACTAGGCTCGCTTGCGAGCCATAATTAATGAAAATGTGGATTCCTTGTACAAGAAAAATTGAATTCCATTCGCAATGAACAATTCATGCCACCTCACGTGGTACGTTTTGCAACTTTGATGCAAAACATTGTAGATTCTGTGAGGTCTATTGACTTAGACTTTGATGGATTTTAGAAATGGAGAGAGGAGAGGCACCAATTTTATGTTGATGGCCTCTCCTATAAGGATATTTTGGATCTTAATATCACAAAAGGTCATTTAGTGCAATATTTTAGACATCCCATTACAAATGAACCTATTCCTGCAAATAAGAAAAGAATATCAATTAGGTGGTGTAGGCATGAAAGAATGTCTACCAATTTTTGGGACAGATGGTGGATGGTGTTTGATTATCCACCTCATGCTAATTGTGAGGTTCCTTTATACTTTTTGAGAAAATTATATGTAGAGTTTGTTCTGAATCAGAAACCCAACTATTTTGATTTTAGATCATTCCAGGGTATTGGTGGTGGCATGCCGCAATAGAGGTTGGGGGCACGGGTTGATCCCCAATGACCCATGCTTGTTTAACCTCTTATTGATCCTCCTACTACTGCCATTCCTGCACACTTCCAGCATCGTACAGTGGTATCCACACTAGGCACATTGAGTGCACTCTCAGGTAGCCTAGATCAGTAGACTTCTACGATGGTAGCTCGGGTTAGAGACCATGGAGGAGTTGATGATGGAAGTGGTCCTAGTACCACTCCACATGTGTCGATGCCTCATACATGTACAAGTTGCAATCAGTTGTGTTATGGACCTTATCAGGTAGCTGCACCCACTTCAGCTACACATGCAACATCTGATAATATGGGTGAATCATTTGTTGATTATCTATTTGCTGAGGATCATCCCACTAATCATTTGACATAGGTATATATAGGTTACACACATGTTGAATTTATAACAATTTTAAGCACGTGTTTTTAATGAACATATAGATCAATTAAATTGTAATATTTTAACAATCGAATTGTTTGGTGTAGATGATGGCAACAGGGACCATTGATTGATTTAATTTTTCATTGACACCTGTTCATCTCGAGAACCCATTTGGGGTATTTTGAATGATATATATTTTAAATAATTTTATTTACTTGATTTTAATTTGTAATTTTGTCTTGAACATGTACATTAAATATTTATGTTGGTTCAGGGTTCTTCCACATTGAATCCTCCATCTGAGGGTGTCTCAAGTGCTCCTCCATCATTGGGCATCTCACATGACACTTTTACAGTATGTATATTGTTTTAAAAAACTATATATACTTAGATTTTTCTATTTTGAATTCACTATATCTGAAAACGTGCATGTACTATTTAATATATATTAAAAATATATGTCTATGTAGGTTGACACAACAATGAGGATGGGCATTGTAGCACACTTGGATGATCCAAGTTTATATCAGGAGTCGACTACATTTCAGGTTGTTGAGAAACGTATGTATGTCTACGTGTAATATATGTATAGGTTTTTTAAATAGATTAAAACAAAAATTGAGTACCTATGTACACAAGTGAATATATATGTTTTAACCTAATTTGTACACATGTCCTAAGTTATAAATGACCTTGTAGGAGCTTGTTAGTGACATGTACCATCAACACACAACACATGTAGAGCATGAGGATAGAGGAGATGGGTAGCCTGATACGGTATAATTTAAATTTTAGATTATATTTAAAGTCAATTAAAATATACATTGTGAACTTAAAGTAAATTTCAATAGATATATATGTTGACATGTGTTAAAAATTCTTTTTCTTTTATAGCTTGAGACATGCCATGTCGCTAAGCCTGTAGAGACAGGTCCTAGAATAGAGGATGCACAACAACCTCTTACGGTATAATAATTTAAATATGATAAATTATAAATTAAATTGAATTAAATCATTTTTAAAATCATCTTTCATCTAATTTCAACTTTCTTTCTCTTGTACATGTAGATTGATTCAAAGCATGTAGAGATAGGTCTAGGTGCACTAGAGCATGCCTCTCAGCCTCACATGGTAATTTAATTTTATGATAAATTATAAATTTAAAAATTGTCATTAAATCATTTTTAATCATCTTACATCTGATTTCATCTAAATCTTTCTCTTCTACAGAGTGATTCAGGTCATCTAAGTAGTTCACATGGTGTGAAGAGGACTCTTGATTACATAGTTAGTATGAGTTAGGTTATTTCATGGACTATGTTATATATTGTTTGTCATGGACTTTATATATATTGTTGAACATGGACTTTATGTTTTGAACATGGGTTGTATTGTCATGGACTTTATATATTGTTTGAACATCCAGACTTTATTTCATTTCAGTATTTTATGGTCTAGATACAAAACTTTATTTCATTTCAATATTTTATAGTATTTTATTTCAAGTATTAAATAGTAATATGTCTCATCAAGGTTATGGGAATTTTTTTACTTCATTTATTAAATTGTTGGTAATTCTTATATATCATGTCTTTAGAAATTAAATAATGAACATTAGATCAAAATTTTGTATTAATAGAATGAGCTAACTAATGTATAGATAAAAAGAGAAGTTGGCTTTTATCTTAATATCATGTTGTTTTGGTTATGGAAATGTACCACATTTTTTATATTAAAAAGTAATGGTCAATATGAAAGACTTCCACTATTTTAACTAGTAATTAAATAAATACAATTATTGAAGTAATAATTAACTTTGATAATAAGGTTGAGGTTTTCTATATAAATCATTAGTAAATATGACTTTATGACTTTGAGCAAAGATTGGAAGGTAGAAAACAAGAGTAAAAGTAAGATGACTTTATGTCTTTGAGAGAAGATTCGAAGGTGGAAAACAAGAGTAAAAGTAGACCTAAAATTATGTGCTCTAATAATTTATCTAATAATATGATGCTTTAGAATAAATTTGTTCTATTAATAAAGCTCTAGCATCCTTCTCTTGATAACCCTTAGATGATCCATTTCCACTTAGGGTTATTTGTTAAATACAACATCCTAATGAGTAATTTCAAACAATTCACACATTAGTTAGCTCATAATGGCTAGTAAAGGGGTGGGAAAAGTTTGAATTTGAATTAAATCTTCAAACTTCAGGGTTCAGATCCATAGTCACAGACCTAATCGAGATTAGGTCCACACTTGTGTGTTTGACCTAAAGAGGGAAAATAAATAATTTATGGAATGAAGTAAAATCTTGAGATGTGTGATGATGCTTTTTTAGGAATGTTTTTTAGACTTGATCACACTATATAAATTATAGTCCTTTTGAGCTCTCCTTCATAAAAGAGTTGCATTAAAGACTTGATCTATTCATCCTAGGCCCAAAACATAAGGTAAAATGACATAGGTATACACTTTTCCCTATTACAATGTTATAATTAAAATATATTGTATTATTGTGAAAGCATTACCCTTCCACAAGAAAGAGTGAACTTGGAGAGTGTTAATTTCCATCACTATATCATTAGGCAAGCACTTAATATCCTAAAGGGATGCCTCACTAAACAATAAAGGCTCATGAAGTGTAGGGTAGATGGGTTAAAGGATCTAGAGCTAGGGGTGATACTAACACCCTCAACATCATGTTGAACCCTAGCATAAATCATATAGATCTACCCAAAGCTTCAACCAATATAATGAAACTTTGGAATCTATTAACTAAACATCTAGACCAATCAATTATTCTTAATCTATATGAAACCATTGTTATATCCTAGGTTTGTAGCTACCCATGATCATTATCCAAATAAAAACCAAATCTCATTGTAATTTGAATCACAACAATTGTATGTCAAGGTGCACTTGGGTCTCAACATAAATAATGTATATTTACCAAGCCATGTGGGAAGTTCATGGTAGGGTATGTGATAGAGACACATATCATCATTGAGGATGATATTTTCCTCAACCTAGATATTTTATTGGTGAAAGGATGCATACATTTACCCCATATTTTAAGTATATTGGTGACATTATGGTTATTTCATACCAAAGGAAAACAATTAAGGACCTTGTTAAGGTTTCCATTTAGGCCTAGGCCATCTCTTCAAAGGAGGTTGGTGAGTACTTGTTGAGGCATCCACACAACTCCTCTACATCACATTGAGCATCTTCATTACAACACGATCCATATTATATTTTTTGTCTTTCCACCTTAAGAGGACACCTTAGAAGGAGCTTGATCCTATCATTGATACTAATCAATTACATCATTCTATATGATGTATATTATTAGACTTGATGTCTAGAAGTTAATTTTAATTTTTTTTTTTTCCACACATAGCCTAGGTCAACACTAGATATTCTTAGTTTGAGCTTAGGGAACATATACATGCATGATTCACATCATGGTAGTGATTAGGTGATAATTTATGTATATTGTTCCATTAGATTAACTATGTGTTCTAATTTTATTATAATTCTCATGTTCTAATGTATGTGTATATTTGTGTAGGGATCCATTCATCATTCTTAAAACAATAGTTGTCACTTTGAGGGTCACTTAGCAAGGAGATAGGATTCACCCATATTATGATGTATTTTGAGTAGTTCATGTACTTTGATAGATAGGACATTTGTATACATATTTTTAGATCCATGGTATTTATATACTTTAATCTACCTCACATTTGCATACTTTGATCTAGGACACATGTACTTTTATCTACAACATTATTAATGTATACTTTGAGATCTATAGCATTTACATACTCAAATTTAGAACATTTACATATTTTGATTATGTATTTGAGTATCTGTGTATGTAGGACATGTTAGAATATATTTTGATCACTTTAAAACTTTCATATATACCTATGTATATCTATTGTTTAGTTGTGTCTATATATAGGTTCAAATCAATATGTACACTACTTTATAATTTATAATTCTCAATAATATAAAATATATGTGCTAAAGTTAAATATGCCTTTTGCATTCCTTTCATGTCATTAATCCTAATTAAAAATCCCAAAAATGATTACCTTTCTTATTACTAATTCACTAGACCATCTTAAAGCCGAGTGGAAACTTGATTACAAAGTTTGGTGTAGTTTAATCCATTAATTACAAAGGTGTCATTAGAATAATGTTATCCATTTTTTACTAGTTCTAAGTGTAGACATATAAAATTGACCATATCCTAACATCATCTTCTAACATCATAACACTAATACCACTTTTGACACTTTCACCAATATCCCAAGCCCATTCTAACCATATTTGTATCATCCTGACGCTAATTAATTAGATACATTATATTTATTTAATTAATTAGGATTAGCCTTTTACATGCCTTCCATCATCAAATTAATTAAATAAATCATATTTATTTAATTAAACTAATTTCCTACACCTTCCCCACTAATTAATTGAATAATCTTACTATTTGATTAATTAGTCTAATCTCCACCAATAAAATAAATCAAATCTTAAATCATGTCTCACTCAAAAATAAATAATTTCAAAAACTCACATGACTAGCTAAAAGGAAAAATTCAAACTAATCTTACATCTCCACCATACATTTCCATAGTTTTAGATAAAGAAAGATTGGGTCTTGTTGATGCAAACCCATGATAGCTCTAAAACATCCACACAATGAACCATTAACTATAATCTAGAAGGGAGAAATTACAAATTCCAAAGAGAAAACATTAAGGCATGGGGTTGTATCCATGTATTGAAAATTGCTAATCTAATCTATTCATCTAACATTATGTTTATTTTCCATTTTAGCAACTAATTATCCTTTCCTCCTAGCAAGTTATGATTTGGATGGTGGTTGTTTAGGTTGTCTAAGTGGGATGTGGGAGAAACCTATTATATAAAATAGTTTCTTGGTGGTCACATGGATGATAATTGGCATCCAAGATAACTAATATTCCAAACAAGGGTAGTTGTTAGAGAAACAATGACTATAATGCTAAGTACTAGTTCATCTTCATTATTGAGCATGTAAAATAAAGAAGAAATTTTAAGGACAGAATGAAGATGATAGTGTAATGGTTGGATTGAGAGAGGAATCTAATACTAGTTTGTGGAGAATAAAGAGAGAGATATATGATTATTGAAGCATAGAAGTAACATAAATGTGTAGGATACTGCGGTCCATTAACAACTTCAAATTGGCCATTTTTGGCATTAAACCTCTATGTAATTGTAGTAAATTGTTACGGGATAGTAGTTGTATACCCTTCTTGGATTTTTTCACTTGGTTGGCTTTTTTCTCTAGAGGAATATAGGTGTTGTGTGATATGTTCTTTGTTTATATGTTTAATTTCCTTTATGTTATTCAAATAATCCATACTAGTATATGTTGATAGAATAATGGGGAAACGTATGACCTAAGAGTACAAAATGAGTAGAGATAGCTTAGGATTCCATTGTTGTTACAACACTATGGTTATTAACCTAAAGGTTTATCAATCAAGTGATATATAAATTGGGTTTGAATAAATTTACATTGTCATTTTATAAGCTTATTGGTTTATGTCTAACACGAGATCAAGGGATTGGCTAAGAAGAGTGAGATATGAAAGAATGAAAATAGAAGAAGATGTAGAATAATATTTTAGGAATTATAAGCAAAAGTGGCTAGGATAGCAATGGTTGATGGAAAGTTAGATAGGATAGAAAGTATGACACTCACCCTAATAGCAAGAATGGATGGAAATAGAGTGCACCAAGATGGAGGTAAACATGAGGTTGTTGTTTCATAAAAAGACACTCCAAAATCTAATAAGGTTTTCAACATGAGGCCAAAACTGATATCTAATCATATGATGGAGAAATTAGTGTAGAGAAATTAGGCCAATGATTGTCTTAGATGGAAGTGTATTTCAGTTTGTACTAGGAAAATATATCCAAATGAGGAAAACTAGTGCTCACTTATATTAATTCAATTGTTGAAAGTAGAATAATATATATTACACTTGTTAGTTAATCACTAGTCTATGTGTAAGCATTTATAAACACTAACTTAAGAAACCAGTATGTTATATTTCATCCAAATCTTGTCTATGTTACTTTATATGTCGTAATATGATGTCTTAAGGGGTCCTAATAGGACTTCTTAAGGGGATCAAAGACTTCAAACTACATGTCTCATATTTAATCACAATTCATCTAATTTAGGATGACTCATCATAACAATCTGATGTCTTAATTTATGTCATAATGGGATGTCTTAAGGGGTCCTAATAGAATGTCTTAAGGGGACATCTTAAGTACTCAAAATTTGGTGAAGTTTCCTAAAACTAGCATCTTTGTAGTTTATTCAGATAGTGTGAAAGGTTATCACCTACTCCACCTATCACACTATCTGAATAACCTACAAAGATGCTAGTTTTGGATGTCTTAAGGGGTCTCAATACAATGTCTTAAGGGGACGTCTTACGTTCTCAAAATTTGGTGAAGTTGTCCAAGGCAACCAAATTTAACAATATAATAAAATCAAATTTAAAGTAAATTCAAAGTAGAAAACCATGTGCATTTAACAAACAAAATATATAGAATAATAATTTTGATATATAAAAGTGTAGAGTATAATTGTGTACATACACATGTATACAAATTTATGTACAAAATGTGTAATAATGTAATTGTGTATGTACATATATGCCAACTCAAAATAATGTTTACAAAATGTGGCTATGCCATCTCAAGAAAATTTGAAACTTGTGGGGAATGTAGCAGGTCTTCATGCCACCTGATATAAAAATAATACAAGCAATTTATCAATATATAATCAAAACATGTATTTTAATTTATATAAAACTATCTAGCTATACACAACTTGTACTTGTATTTACAAGTGCCTTACACATGTGTAGATATAGGTTTAATCTGCATCCTCTCAAGTTTTTGTTTCAAAGTATGTGATAAATTTGTGATGATGGCCTAAGGATATAAAAGGACAATTTAAATCAATTTCAACTAATAACGCACAAGAAATATCAAAACATGTATTTAATGTATTTAAAAGAACAATATAAAACTATTTAACTATATTTTCCTGTATTTACTTATTCCATTGTACCATCTCCATCCTCTCTTTTTTTCAATGCATTGATGATTGTCTCATGGTCTTCAATAGAAATTGTCCATAGCTCTTTATTTGTAGGTTTTCCACGATACCTCTCCAGTTTTATATTTGTTGCCAACACCAAATGTGAGTAGTGTATAATCTTCTTATGTGTTTCATAATCTTTGAATGCAGGCAAACCATTCTTCCTTATTAGGTATTTCCATAGCCAAGTGCCAACAACCACCACCGAACCTATTGGATAATGATAGCCATCATCAAAGAAATTCTTAAAATTTGCTTAAGGGGATCAAAGAAGTTATTAAAATTTGCTTAAGGGGATCAAAGACTTGTTACCAAAATTTGCTTAAGGGGATGTCTTAAGGGGATCACCGAACCTATTAGATAAGGAAAGCCATCATCATCTTATCGAGGTGCTGTTAACTTATGTTTAGTCTCCACACAACGAGCCAACCAATATTCTATTTCCTCTTCATTCTCCTTTGGTGCAACAACATCATACACATGTCCTGCAAACAAATTTGGATTCAATAACTTGCACATGTCCATAAAATTTGACCAATCAACATACATGCATTCATATGTACACATATAAATAAATAAAAGCACTACAAATTAGTAATGAAGTGAAATAAAATGATATAATTTGAATTAAATTACCTTCTTGTACAAGGTCTGAAATACGGTCATAATCATTTGATGCAAACAGTTGATCATTGTCTTCAATTGTTGTTTCATATTGATCATGTGCTTGTACAGGTGTCAACGGTCTTTACTTCCACTCTTCAACCTAGTCTATATTCTCACATGCTTCCCAATCTCCTGAAATACAAAACTGACAAAAACATGCAAGCTCCCTTGTCCAGATAGTCCATGTACTTGCATTCAAACTCCTAAATGAATGTCATTTAGTAGATCTACTGATTGTCTCGCAATCAAGTCTAGGTAGAATATTTTCTTGTTCAACTAACCAAAAGAATCAATGAATTGTAGAGTACTCGTTTGATCCAGGCATACATAATCTTGTATTGCACCAATCCACAATCCCATGTGCATATTTAAATTTTACTGCATCCTCAAATTTCAATTGTTGTCTAGCAAGAATTCTTTTAACACACGAACTAGCTCCATCATGTTCTCCTTTAACATGTCCAGCTTCAAAAAAATTTCACATATGTTAGACATTATTCTCCTTGTGAACCCTACTTAACCAATAGAACATTTGAGCATTTTTGAACTACCCCATACAATTATCTGACCATATAAGATGTTCCGTCATCTATATTACTCTTTCTCTTAAATTTGTATAAAATATCTGATGAGTGTAACTGGTTGTCACTCAAATAGAAATGATACTCCCTCAAAATTTTTCTATCATTCTCTGTGCTATCATCTGCATTTCTATAAACAATATGAACAAACATAACAACCTGCACTGAATTGTAATATTGTGATTGAATTTCCTCTTGCGGAGCTAAAGTATAGTTTTCCACAAAATCAACCACTAATAGTATAGTACCAACTAGAAATGTGTTTCTACATTCACGAAACTGTCTATCAAGCCATCGAGCTTGTTGAGAGTGCTTGACATATTTTGGTACAATCTTACTCTTAAATTTTGATATGAATGTATGCACACTAACCTTTTTTGTAATTAAATCACAACACTTTCCAATTTTTCCATCTTTTAAAGAATATTCAACATTCTTAAATCTTTTAATATCCACTAATGGTTTTCCAAAATAATTTTCAACACTTTCATGCATACAAACTCTTAACAAAGAAAGATTGTCACAACTAGTGCATTGTCTAGAAATACATGAAATTAAATAAAATAATTTTTCATTAGATCTTTCACAGAACAAACTTGATATAAAATCTTTTACTGTTTTAGGTGGCATATTAATATTGCATTCCTATATAATCATGTTACTATGTAAAATACAACGTATATATCAAAACACATCATAATAATAATGAAATTGAAGATGTGTTTTACAATAACAAAATATTCATTGCTTATTAATCTTTACATACCATGGTTTGCATTTTTCAAAAGATCTTTGACTTATTCTAATATTACTAGGTAACACTAATTCACCACAAAATTTTCTATAAAATTCAGTTTGCGTTGTATCTAATATGTGTTTTGGATGAGGATCGTGAACTTTGGACCCCACTCTGAATTTTAAAACGTCTCTAACATTAAATGATAGCCTAGTATTATCATGCCAATATTTTTTGATCAAAGATTTGATTTTAACATTCAGTTTCATGTCAGATCTCGGGAGTCAACCACTAAAACTCTAACATTGGTTGATTGGATCATTTTGTATACTTTCTCTTCTTTTTGCCACTCTTACCAATGTTTTAGGATGTATTTTTAGAATTCCACTAATATTGCTTACCATTCTTCTATTCAAAGTTGATTTATTAAGTATAGTAGTTGTTATAGCTCATCTTGCTGCATTCTTATCTTTGGATCGACTATTCTTTCCAATAAACTCAATGGCACTAGCAACAGTAGACATAACATGTTTTAGTGATTGATCTTTTCTTCTTGGTTTAACAAAAATGCCTAACATTTTCATTACTTTTCTCATTTTCCACATTCTCATTAATTGCATCATTAGGTGACATTGAAATGATATTTTTTTACGATAAAAAAATTCCTTCTATAATCTATTGGCATGTGTTCTTATTTGTCTCGAAGAAATTTTACCAAGAAGATTATCCAAAACATCTCTTTCAATTTTAAATTTTTTTTTCTCATTTTCAACATCACATTCTGGATTTTCATTTTCATTTTCAACTTCAAAACGATTTTCATTTTCATTTTCAACTTCAAAATGATTTTCATTTTCAACAACAAAACGGTTTTCATTTTCATTTTCAACAAAAGGATTTTCGTTTTCATTTTCAACAACAAAACGGTTTTCATTTTCATTTTCAACAAAAGGATTTTCATTTTCATTTTCAACAACAAAACAATTTTTATTTTCATTTTCAACAAAAAAATTTTCATTTTCATTTTCAACAACAATTTGTTTCAAATCTTGATCTCTATGAATATTATCAATCTCAACATTGTTATATCCAGTTTGTTTTAAATCTTCTATCAATGCCATTTCCATTTCATTCAAAGGTGGATTTGAAGACATACCTAGATTTAGATTTGTGCCTATTGAAACATTCTCCATAGCATTGAAAGAGGGATTTGAAGACATACTAGGAGTAGTTTGTAAAATCGTATTAGTTTCCACATTCACCTCTTACAAATTTGCATCGTCTACATCCATGGTCTCCTCAATGTTTTTATCTTCAATAGTTGTAGAATTAGATACTTCAGCATTATTCATTGATTGAATCTTTATTCTTCTATCTCTTTGTCTTTTTGCCTCCTTCTCTCTCTTTTCTTCAATTTCTTCAAGGGTCAAAGCTTCCTATCTTTCCTTTTATTACAACTTTGTGATCCCATGATTAAAAAATTTAGGAAGTATGTACAAATGAATGTCAAAAACTTGAAAGCCTTCCTTCTTTGTTCAAGTCCTTCAAACAAGTAGCAATTCAACAAAATTTCACTCAAATAGTGTCTCAATGATGGCTCCTTTCAAAATTCAAACAAAATCCTAAGTTGATGGACCTACAGAAGACAAAAGATGGTAGAGAATGTTGCAAATGTCACTGTTGGCCATACAGAACAAGTTGTAGGACCGACAATCACAGTCTTATTAATAAAAATGGTCAAATAGTAAATGGGATCTCATTTAAGAAATGGGATCCCGTTATACAAAACGAGATCTCGTTTACTAAACAAGATCCAGTTCTCTTCTGTACCGATAGTGTAAGAAACAAGATCCTGTTCTATAAAATTTAAATTTTAAGCTCAGGTTTTGCTTTGTAACCTAGTTTAGGAAATGCTTTGAGAACCCGAACCTGACCTCTAGACCTGGTTTGACCTGCAACTTGAAGGTCCTATCAATGTCACAACAAAATAGTGACTTTAGGCATATATCTGAAGGTCTATTTTGTAGAATTTTTTGACGAAATAAAAACCCATTATAGATGAGACAGTGTAGATTCCAAATATATAATATTTTTATAATTGGATTATTTTTTCTATTTTTTAATCAATTTCTGATGAAAGACATCCATAAACTTGAATTATCAGAGTTTTTTTAGTATTTTAATAACTTTTTATTAAAATATTTTTTTGTAAAAAAATTGTACGAAAACGTACATTAGACAATTCTTTTCAATTTAATTTAAAAAAAAAAAAATGTTAAGTTAAGGTCATCTTATGCATGACGTACACAATGATTTTTTAAAAGACCAAAAATGGTCAATAAAAAATTAATAAAAAAAATATTCAATAAAAAATTACAAAAAAATATGGAAAACGTGCTTCAGTGAGTTACAAATATTTTCCCAAAAGGATTTAGAAAAATATGATTATGTAGGTCAAAATATGGATGACGTACACGTGCATGCTATAGTAAAAAAAAGTGACTTTTAAATAGTCGTTTTTAGAAATGCCTATTCAAAATCAATTTCTATCATCTGGGTATTGAAAAAAATTACATATTTGGAAACTAATGGAGAGTATGCGAATAAAAATTATTTTATTGATGATCTCAAATGATACAATGCAGTGTGATTTGTACAAGGAGGGAGATGCAGTTCACATAATTGCATAATAGTTTTAAACATAACTGTATAACAATTTTAACTGCAACATTGTAATACCAATTATTAATATAATTATATGCCAACATTCCCCCCCTTATTACATTGTTCCTACAATAGTACCAAGGGACCCCCCTGAATGCTAACATACTGAAAAAAGCTGATTACATAATATGAATACATATTTTATAGAAGATCTCCTCCCAAAGAACAAATCCTAAACCAAGCAGGGCTCCATCATGCTATCTCATCTACCCTCAGAAAGGCGTAGCTTCGAGCTTTGTTCTTGAGCTCTTTAGTCCCGAACTCTCAAATCACAGAGTCTTGAATTATTCGACAATGATCCCTAAGAGATACGATAGATCTTTGCCATTGTCTAGTGACCGCGAAAGGGTATAATTCTTGATCATATACTCTGAAGCTCACTGAACAACAATCCATATTGAGCTCAACACCAAATCCCAAACCTGTCTCCAAAACAAAATCTTCACAAAACATACATTCTTCAAATCCGTTAGCATCAACAAAAATAAGTAAAACAACCAAACCCAAAAATGCTTCTCATGCAAAGCATCATCTCAAAGCGAGAAGCTAACTTGAGATGATGGAAAATCCTCCATCCTCTGATGTCGCCTGCCTCTAATTTAACCCTTCTACACTTTATGTCACATTAATCTCTTTGATAGCACAAGCATGTGAGTGTTTAAAGGCCTCAGAAACACAAGCAGCATTTGTTATATGTGTAGCCATGATTAAAAAATGGTGATATCAATTTCAACCAATAATGGACCCTTTTAGAATATGGTGTAAACACATATAACTTCTTATGATTATGTTTACAAAAATTTCAACCTTATAACTCCAAAACATGTAATTTCAACTTTAACAAAAATATCCTACTTATTTCCCCTTTAAAAAAAACTCCTTATACCTATTTATCACTTATTTCACCTTAATTCCCTTATTACTCCATACAAATAATATAAATTGAATAAAATCTCCTTTTACTAATTAAATTCTAAATATGACTGTGTTTTTCAAATGTGCCCTCTTCGTACTTCAGCGTCATTCAACCATTCCAATATCACTTAAGAAAAGGTAAACTCCCTCACACAAGTTCTCTCAAGTCAACATGCACCATCAACTCCAATTTCAAAAGATTACACCCTGATTTTTAACAAGTAAAACAAATACACCTTCCTATTGATATAATTATCACATAATCATCTTGCATACCACAAAAGGAAAGAATCTCTTAATATTGAAGAACCATAACCAAGGTGTAGGGAAGAAGAAATAGATGCTTACGGTGATTGCAACAAACAAAAGCAATCTACACAGGTTGCCAATGATCATATAGAAATAACTATGGTATGGGACGATTTACATGCATTGTAGTTCTCCCTATTTCTCAAAATCAACTTTCCTTGGAATGGGGACGGCTTCACTCAACTCAAAATGATCTTGGCAGGCTCCTTCAAAGAGCATCTGACATCCACATCTTGATGGCAAGAAAGAGAAATCCTTGCTAAAGTCAAATGACTACTAGAATATTGCCTTTAAAAAAATATATTGGAATGCACTCTCATCTTTCCGTATTAAAGGGCAATCTTCTATTTTGGAATCTCTAACATTCAAAATCCCACACAACAATTAAGAGAGACAAACATCATCTTGTAGAGAATGCCTTCTTTCGTGTTGAACATGCAACCTCTATTCTGCATCGATCTACATCTTCTCACAGGCACAAGAATTAGCAGTGCTTTGATACCATTTAATGGAGAGTATGCGAATGAAAATTGTTTTATTGATGATCTCAAATGATACAATGCAATGTGATTTATACAAGGAGGGACATGCAGTTCACATAACTGCATAAGAGTTTTAAACATAACTGTATAACCGTTTTAACTGCAACAATGTAATACCAATTATTAATATAATTATACGCCAACAAAAACCAGACTCCGAGTACTACATTTTATATTTAGTGACTTTTTCTAAGATTCCACCTTAAGTGCTTCAAAAGTTTACGTCAAATGTGACAAATTCTGAAAATCAAGGAAAACACTTCCACTTTTTGGCCAAAAAGTGGACTCAACTTCTTGCACACACCCTTGCTCACATTTTATGAATTAAAAAATTTGTGGGAAAGACCATGACATCAAAGTGCATGTATGTGCTAAACAATATATCATCATGTTCTCTATATTTTTGAAAATATTTGACTAATAAGTTTGTAGGTTTCTTGGTAAGTTGGTGCAATATAAAAGATAGTGGGAAGCCCTCAATATCTTTAGTACATTCAACTACGAAAAATAGAGTGCTTTAATTCTAAAATGAATGTTTTTAGAATGTAAACAAAAGAAAATCCATTGTGGTTTTCTCCCCATACAAAGAAGAGATAGTGGTAATATGCATTAAATCCCATAGTTTTGAAATTGATGAACAAAGAAAAAACATTACCCTTATATAGATTTAAAATTATAAATAAACATCTCCAATCAAACACTGCATAAATTAAAATTATACAAAAACAGTGGTTGGTTCTACAAATAATCTCCTAGCTGACATGCCTAGTAGTGTCATATCATCATTTGTTGAAATTGATCTCTCCTCCGATATTGTTTCTTGTATCAAAAATTATTATTTTTTGGATAAAAGAAGAGCATCAACTTATATTTAAAGATGTTTTAGGACTATAATTCCTACACAACAACTATATTTTTATCACCTCCAGACACTGCAACAGATTTCTGAATTAGAAAGCCAAGTCCCACCACCATATCCATTAGTACTAGCAACTATTGGACAATGATATAAGGTTTGCAGAACATGAAACCACTTGCAATCATATCATAAAGGAAGCAGAAATATTTTTGTCTGCCAAGCATAAGAAAATGCTTGGTAATGTATCAATATAAGAACATATTATAGAAATAAATATTAAAATTTGATTTGAGAAGAAGACAACGTGCCACCTAAGCCTTGTAGTAAAACAGTGTGATATTGTTTGAAGGTTTGATATTTTGATACTCATTGCCAGTCTGATATTCTTTGTGACTCGTTAGAATGAAAATGATGATATGAATTATTGGTTCATTTTATAGATTAATTTCCTCTAATTTTTTGAAATTCAACATTCCATGGATAGAGAGAGAATTTTCAAATTTGATCTATTAATTGTGTTATTTGATTTTCATTTGAAATTGACATGAATAGGTCAACATGTCATCCCACAATAATGGGTTAAACTTTTTAGCCAAACTTGACATTGAAATCAACATTTTGAACTAAATTTCACTTTCTAACACATATAGCTGCTAACCAGTTAGGAATTTGAAGATGATGTGAACTAGTGATTTGTGAAATTTTGTTTGTAGATTCTAAATATATTTTTTAAAAATAATTTGGAGTTAAATTGTAAATTTTTTTGCATCTCCCTTGATAACTAGTTTTTAATAGTAAACAACATTTTTTTAAAGTGATGTGTATTCTGTAGCACATAACTTTTTTCCTACAAAGGATAAAATTTTGATTCTTTTGAATTTATATTGTTAACACCGATATATAGGGTATGCATTTTGTTTTATAATGTTTTGTTGAATATTTTCCTTTTAATTAAATTTTGAAGTCAAACCAATTATAATTTAGACATAGGCGTATTCCGTAAAACATAATTTTTTCTTTATGTATCAAAATTCAATTTTTTTTCTTTTGTCGAAACAAAGACATCAATACCTAGGGCATAGATATTTTTTAGAAATTTTTTCACTAATTTACTAATTTTCCATGTGTGTAGAACAAAAAACTTGATGTTTGGTGAAAAACCTACATTCACAAGAAATACAAAATAAATATAATAATCAAATTAAATATATTTAAAATTCTACTTTTTGGGAAGCTTATAATAAGGACTACATACTTACAAAACATAAATTTTAAATGAATTTATTTGATCCCCCAAAAGGTAAATCAAAAGTGATTTTTTATCAACATTTTGATAGGTGTAGAGGAGACTCCATTATAGGTATGATTTAAAACTAGCAGAGTTCTATCCAAGGGTGTTTGAATCTAAGGGGGTTGATTAAATTTTCTTCAATTAAAATCTTTTAAATGAAATGTTTCAAAGCTTAAATCATTATATTTTCTAAAAATATATAATTTCAGCAAAAATCAAGATGTCCCAAAAAATGAACCCATTATTGTAGCGACACCTATTACAATGCCAATTTTGAAATTTGGTGTCATTAAGTTTATGATTTGATTTCCAAATGGTGAACCTTACATTTGTTTATTTATTTTACAAGTACTCATAATCTCGTGGTTGATGTCTCCAATTTGGGCATTTATTGCACAATATTTGGGAGAGATGGACTAATTTATTAGAAATAATATTTTGTAATTATGTCAAGTTAGGTACATGTCATTGTTCATTACAATATCAAATTAATTGGTTGACAACCTAGTAGTTGTACATTTAATATTTTATATATAATAAGAAACATGTATTGATGTTGACAAGAATGTGTATATAGGTGGAAAAAGTAATTGGAAGATTGTACAAATTTGAACATAATATTTTAATATAATTTTGTTATATTTTAATATGTGAATTTTATTTGGAATAAATTATATTATCTTTTGTTCCATGTAGAGTTAAAAGTTGAAAGGGGACACGTGTTCATGTTGCACTGTTGAATGGGTAGTTGGAAAAAATTTGGCCTATCAATGATACGTGTTAGGTAGTAGTTATTAATACAAAAAATTACTTTTATTGATATTTTTTATATTTTAGAAATATTGAAAATATGTTCTACGAATGAATCAAATTATGGCAATTACCCTCCCAACCATTGAAACTATCTCACCTATTGGGTCTTTTCCCCTGTATAATATTAACTCTATAATAAAGAAATTGTTGAATGATGTTGCTCCCCCCACCAACCAGCCTGAGAGATTGATGGGGCATGTGAACAAGAGTAGTAGTAGTAGTACGGAGAGGCCTTACATTAAGTAGCTTTATTTCTCAAACAGGAGGAGGAGAAGAAGTACACGTCGACCTTGTCAGAAAAGGCACTGCCAGAAGACAATGAAAACTTAATCATTCTGACAATGTGGAAATTGTTTGCCAATCATCCTGTTTTGGACCTTCAATCACTTCGGGTCGAAGATCAACAAGTCTCCCAGTAGACTGTAACATCTTCAATCAATCAGACTCAAATTTATAGTGTTTTTGTTATACGTTCATGATCAAAGACAGTCAATTTACTCGTTCCATTAGTCTACTGAAAACCTGGTTGGTTGTGATTGACGGTTGTTTACGCGAGGATCCAGCTGTTTGTTATAAATATACGCAAATATATAACAGAGAATTTGAATTATCATATTGGTATGGGTGACTTGTATGGAAGTAGAATTTGAATTTGACGGCCATACCCATCAAACAATCCACTATTCAGGTTCTACGACTTTCAATAAATTGAAAGAAATCATTGTAGAGATGGCGGGACCCATCGTGATTATTGTGCTTACGGATTTACAGCTATCATATTCGTGAATTTGATGTTTACGAAATGGGTTTATTGAGCTTCAAGTACAGTTCTCATCGATTGAAATGAACTTACTTTGATGGCACACACAGATCTTACTGTTCTTGTCCACGCAAAGATAATCCACTTCAATCCCGCTAATGAACGGTAATTGATTGAGGAATAAAAGGGTTATTCTTACGCCAATACCGGGGAATTAAGGGAAATACCTTGTACACGGTGGCCGTGGATGTATGATAAGTAGTAAAATAATATACAAACTTATATTCTTTTAAGATTTATAAAATAATTTTTAAGTAAACGAAAATAAAATAAATAACTCTTTAAATAAATAAAAATAACTCAAGATTGATATTTCTCAGCTGCTTTTTTAGATAGATGTATTCAAAATATTATATATAAACTCTTGTAAAATGAGAGAAATGTACATTAAAGTAAAATAAAATTATATAAACCTTTATATTATACAGGAACTCTCCTTTATATAGGTAATGTTTAAATAGTCATTACGTTGTAAAATGTCTCCGCTATCAAAACCTCAGCAACTGGTCGGTTTGTTTCGACCGTTGACCTATCCAAAAATAGTAGAGTTGAAACAATCCAAGGAAATAAGTAGAACAGTTCGAATTTAATAGTCCAAATCTGTGGGAGTCAAAAATTTGAGAACAATCGACACAACAATGTGCTGGCTGTTTACAGTGGGTGTTTATATATATCTCATCCTATTGACTTTATTGCCGAAACCACTAGTGAGGGCCTCAATCCCCAAGGCATTATCATCTTGTTCGAACCTGTAAGGGAAGGCTCACAACTTGCAAATATGATAACCTAGTGAATGCAAACATCCAATGAGCACATTAGCCCAATAGAGACACAAATCATATAAGCTTAATGACTTAGTAGGGGTTGAACCTTGGTGATCACCACAACACCATTGTTATATATATATATATAATAAATTTATTGAAGTGTTGACGATAGATAAAAATTCTATTAAATGAAATATATATATTTATTAAATTTGAGAGTTAAACAATATTACCAAGGTTGCACGGAGACCCATCTCCAACCCCCTGGTACTCATCTCCCATCTCAAATACTTGATTGGGTACGTCTCCCTTTGCAAGAGACTTATAATTGAGTCTCCCACTCGTATCCAAGTACCCTGTGTCGATTAAAAGGTGTCTCCATTTTTTTTTCTTTTTCTACCTTTCATTTTTTCCGTTGTTTTCTCACAAGCTCACTGGGTTCTTACTCCTACGGAATTCAAACCTCAATACTAGTGTCTACAATAATATATATACATTAAGCTATATAAAATTGTTACAAGTAAGGTATAAGCCTATAAGTAATATATATACAGTAAGCTATATTAAATTCTTACAAGTAAGCTATAAATTTAAACTTTACCAGTTCTCTTGTTTTGAAAGTTCGATGTCATGATATTTTCAGTTTTAATATTAGCACATTAATAAATTAATAAAATTATTAAATTATATTTAAAAAAATGGTGTCTCCAAGTACCCCCCATCTCCTATTTTTCAAAAATAGATGTACCAGTATTTTTCAAAAACAGACGTACCGGTACCAGTCTCTCGTACCAATCTCCATGCAACCTTGAATATTACATTATAAAGATAAAGTTGATATTACTATAATACTTCATATATATATATATATATATATATATATATATATATATATATATATATATATATACCTTTAAATTATATATCTATGTGTAAATCTATATTTTTGGAGAGAATTATATATAAAGATTTTTATATAGAGAGGGAGATTTGTGGGTCTATGTGTATGTATATATGTATTTTAGGTGGATAAGTTATATTAAAAAAGGTAACTCTTAAATAATATATATACTGGCTTATTGGATCTATATCGTGCCATTATCTCCAATACAATCTCCATCAACTTGTAATCCAATAAATAAATGTATATGTATATGTATTTTAAAAAGGGAAAGAGACTATTTAGAATCTTCGTTTTTCCCTCCCATTATCCGCATTACAATCTCCATCAACCTAATCCAATAAATAAATGTATTTTAAAAAGAGAACAAGGCTATTTATAATTTTAAATTTCCCTTGTGAATTTAAGTGACAATTGTAGATAAAAATCTATTAAACAAAATACATATATCTATTAAATTTAAGGGTTAAACAATATTATAATATAAAAGATAAAATCTAAAAATAAATTTATATTATTAATAATACTTCAAATCAATATGATATATATAGACCTTTCTATTATATATGCTTTCTATTATATATGTTTGTGTAAATCTATATTATTTGTAAATCTAGATAAAATAAAAATAACTCAAGATTTAAATAAATGTATTTAGGATATTATATATGAAAACATATATAGAAAGAAATGTACTTTAAAATTAACTATATATATATATACTTTAAAAGTAAAATGAACTTATATAAACCTTTATATTATATATACAAACCCCTTTTATATATACAAACCTATATATTATATATAAAGATAACTCTTAAGTGATTAAAATAAATTGATATTATTATAATACCTTACATTAATATATATTAAATAAAACTTTATATTATATAATCCCCCCCCTCTCTCTCTATATATATATGTTTGTATATGTAAAAGGGATTTGTACATATACCCATTTTTCATATATATATAAAGTAACTCTTTAAGTAATTAAAGTAAATTTATATTATTATAATACTTTAAATTAATATATATTATATATAATCTTCTATATATATATATGATATATATTACATAAGAGATGGATAATTTATATTCATAGAATGCTTTAAATAATTGTACATAGGGATTGTCTTAATGACAAGAATATACAAAAACACATCATCTAATTGGTCCTTTCATCATTTTCATATCTTATTTTCTAATTATAATACTATTTAACTCTCAAGTTTAATAAATACATGTATTTCATTTAATAGATTTTTTATCTATAGTGTTGGTGTATAACTCCATGAGTTAACACTAACTCAATCATAGTTAGGCGACTTATAGCACATGCTAATTGACATTTTCAACTTGGTGAGTTGTTTGTAATAGGTGTCAATAGACTTGACACATTGCCTCTATTTCCTAGGGTAGTTACGTTATTCTCTTGCTTTGAATATCGCCACCTATCCTTGTTTCGTGGAGAGTTGGGTATGCAACCTCTACTATTTATACTTGTTATTTGTTAATACAAATTGTTCATTCTCACTTGTAATCTCGTGTTTGATAGTCTTTCCATGATCTTGGTTCTCAGATGGTATCAGAGCACTGTGGTTAGCATCACATCTTGTTTGCTCATTGTGCAAATTGGGTTTGCATCTTTGTGTTTTTGCTTCATTTCGGTTGTTTTCTATTTAATATTTATGTGTGCTCTTATTGTCTTCAAACGCCCACATAGGGCAGTGTGGATCCTCACTTGCAAGTGCCACATAGGTCGCATTGGCCAAATTTGTTTGAAAGCCCATAGATGACATCCAAAGTTGCCATATAGGCCATTTTTTACAAGCATTGACAGTGGCTCCAAAAGCCGAAGTAGAGATAATCTTGAGTGGCCACAAAAGGTTGAATCTACACTACTTTCGTAGTGACTGAAAAGTCGACAGTGGAAATCAATTACAGAGGCCAAAAGGTTGACAGTGGAGAGCATACACAGAGGCCACGAAGGCCAACGAGGGCCGCCATAGGAGCACCACCCTCAGCTCATTCCACAACCAATGAAGGAGTCAAAGAGGCCACACAGGCCGGAGACACCATAGTCCTAAAAGGACTCATCATTAGTGAATAAGTGGGTTTCCAAGCACCACATGTGGTGGTCAACACCACCACACCACCTGCATTGTTGTGGTTAGCGCTTGAAGCGCTCAACCTTGGACCACCAACGGCCCAACGCACCCAATGGTCATCATTGACCACGCCCAAAGGCATTCAAATACCCTTGAGGGCCCCACCTGACAGTGACCAAATAGGAGGGAAAGGATTTTTGAAATTTTTTTTTTTATTTGTGATGATTATCAAAGCTAATGCCATATGTATTGGCACTATTTATTTGTATTTTGTATTCAAATGCTAATGTAAGAAACTAGGGGGGTGATATCATGAAAGGAAAAAATCCAAGAAGGGGGGGATTTTAACAGCTAAGCCCTTGGTCACATGGGCAAATAAGCTCTTGGTCATGCTCTACTATAGGGGGCTTAAATTTCTCCCTCATACACATTTTTTTTTACTTCACTCTTTGTATGCAAATATTTTTTCCAAACACATTGGAAAATTATTTCCTGGAAGTGTACTTTTTTTGCATATACAAAATTTTTGAAGGGCCATAACTTTTGTAAATTGACTCAAAATTGAGTTGTTCCTTTTGCAAAGGTGGTTCTTTTTTCATCCTCTAGACAACAAAGCTGATATCACACTATCATTATATAGTGCCCGATCACACTTTTATAGGGAGATGATAAGTACGCATTCCATTAATTATGCAATTCAGGGGAAAAAACACATAATCAAAGGGAGATAACATTGTGTCATCATTTTCCACTATGCACTAACTTTATCAAGTGCCACATTTAGAGGGGAATTAAGCAAAATCATGCACTCAACTTATAAAGTGCCACTTCACAAAGTTCAATTAGGGATCTAACTAATCTGGGTTGCCTAATTGTGTTGATTTCCATTGTCTAGTTGAATTAACTTGTTTTAATCATGGGATATGAAACTCTTCTGTAATCAACCTAAATAAGGGAAACTATAAGTCCTAGTGTGAAGGCATCCTAAAACACCTCAGGTTCCATAATCTCATACCCCATTTGTATGGACATGTCCCTGAACCTGAAAAAGATCTCAGAAGGCTAAGTGGTTTAATCATTGTGATCATATTTGTGGACTAATTAGTTTACATATTCTAGAAGCTACTTTGTATGTCATCATGGATATTGAATGTCCACATGCATTATGGATCAAAATTTGGGAGACATATGGAGACTCAAATGTTTCTCTATTCCCACATGATCCTACTTTGATCACAACTCACATCCCTAATCATGATACAGAAACAAAATGTTCCAGTGACATAGCAGAAGTCATCACTCCTACTATTGCATCAATAGATTCCAGAGTTGCTTCTTCAAAAGATTCTGGTACTTCTTCACAATAGGAAATCAGTCTTCCTAGCATTGCTGATTGGGACATATTTCTACCTAACATCTCTTGTCTATTTGTAGAGTTCCACATTATTGATATGGGAGCACACTTTGAGGACATCGATGTCCTCTTTGATGACAATTTTGATGAAGCTGCATCAACATTGTCCACTTCAGATATTCATGTTCTACATCATCCTACACATGGTTCTGGATCGTCATCATTCTCATCTATTGCATATACACCTAATTTGATTATGGCATCCTTCGGCATCGACATGGGGACACCTGAGTACTCTTTGAAGGCATCAACATGGGCACCATCATCCTTGGATCAGCTTCAACATGATTCAAGATCATACATACATCTTCTCGCATGGGAAGATATCTTGCATCTTCAAGTGGTTTCATTTCTTCCCAAGGGAAGGAACATTGTTTGACATTCTTGGATCTACATCTGCATCGTTTGTCGACTATTCAACATCATTGTAGTAGGACATGTATTATGGGGGGGTCTCATAGACCTTCTATAATTTTCTCTCCTATGGGGGGAATCTTTTGGGGAGGCCATCTAAGCCTTCACTTTGTTTTCTCTCTTTTTGGAGGAATTTTTTTTTTCCACAGGGTTTTCTTTCTTTCTCTATTTTCTAAGAGATACATTTGTAAATGAGTACCTAAAATGGCACATTGTCGGGACTCATCATTCATAAACTTGCCTAAGCTATGCTTAAGGGGTGGTGTTGGTGTATAACTCCATGAGTTAACACTAACTCAATCATAGTTAGGTGACTTATAACACATGCCAATTGACATTTTCAACTTGGTGAGTCGTTTGTAATAGGTGTCAATAGACTTGACACATCACCTCTATTTCCTAGGGTGGTTACGCTATTCTCTTGCTTTGAATATTGCCACTTATCCTTGTTTCGTGGAGAGTTGGGTATGCAACCTCTACTATTTATACCTATTATTTGTTAATACAAATTGTTCATTCTCACTTGTAATCTCATGTTTGATAGTCTTTCCACGATCTTGGTTCTCACATATAGTTATTGCTTTAACTGACAAAGGAAAAACTAAGATCGCAAATACTCTATACTCTTTTTAAAATACATATACATATATACATTTATTTATTGGATTACTATTGAATACAATGAAGGAGATTGTATTGCAGATAATGGAAGAATATAGATTTAATAAACTACCATTATTATAACTTTCATTTTCATTTGACAAATAAAAGGTTTTGAAGAACAATTTCTAGTAAAATAAAATTGAAAAGAGGAATGCCTTTATTGATTAAAATAAATTTAATAAAAGCATACTATCTTTGCCCAACAAGAGAAAATACTTATGAGACGACATTTTGTGTTTGATGAAAAATTGGTTAAAAAGACCTACAATATAAATTTGTTGAATCCTTTATCCTCTTCAATTTTAAAACTACACCCACTTTCTATAAATTATTTTAATACTTACAATCTTCAAATATGCACCTTCCATTATTGTTGTGCCAACTCAATCCCCTTAATCCATGTTCTACTCTTTTGAGGTAGTTATGCTATCTCAAGCTTTTTGAAGAATTTCTTCCAAGACTACAAGAGTTCCTTGCCTAAGCTGAGTATCATACTCTTTCCCATTTAATCTTGTCTTTGAATGTAAGGAATTGCACTAAGTATTTGATTGAGCAACTTCATGTCTTCCATTGCATGTTAATATTTTTCAACATTAATCATGGCTTTAACAACTAATCATCAATCACCACAGAAGATGACACAAAGTCTAAAAATGTTTGAGCATCTTGCCACCAAAGGCCATCACTATTACTCAAAGAAGATTGTGTCAATCATTAAAATAATGTCTACATATTCAAACTATAGATGCTACTAGTATACCTATCTTTAGAAAAAAATCATCTAAAATACATTTAGAAATATCATTCTCAAGGCACCTATTTTTAAATCAATTTGTCATATATAAGTTTAATAGGTGCCTCAAGAAGGATACAAATAACTAACCATATGATTTCCAAAGCCTTACTTGATAGAATAGAAATAGAAATTAGTATCACGAGTCCTTTTCCTTTTTTTTTAAATTTCAACTCCATTTTGTATTTTGTTTTAACTATATTTATTGCTTTCTTGTTCTCTTACCTCTAGTTTTTTTAAAATCAAGGTATTTGTGAGTTAAACTAGACTTTTTGTTTTTGTACCAATTTTTTTTTTAAAATCATGGTAATTGAGGAAAACATACTTTTACTTTCCTCCCACAATAAATTAAAATTACATAGATCTAAATTAATATAATAAATAAGAAATAAATATAATTAGATCTAAATTAAAAAAATAAATGAAATTGAAAAGAAGTGTTGGGGCAGGTGCAAAAAGTTGGGGGGCCAAAAAGTGGCCAACTTTAAAAAAAAGTTTTAGACATAATGTGAGTGTGTTATAATGTACTCGTGTTATGGTTTGGTGTTGCCGAGCCTAACACCAAGCCATAACACACTCGTGTTATATGCTATATAAAAAGAACAACATTTCATTTCATAATTTGACAGGATTTTGTAAGAAACACATGGCTTGGAGAGAGGATAGAGTGCGATCGCGTTATCCAACATCCAATCGTCAGCTATTTCTCACCGATTCATAATCAAAATGCCACCACGACGTCATGGAAATCGAAGAAGTAAGTTTATTTACTGTCTTGTGTGAATTTGTTGCTAAATAGGTAGGTTAAAATAATTTTTGATGTAAATTTCTTTAATTTACAGGAGTTGATAATGCACCTCCTCCTCCTCTTGAAAATGCACAAAATCCTCCATCACCTGAACTGCAAATACTTGCTGAAGAAGAACCCCAACCACAAACACCTCCATTTATTCCTGAATATGCCATTGGAACACAAGAAAATAAATGGGGCAAATTGAAAATAATAAGAAACAAATTGCGGACATAATTGCAAGGTTAAAAGAACCTACAACTTCAACCTTGTATAGATCCACGCTTGCTCAATCCCTTGAATCTATGTTATCAAATGTAGATTCAATTAGCAAGCAAATCACTCATTGGACATAAAAGAGGAGAGAATTTAGAGAGTATTATGCAGACAAGTTGTCATATGAACAAGTTAAAAATGAACAAATTACAAAAATGGAATTGTGTCCTATTTTCACAAACCCATAAACAAATCAACCTCTACCCCTTACATGCAAGAGGTTCCCTATCCATTGGTGCAACAACCAAGTGATAAGGGACAATTTTGCATAGAGGTGGTGGATGGTTTTTGACCATCCTCCATGCAACAATAATGAGGTCCCGCAATATTTTTTGAGGAAACTCTACTGCGAGTTTGTCAAAAATAAAGTGCCAAATTTTTTTGATATGTGGGAGTTCCATGGTAGAGGTGGGGGGTCGACATAAGATAGACCAAGGGCACGTGTTGACCCACAACAGCTAATGAGATGAGCACTCACTAGACCAGCCCATAAGCACGTTTCTATCCCTTCCATTGTGAAGGAGAGTGTTGAGGTCGAGACATTTTAGTTCATTAGTGCCTTGACCCAGAGCATCAAACATCATGCTAGTCCTATAGCATAGTGTGGGCCGGGGGAGAGTTCGAGTAGGGTTCCACCCCATACTTGTCGGGGTTGTGGGTCAGCATGTGGTTATAACCCCATGGGTAGTCATGACGCAGGTGCACAGGCTACATCTGCAGCTGAGCAGATGGTAATGACAGATGCCCTCCTGAGTGAGGCTTTTGACGTTGACACTCAAGTAAATCTTAGCAATTTCATTGAATTTAATTTATTAAATTTTATTTTTGAAATGCAAGATTAACTAATTTAGTTTGATGATTTTAAATTTTTTTTAGGGTCATAGCGTTGATGTAGTTTTTAGTGGTACTCCACCTGCATATTGCACTACATCATCTACTGTCAGGGTATGTAACTAGTACACAATTATAAATATTACATGTGAATAGCATCGTTATATGAATGGTATTCTAATATCTAATTTTGGATGTTGAATAGGTTAATATTGGAGATTTCATGGCAACACCTGCCAGTGGTGGACTTCAAAGCTTCACAGAGGTAATAAAATAAATAGTTTAATGAATAAATTGTACTTACTAGATTTTTTTATTTTATATTCATATCGTTGGTTATACATTTCATTGCACATCTTTCAAACTCAAAGCATTACTATACATTGCATAACTAATAACTAGATGTTGATAGATGACAAAATTTCAATTACAATATAGTTATTTAAAAAAATGCCTCAAAAAATGTGGTCTCATGGAATGTCATGACAAGTAGATGTATAGACAAGGACATCACCATGAGACCACATTTCTTTGAGACATCTTTTCAAATAGCTCACTGCCTTGTCTATGCTACCAAATTTTCCATACATGTCTACCGAAGCTTGTTGATCCACTCCACATTATTCTTCGACAAATTCTCTCTAATAAACTCATCTAATTACCACCAATTAGACCCCAGGACATGACACCAGAGAGGGGTATGAGCCTATGACATCTTATATAGCATATGATTGACTCCAATATCATCTAGGTTCCTCCTTTGTTGACTCTAAAATTTCCCATGATGGTAATGTCTTCACCATTTCTCATAGCCCATACCAACTATTTGTTACCTTAAGACACTTCTCCTTAGATTATTTTTTGTCAACCCCTTCTAGTCCACCTCATCCTCATACCAATTCCCTCTTTCACCTTTACCTATCTTATGCCTCTAAATGCATTGCTGCCCCAACCCCACAACCTCTTTCTATTACTTCACCTACTCCACTAGCTACGCCCCTATCTTCCCCACCACATATCCACCTATTACTACTTCACCTTCCTCATTGACTTCTATCTCCCCTCTAACACCCCTCAAAGACAAAGTAAAAGAAAAAGTGTAGGACCTTTCCCTATCCACTTCTAATAGTAGGCCTAAGAAACTTCCCCAACACTACACCCAACCTACTATCCAACCCATATCTACCCTACCTGTTTCCTATTATACCCCTACCAAATGTCCCAGACCTAGTTTGCTTCCAACCCACTCCCTGACAAACCTCAAGACAAAGAAAATGATAAGAACTTTTTAAAATAAGGTTTTTCTTCTCCTATCTAGTATCTTTCCCCCTCATCTTATCCCACAAACTCTTGATATTCCTCCTTCTCGTAAACCCATAAACTTACCTAATGTCTATGTGATTTCTAGTTTAGGGATTGTCCTGTAAACCCACAAACTCTATCTTAGGCATTGTCCTACCTCAATGACTACCAAACAAACAAAAATTTGAGCACAACCCTACCCCACCCTACCACCAACCTAAACCTAAACCTAAACTAACACCTTCACTCCCTCTCTGACTTCTTAAACCTAAAATTTGATGGTACTATGGTCCATCCTTTGTTGACCCTTATACCACACAATAGTCATGAATCTTCATCTAATTTATATATATGCATGTGACTTGTGTGCTTCATTGTGTGTACTTCCATGTTTCAGTGAATGTGTGTATATGTCAGGAGCCATGAATTACATCACTATTATAGTTTTCATAATTGAATAATGCTATTTTATTTTTAGATGATGCAGGCTGTGGAGACACCTCCTAATGTTCATAGGGCAATGGAGCATGGTGTGTCCTCTATGATTCATAGCTCTATGCCTTTGATGGGGGTATGAGGCAGATTAGTAAATTTTAAATTACATTCGTTGTTATAGTTGTTTATTTTTTAAAAATCAAATGATTATTAATTTGAAGTTTAATTTCTATTTGGATGGTTTCTATAGGACATGACATTGCCACAACCTAATCTAGGTACTGAGGCAAATGAGGAGACATATTTTTAGATAGCGATAAGTGGTTATTTTGTTAAATTTTTCATTTTTTATAATGTAATTTCTATATATTAATGTCTATACTTTTTATTGTAACATCTACAGATCCATGAACAACTAAATAGGAGTAGCCCTCGAGTTCGTAGTAGACCACCCTCATATGTGTCTCCATCCCCTAGAAGATCAAAGGCTGCTCGTGATCTATTCTCTTCACTGGACAAAGGGGAATGACTTTTTATTGTCTTCCTTTGTTGTAAGCCTATATGGCATTCTTGTAAGCCTATATGGCTATTTTGTATATATGTTATACTTATATCGACAGATATTGATGTATGCCTATATGGATATTTGGTTAATATAAATCATTTTTGTTGACCATTATGTAATATGGATAGGTACAGTGTAGATCATTTTTGTATTCTTTTAGGTTTCAAAGTTTAATTGTCAAAGAATCCATCCCAATTGATGATAAGAGAATTTGAGTTTTGGGTTGAAAGTTTTAGTCTCTCAAAACTAGACATGCTTGAGAAAACAGAGAAAGGAAGATTGGTCCTGTGTGCTTGTTTTTTTAATTTTTGAATTGTATGTTGTTGTATGGTATTGGTTTTTTTTCTATGTGTTCAAATGTGTATTTGAATTGTTATTTTATGTATGTTTGGATACTTGTGTTGTACTAAGATTAAGATTCTTGTTGCATGGGATGCATATAGTTCTACCTTGGGCATGTGTTCTTAGTAAGACATATATCCTCACCTGAAGAGAGCTTTCATAATATGGGATGTGATTAGCAATTCATGTGGATTTGAATATGATCTTGGATGTATAGTTCTAAGTCAAACTTGTAGGACTAAAATGACTTTTGGTTACTATTAATGGTCATATTTAGCTTGATCATGTACTTGTATTTATTTGTGTATTAGATGCTAGAAAGGATGTGTTGGTGTTAGTTGAGAAATCTATTTCCATGCATTTGAGATGTTTTGGATCCATGAATTAATGTGTATACTTATTGTTAATAAGGAAATGAATTAAATAAGATAATCACCATTCTACCACACTTTTGAACTATGGATGGTGCTTGATCACCTTGATTTATGAATGGGGAGGAAAGGGGGATGCTCATGATATCAGGTTCAACACCTTCCTCAATCAGCACCAAGACCATAGGATCTTAGAGGATTCATTTGTAGAGTTGAGCTTTGAGTTATTCAAATATTGTTCATGATGTATACTATAATATGGCCACTTGTATTTATGGTGGGTGGTTCATGGCTTATTGCATTCATTATCATTGATGATCTAGTTTTAGTATTTGACCCCTTGTATATCTTGGCTATGTGACAATTTTATCTTCAAGCCTAATAACATAGTGACCTAAAGGTGGAAGAAGATGAGGGTTGAACAACATGGATATGACAACATGAATATGATATTAAGGTTTAAGAGAGTAGCCTAACAGAGCTCTATTTCAAGCCTAATAGGGGTCTAAGATTGTAGTGATGGAACAATACATTGAAGGACAAAAACAAACTCTACAGAGATAGTACTAGAGAACAAAGTCAAGGTGAACCAAGATAAAAGAACAAGAAGTTCATATATGATTGTGTTGACTGCTAGAACAAGTATCTTAAGAGCCATAAGATGCATGTTGACATGTGAAGACTATAACAGTTATAACAAAGGCAATGTCTAAGGATATCGTTGGTACAATGTAGCTTGGACTATTTTGACATGTTTGGGTGTAAAATAGGACCATGCCTAGCCTAAACATACCATCCTAACATGTTGGAATAGTTAGTTTGGCTGCACAAGGAGCAGAATGAAGCTTACACCCCTTTGCAACTTTACACTACATGCATCTGACCATTTTTGGGGTAGCAGAAAAACATTAACTATGGGCATATGGCTTAGAGATATAAAAAACTGAGAGTGGTTATTGTAGAGAGACCCTACGTGATCCCGTACCCTCAGATGGAATGTTTTTAAGTGAAACAGTTTTCAAGTAACAACTCATCAAAGATTTTTACCTTTTTACACTTTGGACTCTTTAGGGATATCGCTAATACAATGTAGTTTAGACTGTTTTGACATGTGTAGGTGTAAAACAGGACCTTGCCTAGCCTAAAAATACCCATCCGGATGCGTTGGAATAGTTGGTTTGGCCGCATCAGGAGCAAGACAAAAGTTACACCCCTTTGCAACTTTATACTACCTCCTTTTGACAATTTTTGGGGTAGCAGAAAACCTTTCACCATGGGGAAATGGCTCAGAGATATAAAAAAATTGAGAGAAGTTATTGTAGAGGGACCCTACATAATCACGTAGCCTTAGACATAATGTCTCTAAGTGACACAATTTTTGAGTAATAGCTCATCAAAGATTGCTGCCTTTTTGCACTTTGGACTCTTTAGGGATATCGCCTGTACAATGTAGCTCAGACTATTTCGGCATGTTTAGATGTGAAACAGGACCATGCCTAGCCTAAATGTACACATCTGGATGTGTTGGAATAGTCTGTTTGGCCGCATCAGGAGTAGGACTAAAGTTACACCCCCTTGCAACTTTACACTACCTCCTTCTGACGATTTTTGGGGCAACAGAAAACTTTTCACCACGGGAAAATGGCTCAGAGATATAAAAAATAGAGATAGGTTGTTGTAGAGGGACCCTACATGATACTGTAGCCTTAGACAAAATTTCTCTAAGTGACACAATTTTTGAGTAACAATTCGTCAAAGATTGCTGCCTTTTTCCACTTTGGACTCTTCAGGGATATCACTGGTACAATGTAGCTCGGACTGTTTTGGCATGTTTGGGTGTGAAGTAGGACCATACCTAGCCTAAACATACCCATCTGGATGCGTTGGAATAGTCAGTTTGGCTGCATCAGGAGAAGGACAAAAGTTACACCCCTTTGCAACTTTACACTACCTCCTTTTGATGATTTTTGGGGTAATAGAAAACTTTTCACCACAGGAAAACATATTAGAGATATAAAAAATTGAGAGAGGTTATTGTAGAGGGACCCTACGTGATCCCATAGACTCAGACATAATATCTCTAAGTGACATGGTTTTTGAGTAATAGCTCATCAAAGATTAATGTCTTTTTGCATTTTGGACTCTTTAGGGATATCGCTGGTATAATGTGGCTCGGACTGTTTTGGCATGTTTGGATGCAAAACAATATCATGCCTAGCCTAAACATACCCATCCAAAAGCATTGGAATAGTCAGTTTGGCCGCATCAGGAGCAGGACGAAAGTTACACCCCTTTGCATCTTTACACTACCTCCTTCTGACAATTTTTGGGGCAGAAGAAAACCTTTCACCACGACCAAATGACTCAGAGATATAAAAAACTGAGAGAGGTTATTGTAGAGGGACCTTATGTGATCCCATTTCCTTAGACAGAATGTCTCTAAGTGACATGGTTTTGGAGTAACAACTCGTCAAAGATTGCTTCCTTTTTGCACTTTGGACTCTTCAGGGATATCACTGGTACAATGTAGCTTGGATTGTTTTGGCATGTTTGGGTGTGAAACAAGACCATGCCTAGCCTAAATGTACCCATCTGGATGCATTGGAATAGTTAGCTTGGCTACATCTAGAGTACGACGAAAGTTATACCCCTTTGCAACTTTACACTACCTCCTAATAATTTTTGGGGCAACATAAAACCTTTCACCACGGTCAAATAGATTAGAGATATAAAAAAATGAGAGAGGTTATTGTAGAGGGGCCCTACGTGATCCTATAGCCTTAGATGGAATATGTCTAAGTGACACAATTTTTAAGTAACAGCTCGTCAAATATTGCTACCTTTTTGCACTTTGGACTCTTCAGGGATATCGTTGGTACATATAGCTTAGACTGTTTCGACATGTTTGGGTGCAAAATAGGACCATGCCTAGCCTAAAAGTACCCATCCAGATGCATTGGAACTGTCAATTTGGCCGCATCAAAAGAAGGATGAAAGTTACACCCCTTTGCAACTTTACACTACCTCCTTCTGACAATTTTTGGGGCAGCAGAAAACCTTTCACCATGAGTAAATGCCTCAGAGATATAAAAAACTGAGAGAGGTTATTGTAGAGGGACCCTGTGTGATCATGTTGCCTTAGATGAAATGTCTATAAGTGACATGGTTTTTGAGTAACTGCTCATCAAACATTGTTGCCTTTTTGCACTTTGGACTCTTCAGGGATATCACTGGTGCAATTTTGCTCAGATTGTTTTGGCATGTTTGGGTGTGAAATAGGACCATGCTTATCATAAACATACCCATCTGATGCATTGGAACTATTAGTTTTATGGCATCAGGAGCAGGACTCAAAGACTCAAATTGACCCCAAATGACTCAAACTGACTTAAAAACATATGAAATGGTCTTAGAAGACCTTATTACATACAATTGACTCAATCAAAACAAAATTTCACTTTTTGACCCCTCTTGGAGGCATGACAACCTGTGTGCCCCTGCACCATGAGGACACTAAAGTCGATAAAGTTTTCCTATTAAGAAAAAAACTTCCCTTAGCTTCAAGAAATATAAATAATCTATACTGACAAGGCCAACCACGTGAAGGTGGAAGCTCATGCGGCCTCACCTAAGACCTAAGACATATGTATTCTAGTAGACGTAGGACACTTTAGACACCTATTATATAGTATGTATGTAGATTTTATAGACATAGTAGACCTGAGACACCTAGTCTTTATACCTTATCGTAGTCTAGACCTAAGTCACCTAGACACCTAGATTATAGTTCTACCTAAGACACCTATTATGGTAGACCTAGTTGACATATAGTACCTACCTAAGACACCTAGATTAAATTATACCTTATTCTAGTCTCTAGAGAGGTAGTTGATATATAGTATCTACCTAGAAGACACCTAGATTATTCTAGATTATACCTTATTCTAGTCTCTAGATAGGTCGTTGATATATAGTAACTACCTAAGACACCTAGAAATAAGAGCATAAGAAAGAAAATAGAATACAACAAGACTCAAAAACAATTGAAACATAAGACCTTATAGCTAGAAAAATCCTAAAATGAGGAGAAAACTCCAACAAGTATGAGTAAAGCTCCTCATGCCACTAGGTCTTAACCTTTTACAAGTGATACATTTCCTTTAAGGTATATACATGGATTAAAAATGATCAACACCATCTCTTAACAACTACAACTAGTCTAAACAACTCCAAAACTAATCTAGATGCCAAGTAGTCTAGGGGACAATGCTCTAGGCAAGAGCCTAGATGTGTTGTAATCATGTAAAAGCTATATGGAGATAAGCATTACACAAATAAGAATATTTTCCAACACTATATTGATAGGTGGCATGTCATAAAATGGTTCCAAACAATGCATGAGACTATTTCTCAATTCTCTATTATATAGCATAATGTTTTGTGTTGAGCTTTGTATTGCACACCATAAGTATACATATTAATGCAAGTGCAACATATAGTGCAAGCAAATTTGTTAGCAATGCTATGTGACATGATCCTTATGTTGTGTGATGTTGCATGATGTTATGGCTTACACACAAACTAAGGAGTGTCTTCTAAGATGTGCAACATGGCTCATAGTGCTACATGCATGGTACATGATGCAAGGAGTTGCATATGTGTATTTTAAGTGGTTTCCATGAGGATATTTTTTGAGTTTTCAGGGGTTAGCTAATTCAAGATAACTGGCATATTCCTTTTAGTGTTTCAATTCTCTAAGTTTCTAGCTCCATCAGTAAAACATTCTATCTGAAGTGAATATTCAAATTATACGGCATCTTTTTTTGGCCCATCTGGGGTTCATTATGCCAATAGGTGTACCCACTATGAGAAAAGCTTTGCATCTGGTACATCCATAGTGAGTAATTAATAGTTGAAATTAGAAGGATGATCATTATGAGAAAAGTTTTACATTGGGGTACATCCACAGTGGGCAATGAACGGTTGAAATTAGAACCCCTGGTCAACATTAAGTGTACTTTTTTTATTAAGATTTTTTTAAAAGATTAGCATACTCTCTCCACCTATTTGCTTGAATTTAAATCGGGGCCATAAAAATGTGAACACATTTGCTCCCACTATACAACCTAGGTGTAATTAAAACCATCAACTAGGTAAAATAAACAACTTTGGCCATGAAAATTAATTAGTCTTTTAAAAATAGATATTAGTAACTATACATTTTAGATATCAGTAACAATACATTTTAGTACTGTTTCTTTCTTGATTTTCTATTTTTAATTAACTAATTTTTGTTTGTTTTAGACAAAATATTACAATCCTCATGAAGATCTTTTCTTGTATAATTTTCTCCTTTTGCATCTTTGGCCTGCCTTTTCCCTCCTCTCTTTCAGAAGGATCATTATTTTATCTTTTGATCTATATGAACTCTAAACATAAATCTATGTTTCTTGCTGTCCACCTACTCAAAGATGCAAATGTCTCCTTCCTTGGTATTATTATGATGTACAAAATATGCCCACCTCGTACTTAGGGAAAGTCTATTGTTATGAAACAGGCAAATAATCTCCCATTGCTTATTGGCTCTATCCACAAGAACTACTAAACTTTTTTCTAGATTGGTAATTGTAGGGGACATTCACCTATTTTGACTTAATACACTACTACTAAAGCTTAGCATATACACAAATGCAGATGTTCATATTATAGAAAATTGCATTATATTAGACTATTAGAGATCCCTCAAAAAAATGTAATAACAAAATTGCTTTGCCTTATGTTAGCTTGTTAAACCCATTCTTTTTGACACTCTTCTCTTAATAAAGTAAGAGTAATAAGAAATAGAAGGTAGAGAATTTGATCTTACTAGTATGCATGGTTGATTTACATTCCGTGACTTCATTTTCATTGAATAAAAAGGTTTATCTCATTTGAAAGGTGGGGCAAAGTTCACTGTCATGTGCTTTTCTAGATGATAAGGTCCATAATGTCTAGGTTTATTCAAAGAAAGGCCTGCAACAGAATTAAGTTTTTGTTATACCAATCCTCCTGGTAAAGCTACAATTCAAATGCCTTCTTTGAAAGTTGAAATAAATTAAATTAGACTTACAATTTTGATTTTCAACCCTATCCCTAAATCCTCAACCCTCAACACTCAAACCTTAAATCCTAAACCCTATCCCTAAATCCTTAATCCTCAACACTATACCTTAAACCCTAATCCCTCAATCCTAAAGCTTTAAAGCCTCAACCCTTATCCACCCCTTTCCTCCCCTATCTGCCTCACACCATCTCTCCCCTATCTCTCAACCCTTAACCATCTAGGTCTCTCTCTTATCCCTAAAGCCTCAACCCTCAACCCTTAAACCTTAAATCCTAAACCCTATCCCTAAACCCTCAAGCCTCGACACTATACCTTAAACTCTAATCCCTTATCCCTAAACCCTAAACCTTCAACCCTAAACCCTATCCCTAATCCCTCTACCCTTAACACTCTATCTTAAGCCTAATCCATCGACCATCAACCCTAATCCCTCAACCCTAAATGCTATCCTTAAAGCCTCAACCCTAAACTGTAATCCCTCAAGGTCCTAAATCCTAATCCCTTATCCCTAAACTCTAAACCCTCTCAGGGATAAACCCTCAATCCTCAACCTTAAACCTTAATCCCTCAACCCTAAACCTTAATCCCTCAACCCTCAACCCTAATTCCTTATCCCTAAACCCTAAACCATTACATCCATCAACCCTAAACCCTAAACACTATCCCTATTCCTAAACCCTCAACACTCGACACTATACCTTAAACCCTAATCCCTTATCCCTAAATCCTCAACCCTAAACCCTAATCCCTCAACCCTAAACCTTCAACCCTAAACCCTATCCCTAATCCCTCTACCCTCAAAACACTACCTTAACCCTAATCCCTCGACCCTCAACCCTAAATGCTATCCCTAAAGCCTCAACCCTAAACCCTAATCCATCAACCCTAATCCCTCTTGACTTTAAACCCTCAACCCTTAAACCCTAAACCCTTGACCCTTAAACCCTCAACCCTTATCCACCCCTCTCCTCCCCTATCTGCCTCACCCCCATCTCTACCCTCCTCTACCCTCGACACTATACATACATACATACATACATACATATAGGCATACATATATACATACATACATACATATAAGTATACATACATACATATAGGCATACATACATACATCAATACATACATACATACATACATGCTAAATAACCTTAAACATAAAACATTCCAAGGGAGACATAACATGAGAATTTTATAACGCGCTCACATTATAACATGCTCACATTATGTCGAACATGACAAACATCAGGCAAACTTTTGCGAAAAAGAGAAAAATGCAAAACGTGAGCGCATTATAATGCACTCACATTATATTTTGCTTTGGGAATCCAAATCCTTAGGCTTGGGATTTTCTTTGGATTTCGAACCTAAAGGCCTGGAGTGCCTTCCCAACGTCCATAGATGTATTTTTGCAAATTCTACAGGATTTCACATAATTTCATTTGTGCTAACCCTCAGATTTGCACGTGATTCAAGGTCAAACAAATTGAACACATGGGTAATGTTAGGCTTTCTCTTAGCTATTTAATGATGTATTGTTTTTCCAATTTTGACAATGTTAAACCTTTCATCTTTAATTTCTTTTATTTGTGTGTCCATTTTTGGGCAAAAACCAGTGTTTGGTATTTTTTCATTGTAAATTAACCATTCATTGAAATTTCAAAAAAATTACATTTTTAGAAACTAGACTCCATTCTACACATATTAAAAAAAACAATTTTCAATTAGTTTTCAAAATTTATAGGGGTAGCATGACCAAAATTCCATTTTTTAGGATGTGTCCACTTTGAAAATTAGTAAAAATTCAAATATTCATCAAAAAATTATTAGAAAAATTAGGCATAAACTACATGCTATTAACTAATTTCTCACTGAAGAAATTTTAAAAATACCAAAAAAAAGTTAACCTTTTGAGGGAGACACAAAACATGCTATGTTATGTTTTTTTGACAGAAACAACACCAATTTCTGTGGCTCCCTCTTTTGAACCCCTTAATCTATACCATTTTTTTTTAAAAATAGTAGTTTAGAAAGTAGACTCAGAGCACTACGAACATTTTTTTGGTTGCATCTCCAAATTTTGAGTGTAACTATGCTCAATTTCTCATCCAAGGTCAGCATTTCCTGATTTTAGAAAAAAAGTGGCCACTTAAGACCCCTTTTTGGCCCCCCATCTTCTTGCACTTATCCATTGAGTATTGAATAACTAAGAATTTAAGAATGAAATGTTGGAGAGAGGTAAGGAGTGCAAAGTGACAATATATTAGAACTTAGGAATAGGACTTACAATAGAGTTCTAATGGAAATTTCTCTAATGCATATAGGGTTGTGTTGTGTGGCCTAATTTGTTATCAATGTGACCTACTTGCATCATTTGTACCTATTGTTCAAAAGAAGTTGTGTTGAAAAGGATATTGGGCCTATTGTAGGATGGAGAGAAGATCTTTTACTTCCTCAAAAGAAATCACACCCCTTAGAAGTTGTGTAAATATGGAAGACACACAAATTAATAATCCAATTTTGATGTAATTGACACTAATGTGCTATGTGTGTGTACTTGATTTTCCTAATGACCAAGGACACACCCTTAAATATATGTTTCTAGTTGTGCTCAACTCAAGACATTAGATGCATTGATTGACAAGATAATAATTAACTTATAGATGGGCCATTTAGGGAGATGGATTATTGAATTTTGAAATATATGAATCAAGTCACGTCAAGGGACATGGTCTAAGGTGGGGAAAATGTTGGAAAAGGTGATTGGTTTGAACTAGAGGAAACTATACTAATGGTTAGTTAGGGGGTTCAAAGGTAAGTGTAAAGGTAAGTGTTGATTAGAGCATCAAATTAGTCAAATTGAGAACTAAGACCATGCATTTAAAACATTGATACAAATGCATAAATTGAAGGTGAAAAAGTGTAGAGTATGCTCTTTTATCTTTTGCAATAATATTTAAAAATTATTTTCCGCAATCTATATTCATTGTCTTATTTAAATTACAAAGTGTAATGCGAAACATTGATACAAAATATCATAAATGCTTTTCAATATTTTTATTTTAAAATAAATTAATTTATGGAAGAGATTAAATAAAAAAATTACAGGTAATAATGAAATTAAGGTTACAAAACGCATTAATTTTAGTATTTGAGGACATATATTTGACCAATTGAAATATAAGTCTATTCTTAAATCACAAAATATTAACTAGTCAACCTCATAAAGTTAAAACAATCTAACACAAATTAAAGTCATATTCCAAATAATGTTGTTATTGTGTTAAATTCATATTCCAATTAATGTTGTTGCCTCAGTAATTGTGTTAAAATCATATTCCAAATAATGTTGCCTCAATAATTGTGATTAAATTTTTATTATTTTTTTAGAAAGGTGATGGAGAACCTATAATATATTATAAAATAAAACATAGAGAATACAAAAACCATTCTATCAATGAAGCCCTCTAGATAAAGTAGAGAAAAATAAAACATATAAAAAGAGGTGGAAAATTCTTGACAACATATGAGAGACAAGGCACAGTCTTGGGAGAGTGGAAGAAGCAGCAATGTCTTAACAGATGGACCTAGTATGAATTGGAGCCATGGTTGTCCTCTGGTGGGGCAATGGTGAAAGGGAGGGCAAAGGCTAGAGTACTTGGAGCATGTGGGGGTCTCAAGGCTAGGTTAGGAGTGTGGTGGTGGAGTAAGTGTGCATGACATTGAATACCTGCTTAACTTTGTCTCTGATCCTTGCTAGTAGTTGGAATCGATGTACATACAAATCTTTGTTAAGAAGGTTGTAATATCCCCTCGAAGGCCCCTTTGCATAACATTATACACACATGTAGCATGGTGGAAGGTTTGAAGGAGATCCCCATTGAAGATGCCACCTATTGGGGCTTCACCTTCCTAGAAGTCATATCCATCAGGAGTTATTTGCCACCTATCTATGTTGAAGAAGGAAGGGTGCACAAGACCAAACCCAATGGCCTAGACATATTCATAGTCCCAGGTGTGCAATATTGAAAATGTTTGAAATGAAGGTGGCCATAATTTCTAACCCTTTCACTTATCTCTCTTGAGGTTGGAGCAAATAGTATCCCATGATGCAATAAACTATGAATTTGACATTATCATGCTCTATCTCGAAGATATCCCTTATGATCACCATGTTTGGGGCCCCTTGGCATAAAGGTTTCCCAGCCAGTGGAGGGAAGAGGACTCAAACATTCTTAAGCCACTCTGCCATTGAAGACTATTGAGCAAAGAGGTTGAGACTAAATGACAAGAACAAATGGTAAAGGTTGAAGGGATAAACAAAAAAGAGAACATAGAACATTAATACTCCCTAAAGAGGATGGGGGTGGTGTCAAAGCATAAAGGTGACGTAGCTATAGTACTCTCCCACTGTAGAGTGGAGATTATTAAGAGAATTGGATCCATTAATTTAGATGAAGTGAATGAATGCATACTTGCTTTAGATTAGAACAAACAACTCCATTTGGTGATCTTTTGCATGAAACCAACTAAATGAAGATGATAATGCTCCATTTCCTAGGTACCTCCTCATTAATACCAAATAGATGACTGAGAGGAGAAGGATCTTGATTTGATTTGTCTCTTTAGATCTCTTAAGGGGTAATTATACTTTAACAGTCCCAACCATTAATGAAAACCTTCCCATATCTAAATACTTGGAATCCCCTGATATGACATGAAAGCCATTCTACTATTTCAGTGAGCTAAGGTGATGTGTACATTGAATGAGGTTTATAATCCTTTGAGAAGACCATTAGTTGTGATGAGGTGTGTCCACCTTGATTAATTTCATTAATCATTTAGGGATATTTGGTTGATCTATCCTTATGACTTTTTGCGCATCGGACCAGTCTATTGCCATGTTGGCAAGACAGTTAGCTATCTAGTTGGCCTCCCTATAGTAGTGATTAATTTGAAAAATGTTGAATTTCATAAGAAACATTGAGACCTATTGAATTATATAATCGATTTTGCCAGTTGAGATCTTTTTTTCTTAATAGTGTTGATTATGATGAGGGAATCTCCTTCGATCCATATGATTTTCATATTGTGCTTAAGTGCCAATTGAAGACCGTGTAATATGGCGAAGACATATGCATGGTTGTTTGTCCCATTTGGAATTTTTGTCACTTTGTCCATGATTAGTCTTTCCATGGAGTCTCTAATGATACATCTGTTGATAACTGAGAGGGGGGGGGTGAATCAGTTATCCTAATTATTTATTCTTTTGAACCTTCTTCTTAATCAAAGCAGTATTGAATCAAACAGACAAATATCATCATGAAATAAGAAACACATGACACAGTATTTTGACGTGGAAACCCGGTTAAGGGAGAAAACCACGGGGTGATTAACCCAAAGATTATTCTCTATTAGAAGAATAAGGAATTACAAAATGGCACATGCCAATTAGGGCTCACTGCCCGAGCACACTGCTCACAAAGAGGCCCACTGCCTACAAGGAGACACACTGTCTACAAAGTGATAAGAATCACAGTCTTGAACTAGAGAATGACATCTTTACCATGTCCGGATCAGTTCCATTAAGCCTAGAAACATCTGCTCTTCCTTCTGCACTTCTCTTCGCTACTTCACCTTTTTCCACATAAGCCACCACTTCAAAATGAACTCACAAATCTTTATTTATACAAGACATCAACTTAGGAACAATCATCTAAGTCAGCAATCAATCATAAGAATATCCACAAGATGAATGACACATCCGGTCGGCCACCATAAGAACATTCGCAGGATGAACAACTCATCCGGTCGGCTAAACAGAGCAAAAACTTCATCCGGAAGAATATCTTCAATTCCAGGCTCTACTGTCAATGCGGACCAACAACATGACCTCAACATGATCCAGGAACCTTCACAAGCCTGCCTGAATGACCAAGTATGTCTGCATTTCCTTTACTTACTGAAATCTCTTATCCTCCTTATCTGGAACTTCAAGAATACTGTCTGTCGCCACTGTCATAATGCAAGAGGTACTTCCGGACCTCCAAATCATACACAACTCGAGATGGCACATCACAAGGACATCCCAAAGACTCCTTCCAATCTGCAGATTAGGATTATACAGTTCCGGACCTCACCGGACCTTTTGTGATCCTCTGTCACCTCTGAATACTTGCCGGAACCGGTTCTACACCAACAGCCACAACTCCTTCAGATCTTCATGCGGACCTCTGAAATCTTAACTGAAGCATCTCAAGACTCATATCTACAAACCCTTTAATCCGCATCCTCCGGTTTGCATCCTATACAGTACATTTGCCTTCTTCTCATCATTGTTCTTTACTGTTCCTGACTGAGGCTAATTTTCTCAATATCCTCAGCACACTGCTCATTGAATCCTTCTTGTCAAAGCAATATGAGTATGTTGACATCAATGACAACACTGGTTTACCTTATACTTGCAACAATCTCCCCCTTTGTCATTGATGGCAACATATGATGTGAAAAACCATCAAGACAAGAAACTTCTCCTTTCTGTCACTTCTCCCCCTATCAGCAACATGTCTTCTCCTCATTTTACTGCTTCTCTTTTGATCATCAGCTACTTGTTTTTCACATGTCTTCTCTCCCCCTTTGACATCAATGGCAAAGGTCTCATACTTGCAATTTTAACATATCAGAATCATACCAGCTGCTCCCCCTTAGTAGCAGCTCCCCATCATCAATCCGGATTACAAGATATGACTATGATATCCACCAAACTGATGCACATCAGTGCATCCTAGTTTATCACCGGAGGGGCCATGACCCCTAACTTCTCCCGGAGATATTCAAAAGAGTCCTTGGGAAGAGGTTTAGTAAAGATATCTGCAATCTGATCCTTGGAGGGAACATACTCCAACCTGATGATGCAGAGTGGGATGCAACGGAGCCTAACTAACAGGAAGGAGTAGCCAACAATACAAACAGCATGATGAAATTCTCTATCGGCTGAACATCATCATCATATTTCCTAGAGACACCAACAACGTCATCACATTTCAACAGCATCATCATATTTCGGATGATCGCAAATATCCTCCTGTCGACTACTATTTACCTCCTCCGTTTGTCACCTATCATCATCATCATGATAATCAACGGGCGCAAACATCCTCCGGTTGCACTGTTCATCGGGTGCCAAATACAAGCGGCATTATCATGATATTCAATATCACCTTCGTCAGCAGGATATCCAAATATCTGGTTGCTCCAAATATCCTGATGACGTTGCACTTCAACAACTTGCCTTCGATGCTCCACTGCCCGACGATACAAGCAACAGCATCATGATATTGTTCATCCGGTTCCTCGAAACCTCCTGATGATGCTAATACAACTTCCTGCCTACGCCGATACTTAACCACTTAGCGACAACAGGATAAACTCGCATTGAGGGATTTCTTAATATCCTAATGACGATGACGTCATATCCTGATGACGATGACATCACACATCATCCTGATGAACTCTTCAACACTTAGCCAAAAAAACTTAACTTTCACACCCGCATCCGTTAGCGATATGCGGATGATGGACTTCCTCGAGAGATGATCCTGACTGCGATATATACACTGAGTATATATCCAACTCAAAACATCATGATGCACTTGCAACATGCAAACTTCAACAACCTCATGACCCGATCCTGATGGCGATGCATTCGCAGATGACGATGCGGCTCGTTCCGACTGGAAACGCACATGCAGACTCCTGTGTATCCTTCCACTGCATGTAAGCACTCCGAACCACTCTATTTCACAAAGATCATGTGACGACCGGGCCAGATCACCTTCAAACCAAAATCTAACAACTTATCTTCTAGACCTAGCACATGAAAATGCTAGGCTGATTCACAGCATGCTCCTAACTGATCTCCTAAACAATGCAATGCATAAACAGAAAACACAAATGCAAACTAAACTATGATACAGGACCATTCCACTGATTTGCAGGATCAACTGGTGGAAGGGTTGAAAGTGCCCATTAACTTGCAAACAGAAAAGGAAATCAACACAGATACAACTAATCAACTCAAATACTGCAAAAGATGAGATCTTATTCAATTGAGATTCAAATGTCCTACTTTTACAATTCTACTTCACAATATCTGGACTGATCACCAATACAGCATATCACCAGTACTACTCTCCTGAACATAACAACTATCAAAATCAAAATGAACTGTCAATATGAACTGTGTCTAAACCCTAACAGGTCGAAGGTATATATAACAAATCCTTTGAGTACTACTAACTTCACTTCCCAGCGGCTGGGAGCTTCCAAGCGCCTGGGAGAGAGGACAGCTCAGACTATCTTATCCCGATCTCTAACTGCCTACACATACTCCTATGCTGAACTAATGCATAGCATCGGTCCAATGGACCTTATTACATGATAAAGTCAAACATACTAAAAATAGACTATCCTGTCATCATGCTAATAACTATCCTATATCCTGATCATGTATGTCATCATGCGGACCTATATCCTGATCATGTGCGGGTGCTCCTGCACCATACTCCCCAAAAGAAGAAATCTCAAGTCCACTTGAGATGAGAGTATCAAGGTCGGCACCATGCTTCTGGATCTGTTCTGCAGTCATCCATACTGCTTCAGAATTCGGCTGTCCCTTCCAAGAGACGAGGTACTCCAAGTACTTCTTGTTCCTGGTCTGTTTGACCACTCTAGTGTCCAAAATCTGCTGTATCTGTGGGGGATCCTGTTGAGGAATGTCGTCAGCAACTGTATCCTGTAGGATATCCTGATCTGCATCTGGATTAGCCTTGTATGGAGTTAAGTCACATACATTGAAGATAGGAGATAAACCAAGATCAGGTGGGAGTTGGATCTCATAAGCATTCTGTCCATGCTTTAGCAAAATCTGACATGGTCCAACTTTCTTTTGCATGAGCTTAGTATACTTCCCCTTAGGAAGCCTGTCTTTCTTCAAGTGAACCCAAACCAAATCTCCAACAGCAAATTGAACATCCTTCGTCTTCTTGTCAGCATACTCCTTATACTTTAAGGTGGTTTGCTGGAGTTGGGTCTTAACCTGATCATGAACTTCTTTGATTGCTTCAGCAAAAGCTTCTCCATCTGCACTAACAGGATCTGCTGTAGGTAGCTCTCGCAACTCTAAAATACCTCTGGGATGCATTCCATACACTACCTGAAAAGGCAATTTTCCTGTGCTCCTGTTGACAGTATCATTATATGAAAACTCAGCTTGAGACAGAATATTGTCCCACTTCTCTCCATGCTGTTTTGTCAAGCATCTAAGTAGATTCCCCAAGGAACGGTTCACAACCTCAGTTTGTCCATCCGTTTGAGGATGATATGCAGAGGAAAAAGACAAATTGGTTCCCAATTTCCTCCATAGGGTTCTCCAAAAGTGACCCACAAACTTCACATCTCTGTCTGAAACTATGCTCAAAGGCAATCCATGAATTCTGACAATTTCCCTAAAGAATAAATCTGCAATATATGAGGCATCTGCAGTGGTTTTGCATGGCAAGAAATGTGCCATTTTACTGAACCTATCCACTACAACAAAAACACTGTCAAAGCCTCTCCTGGTCCTTGGTAAACCCAAAACAAAATCCATACTGATGCTTTCCCATGGTCTGGAGGGAATGGGTAAGGGCTGATATAACCCTGCATTAGTTGACCTGCCTTTAGCCTTCTGACAAATTACACAGGTTTCTACAAATTTCCTGACATCTGACTGCAACTTAGGCCAGAAATAATGCCTCCTGACCAGATCAAGAGTCTTGTCTAGACCAAAATGACCTGCCATGGCTCCACAATGTTTCTCCTTGATTATATTCAACCTCATAGAACACCTTGGGATACACAACTGTCCACCCTTGAACAGCAATCCATCCTGGATCAGGAATTCAGAGAACTCAGCATGGTATTTCTCCCCAAAAGAAGTACAGACCTGATATATCTCTCCAAAATCAGCATCAGACTCATACATGGTCTTGAGTGAATCAATACCAACACTCTCTAACTGAATCTGATTGACTGTGAGAACTCTTCTGCTCAAAGCATCTGCAACTTTGTTTTTGACCCCTTTCTTATGCTTCAAGGTAAAAGTGAAAGCCTGTAAGGTCTCTACCCACTTCATATGTCTGTGGTTCAGCTTCTCCTGGCTGTTGATGAAACTCAAAGCCTGGTTGTCTGTGAAAACTATGAACTCCTTTGGCAGCAGGTAATGCCTCCATTTCTTTAGGGACTGAACTAAAGCATACATTTCCAGATCATATGATGAATACCTTTTCTTAGCATCATTGAGCTTTTCACTGAAAAATGCAATTGGTCTACCCTCTTGACTGAGTACTGCTCCAATGGCCATGTGACTGGCATCACACTCTACCTGAAAGATCTTGTTAAAATTTGGAAGTGCAAGGACTGGCTGCTGTGCCACCTTCCTCTTCAATGCCTCAAAGGAATCATCTGCTCCTTGAGTCCAAACAAACCTGCACTTCTGTCCTCCTTTGATGGTATCCAGCATGGGTGCACAAATATGACTGAACCCTCTGATGAACTTTCTGTAGAAGGTTGCTAACCCATGGAAACTTCTGACTTCATTCATGGTCTGTGGAGTTGGCCAATTCAATATGGCACTCACCTTCTCCTTATCCATCTGTAGCTTTCCTTGTGAAATGACAAAACCTAAATATGTGATCTCCTGTTTCATGAACAAACACTTGTCCAAGTTTATCATCAGCTTCTCTTCATGTAACCTCTTGAGAACCAGATCTATATGTCTGAGATGTTCTTCTCTGGTGTTACTAAAAATCAGAATGTCATCTAAATAGACTATGACAAACTTACCAATGAATTCCTTCAGAACCTCATTCATCAGCCTCATGAAAGTACTAGGGGCATTAGACAAACCAAATGGCATAACCTTCCATTCATATAAACCTTCATTTGTTTTGAATGCTGTCTTCCACTCATCACCTGGTCTAATCCTTATCTGATGGTACCCACTCTTCAAGTCTATTTTTGTAAAGTACTTAGCATTTCCCAAACAATCAAGTAAATCCTCAATTCTAGGGATTGGAAACCTATACCTGATTGTGATCTTGTTGATGGCTCTGGAATCTGTACAAAGCCTCCAAGTGCCTTCCTTCTTTGGTGCTAGTACAGCTGGTACTGCACATGGACTCAAACTCTTCCCAATCAGACCTGAATTCATCAATTCTTCAATCTGCCTGGCTACTTCTGCATTCTGTTCTGGGGTAAGCTTATAAGCTGCTTTATTTGGAAGTGTAGACCCTGGAATCAAGTCTATGCAATGAATGATATCTCTGACAGGTGGTAGGGATCTTGGCATTCCCTCTGAGATAACACCTTTGTACTTATCCAATAACTCTTGGACAGCTGGGTCTATCAACCTTGGCTTCTTCTCCTTCTTGGCTTCTTGCTGTTGTTTCTTATTCACACTCATACAGGGGATCAGGGCATATGCAACTGCACCTTCTGCTGCTACTTCTTTCATGAACTGTTTGCCTTCCATCAGCATGACCTTCACTTCTTTGCCTTTAGACTTCTCCTCTTTCTCCTTCAATGGGAATAACGTTACTTCTTTACCATCTTTAGTGATTTTATAGGTGTTTTTAACACCATCATGCTGTGCCTTCAGATCATATTGCCATGGTCTACCAAACAAAAGGTTGCAAGCATCCATCTTGGTGATATCAAACAACAACTTATCCTTATATCCACCAATCTGAAACTCTACCCAAGCCTGCTCTTCTACAGTTGTCTGCTGTCCTTGAGTAAGCCATGAGACTTTATATGGAGATGGATGAGGCAATCTCCTAAGCTTCAGCTTTACCACCATCTCTTCAGACACAAAGTTCTCAGTAGAACCAGAATCAATCAAAACTTTACACGCCTTACCTCCTACTTTGCAAGTGGTTCTGAAAAGGGACTTTCTCTGAGGGGCTTCTTTATCAGGTACCTTCATGGTAGTCACTGTTCTTCTCATCATCAGGGACTCTCCACTTTCTGGATATCCATAATTCTCAGGACCATTCACACTCTGAAAATCATTAGAGCTTGTCCTACTTTGATTATCAGGTTCATTGACCAGATTTGTCCTCCTTTCTCCTGCTGAGCTAGTGGCCTTGTCTGGACATCTGCTGACTATATGGCCTTCTTTATTACAGTTGTAACACCTGATGGATCCTCTGCCCTGGGATCTTCCTCTGTAAGGTCTTTTGCCTCTGAAGTTTCCTTGCTGACTGAAATTCTCTCTCTGATTCTGACTATTGTTGCCCTTGCTATTGTCCTGACTGGATTCTCCTTGATATCCCTGTCCATGTCCTCTGCCTCTGAAAGGACCTCTTCCACCTCTTTGTTGTCTTCCTCTTCCTCTATTGTTTTGATCTTGTTTTCTCTTCAGCTTTTCTTCCACTTTCAATGCCAACTGAAAACTTTTCTGCACTGTATCTGGGTTATGCAGACTGAGATCTTCCTGAATATTAAACCTCAATCCATTAAGGTATCTGGCTACCTTTTCCTCTTCACTTTCTTTCACCTTGATCTTCATACAGAGTTTCATGAACTCTTCTGTATATGAGCTGACATCTAGCTCCTTCTGCTTCAGGTTCTGCTTCCTCTTGTGTAACTGGATACTGTAATCCAAAGGAATATAAGCCTCCTTTACCAATTCCATCATCTTCTTCCATGTGGCAACTCTACGTTTTCCTTCCTGCACTCTATCATCCTGAACAAAGTTCCACCATGTCAAGGCAGCTTCTTTCATCTTTGACTGTGCTATCTTCACTCTCTGCTGTTCTGGTATCTCCTCTGTTACAAAGAAATTGTTCAAACAATCTATCCATTCCATTACTGAATCAGGGTCCATCTTACCTGTAAATACTGGCAAATCCAGCTTCACATCCCTGGTTCTCCTCTCCATGGCCTTGAGGGCGTTCAACAGCGGTCTCTGGTCTGCAAGAACGACCTCCTCGCTCCAATTAGGGATCTCTTCTTCTTCCCTATCATCTTCTCTACCAGAACCTACTCTACTCCTCAACTTTGCTAACTCATCTTTCAACTCCTGATTCTGAGCCTTCACGGCCTTGCTTTCTGCAATCTGTTTCTTCACCAGAACTGCCAACTCAGCGTTGGTCATCCTTGCTGGAACCTCGGATGTTCCTTCTTCGTCTGATATCCTGCTTATCTTTTCCAGAAGATCCTAACCTTTGCTCTGATACCACTATGATGCAGAGTGGGATGCAACGGAGGCTAACTAACAGGAAGGAGTAGCCAACAATACAAACAGCATGATGAAATTCTCTATCGGCTGAACATCATCATCATATTTCCTAGAGACACCAACAGCGTCATCACATTTCAACAGCATCATCATATTTCAGATGATCGCAAATATCCTCCTGTCGACTACTATTTACCTCCTCCGTTTGTCGCCTATCATCATCATCATGATAATCAACGGGCGCAAACATCCTCCGGTTGCACTGTTCATCAGGTGCCAAATACAAGCGGCATCATCATGATATTCAATATCACCTTCGTCAGTAGGATATCCAAATATCCGGTTGCTCCAAATATCCTGATGACGTTGCACTTCAACAACTTGCCTTCGATGCTCCACTGCCCGACGATACAAGCAACAGCATCATGATATTGTTCATCCGGTTCCTCGAAACCTCCTGATGATGCTAATACAACTTCCTGCCTACGCCGATACTTAACCACTTAGCAACAACAGGATAAACTCGCATTGAGGGATTTCTTAATATCCTGATGACGATGACGTCATATCCTGATGACGATGACGTCACACATCATCCTGATGAACTCTTCAACACTTAGCCAAAAAAACTTAACTTTCACACCCGCATCCGTTAGTGATATGCGGATGATGGACTTCCCCGAGAGATGATCCTGACTGCAATATATACACTGAGTATATATCCAACTCAAAACATCATGATGCACTTGCAACATGCAAACTTCAACAACCTCATGACCCGATCCTGATGGCGATGCATTCGCAGATGACGATGCGGCTCGTTCCGACTGGAAACGCACATGCAGACTCCTGTGTATCCTTCCACTGCATGTAAGCACTCCGAACCACTCTATTTCACAAAGATCATGTGACGACCGGGCCGGATCACCTTCAAACCAAAATCTAACAACTTATCTTCTAGACCTAGCACATGAGGATGCTAGGCTGATTCACAGCATGCTCCTAACTGATCTCCTGAACAATGCAATGCATAAACAGAAAACACAAATGCAAACTAAACTATGATACAGGACCATTCCACCGATTTGCAGGATCAACCGGTGGAAGGGTTGAAAGTGCCCATTAACTTGCAAACAGAAAAGGAAATCAACACAGATACAACTGATCAACTCAAATACTGCAAAAGATGAGATCTTATTCAATTGAGATTCAAATGTCCTGCTTTTACAATTCTACTTCACAATATCTGGACTGATCACCAATACAGCATATCACCAGTACTACTCTCCTGAACATAACAACTATCAAAATCAAAATGAACTATCAATATGAACTGTGTCTAAACCCTAACAGGTCGAAGGTATATATAACAAATCCTTCGAGTACTACTAACTTCACTTCCCAGCGGCTGGGAGCTTCCAAGCGGCTGGGAGAGAGGACAGCTCAGACTATCTTATCCCGATCTCTAACTGCCTACACATACTCCTATGCTGAACTAATGCATAGCATCGGTCCAATGGACCTTATTACATGATAAAGTCAAACATACTAAAAATAGACTATCCTGTCATCATGCTAATAACTATCCTATATCCTGATCATGTATGTCATCATGCGGACCTATATCCTGATCATGTGCGGGTGCTCCTGCACCACCTGACTTCTTCCTTGTTCACTTGTTCTCTCAAGAAATGAAACTTGATAGATATGTGCTTAGTCTTAGAGTGTAATATCAGATTCTTGGAAATATTAATTGCACTTGAATTATCACAGAAAATTGTGATAGGCTCCGCATATTCAATTTTAATATCTCTTAGCATCTGCTTCATCCATAGGATTTGAGTGCAACTACTTGCTGCTGCAATGTATTCTACTTCAGTTGTAGACAGAGATATTGCATCTTGTTTCTTGCTTAGCCAAGAAATCAATCTCTTCCCCAAAAAGAATGCTCCACCACTGGTGCTCTTTCGATCATCTACATCTCCTGCCCAATCTGCATCTGTGTAAGCATGAAGAGAGAAATCTGGATCTCTAGGGTACCATAGACCATACTCAACTGTTCCTTTCAAGTACCTAAAAATTCTTTTGATTACCATAACATGAGATTCTCTAGGATCAGCCTGGAATCTTGCCACAAGACCAACAGCCTGCATTATATCTGGTCTGGTCTGAGTGAGATACAACAATCCACCAATCATTGATCTATACATTGTCTGATCTACCTTTGGAGAGTCATCATCTTTGCTCAACTTACATCCGGTTGCCATGGGAGTGTTCATTGGTTTTGAATTTTCCATACCAAATTTCCTTAACAATTCTTTCACATATTTGGTCTGAGAAATGAAGATTCCTTTCTTTGTTTGAGTAATTTGCAGACCCAAGAAGAAATTCATTTCACCAAGCATAGACATTTCAAACTCACATTTCATCTGATTTGCAAAAGTTTTGCACATACTATCTCTTCCTCCAAAAATGATATCATCTACAAACACTTCAACAATCAAAATGTTTTCATGATCAATTTTGAAATATAAGTTACTGTCAGCAGTACCTTTGCTGAATCCAATCTGCACAAGATGCTTATCCAACCTTTCATACCATGCTCTTGGAGCTTGTTTTAATCCATACAATGCTTTCTTTAACTTACAGACCATATCATCATTGTTAGATAATTGAAATCCATCTGGTTGTTCAATGTAAACTTCTTCTTCCAGATCACCATTTAGGAAGGCAGACTTGACATCCATCTGATATACCTTGAAGTCTTTGAAGGCAGCAAATGCAAGAAATAATCTGACTGCTTCAATTCTTGCCATGGGAGCAAAGGTCTCTTCATAATCAATTCCTTCTATTTGGGAGTAGCCTTTGCAAACCAATCTAGCTTTGTTTCTGATTACTTTACCAGCTTCATTTAATTTGTTCCGGAAGACCCATTTGGTTCCAATCACATTCCTGTCTCTAGGTCTGGGAACAAGATCCCAAGTATGATTTTTCTCAATTTGCATTAATTCATCTTTCATTGCTTTAGTCCAGTTTTCATCATTGCAGGCTTCATTTACTATTTTAGGTTCAATCTTTGAAATCAGACAACATTCATCCTGATTTTGAGCAACATTCCTTCTAGTTTGCACACCTTTGCTTCTGTCCCCTATGATCTGATCTTCAGAGTGGTTTAGTGTCACATACCTTGGAATTTTGGGAGTATCCTGCACTGCTGCTTCTTGATCAGGCTCATTCAAACCTATCTCTTCTTCCTGATTTATCGGATCAGGCTGACTCTGTCTTACCGGAGAGGATTGAGTTCCTTGAACACTGTCTTGGTCATCTTCATCAGATTCATAAAATCTTGAGGGCTTCTCAATTCCTTCATCAACTTTCACATTAGTGCTTTCTATCATCTTCCTCAGTCTCTTATTGTAACACCGGTATGCTTTGCTTTGAGTGGAGTAGCCCAAGAAAATTCCTTCATCACTTCTAGCATCAAACTTTCCTAGATCTTCATCTCTTTTGATATAACACTTGCTACCAAATACTCTGAAATATTTCACAGTGGGAGTGATGCCAAACCAGAGTTTGTAGGGGGTCTTACCGGTATTGTTTCTGATTTGAACTCGATTTAGAGTGTAGACTGCAGTGCTGATAGCTTCTTTCCAGAACATCTGAGGAACATTTGCTTCCAACATCATTGTCCTGGCAGCTTCCTGGATGGTCCGGTTCTTTCTTTCAACTACTCCATTCTGCTGTGGAGTCCTAGGAGCAGACAATTGTCTCCTTATACCCTGCTTCTCACAATAGTCAATGAACTCTCCAGATGTAAATTCACCACCTCTATCAGACCTTAGACACTTTAGTTTTAATCCGGTTTGATTCTCTACCAAAGCTTTGAAGATTTTGAACTTCTCAAATGCTTCAGATTTTTCTTTTAGAAAGGTAACCCACATCATCCGGGAATGATCATCAATTAACAACATGAAATATCTATCACCTTGCAGACTCTTGATTCTTGTCAGACCACAAAGATCAGTATGTACTAATTCCAACAATCCGGTAGAAGACTGATCTTTGCTTTTGAAAGAGACTCTGCTTTGTTTACCTAGCTGACATTCTTTGCACAAACTATTTGTAGGTTTCATCAATTTTGGAAGATCTCTTACAGCCTGAGTATTGCTTATCTTGATGATGTTATCAAAATTTACATGACACATTCTTCTATGCCATAACCAACTCTGATCAATTTGAACAAACAAACAACTTTTATTTGAACCAACCAGATGAAAGATATTACCTTTTGTCTGAGTACCAGATGCAATTTCAGTTCCGGAACTTGTAAAGATTCTGCATTTTCCATTCTTAAACCGAAGATCATAGCCTTTGTCTACTAACTGACCAACACTGAGAAGATTGTGCTTCAATCCTTCAACATATAGTACATTACCTGTTTTGCTCTTTCCATCAAAGGAAATAGTTCCCCTGCCTCTGATTCTGCCAGCAGAATTGTCACCAAACTTTACCATTCCTCCTTCATACCTTTCCAAATTCAAGAACTTATTCTTGTCACCAGTCATATGGTGAGAACATCCACTGTCAATAACCCAATCATTCTTTTCTTCCACTTGAGCAGCCAAAGCTTTTTCAACAACTTTGTGATTGACAGATTCAGAGAGTATTGAATCTTCTTCCTTGATGGCAATAAACACCCACTCATTTCTGGATTTGCTTCCTAGTTCTGATTCATCATTTGTTACTCCTTCATTGTCATCTTCTTCATGAACATAATAGCAATTCTTTTGAAACCTTTGTCTGTTAGTATTAGACCTTGCAGATCTTTCCGGACATCTTGAAGCAAAATGACCAATCTTATTGCAGTTGAAGCACTTAAAGGGTAGTTTTCCTTCATACTTACCGGATCCTCTTGGTAGTCTTTTTGCAATGAGGGCTTCAAGTTGAGCTGTTTCTGCTTCTTCCTCTTCCATGTCTCTTCTTGCTTGATCATACCATGTCATCTTCCTTGAAGAGTTTTCTCCCGGATCAATTCTCTATTTGCCTTTCACATAGGCACTCACTTTGAAAGCAGATTCAGTCTTGGGAAGATCATCTCCAAACTCGGTCATTTCAAATGCAGCTAGCTTGCCAGCCAATTGTTCTCTTGTGACAGTTGTGTGGGCTCTGAATTCATCAATTGCAGCAACCTTGATTTTGTAGGCAGCAGGAAGGGATCTAAGGATTTTGCAAACGATCTCATTTTCATCCAGAGTTCCACCAGCATTTCTAATTCCACACACTAGTTCATTCACTCTTGGCATAAAAGTAGTGATGTTTTCATCATCTCTCATCTTCAATCTTTCGAATTTCCCTTTCAGACTTTGCAACCTTGCACTTTTGACAAACTCATCTCCTTCATACAGAAGTTCCAGTTTAGTCAGGATCTCATATGCAGTTGGTAGGTCAATAACATTTGAGAGATCTGAGTCATTCAATGCGCTTAGAAGAGCTTCCTTGGTCCACAGATTGTTTTCAGCTTTTGTGATTTCATTCAGAGTTGTCAGACCACCTTGTGGAGGTACATATGGTTTTGAAACCATGGCCAAGTATGCTTTTCCCATACATTCCAGGTGACATTTCATGCGACCCTTCTAGAGAGTAAAATTGGTTCCATCGAACTTCGGACTATCCTTTTTGTATGACGACATCCTAGATCTCCTCAAGCGGTTAAGCTTCTTTCAGAGGAACCTCGCTCTGATACCAATTGTTGATAACTGAGAGGGGGGGTGAATCAGTTATCCTAATTATTTGTTCTTTTGAACCTTCTTCTTAATCAAAGCAGTATTGAATCAAACAAACAAATATCATCATGAAATAAGAAACACATGACACAGTATTTTGACGTGGAAACCCGGTTAAGGGAGAAAACCACGGGGTGATTAACCCAAAGATTATTCTCTATTAGAAGAATAAGGAATTACAAAATGGCACATGCCAATTAGGGCTCACTGCCCGAGCACACTGCTCACAAAGAGGCCCACTGCCTACAAGGAGACACACTGTCTACAAAGTGATAAGAATCACAGTCTTGAACTGGAGAATGACATCTTTACCATGTCTGGATCAGTTCCATTAAGCCCAGAAACATCTGCTCTTCCTTCTGCACTTCTCTTCGCTACTTCACCTTTTTCCACATAAGCCACCGCTTCAAAATGAACTCACAAATCTTTATTTATACAAGACATCAACTTAGGAACAATCATCTAAGTCGGCAATCAATCATAAGAATATCTGCAAGATGAATGACACATCCGGTCGGCCACCATAAGAACATTCACAGGATGAACAACTCATCCGGTCGGCTAAACAAAGCAAAAACTTCATCTGGAAGAATATCTTCAATTCCGGGCTCTACTGTCAATGCGGACCAACAACACGACCTCAACATGATCCAGGAACCTTCACAAGCCTGCCTGAATGACCAGGTACATCCGCATTTCCTTTACTTACTGAAATCTCTTATCCTCCTTATCCGGAACTTCAAGAATACTGTCTGTCGCCACTGTCATAATGCAAGAGGTACTTCCGGACCTCCAAATCATACACAACTCGAGATGGCACATCAAAAGGACATCCCAAAGACTCCTTCCAATCCGCAGATTAGGATTATATAGTTCCGGACCTCACTGGACCTTTTGTGATCCTCTGTCACCTCTGAATACTTGCCGGAACCGGTTCTACACCGACAGCCACAACTCCTTCAGATCTTCATGCGGACCTCTGAAATCTTAACTGAAGCATCTCAAGACTCATATCTACAAACCCTTTAATCCGCATCCTCCGGTTCACATCCTATACAGTACATTTGCCTTCTTCTCATCACTGTTCTTTACTATTCCTGACTGAGGCTAATTTTCTCAATATCCTCAGCACACTGCTCATTGAATCCTTCTTGTCAAAGCAATATGAGTATGTTGACATCAATGACAACACTAGTTTACCTTATACTTGCAACAACATCATGTCCCTGAGAGGCCTAGATTACCTCTACATACCCCATAGAAATTTAGTTTTAGGAAGGGTGAACATGGGGGTGACCATTTGATAGTGCACCTTAAGCACCTTCTTGAGTTGGGCTGACCCCTACCTTAGATATTTGGAAGATGAATGATTTTCCATTTTTTAGGATCATGTTGTCTCAATTTGTAAATTTTGTTTTGTTTGAGTAGCTGTCCATTACTTTCGAATTCACCACCTCTGGAATTTCTAATTCCATATCTTCTATGACCTTGTCTACTGATTTCAAGGAATGTCTAAAAACTCAAAAGCTTATCTCCTTCCAAATGCACCAAATTATCATCGAAGGGAATAATTCCAAGAGGCAAGAAAATGTAGCTTCTAAATTCAATATTGACCATCTTTTCAAGAGATCCAATAGTAAAATAGGGAGGGGTACACCAATTTAGATGCTCAAAGTTTCACTTCCAACATTTGATGTTAAAAGAGTAGTATAGAAGTGATCAATGTCCTCATCATGTTCTCCACATAGCACACATTTGAAAATGGGGTTGATGTTAAGCTTATGAAGTCTAGCCCATGTTAAGATCCTTTTGTTGATTGCAATCTAGGAGAAAGCCCCAACCTTTGGTAAGGTGGCAGTGTTCCAGTAGAGTTTGTAGGGACAATCTGTCTTTGATGTAGTTGCAAGGAATTTGTACCCCTGCTTAACTATGTGTGTGCCTAAACTGTTCGTTGTCCACACCACTTCATCCTCGTTATATAAGAGAAAAATCTTCCTGCTTGTGAGAATGATGTTTGGGATGTCTTTCTGCCTTGGAGGTATGTTGCATTGCTCCATACTTCTCCATTTAATCTCTCTACGAGTATTATCTCAAGTTAAGATCTAGTAGTTACATACATTTTCTCCCCACTCTTGTTTGAGGAATTCCTTAGATTAATTAAGGTGCATCCTTGAATATAATCTTGGCCAACCATTCCAAGAGTCTTCCAAGAAATTTTCCTTCTTTCCATTATGGATGATCTAAGAGGGATGGGGATTGAGTATTTCCGTACTATTTATGATGAAGTTTCATATGCTTGATCCTTTAGGGGGTCTTTCACCATCAAGATTCATTCATTGTCCATGGAATCCAAGTATTTAGATTGCATTAGCTTAACCCATCTAGACTGTATTTTTTGATACATTTGCCAGGCCAACTTTTCTCCCAATGCTTGATTTTAGAGTTTCAAATTAAGAATTCCTACTCCGCCCATACTTTTTGGTTTGCATATCTTTTCCCATGGCATGAGGTGAATTTTATTTTTGTCTTCTCTTCCTTTCCATAAGAAATGTCTAAATGATTTTTCCATGCATATAATTACTCCCTTGGGTATTTTGAGAGTTGATAACTGGTGCAGGAGCACCAAGGCTCAATGCAGCCGTACATAGTTTTTGGTTTGTCAATTTTTAGTTTGCAGTTTGTGTTTTTGTCTTTGGAGTTTTTCAAGATTTTTGAAGGTGTTCGACATTTTGTTCAATGGGTGAACCTCGCAGTCGAACCTGGCAGTTGAACCATTCCATTGAACCTTGCAGTTCAACCATTCTGTTGACCTCGCAGTTGAACCTCGCGCCAAGGTTCAACGGTTCAACAGTTTGATAATTCTGATTTGTAAAGTTGAAATCGGGGGTCGTTTTATTCAACAGTTGAACCGCGCTGTTGAACCTCTTCGTTGAACCCCGCGGTTGAACCCCGCTATTGTAGTTCAATGGTTGAACGGGTTCATACATAGAGGATGGTGGAGTTGGAAGCGCCGATCATTTTGTGGAGGTTGAACCTCACTGTTGAACCGCGAGATTGAACCTCGCTGTTGAAGTTCAATGGTTCAACAGTCCATCATTTTTGGAATGGTGTAGTGGGTCCATCGGAGTGAGGGGGATCAAGGTTTCACCGATGGGAAAAAGTTTGGTGTAAAGACATCGGCATAAGGGATGGTCATCAGAAGGGAAGAATTTAGTCGCACCGATAGCAAAGTCTGGCCGACGAGCGAAGCCAAAGCTTAGTGTTGGATGATAGTCATCAATATGGCCAAGCATATCGGAAGAATGGAATAATGTGTGGCTGATAACACATGCTTTGCCGATGGAGGTCAAACGGAGTCAAAGGTGATATCAGCCAAACTAATACTATCAGCCAATGAAGATAAAGACTCACCGACAGGGTAGGGTCTTGCCGATGGGAAAGTAGATGTCTGTTTCGGTGAGACATCAAATATTATCTTGCTGATAGCATAGAACTGAACCGGCAGTTGGAATACCAACCGGACTGGTAGTTGAACCGTCCTGTAACAGACATGGAATACATATAAAATGTAGCATTCTTTCTGTAGAGGGAGTCAGCAGAAGAATCAAAGGAGGTTTTGGATGTGCGAATCATTTTTTTTAATGTAATTAGAAAATTTTGAATAAGAATCAAATTCAGCAGTTTGACCAGTTTGTGTATTTCTTTTCTATTTTTAGTTTACTATTTTGAAGTAGATTAGTCATTTCTGTTTCTGCAATTTTGTTCTCTTTTGCAAACCATGACTCTGTATTGATGATTCCTCAAGTTCCACTGTACAGTATGGAGGTCATCAAGCAGAGCCATGCTTTTTGTTAGTTTTTCTTTTGTGGGGTGGTCAGATTGCTGGCTAGAGGAAATGCATGCTTGTCTTAGGCGAGCTCAGTGAGGAGTCCAGCTAGATAAACAAGTAGGAAAATAGATTTGCAGGGGTGGAGAATAGAGAGAAAGAAAGTGAGCACCAAGCAGTCCAGACCCTTGAACAGAGTGAGAAGGGTGGGCAACGGGCTCTGAAAGTTATGTGCCATTGAGGTAGCATCTTGGAAGCAGTGAGGACAAGGTATGTGTCCCACACCAAACAGTGAAATAGAGTTTTCCATCTCTGCAAAGAGTTGATAAATTTGTTGACATTTTTGTGTAGAAAGATGTCTTTAGTACTTTGAATTGGTAGGAAGGCTAGAGTTGTCAAACAGTCTTGTACACCTACAGGATGCGGAGCAGGTAGCCTAGAGTCCTCCCTATCAAATTGGTATCAGAGCAATAAGATTTGGGTTATTCCTAGATAGGAATAGAAGAGTTGTATGTCATCACCGAGTTCAAGTGAGTCTATTAGTTCATCCAAGAAGATGGTGACTAATGTAGAGTTAGCAAAGAAAGTTGAGGATCAAGAAGAGGAGAATAGACTCCTACAAGAAAGACTAGCAGAAATGGAAAGTAAGCTAGGCTTAATGTTGCAAAAGACTGAAGAAGTCAGTCAGAGAGTTAAATATTCTGAGGATAAAGGGAAAGGTGTATCTGTAGAAGATGAAGAGCCCACACCTGATCCTAAGTTGGAAGAAGAACCATTCTTGAAAGCTTTGAAAGAAATGAGTGGTAAAACATTGGAAGGAGTACCACTTTTCAGTGGGAAAATGGACCCAGATTTGGTCATGGAGTGGATAGAAGGACTTGAAAATCACTTTGAATGTGATGGTGTATGTGAGGCACAGAAAGTAAAGGTGGCCAAATCCAGACTCAAGGGAGCTACCTTAACCTGGTGGAAATTTGTGCAGACTGAAAGAGCAAAAGAAGATAAGAATCCCATAGCTACTTGGAAGGGAATGGTAGCTAAAATCAAAGAAGCATATATGCCAGAAGATTATGAAATACAGCTGCACAAGAAGAGACAGAATCTGAGACAGAAGGAATTAGATGTCAGTGCATACACTGAAGAATTCCAAAAGCTATGCTTAAGGTCCAAAGTAATGGAGGATGAAAGCATAAAGGTAGCAAGGTACCTTAATGGTCTGTAGTGGAATATACAAGAAGAAATCAGTTTGTTGTGTCCTACAACAGTGCAAAAATGCTATCAGCTAGCACTGAAAGTGGAGGAAAAGAACAAGAGGAAACAAGACTCAAATAGCAGAGGAAGAGGAAGAGGTAGAGATAACAGAGGACACAGAGGAGGTTTTGGTGGAAGAAATACTGACAATAGATCCCAAGCAGAATCCAAACTCACAGAGCAAAGTGGGGAGTCGAGTGGTAGAGGAAACCACAGAGGAAGAGGATCTAACAGAGGAAGGTCAGGAGGATCAGGTAGAGGATCCTATTTCACCAACATGAAGTGTTACAACTGTGGCAATCTAGGTCATCCAGCGTATAGGTGTCCCGAAAAGGCCACATCCTCTTCTCAAGGAGGTGATAAGAGAAATTACTATGTCCAAGATAATGCATCCAATAGCTAGTTACCTGAGGTCAATCTGAACTCAGAAGATGGAGAGAACCTGATGATAAGGAGAACCTTGATGAAGGAACCAATAAAGTCTGAACCAAGCCAGAGGAGAGCACTATTCAGAATCAAGTGCAAGATTTTGAATAAGGTATGTAAAATTATCATAGACTCAGTATCTACTGATAATATTATTTCTGATGAGGCAGTTAGAAAACTAAATTTGAAAAGAATTACTCATGCAAACCCATATAGAGTCACATGGTTGAATAAGGGTCAACATGTGGTAGTGAATGAACAAAGTTGGGTAGAGTTTAGTATAGGTGGCTATAAGGATAAGGTATTATGTGATATACTACCCATGGATGCATGCCATCTCTTATTGGGCAGACCATGGTAGTATGACCGAAAGGCAGTACATGATGGTGAGAAGAATGCTTATTCTTTTCAGAAGGATGGTGTTACCTATAAGATTCAGTCATTGGAGGATGAAGATGCAGTTCAGACAAAGAGTCCTAATATCTTGGTTGTGAGTGGAAAAGAGTTTCTGAATACTCTTAAGGAGGATGGTATTGGTTATGCCATCATAGTGAAACCAAAAGAAGGACAGCAGGATAAGAAGACAGAGATTCCCAGAGAAGTGCAGCCTATACTGGAGAAGTATAAAGGCATAATCAGTGATGGTACACTAGCTACATTGCCTCCATAGAGAGTAATAAGCCATTAGATAGACCTAATTCTAGGAGCATCTTTGCCAAACAAGGCACCTTACAAGATGACTCCAGATCAACACAAAGAGATTTCTAGGCAAGTGCAGGAGTTGCTAGATCAAGGATTGATCAGGAAGAGTATTAGTCCTTGTGCAGTGCCCACAGTGTTGGCACCCAAGAAAGGAGGATCATGGAGATTATGCACAGATGCCAGAGCCATAAACAAGATAACTATAAGGTATAGATTCCCAATTCCCAGAATTGAAGATCTCATGGACTGTATTGGAAAAGCAAAGTATTTCACCAAGATAGACCTGAAGAGTGGTTACCACCAAATAAGAATCAAGGAAGGAGACGAGTGGAAGACAGCCTTCAAGACCACAGAAGGACTGTATGAATGGCTTGTTATGCCATTTGGTCTATCAAATGCACCAAGCACCTTTATGAGACTCATGAATGAAGTCCTAAAGGATTACATTGGTAAATTTGTTGTTGTTTTTCTAGATGATATTCTAATTTTTAGTCAGACCAAGGAAGAACATCTAGAACATGTAAATACTGTTTTGCAAAAATTACATGGTGAACAACTAACCATCAATCTAGAGAAGTGTGAATTCATGAAGCAGGAATTGGTATACCTTGGTTTTGTGGTGTCCCAGGGAGAGTTTAAGATGGACAAGTCCAAAGTAGAAGCCATATTGAGCTGGCCTACTCCCAGAGCAGCCACAGAGGTGAGAAGTTTTCATGGCTTAGCCCAATTTTATAGAAAGTTTATCAGAAATTTTAGTGGAATATGTGCACCCATGTTGGATACAATTAAGGGTGGAATGAAAGCAAAATTCAGATGGAAACCAGCTGCAGATAGAAGTTTTGAAAGGTTGAAGAAAGAGGTAGCAACACAACTTGTTTTGTTGTTGCCTAGTTTTGATAAGCTATTTACTATTGAATGTGATGCAAGTAATATAGCTGTAGGAGCAGTGCTAAACAAGGAAAATAGACCTGTAGCCTTTTTCAGTGAGAGGTTGAATGAAGCAAAGAGTAAGTACTCTTCGTATGACTTAGAGTTGTATGCTCTAGTCCAAGCATTGAGGAAGTGGAGACATTATCTCCTGCCTAAAGAATTTGTTGTCTACATAGATAACCAAGCTCTAAGTTTTCTAAACTCACAGGGTAAGTTAAGCAGCAGGCATATCAAATGGATGGAGTACCTGCAATCTTATACCTTTACAATTAAGCATAAGAAGGGGTAGCTGAACAGAGTTGCAGATGCTTTGAGCAGAAGATTGCTCACAGTGCAGGAAGTGCAATTGAAGAGCATTGGAGTTGAAGACTTCAAGGATCTCTATAGAGATGATGAAGATTTTGCTGAGGCATACAAGGTATGTCAAGATTTTGAGAATCACTTTCATAGTGAGTTTGCAGATTTCACCTTACAGCAGGGATTGCTATTCAAAGGTGCACAATTATGTGTACCAAGAGGATCTATGAGAGAAAATCTCATACAGGAGAAGCACAATGGCAGTCTGAGTGGCCATTTTGGTTTGAACAAGACACTGGAGCTAGTCCAAAGGTTCTATTATTGGCCAAGGATGCACAGAGACATCAGAAGGCATGTGATACAGAGCATATGCCAGCTGAAGCGTGTGAACCAGTTCAAAAACCTCTTGGAGCCCGCAAGACAACCAAAAGAAACTATATCGGCAAGACCTTTGAATTGTCTCACCGAAACATACACACTCTTTCCTATCGGCAAGACAGTCCACCGTCGGTCAGGTTCAATACTCCTTCGCCGACACCTTCACCTCTCATCGATAAGCACACAACATGAACTTCTCCTTCGGCAGGACTAGCCCACTATCTACCCGATGGACAGGTTCAATCCGGAGGTTCAACAGATAGGTTCAATCGGCAGGTTCAAACTGGAGGTTCAATGGATAAGTTCACCCAGAAGGTTCAATGGACAGGTTCAACCTTCCCCTTCGGCGAGACTTCTATCTGTTGGCGAACTCTTTAAGTCTCCTGCCGATGCTGTTGATTACACCGATGGACTTGCTATTGGTAAAACACTAACTATCGGCGACACCTCTATTCCCTCCGCCGATGGCATAATTCACTCTGATGAGCTACCAAGACTCCTTATCGGCCAGACCGCTTCTCTCTTATGTCGACGGCAACATTGAACCAATTCAATTCGGAGGTTCAACGCCGAGGTTCAACGGAGAGGTTCAAACCTCACGCCGAAGCTTTCTCTGTCGGTGACACCTTCCAACGGTCTCCCCGATCGGTGTGGCTTGCAACTGTCGGCCCCAGGTAATTTTCTTTCTCCGATGGCGAAACTCACTCCGACGGTCACATACCAATGTTTACATCGGTAGGACTTGTTTCTTCGGCAAGACTTGCCTCTTATTCTCTGATGGGCTATCTTATGCCGATGGACTCTCCGCATACTCCTTTTCAGCCAGACTCCCTTCTTCCTCTCACTGATGATAGAACCATCAGTGAGACATTCACTGATACCTTGTCTCCCCTCGACGGATTTAACTCATACCATTGTCGGTGAGACTCACCTCCATCGGACCAGCACGATTCCTCCTTGCCGATGCCTGACTCTCGCTGATGGATATGGCCAAGACCACACTCAGTGAGACTTTCATCGTCGGATGAGCCTAGTTTTGACACGTCGATATCATTTCTTACGCTGATGGCTTGAATGTGAAATACACCCGCAGGTTATCCCTTATAAACAACAGACACTCAGAACTGATGCTTGAAGTGGTTCTGCAATTCTAGCCTTCCATACCTAGAATGAATAAACAAAGTTGGGGAAATTAATCTACAAGTCCATTCCACTGATTTCCCCAGAAATCTGCTAGTGGAATGGATTTATCTAGTTAATTTGACCACAGAAGCTCAAAACTAATTTATATACAAACTCTACACAGAATGAACTTCTACACAACGAATCTGCACATAATATTTACACAGGATATTTACACAGTATTCAGAATCTGGAAAGGAAATAAATTTTAGAACTTCTATTCTTTCTTCATGTTCAAAAATTACATTCAACTATTGAGAGACTAGACCCAGAAAACTATCCCCGTCCCCTCTACAAAAGGTTTTCCCCTTTTTATCTTTTCCAATGTGAGGGATTGACATTCTCCTCTGTTTCTGGGATTTGATCTTTTCAAAATTATAGGTGGAAACCCTTAATCTATTACAAATGACATCTGTTTTACATAAGACAACAAAACTCTTAAAGCTAAGACACCTTGATTATCTTTCCCTTAATCCCAACTATCAATAAATGTCAAGTTTGGAGTTTACCAACGTGAAGTGCTAATAGAGAATGTTACATTTTTGAAGATGTTATAAGGTAACAAAAAAAAATGTCAAAAACTGTATTAGTCTTCTTCCTCTCCCTCTTGTGTATGTTGATCCAGTTGAAGGGGTACCCCTGCACCATACTCCCCGGGAGAAGAGATCTCAAGCCCCTTTGAGATCAGAGTTTGGAGGTCTGTACCATGCTTTGAAATCTGGTCAGCAGTCATCCAAACTGCCTCTGAATCTAGTTGTCCTTGCCAGGCCACCAAATACTCCAAGTATTCATTGTTTCTGGTCTTCTTGAGCACTTGTGAGTCTAAGATGTGATTCAACTTTGGTGGGTCATGCTTCGAAATGCCATCAGCTGCTGCCTACAATGGTTCTGGTTCTACATCTGCATTTGGTTTGTATGGAGTCAAATCACAGACATTGAAAATTGGGGACAATCCAAGATCAGGAGGAAGTTAGATCTCATATGCATTCTGTCCACACTTCTTTAAAATTTGACATGGTCCAATCTTCCTCTGCATTAGCTTGGTATACTTACCTTTGGGGAGCCTCTCCTTCTTTAGATTTACCCAGACCAAATCTCCAATTTCAAACTGTAAATCTCTTTTCTTTTGGTCAGCATATGTTTTGTACTTCGTTGTAGCCTGTTGGAGTTGGTGCTTAACCTGATCATGTACTTCTTTAATAGCTAAAGCAAAAGCTTCACCATATGCACTAATAGGTTCTCCTACAGGTAGATCTCTCAGCTCCAAAATACCCCTGGGATGAATTCCATACACTATCTGAAAAGGTGACCTTCCTGTACTCCTATTGATGGTGTCATTGTAAGAAAATTCTGCTTGTGGGAGGATATTATCCCATTTCTCTCCATGCTGTCTGGTTAAACACCTGAGTAGGTTACCCAATGAACGATTAACAACTTCAGTCTGCCCATCTGTTTGAGGATGGTAGGCTGATGAGAAAGACAAATTTGTTCCTAGCTTTTTCCAAAGAGTTCTCTAGAAGTGGCCAATGAACTTCACATCTCTGTTTGATACTATGTTCAATGGTAAACCATGTATTCTCACTATCTCTTTGAAAAACAAATTAGCGACATATGAAGCATCACAAGTGGTTTTACATGGCAAGAAATGTGCCATTTTATTGAGTCTGTCTACTACCACAAAAACACTATCATATCCTTTCCTTGTCCTAGGCAAACCTAGTACAAAATCCATGCTTAAGCTCTCCCATGGCCTAGAAGAAATGGGTAATGGCTGATACAAACCTGCATTTGTGGATCTTCATTTGGCTTTCTGACATATTACACATGCTTCCATAAATTTTCTCACATCTGACTGTAACTTAGGCCAATAGTAATGCCTTTTGACAAGATCAAGAGTTTTATCAAGACCAAAATGTCCTGACAGAGCCCCACAATGTTTTTCCTAAATAATATTCAGTCTCATAGAACATCTGGGAATACATAGTTGTCCACCTTTGAAAAGTAATCCATCTTGGATCAAAAATTCAGAAAACTCAACATGATATTTGTCTCCAAAAGAAGTACATACCTTATAGACCTCTCCAAAGTCTTCATCATATGCATACATTGTCTTCAACGAATCAATCCCAACACTCTCCAATTGGATCTAATTTATGGTCAGAATTCTCCTGCTCAAAGCATCTGCTACTTTGTTCTTAACTCCTTTCTTGTGCTTGAGTGTGAAAGTGAAAGCTTCCAAAGTTTCCACCCATTTCATGTGTCTATGGTTTAGTTTCTCTTGACTATTTAAGAAACTGAGGGCCTGATTATCTGTGAACACTATGAATTCTTTGGGCATCAAGTAATGCCTCCATTTCTTAAGTGACTGGACTAGAGCATACATCTCCAAATCATAGGATGAGTATCTCTTCTTGGCATCATTTAATTTCTCACTGAAGAATGCAATAGGCCTACCTTCTTGGCTGAGTACTGCTCCAATGGCAATATGACTTGCATCACATTCTACTTGAAAAATCTTGCTGAAATCAGGAAATGCAAGAACTGGCTGTTCTGCTATCTTCTTCTTCAACATTTCAAAAGAATTATCTGCCTCCTTTGTCCATGTAAACTTGCATTTCTGTCCTCCCTTTATAGTGTCAAGCATGGGTGCATAGATATGACTAAATCCCTTTATAAACTTCCTATAAAAGGTTGCTAATCCATGAAAACTTCTAACATCATGCACAGTTTTGGGTGTTGGCCAAGACAGTATGGCACTTACCTTTTCTGGATCCATTCTCAGTTTGTTATGTGAGATAACAAATCCTAAGTAGATGATTTCCTCCTGCAGAAATAGACACTTTGCTAAATTTATCATTAGCTGCTCTTCATGCAGCCTTTTGAGAACCAAGCCTATATGGATGAGATGTTCTTCCCTCAGATTGCTGAAAATTAGGATGTCATCTAGATATACTATGACAAATTTACCTATAAACTCTCTCAAGACCTCATTCATCAATCTCATAAAGGTACTAGGAGCGTTGGATAAACCAAAAGGCATGACCTTCCACTCATATAACCCCTCATTTGTCTTGAATGCAGTTTTCCACTTATCACCAGGTCTAATCCTAATATGATGATAACCACTCTTTAAATCTATTTTGGTGAAGTATTTAGCACCTCCTAAACAATCAAGTAAATCTTCTATCCTAGGGATTGGAAACCTGTACCTGATTGTTATCTTGTTGATAGCCCTTGAATCAGTGCAAAGTCTCCAAGTGCCTTCCTTCTTTGGTGCTAGTACAGCCGGTACTGCACATGGGCTTAAACTTGTGCCAATTAGGCCTGTCTACAACAATTCTTCAATTTGTCTTGCTACCTCTGTATTCTGATCTGGAGTGAGCTTATATGCTACTTTGTTGGGAAGTGTAGATCCTGGGATCAGATCTATACAATGGTTGATGTCTCTTATAGGTGGTAGGGAACTTGGCATCCCATCAGAACTAATGCCTTTGTACTTGTCCAATAGCTCTTGGATAGTTGGGTCTATGAATTTTTGTCTCTTTTCTCCCTTGGCTTCTTTCTGCTGTTCCTTGTTTACCTTTAGGCAAGGAATTAGAGCATATGTATCTGCTCCTTTTTCTCTTATCTCTTCCATGAATTGTCTTCCTTCTACCATCATCACTTTAACCTCTTTTCCTTTTGTCTCCACCTTCGTCTCCATTAATGGTATCAATTCTATCACCTTACCATTCTTGGTGATGGAATAGGTGTTCCTAACTCCATCATGGTATGCTTTTAAATCATACTGCCATGGTCTTCCAAATAGGAGATGGCAAGCATCCATCTTGGCAATGTCAAACAATAACCTATCCTTGTATGGGCCAATTTGAAATTCTACCCAAGCCTGTTCTTCTACAACTGTTTGCTGTCCTTGGGTAAGCCATGAATTTTTATAAGGGCAAGGATGTGGCAGTCTCCTAAGCTTAAGTTTTTCTACCATCTCAATGGATACAAAATTTTTAGTAGATCCAGAGTCAATTAGAACTTTACATACGTTTCCTCCTACCTTGCAAGTAGTTCTGAAGAGAGACTTCCTTTGTGGAGGTTCTTTTCCAGGCACTTTCATGGTGGTCATTGCTCTCCTAATCATCAAAGATTCTCCATTCTTAGGATACCCATAACTGCTAGGAGCATTCACACTTTGAATAGTGCTTGAGCTTGCTACACTCTGACAATCAGATTCTTGGATCAGATTGATCCTCTTTTCTCCTATTGAACTTGTTGCCTTTGCTGGACATCTGTTGGCTATATGGCCTTCTTGGTTGCAATTGTAACATCTGATAGGTCCTCTGCCCTGAGATCTTCCTCTAAAAGGTGGTCTTCTACCTCTGAAGTTTCCCCTTGGATTGTAGCTTCCTCCTTGGTTCTGATTGTTATCTCCTCTATTGGTCTCTTGGTTGGATTCACTCTGGTATCCAAATCCTCTACCTCTAAAAGGACTTCTTCCTCTTCTCTGCTGTCTGCCTCGACCTTTATGATTCTGCTCATGCCTTCTCTTTAGTTTTTCTTCCACCTTGAGTGCTAACTGATAGCACTTTTGAACTGTATTTGGATTATGTAGATTTAAGTCTTCCTGGATGTTAAGTCTCAATCCATTGAGGTATCTTGCTAGCTTCTCTTCCTCATCTTCCCTTACCTTTGTTTTTACACACAACTTCATGAATTCTTCTATGTATGAGCTGACATCTAGCTCCTTCTGCTTCAAATTATGTTTTCTCTTATGTAATTGGATATTGTAATCCAATGGAACATAGGCCTCTTTCACCAATACCATCATTCTCTTCCATGTTGTAACTCGGTTCTTTCCCTCTTTCACCCTATCATCTTAGATGAAATTCCACCAAGTCAGTGCAGCTCCTTTCATTTTGGACTGAGCCATCTTTACTCATTGGTGTTCTGGTATCTCTTCTATCTCAAAGAAATTATTCAAGCAGTCTATCCACTCCATTACCGAATCAGGTTCCATTTTTCCTGTAAACACAGGCAGGTCTATTTTCACATCCATGGTCCTTCTTTCCATGGACTTGAGGGCATTGAGTAAGGGTCTTTGGTTTGTAGGAACCTCTAGCTCTTCCTGCTCTGGGGTCTCCTCTTCATCCCCATCTTCTCATTCACCAGAGTTTTCTTCCCCTCTCTCCACTCTTTCCCTCAGCTTCCCTAATTCTTCCTTCAATTCCTGATTCTGAGCTCTATCGGCTCTACTCTCTGCTATTTGCTTCTTCACCAAGGCTGTCAATTCAGGATTGGACATCTTTGCTGGAAGAGTGTCTGAGGCTTCTCCTTCCAACATTTTGCTTTCTTCTTCTACTACTAGATAGAACAAATAACTTCAGAAATGAAAATTTTTTTACACTAACCTTTCCCAGAGCTTTCTCTAGCTTTGATACCACCTGATGCAGAGCATATGCCAGTTGAAGCGTGTGAACCAGTTCAAAAACCTCTTAGAGCCCGCAAGACAGCCAAAAGAAACTATATCGGCAAGACCTTGGAATTGTCTCACCGAAACATACACACTCTTGCCTATCGACAAGACAGTCCACCGTCGGTCAGGTTCAATACTCCTTCGCCGACACCTTCACCTCTCACCGATAAGCACACAACATGAACTTCTCCTTCGGTAGGACTAGCCCGCTATCTACCTAATGGACAAGTTCAATCCGGAGGTTCAACGGATAGGTTCAACCGGCAGGTTCAAACTGGAGGTTCAATGGATAAGTTCGCCTGAAAGGTTCAATGGACAGGTTCAACCTTCCCCTTCGGCGAGACTTCTATCTGTCGATGAACTCTTTAAGTCTCCTGCCGATGCTGTTGATTACACCGATGGACTTGCTGTCGGTAAAACACTAACTATTGGCGACACCTCTATTCCCTCCGCCGATGGCAGAATTCACTCCGATGAGCTACCAAGACTCCTTATCGGCCAGACCGCTTCTCTCTCACGTTGACGACAACATTGAACTGGTTCAATTTGGAGGTTCAACACCGAGGTTCAACGGAGAGGTTCAAACCTCACGCCGAAGCTTTCTCTATTGGTGACACCTTCCAACAGTCTCCCCGATCAGTGTGGCTTCCAACTGTCGGCCCCAGGTAATTTTCTTTCTCCAATGGCGAAACTCACTCTGACGGTCACATACCAATGTTTACATCAGTAGGACTTGTTTCTTCGGCAAGACTTGCCTCCTGTTCTCTGATGGGCTATCTTACGCCAATGGACTCTCTGCCAACTCCTTTTCGGCCAGACTCCCTTCTTCCTCTCACCGATGATAGAACCATCGGTGAGACTTTCACTGATACCTTGTCTCCCCTTGACAGATTTAACTCATACCATTGTTGGTGAGACTCACCTCCATCGGACCAGCATGATTCCTCCTTGCCGATGCTTGACTCTCACTGATGGATACGGCCAAGACCACACTCGGTGAGACTTTCACCGTCAGATGAGCCTAGTTTTGACACACCGATATCATTTCTTACGCCGATGACTTGAATGTGAAATACACCCGCAGGTTATCCCTTATAAACAATAGACACTCAGAACTGATGCTTGAAGTGGTTCTGCAATTCTAGCCTTCCATACCTAGAACGAATAAACAAAGTTGGGAAAATTAATCTACAAGTCCATTCCACTGATTTCCCCAGAAATCTGCCAGTGGAATGGATTTATCCAGTTAATTTGACCATGGAAGCTCAAAACTAATTTATATACAAACTCTACACAGAATGAACTTCTACACAATGAATCTGCACAGAATATTTACACAGGATATTTACACAGTATTCAGAATCTGGAAAGGAAATAAATTTCAGAACTTCTATTCTTTCTTCATGTTCAGAAATTACATTCGACTATTCAGAGACCAGACCCAGAAAACTATCCTTGTCCCCTCTACAAAAGGTTTTCCCCTTTTTATCTTTCCCAATGTGAGGGACTGACATTCTCCTCTGTTTCTGGGATTTGATCTTTTCAAAATTATAGGTGGAAACCCTTAATCTATTACAAATGACATCTGTTTTACATAAGACAACAAAACTCTTAAAGCTAAGACACCTTGATTATCTTTCCCTTAATCCCAACTATCAATAAATGTCAAGTTTGGAGTTTACCAACATGAAGTGCTAATAGAGAATGTTACATTTTTGAAGATGTTATAAGGTAACAAAAAAAAATGTCAAAAACTGTATTAGTCTTCTTCCTCTCCCTCTTGTGTATGTTGATCCAGTTGAAGGGGTGCTCCTGCACCAGTATGTAGAGCAGTGTATCGTATGTCAGAAGGCCAAGGGAACCACTTCAAATGCAGGACTATACCAACCCTTACCCATTCCTTCCAGGCCATGGGAATGTGTAAGTATGGATTTTGTAGTTGGTTTGCCTAAGACTAAGACTGGTTATGATAGCATATATGTAGTTGTGGACAGGTTTAGCAAGATGAGTCATTTCATTCCCTGTAAAGTGACTCATGATGCCAGTCATATAGCACACTTGTTTTTCAAAGAGGTGATCAGAATTCATGGACTTCTAGCAAGTATTGTGTCTGACAGAGATGCTAAATTCATGGGGCATTTCTGGAAAACATTATGGCAGAGATTGGGAACAGATTTGTCATTCAGTTCAGCATATCACCCACAGACAGATGGTCAGACAGAGGTGGTAAACAGGACATTGGGCAACCTATTAAGGTGTATAACCAAAGAATATGGACAGAGTTGGGATCTTGTCATTCATCAGGCAGAATTTGCCCATAATGACAGTGTGAATAGGACTACTGGTAAGAGTCCATTCGAAATAGTCTATGGAATGCATCCCAGAGGTGTATGTGAGCTCAGGAATATGGGAAACATGGAGAACAGCAGTGGACATGCAGAGGATTTTGCACAATCCATGAAAGAAGTGCATGAGCAGGTGAAGAAAACTTTGACAGAGAACACACAGAAGATCAAGGACAGAGTAGATGCCCACACAAGGGATATTCAGTTTGAGGTTGGTGACCTGGTTATGGTGCACTTGAACAAAGCCAGAATGCAGAAAGGAATGCCAACCAAACTGCAGATGAGGAGAATTGGTCCTTGCAGAATCCTGAATAAGTATGGGAAAAATGCCTACAGAATTGAATTGCCAGAAGATTTGGCAATTTCACTAGTGTTTAATGTCCAAGACCTGGTGCAATACAGGGGTCCTCAGTCAGCAGTAAATGGATCCATTTCAGTGAAGGAATAGATAGTCAAAGATGTGACTTTGCCATTACAACCCAAACTACAGGCAGAAAGAATACTAGATTCAAGAGTACAGAAGCAAACCAGACATGGTGTCTACATGGAGCATTTGGTCAAGTGGAAGCAGTTGCCTGAAGCAGAAGCTACCTGGGTTGCAGAGTCAGAGTTCAAAAAGAGGGGCATTGATTTTGTGTCATTATCACTGGGGGTGACCTAGTTTCTTTCCGCACAGGGGGAGTATGGTGCAGGAGCACCAAGGCTCAATGCAGCCGTACATAGTTTTTGGTTTGTCAATTTTTAGTTTGCAGTTTGTGTTTTTGTCTTTGGAGTTTTTCGAGCTTTTTGAAGGTGTTCGGCATTTTGTTCAATGGGTGAACCTCGCAGTCGAACCTGGTGGTTGAACCATTCCATTGAACCTTGCAGTTGAACCATTCCGTTGAACCCCGCAGTTGAACCTCGCGCCAAGGTTCAACGGTTCAACAGTTTGATAATTCTGATTTGTAAAGTTGAAATCGGGGGTCGTTTTATTCAACAGTTGAACCGCGCTGTTGAACCTCTTCGTTAAACCCTGTGGTTGAACCCTGCTATTATAGTTCAATGGTTCAACGGGTTCATACATAGAGGATGGTGGAGTTGGAAGTGCTGATCATTTTGTGGAGGTTGAACCTCACTGTTGAACCACGAGATTGAACCTTGCTGTTGAAGTTCAATGGTTCAACAGTCCATCATTTTTAGAATGGTGTAGTGGGTCCATTGAAGTGAGGGGGATCAAGGTTTCACCGATGGGAAAAAGTTTGGTGTAAAGACATCGGCATAAGGGATGGTCATTGGAAGGGAAGAATTTAGTCGCGCCGATAGCAAAGTCTGGCCGATGATCGAAGCCAAAGCTTAGCGTTGGATGATAGTCATCGATATGACCAAGCATATTGGAAGAATGGAATAATGTGTGGCCGATAACACATGCTTTGCCGATGGAGGTCAAACAGAGTCAAAGGTGATATCGGCCAAACTAATACTATCAGCCAATGAAGATAAAGACTCGCCGACAGGGTAGGGTCTTGCCGATGGGAAAGCAGATGTCTGTTTTGGTGAGACATCAAATATTATCTTGCCGATAGCACAGAACTAAATTGGCAATTGGAATACCAACCGGTCTGGTAGTTGAACCGTCCTGTAACAGACATGGAATACATATAAAATGTAGCATTCTTTCTGTAGAGGGAGTCAGCAGAAGAATCAAAGGAGGTTTTGGATGTACGAAGCATTTTTTTTAATGTAATCAGAAAATTTTGAATAAGAATCAAATTCAGCAGTTCGACCAGTTTGTGTATTTCTTTTCTATTTTTAGTTTACTATTTTGAAGTAGATTAGTCATTTCTGTTTCTGCAATTTTGTTCTCTTTTGCAAACCATGACTCTGTATTGATGATTCCTCAAGTTCCACTATACAGTATGGAGGTCATCAAGCAGAGCCATGCTTTTTGTTGGTTTTTCTTTTGTGGGGTGGTTGGATTGCCGGCTAGAGGAAATGCATGCTTGTCTTAGGCGAGCTCAGTGAGGAGTTCGGCTAGATAAACAAGTAGGAAAATAGATTTGCAGGGGTGGAGAATAGAGAGAAAGAAAGTGAGCACCAAGCAGTCCAGACCCTTGAACAGAGTGAGAATGGTGGGCAACGGGCTCCGAAAGTTATGTGCCATTGAGGCAGCATCTTGGAAGCAGTGAGGACAAGGTATGTGTCCCACACCAAACAGTGAAATAGAGTTTTCCATCTCTGCAAAGAGTTGAGAAATTTGTTGACATTTTTGTGTAGAAAGATGTCTTTAGCACTTTGAATTGGTAGGAAGGCTAGAGTTGTCAAACAGTCTTGTACACCTACAGGATGCGGAGCAGGCAACCTAGAGTCCTCCCTATCAATAACATGTAGATAGGAATAACTACTAAACTACTTTTGCATGTTAATCTGCCCACCAGATTTAACCATTTTCCCTTCCAAGAGTTTATCTTATTTTGTATATTTTGAAGGGTTTTCTACCATAGACTGATTTTATTTGCACCCTTAAACATGGGGATTCCTAGATACTTGTTTGGAAGTGACTCTACTTTGAAATTTAAGACACTAAGAATGGGTTTCTAAACCTTCATGCTTGTGTGGAAGAGAAATATCTTTGATTTGGAAGGGTTGATCTCTTGACCTGAGGCTTCACAATAGTTGTTGATCATATATTTGATGGCTTTGGCTTGTGCTACTGTATCTTTTCCAAACAACATTGTGTCATCAATGAAAAGTGCATGTGTTAAGGGTTATTCACTTTGAATTGTATGCCCTTCTAGATTTTCTTAGAGTTGGCCTCTCTAATTACCCATGTGATGGATTTTTCCATAAGGATGAATAGATATGGGGATATAGGATCTCCTCGGTGCAGGCCTCTCGATGCTTTAAAGGACCCGACTGGTGCTCCACTGACTAGAACTATGAAGGAGTTACTTGATATGCAGGATGAAACCCATTTACACCAAATTCTAGAGAAGACCAATTTGGAGAGGACTCCTAGAATGAAAGTGTAATTGACTGTATCATACACTTTTTGCATATCTAATTTGACAATCATTGAAGAGATTTTATTAGCTTGAATAGAGTGGAGTATTTCATGTGTCACTATTGCCCCTTCGGTTATTTCTCTACCTAGAACGAAGCTTCCTTGTTCTTTGGAGATAATATTTGGGGTTATGGTAGCTAGTCTTAAAGCCATGGCTTTCGTTATGATTTTATAAATCAAATTGTAAAGAGAGATTGGCCTGAATTCTTCAAATGTTGAAGATAATTTCACTTTTGAAATGCGAATAATAGTTTTTTTCTTGTATTCTTCCTAGTGTCCTCAACAGCTTGAAACACATCCTTGCCCACTATATCCCAACATTTTTAAAAGAAAAACCTTATAAAACTATTAGGCTTTGGGGTTTTATCCCCTGACATGGGGAAAATTTCTGCTTGGATTTCTTCTAGAGAGAAGACATTCATGAGGAGGTCATTATGCTCTTCATTGACTAGATTGGAGATTTGAGAATCCACTAAGGAATGATCTTTGGGTCCATTAGCTCCATCTGCCATGAGGAGATATTTGAAGGAGGTAGATTCTTCTTGAATATCTTTCATATTAGAATGATATCCCCATTATCCTAGATGATGCAATTGATGTTATTATGCTCCCTCCTAATTTTTATCGATATGTGGAAAAGTTGTGTTCTTATTCCCTTCCTTGAGCCATGTCTCTCTTGACTTTTGCCTCCAAAATATTTCTTCCCTCCTAAGGATTTCTTCAATATTTTCTTTGACCAGTTTCTCGATCTTGTGTATGAATCCTCATTCATTCCATATCTAATGATATGTTGTGTAAGGGCTTCCAATTCATTTTTTATTACAGCCTTCTCTTGGAATATATTTCTGAAGTGTGACTTGTTCTAGGCGATAATTCAGCTTTTGAAGAACTTCATTTGTGTGCTAATTGAAACATCTAGAACCCTATATGAATGGCGCTGAGTTCAACCAACCTTGTAACTGGTGAATAAAGTTTGGGTCTCTAAACCACATATCTTGAATTTGAATTATTTATGTTTCAAAGAGCAGCTCTTGCCCATAGAAAGTATAATGGGGAAGTGGTCTGACCCAGTGCATGGTGGAATATTTGAGGAGAAATATTTAGGATAGTGAAGACACATGCTAGAAACCAGGAATTTGTTAAACCTTTCAAAGATTTGGTTGAAGTTTTTCCTTCTATTTCTCCAAGTAAACTTACCATTGTCTAAGATAAACTCTTTGAAATCCTCTATTGATTTGGCGGGGTGGGAGATACCCCCAACTTTTTCATCTTCTTCCACCAATGTGTTGAAATCCCCTCCAAGTATTACTCTTTCCTTTGTTAGAGTGCATAATATTTGACTAATCTTGAGTCCATAGAGCACTTTTTTGAGCAGTTCCCATGGGTCCATAAATGCAGAAAATCCACATCTTTTGAATCAAGAGATCTTGGGAACTTTCCTAAGATATAGTTCCCATTATAGGCTATAAGTTCCATTTTAGGCAAGTTTTTTCACCATAGTATTTACAAGCCTCCTAAAGTGCCATTACCAGGGGTAGTAACTATTTCCTATCCTATCCATTGTTGAAATATTTTTTGCCCTTGTTCTTTCAAAAATTTTATTTCCTATAGAAGTACTATATCTACATCCGCTCCATCAAGATAGCTCTTGATGAGATGCCTTTTGTAAAGGTCGTTTAGGCCTCTAACATTCCATTTAAGGATTCTCATTTAAATTGAGGAGAGTGTAGCACCCTCCTCGATATTGATCTTAGAGCCCTATCTATTGTGGTTTGGATTCCTACTATGATTTCCACCTCTATTTTATTATTCTTATACCTTCTTGATTTCCTAGCTAATCTTGGAGAGGAAATATCCCATCCTTTGTATCCCATGTCTATTTGGGAAATACCAAGGAAGGGTAAGTCATCCTCATCTAATTTCTCCTATAGCACTTCCGCTGCAATGTCATCATAGATGTCATTGCTAATTTTGAGGATAACTTCATTCAGGACTGCCTCTATGTTTAAGTTTTCCATATAGGTGCTCCCAATTTATGCATCAAGGTGATTGTTTTCTCCCTTATCTAGTCCTACAAACACTTCCAAAACCTCCTCCCTATACCTCTTTGGGGCCCCATTAGCCAAGACTACATTTTGTGGCTCTTTTTGTTGGTAGCAACAATTTGCATCATCTATAAGAGTTGGGAGTATTACCTGGATCTAGGAAAGATGTTCAATTGGTTGAGGGGTTGGCTATGTTATCTTCTCTGATATCATATATGTTCCCCTACTCTTTCTTGTGATTCTTGACTGGGAAATGTATCCCTACTATCTATACATCTAGAAAGTGGGTCCTATTGGGCATTTTTGGGTTCCTCCCTTGTTAATACTGGGCTTTTCTAAATATTTCCAACTTCCTCGACCACCAAATCTTGGCTTTGATGACTGGTCTCTTTGTTTTGGTCTTGGATGTATCCATTCATGGCCCCCATCATTGTGGAGAAATCATTACACTCCTCAGAATCTCCATGAAGATTCTTTCTTAGATCTTGAAAATATGTGTTTACCTCTTGTCTGCTTTCCATATCTGTTAGCTAGTTCACAAAGTTTCTTCCATCCTAAGATACATTTGGCCCTTTCCTTAGAGAATCTGTCTCCTTGATTGGCTTATTACAATACTCATGGCTAAGACCTTTACACTTGGCGCAACATTGCTCTAGTTTTTCATAGAAGATTTTTTGTTCTCATGTTCCTTCTAGAGATACCAGTTTTACTAGTTCTGGCTTATCTTGCTTGGTGTCCATTATGATGAACATTTTGACCATCCCAAGACAAAAGTGGCTCTAAGGTATCTCTATTTTATGACAATTCCATAATGAGTTCTCTATCATTCTAAGAATGTTGATTTTTCTATACCCCAAGGGAAGGTTTGAAATTTGGACTCAGAAAGGGGAATAGGATGTGTTTTCTTTTAGATGTTTGAAATTTAGTTTCCAGGGTTGACAATATATTCCACTTGTTATGCAATTTGAAATAGATTGAAAATGAAAGAATAATACAGTGAATTTGAATTCAAAAATAAAAATAGAGATGCAAAACAATGAAAAAAATAGTACACCAGTTTTAACATGGTTCACCATTAAGGCTACGTCCACAAGAAGTAGGGGATTTTATTAAATCTATATCTATCTCTACTACAATATGTTTGTAATAGTCAAAACCTCTTACATCATACATGAGACTGCCAATGAGAGATAGGTAGAGAATGAAGAACAATGTTTATTTGATGATTACTGGCGAATACATCATGTGAATAAATAACAGTAGCTGACAGTTATTAATAGGTAAACAAGTATAACTACAGATAGAAACTGATGTAACTATGAAATGTAGTTACAATGTAAATAATGTAATAATTATGCTAACATTCCCCCCCTTATTACATTGATTTTACAAATGTACCCCCTAAACAGTTCAAATTTGATCCTACCAAGAGATTTGGTGAAGATATCTGCTATCTGAGAGCCTGAAGGGCAGTACTGGAGCTGGATGTGGTGGTTCAAAACTTGCTCCTGAATGTAATGACATTCGACCTCAATATGCTTAGTGTGCTCATGGAAAACTAGATTCTTCACAAGTTTTAACACACCCTGATTGTCGCAATAGAGAACTGGTGACTTTTCTTTAGGAATGTCCATATCTACCAGAATGCAACATAACCAAATCGCTTCGCACACAGCTCCTCGTGCGGTGTGATATTCAGCCTCAGTTGATGAAAGAGCAACAATAGTTTGCTTCTTACGAACCTACGAAATTGGCCCAGATCCAAGATGAAAAACATAGCCTGAGGTGGATTTCCTGTCATCTATAGATCCTGCATAATCTGAGTCTGTATATCCTTGTAAGAAGAACTAATTGTTCTTCTTATATTCTAGACCATAATCAACTATGCTTCGGATATATCTTAACACATGCTTTGCTGCAACCCAATGACACTTCTTTGGCTCCTGCATGAATCTAGCGAGATAGCTTACAACAAAACACAAGTCTGGTCTGGTGTAGGTCAAGTAGATAAGCCTCCCAACCAGCCGCCTGTAGAGAGTGACATCTACTTGAGGTGAATCTTGGAAAGGGGATAGTTGCAAGCCTTTCTCCATTGGAGTGGAAATAGGCTTACAGTTGACCATTCCATACTTTTCTAGGAGTGTCTTGGCATATTTCATTTGGGAGATGAATATGTGGTTCTTCTTCTGCCATATCTCCAAGCCAAGACAATAATGAAGTAGCCCCAAATCTGTCATGTCGAAGGAGTTCTTGAGATCATTCTTTGCATCATCAATGAGACTGTCTGAGCTGCCAGTGAGAATAAGATCATCCACATACAAAACCAGAATGACAATCTCTGTGCCTACCTTCTTAATATACAAATTAGGATTTGAGGGGCTATGGGTGAATCCATGTTGCAATAGGTGACCATCAATCTTGATGTACCATGCCCTAGGAGCTTGCTTAAGGCCATAAAGAGATTTGATAAGATGACATACCTTGTGTGGATGATGTTCATCAACAAACCCTTCTGGCTAGGTCATGTACACTCCTTTTTTGAGATCACCATTTAAGAAAGCACTCTTGACATCCATCTACTGAAGCTTCCATCCCTTTTGTGTTGCCAATGCATAGACCATTCTGACAGTTTTGATCTTCACAGTGGGTGCAAAGGTCTCTTCATAATCAATGCCTTCTTGTTGAGCATATCCCTTTGCTACAAGTCGTGCTTTGTACTTGTCGATAGATCCATTTGCCTTGTACTTTGTTTTGAAGATCCATTTGCAGCCAATGGGTTTCTTCCCTTTAGGTAGATTGATAAGTTCCCAAGTATGATTTTGCATCAGAGAATCATACTCTACATCCATAGCCTTCTTCCACTGAGGTTGGCTTAATGCCTCTCAAACTGTGTCAGGTTTAGTGCTGTCAACAACAGTACTCATGAGCGCAAGATTCACTTCATTTCTTGTCTGACTCCTAGTTCTGACTCCTGACAAAGTGTCTGGAAGAGTGTGTAGGTTAGAGTCCCTAATTGTACTTTGGACCCACTTTGGAGGTTGACTGTGCTGCTGCTGGTGTGTAATGTGTTCTAGAGGGCCCAAATCAACATACAACTCTCCTTGTAGTTCACTTTCTCTATGAGAGTCTTCCACATGCTCATCATCTGATTGTGAGAGGAATTTATGAGAAGTAGGAGGCTGTTGCTCTTCTTTCTATAATAAGGAATCAAATGACAATTCATCACATAACACATCTCGACTCTCATGCATCTTCATTGTCTCAAGATCTATGACACGATAAGCTTTTGATGTAATACTATATCCCAACACTATACACTGAAGTTTCTTAGGATCAGTCTTCTTTCTCCTATTGGCAGGGACATGCATGTATGATGTGCAACCAAACACCCTTAGATGAGAAATTGAAGGCTTTTGCCTAGTCCATACCTCTTTCGGTGTCTTGTGTTGTAGGATCTTCGTTGGTGCCCTATTGATGAGGTATACAACTATCCATACTGCTTCTACCCAAAATCTTTCCTCCAACTTGGCTGTGGAGAGCATGCATCGAGCCATCTCCATGATAGTCTGATTGCGACGTTCTGCAACTCCATTCTGTTGGGGTGTATAGGGAGTAGTTAGGTGCTGCTTGATGCCATGCTGCTTCAGGTATGCCACGAACTCCTTGGAGGTGAATTTCCCCCCTTGATCTGACTGGAGGACAAGAAGAGACTGGCCGGCTTCTTTGACAACTTGCTTGTGAAAGTCCTGAAAGTTGGCAAAGGCTTCATCTTTCTTCTTGAGAAAATACACCCAGGTCTTTCAGGAGAAGTCATCCATGAACAATTGGAAGTACTTATGGCCTGAAAATGAAGCAGGCATGGGTCCGCATAGATCGGTATGTACCAACTCAAGGCAATGTTTAGCATGGAAGCTACTAGCCTCGAACGGATCCCGGTGTTGTTTACTTGCAAGGCATCCAAGACATATAGGCAATGAATTTGAAATTGGAGGAAGACCTCTTACCATTTGTTTGGAGCTGAGCTGATGCAAGGAGTTGACTGAAAGGTGCCCATAGCGATAGTGCCAAAGTCCTGTAGATTCTATTGTTGAGGCTGATAGAGCTACTATAGGGGACGAGACAACATCTAATGCAAACAGTCTATCCTTCATAAATGCTCTAGCAAGTATCATACCTTCTCGTGAGATTAGACAGGTCTTGATCCCATCCTTCACCTGGAACTCAACTTTTAGTTTGTGGTTCAGAAGGTGACTAATAGAGAGCAGGTTTGTTGTCAAACTAGGAAGATAAAACACCTTGGTGAGGGTACAACGACTTGTCCCAAGAGGAATGGTGACCTTGCCTATACCCTCTACAACATACTCCTTATTGTCACCAATTCAAACTCTATCTCCAGTAGGTTGTTCTATCAGTGCATCGAATAGCTTGCGATTACCTATCATATGCTTGCTAGCACCTGAGTCTATTAACCAAATATCCCTCGTGGGCTACGAGGTTTGGGAGACAAGGACTAGAGTGTGATGAGTGCCGTAGTTGGCTATTTCTGGTTCATCTTCTTCTGATGCATCATCTTGTTGGGCCGCTACATGTGCCTTCTATGATGATGATGGTGTTTGGATGGCTGAGTATCACTACAACCAGAAAAGCCTTCTTTACTTGAATTACCTTTTGTTAAGGCATTGTACCAATAGTTGATAGTGTCATGATTGTTCTTGTTGCATATATGACACCATCAGTTTGCCTTTGGAGGCTTCGGTTGTTGATGTTCTTGTTGTTTCTATGGCTGCTTTCCATGAAACCTCTGACCTTTTGATTGTCTGGAGATCAGGGCCTTGTCTTCAAGTTCACCTTGGACAGATTGAATGGCTTCTTCCTGCTGCAACAAATTCACCAATTCGTCAAATGACACATTTTGCTTGGTGATGTTCAGCATGGTGACAAAGATTTTGAACTGAGATGGCAGTGCTCTCAACGTAATTGGGACAAGTAGTTTGTCCTCCACCTTTTCTCCAAGTGCAACAAGCTTAGCTTGTAGTTCAGATACCCGCCATAAGAATTCCTCAACTTTCTCGCCAGCCTGCATACTGAGTGTATGTAGCTTGGATTATAGATGGAGGATCTTTGTCTGGTTCTTTGCTTGGTAGATTGTGGAGAGAGAATCCCATGCCGCCTTTGATGTTTCTGCATCCCGAATGTGAGGTTGAACTTCATCGGTGATGCTGAGTGTTATCAACATTAATGCTTTGGCATCGGCCTTGTCAAACTTCTGCCTATCATCTGGGTCTTCTGGTTTGGTTATGTCACCAATGACAATTCCCCATAGCTCCTAAAAAATGAGAATAGTCCGCATTTTTGTCTTCCATGCAGCATAATTTGACCCTTTCAAAAGTTGAGCATCGGAAAGAAGCAATTTCGGGGCAGACATTTTTCAAAAAAAAAAAAATCTAGACAACAAATTTATTATTATTTTATTTGACAGTACATTCACTTTCAAGAGGAAATTGTGGCACAGAGATGAGCACGATAGGCTTGTGCTATGAGATGGGGATGCTTTGTTGTGCGTTCTACCTCATCTTCGTCATCAGCATCATAACCCTCGTCTAGTTTTGCTCTAATCTTCCTTGCTTGACATTGTACATCAAATAGAAAGTAATCTAGCAATCCTTGCCTAAACAATTCATCGAATTGGAGATTACCGGTGTTTTGCAGGGCATTTAGAAGGGCAAAGTAGAAGCCTGAGCTTTCTGAAACAACACGTCTGCCTTGAGGTGGATCATTCGCATGATTACTAGCCACACTATTGGCATCAGGTGTGGTGGACATTCAGTTTTCTTAGTTTATGTCTTCCACTACACTTCAACTCAGACTCCAAGTGCCTGATTGAAGGAGAAAGAAACTTCAGTCTAGACACCTCCTTTTGTATTGATCTGTAATGTGGTCTGCAGGTGGAAGTGGTTGATGGCGCTTTCACTCAATGAGTGCTCTCCTCAAACTCTTCAAAGGAAACACATTCAAACGGCTTCCTTGCTTCCTACAAACTACTCTCTTTGCAGTTTCAACCGACACTGATGGGCCTGCAAACTACTTCCAACACTGTCTTCCTCCTACTGTTTGGCTAGCAGCATCAGTAGTACTCCATCACTGGTTTTGAAGACTTCATTGCTTTGCCACTTAACAGAACTCCTGGTCACTGGCTACACTCCCTACAGATCACATCGCGCTGGCTGCACTTCCTACAGATCACGCTACTCTGATACCATTTGAGAGATAGGTAGAGAATGAAGAACAATGTTTATTTGATGATTACTGGCGAATACATCATTTGAATAAATAACAGTAGCTAACAGTTATAAATAGGTAAACAAGTATAACTGCAGATAGAAACTGACGTAACTACGAAATGTAGTTACAATGTAAACAATGTAATAATTATGCTAACAGCCAATTGTAGATGAATAAGGAACACCCTTCATGTGTTCTTGATCTTCTTGAGCTTTAGGACACATGGCTTTCTTGAGCCCATATAAACTGCACTTCAACTTGCAATATAACTTCTCTTGCCCCTATTTTGTAAAAACTTTAGGCTGCTCCATATATAAATCTTCTTCAACATCTCCATGTAGAAATACAATCTTAACATTGAGTTGTTCAAGCTTAAGATCCCACATAGCTACCATACCCAAGACTACACAAATTGTGGTCATTTTGACAACCGGTGACAAGATTTCATTGAAATCAATCCCCTCTTTCTGATCAAAACCTTTCACTACCAGTCTGGCCTGATAGCGATGTCTACCTCCATCCTCCTCTTTCAACCAATACACCCACTTATTTTTTAATGGTTTGTGATTAGACGGGAGCTTCACCAAATCCAAAGTATCATTGGCCTGCAAAGAGGCCATTTCTTCTTGCATAGCCTCCATCCATTACTTTTTGTCATTGCAAGCATCCCAAAAAGTTGTTGGCTCTGCCTAATTAGAGAGCAATAAATCTAGATGATCAAAAAATAATAATTCATAGTTACAAAATTTTTCCAGAAGGCTCTTTTGCCTGGTAGACCTCCTTAATTGAGGTGCTTGCTCCCTCAAGTTACCCTGTTATGGTAAAATACTTTGATGAGGAAAACTACCCTGTATATTTCCATGGTCAAGATTTCCTTGCAGAGTTGAATCTAGCCACTTATGGGTGTGCGATGGACCTTCACCTAATTGTTGTGGTGAATTGTGAATAGGTAGTGTTGAATTATTAATGGGCTGCGTAGAAGTATTAATAAGTAGTGTTGAATCTCTAAAAAGCTCTGTTTCCTTTTCCAAAGGTAGTGTGGAAAAGTCATTAGGCAGTGTTGGAGAGTTTGAAATCTGCAAAGTATGCTGGATAGGATTTTGCATACCAAGTGATGTGTGTGGAGAAGAAAATAATGACTACGTTGAACTTTTAGATAGCTGAGAAGACTCTTCTACCTCAGTACAGCCCCCTTGATTTGACCTCAGCACAACCTCTATATCAGAATTAGGCTACGAAGCATTTACTTTCTCTTGTTGCAGGCTTGGTGTCTGCATAAGCATATGGTTTTGAATATTCAAATTTTGATCTTGTTTTTCAAAACATATCAATGCCACTGCTAATATCATCAATTGGCACATACTCTCTAGTTTCTGAACCCTATTTTAATAAACTTACAAAAACTTTCTCATTAAACACAACATCCCTACTACGAACAAGGTGCTTGGCAACTGGATCCCACAAACAAAAACCATATTGTTCTTCACCATAGCCAACAAATATGCAATGTTTTAACTTAGAATACAAGTTCATTTTCTTTTCCTTGGGGACATGAGCAAATGCTTCACAACCAAAAACTTGAAGATGAGAATAAAAAATTCATTTGCCTAGCCATTTCTCTTCAAGAATAGTAAAATCTAATTTGGATGAGGGGCTTCTATTAATTAAATATAATTCCGTGTTAACTGCTTCTGCCCAAAATTCCTTGCTTAGGCTTGCATTAGACAACATACATCGAGTCCTCTCTAAAATCATTCTATTCATCCTCTCAGTTGTACCATTTTCTTGAGGAGTGAAAGAAGATATTTTGATTCGTCTAATGCCATTATCTACTAAAAAACTATCAAATTCCAAGGAACAAAACTCTCTACCATTATCTATTTGTAAACATCTTATTTTGTTCCCGGTTTGATTTTCGACCAAGGCTTTGAAAATTTTGAATTTTGGAAAAATTTCAAATTTTCTATTCATCATGTAGACCCACACTTTACAAGTACAATCATCGATAAAGGAGAAAAAATAATTAGCTTGTCCAAAAGCTGTTACCTCTGTAGGTCTGAAGACATCAGAATGCACAAGCTCCAAGGGTGATGATTTCTTGTCATGACCGGTCTTCAAGAAGCTAATATGCTTTTGTTTTCCATTGAGACAATGCTCACATAACTCCAAATCAATGGAATTCAAACCAGAAAGTTGATCCCTCCTTAACATAACTTCAAGTCCTCTTTTGCTCATGTGTCTGAGCCTTTTATGCCAAAGCTCTGAACCATTGTCCACAACCGCCATTGTAGTTCCCACTTCAGCGTTATTCTCTGACATATATAGACCGCCTAATTTGTTACCTTTGCAATCACCAAGGCTCCCCTGGTTACCTTCTAAGAATCTAATGAGAGATTGATATTACACCCTTGAGCATAATGCTGACTTACGGATATCAGATTTTGTTTCAACGTGGGAACATGTCTTACATCCCTTAAAATCTATTTGTTTCCAATTTTCTATTGTAACATTACATCACCTTTGCCTATTATTTCACATGCTTTGTTATCACCAAGAAAAACTCTACGAAAATAACGTTCTTGATAGTTTGTGAAAACCTCCTAGCATGGAGTAGCATGGAAAGAGGCACCAGAATCCAACACCCATGAATCTACAGAAGTGTCACTTGTTGATAAAACTAGAACGCTTTCTTCTTTGTTATATGCAGTATTGGCTTAACTGTCATTTACCATTTCTTATGCCTTTTTGTAATGCCAGCAATTTTTTTTTGTGACCCATTTTGCCACAAAACCAACACTCACCATTTCTACCCCTGGATTTTGATCTTCTTGCAGATTTGGACCTCCTTCTATTATTATTTTTGCCTTTATCTTGAAGCCTTCCCCTACTACAGTAGTCAAGACATCACCTTTTGTTTTGTTTTGCCTTCTTCTCATATCTTCATTGAGAGGTGTAGCAGCAATATCATACCTCAACATTGATTCTTTTTTCTTATCCTCCCCTTCTTCGGATCTACTTTTTCCAGATACCGAATTGCTGATGGTCATTATCACACTATCCTAGCTATCGGGAAGAGAGCACAAACACAACATGTCTCATTTCTTCTTCAAAGTTGACATCCATAGAAAGTAATTGACTGATCACAACATTAAATTCATTTAAATGGTTCGATATGTTGTTACCTTCTTTCATCTTCAAATCTACCAATTTCTTCAACAAGAAAACTCGATTTGTTGTTGAAGCCCTTTCATACATATCACATAGCTTATCCCAAATTTGTTTAGCTATTGTCTCTGTGGCAACGTTGAAGAGAACATTACTAGACAGTGAAAGAATAGTAGTTGCAGCTGCCTTTTGGTCCAAAACATCCCAATCATCATCCAACATCTTTTCTAGCTTCTTAGACTTCCCTTGCAGTGCAATCGCAAGATCCTTCTGAATCAGCAAAGCACAAATCTGAAGCTTCCACAAATTGAAGTTCTGTTCCAAAAACTTTTCGATCTTCCATTCATCTGCTTCCTTCATTTTTCCGGAAATTTGTTACAGATTTCCAAACAAATTAAAAATGAATTAACAATGCAGTGAATTTGAATTCAGAAATAAAAATAGAGATGTAAAACAATAAGAAAAATAGTACACTAGTTTTAACTTTAAGACTACGTCCACAAGAAGTAGGGGATTTTATTAACTTTGTATCTATCTTTGTTACAATACATTTGTTACAGCAGCTTACACTCACTATATATTAGCATCACCGAGCTAAAAGACTCCTAAATCGTTTAAACCCCCAATGAGGGACTATCAGAGAATCAAGAAAAGGGGACGTTACAATCAGAAGTATCAGGTGCGTTAGATGGAGTGATTGGGCTTCATCATACCAACACCACTTCCCTGGGAATCCCAATGGCTATTTTGTAAAACTCTCTCACAGTCATCTTTCCCCGAGAAAGCGGCTACGAAAGCCCTCTCCTAATTCTACTAGCTCTATAAGGGGAGGGCAATTTTGTAATATCCAATCCTAAAAATCAAGAATGGAAAAATAACTTTTCAATACTTTACCTATTAGGTCAATTTTCTGAAGCTGTTGTATCCTTGGTTTGAACGTCTCTTCCGGTATCTATAGAAGCACCTCCGTTGTTGCTTTCTTGGATAGGTCCTTGCATACATTCTGCTTTTAGCTGGTGGTTTGCATTCAGGGAGCCGTCGTTCTGTCAGTGTATATTCTCCCCTGACCTGAAAATTTCTAGGTTTCCTATCTTTATCATGATATTTCTTTCTGAACTTATATTGACCACCTTTGTGTGCAGGCTTCCCATTTTCTGGATCTTTTCTTCTTTTGATTGAAGGAGTGCCTTCTTTCTTGTCTTTGATCAGTCCGTCCTTGCTGAGGAATACAACCAGTTTGCTTTTTGAATATCTCTTCCTGTGGAGATAATGGCGCCTTCGCTTGCCATCTGTTCCTACGACTTTGTTCCGTGCCATTTCTTCGGTCACTAAAGCGGTGATACTGCAGAGCGGGATTTCTTGTATCTATATCCCTGTGAAAGTGATTATTTGAAAAGCCTTTCGTCGCTATTTTGAAGAAGTCTCTACCAGAATAATCGCAGATTGTGGACATAGTTGCAGAGTTCTCCCAGAATAAATGTAGTTTTCCTTGAGATATTAAATTTTTATTATTGATATATGTTCGAAACATCATAAAAAGGTTACAATATAAGGTCTTGTTTTGATGTTAATCATTGTATTGCAAGACTACTTATTCCATGATAAATTCATGGTACATTGTTATGTCACAGATGAACAAACTAGTTGTATGAGAAAATTATTGGTACTATTTGATGGAATTCTCAATGTCATTTTCTACATAATCCATATAGGAGGGTATAACATTGTATTTTAAATTAATATGACAAAAATCTTATCATAGATTTGACTCACAAAGATAATGATATCCTTTTAAAGATTAACATTGATCATTCATATTTAATGATATTCCTTTTAAAGGTTGACATTTATCTTTAGCATGAACCACATTGTTTTTTAATAGTTGAGGATTATTTAATTAGGATTATGTCATTATAAAATTTCCTCTTTTAACCATTCTTTGATGTAATCCCGCTAATGATAGACATTAAGTAAATGTAATATATGATACCTATGTTTCATTAAGAAGTTCAAGATGATAATGATAGGATAAATCACTTATTGATTATAATGTCTTTATATAAAGATATATTATATCAATTGCTAGATGTAAATAGAGATATTCCATCTTATATGAATTTTGATTATGATTTTAGGTTTGATATATAACAGTGGGGTGGAATTTCACATTATTTAGATGTAATCCATCAATTATTCTATATTAAATTTATAGGAGGTACATCTCTCAACATATTTCATATCATAGTATTGTAACACTTTTATTTGATAAGAGAATTTACGAGACAAAATTGAGTGGATTTAGATATGTTTTATTAGTTATATATTGTGTTAAATAGATTATTTTACACTCAATACTTGCTCTACAATATTTTGTTGATATTTTTGAATTTTATTAAGAAGATTATTCTTATTGACTTACAATTTGATGTTTTAGATCCATTCACTAATTATACATGAGCTATGTATTTGGGAATGAAAACCACACCATTTTTAATTAATGATTTGATGTTGCCATATATTATTATAGTCAAATTATAAAATTAATAGTTTCTTTTTTTTAACCATTAATTTTGTTTCATTGGGATACTTCATTTTATCAAGGAACTTAAAGCATACATATTTCTTTGTTAAGAGTGATCCAAATTTACGCTGTATATAATTTAAATATTTTATAACTTGGTAATAAAGTCTTTACATTATGTGTTTATACTCTCATATCACAGTCTTTTTTTTTACGATAAGGTATCATTTAAACCTATAAACAAAGAGGTTTGAACTTGATTAAGAAATATTCATACTCCTTATTTGCAGTTGATCTACTAACTTACATAGTTTTCCTTCCATATACTTCATAATATCTCTATGGAAGTATTTAACGTATTATTTTTTTTGGACGATCATTATTGTCAAATCCATACGTTACTATATAAATATAGGAGTATCTCCATTGATTCTATTTTCACTAGGTGCATATTTTATATCATATTAATGTCTAAAAAAATCGAAGTTGATAGCATTTCATGTATTTAGTTCACTTAAATCTTAGATATTATCTTTCTAAAAAATAATGCAAGTGTTACAAATGGGTGAATATAGCTGGTAATGTTTGATATGTTGTGTTTACTAAATCTTGACCTTAAAAATTCAAGAGATAAAAGGAAATGTTAAAACTGAGTAAAGAGGTCGTCCATAAGAAGAGAATTTACCATCTCTAATGTGAAAATAATCACTTTGAAAAGCATGTCATTCTTGGCTGAGATTTAACAATTTTAATGTGGTTCATAAGAGCTCTAGATAGCTATAGTGAAGTTATTCTCTTACACCATACTAAGATTGTCAAATCAGTGCCTTGTACTATTCAAAAGATTTAAGCAGCCGCATATGAGAAATTTAAATTTATTAGAAAGCAGGGAAAACAACAAGGAGCTATTCATTTGTCGGTACTGATTGGAACTACTCGTAATCTTTAATTGACTTTAGCATAAATGCTACCACCAAACCATGGTTACCGATGGTCGGTAGATCTCTTTAAAGCTGATGAGTTCCAGTGAAAACCTACAACAATGAATAGAGGAAAGATGGGTTATACTAAATCCTGTGGGTTGATTTATTTTTCTGTGTGTCTACTGGTTTTAGCTTGCGGAGAGAAAGCCATTGAGAAAAGAACTGTAAGCAGTGTTGTTAATGGGAATGTCAAAGTTGCGGCTTTGTTCGCATTGGGGGACTCCATCACTGATCCGGGAAATAATAATTTCCTTCCTACCATTGCTAAGGCCAATCATCCCCCATACGGCCAAAATTTTATTGATAAAAAACCCACTGGCCGATTTTCTAATGGGAAACTGCCAACAGACTTCGTAGGTAAGGTTTCTTTTCGACTTCGAATTGCTAATATTCTTATTAAGCTTTTCTTTTTGAAAGAGTTTTCTATGAAACAACTTCCATACGATTGTTGGTTTGCTGCCCTACTGAACTATCAGTTCTTGTGTATAATTACACCGAATTATGTTCATAGAAGGCTACTTTTAATTTACATTCTTTTCATCAGTTGAATTGCTCTATCTCAAACTATACTGTTGGTTGATATGGTAACAAACTAAATAATAAGTTAGTACCATCATGGCATGTCCTGAAATTAATGAATTAAGTAATTTAAGATGTGGGCATTTAAATATTTTGATAGATAAATCTGAATACAACAGTATTTTCAAGTTACAGAAATCTATTCAGTAGTGATGTGTTTGTTTGATATATTTCTTTTTTAAGCATTAGGGTAATTGAAAACTATCCCATTATAGTATGGTTGAAGTATGGAATTTGAGAGGACAACCCATATAACCCCCTCTCGTAAAGGATAAACTATAACCCACTTTTGTGTATGATGGAAACATTTCGCTGGCAGCTGCAGCGATAGGGTTAAAGGATACGCTTCCCGCATATTTGGAGCCTGATCTCAACACCCAAGATTTTCTCACAGGCTTCAGCTTTGCTTCAGCTGGTACTGGATACGATAACGTCACAGCCACGGCCATGGTACGTAATTTTTCTTCTTTACTTAATTTGTATTGTTGAACTGATTGATATTTAATTAGTATATTTATATTTAAAAAAATATATCTATAGTGAGATATCTTTTCAAGGCTATGTCTATATTTTTTTTTTTGCATTTTTCATAGTTTTTGTGATTTTTTCTATTTTTTTCCTTCTTTTTTATATTTTTCAATTTCTTTTTTGATTTTGATTTTTTCCAATTTTTTTTTTTAACTATATATTTACACAGAAAATGAGAGTTCTAGTCTCCACCTGCTGTTGCCTCTAGGCATAAAAACTGCTGTATAATATTTTCTAGATTTTATTGTACATGAAGAAAACTAATGAAGCATTCGTCTCACATATTTTTTCCAGAGTGTGATACCTATGTGGAAACAAGTGGAATTGTTTAAGGAGTACAAGGCGCGTTTGGAGGATATGGTGGGAAAGGAAAATTCGTCCAATAAAATTGAAAAAGCATTATTTGTCATGGTTGCTGGTACCAACGATTTTATAAATAATTACTTCAGTCTTCCTATCAGAAGAAATGAGCTAACCGTGGAACGGTACCAGGACTTTCTTATCCAGATCTCCAGCAATCTCATCGAGGTTTCTACTATTTCAATTCCTTTGTTCAAACATTCCATAACAATTTTACACCTCATCCATATTAAAAATAGAAAATATTTGTCCTACTTTTACTAACTAAAATTGATATTTAACTATAGAAATAGATGATATTTAAGAATAGCCATTTCTTATCCTGCCCTTCAAGTGCTGAGATCTTTTTGAGATTTTGTTAAACAGGATTTGTACAAACTGGGTGCCCGAAAAGTGGGTGTTTCTGGGCTCCCTCCGCTGGGATGCTTGCCTTTGGTGAAACAGTCTTACATGCATTCAAAGGGACCACTGTGTATTGAAGAATTCAACCAAATTGCGATCTCATACAACACAAAACTGAAGAGAAACATGGGGATAGTGCAAGTTCGCCTTCCTGGAATAAAATTGGGATACCTCAACATCTATGACATCCTTTTGGACATTATCACATATCCTGCGAAATATGGTATGATTAGAAAAAAACATGAATTTGGTGGATAAGTCATTGAATTTTATTTTGTGAGATTCAATAATGCCTTGGGGTTTGTGTGGTGCAGGATTCGAGTCATCAACCAGGGGCTGCTGTGGGACAGGATTAACAGAAATGGCTTTCTCCTGCAATTGTGTAACTCCAGTTACTTGTGCAGATGCGTCAAAATCTGTTTTCTGGGATGCCGTTCATCCGACACAGAAGACATACGAAATACTAGCAAACGTCTTGCTAAAAGAAAATATAAAATTGCTCTGAGCAGAAGCTCTGTTGTTCCAAGCGCTGGGAAGATCATTGTTTTTTTAGTTAGAAGACGATCATTTTCATCAGTGAATTTAAAGTTATATCAACTTAACGTATGGCTCGTATTTGTTGAGCATGACAAGCGTTTTGAACATGACATTTGCATAACTGCAGTTGCACGAGTTTTTGCTGATTTGCCAATAGGCTATTAGTAATGGAAGCAATAAATTGTGGAATAAAATATAGAAATAAAATTCATACTTATATTGTAAGATGAGAAAATAACAATGGTGTTTTGTTTTTTGTAATGTATAATAAGCATTTTTAATTTACATTTCAAATATATAGTATTTAGAGTAAATGTTCCTTGTGTATAGGAGTAATATAAGGTTTATAGAATTTGGGTTTTCATCACTAACACAGGTGTTCTCTTGACTATAAGGTAGTATCAAATGTATGTGTATTGAAAGATAAAACATTAGTATGATGTTGTAGATAATTACATAAGGTAGATATATTTTCATATTTTTAATGTAGTAAAAGCTATTTGAAGTTGTAGTGAGTTTTGCATGGGTGGTGTGACAAAGTATGCAGATTGTATTAGTAAAAAAAACACAATGCTTCGTGTTAGTAACCACATCAAGCATAGAAGGACGCAAAGAATATGGATCATTTAGTTTTTTCTAAAAAAATAAATAAATTAATATTACCAATTGCTTAACTACTAACATTACATATTGACCATCTTACAATACTAAATGCTATAGCTAATACAATCTCCTAGAGTTCATCTTAAGCCAAGCAATTGTAATTGCATAAATAATAATAAAGAAGAGATCGATAAAGCAATCACTCAAAAATATACTATACAAGAATAAATACAATTATATTAGAGACTATATATTATATATAAAATAAATATAATTAAGTTATAAATATTAAATATTAGTAGTATCAATTACGACACAAATTAACCAAATTTCAGCATAATTGTTGGTTTTTCACTATGGTTTTTTAGTATATATGTGTTTCTTTTGCTTAATTTTTTGTTACTATTATTCTTTTGTACCTATAACTTTAAGAGGAGGGAATTTGTACATTTCATTTGGATTCATATGTTTTGGAATGGATTCATAGCTCCATGTTTGTTAAAGAGTGGAAAGCATTATTGAAACTTTAATTGTATAGTGAAATCATTATTCTTCTGTAAATAGTACCATTTTGAAAAGTGTGAGGAAGGTGGAGACCACATTGCATTATATGGTTGACCATGATTGTTTTCTAGTGTATTTGTCTAGTTGCCTCCATTGTTTTGAGAGTGTCTTAAAATGTAATTGATAGCCTCTAAGTAATTTTAGCGTGTAGAAAAAATATTTATACAAACAATATTGACTCATTTTTATTCTAAGTGATGCAATGCATCCAATTAGTTAGCATGACTAATCTCTTTCTTTGTTCCTCTCTACAATCTCCTTCCCCTCTCTCTCTTTGTATTTATCTATCTCTCTGTCTATCCCCTTCTCTCTTCCTCTACCTCTCTTTCTCTCTTCCTTTACCTATCTTTTATTCTTCCTCTATCTTTCATTCTCTCTATATTTGTCTCTCTTTCTATATCTCTCTTCCTCTATCCTCCTCCATGTCTTTATCTTACTTCCTCTTTCCCTTCCTCTTTCTATAGCTCTCTTTCTCTAGCCTCCTCTATGTCTCTCTATCTCACTTTTACATAATTTACATTATATAGAATATGCTATCTAATAACAAATATAACTATATTAGATATTATATATTATATATAAAATAAATATGATTAAATATTTAATATAAATAAATAATTTTATAATATAATAGTATTTTTAAAATATATTAAATAATTTACATTATGTAAAATATACTATACAATAATAAAATACAATTATATTGGAGACTATATATTATATATAATTAATACAATTAAGTTATAAATATTAAATATGTCTCTCTCTCTATTCATCTATATCTCTTTATTATGTCTATCTCTTTGTCTCTCCCCTTCTCTCTTCCTCTACCTCCCTTTCCATCTTCCTCTCTCTTTCATTCCTTCTATCTCTCTCTATTTCTCTTTTCTTCTCTTTGTGTATCCCTTTATCTCTCCATCTCTCCCCTTCTCTCTTCCTCTACCTCTCTTTCTCTCTTCCTCTCTCTTTCATTCTCTCTCTATCTTCCTCTCTTTCTCTATCCTCCTCTATGTCTATCTATCTAAATTCTAAATAATTTACATTATATAAAATATGCTAAATAATAATGGATATAACTATATTAAATATTATATATAATAAATATGATTATATTATAAATAGATATTTAATATAAATAAATAATTTTATAATATAATATTATTTTTTAAATATATTAAATAGTATACATTATATAAAATATACTAAATAAGAATAAATGCAACTCTATTAGAGAATATGTTTAGTTTATCCATCCCAAGATATAAGACATCTAATTGATGAAAACATAAAATAAAGGGACATTCAATGTGGAGATGTAGTTTTGCATATGTCAAAGCAAAGTTTACATTACCATTTGAAAAGAGGGGGCTGACAATGCCAATAGTGTCTAATGAATATCACTTTTCTCAATTATTTCATTGTTTGGGGCAATTTCCTTTTATCATAAAGTAGATTGATAGAGATTAGCAGTACTAATTATGACACAAACTAACCAAATTTGAGCATAATTGTTGTTTTTTCACTATGGCTTTTTAGTATTTATGTGTTTCTTTTGTTTAATTTTTTGTTACTATTATTCTTTTGTACCTATAACTTTAAAAGGAGGGAATATGTACATTCCCTAGGGATTCATATGTTTTGAAGTAGATTTTTAGCCCCATGTTTGTTAAAGAGTGGAAAGAACTATTGAAAATATAATTGTATAGTGAAATCATTATTCTTCTCTATGTAATGTCATTTCAAAAAGTGTCAGGAAGGTGGAGACCACATTGCATTATATGGTTGACCATGCTTTTTTTTTCTAGTGTATTTGTCTAGTTGCCTCCATTGTTTTGAGAGTCTTAAAATGTAATTGATAGCCTCTAAGTAATTTTAACATGTAGGAAATTTTTTTATGAAAACAATATTGACACATTTTTATTCTAAATGATGAAATGAATCCAATTAGTTAACATGACTAGTCTCTTTTTCTATTCCTCTCTACAATCTCCTTCCCCTATGTCTCCCCTCTCTCTCATGTTCCCCTTCTCTCTCTATCTCTTTCTATATATCTATGTTTCTCTCTATCTCTATCTCTATCTCTCTCTTTCTCTTTTTATCTCTCTTCCTCTCTTTCCCTCTCTATATTAATATCGCTCTCAATTATAATTTCTTCCTCTATCACTCTATCTCTCTCCTCTAGCTTTTTCTCCCCCTCTCTTTGTCCCTCTGATTCTCTCTCTATCCCTCTCTATCCCTATACCCAGCTCTGTGTGTGTGTGTGTGTCCCATTCTCTCTTCCTCTACCTCTTTCTCTCTTTAGGACCCTCTCTTTCATTCTTTCTATCTCTCTCCACTTCTCTACTCATCTCTCTATGTATCCCTTTATCTCTCCGTCTCTCCCCTTCTCTCTTCCTTTACCTCTCTCTCTTCCTCTCTTCCATTCTCTCTATCTCTACCTCTCTTTCTATATCTCTCTTTCTCTATCCTCCTCTATGTCTTTATCTCACTTCCTCTCTCCCTCCCTCTTTCTATCTCTCTCTTTTTCTAGCCTCCTCTATGTCTCTCTATCTCACTTTTACATAATTTACATTATATAAAATATGCTATATAACAAAAAATATAACTATATTAGATATTATATATAAAATAAATATGATTAAAATATAAATAAATATTTAATATAAATAAATGATTTTATTATATTATAGTATTTTTAAAATATATTAAATAATTTGCATTATATAAAATATACTATAGAATAATAAAAACAATTATATTAGAGACTTTATATTATATATAAAATAAATATAATTAAGTTATAAATAATAAATATTAGTAGTATCAATTACGACACAAATTAAGCTAATTTCAACATGTTCTTCACTATGGCTTCTTAGTATTTATTTGTTTCTTTGTTTAATTTTTTGTTACTATTATTCTTTTGTACCTATATCTTTAAGAGGAGGGCATTTGTACATTTCCTTTGGATTCATATGTTTTGGAGTAGATTCTTAGCTCCATGTCTATCAAAGAGTGGATAGCATAATTGAGACTTTAATTGTATAGTGAAATCATTATTCTTCTCTAATTAGTGTCATTTTGAAAAGTGCTATAAATGTGGAGACCACATTGCATTATATGATTGACCATGCTCGTTTTCAAGTATATTTGTCTAGTTGCCTCCATAGTTTTGAGAGTGTCTTAAAATGTAATTGATAGCCTCTAAGTAATTTTAGGGTGTTGGACTAATATTTATGCAAACAATATTGACTCATTGTTATTCTAAATGATGAAATGCATCCAATTAGTTAGCGTGACTAATCTCTCTCTCTCTCTCTCTGTGTATTCGTCTATCTTTCTGTATATCCCCTTCTCTCTTCCTGTCTCTTTTAATCTCTCTATATCTCTCCACTTCTCTATTCCTCTCTCTATGTATCGCTTTATCTCTTTGTCTCTCCCTTTGTCTCTTCCTTTACCTCTCTTTCTCTCTTCTCCTCTCTTTCATTCTCTCTATCTCCGCCTCTCTTTCTATATCTCTCTTTCTCTATCCTCCTCCATTTCTTTATCTCACTTCCTCTCTCCCTCCTTTCTATATCTCTCTTTCTCTAGCCTCCTTTATGTCTCTCTATCTCACTTTTACACAATTTACATTACATAAACTATGCTATATAATAACAAATATAACTATATTATATATAAAATAAATATGATTAAATTATAAATAAATATTTAATATAAATAAATGATTTTATAATATAATAGTATTTTTAAAATATATTAAATAATTTACATTATATAAAATATACTATACAATAATAAATACAATTATATTAGATACTATATATTATATATAAAATAAATATAATTAAGTTATAAATATTAAATATGTCTCTCTATTTGTCTATCTATCTGTATTATGTCACTCTTTGTATTCATCTATCTCTTTGTCTCTCCACTTCTCTCTTCATCTCTCTTTCATTCTCTCTCTATCTCCCTCTCTTTCTGTATCATCCTATATGTCACTGTATCTCATTTCTAAATAATTTACATTATATGAAATATGCTAAATAATAACAAATATAACTATATTAAATATTATATATTATATTTAAAATAAATATTTAATATAAATAAATGATTTTATAATATAATATTATATCAATTGAGACACAAATTCATAATTGTTAGCTTTTCACTATGGCTTCTTAGAATTTATGTGTTTCTTTTGTGTGTATAACTTTAAGAGGAGGGTATTTGTACATTTCCTTTGGATTCATATGTTTTGGAGTAGATTCTTAGCTCCATGTTTTTCAAAGAGTGGAAATCAATATTGAAATTTTAATTGTATAGTGAAATCATTATTCTTCTCTAAATAGTGTCATTTTGAAAAGTGTAAGGAAGGTGGAGACCACATTGCATTATACGGTTGACCATGCTTGTTTTCTAGTGTATTTATCTAGTTGCCTCCATTGTTTTGAGAGTGTTTTAAACTATAATTGATATCCTCTAAGTAATTTTAGCATGTAGGAAAATTTTTTATGCAAACAATATTGACTCATTTTTATTTTAAATGATGAAATGCATCCAATTAGTTAGGATGACTAATCTCTTTCTCTATTCGTCTCTACAATATCCTTCCCCCTGTGTGTGTGTGTGTTCATCTATCTCTCTGCATATCCCCTTCTCTCTTCCTCCACCTGTCTTTCTCTCTTCCTCTCTCTTTCATTCTCTCTATCTCTCTCTCTCTCTCTCTCTCTCTCTCTCTATGTATCCCTTTATCTCTTTGTCTCTCCCCTTCTCTCTTCCTTTACCTCTCTTTCATTCTCTCTATCTCTGTCTCTCTTCCTCTATCCTCCTCCATGTCTTTATCTCACTTCCTCTCTCCCTTCATCTTTCTATATCTCTCTATCTCTAGCCTCCTCTATGTCTCTCTATCTCACTTTTACATAATTTACATTATATATAATATGCCCCATAACAACAAATACAACTATATTTGATTATATAATTTTATTTGATTCATAAGAAAGCTTTATATTAATTGAAATTACAAGATTACACAAAGATGCATCTATCAATACTAGTCATTATACTTCAACATTACAAAAAATCATCTATCGATGCCAGGACTCATTTTCCTTCGGGATTACAAAAATTTCAAAGACATGTGTTCTTGCAATGCCTTGCAGCTAAACCATTACTGATTATGACATGGATGGGTATACCAGTCCTCCACAAAATTTAGCTAGCCAAACCATACTCCAAACGAGCAAGCCAAGAAGAAGCGAGACCAAAGCAAATTTAACTAAAATAGTGTAACCACTGAGCATTAATCAAACCTATCCAAGATAGTTAGAAGGAAATCCATGAAGTCTTGCATCCACCCCCATCCTTTATAGGACTCCAGGTTTAGAAAAAAATTGAGAACTGAGCTCCACGTTCTACCATAATTCTGTGCCTTGCCAAATTAGCTCCTTTGATGTCGAATAAAAAGGGAAATCTTTTGAATCTTTCCCCCAAAACCACAAGCAGTGGAAAATCGCTAGGGTGAGGCATCCCTTCACCCAAACACGTCAAGACCAATATGTCCTAGATATTGGACATGAATTCTACCTTGACCACCAACGGTGCCATTGCAAAGATAACACCTTTGGGGATTTGGAGATCTAACAAAGAGGCAACAAAGTGAGATGCCAAGTCTAAATTCACCCAAAATCTTTTGCTACCCAAAATAAATATGATTAAAATATAAATAAATATTTAATGTAATTAAATAATTTTATAATATAATAGTATGTTTAAATATATTAAATAATTTACATTATATAAAATATACTATACAATAATAAATACAATTATATTAGAGACTATATATTATTTATGAAATAAATATAATTAAGTTGTAAATATTAAATGTCTCTCTCTATTTACCTATCTCTCTATATTATGTCTCTATTTGTATTCATCTATCTCTTTGTCTATCGCCTTCTCTCATCCTCTACCTCTCTTTCTCTCTTTCTTTCTCATTCTCTCTCTATCTCCCTCTCTTTCTCTATCCTCCTCTATGTCTCTCTATCTCATTTCTAAATAATTTACATTACATAAAATATGCTAAACAATACCAAATATAACTATATTAATTATTATATATTATATATAAAACAAGTATGATTAAAATATCAATAAATATTTAATATAAATAAATGATTTTATAATATAATATTATACTAAAAGTATACTAAAAAAATTAAATAGAATTATATTAGAGACTATATATTATATATAAAATAAAAATAATTAAATAAGAAATATTAAGTACGTTTACTCTAAATATACCATTTTATATTATATTATACCTATAAATGTATGAATATAACATATTTTATATGTTTTTTATATTAATTAAAAAAGGTATTCAATTTATTTATTTTTAATTCTCATTTGTCAGTGGATCCAAAATACAAAATATAATTTTGAGTAAAACAAAAATTAAATTTATGTTTCAAACTACTACTTAAATAAACAAAGCTAGTTAGTTGGGTAATTTGAATTAGAGCTTTAGTCATCTCACATAAAATATCTGAATTCATCTATATATATTTTGAAATGTGTTTTATTTCTCTCCACTTATGTAGTGCAAGTTACCATCATTTCTACCATTATCATAAACCCCATATTCTAAAGCAACTTGAAGTAGTCTTAGGAAATAATTCCCTCGATGTAAGTGATATATAAACTTTGTAAATTTAAAATAGAGGCATGTGAGATGTAGTTAATAAGATATTTTTAAAAAAGATTTGATGTACTCATTTTTATATTCCAAATGTAATTTTAATTTAAAGAAGAAAATTCATGCATTTATGTTTTTGATTTTACATATCAATGTTTAAGGACTCTTCCTTCAAATAGATAAATTTTAATAATATTATAGTAATTACAATTAAAAAAACATATTTAACATCTAATTATTTTTAAATGTGTTAATATATAAAACAATTGGTGAAAACTCAAAGCAATAATTATATATTATTAATGTAACTTATGCAGAGAGAGGTCACACAAACCTTTAATTTTAATGTGGAGACTTTTCCAGATAAATATCATGGCATTCCTATGTTCAATAGTAGGCATAAAAAGGAAGCTTTGGAAGGATGTTATTTCAAATTTGATTAATAAAATTGGTACATCGAAAGGAAAGGGGTTAACCTTAGCGGGTAGATTGACCATGATTAAAGCAGTACGTTGTCACTAGTTCCAAATTATACGATGTCCATATTAGAAATTCCAAAAGGTATAGTGGCAAAGATAGTAAAAATTTGCTAGAAATTTTGTTGGTAGGGATCCACGAACAAGAAGAAGATACATTTAATCTCATGGGATAAAGTGTGTAAACCAAAATGCTAAGGTAGGGCAGGCATATTGAATCAGAAAATGTAGAATTTGGATTTAGGAGCTAAGCTCACTTGGAGCATGTATAAGAAGCCTCATTCGAAGTGGGCTAGGATAATGCAACATAAATATTTGGACAATTCAGACAAAGAAAGGATCTTTACATTAAGTAATCCTCCAAGGGGTTCGTCAATATGGAACTTCATAATTCAATGCAGGGAAGTTATCCTACCAAACCTATCCTGGATTATTCATAATGGTGCAAAGGCTAATTTTTGGGATGACTCATGGAATGGCTTGCCAAATTGTCAGAGAGAAGTGAACTGAAGGAAGCAAAAGCTTATTTGAAGCTATAACAGGTGACAAAAGTCCAATACTATTGCTATTTGAGTTTGTCTTCCTATCCTCATAAAGTGATTTGGAGAAGTTTGGATGATTACAATTTTCCCTAGCGTTAAAAGGAGATTCTAAAAGAGATTCTTTGTTCTAGAATTATTTTTTTGACAAGGTAGGAAGATGTGCTAATCTAGACTGCGGAAGGGTCTGGCAACTATAAGGTCAAGCAAGGGTATATGACTTTGTCCTTGAAAGATTCTTTAGCATGACCAACACATCTATGTTCGTCAGATGAGGTTCTACCATAGGTAGGTGCCTTCTCCTAGCTGGCATTACGCAAGAGAATCTTAACATGTGATAGACTTAAAAAATGGTCCTTAGGATTAAACTTCAAATTTGTTTTGTGTGGAGAGGTGGAAGAGAGTTTGGAACATCTCCTTTTACATTAAAATTTTAGTGGAAAGTGTTGGAGTTACCTTTTTGGGAAACTTGGTTGGGTAATACCACTTCGGGAGTCATTACTTTAGCTCTTTAACAATTGGCCAATCTTATTTCCAAGAGCTGCTTTTGACTTATTGTAGGTTGTAAGCCTGTCTTTGATTATATGGCACATCTAGAATGAAAAAAACTTTAGAATCTTTAGGAAGAAATCTAAGTCAATTCATTAGGTTTGTATGATGTTGGAAGTAGCAATATCTAAAGTCGTTGAGGAAAAAATTAGTAGAACATGTTGCTCTAATTCAGTTTGGATGAGCTGGGATGATCTGATGGTTATGAATTGGAAGTCTCTTAGCACTAATATTGGTGGTGTTGTTGCTCCAAGTAACGAACAAAGTGTGGATAGAAGTAGTATCAAGTGGTCTCCTTTGATACAACCCTTTGTTAAATTAAATATTGATGGAGCCAGTCGTGGGAATCCAAGACCTTCAAGTACTAGATGCTTCATTAGGAACTTTGAGGGGAAATTGCTAGTGGCTAAATCTACTAAAATCTTGGAAGAGACCAATAATGCAGAAGAAGTATTGGCTCTTCTTCATGGACTTCAATTGTCGATCGAAAATGGATTTAAAACCCTATGGATCAAGGGAGACTTTTTGAATATTATAAGAGTACTAAAAACAAAGAAGGCAGAGAATTGGAAATTAGAGTATATTCTAAGTCAAGTGTGGAAGTTGATGGAAAAATTGGAGTCATACCAGGTTTTGAACAACTATAGAGAAGGAAATAAAGTTGTGAATATTTTAGCAAAAAGAACTATAGATTAATCACAAGAAGATATTATTTATAATCCTTTGTTAGGGAAGATCCTAGAGGATTTGATGAATTATGTTAAGGAAGATTATATACCTTTGGGTCTATAGCCATTTTTCTTCTTTTAGTTTTAATTTATCTCCACTGGTTTTGACTTTTAGACTGGTGTGGTTGTGAGGTGGGGGTGGAGGTTTATGTTATAGGATGGTTGTTTAGTAGGTGGTGATTGGACCCACTGTGGATTGATAGGAAGCATGTTTCCAAGCAACTTTGTAGGATGCAACTTCCTTCCATGTAAGCTACAAAGTCCTTTCTATGGAGGATGCTAATTTTAGTGCCACGTCAGATTCTAGGACGGGACATGGGCCTAGATTGAAAGGTTGTCTTTTGATATGGGTAGATGGTGTATTTATTTTGGATCCATTTAACCATATGGAATGAGAGCCATTAATAGCTCTTGGGCAGTGTGGTAGAGCTCTGTTGATCTAGTGTATCAGGTCACTGATAGTATTGAGCCATTTTTTACGTACTTCAAGTCCACATCATGAGATCGTTGGGCTACTCAGAACATGATGTGTAGAGAGAAGTGGATCTATACACATTTGGCATTTACAATCCATATCAGGTAAGATTTCTTCCCACCTTGTAGCAATATCTAAGACAGCATGACATGATGAAAGCATCGTCAAAATGAGAGGAGGCCAACCAGCTAGAAAGAATAGAAGCAGGGTCAAATTAATCATCAGTGAGTGGCCTTAATAGAAACTATTAGCTTGACCTAAAAAAATGGACACGGGGAGGAGCCCTAGACTCTATTTATTCCTTTATTGTTAAATTGTCTTAACATTCTTTGCAAAATTCTCTTTATTTCATTTTCTTGGTATTTCCAGTTTGCAGGTTTAAGGATGGAACTTGTCACCAAAAGTTGCCTCTTTTTCCCACTGCTATAGTGGGAGCCCAAAATCAATGGGCACATCAAAATTTCTGATTTGTGCCTCATGTTTGAAAGTGACTACACTTTGGTACAATTTGCAGTAAGGAATATATGTGGCCAAAGATGGATCCAGGGTATACAGGATAGGGTGCTGTGATGGTCGGACTTGGTGTCAAATCTTTTCTCCAACATAATGGAGATAGTCCAGAATGGCCACTATGTTCATGCAATTGCTATGGGGTTGGTCGATGGCCAACTTTACAACTTGGAGAGGTGGAATGTGGCTTGGTTGGTGTATGACCTAAACAATGGTGAGGCATTGATTGGTAGCTTTTTTCCCATAGAAATGCTGAGAACATCTCAGCCTGCCAAGTGCGTTTACAAGGCTATGTAGTAAGGGTTGGTATGTAGATGTATGGAAGGTTTAGACTAGGACTTGAAGGACCACACCCACAACTTTCCCAGCCATATGCTAACTAGGTGTCAGGAGGTCTTCACAGCCATCAAGTTTCTGTGAGTCCATGACCCTGACTAGGCTCCACATCTACCGAAGGAAATTACTGAAGGTGAGGAATAGGAAGAGGAAGTGGTCTCCCTATCCATTGATCAAACCCCTAACATCACTTCCAGAGGTTAGGGTGGCCAGTTGAGAGTGCATAGTGGTGCTGATGAGAGTGCAGTGACATTGAGGGTGGATTAATGATGGGTCCTCTTTGATGACTATGTTATGGTTTCTATCTTGTCTTGTCTATGGTTGGTTTTAGGTTCTTCATGTTGTTGGTCATTCAATGGTGTAGGGTTACATTTTTTTGGTCTGGTGTTTTTGGCCTCTCACATGCCCTTTTAAATTTTTTGTAATTTTGGCTTGTCGTAATATAAGGCTTATTATGTAACTTTTTCATATTTTGATTAATACATGTCTGGTGGTCTCCACCTTTTTCTTTTAAGAAAAAAAAAAAAAAAAAACCCTATGGTCTAAATTAATTATCTTACCATATAATTATTAATATGATATAATAATTGTGGGTGGAAGGGTGGGAGTCCTTCCACACAACCGGTGTGGAAGGACCAGGGTCTTGGTTTGGTCTGCTAGCTAGGCTGGCTTGGTGGCAGCTTTGGAGGATCATGGACTCTGCCTAGGTGGAAAGTGACTTGGAAGGAAGGGACTTGATGGGACAAGGGTGACAGAATTGCTATGAAGAGTGTGTCATCACTGCAAGGAGAGCTAATGTAATATGGTCTTGGCTTGTATAAATATCTTAGTGTATCATCATTGCTAGGAGTGTTTCCTTCATTTCAACAATCATCCCCAAATGTGCTTCATATGGAAGATTTGAGAAGACATCATTGTTTTTAATAGAGAAGCCTAATGTAGGGGATTTCACTCATTTTAGTGTCTTTCAATGGTGGGTGGGTCTAGTTCTATCATGAAGATATCAACAAAAGGTCTGGTCTGCTTGGGAATGGATACACCCATTCAAGTAGAAAGTGTAGTTAGACAACTTGCCTTTAAGGGTCCGGTGACTGATCATAGACTCGAGAGGATTTTGCGCTTAAATAATGATCTCATTTTGTTGGCTATGAAGGTCATTATGGGTAAAAAGTTTTTGGAGGAGGGTGAATTCTTTAGAGTTGACACCTCCATTGTGTCCTGGTTCTTAGCATCTTTATTGGATGCAGGCATTTCGAAGGAGAGAACTATCCTCTTAGTTAGGCAAATTTTCATCAGCAATTTGCTTATTGGAGTGGCATATATTGTCAAGGCAGCCGAGCCAGAAGTTGGAATTCCTAGGCCTATGGATTTTAATTTGTTAGAGGTTAGTGAGGTAGTGTTCCATTATTTTCCCTTTCTTCTTGACCCTAAAGGATGGCCACTAATTCTGTACAGAGAACAAGTTGTGGTGGGGGTGGATTTTCTAATGAAGCTGTTATAGATTGAACCACATAGTGGCTCCTTCGACTAGATAGAAGACTTCAGGGTAAGGGTAGTAAATCTTGGTTTTGATTAGTAGCTATGCTTGATGTAGTCAGATGTAATTTTCTCTGCTTTGGTTTCAATTCGGCGGGTGCATAGGGTTAAATGTCAGTGTAGGGTTTTGTTCTCTCCCTAGTAGCTATACAATTTTCGATGGCTGATAGGCCAAATTTTGGCACTGTATCCCTAGGTAGTTGGCAGGCCTTGCATGGCCAATTTTCATCATAATGGTGACCCTGCAAGGTCAAGAAGATTCCAGTATAGAAAGAATAGGAGATAACTGCAAGCAATATGCAGTCAGATATGTAATTCTCTTTTTTCAAATCAATATAAACTATACTCTTATGAAGCAAAAAAAATGATATAATAACAATGCTTTTGAAATAAAATTAAAGTTAAAATTTTAATTATTTTTTAAATTAATGCATATTATCCTTTTATATAATTTTAAACTATATTAAAAAATTAATATTATCTTTTAATATATATTTTTTCTAGCATTTATAAATTGTGAGCGCCTCTTGTTTTCCTAGAAGTTGGGATCATAATATTTTTATTTTTTAAATGATAGATTTTTTTTAAAACGGAAAGGTGAAAAAGCACCTATACCAAATTAGATTATCAAAAGTTTAGAAGTCATACAAAAAGGAACCAAGAATGCTACATCTAGTTTAAGTATGATCAAAACATACAAATCATTTACATAAATAGAGAAGCAAAAGAAACATACGTAATAAGATGAAATACAAACATTAAAAGAAAACATGTTTCTCTTCTATTTAGAATTAGAGTCATGGTGTTCCTCTGGGAGTGGCATGGAAAAGGGGAGGGCGAATGGATGAGTCCCTGGAGCCCTTGGAGGACTAGGTACCATATTAGGTGCATGTAATCGTAGAAACTAGACATCTTGAAAGACCTCTTTGGATATTAATTTATAAAATATAACATATTGGTGTGTATACAACACAAACAATTTAAAGATAGAAAAGGTAAATATTTATCTTCTAGTTGCATAAATTGGCTTGAATTTTTTGTCAATAATATTATTTGGGGTATGTATATGTACTCCACACTATATGAAATGCACTCTAAAGCTTGCTAGAATGCCTTCCACATAGAAACATTAAATTTGCAACAAACTATAAAGTAATATTTATCTGGACCCACTCGGATAGTAGAGAGTCATATCATAATAAGTCTATGGGTACTTCAAATCTTAAAAGATAATTCATCTCTTTGCAATATTAATACAAAGGGAGTCCCTCCGCCAGAACAAAACTCACAAAAACACAGAATTGTACAGACCAAAATATTGTTTATTCAAATTGAAATTTCAACTTCACATTTGATTGCAAAATACATGATCTTATTTGAATAAATACATAAAACAAATCTACATTACATGATTTATAAAACTTGGCTCTCAATAGGTATCCTCTCCACAAAGTCTCACATAAGAAATCTCTAATTTGCACTCTGCACAATCATATACAACCTGCATCTCTCACACAACTCTCTTTAAGCCCCTCACATAGACTGAGATCCCTCCTCAAATTTTGCCTGAGAAATCTACCTCCTTTGTGCAAAAATATTGCTTTTTAACATGCTATCTGCAATCTTTTGGCTTTTCATTTTCTTTACAAATGTGTTATTTGTGGAGCCTCAAAAGAAGTAGTTCATCTTCATTAATTTTCCTGCTATTATAATTTAAAATTTGCAATAATTCAAATGCCTAGTGGTCCACCCATTTTCCTCTCCTTTTCCCATGCTGGGTTTTTCCTCTTCAAAAAAATACATATTAAATAATTTATGGTGCCAAACTTGCATTGCATTTCCTCCAAAGCATTGAAATTTTCCTTCCATTGTCTTTATCTCTTCACAAAAGGAGGCATTTCATTTTTTCTTTCTTTATTTTTAAGTTAAAAAAACTGCACCTTTTCTTCTTAGAATAATAATAATGTTTGTTTTCTAATTAAAATATGGAATAGTTAAATTTGGCCTTTATTCCTATATGCTACACTCATTAGTGATTTTCTTGTTTTTCTAGCTACACAGAGGATTCACAAGTAGAATAAAAGATTTTTTGCTTCCTCCCTATTATTATTTTTAAATGTATTAATGGACCAATATCAAAAAATTAAAACTCCATGAATAGTACCTCTACAATTCAACCAAACTAAATTGTATTTTACTATTGCTTTGGGGTGTGGAATCAGGTGTCAACAAGGGAAAAATTCAAACTTCTCTGAATTGAACAAAAATTGGTGAGTAGGCTCAGAATGATGTCCCAAGGTTCCCTACAAAATTATTTAGCTCTAGCTTTCAAGAATTGTGAATTTTTAAACTTTTCGTAAACTCGTCAGCATAAATTACTGCCATTAAATTCTCTCAAACGATGAGGAATTTTGCACTGATTCCTTTTAAAAATTAGTTAAAATGAATTAAAAAATATTCTCTTACAATAGTTTATTACCAGCTCTTATGGAGCTCTGGAAACAATTATTCCCGTAAAACTGCCATGTGATGTGCTGGGAGTGAAATTGTAACTTTGCAATTTTGACTATGCCAATCACATCCAATGTAGAGAATTTCCATTAGAACGCAAACAAAATATAAAAATAAAATAAATTAAACCTGTACCTTTTTTGGTTGATGTTGATTGCTTATTCGCCCGAGATGTTCCTGCATCAAATATTTTCCTAAATTAGTGTCAATTTACATGCATTTATCTTTTCTTTATAATAATTCTGATTTCATTATGAGTGCTAAGACTTGACTTGGTTTATAAAATATTGAAAGTTAATTTAACTTTTGAACTTTTTAAATAATTATGAATTGACTAAGTGATAGAGAAAAATGACAAAAACTCACATCCCAAGCACCTTCTCACACCACACAACTTTCCTTAACCTAACAATAATGAATGTTTGTTTGAAGTGAAATTCCATTTCAAAACGTGTATGAAGAGATGTTTATAAATATGATAATTCATAGGTGGAGAACATCATCAATTGATTACGGTCTTTGATAAGTGCGTGAAAACCTAACAATTGTTAATCTTCTAGTTATTAGATGACGGAAAATATGGCCGAGAGGTTGACAATTTAGTGAGAGCAAAATATCGGCTAATTAATTATATTCATAAGATACAAATCATGAACAACTATTAAATTTGACTTAATACCAGAGTAAGGTTGGAGCCTCTCACAAAGAAGTAGTGAAACCTTAGTAAACACCATAATTTTATTTATTTTTTAATGTAATGGAATTACATTTATAAAATAATTGAAAATATTAATTAATAATGTTAATAATAAATAATATAGTTTATAAATTATGTAGTTTATAGGAAGTTAAACCCTTCCCTCGTCTTAATAAATTTATTGTTATATAATTATAAAAAATTGAACACTTCCCTTGGAATAATAAATATACATGATGCCATGCAACCTCTACAATAAAAACATCATAGATGGGTATGCTAGATAACTTCTATAGTAAACACCAATTTTTTTTTTCTTATCATAATGTTTATTGGTTTTCATCATGATGTTGTACAATGTCAAATGATAACCATGTTGCATATCTATGCAGTAATGAATATTTGAGATTTTCATTTGATTTGTTAACAATGTCCGGGAGGCTGCCAATTTAGCAGGAGCAAAAGCTCTGACATATAAGCCTATCGGCTAAATTAAGCCATCCTTAATGTTTGTTACACATCCATTTTAAGGCTTTGAATATTTTAATAAACCATCTACGTTGGGTGGAAAGGGGGTCAAAACAAAAGGAAGATAGAAATCTAAATTGATATTAATGTCAAAAATAATATAATTTAATTCATTTTGACATAGGAAAGTCCATTCCATTTGGAGGAATTACATTATGATCCAATTCAAGGAATAAGCTTTTTTTTTTTATACATAAATTAACATAAAATATTTTAAGAATAAAAGTTAGGGTAAAACTTTTTGGAACATCCTGATTTTTGCAGAAATCACATATTTTTATAAAATATAATGATTTAAGCCTTGAAAGGTTCCATTTAAAAGATTGTAATTGAATAGAGTTTGATCAAATCCCCTTAGATCAAACCCCCTTCAATAGAACCCCGCTAGTTTTAAACCATACCTGTCATGGAGTCTCCTCTACACCTATCAAAATGTAGATAAAAAACCACTTTTGATTTACCTTTTGGCGGATCAAATTAATTCATTTATAATTTTATGTTTTGTATGTAGTCCTTATTATAAGCTTCCCGAAAAGGATAATTTTAAATATATTTAATTTGATTATTATATTCATTTTTTATTTCTTATGAATGTAGGTTTTTTAATAAAAATCAAGGTCTTTGTTTCATACATACGAAAAAATAAGAAAATATAGAAAAATAATTCTAAAATATATGTGTCCTCTAAGTATTGGTGTCCTTATTCCAACAAAAAAAAATGAATTCTGATACATACAAAAAAAATTATGCTTTACACAATACACCTATGTCTAAATTGTAATTGGTTTGATTTCAAAAGTTAATTAAAAGAAAACTATTCAATAAAACATTATGAAACCAAATGCATACTGTAGATATCATAGTTAAAAATCTAAATTAAAAAAAAAAAATTATCCTTCATAGACAAAAAGTTACGTTTTACACAGTACACGTCACTCTTTAAAAATGTTTTTTACTGTTAGAAACTAGTTATTGAAGGAGATGGAAAAGGAAATATAATTTGATTCCAAAAAATTTTAAAAATATATATTTAGAATCTACAGACAAAATGTGACAAGTCATTAGTTTACATCTTCTTCAGATTCCTCATGGTTTAGCAACTATAGGTCTTCAAAAGTGAAGATTTTTTTCAAAATGTTCATTTCAATGTCAACTTTGGCCAAAAAGTGTAACCCACTATTAAGTAAGTAGGAAACAAGGGTTTTGATCCATTTACAATAACTGCCCTGAAGGAAAAGAAAAATAGGCCCAACCTAGCCAATACAAAATTTTAAAACACAGAAATAGTAAAAACAACTTACACAATACCAGATCCCAAACAAGCAATCTATACCCCTTGACCCGAGGGAGAAAGACAAACACATGTTTCGAAAGACCTTTCTTCCTTCTTTCGACAATGGTCTAAGACACCTTGTTATTTGCATCCACTAAAATAGGAGGGAGGAGCCCTCTTTAAGGTCCCAATGGGGGACAGCACATGAGAAGAGAAATGCTTGGTCGGGGAAGCCAACCGCTAAGAAGTTGCTAAGCAAAGAGGAGGAGGTACACAAGTGTCATCCATAGACCCAATGGTGGGATCTGGGGGGAGGAGGAGAAGTAATAGGTGACACACGTAGAACATAATCTACCTTATCATCAACAATAAGAGGTATAAAAGCCTCTAAATGAGAACCATCCTCAACCATCTACAATAAGATGTTTCTCAAGAGCATTCTTCCACTAGGAGGAAGATCATTAGACCTTTGAGCAAGGGTAGTCTTAAGCTAGATGCCTTATAAAAAAACACTACCTACATAGAAAAGGAATACCCTCATAAGAAAAAATCTAATTCCATGAATGATCAACAACTTGTAATACAACCTCCACTAGGAGAGGCTTAGACAAATCCAACTCCAAAAGGATATGAGCATACATGGTATGAGAAAACAAAGTGATGACTTGATCCATCATAATAAAACTTCCCAAAGAGTTACCAATGCCAATATAACAAGATTCACATAAAAAATACAAAGGAAGATTCATGAGGTGAATCCAAACTAGTAGCCATTGAAGGATTTAGTAAGGGAGTTAAAAGAGGAAATGCAAGGCTTGAGAAGGAGGGCATGTTGGCTCCAAAATTGAGAGTGAGCATCAAAAACAATATTTTGATAATCAACTAAATCAAAAGCAACCACAAAGAATCCATTTGCACAAGGGTAAATTTCAATTTTCTCGGTCATAATAGGACACCACTACTTAGAGATCTAATGGTTTACATCGCTAAGCAGAGGCCATAATCTATCAAATCTATAGATCAAACCCTTCTAAGAGAAATACTCTACATTTTTAAGACTTCATACCACAAAGCAACCATAAGGGGTTACAGAGCAAGTTGAATTGCAGACCTCCCGATGTTATGAGTAGCAAAAATACTTTCATCACACCTCTGAGGAGGAGAAATACTTGTGTGAGCAATATCTACATAAGAGCCATTATAGGAAGCAATGGACATAGGGGTAACACATTGTTGAAATTAAATATTTAAAACATAAAATATTAAATATAAATACTTAGCTTTCAATTTAATGTAAACTATGATTTTATTTAGTATTTCAGATGGATGTATTAAAATTTATAAATTTTTGTTCTTTTGTCAAGATTATTTTGTTGGAATAGCCAAGGATGTTCTACAACACTTGAATAACTCTTGCAATATGGAAATCAATAATATGAGATAATAATTCAATGATATTGATGAACCTAATTTAGCATAAACTTATATTGATCTCACTTAAATTTACATAAGAATGCCTTATTATATAGGCATGGATGAGGCAATCCACCTTGCATGTGGATTGACAAGTGCTCCATGATGTGACACATGCACATAGACAAGTGTCTTATAGGTGTCAACCTTCGGATTACTTGGAATGTGCAAATCAAAAACCTTGTGTGACAAATGTTTGATGACTACAAAGTGCCTTTTAAGGTGATATGTAAAGTCTTCCAACCTCAAAAGATATGCACACAAGGTTTACCAAACAACTAGGTAACCTCTAACCTCTAAAAGGTTGAACATTTAGTTTGACAAGATGTTGTCTAACCTTATCAACCTAAGTAAACTTAAGCTATAGTGAATAGATAAATTATTCACTCTAACACCCCCCCTTAAGTGATACTTGGGGGGATCACAAAAGTTTAAAAGATACATAAATATGGATCCTGAATACTAGGCCATGTTAGGTACCCATGTACAAAGTTTCTCATAAAGTGGAGTAAAAGAGAAAACCCTGAGGGAACAAAACTCCTCTCCAAAAAGAGAAACAAAATGCATGAAAAGAAAGCAAGTGAAGGAGGACTTATATCATTACCCCCTAGGACAACTTCTATCACATGTGTAAAATAAATTTTCCCAAAATAGGAGATACAAAGAGAGACTTGGAAGCCCCCCATTAGATATGTTGTAGTGCTTGTAGATGCTTAATGAAGTATGCTAAATAGAATCTAAGAATGTTGAGCCAGATTTCTCCTCTTAAGAAGAAATCAAACCATAGAAGTGTGAAAGTAATCTTCCCATCCTTATAGGAACATATAGGAAGAAGTAGGAATGTCTCTAAATTCTGTACATGATAAAAAGACTCAGATGAGGCCCATGATGCCTTAAAAAAATTCTCAAGAATATCCAAGCTAATGCTGTCATGGGACAAATACTAATGGAAGAAATTAGGTATCATAGAAGATTCTGTAATAGGAACCACATGAACCATATATGCATGGTGATAACTAGAACCATAAGAATTTGTACTGTCATTATAGAAGCTAATGTAGGTGAAGGAAGAGAAATCATATCTGAAGAAGACAAGGTTGATGCAACTTCATTGAAGTTGTCATTGAAAAGAAGATTGATGTCCTCAATGTGTGCTTCCATGTCAAAAATGCGGGACTCTACAAATAGACATGAAATGTCATGTAGATATACATCCCAATAAACAATGCTAGGAAGACAAATGTGATCCTACTACAAAGAAGTACTCAAAGATTGCGAAGAAGAAACATTGACATCTGATGAAGTAATAATAGGTAGTGGAGTAATGATAATTTCCTTTATGTCAACTGACACTTTGTATCTGAATCATGATGCGGGATGTGAGTTGTGATCATAGTAGGATCATCTAGGAAAGGAGAAATATTGGAATCTCCACATATGTCCCAAATTTTGATCCATAACACATGTGGACATTCAATATCCATGATGGCATACAAAGCATCATCTGGTAAATGTAAGCTAAGTAATCCAATAATGTGATCACAATTATTAAACCACTTATTCTTCTTAGATTGGTTACCTGGTTTAAGGACAAGTCCATATAGATAGGGCATGAGATTGTGGAACTTGAGATGTTTTAGGATGCCCTCACACCAAGAATTATAATTTCCCAGTTTGAGGTGGATTATAGAAGAGTGAATTTTATATCCCATGATTACAAACAGGTTAATTCATTTAGACAATAGAAATCAACACATTAGGAACCCCCCTAGTTAGGTGATCCTCAAATTTTGGCACTTTATAAATTAATACGATTTACAATAAAAATAGGTCTAGCGTATGGGAAATTTGAAAACATTATCTTTTGCAAAAAATGGTGCTCAATTTCGAGCTACTGATCAAAAGTTATGACAAAAATATTTTCTTGTAAAATAGGCCTATTTTAATACACTTGCACTAAAAAAAGAAAAAAAAATACTTGTGGCGAGAGAAAGCCTAGCCTTCCAATGACTTGTTTGATTTGGAAAAGAGTGAAGATTACAATGGTTTGATATGTAAGGGGGAATTGGCCTCTTGCCACCCTGAGCCTCACTCTCCGTCTTCGACAAGGGAAAATACAAGGGTTAGTACAAACCAATATGCTTTTCAAAGTAAATTTTCCTAAATTTAAAATGTAGAGACCCCCAATTTTTTTTGTTTATTTTATAGTGCTTTGAGCATATCTTAAAGATACTTTTGTAAAAATATAAAATAACAATATGGGTTCCCAAGTTTACAAAGCCAGAAATAGAGCAAATTGAGCAAAATGGAACAAAAAATAGGACACAATATGAGTAGGAGCATCCAAATTGGGAGCTATGGCAGCACCAAGGGTGTAGATGGGTATGCAGGAGGCAGAAAATGTAGGGACATAGGACTTATGTCCTCAATATTCACATGGTAGCATAAATTTATGTCTCCTATGTGAGAGTAGGGTAGCTCAAAGTCCCTCACCATGTTAGAGAAGGATGCGTCCACTCAGCTTGACACCTTTTCCAATGGTTTCGACCTAGAATTGCTTGTGATACTTTTTAAAGACCACTGTAGCCCTTGTAAATGGCTTTGTGAGGTTTAAAGTATGTAAACCATGCCTTTGTAATGTTGTGCGGAGATTTGAATATGGATTCCAGAAATGTCTACAGAAAACCATACCATAGAGGTATACAACCCACCTAATTCCTCAGACAAAATCACCTATCTACCTATGTAGAGTCCAACAGAGGTAGATTGGCTCTCTTGCCACTAATTCCTACAAAAAAAAAAATTTACAATTGACCCAATCATCTTGGAAGAGGCTGAATAGGCCACTTGATATGCCAAAAAATTGACTAAATTGACCAAAAGTTTGACAAAAATGACAAAAAATTGTAGGGGTCAAAGAGACCTCTACAAAAAAATTCAATTTTTTTACAATTTTGATCATGAGATTCATTTTCCCTCCAAGATGAACTAATTTTTGCCTCACCTCCAGATTCTCTCAAAATTACACACTAACACAAGAGACCTTTCTATCAATATCTACCCTCTAATCAAACATTTCTTGTTTTTTGCTCTAGATTGTACTTCTACTATACCTATTGCTACTTGAGAGTTGTGTGTTGCTTGTTCATGAACTTCCAGTAATTTATTACAATAGGCTCATCATACTCTTCTACAACACCTACATATCTTACTACTTGAGATTCCAGAGATGCTCCATAGGAGAGCATCTAATGATTCTTTCTAGCAGTTGTTTTTTCTCCTTTGTACATGAGATTCCAAAGACACTTCATAGAGAACACCAAGAGATTCTTTCTAGTAGGACATCATCTGGACCAATTGGTCAACATTCAAAGAGTTCATCCTCTTTAGGGGGTGCATTCTAGTTCTTTCTTTTCTCTCTTTTGGAGGGTGGTTTTTTCATACAAAGCAATAGAGGCACATATTTGACCTTGTTGGAAGATGTCTTAAACCCCCTCGCCCACCAAACACTATGCAAAGTTTTGTGCCCTACATATAAAGAGGTCCATAGCCCCTATTCTTTGCTCATGGCTTGTTGTCATAAGGAGGGTGTAACCTGTTTTTCATAGGATCTTGTGGCCTCTTTCTAGCAGTTGAAAGAGGTCTGTACAGTCTAGAAAAGCAATGTGTTATCCAACATATTGTTTAGTTAAAGGCTAATGAGAGATGACCAAGACTAAGTGTAGATCAGGTGGGAACAATACGAAGTCATCCTACGAACACTTCAAATACACAAACAAACCCTTAAACCAGGTGAAAATTCACCCAAAAAATAAAAGAATGTAGCCAAAAATCTTCTTTTGACCAACAAATTTTACAAATCCATAGAAAAAATTGCCTGAGATCTAGACAATTTATCCTCTAATTAAACCAAGAATGCAATTATATGCCTACAAATCTTCAATTTGCAAAAACACATTTACATTTTGAAACTAAAGTTTCACAAAATTACATAGCAAAATTAATTTTTTTAAAAAAAATTGCTTTTTCCATTGGCTCATGAGATCGGTTTTGCTCCAAAACACACTAATTTTCTCCTCACCTCTAGATCCCCTCAAAACAAAGAGCATGTCTATAACATGGATCTAATACCATATTGGAATAGACAAGGATATTCTGCAACACTTGAATCACTCTCACAATATGGAAACTAATAATACAAGATAAGAAATCGATGATATTGATGAACCTAATTGAGCATAAACTTATATTGATCTCACTTGATAATCTACATAAGAATGCCTTATTTTATAGGCATGGATGAGGCAATCCACCTTGCATGTGGATTGACAAGCACCCCATGATGTGGCAAATGTTGCAAAAATGTGCCTATGATGTGTTGTCATTGATGTCAACATATCCCTTTGTTAGAAATAGGGGAAATAGTGTAGATTAGTGAAATAGATTGCTCTGGATTTCCAGAGGAATGAAGATCAAAGTACACAGACCATATGACTATGTAGAGGATTGTCTGAAGTGTGTCCAGTTAAGATTTGAGAGGTCCACATGAAGATTTGAAGAAGCTATGGCCATTTGAGTAGAACTGGGTCTTGCAGTGTTCAAAAGAGACAGAGTGACATGAAATTGGTCTAGATTGCTCTGCAATGAAAAATTATGATATGCAGATCTAGAGGCATGTTTGGGAAGTTAGTGTGTATCCTCAACTCAAGTGGTTCATGGTTTGGAGGTCCGCAAGCAATCTTTTTAGTGTGATAATCATGGTAGATAGTGTTCTTGAGGTTCCAGATGAAGATGCAAGTGATTCTAATGTTTCAGAGTAGTGCGGATGATATTGTTGAATTCAATGTTCTTGTGGAGGTCTCTAGATCATGTGCCTACTGTGTTGGAGGTCTGCATTGAGATTTGAGCTTGTGGCTAAATATTTCTTCTTGAGTGTTGTTGTTCATTCTAGTTTTGGCTGACCGGATGCTTTGTGCATGTTGCAGATGATCTAAGAGAGGTCCTATGAAGCGTGGCGTGCTATTTGAGGAAGATTCAAGTCCCAGCTATGTTTGGCTGATAGTATAGTGATCCATATTGAGTCAAGCCGACCTTGATGTTCATTCCAAGGTTGATGAAGTGTATAAATACTTGTGGATGAGTTGTGGAAAGTTGTCATTGTGAGAAAATGATAAAATCCTAAGAAAGGTATGGAGGTAGAGCAGAGAAGAGGAGGAGCAGAGGAACAAGAGCAGTAAGGTATGAAGAGATAGTGAAGAAGTGTTTGGGGGTAGACTAGAAATTTTGTGAGATTTCAATGGGACTGAACCAGGCATGAAGAAGATGCTATTTCTCAGTTCATTTTTTCTATATTAAACATAAAATCCTGTAGGTAGTGAGGCTCTTTGAGAAGTGAGCTCTAGGCAGTGCACCTGAAGGCAAGTGCCTTCCCATTTCTTTTAATTACTTTTAACAAGGTACAAATCTTGTGGGTTAACCCCCACCGTGGTTTTCCCTTAACCGAGTTTCCATGTAAAAAAATTCTGGTGTTATATGTGTTCATTTTGTTTTTGCTCATTTGTTGTTGATTCATGCTTTAATATTTACATCATTAATCTATTTGTAAGTTGTGAAAGAAGATCAAAAGTAGAAAAAGTTAAAATTGTGGGATAACTAATTCACCCCCCCTCTTAGTTGTCTGACCTAATTCCAACAATTGGTATCAGAGCTGGTTCCTTTAAAAGAAGCTTGACTGCTTGAGGAGATCCAAGATGTTGACTTACAAGAAGGACAATCTTAGATTTGATGGAACAAATTACTCCCTTTGGAAGATGTGCATGTAGTGTCATTTGCAATGTATGGGTGATGCCTATTGGTTGATAACTAAGGATGAGTATAAGATTCCAGAAAAAGGCCCTTCAAATATAGACGAACTCAAGGAAGCTAAATACAACATTCGAGCTATAGAATCTTTGTTGAGTGCCCTGACTGACATAGAAATGACAAATGTCCTGGAAATAAAAATTGCTCATAAAATCTAGAAAAAGTTGGAAACTCTGTATGAAGGTGATAAATATGTCAAATGTGCCAAGCTATAGAGCCTAAAGGGTAGATACGAAAGGTTGATGATGAGTGAAGATGAAAACATTACTTCTTACATGCAGAAGGTGAATGAACTTATGAGCGATATTAGGAGAGCTGGTGGAATATTGGAAGAATTAGAGATTTTTGCCAAAGTACTCAGATCCTTACCTGTGGCATACAAGCATAAAGTTGATGCCATTGAAGAGATCAAGACTATGTCAACTGTTACAAGGGATCAATTGGTTGGTAAGCTTTCAGCATTTGAAATGAGTGAGTTTGGTGATTCTCTTCCTAAATATGAAACTGCATTTAAGGCCAGTATTTCTGGAAAGCAAAGATATGATCTAGGTGAAAGCTCTTCAAGAAAGTTAACTAGATATCAGAAGGCAAAGAAGGAACTTGAAGAAGATGAAACTAAGTTTGATGAACTTGAAGCCCTTATTGCCAAAAGATTGCCAAGAGGATCTGGTAAGTATGAAGGAAAGTTGTCTTTCAAACATTTTGCTTGTAATAAGATTGGTCATTTTCCCTCAAGGTGTCCAGAGAGGGTTTCAAAGCCAAACCCTAACAGATCAATGGCTTAGAAGAAATGTTACTACGTCCAAGAAGACAAAGAAGGTGTCATTGATGATGAATCTGATATGGGAAGTAACTCAGGAAATGAATGGGTGTTCATTGCCATCAAAGAAGAAGATCTGGTGTCTACTAAATCTACTAGCTGTGTGAATGTGGAAAGTGCCTTGGCTGCTCAGACTGAAGAAAAGGATGAATGGGTGATTGACAGTGGATGTTCTCATCATATGACTGTTGATAAAAGTAAGTTCATAAGTTTGGAAAGTTATGAAGGTGGAATTGTGAAGTTTGGAGACAATTCAACTAGTAGAATTCATGGCAAAGGATCCATCTCTTTTGATGGTAAGAATAACACTAATGATGTTCTATATGTAGAAGGATTGAAGCATAATCTTCTTAGTGTTGGACAGTTGGTTAACAAAGGGTATGATCTCTGATTCAAGGATGGAAAATGCAAAATCTTAGCAAGCTCTGAAACTGTGATTGCATCAGGTACACAAACTAAAGGTAACATATTTCATTTAAGTGGTACTGGTAAAAGTTGTTTGATTGCTCAAATTGATTAGAGATGGTTATGGCATAGAAGAATGTGTCATGTAAACTTTGATAACATTGTCAAGATAAGTACTACTCAGGCTATGAGAGATCTTCCAAAGCTTATGAAACCTACAAATAGTATGTGCAAGGAATGTTAGTTGGGAAAACAAATCATAATTACATTCAAAAGTAAGGAATAGTCTTCAAGTGGATTAGTGGAACTTGTACACACAAATTTGTGTGGTCCTACCAGAATTAGGATTTTGCAAGGAGACATGTACTTTATGTTGTTGATTGATGACTACTCTTGGATGATGTGAGTCAATTTCTTAAGAGAGAATTCAGGGGCTCTTGATAGATTCAAGGTGTTCAAGGCTATGGTGGAGAATGAGATTGGTGTGAAGATAAAATGTTTGAAATTTGATAGAGGTGAAGAGTCTACCTCTGATGAGTTCAATGCATTTTGTGAAAAGCATGGAATAACAAGACATATATCTACCTCTAGGACTCCTTAGTAGAATGGAGTTGTGGAAAGGAAGAACTGGACTATTCAAGAGGCTGCTAGAACCATGATGATGGAGGCAAATCTACCACATGTCTATTAGAAAGAGGCTGTGAGTACTGTTGTCTACACTCTCAACCGGGTGCAGATCAAAGGTAATACTAGTAAAACACCTTATGAATTATGGTTTGGTAATGCTCCTACTATGAAATACTTTAGAGTTTTTGGTAGTAAATGCTATATCAAAAGAGATGAGGATCTAGGCAAGTTTGATGCAAGAAGTGATGAAGGAATATTTCTGGGTTATTCTAAACATAGCAAGGCACACCAATGCTTTAACAAGAGATTGAAACGAATTGTCGAAAGTATTAATGTCAGAGTTGATGAAAGAAAGGAGAGACCTTCCAGGTCTTGCAGATATGAATCTAATGATGAAAATCTAATTGAAGTCCAAACTCAACCTCAGATCTAGACTAGTCTGGATAACCCAATGACTCAAGAAGTTAGTGAAAATGTTGAGGAACAAGCTCAAGAATCATAAATTCAAGAAGTTCTCAAAACCCCAAGGTATGTAAGGTTGAATCATTCTAAAGATCAAATCATAGGAGACAAGAATAAATGTGTTCAAACTAGAAGAAGAATTGTTGAAGATCAAGTAGAGTATTGTTTAATTTCAAAGATTGAACCAAAATCAATGAATGAAGCTTGTAATGATGAAAATTGGGTAAAAGCAATGGAAGAAGAATTAATGCAAATTGAAAAGAATCATACTTGGGATCTTGTTCCTAGACCTGAAAAAAAAATGTGATTGGAACTAAATGGGTCTTCCAGAATAAACTAAATGAAGATGGTGAAGTTGTGAGAAACAAAGCAAGATTGGTGTGTAAGTGATATTCTTAGGTAGAGAGAATTAATTTTGAAAAAACATTTTCTCCAGTGGCAAGAATTGAAGTAGTCAGATTGTTTCTTGCATTTGCTACTTTCAAAGATTTCAAAGTTTACCAGATGGATGTCAAGTCAGCATTCCTAAATGGAGAGTTAGAGGAAGAAGTCTACATTGAGCAACCGGAAGGATTCTAGTTGTCTAATCAAGGAGATATTGTCTGTAGATTGAGGAAAGCATTGTATGGACTCAAACAAGCCCCAAGAGCCTAGTATGCAAGATTAGATAAGTGTCTTCTAAAGCTAGGATTTAGCAAAAACACAGCTGACATCAATCTTTATTTCAAGATTGATCATGAGAAAATCTTGATTGTTGAGGTATTTGTTGATGATATCATTTTTGGTGGAAATGGAAGCATGTGTAAGAAATTTGTTGATCAGATGTAAAGTGAATTTGAGATGTCCGTGTTTGGTGAAATGAATTTCTTCTTAGGTCTGCAAATCACTTAGTCAAATAAAGGTATCTTCATATCTTAGTCTAAGTATATGTAAGAATTGTTGAAAAAGTTTGGAATGGAAGATTCAAAACCAGTGAGTACACCTATCGTAACTGGATGAAAGTTGAGTAAAGATGATGTTTCCCTGAAGGTTGATTAGAAAAGGTATAGATCAATGATTGGAGGGTTGCTCTATTTGACTCAGACTAGAGTTGATATTATGAATGCAGTTGGACTTGTTGCTAGATTTCAAGTTGATCCTAGAGAATCCCATGTTGTAGCAGTCAAAAGAATTTTTAGATATCTAAGGGGGACGTCTGATTATGGCTTATGGTATCCAAAGGATAATGACTTCACTCTTCATGCATATACAAATGCTGACTAGGCAGGGGATGTGGATGATAGGAAAAGTACTAGTGGTGGGGCATTCTTCTTGGGAAGGAGATTGGTTTCTTGGTTGAGAAAAAAGTAGGAGGCATTATCTCTGTCTACTATAGAGGCAGAGTATATAGCAGCAGCAAGCAATTGTACTCAACTCTTGTGGATGAAGCAAATGTTGAAAGATATTAGAATTGTGTTTGAAGAGCCTATTACAATCTTCTATGATAATTCAAGTGCAATAAACATCTCCAAGAATCCAGTGTTGCATTCAAATACAAAGCACATATCCATCATGTTTCACTTCTTGAGAAAGAAGGTAAATGAGAATGAAGTTAGATTGGAGTTTATTTCTTCAAAGGATTAGATTGCGAATGTATTCACCAAGCCTCTGCCTAAGGATACTTTTGAGTATCTCAGAGGGAAGCTAGGGGTTATTTCCCCTCTTGTCCAGAATTAAGATGCACTAGTGGGCATCATTTTGGTGGAATTCATAGTCATATCTTGTGATCTGGATTGATGTTAAGGAGATACTACTCAGGGGGAGTAGTCAGTATGTAAATTTTGGAGATTAGTCTGAAAAAAAAGGGGGAGAAAAGATTGCAAATATGTGCCCTTTGCCATTGATGTCAAAGGGGGAGAAAATTCATGTGAAAAACTAGTTGTTGATGAAAGGGGGAGGAGTGAAGAAAGTGGTTGCAGAAGTGATAAGAGAAAGGGGGAGAAATCCTTGTCTTGATGATTGAATCTATTTTTCACATCATATGTTTCCATCAATGACAAAGGGGGAGATTGTTGCAAATATGTGCGTATGATGTGTTGTCATTGATGTCACCATATCCCTTTGTCAGAAATAGGGAAAATAGTGCAGATTAGTGAAATAGATTGCTCCGCATTTCTAGAGGAATGAAGATCAAAGTACGCGGACCAATGGCTATGTAGAGGATTGTCTGAAGTAGCTCCAGTTAAGATTTGAGAGGTCTACATGAAGATTTGAAGAAGCTATGGCCATCTGAGTAGAACCGGGTCTTGTAGTGTTCAGAAGAGACAGAGTGATAGGAAATTGGTCTGGATTGCTCCGCAACAAAAAATTATGCTCTACGGATCTAAAGGGATCTTTTGTAAGTCAGTGTGTATCCTCAACTCAAGTGGTTCATGGTTTGGAGGTCCACAAGCAATCTTTTTAGTGTGATAGTCATGGCAGACAATGTTCCTGAGGTTCTAGATGAAGATGCAAGTGATTCTGATGTTTTAGAGTAGTGCGGATGATATTGTTGAATTTAATGTGCTTGTGGAGGTCTTTGAATCATGTGCCTGCTGTGTTGGAGGTCTACATTGAGATTTGAGCTTGTGGTTGAAGATTTCTTCTTAAGTGTTGTTTATTCCAGTTTTGGCTGACTGGATGCTTTGTACATGTTGCAGATGATCTAAGAGAGGTTCTATGAAGCGTGGCATGCTGTTTGAGGAATATTCAAGTCCCAGCTATGTTTGGTTGACAATACAGTGATCAACATTGAGTCAAGATGACCTTGATGTTCATTCTAAGGTTGATGAAGTGTATAAATACTTGTGGATGAGTTGTGGAAAGTTGTCCTTAAATGATAAAATCCTAAGAAAGGTACGAAGCCAAAGAAGAGAAGAGGAGTAGAGGAACAAGAGAAGTAAGGTATGAAGAGATAGTGAAGAAGTGTTTGGGGGTAGAGTAGAAGTTTTGTGAGCTTTTAATGGGACTGAACCAAGCATGAAGAAGATGTTATTTCTTAGTTCATTTTTTCTGTATTAAACATAAAATCCTATAGGAAGTGAGCCTCTTTGAGCAGTGACCTCTGGGTAGTGCGCCCAAAGGTAAGTGTGTCATGCCCGCATTTCCCATGTGGTCACGACACACAACACACGTGTCATGTCCACATTTGACATGTGGTCATGACACGAACTACGAAAAACTTTTCTACCTATCCCTAGGAACTCCTTTGCACGCGTCTATGTGCTCGGTGGAAATACGCAAGGACGTAGACATGTTAATGTAACTATAATGGTGAAGGCCATCTAGGGGGTATGCGACACCAAGTGTGTCACTTCTAGGGTTAGACTGTTTCAAATCTGGACCCTAGTTTCCTAGGTGTGAAGAGGAATCCACCAACATCGAACCTTAATAGAACTAGATCGAAAAGTGATTTAATAATGTGGTAAGATGGCGCATGATTCAAGTGGAAAGATGGAATGAAATAAATAAAATAACGCATAAAATTTACCCTAGGAATCTGGGAAAATTCTGGCAACATAACGTGTTTTTGATAAACGCAAAGTAAAATTTAAAATAAATCACCCTTAGGAAATTAAGTAAAAATTAATAATAAAATTAAATCAACTAAAGAATAAATTCAGAAACGATTTAAAATAAATTAATAAAATAAAGTTAAATGACAAGATGTCAATAAGTCTAAGAAGAAAAAATTGAGTTCATTATTAAATACAATTTGGTAATTATATTTAATTAACCAACTCAAAATTTAATAGAGGGAGGAGGAGGATAAGATGCTCACTCCTGTAAAATAATAATAATAAAATAGTAAAAAAAAATCAACAAATCGATGAGAGAATACTACTAAGGTAAAATTAATTCAAGAAAATTCATCCCAGTTGAATAAAATAAACCCTAAAAAGAAAATATTAAATGCAAATCACAAGATGAAATCAATAGAAACATTAACCCATTCAAAATAAAATTGAAACATTTCAAAAGGATTCCAAGGGTTAAAATTAAAACAATAGAGAAAAATGAGGTTCTCAAATAAAAGGGTAAATTAGAACCTCATCATTTAAAACTCTCTCAAAAAAAATTATCCTCAAAAACAACAAAAAAAAAAGAGTTTTAAAACAATCTAAGATTGTGTTCTATACAAGGGTTGCCCTAATTTCTCTTTACTATACTTCTCCTCATTGTGCCCTAATCCTTTTGTTTTCCTTCTCTTTTGCCTTGTTATGTATTCTTGTTTGCAGGCCTAGGGTTTGTGGAGGCCATGAGTGGCTCTCACAAAGGTTTGCATAATGGGGATCTATTTAAATCTCAAGGCCACTTCTCTTTTTTTCTTTCTTTCTTTTTTTTTGACAGAATGACGTATATTGTATGTGTTTCCTTTTTTGTTTTTGATGTTTCAAACATGTAGGTTCGAATAATGTAGGGCCAACGGTGGCCAATTGGTGGAGACAGAGAGTGTGGTGATGGAGGGTTTGGAGGCCTTTGCAGTGGCGCCGCCGGCATCAACAGTGAGCGGAAGTGTTTGGGGCCACGATAGACGGTGGAAGGTAGCGTAGGGTTTCCGTCTGCATGCGGCGTGAGGTGGGGAGTATGCATGGGGAGGGTGTTGTGTATGGTAGTGGAGGCTGTGAGCAGTGGGGAGCGGGTGGCACGACGCCCAGTGGAGGTGTTGCGGAGGCCACCACCAGTGGAGGGTTTCAAGAGGGTTACGGGGGATGTTGGGGTGTGGGGGAGGCGGTGCCGCCACCCACACCTGCGGGTGTGGGTGGCGGCACCGCCTCCCCCACACCCTATATTCAATTTTTTTTTACATTTAAACTATGCAACTAAATACAGTTCGCCTACTTATAGTCCTTTCTCAACATTTATTCATAAATGTTTTACGATCTTTCAGCATTTAAGATGTGAATATATATATATATGAAAGCATGTATATATATATGTATATATAGATAGGTATATACACTGTTTCAAAAACTTTGTACAGTCCATTAAAAATACTCAGACAAGGTGTATGCATATATATATATAAGTATATATATATTCATTACATGCAATGGTCGATAAGTTTCCTAAAGTAACTTCTAATTTTCTGTATAAATGTACAGCAAAATAAATTAAAAGGATGAACTGAGTAGAACTAAGTATATATTTTTTGTTGACATTTAATTCACTGAATCAAACAAATGCCTCAACATTGACTTTTCTTTTGAAAACTATATGAACAGAATATATAAAAATATGCCTCTCTCTTTTTTTTGTGTTTTTTTTTTTTTTGCAACATAAAACGAAAACTATGATATTCGTATAAATTTCTAACAGTTTTCTCCACATAACAGCAATCAGTATTATAATTTCATAACAACTTCTTTTCTCTTCCAAACAGTAGCTAATAATTTTTTCTTCTAAAACAACAGTAATTAAAATATCCTTCAAGTAATATACAGATAGCTGTTCTAAACTTTCTCTTGTTTGATAGTATTAGTATTTAGTAAATAACACTCCTATTCTTTTTTTTTTTACTGCATTAATCAAATAGAGGATACATTTATTTTCTTTTATTCACAACAAGAGCTAAAACAACAACATCATAACATATGCATACTTCTCTTTTTGTTTGTTTGGAAACAATAGTGACAATAGATGTAAATACAACTTCTCAAATATTTCACAATTTTCATAGCTTCACAAAAAAAATAGTAAGTGAACAACAATACATAAAATAACTAACTATTTACATTCTATTAACCAACACAGCCAACTCCATGGCTTGAACCATAGCAACTTTTGCCAATTAAAATATAATGAGGCCCAAATGTGTCATGCCCACATTTCCCATGCGGTCACAACATGCATCACACATGTCATGTCCACATGCGCCATGTGGTCATGACACGAAATACCAAAAAAAATTCTACGCTTCCCTAGAAACCCCCTCGCATGCATAGGCATGCTCATGCAGCGTACGCTTAAGGAGAAAGCAATACAGTTGTCGGCGGGGTACCAAGTACATGTGCACACACCCTACGCAAGGAAATGCGTGGTTTCCTGACTTAGGTTAATCTCAGGAATTATATTTGAACAACAGTTGTTTTAGGTGATAGATCATTTTTCAACAAAGCACGATCATCTAATTCTTCTTTCCATTTTCTGAATTTAATATTAATTTCTCCTCCTTCAGACTTAGCATATTCAACCAAGCCCGTTCATTTTCCTTCTCTTCCTTTTTTTGGAATTTAATTTTGATTGTATTTCTATCACGTTCATTTTACCATATCTCTGAAATTTAATTTTGATTGTATTTTTATCTCATTCTCCTTCTCGTTGTGCAAGATCTTCTTATGTTATCCTATTTTTTTCCTTTACATTCTTTATCAAACAGCGTTAACACTGTATCCTTTACATTATTCCTAAATTTCTTGGTAAACCAGATCACTTAAACAAGGTTGGCTAACTTCACTAGACTCAGTCCCCCTAGGGTTCCACTCTAGGTTTTAGTTCAACGTTTGAATTAATTTTAATAATCAACCTGTTCCTAAATAGGATTAACGGTAGGTTAAACTTACTTAGTTCTCTTAGCCCTGTTCGGAAATGCCGCGTATTTTCTCCTCTTTGTTTTCCAAGGTTAGCTGTTCTTTCTCTTTCTCTCTCTTTTTTTTAAATGAATTATTGGATAGTAGTCTGTTTTAACAAATTATATATATTTATATATTTATTTTATATATATTCTATACTTTTTTTTACAGTTAAGGAACTTATTAATGAAATTGTGAGTTAAAGTGAACTGAGATAATGGTGGTATAAATACATATATATATATATATATATATTTAAATTAAATTTATAAGGAGAAATATAATTATAATTTAAAAAGAGCATAGGTAAATATATTTTAATTTTAAGGAAGAGTTTCTCAGAAGTTTCAACAATTATCCCAAATTAAATGATAGGAAAATGAAAAGAAAAAATATGATCCTTTCATTTACAAAGGACACTAAAAATAAATGCAAACAAGCCATCACAGGCATTCCATGAGCGGCCATTCTTAAAACTCAACTGTAGATTTAGAATGTCATGCCCACATTTCCCATACGGTCACAACACACATCACATGTGTCATGTCCACATGCGCCATGTGGTCATGATACGAAATACCAAAATTTTTTCTACGCTTCCCTAGAAACCCCCTCGCACGTGTAGGCGTGCTCATGTGGCGTACGCTTAAGGCGAAAGTAATACAGTTGTCAGTAGGGTACCAAGTACATGTGCGCACACCCTATGCAAGGAAACACATGGTTTCCTAACTTAGGTTAATCTCATGAATTACATTTAAACAATAGTTGTTTTAGGTGATAGATCATTTCTCAACAAAGCACGATCATCTGATTCTTCTTTCTATTTTCTAGAATTTAATATTAATTTCTCCTCCTTTAGACTTAGCATTTTCAACCAAGCCCGTTCATTTGCCCTCTATTCCTTTTCTTGGAATTTAATTTTGATTGTATTTCTATCACGTTCATTTTACCGTATCTTTGAAATTTAATTTTGATTGTATTTCTATCTCATTCTCCTTCCCATTGTGCAAGATCTTCTTATATTATCCTGTTTATTTTTCTTTACATTCTTTATCAAACAGTGTTAACACTATATCCTTTACATTATTACTAAATTTCTTGGTAAACCAGATCACTTAAACAGGGTTGGCTAACTTCACTAGACTCAGTCCCCCTAGGGTTCTGCTCTAGGTTTTAGTTCAATGTTTGAATTAATTTTAATAATCAACCTATTCCTAAATAGGATTAATGGTAGGTTAAACTTAGTTCTCTTAGCCCTATTCAGAAATATCGTGCATTTTCTCCTCTTCGTTTTCCAAGGTTAGCTCTTCTTTCTCTTTCTCTATTTTTTTTATTGGATGTTTATTTTCTAAATCTATAGTTGAGTTTTAGGAATGGCCACTCATGGAATGCCTGTGATGGCTTGTTTGCATTTATTTTTAGTGTCCTTTGTAAATGAAAGGATCATATTTTCCTCTTCATTTTCCTGTCATTTAATTTGGGATAATTGTTGAAACTTCTGAGAAATTCTTCCTTAAAATTAAAATATATTTACCTATGCTCTTTTTAAATTATAATTGTATAAACAATGTATTTCTGAATTGCAACTCTGAGTTTAAACATCTATTCAATTCGTATTATACATTATGCATAAATAAATCCCACTTTCCTCGATTAAAATTTCTATTTCAAGTTGAATGTTTTAAACTACATATAGTAAGCATTTAATTACTTGTGGTAATTTAAAAAAATAATAATACTGCAATCCCAAATTTCATTTCTTTCATGGTAGCAAAATTACGACTTGGCTTATAACAAAATTTAAAATTAATATTTCTACTAAGCTTACACAGAAATAATACTTTTACAAATTTAATTAAAACATCAACTAACTCTCAACTTTGCATGTAGGAGAAGAAGGAACTAGACAATTTTAATATCCTTTTAAAAACAAATTTTCTTTTCCTCTTCTCATTTCTAAATGGTAAAACTTAATGAACAAGAAAATTACAACTATTAACCCAAGAATAGGGGATTTCCTCACAACTCCAAAAATAACAATTTATACAACAATAGGGAGATAATTTTCTCCTTTTGGAAAATCAACAAGGAAGGAGCTATTAAAAGATCAGGCTCTCCTTAAGACTTAAAAAAAATAAAATATTTTTAAGATCCAATAATCTTCTTCAAGCTTCACAATAAGCTCCCAGAAAACCTGCATATCACACAAGGGAAGAAACACCACACAAGCTGCTTTCCTCCCTACCGTAGACCCACAAGAGGGTCACCCCCGAGCTAGGGATATCATCCACACACCTAGGGTATTCCAAAATTCTACTTCACAACAAGGTAGAAAAAATACACTAAAACACACATACACCCATGGATATTACACAACACAAAAACTCAACCACAGTGAGTTTAACAAGGGGTAGGAGAGTGGACACACTCAACTGTAGAGTGTCACCCTTCAATTAAAATTTTAACACAGTTTCCTTCTCATGGCCTCAAGTCAACTTGCCAACAAAGATTCCAAGGAGTTCATATTTTGACTCTCAAGCCAAATAACGCAATTTTCTCAATGTCACACAAATGCCCTCAAGGCTTACAACATCCCAAAAGAAACAAGGCATGCACTCGAGGAGGATCACTCCTCCCCTACCCCAGACTTGATGAGCATTTCTCCCAAGTGGATGAAGCTCTGTCAACACCCAAATAAATTTTCCCACAATTACAAAATTTACAACACAACAAATCAAATTTTATTTCACAAATCTATTATGCAAGAAACAAAACATACAAAGAAAAGGCCTTGCATACCAACCTTAACAAGCCCTTTAATGGAAGTAGTTGATGAAGAGATCCACTCCCGTTTCCTCTCCAATTCCCTTATCCTCAAGTGGGATTAAAAAAATAACCCCACTCTTTTTTCCACTATCCCAAGTGAGATTAAAAAAATAACCCCACTCATGAAGGACCACACCACTTCATGGGGACTCTCACCAAAAGTGAGGGAACAAGAAGACAAGTCCCTCCATTATTGGTGGACAATGGAATTATTTCAAGCCTTGGAAATTGAAAAAGGGATAGGCTTGAGTGTTGGTACCACTCATCTTATCCGTTCCTTACCTCTAAATTCATCACTTAACTTCACTGTGAAGTTAAGGTGACGATACGGAGGTTACCCAAGGGTTACCCTAGTAAAAAGTGACCCTAGACCCATGGGGTATAACCCAGGGTCAAGTTAAGACACAAGAAAAGGGTCTCAAATTTTAAAATTCAAAAATAAGATAAAATTCAAAAATAATTCTTACAACACATACCATAATTCAAATTTACAAGAGGGTAGACCTAACCCATTCAACCTCATGCAAGACAATATTACAACATTAAATCAAACATAGAATTGATCTCGGTTCCTCATAGAACCAGATCGGCTTCACAGGGGATTACAACATATGGTGCAGAATGATCTCCAGTATCTATAGTTTTGTTAGAAATACCTACACACTCAATCTCAAGGTTAATTCCACATATACATATCATAACTGAATCAAATTTAATACATGCATTTCTAAAGCATACCATAGTTCTTATAAACTTAATGAAATCATATGACAATTTTCTTTCTAACATCACCCATTTAGTTTCCCTGTAATGTAAACATTAATCGGACATCACCCAATTAGATTTTCCTATAAAATAAACATCAAACTAACATCACACAATTAGTTTTCCTATAATAAAAATATTAATCAGACATCACCCAATTAGTTTTTCCTTTAACATAATAAGGTTTAATAGTTTAAAAATCTAGGATCAATAGTCCCACAAATGTAAAAGTATCAACAACAGTAAGGTATTTAGTCACATGTATAGAAATGAAAACGTGTAGGCCTCACATCCTCCCCCCTAAGACTGTACTTCCTCTTGAAAGTCATTAAAGAGGTGAGGATACAGAGTCCTCAGTCTCACTGCATCCTCCCATGTCACAGTGACCTCATCACACATGTCCCACTGGACCTTAACCTGGTCTAGCTCTCGACCTCAAAAGCCCAGCGTCTGACGAGCCAATATGTGAATTGGCTCCAATGCCAGTTGTCCGTCTGCCTCTACCTGAAGAGCACTCCAATCCAATACGTGAGATAAGTTAGAGATATAACGACATAAAACTAAAACATGAAAAATATCGTGGATACACGACAGGCTAGGTGGTAAGGCTAGACGATAGGCTATAGGTCCTATTCGCTCCAAAATCTCAAAAGGTCCTACAAACTGAGGTGCGAGTTTAGAGCCCTTTTGGTAACGGATTGGACTATTGTGTGGTCACACTCTCAAAAATACCTTGTCACCTAGTGAGAAGCTCCTATTAGTTCTCTTTGCATTGGCATACTTCTTCTATCTATCCTATGCCTCCTGAAGTCTTTGTTTAATCAGTGGAATCTATTGCTCCATCCCCTGAACTAGTTCTAGACCAATGGCGACCCTGTCCTCTATCCAATCCCAACTCAATGGTGTCCTACACGATTTGCCATATAAAGCCTGGAAAGGAGGCATACCCATTGAGCTGTGATGCCCATTATTGTAGGCAAACTCAACCAGATACAGATATTCCACCCATCTAGACTGATGGTCCATAACATACATACGAAGCATATATTCTCACACCTAATTAACTCTCTCTGTTTGTCCATCAGTCTCCAGATGGTATGCTAAACTGAAGTTGAGCTGTGTGCCCAACGCATGATGTAAGGCTCTCCAAAATGATGAAGTGAATACAGAGTCTCTATAGGTAATGATGCAGCAAGGTACTCCATGAAGCCTAACAATCTGATCTAAGAACACTCTCACCACTGATGGTGCATTGTACGTCATGCGTACAGGTGAGAAATGTGCCACCTTGGTCAACTTGTCAACTATCACTATGATGGCATCATGACGGCGTGATGACATAGGTAGACCAAAGATAAAGTCCATGGAAATGGTGTCCCATTTCCACTCAGGTATCTCGTGAGGGTACAATAGTCCTACTGGATGCTGATGCTCGGCCTTGACCCTCTGACACTCAAGGCAATGAGCAACATATTCTGCAATGTTTCGTCTCATCCCAGCCCAATCATATAACTATCGCAAATTGGCATGCATCTTCTTCACTCCTGGATGTGCTACATAAGGTGCTCTATGAGCCTCTAAAAGAATCACTGTACGCAGGTCACCTACATGGGGTACATAGATGCACTACCGATGTCTAAGTAAACCATCAGACTCAAGGGAATATCCTGTGAATTTGCCCTTAAGGGCCCCCTGATTCTAAATTTATTACCGCACCTCAAGAAACCACTTGTCCTTCGGCAGATGCTGTAAGATGCAGTCTCTCAAGTTCACCTTCAATGTCAAGGTCAGGATCTTGTGGCACCTCTAACTTTAAGTGTCAGCAACCATGTTTTCCTTCGCTTTGATGTAGTGGACATCAAAGTCGTACTCACATAAGAACTCCATCCAATGCCGTTGGCGAGCGTTCAGATTTAGCTGTGTAAAAATGTACTGTAAGGTTTGGTGATCTGAATGGAGCTTAAAGTGTTGACCTAAGAGGAAAGTCTCCAACGAACAAGAGCATGAATAACTACTGCAAGCTCTAAATCATGAGGGGTAGTTTAGTCAATGTGTCTTTTTCTTGTGCGATTTGTATGCAATCGCTCTACCTCCCTGCATAAGCATAGCTCCCAAACCCTCTAATGATGCATTTGTGCAAGCAAAAAAATCCTCTACAGGATCTGGAACTGCTAAAATGGGAGCACTGGTAAGATGCTCCTTGAGGATCCCAAAGGCCTTCTCACACTGCTCAGTCCAAGTGAAACTTTTTTCTTTTCATTGAAGGGAAGTGATGGGATGTGCTATCCTAGAAAAGCCCTCGACAAATCTATAGTACTAACCAGCTAATCCCATAAAGCTCCTGACTTCTGTCACACTGGTGGGTGCTGGCCAATCTTGAATTGGTCTGATCTTTGATGGATCTACGGAGATGCCATCACCTGATAAGATGTGTGTCAAGTATTGCACCTCTATCTTGAAGAAGGCACACTTCGCCAGGTTGCCATAAAGCTGCTGCTCTCGTAAGCGCTGCAAAACTTGACACAAATGATCCACATGTTCCTCCTCGGTTTAAGAATAAATCAAAATATCATCAAGAAATATGATCACGAACCGATCCAAGTAAGTATGAAACACCCCGTTAATGAGACTCATGAATATTGCAGGGGTATTCGTCAAAATGAAGGGTACTGTGGTGAACTTATAATGGCCATATCTGGTTTGAAAAGTAGTCTTATGAATGTCTGCCTCTATGATGCGCAATTGGTGATACCCGGATTTTAAATTGATTTTCGAGAACACTTTGGCTCCCTGCATCTGATCAAAGAGGTCATCAATCCTAGGCAGAGGGTAACGGTTTTTCATCGTCACCTTGTTCAAATGCCTGTAATCCATGCATAGTTGAAGAGACCCATCCTTCTTCTTCACAAAGATGACCAATGCGCCCCAGGGTGAAACACTAGGTCAGATGTGCCCCTTTTCAAGTAACTCCTCTAACTGCAGTTTAAGTTCTGTAAGCTCATGTGTAGTCATCCTGTAGGGTGCATGAGACACAGGTTCTGCACCTAGCACTAAGTCGATGTGGAAATCAACCTCTCTGTGTGGAAGCATACCTGGTAACTCTAGCAGGAATACGTCGGCAAAGTCTCTCAAGATAGGGTGATCATCTAAACTCGCACCTCAGTTTGTAGGACCTTTTGAGATTTTGGAGCGGATAGGACCTGTAGCCTATCGTCTAGCCTTGCCACCTAGCCTATCACGTATCCACGATATTTTTCATGTTTCAGTTTTAAGTCGTTATGTCTCTGACTTATCTCACATATTGAATTGGAGTGCTCTTCAGGTAGAGGTAAACAGACAATTGGCATTGGAGCCAATTCACATATTAGCTTGTCAGATGCTAGGCCTTAGAGGTCGAGAGCTGGACCAGGTTAAGGTCCAGTGGGACATGTTTGACAAGGCCATTGCAACATGGGAGGATGCAGCGAGACTGAGGACTCTGTATCCTCATCTCTTTGATGACTTCTAGGAGGAAGTATAGTCTTATGGGGGAGGATGTGAGGCCTACACTTTTTCATTTCCGTACATGTGACTATTTAGCTTACTGTTGCTGATACTTTTATATTTGTGGGACTGTTGTTCCCAGATTTTTAAACTATTAAATCTTATTATGTTAAAGGAAAACTAATTGGGTGATTTTAGTTAGATATTTGATTTAAGAGAAAATAAATTGGGTGATGTTATATAGATGTTTATTTTATTAGGAAAACTAATTAGGTGATGTCCAATTAATGTTTACATTATAGGAAAACTAATTGGGTGATGTTAGATAGAAAATTGTCATGTGATTTCATTATGTTTATAAGAACTGTAGTATGTTTTAGAAATGCATGTATTAAATTTGCTTCGGCTATGATATGTATATGTGGAATTAACTTTGAGATTGAGTGTGTAGGTATTTCTAACAAAACCACAGATACAGGAGATTATTCCACACCTTATATTATAATCCCTTGTGAAGCTGATTTAGTTCCACGAGGAACCAAAATCAACTCTGTGTTTGGTGCAATGTTGTAATGTTGTAATATTGTCTTGCATGAGGTTGAATGGGTTAGGTCTACCCTTTTGTAAAATTGAATTATGATTTATGTTGTAAGAATTGTATTTGAATTTTATTTTTTAAATTTAAATTTTTGAGACCTTTTTCTTGTGTTTTAACTTGACCCTGGTTGTCCTAACTAGGTTAAAGTTGACCCTGGGTTATACCCCATGGGTCTAGGGTCCCTTTTGACTAGGGTAACCCTTGGTTAACCTTCGTATGGTCATATTAACTTCACAATGAAGTTAAGTGATGAATTTGGAGCTATGGGAAGGATAGGATGAGTGGGATCAACACTCAAGCCCATCCTTTCTCCATTTCCAAGGCTTGAAATGACTCCATGGTCCACCAATAATGGAGGGGCTTGTCTTCTTGTTCCCTCACTTTTGGTGAGAGTCCCCATGAAGTGGTGTGGTCCTTCATGAGTGGGGTTATTTTTTTAATCGCACTTAGGATAGTGACAAAAAAAAGGGAAGACTTTGGGGAAGGAGCTCATGAGTGGGGTTATTTTTTTAATCCCACTTGGGATAGAGATAAAAGGAGGCTAAATTTTAGAAAATAGGTAGTTTTTTTTTGGGGAGATTGGGAGAGATGACTAGAGAGGAACTCTACTTCAACTCCTTCCATTACAAGGATTTTTAAGGTTGGATTTCAAGGCCTTTCCTTTGAATTTTCTATTTCTAGCATGATGGATTTGTGAAAAGAAATTTGATTTGTTGTGTTGTAAATTATGTAATTGTGGGGAAATTTACTTGGGTGTTGACAGAGCTTCTTCCACTTAGGAGAAATGCTCATCAAGTGTGGGGTAGGGGAGGAGTGATCCTCATCGAGTGCATGCCTTGTTTCTTTTGGGATGTTAAAATCTTTGAGGGCATTTGTGTGACTTTGAAAAATTGTGTTATTTGGCTTGAGAGTCAAAATATAAACTCCTTAGAATCTTTGTTGGCAAGTTGGCTTGATTCCATGAGAAGGAAACTGTGTTGAAATTTAATTAAAGGGTGACACTCTAGAGTTGAGTGTGTCCACTCTCCTACCCCTCTTTAAACTCATAGTGGATGAATTTTGTGTTCTATAAATATCTATGGGTGTATTTGTGTTGTATAAATATCTTGTGGGTCTATGGTAGGGGGAGAGTAGCGTGTGTGGTGTTTCTTTCCTTGTGTGTTATATAGGTATTCTTGGAGCTATTTGTGAAGTTTGGAGAAGTTTCTTGTGTTGGGAAAATATTTTATTTTTCTTTACTCTTAACGCTCTATAAGAGAGCCTAGTCGTATTAGTGATTGCATTCTGGTTGATTCATCAAAAGGAGAAAGTTATCTCCCTATTGATTGTATAAATTGGTATTTTGAAGTTGTGAAGCAATCCTCTGTTATTGGATTGATGTTTGTATTCTATTGTTCATTAAATTTTACCATTTTCAAATGAGGAAAGGAAGAGAAAATTTGTTTTTAAAAGGATATTAAAATTGTCTAGTTCCTTCTTCTCCTACTTGCAAAGTTGAGAGTTAGTTGATGTTTTAATTAAATTTATAAAAGTATTATTTCTGTGTAAGCTTAGTGGAAATATTAATTTTAAATTTTGTTATAAGCCAAGTCGTAATTTTGCTACCATGAGAGGAATGAAATTTGGGATTACAGTATTATTTTTTATTTGAAATTACCGCAAGTAATTAAATGCTTACTATATGTAGTTTAAAATGTTTGACTTGAAATAGAAATTTTAATCGAGGAAAGTCGGATTTATTTATGCATAATGTATAATACAAATTGAATAGATGTTTAAACTCAGAGTTGCAATTCGAAAATACATTGTTTATAAAAGTATAATTTCAAAAGAGCATAGGTAAATATATTTTAATTTTAAGGAAGAGTTTTTCGGAAGTTTTAACAATTATCCCAAATTAAATGATAGGAAAATGAAGAGGAAAATATGATATTTTCATTTACAAAGGACACTGAAAATAAACGCAAACAAGCCATCACAAGCATTCCATGAGTGGCCTTTTTTAAAAAACTCAACTGTAGATTTAGAAAATAAACGTCCCATTTGAGAAAAAAATAAAAAAAAGAGAGAAAAAGAAAGAATAGCTAACCTTGGAAAACAAAGAGGAGAAAATGCGTAGCATTTCTGAACAGGGATAAGAGAACTAAGTAAGTTTAACCTATCGTTAAACCTGTTTAGGAACAAGTTGATTATTAAAATTAATTCAAACGTTGAACTAAAACCTAGAGCGGAACCCTAAGGGGACTGAGTCAAGTGAAGTTAACCAACCCTGTGTAAGTGATCTGGTTTACCAAGAAATTAGGAATAATGTAAAGGATGTAGTGTTATTGCTGTTCGATAAAGAATGTGAAGAAAAAAATAGGATAACATAAGAAGATCTTGCACAACGGGAAGGAGAGTGAGATAGAAATACAATCAAAAATAAATTTCAGAGATACGGTAAAATGAACGTGATAGAAATACAATCAAAATTAAATTCCAAGAAAAGGAACAGAGGGCAAATGAACAGGCTTGGTTAAAAATGCTAAGTCTGAAGGAGGAGAAATTAATATTAAATTTAGAAAATGGAAAGAAGAATCAGATGATCGTGCTTTGTTGAAAAATGATCTATCACCTAAAACAACTATTGTTCAAATGTAATTCATGAGATTAACCTAAGTCAGGAAACCATGTGTTTCCTTGTGTAGGGTGTGCACACATGTACTTGGTACCCCGCCGATGATTGTATTGCTTTCGCATTAAGCGTACGCCTCATGAGCATGCCTATGCATGCGAGGGGCTTTTTAGGGAAGCGTGGGAAAATTTTTGGTATTTCATGTTATGACCACATGGCCCATGTGGATATGACACATGTGATGTGTGTTGTGACTGCATGGGAAATGTCATGCCCCACATTTCCCATGCCGTCACAACACGCATCACACATGTCATGTCCACATGGGCCATGTGGTCATGACACGAAATACTAAAAATTTTCCCACGCTTACCCCCTCGCATGCGTAGGCATGCTCATGTGGTGTACGCTTAAGGCGAAGACAATACAGTTGTCGGCGGGGTACCAAGTACATGTGCGCACACCCTACGCAAGGAAACGTGTAGTTTCCTAACTTAGGTTAATCTCATGAATTACATTTAAACAATAGTTGTTTTAGGTGATAGATCATTTTTCAACAAAGCACGATCATCTGATTCTTCTTTCCATTTTCTAGAATTTAATATTAATTTCTCCTCCTTCAGACTTAGCATTTTCAACCAAGCCCATTCATTTGCTCTCTCTTCCTTTTTCTTGGTATTTAGTTTTGATTATACTTCTATCACGTTTATTTTAACATATCTCTGAAATTTAATTTTGATTGTATTTCTATCTCATTCTCCTTCCCATTGTGCAAGATCTTCTTATGTTATCCTATTTGTTTTTCTTCACGTTCTTTATCAAACAACAATAATACTACATCCTTTACATTAATCCTAATTTTTTGGTAAACCAGATCACTTACACAGGGTTGGTTAACTTCACTTGACTCAGTCCCCCTACGGTTCCGCTCTAGGTTTTAGTTCAACGTTTGAATTAATTTTAATAATCAACTTGTTCGTAAATAGGTTTAATAGTAGGTTAAACTTACTTAGTTCTCTTAGCCCTGTTCAGAAATGCCACGCATTTTCTGCTCTTTGTTTTCCAAGGTTAGCTGTTCTTTCTCTATCTCTCTTTTTTTTCTCAATTGGACGTTTATTTTCTAAATCTACAATTGAGTTTTTTTTAAAAAAAACCACTCATGGAATGCCTATGATGGCTTGTTTGCGTTTATTTTTAGTGTCATTTCTAAATGAAAAGATCATATTTTCCTCTTCATTTTCCTGTCATTTAATTTGGGATAATTGTTAAAACTTCTGAGAAACTCTTCCTTAAAATTAAAATATATTTACCTATGCTCTTTTTAAATTATAATTGTATAAACAATGTATTTCTAAATTGCAACTCTAAGTTTAAACATCTATTCAATTCATATTATACATTATGCATAAATAAATCTCACTTTCCTCAATTAAAATTTTTATTTCAAGTCAAATGTTTTAAACTACATATAGTAAGCATTTAATTACTTGTGGTAATTTAAGAAAAAAAAATACTACAATCCCAAATTTTATTTCTTTCATGGTAGCAAAATTACGACTTGGCTTATAAGAAAATTTAAAATTAATATTTCCACTAAGCTTACACAGAAATAATACTTTTACAAATTTAATTAAAACATCAACTAACTCTCAACTTTGCAAGTAGGAGAAGAAGGAACTAGACAATTTTTAATATCCTTTTAAAAACAAATTTTCTTTTCCTCTTCTCATTTCTAAATGGTAAAACTTAATGAACAAGAAAATTACAACTATCAACCCAAGAACAGGGGATTTCCTCACAACTCCAAAAATTACAATTTATACAATAATAGGGAGATAATTTTCTCCTTTTGGAAAATTGATAAGGAAGGAGCTATTAAAAGATCAGGCTCTCCTTAAGACTTAAGGAAAATAAAATATTTTCTAAGATCCAATAATCTTCTCCAAGCTTCACAATAAGCTCTCAGAAAACTTGCATATCACACAAGGGAAGAAACACCACACCAGCTGCTCTCCTCCCTATCGTAGACCCGCAAGAGGGTCACCCCCGAGCTAGGGAGATCATCCACACACCTAGGATATTCCAAAATTTCACTTCACAACAAGGTAGAAACAACACACCAAAACACACATACACACATGGATATTACACAATACAAAAACTCAACCACAGTGAGTTTAACAAGGGGTAGGAGAGTGGACACACTCAACTCTAGAGTGTCACCCTTCAATTAAAATTTTAACATAGTTTCCTTCTCATGGCCTCAAGCCAACTTGCCAACAAAGATTCCAAGGATTTCATATTTTGACTCTCAAGACAAATAACACAATTTTCTCAAAGTCACACAAATGCCCTCAAGGCTTTCAACATCCCAAAAGAAACAAGGCATGCACTTGAGGAGGATCACTCCTCCCCTACCCCAGATTTGATGAGCAATTCTCCCAAGTGGAAGAAGCTCTATTAATACAAATAAATTTCCCCACAATTACAAAATTTACAACACAACAAATCAAATTTTATTTCACAAATCTATTATGCAAGAAACAGAACATACAAAGAAAAGGCCTTGCATACCAACCTTAAAAAGCCCTTTAATGGAAGTAGTTGATGAAGAGATCCACTCCAGTTTTCTCTCCAATTTCCTTTCTCCCAAAAAAAACTAACTCATTATGTTATATTTACCTATGCTCTGAAGGTACTCTGCGTAACGAGAAAGCTTGATGAACTGGCTCTCATATTGAGCAACAGTGAGTCCTCTTTGCTGTAACTCATGGAACTCATCAATCCTGCACTATCTGTAATGCTCTGACAAATATCGTGCATTAAAGTGCTGTATGAAGATATCGCAAGTGAGTGTATCTAGAGATAGTCAACGCTTGCAGTCCTCAGTGAGCCATCAGGTAGCTGCTGCATCTCTAAGGAGATGCACTACCACTTGTGCTTTCGTGTTCCTCCGTAAGGTCGCAACGCGAAATACCTGTCTAGACTAATCAGCCAAGCCTCGGCCACAGCTCCCTCGGTAACTCCTGCGAAAGTAGGTGGGTTGAGCCTAAGCAGATCTCTAATGGGATCTCCTCTGTCTCTGAGCCCTATAACTAGCTCATCTAATCCATACTCATACAGTCCATGGTATACCTATTCTACCCTCCTGGTCTCATTTCATCTCGAGAGTCTCGAAGGACTCCTACTCCGTGCATGGTATGCTGACCCTACCTTCTCTATTATAGTGTCAGGAATCTCAATGAAAGGCTCCATGCGTGGCACCTCTAACGGATCTATGCGGGGTTCCACATATGGCTCAGCACGTGATTCTGCGCGTGGCTCATTACATGGCTCTTCTTGCGGATCAACGTGAGGCTCATCACGTGGCTCTGGAATAGCTGGTGGTAACCGCTCTAACATAGCCTACAGTGTCTGAAGAATCTGTGGGTTTAGTTCAATTACTGGTGGTGCCTGTGGTATAGGTGGTGCCTATGGTTTGGGTGGTGCCTGTGGTATGGGTGGATCTGCTATAACTGTGAGTCCTTGTCCCTCAGTGGATGTTGTGTGGTGTGATCGCACTCGTCTAACACGTTGAGGAGGCATCCTTAACAAAACAAGGTAGACACTCATTAATCAACGTTGCGGAATAATAACATGCTTAATTATGCCCAGTGTTTAAACTTGGCTCTGATACCAAATGTCATGCCCCACATTTCCCATGTAGTCACAACATGCATCACACGTATCATGTCCACATGCGCCATGTTGTCATGACACGAAATACTAAAAAAATTTGCACGCTTCCCTAGAAAGTGCCTCGCACGTGTAGGAGTGCTCATGCGGCGTATGCTTAATGCGAAAGCAATACAGTTGTCGGCGGGGTACCAAGTACATGTGCACACACCTTACGCAAGGAAACGTGTGGTTTCCTGACTTAGGTTAATCTCACGAATTACATTTGAACAATAGTTGCTTTAGGTGATAGATCATTTTTCAACAAAGCACGATCATCTGATTCTTCTTTCCATTTTCTGGAATTTAATATTAATTTCTCCTCCTTCAGACTTAGCATTTTCAACCAAGCTTGTTCATTTTCCCTCTCTTCCTTTTCTTGGAATTTAATTTTGATTGTATTTCTATCACGTTCATTTTACCGTATCTTTAAAATTTAATTTTGATTGTATTTCTATCTCATTCTCCTTCCTGTTGTGCAAGATCTTCTTATGTTATCCTATTTTTTTCTACAGTTGTCGGCGGGGTACCAAGTACATGTGCACACACCTTACGCAAGGAAACGTGTGGTTCCCTGACTTAGGTTAATCTCACGAATTACATTTGAACAATAGTTGCTTTAGGTGATAGATCATTTTTCAACAAAGCACGATCATCTGATTCTTCTTTCCATTTTTTGGAATTTAATATTAATTTCTCCTCCTTCAGACTTAGCATTTTCAACCAAGCTCGTTCATTTTCCCTCTCTTCCTTTTCTTGGAATTTAATTTTGATTGTATTTCTATCACGTTCATTTTACCGTATCTCTAAAATTTAATTTTGATTGTATTTCTATCTCATTCTCCTTCTTGTTGTGCAAGATCTTCTTATGTTATCCTATTTTTTTCTTTACGTTCTTTATCGAACAGCGTTAACACTGTATCCTTTACATTATTCCTAAATTTCTTGGTAAACCAGATCACTTAAATAGGGTTGGCTAACTTTACTAGACTCAGTCCCCCTATGGTTCCGCTCTAGGTTTTAATTCAACGTTTGAATTAATTTTAATAATCAACCTGTTCCTAAACAGGATAAACAGTAGGTTAAACTTACTTAGTTCTCTTAGCCCTATTCGGAAATGCTGCGCATTTTCTCCTCTTTGTTTTCAAAGGTTAGCTGTTCTTTCTCTTTCTCTTTTTTTTTTTTTTATTGGACGTTTATTTTCTAAATCTACAGTTGAGTTTTAAGAATGGACACTCATGGAATGCCTGTGATGGCTTGTTTGCGTTTATTTTCAGTGTCCTTTTTAAATGAAAGGATCATATTTTCCTCTTCATTTTCCTATCATTTAATTTGGGATAATTGTTGAAACTTCTAAGAAACTCTTCCTTAAAATTAAAATATATTTACCTATGCTCTTTTAAAATTATAATTATATTTCTCTTTATAAATTTAATATATATATATATATATATGTATTTATACCGCCATTATCTCAGTTCACTTTAACTCACAATTTCATTAATAAGTTCCTTAACTGTAAAGAAAGTATAGAATATATATAAAATAAATATATAAATATATATAATTTGTTAAAATAGACTACTATCCAATAATTCATTTAAAAAAAAATAGAGCAATGAGTTAATTTATTTTTGCATATATAAACAATGTATTTCTGAATTGCAACTCTGAGTTTAAGCATTTATTCAATTCATATTATACATTATGCATAAATAAATCTCACTTTCCTTGATTAAAATTTCTATTTCAAGTCAAATGTTTTAAACTACATATAGTAAGCATTTGATTTCTTGTGGTAATTTAAAAAAATAATACTGTAATCCCAAATTTTATTTCTTTCATAGTAGTAAAATTACAACTTGGCTTAAAACAAAATTTAAAATTAATATTTCCACTAAGCTTACAAAGAAATAATACTTTTACAAACTTAATTAAAACATCAACTCACAACTTTGCAAGTAGGAGAAGAAGGAACTAGACAAGTCTAATATCCTTTTAAAAACAAATTTTTTCCAATAACAAATATCAATACCAATTTATACAATCAATAGGGATATAACTTTCTCCTTTTGACGAATCAACCAGGATGCAGTCACTAATACGACCAGGCTCTCTTATAGAGCCTTAAGAGTAAAGGAAAATAAAATATTTTTCCAACACAAGAAACTTCTCCAAACTTCACAAATAGCTCCAAGAATACCTGTATAACACACAAGGAAAGAAACACCACACAAGCTACTCTCCTCCCTACCATAGACCCGCAAGAGGGTCACCCCCGAGCTAGGGAGATCATCCACACACCTAGGGTATTCTAAAATTCTACTTCACAACAAGGTAGAAACAACACACAAAAACACACATACACCCATGGATATTACACAAAACAAAAACTCAACCATAGTGAGTTTAACAAGAGGTAGGAGAGTGGACACACTCAACTCTAGAGTGTCACCCTTCAATTAAAATTTTAACATAGTTTCCTTCTCATGGCCTCAAGCCAACTTGCCAACAAAGATTCCAAGGAGTTCATATTTTGACTCTCAAGCCAAATAACATAATTTTCTCAAAGTCACACAAATGCCCTCAAGGCTTTCAACATCCCAAAAGAAACAAGGCATGCACTCGAGGATGATCACTCCTCCCCTACCCCACACTTGATGAGCATTTCTCCCAAGTGGAAGAAGCTCTGTCAACACCCAAATAATTTTTCCCACAATTACATAATTTACAACACAACAAATCAAATTTTATTTCACAAATCCATCATGCTAGAGATAGAAAATGCAAAGGAAAGGCCTTGAAAACCAACCTTGAAAATCCTTGTAATGGAAGGAGTTGAAGTAGAGTTCCTCTCCAGTCTCCGCTCCCAATCTCCCAAAAAAAATTGCCTATTTTCTAAAATTCAACCTCCTTTTATCTCTATCCCAAGTGGGATTAAAAAAAACATCACCCACTCCATGATCTCCTTTTCTCTCTATCCCAAGTGGGATTAAAAATATAACCCCACTCATGAGCTCTTTCCCCAAAGTCTTCCCTCTTTTTTGTCACTATCCTAAGTGGGATTAAAAAAATAACCCCACTCATGAAGGACCACAGCACTTCATGGGGACTCTCACCAAAAGTGAGGGAAGAAGAAGACAAGTCCCTCCATTATTGGTGGACCATGGAGTCATTTCATGCATTAGAAATAGAGAAATGATGGGCTTGAGTGTTGATCCCACTCATCCTATCCTTCCCATGCCTCTAAATTCATCACTTAACTTCACTGTGAAGTTAAGGTAACCATACGGAGGTTAACTAAGGGTTACTTTAGTCAAAAGGGACCCTAGACCCATGGGGTATAACCTAGGGTCAACTTTAACCTAGTTAGGACACCCAGGGTCAGGTTAAGACACAAGAAAATGGTCTAAAAAATTTAAAGTTAAAAAATAAATTCAAATACAATTCTTACAACATAAATCATAATTTAATTTTACAAAAGGGTAGACCTAACCCATTCAACCTCATGCAAGACAATATTACAACATTACAACATTGCACCAAACATAGAGTTGATCTTGGTTCCTCGTGGAACTAAATCGGCTTCACAATGTATTACAACATAAAGTGTGGAATAATCTCCTGTATCTGTGGTTTTGTTAGAAATACCTGCACACTCAATCTCAAAGTTAATTCCACATATACACATCATAGCTGAAGCAAATTTAATACATGCATTTCTAAAGCATAGTACAGTTCTTATAAACATAATGAAATCACATGACAATTTTCTATCTAACATCACCCAATTAGTTTTCCTATAATGTAAACATTAATTGGACATCACCCAATTAGTTTTCCTAATAAAATAAACATCTATATAACATCAGCCTATTTGTTTTCTCTTAAAGCAAGAATCTAACTAACATCACCTAATTATTTTTCCTTTAACATAATAAGATTTAACAGCTTGAAAATCTAGGAACAACAGTCCCACAAATATAAAAGTATCAGCAACAGTAAGCTAAATAGTCACATGTACAGAAATGAAAAAGTGTAGGCCTCACATCCTCCCCCCTAAGACTGTACTTCCTCCTAGAAGTCATCAAAGAGGTGAGGATACAGAGTTAGTTTTTTTGGGAGAAAGGAAATACAAAAAAATTTCTCCACACGTGTCATGTCCACATGCGCCATGTGGTCATGACATGAAATACCAAAATTTTTTCCCACGCTTCCCTAGAAACCCCCTCGCACGCGTAGGCATGCTCATGCGGCATACACTTAAGGTGAAAGCAATACAGTTGTCGATGGGGTACCAAGTACATGTGCGCACACCCTACGCAAGGAAACATGTGGTTTCCTGACTTAGGTTAATCTAACGAATTACATTTGAACAACATTTGCTTTAGGTGATAGATCATTTTTCAACAAAGCACGATCATCTGATTCTTCTTTCCATTTTCTGGAATTTAATATTAATTTCTCCTCCTTCAGACTTAGCATTTTCAACCAAGCTCGTTCATTTGCCCTCTCTTCCTTTTCTTGGAATTTAATTTTGATTGTATTTCTATCATATTCATTTTACCGTATCTCTGAAATTTAATTTTGATTGTATTTCTATTTCATTCTCCTTCCCGTTGTGCAAGATCTTCTTATGTTATCCTATTTTTTTCTTTACGTTCTTTATCGAACAACGTTAACACTGTATCCTTTAAATTATTCCTAAATTTCTTGGTAAACCAGATCACTTAAATAGGGTTGGCTAACTTCACTAGACTCAGTCCCCCTAGGGTTCCACTCTAGGTCTTAGTTCAAAGTTTGAATTAATTTTAATAATCAACTTGTTCCTAAACAGGTTTAACGGTAGGTTAAACATACTTAGTTCTCTTAGCCCTATTCAGAAATGCCGCACAGTTTCTCCTCTTTGTTTTCCAAGGTTAGCTGTTCTTTCTCTTTCTCTCTCTTTTTTTTTTCTCAATTGGACATTTATTTTCTAAATCTACAGTTGAGTTTTTTAAAAAAAGCCACTCATGGAATCCCTGTGATGACATGTTTGCGTTTATTTTCAGTGTCTTGTCTAAATGAAAAGATCATATTTTCCTCTTCATTTTCCTGTCATTTAATTTTAGATAATTGTTAAAACTTCTGAGAAACTCTTCCTTAAAAATAACATATATTTATCTATGCTCTTTTTAAATTATAATTGTATAAACAATGTATTTCTGAATTGCAACTCTGAGTTTAATCATCTATTCAATTCGTATTATACATTATGCATAAATAAATACCACTTTCCTTGATTAAAATTTCTATTTTAAGTCAAATGTTTTAAACTACATATAGTAAGCATTTAATTACTTGTGGTAATTTAAAAAAAAACTAATATTGTAATCCCAAATTTCATTTATTTAATGGTAGCAAAATTACGACTTGGCTTATAACAAAATTTAAAATTAATATTTCCACTAAGCTTACACAGAAATAATGCATTTACAAATTTAATTAAAACATCAACTAACTCTCAACTTTGCAAGTAGGAGAAGAAAGAACTAGACAATTAACTCTATAAATAACAATTTATACAACAATAGGGAGATAATTTTCTCCTTTTGGAAAATTGACAAGGGAGGAACTATTAAAAGATCAGGGTCTCCTTAAGACTTAAGGAAAATAATATATTTTCTAATATCTAATAACCTTCTCCAAGCTTCACAATAAGCTCCCAAAAAACTTGCATATCAAACAAGTGAAGAAATACCACACAAGCTACTCTCTTCCCTACCGTAGACCTGTAAGAGGGTCACCCCCGAGCTAGGGAGTCATCCACACACCTAGGGTATTCTAAAATTCTACTTCACAACAAGGTAGAAACAACACGCCAAAACATACATACACCCATGGATATTACACAACACAAAAACTCAACCATAGTGAGTTTAACAAGGGGTATGAGAGTGGACACACTCAACTCTAGAGTGTCACCCTTGAATTAAATTTCAACACAGTTTCCTTCTCATGGCCTCAAGCCAACTTGCAAACAAAGATTCTAAGGATTTCATATTTTGACTCTCAAGCCAAATAACACAATTTGTCAAAGTCACACAAATGCCCTCAAGGCTTTCAACATCCCATTGGAAACAAGGGATGCACTCGAGGAGGATCACTCCTCCCCTACCCCACACTTGATGAGCATTTCTCCTAAGTGGAAGAAGCTCTGTCAATACCCAAATAAATTTTTCCATAATTACAAAATTTACAACACAACAAATCAAATTTTATTTCACAAATCAACCATGCAAGAAATAGAACATACAAAGAAAAGGCCTTGCATACCAACCTTAACAAGCCCTTTAATGGAAGTAGTTGATGAAGAGATCCACTCCAATTTCCTCTCCAATTTCCTTTCTCAAAAAAAAAAACTAACTGACCCCCTCTACACTAAGATTTCTCCCTTTAAAACTCTTTTAAAAAAAAAATAATTCCACCAATTCCCTTATCCTCAAGTGGGATAAAAAAACAACCCCACTCCTTTTTCCAATATCCCAAGTGGGATTAAAAAAATAACCCCACTTATGAGCTCCTTCCCCAAAGTCTTCCCTCCTTTTTGTCACTATCTCAAGTGGGATTAAAAAAATAACCCCACTCATGATGGACCACACCACTTCATGGGGACTCTCACCAAAAGTGAGGGAACAAGAAGACAAGGCCCTCCATTATTGGTGGACCATGGAGTCATTTCAAGCCTTGGGAATTGAAAAAGCAATAGGCTTGAGTGTTGGTACCACTCATCTTATCCCTCCCTTACATCTAAATTCGTCACTTTATTTCACTGTGAAGTTAAGGTGACCATACAGAGGTTACCCAAGGGTTACCCTAGTCAAAAGTGACCCTAGGCCCATGAGGTATAACCCAGGGTCAATTTAAACTTAGTTAGGACACCCAGGGTCAAGTTAAGACACAAGAAAAGGGTCTCAAATTTTAAAATTCAAAAATAAGATAAAATTCAAAAATAATTCTTACAACACATATCATAATTCAAATTTACAAGAGGGTAGACCTAACCCATTCAACCTCATGCAAGACAACATTTTAACATTAAATCAAATACAGAGTTGATCTCGGTTCCTCATGGAACTAGATCGGCTTCACAAGGGATTACAACATAAGGTGTAGAATGATCTCCAGTATCTGTGGTTTTGTTAGAAATACCTGCACACTCAATTTCAAAGTTAATTCCACATATACATATCATAGCCGAAGCAAATTTAATACATGCATTTCTAAAGCATACCACAGTTCTTATAAACATAATGAAATCACATGACAATTTTCTTTCTAACATCACCCAATTAGTTTTCCTGTAATGTAAACATTAATTAGACATCACCTAATTAGTTTTCCTAATAAAATAAGCATCTATATAACATCACCCAATTTGTTTTCTCTTAAAGCAAACATCTAACTAACATCACCTAATTAGTTTTCCTTCAACATAATAAGATTTAATAGTTTGAAAATCTGGGAACAACAGTCCCACAAATATAAAAGTATAAGCAACAGTAAGCTAAATAGTCACATGTATGGAAATAAAAAAGTGTAGTCCTCACATTCTCCCCCCTAAGATTGTACTTCCTCCTGGAAGTCATCAAAGAGGTGTGGATACAGATTCCTCAATCTCGCTGCATCCTCCCATGTTGCAGTGACCTCGTCATACATGTCCCACTGGACCTTAACTTGGTCCAGCTCTCGACCTCGAAGGCCCAGTGTTCGATGAGCCAATATGTGAATTGGCTCCAACACCAGTTGTCCATCTGCCTCTACCTGAAGAGCACTCCAATCGAATACGTGAGATAAGCCAGAGATATAACGACATAAAACTGAAACATGAAAAACATCGTGGATATGCGATAGGCTAGGTGGCAATGCTAGATGATAGGCTACAGGTCCTATCCGCTCCAAAATCTCAAAAGGTCCTACAAACTAAGGTGCAAGTTTAGAGCCCTTTATGTAACGGATTGGACTCTTGTGTGGTCACATTCTCAAAAATACCGTCCCCTAGTGAGAAGCTCTGATCAGTTCTCTTTGCATCAGCATACTTCTTCTATCTATCCTGTGCCTCCTAAAGTCTCTATTTAATCAGTGCAATCTGCTACTCCATGTCTTGAACTAGTTCTGGACCAATGGTGACTATGTCCTCTATTCGATCCTAACTCAATGGTGTCCTACACAGTGTACCATATAAAGCCTAGAAATGAGGCATACCCAACGAGTTGTGATGCCTATTATTGTAGGCAAACTCAACCAGATATAGATACTCCTCCCATCTAGACTGATGGTCCATAACATACATACGAAGCATATCTTCTAACACCTTATTAACTCTCTCTATCTGTCCGTCAGTCTCCGGATGGTATGCTGAACTGAAGTTGAGCTGTCTACCCAACGCCTGATGTAAGGCTCTCCAAAACGATGAAGTGAACATAGAGTCTCTATCAGAAATGATGTGGTGAGGTACTCCATGAAATCTAACAATCGGATCTAATAACACTCTCGCCACTGATGGTGCATTATACGTCGTGCGTACAGGTGAGAAATGTGCCACCTTGGTCAACTTGTCAACTATCACCATGATGGCATCATGACGACGTGATGACATAGGTAAACCAATGATAAAGTCCATGGAAATGGTGTCCCATTTCCACTCAGGTATCTCGTGAGGGTACAACAGTCCTACTGGATGCTGATGCTCGGCCTTGACCCTCTGACACTCAAGGCAACGAGCAACATATTCTGCAATGTCTTGTCTCATCCCAGCCCAATCATATAACTGTCGCAAATCGGCATGCATCTTCTTCACTCCTGGATGTGTTGCATAAGGTACTCTATGAGCCTCTGAAAGAATCACTGTATGTAGGTCACCTGCATGGGGTACATAGATGCGCTACCGATGTCTAAGCAAACCATCAGACTCAAAGGAATATCCTACGAATTTGCCCTTAAGGGCCCCCTGATTTTGAATTTCTTGCTGCACCTCAAGAAACCACTCGTCCTCTAGCAGATGCTGTAAGATGCGATCTCTCAAGTTCACCTTTAATGTCAAGGTCAAGATCTTGTGGCACCTCTGACTCAAAGCATCAGCAACCATGTTCTCCTTCCCTTTGATTTATTGGATATCAAAGTCGTACTCGCATAAGAACTCCATCCACCGCCACTGGCGAGCGTTCAGATTTGGCTATGTAAAAATGTACTATAAGTTAGGGTGATCTGAATGGAGCTCAAAGCATTGACCTAAGAGGAAATGTCTCCAATGAACAAGAGCATGAATAACTGCTGCGAGCTCTAAATCGTGAGTAGGGTAGTTTAGTTCATGTGTCTTAAGTTTGCATGATTCGTATGCAATCGCTCTACCTCCCTGCATAAGCACAGCTCCCAAACCCTCTAATGATGCATCTGTGCAAACAACGAAATCCTCTGCAGGATCTAGAACCGCTAAAATGGGAGCACTGGTAAGACGCTCCTTAAGGATCCCAAAGGCCTTCTCACACTGCTCAGTCCAGGTGAAACTTTTTCCTTTTCACTGAAGGGAAGTGATGGGATGTGCTATCCTAGAAATGCCCTCGATAAATCTACAGTAATAACTGACTAATCCCATAAAGCTCTTGACTTCTGTCACACTGGTGGGTGCTGGCCAGTCCTGAATTGCTCTGATATTTGATGGATCTAAGGAGATGCCATTGCCTAATAAGATGTGCCCCCAAGTATTGCACCTCTATCCTGAAGAAGGCACACTTTGCTAGGTTGCCATAAAGCTGCTGCTGTTGTAAGCGCTGCAAAACTTGATGCAAATGATCCACATGTTCCTCCTCGGTTTGCGAATAAATCAAAATATCGTCAAGAAATATGATCACGAACTGATCCAAGTAAGAATGGAACACCCCATTCATGAGACTCATGAATACTACAGGGGCATTTGTCAAACCAAAGGGTACCACGGTGAACTCATAATGGCCATATCTGGTTTGAAAAGCAGTCTTATGAATGTCTGCCTCTATGATGCACAATTAGTGATACCTGGATTTTAAATCAATTTTCAAGAACACTCTAGCTCCCTGCATCTGATCAAAGAGGTCATCAATCCTAGGCAGAGGATAACGGTTCTTCACCGTCACCTTGTTCAACTGCTTGTAATCCATGCATAGTCGAAGAGACCCATCCTTTTTCTTCACGAAGATGACCGGTGCGCTCCAGGGTGAAACGCTAGGTCAGATGTGCCACTTTTCAAGTAACTCTAACTATAGTTTAAGTTCTATAAGCTCATGTGTAGTCATCCTGTAGGGTGCACGAGACACAGGTTCTGCACCTGGCACTAAGTTGATGTGGAAATCAACCTCTCTGCATGGAGGCATACCTGGTAACTCCGGTAGGAATACGTTGGCAAAGTCTCTAAAGATAGGGTGATCATCTAAGGTAGCCTCAGGCTCATCCTCTGATCTTTCACTGACCATAATAGCAAACATCTAACAACCCTTCTACATGTAGTGCTTAAGCTACTGAGCAGATATCATACCAACCGTCATGTGCTTTTGAATGCCCACTATCTTGTCTAAGCAACTAATCATTCTCTGGCGACAATCTAGTTTAGCTCTATGAGCCGCAAGCCAGTCCATACCCAGAACTACTCCGTAGGACCCTAATGGCATAACCCTAAGGTCACATACTATAGTGAAAGAATCTAAGGAGATCTTACAATCTCTAACCACGGTATCTACTAACATCCTAGCCCTAGAGGCCAACTCAACCTCCCACCTAATGTCCTGCCTATAAGGCACCAGCCTGCAATGTTCCACTAACAATGTAGACAGAAAAGAATCAGTAGCTCTAGAGTCAAAAAGATTAGAGATAGGGAAATCCCCAATCGTACCTGCTGTCTCAATGACTAAAGCCTAGAAATTAGCCTGGTAGTTGTTAACTGTTGCAAACATGCGGTGGGAACTGCCCACGTCACCTACAGTCTGCTCAGATCCTCCTACACAGGGCTATCCCCCTGCTGTAAATCCCTGTGGACACTCCCTAGCCAAATGCCCTACCCCACCACATACATAACACGGGCCCCTAGCCTGCAACTGCCCTTCCTGTGCCTTGCCTGACTATTGTTGTCTAATTTATCCAGTGGACCCCTGTGATCCTCTGTATGACTGCTGAGATCTCGTAGGTCCCACAGATAATCCCTGCTATCTCTGATCTCTACGTGGGCCCTGCTACTGCCAACCATGGTACTTTCCTCCCTAAACCCTCAGCTGGGGTCTAGATTTCTAGTGATGCTGCTATTGCTGCTATGGAGGCCTAGGAGGTAATGATGAAGAATTATATCCTCCTCTCTGTGGTGTGTATTGTGGTCTATAAAAATTTTGTTGTTGTTGGAGATTACAGTCCTGATACTGCGGGAGTGAATTCTACCCTCATCCCTAAATTTCTTCTGCAATAAGGGCCTTTTCAACAGTCTCGCTCATGGTCTGGGGATTTACCATATGTACTATTCCTGCTATCCTGTGATTCAGGCTTCTGATAAATTTGTGTACCAAGATTTTCTTGTCCTGGAGGTACTCTGCGTAATGAGAAAGCTTGATGAACCGGCTCTCATATTGAGCAACAGTGAGCCCTCTCTGCTGTAACTCATGTAACTCATTAATCCTGCGCTGTCTATAATGCTTTGACAAATATCATGCATTAAAGCACTCTATGAAGATATCCCAAGTGAGTGTTTCTAGGGATAGTCGGCACTTGCACTCAGTGTGCCACTAGGTAGCTGCTGCATCTCTCAGGAGATGCACTACCACTCATGCTTTCGTGTTGCTCCCGTAAGGTTGCAACGTGGAACACCTGTCTAGACTAATCAGCCAAGCCTTGGCCATAGCTCCCTCGGTAGCTCCTGCAAAAGTAGGTGGGTTGAGCCTAAATAGATCTCTAATGGGATATCCTCCGTCTCTGAGCCCTATAACCGACTCATCTAATCCATACTCATACGATCCATGGTATACCTGTTCTACCCTCCTGGTCTCATCTCGTCTCAAGAGTCTCGGGGGACTCTTACTTCGTGCATGGTAGGCTGACCCTACCTTCTCTACTGTAGTGTCAGGAATCTCAATGAAAGGCTCCATGCGTGGCACCTCTGACGGATCTATGTGGGGTTCCACATATGGCTCAGCACGCGATTCCACATGTGGCTCATTACATGGCTCTTCTTACGGATCAACGTGAGGCTCATCACGTGGCTCTGGAATAGTTGGTGGTAACCACTCTAACATAGCCTGCAGTGTCTGAAGAATCTGTTGGCCTAGGTCAATTACTGGTGGTGCCTGTGGTTCAGGTGGTGCTTGTGGTTCAGGTGGTGCCTATGGTACAGGGGGATCTGCTATAACTGCGGGTCCTTGTCCTTCAGCCGAGGAATCACTATGTACCTCAGCGGACGGTGTGTGGCGTGATCGTGCTCATCGAACACGTTGGGGAGGCATCCTTAACAAAACAAGGTAGACACTAATTAATTCGTGAGATTAACCTAAGTTAGGAAACCACGCGTTTCCTTGCATAGGGTGTGCGCACATGTACTTGGTACCCTGCCAACAACTGTATTGCTTTTACCTTAAGCATACGCCACATGAGCACACCTACGCGTGTGAGGGGGTTTCTAGGGAAGTGTGGGAAAATTTTGGTATTTCGTGTCATGACCACATGGTGCATGTGGACATGACACGTGTCATGCGTGTTGTGACCACATGGGAAATGTGGGCATGACATTTGGTATTAGAGCCAAGTTTAAACACTGGGCATAATTGGGCACGTTATTAATCTACAACATTGATTAATTAGTGTCTACCTTGTTTTGTTAAGGATGCCTCCCTGACGTGTTCGACAAGCACGATCACGCCACACACCGTCCGTTGAGGTACATAGTGATTCCTCGGCTGAGGGACAAGGACCCATAGTTATAGCAGATCCACCCGTACCATAGGCACCACTTGAACCACATGCACCACCCATACCATAGGCACCACCAGTAATTGACCTAGGCCCATAGATTCTTCAGACACTGCAGGCTATGTTAGAGCAGTCACCACCAGCTATTCCAGAGCCACGTGATGAGCCTTGCGTTGATCCACGAGAAGAACCATGTAATGAGCCACATGCGGAATCATGTGCTAAGCCATATGTGGAACCCCGCATAGATCCGTTAGAGGTGCCACGCATGGAGCCTTTCGTTGAGATTCCTGACACTACAGTAGAGAAGGTAGGGTCAGCCTACCATGCACGGAGTAGGAGTCCCCCGAGACTCTCGAGACGAGATGAGACCAGGAGGGTAGAACAGATATACCATGGACTGTATGAGTATGGATTAGATGAGCTGGTTATAGGGCTCAGAGACAGAGGAGATCCCATTAGAGATCTGCTTAGGCTCAACCCAGATCCTGTAGAGGAGATCTGATTTGTGACAATTATATCATTGGGCTGGGATGAGACGAGACATTACAGAATATGTTGCTCATTGCCTTGAGTGTCAGAGGGTCAAGGCCGAGCATCAGCATCCAGCAGGACTATTGTACCCTCACGGGATACTTGAGTGGAAATGGGACACCATTTCCATGGACTTTATCATTGTTCTACCTATGTCATCACGTCATCATGATGCCATCATGGTGACAGTTGACAAGTTGACCAAGGTGGTGCATTTCTCACCTATACGCATGACGTACAATGCACCATCAGTGGTGAGAGTGTTCTTAGATTAGATTTTTAGACTTCATGGAGTATCTCACCGCATCATTTCTGATAAAGACTCTATATTCATTTCATCATTTTGGAGAGCCTTACATCAGGCGTTGGGTACACAGCTCAACTTCAGTTCAACATACCATCCGGAGACCGACGGACAGACAGAGAGAGTTAATTAGGTGTTAGAAGATATGCTTCATATGTATGTTATGGACCATCAGTCTAGATGAGAGGAGTATCTGTATCTGGTTGAGTTTGCCTACAATAATGGGCATCACAGCTCGTTGGGTATACCTCCTTTCCAGACTTTATATGGCAGACCGTGCAGGACACCATTGAGTTGGGATCGGATAGAGGATAGGGTCACCATTGGTCCAGAACTAGTTCAGAACATGGAGCAGCAGATTGCACTGATTAAACAGAGATGTTACAAGGCACAAGATAGATAGAAGAAGTATGCCGATGCAAAGAGAACTAATCGGAGCTTCTCACTAGGTGACAGGGTATTTTTGAGAGTACGACCGCACAAGAGTCCAATCCATTATGGAAAGGGCTCTAAACTTGCACCTCAATTTGTAGGACCTTTTGAGATTTTGGAGCGGATAGGACCTGTAGTCTATCGTCTAGCCTTGCCACCTAGCCTGTTGCATATCCACGATGTTTTTCATGTTTCAATTTCATATTGTTATATCTCTAACTTATCTCACATATTGGATTGGAGTGCTCTGCAGGTAGAGGTAGATATACAACTGGTGTTGGAGCCAATTCACATATTGGCTCATCGGACACTGGGCCTTCGAGGTCAAGAGCTAGACCAGGCTAAGGTCCAGTGGGACATGTATGACGAGGTCACTACGACATGGGAGGATGCAGTGAGACTGAGGACTCTATATCCTCACCTCTTTAATGACTTCCAAGAGGAAGTACAGTCTTAAGGGGGGAGGATGTGAGGCCTACACTTTTTTATTTCTGTACATGTGACTAAATACTTTACTGTTGTTGATACTTTTACATTTGTGGGACTGTTGATCCCAGATTTTTAAACTATTAAACCTTATTATGTTAAAGGAAAACTAATTGGGTGATATCTGATTAATGTTTGCATTATAGGAAAACTAATTGTGTGATGTTAGTTTGACGTTTATTTTATAGGAAAAACTAATTAGGTGATGTCCAATTAATGTTTACGTTACAGGGAAACTAATTGGGTGATGTTAGAAAGAAAATTGTCATGTAATTTCATTCTGTTTATAAGGACTGTGGTATGCTTTAGAAATGCATGTATTAAATTTGCTTTGGCTATGATATGTATATGTGGAATTAACTTTAAGATTGAGTGTGCACAGGTATTTCTAACAAAACCACAGATACAAGAGATTATTCCACACCTTATGTTGTAATCCCTTGTAAAGCCGATCTAGTTATACGAGGAACTGAGATCAACTCTGTGTTTGATTTAATGTTGTAATGTTGTCTTGCATGAGGTTGAATGGGTTAGGTCTACCCTCTTGTAAATTTGAATTATGATATGTGTTGAAAGAATTGTTTTTGAATTTTATCTTATTTTTGAATTTTAAAATTTGAGACCCTTTTCTTGTGTCTAAATTGACCCTGGGTGTCCTAACTAAGTTTAAATTGACCCTGGGTTATACCCCATGGGTCTAGAGAATTGGTGGAATTTTTTTTTTTTAAAAAGAGTTTTAAAGTGAGAAATCTTAGTGTAGAGGGAGTCAGTTAGTTTTTTTTGGGAGAAAGGAAATTGGAGAGGAAACTGGAGTGGATCTCTTCATCAACTACTTCCATTAAAGGGCTTGTTAAGGTTGGTATGCAAGGCCTTTTCTTTTTATGTTCTATTTCTTGCATAATGGATTTGTGAAATGAAATTTGATTTGTTGCGTTGTAAATTTTGTAATTGTGGAGAAATTTATTTGGGTGTTGACAGAGCTTCTTCCACTTGGGAGAAATGCTCATCAAGTGTGGGGTAGGGGAGGAGTGATCCTCCTTGAGTGCATGCCTTGTTTGTTTTGGGATGTTGAAAGCCTTGAGGGCATTTGTGTGACTTTGAGAAAATTATGTTATTTGGCTTGAGAGTCAAAATATGAACTCTTTGGAATCTTTGTTGGCAAGTTCGCTTGAGGCCATGAGAAGGAAACTATGTTGAAATTTTAATTGAAGGGTGACACTCTAGAGTTGAGTGTGTCCACTCTCCTACCCCTTGTTAAACTCACTGTGGTTGAGTTTTTGTGTTGTGTAGTATCCATGGGTGTATGTGTGTTTTGGTGTGTTGTTTCTACCTTGTTGTGAAGTGAAATTTTGGAATACCTCGGGGGTGACCCTCTTGTGAGTCTACGGTAGGGAGGAGAGCAGCTTGTGTGGTGTTTCTTCCCTTGTGTGATATGCAGGTTTTCTGGGAGCTTATTGTGAAGCTTGGAGAAGATTATTGGATATTAGAAAATATTTTATTTTCCTTAAGTCTTAAGGAGAGCCTGATCTTTTAATAGCTCTTTCCTTGTCGATTTTTCAAAAGGAGAAAATTATCTCCCTATTGTTGTATAAATTTTTATTTTTGGAGTTGTGAGGAAATCCCCTGTTCTTGGGTTGATAGTTGTAATTTTCTTGTTCACTAAGTTTTACCATTTAGAAATGAGAAGAGGAAAAGAAAATTTGTTTTTAAAAGGATGTTAAAATTGTCTAGTTCCTTCTTCTCCTACTTGCAAAGTTGAGAGTTAGTTGATATTTTAATTAAATTTGTAAAAGTATTATTTCTGTGTAAGCTTAGTGGAAATATTAATTTTAAATTTTGTTATAAGCCAAGTCGTAATTTTGCTACCATGAAAGAAATGAAATTTGGGATTACAGTATTATTTTTTTAAAAAATTACTGTAAATAATTAAATGCTTACTATATGTAGTTTAAAACATTTGACTTGAAATAGAAATTTTAATCGAGGAAAATGGGATTTATTTATGCATAATGTATAATATGAATTGAAAAGATGTTTAAACTCAGAGTTACAATTCAGAAATACATTATTTATACAATTATAATTTAAAAAGAGCATAGGTAAATATATTTTAATTTTAAAGAAGAGTTTCTTAGAAATTTTAACAATTATCCCAAATTAAATGAAAGGAAAAGGAAGAGGAAAATATGATCATTTCATTTACAAAGGATATTGAAAATAAATGCGAACAAGCCATCGCAGGCATTCCATGAGTGGATCTTTTTTAAAAAACTCAACTGTAGATTTAGAAAATAAACCTCTAATTCAGAAAAAAAAAAAAAAAAAAGTGAAAGAGAAAGAATAGCTAACCTTGGAAAACAAAGAGGAGAAAATACGTGGCATTTCCAAACAGGGCTAAGAGAACTAAGTAAGTTTAACCTATCGTTAATCCTATTTAGGAACATGTTGATTATTAAAATTAATTGAAACGTTAACTAAAACCTAGAGCGGAACCCTAGGGGGACTGAGTCTAGTGAAGTTAGCCAACCCTGTTTAAGTGATCTGGTTTACCAAGAAATTTAGGAATAATGTAAAGGATACAGTATTAATGCTGTTCAATAAAGAACGTAGAAAAAAAATAGGATAACATAAGAAGATCTTGCACAACGGGAAGGAGAATGAGATAGAAATACAATCAAAATTAAATTTTAGAGATACGATAAAATGAACGTGATAGAAATACAATCAAAATTAAATTCTAGAAAATGGAAAGAAGAAAACAGATGATCATGCTTTGTTGAAAAATGAGCTATCACCTAAAACAACTGATGTTCAAATGTAATTCGTGAGATTAACCTAAGTCAGGAAACCACACGTTCAAGATTAGAGTTTATCACACCAACGCCCGTGAGGCATTATGTTACCGGGATCTTTCTGGAATCTAGGGTTTAGAAGCTTTAAAAGTTTGAACCTAGTAGCGACGTTAATCACGTCGTGAAGCCCCCCTTGTTGGCCTTCTTGCGTAGGGTGTGCACACATGTACTTGGTACCCCGCCGACAACTTTATTGTTTTCGCCTTAAGCGTACGCCACTGAGCACGCCTATGCATGGGAGGGGATTTTTAGGGAAGTGTGGAATTTTTTTTGGTATTTCGTGTCATGACCACATGGCGCATGTGGACATGACATGTGTGATGCGTGTTGTGACCGCATGGGAAATGTGGGCATGACATTTGGTATCAGAGCCAAGTTTAAACACTGGGCATAATTGGGCACATTATTAATCTGCACCATTAATTAATTAGTGTCTACCTTGTTTTGTTAAGGATGCCTCCCTGACATGTTCGACAAGCGTGATCACACCACACAACATCCATTGAGGGACATAGTGATTCCTCGGTTGAGGGACAAGGACCCGCAGTTATAGCAGATCCACCCGTACCATAGGCACTACCTGAACCACAGGCACCACTCGTACCACAGGCACCATCAGTAATTGACCTGGGCCCATAGATTCTTCAGACACTACAGGCTATGTTAGAACGGTTACCACCAGCAATTCCAGAGCCACGTGATGAGCCTCGTGTTAATCTGCGAGAAGAGCCATGTAATGAACCATGTGTGGAATCACATGCTGAGCCATATCTGGAACCCCACATAGATCCATTAGATGTGCCACGCATGGAGCCTTTCGTTGAGATTCCTGACACTATAGTAGAGAAGGTAGGGTCAGCCTACCGTGCATGGAGTAGGAGTCCTCCAAGACTCTCGAGACGAGATGAGACTAGGAGGGTTGTACAGGTATACCATGGACCATATGAGTATGGATTAGATGAGCTGGTTATAGGGCTCAGAGACAAAGGAGATCCCATTAGAGATCTGCTTAGGCTCAACCCACCTACTTTTATAGGAGCTACCGAGGGAGCTGTGGTCGAGCTTGGCTTATTAGTCTAGACAAGTGTTTCACGTTGCAACCTTACGGGAGCAACACGAAAGCACGAGTAGCAGTGCATCTCTTAAGAGATGTAGCAGCTACCTGGTGGCGCACTAAGGAGTGCAATCGCTGACTATCCCTAGATACACTCACTTGGGATATCTTCATAGAGCACTTTAATGCGCGATATTTGTCAGAGCATTATAGACAGTGCAGGATTGATGAGTTCCATGATTTACAGTAGAGAGGACTCACTATTGCTCAATATGAGAGCTGGTTCATCGAGTTTTCTCATTACGTGGAGTACCTCCAGGATGAGAAACTCTTGATACACAAATTTATCAGAGGCCTGAATCACGGGATAGCAGGACCAGTATATATGGCAGATCCCCAGACCATGAGCGAGACTGTTGAAAAGGCCCTTATTGCAGAAGAAATTTAGGGATGAGGGCAAAATTCATGCCCACAGTATCAAGACCGTAATCCCCAACAACAACAAAACTTTCATAGACCACAATACACACCATAGAGAGGAGGATATAATTCTTCATCATTACCTCCTAGGCCTCCACAGCAGCAGTAGCAACATCAACAGAAATCTAGACCCCAGCAGAGGGTTTAGGGAGGACAGTACCATGGTTGGCAGTAGCAGGGCCCACGTAGAGATAAGAGACAACAGGGACCATTTGTGGGACTCGTGAGATCTTCGTAGTCGTACAGAGGTTCACAGGGGTCCAATGGACAAACTCAATAGCAACAGTCAAGCAAGGCATAGAGAGGGTAGTTGCAGGCTAGGGGCCTGTGCTATGTATGTGGTGGGATAGGGTATTTGGCTAGGGAGTGTCCACAGGGATTTATAGTAGGGGGACAGCCTCATGCAGGAGGACCTGAGTAGACTGTAGGTGACGTGGGTAGTTCCCACTGCATGTTTGCAGTGGTTAACAACTGCTAGGTTGATTTCCAGGCTTTAGTCATTGAGACAGTAGGTACGATTGAGGATTTTTCTATCTCTATTCTTTTTGACTTTGGAGCTACTGATTCTTTTCTGTCTACATCATTAGTGGAACGTTGCAGGATGGTGGCTTATAGGTAGGACATTAGGTGGGAGGTTGAGTTGGCCTCTGGGGCCAGGATGTCAGTAGATACCGTGGTTAGAGATTGTGAGATCTTCGTAGGTTCCTTCACTACAACATGTGACCTTAGGGTTATGCCATTAGAATCCTACGAAGTATTTCTGGGTATGGACTGGCTTGCGACTCATAGAGCTAAACTAGATTATCACCAGAGGATGATTAGTTGCTTAGACGATCATGGCACACTGATCGAGATAGTGGGCATTCAGAAGCCCACGACGGTTCGTATGATATCCGCTCAGCAGCTTAAGCGCTGCATGCGAAAGGGTTGTTAGATGTTTGCTATTACGGTCAGTGACAGATCAGAGGATGAGCCTGAGGCTACCTTAGATGATCACCCTATCTTGAGAGACTTTGTTGATGTATTCCCGCTAGAGTTACTAGGTATGCCTCCATGCAGAGAGGTTGATTTCCACATCAAGTTAGTGCCAGGTGTAGAACCCGTGTCTCGTGCACCCTACAGGATGACTACACATGAGCTTACAGAACATAAACTGTAGTTAGAGGAGTTTCTTGAAAAGGGGCACATCTGACCTAGCTTTTCACCTTGGGGCGCACCGGTCATCTTTGTGAAGAAGAAGGATGGGTCTCTTCAACTATGCATGGATTACAGGTAGTTGAACAAGGTGACAGTGAAGAACCATTATCCTCTGCCTAGGATTGATGACCTCTTTGATCAGATGCAAGGAGACAGAGTGTTCTCAAAAATTGATTTAAAATCTGGGTATCACCAATTGCGCATCATAGAGGTAGACATTCATAAGACTGCTTTTCAAACTAGATATGGCCATTATGAGTTCACCGTGGTACCCTTCAGTTTGATGAACACCCCTGTAGTATTCATGAGTCTCATGAATGAGGTGTTCCGTACTTACTTGGATCAGTTTGTGATCATATTTCTTGATGATATTTTGATTTATTCGTGAACCGAGGAGGAACATGTGGATCATTTGCATCAAGTTTTGCAGCACTTACGAGAGTAGCAACTTTATGGCAACCTGGCGAAGTGTGCCTTCTTCAAGATAGAGGTGCAATACTTGGGGCACATCTTATCAGGTGATGGCATCTCCCATAGATCCATTGAAGATAAGAGCAATTTAAGACTGGCCAGCACTCACCAGTGTGATAGAAGTCAGGAGCTTTATGGGATTAGCCAGTTATTACTGTAGATTTGTCAAGGGCTTTTTTAGGATAGCACATCCCATCACTTCCTTTGAGTGAAAAGGGAAAAATTTCACTTGGACTGAGTAGTGTGAGAAGGCCTTTGGGATCCTCAAGGAGCATCTTACCAATGCTCCCATTTTAGCGGTTCTAGGTTCTGCAGAGGATTTTGTTGTTTGCACAGATGCATCATTAGAGGGTTTGGGAGCTATGCTTATGCAGGGAGGTAGAGCAATTGCATATGAATCGTGCAAACTTAAGACACATGAACTAAACTACCCCACTCATGATTTAGAGCTCGCAACAGTTATTGATGCTCTTGTTTGTTGGAGACATTTCCTCTAAGGTCGACGCTTTGAGCTCCATTCAGATCACCATAGCTTACAGTACATTTTTACACAGCCAAATCTGAACGCTCACCAGCGGCGTTGGATGGAGTTTTTATGCGAGTACGACTTTTATGTCCACTACATCAAAGGGAAGGAGAACGTGGTTGTTGACGCTTTATGTCGGAGGTACCACAAGAAACTGACCTTGACATTAAAGGTGAACTTGAGAGACCGCATCTTACAGCATCTGCGGGAGGATGAGTGGTTTCTTGAGGTGCAGTAAGAAATTCAGAATCAGGGGGCCCTTAAGGGGAAATTCACAAGATATTCCCTTGAGTCTGATGGTTTGCTTAAACATCGGTAGCTTATCTATGTACCCCATGTAGGTGACTTGCATACAGTGATTCTTTCAGAGGCTCATAGAGCACCTTATGCAGCACATCTAAGAGCGAAGAAGATGCATGCCGATTTGCGATAGTTATATCATTGGGCTAGGATGAGACAATACATTACAGAATATGTTGCTCATTGCCTTAAGTGTTAGAGGGTCAAGGTTAAGCATCAGCATCTAGTAGAACTGTTGTACCCTCACGAGATACCTAAGTGGAAATGGGACACCATTTCCATGGACTTTATCATTGGTTTACCTATTTCATCACGTCATCATGATGCCATCATGGTGATAGTTGACAAGTTGACCAAGGTGGTGCATTTTTCACCTGTTGGCACAATGTATAATGCACCATCAGTGGCGAGAGTGTTCTTAGATCAGATTGTTAGACTTCATGGAGTACCTCGCCGCATCATTACTAATAGAGACTTTGTATTCACTTCATCATTTTGGAGAGCCTTACATCAGGCATTGGGCACATAGCTCAACTTCAGTTCAGCATACCATCTGGAGACAGACAGATAGACAGAGAGAGTTAATCAAGTGTTAGAAGATATGCTTCATATGTATGTTATGGACCATCAGTCTAGATGGGAGGAGTATCTGTATCTGGTTGAGTTTACCTACAATAATGGGCATCACAGCTCGTTGGGTATGCCTCCTTTCGAAGCTTTATACAGCAGACTGTGCAAGACACCATTGTGTTGGGATCAGATAGAGGACAGGGTCACCATTGGTCCAAAAGTAGTTCAGGACATGGAGCAGTAGATTGCACTGATTAAACAGAGACTTCAGGAGGCACAGAATAGATAGAAGAAGTATGCCGATGTAAAGAGAACTGAACGGAGCTTCTTACTAGGTGATAGGGTATTTTCGAGAGTGCGACCGCACAAGAGTCCAATCCATTACAGAAAGGGCTCTAAACTTGCACCTCAGTTTGTAGGACCTTTTGAGATTTTGGAGTGGATAGGACCTATAGCCTATCATCTAGCCTTGCCACCTAGCCTGTCGCGTATCCACGATGTTTTTTATGTTTTAGTTTTATGTCATTATATCTCTGACTTATCCCACATATTGGATTGGAGTGCTCTTTAGGTAGAGGCAGATGGACAACTGGTGTTGGATCCAATTCGCATATTGGCTCGTCGGACGTTGGGCCTTCGAGGCTGAGAGCTAGACTAGGTTAAGGTCTAGTGAGACATGTATGACGAGGTGACTGCAACATGGGAGGATGCAGCGAGACTGAGGACTCTGTATCCTCACCTCTTTAATGACTTCCAGGAGGAAGTACAGTCTTGGCAGGGAGGATGTGAGGCATGCACTTTTTCATTTCCGTACATGTGACTAAATACCTTACTGTTGTTGATACTTTTACATTTGTGGGACTGTTGATCCTAGATTTTTAAACTATTAAACCTTATTATGTTAAAAGAAAAACTAATTGGGTGATGTCCGATTAACATTTGCATTATAGGAAAACTAATTGGGTGATGTTAGTTTGATGTTTATTTTATAGGAAAAACTAATTGGGTGATGTCCGATTAATGTTTACATTACAGGGAAACTAATTGGGTGATGTTAGAAAGAAAATTGTCATGAGATTTCAATATGTTTATAAGAACTGTGGTATGCTTTAGAAATACATGTATTAAATTTGCTTTGGCTATGATACATATATGTGAAATTAACTTTGAGATTGAATGTGCAGGTACTTCTAACAAAACCACAGATACTAGAGATCATTCTGCACCTTATGTTGTAATACCTTGTGAAGCCAATTTGGTTCCATGAGGAACTGAGATCAACTCTGTGTTTGATTTAATGTTGTAATGTTGTCTTGCATGAGGTTGAATGGGTTAGGTCTACTCTCTTGTAAATTTAAATTATGATATGTGTTGTAAGAATTATTTTTAAATTTTATCTTAGTTTTGAATTTTAAAATTTGAGACCCTTTTCTTGTGTCTTAACTTGACCCTGAGTGTCCTAACTAAGTTTAAATTGACCCTAGGTTATACCCCATGGGTCTAGGGTCACTTTTGACTTGGGTAACCCTTAGGTAACCTCCGTATGGTCACCTTAACTCCACAGTGAAGTTAAGTGACGAATTTAGAGGTAAGGGAGGGATAAGATGAGTGGTACCAATACTCAAGCCTATCCCCTTTTCAATTCCCAAGGCTTGAAATGACTCCATGGTCCACCAATAATGGAGGGGCTTGTCTTCTTGTTCCCTCACTTTTGGCGAGAGTCCCCCATGAAGTGGTGTGGTCCTTCATAAGTGCGGTTATTTTTTTAATCCCACTTGGGATAGTGACAAAAAGGAGGGAAGACTTTGGGGAAGGAGCTCATGAGTGGGGTTATTTTTTTAATCCCACTCGGGATAGTGGAAAAAGGAGTGGGGTTAATTTTTTAATCCCACTTGAGGATAACGGAATTGGTGGAATTTAAAAAAAAAAAAAGTTTCAAAGGGAGAAATCTTAGTGTAGAGGGAGTCAGTTAGTTTTTTTGGGGAGAAAGAAAATTGGAGAGGAAACTGGAGTGGATCTCTTTATCAACTACTTCCATTAAAGGGCTTGTTAAGGTTGGTATGCAAGGCCTTTTCTTTGTATGTTTTGTTTCTTGCATGGTGGATTTATGAAATAAAATTTGATTTGTTGTGTTGTAAATTTTGTAATTGTGGGGAAATTTATTTGGGTGTTGACAGAGCTTCTTCCACTTGGGAGAAATGCTCATCAAGTGTGGGGTAGGGGAGGAGTGATCCTCCTTGAGTGCATGCCTTGTTTCTTTTGGGATGTTGAAAGCCTTGAGGTCATTTGTGTGACTTTAAAAAATTGTGTTATTTGGCTTGAGAGTCAAAATATGAACTCCTTGGAATCTTTGTTGGAAAGTTGACTTGAGGCCATGAGAAGGAAACTGTGTTGAAATTTAATTGAAGGGTGACACTCTAGAGTTGAGTGTGTCCACTCTCCTATCCCTTATTAAACTCACTGTGGTTGAGTTTTTGTGTTGTGTAATATCCATGGGTGTGTGTGTGTTTTGGTGTATTGTTTCTACCTTGTTGTGAAGTGGAATTTCAGAATACCCTAGGTGTGTGGATGATCTTCCAAGCTCGGAGGTGACCCTCTTGCGGGTCTACGGTAGGGAGGAGAGTAGCTTGTGTGGTGTTTCTTCCCTTGTGTGATATGCAGGTTTTCTGGGAACTTATTGTGAAGCTTGGAGAAGGTTATTGGATAATAGAAAATATTTTATTTTCCTTAAGTCTTAAGGAGAGCCTAATCTTTTAATAGCTCCTTCCTTGTTGATTTTCTAAAAGGAGAAAATTATCTCCCTATTGTTGTATAAATTGTTATTTTTAGAATTGTGAGGAAATCCTCTTTTCTTGGGTTGATAGTTGTAATTTTCTTGTTCATTAAGTTTTACCATTTAGAAATGAGAAGACGAAAAGAAAATTTCTTTTTTAAAAAGATATTAAAATTGTCTAGTTCCTTCTTCTCCTACTTGCAAAGTTGAGAGTTAGTTGATATTTTAATTAAATTTGTAAAGTATTATTTCTGTGTAAGCTTAGTGGAAATATTAATTTAAATTTTGTTATAAGTCAAGTTGTAATTTTGCTACCATGAAAGAAATGAAATTTGGGATTATAGTATTTTTTTTTTGAAATTACCATGAGTAATTAAATGCTTACTATATGTAGTTTAAAACATTTGACTTGAAATAGAAATTTTAATCGAGGAAAGTGGGATTTCTTTATGCATAATGTATAATACGAATTGAAAAGATGTTTAAACTCAGAGTTACATTTCAGAAATACATTGTTTATACAATTATAATTTAAAAACAGCATAGGTAAATATATTTTAATTTTAAGGAAGAGTTTCTCAGAAGTTTTAACAATTATCCCAAATTAAATGACAGGAAAATGAAGAGGAAAATATGATTTTTTCATTTACAAAGGACATTAAAAATAAACACAAACAAGCCATCATAGGCATTCCATGAGTTGATTTTTAAAAAAAAACTCAACTGTAGATTTAGAAAATAAACATCTATTTAAGAAAAAAAAAGAGAGAGAAAGAGAAAGAACAGCTAACCTTGGAAAATAAAGAGGAGAAAATGTGCGGCATTTCTGAACAGGGCTAAGAGAACTAAGTAAGTTTAACCTACCATTAAACCTATTTAGGAACAAGTTGATTATTAAAATTAATTCAAACGTTGAACTAAAACCTAGAGTGGAACACTAGGGGGACTGAGTCAAGTGAAGTTAACCAACCCTGTGTAAGTGATCTAGTTTACCAAGAAATTAAGAATAATATAAAGGATGTAATGTTATTGTTGTTCAATAAAGAACATAAATGAAAAAAATTAGGATAACATAAGAAGATCTTTCACAATGGGAAGGAGAAAGAGATAGAAATACAATCAAAATTAAATTTTAGAGATACGATAAAATGAACGTGATAGAAATACAATCAAAATTAAATTCTAAGAAAAGGAAGAGAGGGCAAATGAACGGGCTTGGTTGAAAATGCTAAGTCTAAAGGAGGGGAAATTAATATTAAATTCTAGAAAATGGAAAGAAGAATCAGATGATCGTGCTTTGTTGAAAAATGATCTGTCACTTAAAACAACTGTTTTTCAAATATTATTTGTGAGATTAACCTAAGTCAGGAAACCACGCATTTCCTTGCGTAGGGTGTGCGCACATGTACTTGGTACCCTGCCGACAACTGTATTACTTTCGCCTTAAGTGTACACCACATGAGCATGCCTACACGTGCGAGGGTGTTTCTAGAGAAGCATCAGAAAATTTTTGGTATTTCATGTCATGACCACATGGTGCATGTGGACATGACACATGTTATGTGTGTTGTGTCATGTCCATATGCGCCATGTGGTCATGACATGAAATACCAAAAAATTTCCTATGCTTCCCTAGAAACCCCCTCGCATGCGTAGGCATGCTCATGCGGCGTACGCTTAAGGTGAAAGTAATACAGTTGTCGGCAGGGTACCAAGTACATGTGTGCACACCCTACGTAAGGAAACGTGTGGTTTCCTGACTTAGGTTAATCTCACAAATTGCATTTGAACAACAGTTGTTTTAGGTGATAGATCATTTTTCAACAAAGCACGATCATCTGATTCTTCTTTCCATTTTCTAGAATTTAATATTAATTTCTTCTCCTTCAGACTTAGCATTTTCAACCAAACCCGTTCATTTTCCCTCTCTTCCTTTTCTTAGAATTTAATTTTGATTGTATTTCTATCACGTTCATTTTATCGTATCTCTAAAATTTAATTTTGATTGTATTTCTATCTCATTCTCCTTCCCGTTCTGCAAGATCTTCTTATGTTATCCTGTTTGTTTTTCTTTTTGTTCTTTATCAAACAGCATTAACACTGTATCCTTTACATTATTCCTAAATTTCTTGGTAAATGAGATCACTTAAACAGGGTTGGCTAACTTCACTAGACTCAGTCCCCCTAGGGTTCTGCTCTAGATTTTAGTTCAACGTTTGAATTAATTTTAATAATCAACCTATTCCTAAACAGGATTAACGGTAGGTTAAACTTACTTAGTTCTCTTAGCCCTGTTCAGAAATGCCGCGCATTTTCTCCTCTTTGTTTTCCAAGGTTAGCTATTCTTTCTCTTTCTCTTTTTTTTTTTGTTAGATGTTTATTTTCTAAATCTACAGTTGAGTTTTAATAATGGCCACTCATGGAATGCCTGTGATGGCTTGTTTGCATTTATTTTCAGTGTCCTTTGTAAATGAAAGGATCTCATTTTTTTCTCTTCATTTTCCTGTCATTTAATTTGGGATAATTGTTGAAACTTTTGAAAAACTCTTCCTTAAAATTAAAATATATTTACCTATGCTCTTTTAAAATTATAATTATATTTCTCCTTATAAATTTAATTTATATATATATATACCGCCATTATCTCAGTTCACTTTAACTCACAATTTCATTAATAAGTTTCTTAACTGTAAAGAAAGTATAGAATATATATAAAATAAATATATAAATATATATAATTTGTTAAAATAGACTACTATCTAATAATTCATTTAAAAAAAAATAAAATAGAGCAATAAGTTAATTTATTTTTACATATATAAATAATGTAATTCTGAATTGCAACTCTGAGTTTAAGCATCTCTTCAATTCATATTATACATAATGCATAAATAAATCCCACTTTCCTTGATTAAAATTTCTATTTCAAGTCAAATGTTTTAAACTACATATAGTAAGCATTTGATTTCTTGCGGTAATTTAAAAAAAATGATGTTGTAATCCCAAATTTTATTTCTTTCATAGTAGCAAAATTACAACTTGGCTTAAAACAAATTTAAAATTTAATATTTCGACTAAGCTTACACAGAAATAATACTTTTACAAACTTAATTAAAACATCAACTAATTCACAACTTTGCAAGTAGGAGAAGAAGGAACTAGACAAGTCTAATATCTTTTTAAAAACAAATTTTCTCTTCCTTTCCTCATTTCAAAATGGTAAAACTTAATGAACAATAGAATACAAACATCATTCCAATAACAGAGGATTTCTTCAAAACTTCAAAATACTAATTTATACAATCAATAGGGAGATAACTTTCTCCTTTTGACGAATCAACCAGGATGCAGTCAATAATACGACCAGGCTCTCCTATAGAGCCATAAGAGTAAAGGAAAATAAAATATTTTTCCAACACAAGAAACTTCTCCAAACTTCACAAATACCTCCAAGAATACCTGCATAACACACAAGGAAAGAAACACCACACAAGCTGCTCTCCACCTACCGTAGACCCGCAAGAGGGTCACCCCCGAGTTAGGGAGATCAGCCACACACCTAGGGGATTCAATACCACTTCACAACAAGATAAAAACAACACACCAAAACACAAATACAACCATAGATATTTACACAACATAAAACTCATCCACTGTGAGTTTAAAGAGGGGTAGGAGAGTGGACACACTCAACTCTAGAGTGTCACCCTTCAATTAAATTTCAACACAGTTTCCTTCTCATGGCCTTAAGCTAACTTGCCAACAAAGATTCTAAGGAGTTCATATTTTGATTCTCAAGCCAAATAACACAATTTCTCAAAGTCACACAAATGCCCTCAAGACTTTCAACATCCCAAAAGAAACAAGACATGCACTCGAGGAGGATCACTCCTCCCCTACCCCACACTTGATGAGTATTTCTCCCAAGTGGAAGATGCTCTGTCAACACCCAAATAAATTTCTCCACAATTACATAATTTATAACACAATAAATCAAATTTCATTTCACAAATCCATCATGCAAGAAATAGAAAATGCAAAGGAAAGGCCTTGAAATCCAACCTTAAAAATTATTGTAATGGAAGGAGTTGAAGTTGAGTTCCTCTCCAGTCTCCTCTCCCAATCTCCACCAAACTAACTCCCTATTTTCTAAAATTCAACCTCTTTTTATCTCTATCCCAAGTGGAATTTAATTTTGGTTGTATTTCTATCACGTTCATTTTACCATTTCTCTGAAATTTAATTTTGATTGTATTTCTATCTCTTTCTCCTTGCCGTTGTGCAAGATCTTCTTATGTTATACTATTTTTTCCTTCACGTTCTTTATCGAACAGCAATAACACTACGTCCTTTATATTATTCCTAATTTCCTAGTAAACCAGATCACTTACACAGGGTTGGTTAACTTCACTTGACTCAGTCCCCCTAGGGTTCCGCTCTAAGTTTTAGTTCAACATTTGAATTAATTTTAATAATCAACTTGTTCCTAAACAGGTTTAATTGTAGGTTAAACTTACTTAGTTCTCTTAGCCCTGTTCAGAAATGCGACGTATTTTCTCCTCTTTGTTTTCCAAGGTTAGTTGTTCTTTCTTTTTCTCTCTCTCTCTCTCTCTTTTTTAAAAATTTTTCTCAAATGGGACGTTTATTTTCTAAATCTACAGTTGAGTTTTTTAAGAAAAGGCCACTCATGAAATACCTGTGATGGCTTGTTTACGTTTATTTTTAGTGTCCTTTGTAAATGAAAAGATCATATTTTCCTCTTCATTTTCCTGTCATTTAATTTGGGATAATTGTTAAAACTTCCAAAAAACTCTTCCTTAAAATTAAAATATATTTACCTATGCTCTTTTTAAATTATAATTGTACAAACAATGTATTTCTGAATTGCAACTCTGAGTTTAAACATCTATTCAATTCGTATTATACATTATGCATAAATAAATCCCACTTTCCTCAATTAAAATTTCTATTTCAAGTCAAATGTTTTAAACTGCATATAGTAAGCATTTAATTACTTGCGGTAATTTAAAAAAAAAAACAATACTGTAATCCCAATTTTCATTTCTTTCATGGTAGCAAAATTATGACTTGGCCTATAAAAAAATTTAAAATTAATATTTCCACTAAGCTTATACAGAAATAATACTTTTACAAATTTAATTAAAACATCAACTAACTCTCAACATTTCAAGTAGGAGAAGAAGGACCTAGACAATTTTAATATCCCTTTACAAACAAAATTTATTTTCCTCTTCTCATTTCTAAATGGTAAAACTCAATGAACAAGAAAATTACAACTATCAACCCAAGAACAGATGATTTCCTCACAACTTCGAAAATAATAATTTATACAACAATAGGGAGATAATTTTCTCCTTTTAGAAAATCAACAAGGAAGGAGCTATTAAAAGATCAGGCTCTCCTTAAGACTTAAGGAAAATAAAATATTTTCTAATATGCAATAACCTTCTCCAAGCTTCATAATAAGCTCCCAGAAAACTTGCATATCACACAAGGGAAGAAACACCACACAAGCTACTTTCTTCCCTACCGTAGACCCGCAAGAGGGTCACCCCCGAGCTAGGGAGATTATCCACACACCTAGGGTATTCTAAAATTCCACTTCACAACAAGGTAGAAACAACACACCAAAACACACATACACCCATGGATATTACACAACACAAAAACTTAACCATAGTGAGTTTAACAAGGGGTAGGAGAGTGGACAAACTCAACTCTAAAGTGTCACCCTTCAATTAAATTTTAACACAGTTTCCTTCTCATGGCCTCAAGTCAACTTACCAACAAAGATTCCAAGGATTTCATATTTTGATTCTCAAGCCAAATAACACAATTTCTCAAAGTCACACAAATGCCCTCAAGGCTTTCAACATCCTAAAAGAAACAAGGCATGCACTCGAGGAGGATCACTCCTCCCCTACCCCACACTTGATGAGCATTTCTCCCAAGTGGAAGAAGCTCTGTCAACACCCAAATAAATTTCTCTACAATTACAAAATTTACAACACAACAAATCAAATTTCATATCACAAATCCACTATGCAAGAAACAGAACATACAAAGAAAAGGCCTTGCATACCAACCTTAACAAGCCCTTTAATGGAAGTAGTTGATGAAGAGATCCACTCTAGTTTCCTCTCCAATTTTCTTTCTCCAAAAAAAAAATAACTGACCCCCTCTACCCTAAGATTTCTCCCTTTAAAACTCTTTTAAAAAAAAAAAAAAAAAATTCCACCAATTCCCTTATCCTCAAGTGTGATTAAAAAAATAACCCCACTTCTTTTTCCACTATCCCAAGTGGGATTAAAAAAATAACCCCACTCATGAGCTCCTTCCCCAAAGTCTTCCCTCTTTTTTGTCATTATCCCAAATGGGATTAAAAAAATAACCCCACTCATGAAAGACCACACCACTTGACAACAAGATAAAAATAACACACCAAAACATAAATACACCCATAGATATTTACACAACACAAAACTCATCCACTGTGAGTTTAAAGAGGGGTAGGAGAGTGGACACACTCAACTCTAGAGTGTCACCCTTCAATTAAATTTCAACACAGTTTCTTTCTCATGGCCTCAAGCCAACTTGCCATCAAAGATTCCATGGAGTTCATATTTTGACTCTCAAACTAAATAACACAATTTCTCAAAGTCACACAAATGCCCTCAAGGCTTTCAACATCCCAAAAGAAACAAGGCATGCACTCGAGGAGGATCACTCCTCCCCTACCCCACACTTGATGAGCATTTCTCTCAAGTGGAAAAAGCTCTGTCAATATCCAAATAAATTTCCTCACAATTACATAATTTACCACACAACAAATCAAATTTTATTTTGCAAATCCATCATGCTAGAAATAGAAAATGCAAAGGAAAGGCCTTGAAATCCAACCTTAAAAATCCTTGTAATGGAAGGAGTTGAAGTAGAGTTCTTCTCCAGTCTCCTCTCCCAATCTCCTAAAAAAAAAACTGACTAACTCCCTCTACACTAAGATCTCTCCCTTTAAAACTCTTTTAAAAAAAAAAAAAATTCCACCAACTCCCTTATCCTCAAGTGGGATTAAAAAAAAAACCACACTTTTTTTTTCACTATCCCAAGTGGGATTAAAAAAATAACCCCTCATGAGCTCCTTCCCCAAAATCTTCCCTCCTTTTTGTCATTATCCCGAGTGGAATTAAAAAAAAACCCCACTCATGAAGGACCACATCACTTTATGGGGACTCTTACCAAAAGTGAGCGAACAAGAAGACAAGCCCCTCCATTATTGGTGGACCATGGAGTCATTTCAAGCCTTGAAAATTGAAAAAGGAATAGGCTTGAGTGTTGGTACTACTCATCTTATCCCTCCCTTACCTCTAAATTCGTCACTTAACTTCACTGTGAAGTTAAGGTGACCATACGGAGGTTACCCAAAGGTTACCCCAGTCAAAAGTGCCCCTAGACCCATGGGGTATAACTCAGGGTCAATTTAAACTTAGTTAGGACACCCAGGGTCAAGTTAAGACATAAGAAAAGGGTCTCAAATTTTAAAATTTAAAAATAAGATAAAATTCAAAAACAATTCTTACAACACATATCATAATTTAAATTTACAAGAGGGTAGACCTAACCCATTCAATCTCATGCAAGACAATATTACAACATTAAATCAAACACAGAGTTGATCTCGGTTCCTCATGGAACCAGATCAGCTTTACAAGGGATTACAACATAAGGTGTGGAATGATCTCATCACCCAATTAGTTTTCTTATAATGCAAACATTAATCAGACATTACCCACTTAGTTTTTCTTTTAACATAATAAGGTTTAATAGTTTAAAAATCTTGGATCAACAGTCGCACAAATGTAAAAGTATCAACAACAGTAAGGTATTTAGTCACATGTATGGAAATGAAAAAGTGTAGGCCTCACATCCTCCCCCTTAGGACTGTACTTCCTCCTGGAAGTCATTAAAGAGTTGAGGATACAGAGTCCTCAGTCTCGCTGCATCCTCCCATTTCACAGTGACCTCATCATAAATGTTCCATTGGACCTTAACCTGGTCCAACTCTTGACCTCGAAGGCCCAGCGTCCGACAAGCCAATATGCGAATTGGCTCTAATGCCAGTTGTCCGTCTACCTCTACCTAAAGAGCACTCCAATCCAATACGTGAGATAAGTTAGAGATATAACGACGTAAAACTGAAACATGAAAAACATCGTGGATACGTGACAGGCTAGGTGGCAAGGCTAGATGATAGGCTACAGGTCCTATCCACTCCAAAATCTCAAAAGGTACTACAAACTGAGGTGCGAGTTTAGAGCCCTTTCCGTAATAGATTGGACTCTTGTGCGGTCACACTCTCAAAAATACCCTGTCACCTAGTGAGAAGCTCCGATCAGTTGTCTTTGCATCGGCATACTTTTTCTGTCTATCCTGTGCCCCTGAAGTCTATTTAATTAGTGCAATCTGCTGCTCCATGTCCTAAACTATTAAACTTTGCAAGTAGTGTTTATTTTAAGGAAGAGTTTCTCAGAAGTTTTAACAATTATCCCAAATTAAATGACAGGAAAATGAAGAGGAAAATATGATCTTTTCATTTACAAAGGACACTGAAAATAAATACAAACAAGCCATCACAAGCAATCCATGAGTGGCCTTTTTTTAAAAAACTCAACTGTATATTTAGAAAATAAACATCCCATTTGAAAAAAAAAAGAGAGAAATAGAAAGAACAGCTAACCTTGGAAAACAAAGAGGAGTAAATGCGCGGCATTTCTGAATAGGGCTAAGAGAACTAAGTAAGTTTAACCTACCGTTAAACCTATTTAGGAACAAGTTGATTATTAAAATTAATTCAAATGTTGAACTAAAACCTAGAGCGGAACCCTAGGGGGACTGAGTCTAGTGAAGTTAGCTTACTAGTTACCTGGTGGCGCACTAAGGAGTGCAAGTGCCAACTATCCATAGATACATTCACTTAGGATATCTTCATAGAGGGCTTTAATGCATGATATTTGTCATAGCATTACAGACAGTGCATGATTGATGAGTTCCATGAGTTACAGTAGAGAGGACTCACTGTTGCTCAATATGAGAGATGGTTCATTGAGCTTTCTCGTTACGCGGAGTACCTTTAAGATGAGAAACTCTTGGTACACAAATTCATCAGAGGCCTGAATCATGGGATAGCAGGACCAGTACGTATGGCAGATCCCTAGACCATGAGCGAGACTATTGAAAAGGCCCTTATTGTAGAAGAAACTCAGGGACGAGGGCAGAATTCACACCCGCAGTATCAAGACCATAATCCCCAACAACAACAAAATTTTTGCAGACTGCAATACACACCACAGAGAGGAGGATATAATTCTTCATCATTACCTCCTAGGCCTCCATAGCAGCAGCAGCAGCAGCATCAGTAGAAATCTAGACCCCAGCAGAGGGTTCAGGGAGGATAGTACCGTGGTTGGTAGCAGCAGGGCCCACGTAGAGATCAGAGACAGTAGGGATCATCTGTGGGATCCATAAGATCTCAGCAGTCGTACAGAGGTTCACAGAGGTCCACTAGACAAACTAGACCGCAAGAGTCGGGCAAGGCACAGAAGGGTAGTTACAAGCTAGGGGCTCGTATTATGTATGTGGTGGGGTAGGGCATTTGGCTAGGGAGTGTCCACATGGATTTATAGTAGGGGGATAGCCCTATGCAGGAGGATCTGAGCAGACTGTAGGTGACATGGGTAGTTCCCACCCCATGTTTGTAGCAATTAACAACTGCCAGACTGATTTACAAGCTTCAGTCATTGAGACGACAGGTACGATTGGGGATTTCCCTATCTCTATTCTCTTTTACTCTAGAGCTACCGATTCTTTTCTGTCTACATCGTTAGTGGAACATTGCGAGCTAGTGGCTTATAGGCAAGACATTAGGTGGAAGGTTGAGTTGGCCTCTGGGGCTAGGATGTCAGTAGATACCGTGGTTAGAGATTGTGAGATCTCCTTAAGTTCCTTCACTACAGCATGTGACCTTAGGGTTATGCCATTAGGATCCTACAGAGTAGTTCTCGGTATGGACTAGCTTGCGGCTCATAGAGCTAAACTAGATTGTCGCCAGAGGACGATTAGTTACTTGGACAATCATAGTACACCGATCGAGATAGTTGTCATTTAGAAGCCCACGACTGTTCGTATGATATCCGCTCAGCAGTTTAAGCACTGCATGCGGAAGGGTTGTCAGATGTTTGCTATTATAGTTAGTGATAGATCAGAGGATGAGCCTGAGGCTACCTTAGATGATCACCCTATCTTGAGAGACTTTGCTGACGTATTCCCACTGGAGTTACCAGGTATGCCTCCACGTAGAGAGGTCAATTTCCACATCCACTTAGTGCAAGGTGTAGAACCTGTGCCTTGTACACCCTACAGGATGACTACACATGAGCTTACAAAACTTAAACTATAGTTAGAGGAGTTACTTGAAAAGGGGCACATCCGACCTAGCGTTTCACCCTGGGGCACACTGGTCATCTTCATGAAGAAGAAGGATGGATCTTTTCGACTATACATGGATTACAGGCAGTTGAACAAGGTGACAATGAAGAACCATTATCCTCTGCCTAGGACTGATGACCTCTTTAATCAGATGCAGGGAGCCAGAGTGTTCTCAAAAATTGATTTAAAATCTGGGTATCACCAATTGCGCATCACAGAGGCAGACATTCATAACACTACTTTTTGAACTAGATATGGCCATTATGAGTTCATCGTGGTACCCTTCGATTTGATGAACGCCCCTACAGTATTCATGAGTCTCATGAATAGGGTGTTCCATACTTGGATCAGTTCGTGATTATATTTCTTGACGATATTTTGATTTATTCGTGAACCGAGGAGGAACATGTGGATCATTTGCGTCAAGTTTTACAGTGCTTACGAGAGCAGCAGCTTTATGGCAACTTGACGAAGTGTGCCTTCTTCAGGACAGAGGTGCAATACTTGGGGCACATCTTATCAGGTGATGGCATCTCTGTAGATCCATCGAAGATCAGAGCAATTCAGGACTGGCTAGCACCCACTAGTGTGACAGAAGTCAAAAGCTTTATGGGATTAGCTGGTTATTACAGTAGATTTGTCGAGGGCTTTTCTAAGATAGCATATCACATCACTTCCCTTTAGCAAAAAGGGAAAAGTTTCACTTGGACTGAGTAGTGTGAGAAGGCCTTTGGGATCCTCAAAGAGCGTCTTACCAATGCTCCCATTTTAGCGGTTCCAGATCCTGCAGAAGATTTTGTTGTTTGCACAGATGCATCATTAGAGGGTTTGAGAGTTGTGCTTATGCAGGGAGGTAGAGCGATTGCATACGAATCGTGCAAACTTAAGACACATGAACTAAACTACCCCACTCATGATTTAGAGCTCGCAACAGTTATTCATGCTCTTGTTTGTTGGAGACATTTCCTCTTAGGTTGACGCTTTGAGCTCCATTCGGATCACCATAACTTACACCACATTTTTACACAGCTAAATCTGAACGCTCGCCAGCGGCATTGGATGGAGTTCTTATGTGAGTATGACTTTGATGTCCACTACATCAAAGGGAAGGAGAATATGGTTGCTGACGCTTTAAGTCGGAGGTACCACAAGATCCTGACCTTGACATTAAAGGAGAACTTGAGAGACTACATCTTGCAGCATCTACTGGAGGATGAGTGGTTTCTTGAGGTGTAGTAAGAAATTCAGAATTAGGGGGCCCTTAAGGGAAAATTTATAGGATATTCCCTTGAGTTTGATGGTTTGCTTAGACATCAGCAGCGCATCTACGCACCCCATGTAGGTGACTTGTGTACAGTGATTCTTTCAGAGGCTCATAGAGCACCTTATGCAGTACATCCAGGAGTCAAGAAGATGCATGCCAATTTGTGACAGTTATGTCATTAGGCTGGGATGAGATGAGACATTGCAGAATATGTTGCTCGTTGCCTACAATAATAGGCATCGCAGCTCATTAGGTATGCCTCCTTTCTAGGCTTTATACAGCAGACCATGCAGGACACCATTGAGTTGGGATCAGATAGAGGACAGGGTCGCCATTTGTCTAGAACTAGTTTAGGACATGGAGCAGTAGATTGCACTGATTAAACAGAGACTTCAGGAGGCACAGGATAGACAGAAGAAGTATGCTGATGCAAAGAGAACTGATTAGAGCTTCTCACTAGGTGACAGGGTATTTTTGAGAGTGCGACCGCACAAGAGTCCAATCCATTACGGAAAGGGCTCTAAACTCACACCTTAGTTTGTAGGACCTTTTGAGATTTTGGAGCAGATCGGACCTATAGCCTATCATCTAGCCTTGCCACCTAGCCTGTCGCATATCCACGATATTTTTCATGTTTCAGTTTTACATGTTATATCTCTAACTTATCTCACGTATTAGATTGGAGTGCTCTTTAGGTAGATGCAGATGGACAACTGGCGTTGGATCCAATTTGCATATTGGCTCGTTGGACACTGGGCCTTTGAGGTCGAGAGTTGGACAAGGTTAAGGTCCAGTGGGACATGTATGACGAGGTCACTGTGACATGGGACGATGTAGCGAGACTGAGGACTTTGTATGCTCACCTCTTTGATGACTTCTAGGCTAAAATATAGTCTTAGGGGGGAGGATGTGAGGCCTACACTTTTTTATTTTCATACATGTGACTAAATACCTAACTGTTGTTGATACATTTACATTTGTGGGACTGTTGATTATGGATTTTTAAACTATTAAACCTTATTATGTTAAAGGAAAACTAATTGGGTGATGTTAGTTTGATGTTTATTTTATAGGAAAAACTAATTGGGAGATGTCTGATTAATGTTTACATTACAGAGAAACTAATTGGGTGATGTTAGAAAGAAAATTGTCATGTGATTTCATTATGTTTATAAGAATTGTGGTATGCTTTAGAAATGCATGTATTAAATTTGCTTCGGCAATGATATGTATATGTGGAATTAACTTTGAGATTGAGTGTGCAGGTATTTCTAACAAAACCATAGACACTGGAGATCATTCTGCACCTTATGTTGTAATCCCTTGTGAAGCCGATCTGGTTCCACGAGGAACTGAGATCAACTCTGTGTTTGATTTAATGTTGTAATGTTGTCTTGCATAAGGTTGAATGGGTTAGGTCTACCCTCTTGTAAATTTGAATTATGATGTGTTGTAAGAATTGTTTTTAAATTTTATCTTATTTTTTAATTTTAAAATTTGAGACCTTTTTCTTGTATCTTAACTTGACCCTGGGTGTCCTAACTAAGTTTAATTTGACCCTGAGTTATACCCCATGGGTCTAGGGTCACTTTCACTAGGGTAACCTTCGTATGGTCACCTTAACTTCATAGTGAAGTTAAGTGACGAATTTGGAATTAAGGGAGGGATAAGATGAGTGGTACCAACACTCAAACCTATCCTTTTTTCAATTTCTAAGGCTTGAAATAACTCCATGGTCCACCAATAATGGAGGGGCTTGTCTTCTTGTTCCCTCACTTTTAGTGAGAGTCCCCATGAAGTGGTGTAGTCCTTCATGAGTGGGGTTATTTTTTTAATCCCACTTGGGATAATGACAAAAAGGAGGGAAGACTTTGGGGAAGGAGCTCATGAGTGGGGTTATTTTTTTAATCCCACTTGGGATAGTGGCAAAAGGAGTGGGGTTGTTTTTTTAATCCCACTTGAAGATAAGGGAATTGGTGGAATTTAAAAAAAAAAAAGAGTTTTAAAGGGAGAAATCTTAGTGTAGAGGGAGTCAGTCAGTTTTTTTTGGGAGAAAGGAAATTGGAGAGGAAACTGGAGTGGATCTCTTCATCAACTACTTCCATTAAAGGGCTTGTTAAGGTTGGTATGCAAGGCCTTTTCTTTGTATGTTCTGTTTCTTGCATGGTGGACTTGTGAAATGAAATTTGATTTGTTGTGTTGTAAATTTTGTAATTGTGGGAAAATTTATTTGGGTGTTGACGGAGCTTCTTCCACTTGGGAGAAATTCTCATCAAGTGTGGGGTAGGGGAGGAGTGATCCTCCTCAAGTGCATGCCTTGTTTCTTTTGGGATGTTGAAAGCCTTGAGGGCATTTGTGTGACTTTGAGCAATTGTGTTATTTGCCTTGAGAGTCAAAATATGAACTCCTTGAAATCTTTGTTGGCAAGTTGGCTTGAGGCCATGAGAAGGAAACTGTGTTGAAATTTAATTAAAGGGTGACACTCTAGAGTTGAGTGTGTCCATTCTCCTACCTGTTGTTAAACTCACTGTGGTTGAGTTTTTGTGTTGTGTAATATCTATGGGTGTATGTGTGTTTTGGTGTATTATTTCTACCTTGTTGTGAAGTAGAATTTTGGAATACCCTAGGAGTGTGGATGATCTCCCTAACTCAGGGTTGACCCTCTTGCGGGTCTACGGTAGAGAGGAGAGCAACTTGTGTGGTGTTTCTTCCCTTGTGTGATATGCAGGTTTTCTAGGAGCTTATTGTGAAGCTTGGAGAAGGTTATTGGATATTAGAAAATATTTTATTTTCCTTAAGTCTTAAGGAGAGCCTGATCTTTTAATAACTCCTTCCTTGTCGATTTTTCAAAAGGAGAAAATTATCTCCTTATTGTTGTATAAATTGTTATTTTTGGAGTTGTGAGGAAATCCTCTGTTCTTGGGTTGATAGTTGTAATTTTTTTGTTAATTAAGTTTTACTATTTAGAAATGAGAAGAGGAAAAAAAAAATTGTTTTTAAAAGGATATTAAAATTGTCTAGTTCCTTCTTCTCCTACTTGCAAAGTTGAGAGTTAGTTGATGTTTTAATTAAATTTGTAAAAGTATTATTTTTGTGTAAGCTTAGTGGAAATATTAATTTTAAATTTTGTTATAAGCCAAGTCGTAATTTTGCTACCATGAAAGAAATGAAATTTGGGATTACAGTATTGTTTTTTTTTTAAATTACCGCAAGTAATTAAATGCTTACTATATGTAGTTTAAAACATTTGACTTGAAATAGAAATTTTAATCAAGGAAAGTAGGATTTATTTATGCATAATGTATAATACGAATTGAATAGATGTTTAAACTCAGAGTTGCAATTCAGAAATACATTATTTATACAATTATAATTTAAAAAGAGCATAGGTAAATATATTTTAATTTTAAGGAAGAGTTTCTCGGAAGTTTTAACAATTATCCCAAATTAAATGACTGAAAAATGAAGAGGAAAATATGATCTTTTCATTTCTAAAGGACATTGAAAATAAACGCAAACAAGCCATCACAGGCATTCCATGAGTGGCCTTTTTTTCAAAAACTCGATTGTAGATTTAGAAAATAAACGTCCCATTTGAGAAAAAAACAAAAAAATAAAACAAAAGAGAGAGAAAGAGAAAGAACAGCTAAGCTTGGAAAATAAAGAGGAGAAAATGCGCAGCATTTCTGAACAGGGCTAAGAGAACTAAGTAAGTTTAACCTACCGTTAAACCTATTTAGGAATGTGTTGATTATTAAACTGCAGGCTATGTTAGAGCAGTTACCACCAGCTATTCTAGAGCCACGTGATGAGCCTCGCGTTCATTCGTGAGAAGAGCCATGTAATGAGCCACGTGCAGAATCATGTGCTGAGCCATATGTGGAACCTCACATAGATCTGTTAGAGGTGCCATGCATGGAGCCTTTCGTTGAGATTCCTGACACTACAGTAGAGAAGGTAGGGTCAACATACCGTGCACGAAGTAGGAGTCCTCTGAGACTCTCGAGATGAGATGAGACTAGGAGGGTAGAACAGGTATACCATGGACCGTATGAGTATGGATTAGATGAGCCAGTTTAATGTTGTAATGTTTTATTGCATGACGATGATTGGGTTAGGTCTACCCTCTTGTAAATTTTAATTATGATATGTGTTGTAAGAATTGTTTTTGAATTTTATCTTATTTTTAAATTTTAAAATTTAAGACCCTTTTCTTGTGTCTTAACTTGATCCTAGGTGTCCTAACTAAGTTTAAATTGACCCTGGGTTATAGCCTATGGGTCTAGAGTCACTTTTGACTAGGGTAACCCTTGGGTAACCTCTGTATGGTCACCTTAACTTCACAGTGAATTTAAGTGACGAATTTGGAGGTAAGAGAGGGATAAGATGAGTGGTACCAACACTCAAGCCTATCTCTTTTTCAATTCCCAAGCCTATAACTTTTGATGAGAGTCCCCATGAAGTGGTGTGGTCCTTCATGAGTGGGGTTATTTTTTTAATCCCATTTAGGATAGTGACAAAAAAGAGGGAAGACTTTGGGGAAGGAGCTCATGAGTGGGGTTATTTTTTTAATCCCACTTGCGATAGAGAGAAAAGGAGATCATGGAGTGGGTGATATTTTTTTTAAATCCCACTTGGGATAGAGATAAAAGGAAGTTGAATTTTAGAAAATTGGCATTTTTTTGGGAGATTGGGAGAGAAAACTGGAGAGGAACTCTACTTCAACTCCTTCCATTACAAGGATTTTTAAGGTTGGATTTCAAGGGCTTTTCTTTGCATTTTCTATTTCTAGCATGATGGATTTGTGAAATGAAATTTGATTTGTTGTGTTGTAAATTATGTAATTGTGGGGAAATTTATTTGGGTATTAACAAAGCTTCTTCCACTTGGGAGAAATGATCATCAAGTGTGGGGTAGGGGAGGAGTGATCCTCCTCAAGTGTATGCCATGTTTCTTTTGGGATGTTGAAAGCCTTGAGGGCATTTGTGTGACTTTGAGAAATTGTGTTATTTGGCTTGAGAGTCAAAATATGAACTCCTTGGAATCTTTGTTGGCAAGTTGTCTTGAGGCCATGAGAAGGAAACTGTGTTAAAATTTAATTGAAGGGTGACACTCTAGAGTTGAGTGTGCACTCTCCTACCCCTGTTTAAACTCACAGTGGATGAGTTTTGTGTTGTGTAAATATCTATGGGTGTATTTGTGTTTTGGTGTGTTGTTTTTATCTTGTTGTGAAGTGCTATTGAATCCCTAACTCGGGGGTGACCCTCTTGCAGGTCTACGGTAGGGGGGAGAGCAGCTTGTGTGGTGTTTATTTCTTTGTGTATTATGTAGGTATTCTTGGATCTATTTGTGAAGTTTGGAGAAGTTTCTTGTGTTGGAAAAATATTTTATTTTCCTTTACTCTTAAGGCTCTATAAGAGAGCCTGGTCATATTAGTGACTGCATCCTAGTTGATTCATCAAAAGGAGAAAGTTATCTCCCTATTGATTGTATAAATTGGTATTTTAAAGTTGTGAAGCAATCCTCTGTTATTGGATTGATGTTTGTATTCTATTGTTCATTAAGTTTTACCATTTTGAAATGAGGAAAGGAAGAGAAAATTTGTTTTTAAAAGGATATTAGACTTGTCTAGTTCCTTCTCCTACTTGCAAAGTTGTGAGTTAGTTGATGTTTTAATTAAGTTTGTAAAAGTATTATTTCTGTGGAAGCTTAGTGGAAATATTAATTTTAAATTTTGTTATAAACTAAGTTGTAATTTTGCTACTATGAAAGAAATGAAATTTGGGATTACAGTATTGTTTTTTTTAAATTACTGCAAGAAATCAAATGCTTACTATATGTAGTTTAAAACATTTGACTTGAAATACAAATTTTAATTAAGGAAAGTGGGATTTATTTATGCATAATGTATAATATGAATTGAATAGATGCTTAAACTCAGAGTTGCAATTCAGAAATACATTGTTTATATATGCAAAAATAAATTAACTCATTGCTCTGTTTTATTTTTTTTAAATGAATTATCAAATAGTAGTCTGTTTTAACAAATTATATATATTTATATATTTATTTTATATATATTCTATACTTTCTTTACAGTTAAGGAACTTATTAATGAAATTGTGAGTTAAAGTGAACTGAGATAATGGCGGTATATATATATATATATATATTAAATTTATAAGGAGAAATATAATTATAATTTAAAAGAGCATAGGTAAATATATTTTAATTTTAAGGAAGAGTTTCTCGGAAGTTTCAACAATTATCCCAAATTAAATGATAGGAAAATGAAAAGAAAAAATATGATCCTTTCATTTACAAAGGACACTGAAAATAAATGCAAACAAGCCGTCACAGACATTCCATGAATGGCCATTCTTAAAACTCAACTGTAGATTTAGAAAATAAACGTCCAATAAAAAAAAAAGAGAGAAAGAGAAAGAACGGCTAACCTTGGAAAACAAAGAGGAGAAAATGCGTGGCATTTCCAAACAGGGCTAAGAGAACTAAGTAAGTTTAACTTACCATTAATTCTATTTAGGAACAGGTTGATTATTAAAATTAATTCAAACATTGAACTAAAACCTAGAGCAGAACCCTAGGAGGACTGAGTCTAGTGAAGTTAGCCAACCCTGTTTAAGTGATCTGGTTTACCAAGAAATTTAGGAATAATGTAAAGGTAAAAAAAATAAAAAAACAAAAAAAAAGAGAGAAAGAGAAAGAACAGCTAACCTTGAAGAGGAGAAAATGCGCGGCATTACCGAATAGGGCTAAGAGAACTAAGTAAGTTTAACCTACCGTTAAACCTGTTTAGGAACAAGTTGATTATTAAAAGTAAGTCAAATGTTGAACTAAAACCTAGAACGGAACCCTAGGGGGACTGAGTCAAGTGAAGTTAACTAACCCTGTGTAAGTGATCTGGTTTACCAAGAAATTATGAATAATGTAAAGGATGTAGTATTATTGCTATTCGATAAAAAACGTGAAGAAAAAAAATAGGATAACATAAGAAGATCTTGCACAGCGAGAAGGAGAATGAGATAGAAATACAATCAAAATTAAATTTTAGAGATACGGTAAAATGAACATGATAGAAATACAATCAAAATTAAATTCGAAGAAAAGGAACAGAGGGCAAATGAACAGGCTTGGTTGAAAATGCTAAGTTTGAAGGAGGGGAAATTAATATTAAATTCCAGAAAATGGAAAGAAGAATCAGATGATCATGCTTTGTTGAAAAATGATCTATCACCTAAAACAACTGTTGTTCAAATGTAATTCATGAGATTAACCTAAGTCAGGAAACCACATGTTTCCTTGCGTAGGGTGTGCGCACATGTACTTGTTACCCCATCGATAACTATATTATTTTTGCCTTAAGCGTACGTCGCATGAGCACACCTATGCGTGTGAGGGTGTTTCTAGGGAAGCGTGGGAAAAATTTTGGTATTTCATGTCATGACCACATGGCGCATGTGGACATGACACGTCTGATGCGTGTTGTGACCGCATGGGAAATGTGGGCATGACATTTGCTCTCTCCTACTTACAAAGTTGTGAGTTAGTTGATGTTTTAATTAAGTTTGTAAAAGTATTATTTCTGTGTAAGCTTAGTGGAAATATTAATTTTTTAATTTTGTTATAAGCCAAGTTGTAATTTTGCTACTATGAAAGAAATGAAATTTGGGATTACAGTATTGTTTTTTTTAATTTACCGCAAGAAATCAAATGCTTACTATATGTAGTTTAAAACATTTGACTTGAAATAGAAATTTTAATCGAGGAAAGTGGGATTTATTTATGCATAATGTATAATACGAATTGAATAGATGTTTAAACTCAGAGTTGCAATTCAGAAATACATTGTTTATACAATTATAATTTAAAGAGAGCATAGGTAAATATATTTTAATTTTAAGGAAGAGTTTCTCGGAAGTTTTAACAATTATCCCAAATTAAATGACTGAAAAATGAAGAGGAAAATATGATCTTTTCATTTCCAAAGGACATTGAAAATAAACGCAAACAAGCCATCACAGGCATTCCATGAGTGGCCTTTTTTTCAAAAACTAAACTGTAGATTTAGAAAATAAACGTCCCATTTGAGGAAAAAAAAAAGAGAGAGAGAAAGAGAAAGAATAGCTAACCTTGGAAAACAAAGAGAAGAAAATGTGTAGCATTTCCGAATAGAGCTAAGAGAACTAAGTAAGTTTAACCTACCGTTAAACCTGTTTAGGAACAAGTTGATTATTAAAATTAATTCAAACGTTGAACTAAAACCTAGAGCGGAACCCTAGGGGGACTGAGTCAAGTGAAGTTAACCAACCCTGTGTAAGTGATCTAGTTTACCAAGAAATTAGGAATAATGTAAAGGATGTAGTGTTATTATTGTTCGATAAAGAATGTGAAGAAAAAAAATAAGATAACATAAAAAGATCTTGCACAACGGGAAGGAGAAAGAGATAGAAATACAATCAAAATTAAATTTCAGACAAACGGTAAAATGAACATGATAGAAATACAATCAAAATTTAATTCCAAAAAATGGAAAGAAGAAAACAGATGATCGTGCTTTGGTGAAAAATGATCTATCAACTAAAACAACTGATGTTCAAATGTAATTCATGAGATTAACCTAAGTCAGGAAACCACGTGTTCAAGATTAGCGTTTATCACACCAATGTCCGTGAGGTGTTATGTTACCGGGATCTTTCCGGAATCTAGGGTTTAGAAGCCTTAAAAGTGAACCTAGTAGCAACGTTAATCACGTCGCGAAGACCCCCTTGTTGGCCTTCTTGCATAGGGTGTGGACACATGTACTTGGTAACCCACTGACAACTATATTGTTTTCGCCTTAAGTGTATGCCGCCAAGCATGCCTATGCATGCGAGGGGATTTCTAGGGAAGTGTGGGAAATTTTTTTGGTATTAGAGCTAAGTTTAAACACTGGGCATAATTGGGCACATTATTATTTTGCAACGTTGATTAATTAGTGTCTACCATTTTTTGTTAAGGATGCCTCCCTAACATGTTCGAGGAGCGCGATCACGCCACACAACGTCCGCTGAGGGACATAGTGATTCCTCAGCTGAGGGACAAGGACCTGCAATTATAGCAGATCCACCCGTACCACAGACACCACTTGAACCACATGCACCACCCGTACCACAGGCACCGCCAGTAATTGACCTAGGCCCACAGATTCTTCAGACACTACAAGCTATGTTAGAGCAGTTACCACCAGCTATTCTAGAGCCATGTGATGAGCCTTGCGTTGATCCATGAGAAGAGCCATGTAATGAGCCATGTGTGTAATCACGTGCTAAGCCATATGTGGAACCCCGCATAGATCTGTTAGAGGTGCCACGCATGGAGCCTTTCATTGAGATTCTTAACACTATAGTAGAGAAGGTAGGGTCAGCTTACCATGCACGGAGTAGTTGTCCTCCGAGACTCACGAGACGAGATGAGACTAGGAGGGTAGAATAGGTATGCCATGGACCGTATGAGTATGGATTAGATGAGCTGGTTATAGGGCTCAGAGACAAAGGAGATCCCATTAGAGATTTGCTTAGGCTCAACCCACCTACTTTCGTAGGAGCTACCGAGGGAGCTGTGGCTGAGGCTTAGCTGACTAGTCTAGATAGGTGTTTCACGTTGTGACCTTACGGGAGTAACACAAAAGCACGAGTGGTAGTGCATCTCCTGAGAGATGCAACAGCTACTTGGTGGCACACTAAGGAGTGCAAGCGTCGACTATCCCTAGATACACTCACTTGGGATATCTTCATAGAGCACTTTAATGTGTGATATTTGTCAGTGCATTACAGACAGTGCAGGATTGATGAGTTTCATGAGTTACAGCAGAGAAGACTCACTGTTGCTCAATATGAGAGCCATTTCATCGAGCTTTCTCGTTACGCGGAGTACCTCCAGGACGAGAAACTCTTGGTATACAAATTCATTAGAGGCCTAAATCATAGGATAGTAGGATCAGTACGTATGGTAGATCCCCAAACCATGAGCGAGACTGTTGAAAATGCCCTTATTGCAGAAGAAATTCAGGGAGGAGGGAAGAATTCACGCCCGCAGTATCAAGACCGTAATTCCCAACAACAACAAATTTTTTGCAGACCGTAATACACACCACAGAGAGGAGGATATAATTCTTCATCATTACCTCTTAGGCCTCCACAGCAACAGTAGCATCAGCAGAAATCTAGACCCCAGCAGAGGGTTCAGGGAGGACAGTACCGTGGTTGGCAGCAGCAGGGCCCACGTAAAGATCAGAGACAGTAGGGATCATCTGCGGGACCCGCGAGATCTCAACAGTCGTACAGAGGTTCATAGGGGTCCACTGGACAAACTGGACTGCAACAGTTGGGCAAGGCATAGACAGGGCAGTTACAGGCTAGGGGCCCATGCTATGTATGTGGTGGGGTAGGGCATTTGGCTAGGGAGTGTCCATAGGGATTTATAGCAAGGAAACAGCCCCGTGCAGGAGGATCTGAGCAGACTATAGGTGACGTGGGAAGTTTCCACCACATGTTTGCAGTGGTTAACAACTGCCAGGCTGATTTCCAGGCTTCAGTCATTGAGACAGTAGGTACGATTGGGGATTTCCCTATCTCTATTCTTTTTGACTCTAGAGCTACCGATTCTTTTCTGTCTACATCGTTAGTGGAACATTGCAGGCTAGTGGCTTATAGGCAGGACATTAGGTGGGAGGTTTAGTTGGCCTCTGGGGCCAGGATGTGAGTAGATACCATGGTTAGAGATTGTGAGATCTCCTTAGGTTCCTTCACTACAGCATGTGACCTTAGGGTTATGCCATTAGGATCCTACGGAGTAGTTCTCAGTATGGACTGGCTTGTGGCTCATAGAGCTAAACTAGATTATCTCCAGAGGACAATTAGTTGCTTAGACTATCATGGCACACCGATCAAGATAGTGGGCATTTGGAAGCCCACGACAGTTCATATGATATCCACTCAGCAGCTTAAACGCTGCATGCGGAAGGGTTGTCAGATGTTTGCTATTATGGGCAGTGACAGATCAGAGGATGAGCCTGAGGCTACCTTAGATGATCACTCTATCTTGAGAGACTTTGCTGACATATTCCCGCCGGACTTACCAGGTATGCCTCCATGCAGAGAGGTCGATTTCCACATCGACTTAGTACCAGGTGCAAAACCTATGTCTCGTGCACCCTACAAGATGAGTACACATGAGCTTACATAACTTAAACTGCAGTTAGAGGAGTTACTTGAAAAGGGGCACATCCGACCTAGCGTTTCACCCTGGGGTGCACCGGTCATCTTCGTGAAGATGAAGGATGGGTCTTTTCGACTATGCATGGATTACAGGTAGTTGAACAAGCTGACGGTGATGAACCGTTATCCTCTGCCTAGGATTGATGACCTCTTTGATCAGATGTAGGGAGCTAGAGTGTTCTCAAAAATTGATTTTAAATCCAGGTATCACCAATTGTGCATCACAGAGGTAGAAATTCATAAGACTGCTTTTCAAACTAGATATGGCCATTATGAGTTCACCATGGTATCCTTCGATTTGACAAACGCCCCTGCAGTATTCATGAGTCTCATGAACGGGGTGTTTCGTACTTACTTGGATCAGTTCGTGATCATATTTCTTGACGATATTTTGATTTATTCGCAAACTGAGGAGGAAAATGTGGATCGTTTGTGTCAAGTTTTGCAGCGCTTACGAGAGCAGCAGCTTTATGACAACCTGGCAAAGTGTGCCTTCTTCAGGACAGAGGTGCAATACTTGGGGCACATCATATCAGGCGATGGCATCTCTATAGATCCATCAAAGATCAGAGCAATTCAGGACTGGCCAGCACCCACCAGTGTGACAGAAGTCAGGAGCTTTATGGGATTAGCCGGGTTATTACCATAGATTTGTCGAGGGCTTTTCCAGGATAGCACATCCCATCACTTCCCTTCAGCGAAAAGGGAAAAGTTTCACTTGGACTGAGTAGTGTGAGAAGGCCTTTGGGATCCTCAAGGAGCGTCTTACCAGTGCTCCCATTTTAGCAGTTCCAGATCCTACAGAGGAATTTGTTGTTTGCACAAATACATCATTAGAGGGTTTGAGAGCTGTGCTTATGCAGGGAGGTACAGCGATTGCATAGGAATCGCACAAACTTAAGACACATGAACTAAACTACCCCACTCATGATTTAGTGCTCACAGCAGTTATTCATGCTCTTGTTCATTAGAGACATTTCCTCTTAGGTCAATGCTTTGAGCTCCATTCGGATCACCATAGCTTATAGCACATTTTTGCATAGCCAAATCTGAATGCTTGCCAATGGCGTTGGATGGAGTTCTTATGCGAGTATAACTTTGATGTCCACTACATCAAAGGGAAGGAGAATGTGGTTGCTGACGCTTTAAGTCAGAGGCACCACAAGATCCTGACCTTGACATTAAAGGTGAACTTGAGAGATCGCATCTTACAGCATCTGCCAGAGGACTAGTGGTTTCTTGAGGTGCAGAAAGAAATTCAAAATTAGGGGGCCCTTAAGGGCAAATTCACAGGATATTCCCTTGAGTCTGATGGTTTGCTTAGACATCGGCAGCGCATCTATATACCCCATGCAGGTGACCTACGTACAGTGATTCTTTCAGAGGCTCATAGAGCACCTTATGCAGTACATCCAGGAGTGAAGAAGATGCATGCTAATTTGTGACAGTTATATCATTGGGCTAGGATGAGACAAGACATTACAGAATATGTTGCTCATTGTCTTGAGTGTCAGAGGGTCAAGGCCGAGCATCAGCATCTAGTAGGACTATTGTACCCTCATGAGATACCTGAGTGGAAATGGGACACCATTTCCATGAACTTTATTATTGGTCTACCTATGTCATCATGTCGTCATGATGCCATCATGGTGACAGTTGACAAGTTGACCAAGGAGGCGCATTTCTCACCTGTACGCACAACGTACAATTCACCATCAGTGGCGAGAGTGTTCTTAGATCATATTGTTAGACTTCATGGAGTTCCTCATTGCATCATTACCGATAGAGACTCTGTATTCACTTCATCATTTTGGAGAGCCTTACATCAGGCATTGGGCACACAGCTCAACTTCAATTCAGCATACCATATGGAGACCGATGGACAGACAGAGAGAGTTAATTAGGTGTTAGAAGATATGCTTCGTATGTATGTTATGGACCATCAGTCTAGATGGGAGGAGTATCTGTATCTGGCTGAGTTTGCCTACAATAATGGGCATCACAGCTCATTGGGTATGGCTCCTTTCCAGGCTTTATACGACAGACCGTGCAGGACACCATTGAGTTGGGATCGGATAGAGGACAGGGTCGCCATTGGTCCAGAACTAGTTTAGGACATGGAGTAGTAGATTGGACTGATTAAACAGAGACTTCAGGAGGCACAGGATAGACAAAAGAAGTATGCCGATGCAAAGAGAACTGATCGGAGCTTCTCACTAGGTGACAGGGTATTTTTTAGAATGTGACCGCACAAGAGTCCAATCCGTTATAGAAAGGGCTCTAAACTCGCACCTTGGTTTGTAAGACCTTTTGAGATTTTGGAGCAGATAGGACCTGTAGCCTATCATCTAGCCTTGCTACCTAGCCTGTCGCGTATCCGCGATGTTTTTCATGTTTCAGTTTTACGTCATTATTGTTGATAACTAAGAGGGGGGGTGAACCAGTTATCCTAATTATTTCTTATTTCTAAACTTTCTTATTAATCAATGCAACATTAATTCAAATAAGAAAACATTACCATGAAAAGGAAAAACACATGACACAGTATTTTTGACGTGGAAACCCTGTTAAGGGAGAAAACCACGGGGTGATTAACCCAAAGATTATTCTCTGTTAGAAGAATGAGGAAATACAAAATGGCACTTGCCAATTAGGGCTCACTGCCTGAGCACACTGCTCACAAAGGAGGCACACTGCCCACAAGGAGACACTGTCTACAAAAGAATGTTATACAATACTTGGACTAATTGGAAGCATCCACATATGCTAGATTTCAATTTTGGTTAGGCTCAGTACACTGATCTGCTACACTTCATCTTTTATTTTCTCTTATGCTGCTTTCCTTTCACATACTGGACATTCCTTACTGCTTCTACTCTGCTCTGCTTTTTTTTGCATACCACATATATCACAACAACACTTCTCACAACTAAATCCATCCTTTATATATATCTGCACAAGTGATTTCATTATCTTTCTAGTCAGCATCTGGAACAGTCAATCTTCTCACAAACTCTATTCTGTTGGTTGAATCCTTACACATTAAGTAATGCAGATCAAGCATATACTTGTAGAAATCATTAATCATGTCGGCCAAACATGATTCATGCCTTCATAACCTTTAACACCATTAGTAACACATCTGGAAAGTAGTCTGATGTTCTGTCAGTCAATTTTTCCTTTGTTCACACTATCACTCAGGAAACTAGTACTCAAGTATTCATATCTTTTGCCTCATCTATCACTAGAGGCTAAAACCTTGGAATCTATCACTCAAGGTAGTACTATTTACTTCTCCAAATCCACACTTTACCAAGATACTTCTTTTGAGAGATCCGGACCTATCTGTCGGACCTTGCCATATGCTCTATTCTTGTTTACCAGACCACAACATTCTTCACTCTGACTTCTGGTAGAGACACACCATGTCCTGCGGATGTGTGTGATGAACTTTGTTGCCATCAATGACAACAATCATGAATCCATATAGTGTCTCTTGCCAACAATCTCCCCCTTTGGCATTGATGGCAACACTTAGTGAAAAATGACTAAGTGTTTACACTATGCTCCCCTTTGGCTGATGCTCTATCTTTATATACATTTTCCAAAGCTCCCCCTTAGTTAGATTCCTCATTTTTCACTGCTCCTCACTCCCCCTTTGACATCAATGTCAAAGGGTAGGGTCCGCACATCAAAATTTTCAAAAATTTTACTATAATTAGCGGCATAAGTAAATATATACAAGTTGTACTTACATATACTTAAGTATGTCTGCAAAAGTGTTCTTCAACTGTACAACTTATGTCACCCAACTCTGCTTCATCCTATCCAAAATTGAGATATGCCCACTCAATAGGAATGCAAATGTATCTGCCATTTTTAGATCTGTCGGATCATTTGTCTAGGCTATGATTTGAGCTTCACTTAAGGCCTCATGCATGGCCTTTAACTTAGGGACAATGATCCTCCTAAGTTCACCCATCCGGCTGATCATGTTCTTCCTTTCCTTCTCAAAATTCTTTATTGCATTTGTGATTGCAATAGTTTGACACTCTTGATTTACTATGGAGGAAGAGAGAGGATCAAAACTTTGAGACAAACTTAGTAGTTTATCCTCTTGCTCTTTTATTTTCTTCTCAATATCTACTGTTACTTTGGACCAGGAGATACAAAATTTGTATATTTCACCACCATCCTTAAGAGCATTTTCTAAGCTCTTTATCCCAATACTCATATTTCTCCTATCATTAGTGATTAATCCTTGTACCTCTGAGAATCTCTTATCCAAAAACTCCTTCCAGACCTTTTCTTCAGCTAATTTTTCTAGAGAATCAAAATGTGTACTAACACTGCTGACTAAGGTTTTGAGATTACCGGAAGAGGAGGCTATGGGATCCTTTTGAAAAGATGGTATGATCTTTTCCAGCACTTCGGATGCAGCTTCTATCAACTCATAGTCTTTCATATGAGACTTTAAGAGTTTTTCATTAGCCTTAGCATTTGCAAATGAAGCTATCTTCATTGTCTATATTGGAGAAAGAAAATCAAAATTGAATGGACCTTGTAGAAGCTCCGGTTCATCAATCTCCATTGTTTCTTTCCTCAGAAATTCTTGGACAGTTTGTGCGGTGTCTCTTGCTGGAGACAGATGTTTCTTCTCTTCTATAGTCTTGGAGCTGTCCTTTGGAGTTTTCTCTCCTTCTACATTCCCACCACTAGCAGTTGTGGTTTTCTCTGCTGAAGTTTTCTGTCCTTCTACAACTTTTACACTGTCACCTTCTTTTTACTTCACCTCTGCTTCTTTCTCCTGTGATTTTTCTTCTCCTTTAGATCTGGAGACTGTATGGGAAACCAGAGGGGAAATGTTGGTCTGTTCAGGGCCCACCTCTTCTGACATTTTCTCAGGAGTTTCTTCTGCAACATTTGTAGGATCAATACCCAAGTCCTCTATGATAGGAAGATTAAATCTTTTGAAGATTTTCTGAAGAATCTCTTTAGTGTCCTTGGCTACTTTGTTAGTCTCACCAAGCATAAGTTGATTCATCCTTGCTTTGCTCCTGAATTCATCCTTGCAGTCTTTGAATACCATGTTCATTGACTTGGGATCAATTGAAAGATATAGTTGAATAGCTATCTGTTCCCAGATCTCAAGGTCGTTTGCCATGGCATTGGTCTTTCTCATTTCCAACTCCTTCTCTAGACTCTTAGGAATTAGAGAGATAATTTCAATAAAAGCTTTATTGTAAATGTTCAGATACCTGATTGTAGCTTCCTACAGGATCTTTTGGTCAGCCTCATTGTAATCATCATAGAATTCAGCCATTGGTTGAAGGTTTCCATCCACAGTGACTGATTTGATTACACTTTCTAGGGATAGGGTGGGCTTTTCAACAAATTCCTCTGCTTTTTCTTCCTTGTCTTGGCCTAAGGAGGGCTGACTGGATCCTTTCTTCTTCTGCTTCTTTATTTCCTTTACCCCCTCATCTGATTTAGTTTCTTCTTCATCTCTTTGACTTGCATAAGCCCTTGTGGCTTTTGTCTTTGACTTTTTCTCTCCTTTGCCAGATGCTTGGACTTCTGGTTTTGAGCTTTTAGCTAGGATAGGTGTTGGTCTCTTTGAAGATCTGGTCCGGGTGGAAGTTTCTATCGGAGCACTTTTCTTGCTTCCTTTTTCTGCCTCTTTCTTCTCCTCATCAGCTTTTTGTCTCTTTTCCCAGTTGGCATCAAGTGCCTCCTTTGAGATCCCAAGGCCTTGTGCAATATGTTCTACTTCTTTTGTCACCTTCCTTTTCATCTCTGGTTCTCTGAGTTCCACATGGATCTTTACACTCAACTCCTCAAAGGTTCCAAACCTTTCTGCCTTTGGATCTTTAGGCTGACTCAGCATGTGTTGAACATGCAGCTCCACAATCTGTTCATCAACTTCATACCCCATGGGCATGATCCAGACTGTCCTTAGTTCTACTGCCTCCATTAGGCATTGATCAATCTCTACCATAAAGCAGACTGTGTCCTTGTATTTCTCAACAAGAGACTGGGGAATCCTTTGTCTTGATTGCATCATGTTCTGAAAGTTTTTGAAGTATCCCCACATGGTTGTATTTCTTGCTTTAGCATCCCCAAGCCCATGCAAATAGTCTCTAATTTAAACTGCTACCAGTTTGTCATTCTACCATACCCATCCATTTGATCCGGGCAACTCATTCATGAAGTAGAAAAATAAACATACTATTAGTGCACCATATTTGAAAGAGTTTTTCTTGTCCTTTTTTATCTTTTGTATGTTTTCCATTAACTAGCTCAAGACAAGTTCACAGAGATCATATTCTGCATTTTTTCTCAACATCTCATAGGCCGTGTATACTGCAGTTCTGGATACTAAATTCTCCCTCCTGGAATGATATATCTTGTATCCTATTATCATAGATGCATACTTGATATCCGGGTCAGTAATATCTTCAATGGTCATTGCCCTCTTATTAAATTTTGATATGGTGGCCTCTGTGACAATGTTGTTTTTGATAGAATTGAGGACAAGAATTCCTCCGAAGGAATGTAAACCAGTTACTGCCTTAATTGCTTCCTTGGTGATCTTGCAAGGTCTATTCAGCCATAGGAAGTTATCATGCACCCTACTTAAAACATACCAGACCCATTCATCTTCTTCAAAGCAGGGGAAATGAATGAACTGATCAAAATGCTTTTCCTGGATGCCCTTATACTAAGGTTTGATCTCAAAGGAATCATCTATTAACTGCTTGTGGTATATGTCTCTTAGTTTGAATTCCCCAAACTCTTCAATGTTTGCATGTATATAAACCCTAATATCTTCGGTGTGCAAGATGCCATGCGGAACACTAGAAAATGCACCTAGGGGGTCTACCTCCAAGGATTTGTATGGATGTTTCTTAAATGTAGGGCGAGGTCTATCAGAGATCTTTACTATATTCAGAGTAGCCATCATCAAATAATCTTACTGAAGGATATCAAGAATGATAAATACCTTTTACGCAGGTTAGGGCACACGAAGAAATCCGTATAGAGCTATATGAAGAGTTGCCTTGATCTTTTGGGAGAAGTTGTTTGCTCCTTTTCTTTCTTCTTCACATGTGAGTGTACAAGTGTGTAAATGACAGACAAATGAACTATTTTATTCCAAGAAGGCCTAATTTTCACCCTGCAATGAATGCGCAACCTAATTCATTCCAGTTTGCTTGGTTTTCCTTGTTTAAGGAGGAAGAAACTCATCTGGATCATTATGATTCCTTTGTGATCGATGTTAGTGATGAATCATCATATCCACTTGTCCTTCTGATCATCTTATGTATCCGCAGATCAAGCTGTATCAATATGGATTCATACCGGGCCAATCTTGTGAGAAACCTATTTTACCTGAAGACTTGCTTAACCAGACCAATTCTGAAGGAATTGAACCTTTTAAATTTTCTTGTGGATCTCTTAGATCTTTACCTGACCTTCTTTACATGTTTCTCTAGAAACCCTTTGATCTGTAACTTCTCATGTGCCAATTTCAAGGACCACTTAACTGGCTAGGGGAACAAGGTTTTCTTTGTGTCTCCCCCTGAGCCAGAGCTCACCTTTTAGTTTTCAGAAGGAATATCAACACCAGAGTCTGGTGTAGATCCAACCTCTACATTCTCTAAACTTTTCTTCACCCAAATCTTGTTCATCTCATTCCTAACTTCATCTATATTCACCTTTTGTTTACCCTTATCTTGATTCTGATTATGATATACCAGACCTCTTTTCTCCTGATTCTTGCTTCTATAGAATTTTGCATTATGACCAGACCTACTATAGATTTGGCAAACAACATTTCTTTGCATATTTGACTGATATCCTCTTGATCTACATTGATTAGCCATATAACCTACTCTATTGCATGCAAAGCATCTACCATTGAATGATTTGTTCATTTGCATATTTCTGCATTCATGAGACTTGTGACCATACCTTTTGCAGTTAAAACACTGTCTGGAGAAGGATGAATTAGTCTGATTCATTCTCTTTCTGCACTGATTAGCTTTGTGACCAAAGTGATTGTAGCTGTGGCAGTATCCATTGAAGGATGGATATCTTTGAGTGTTGGGCTGTCTTACTAGAGGTCTTCTAGGCCTGTTCCTTAGATTTTCTGATCCAAAATTCTTCTGACCGGATCCGGAGCTTTCTCCTTTCTCATATCCCAAACCACATTTGTCATCTACCTTCTTTTGACTTCCAAGAAGAACTTCAAATTGAGCAGAACTTATCTTGAATTTCTCTTTATACTCATTTGTTGTTTGAAGATCCCTTTTTAGAGAGACAATTTGATCCTCAAGTTTTTCTTCATTATCTTTAGCATCTTCAAGATCATATTCAAGATGTTTGATAATTCTATCCATCTGGTGGCAATCTTCTGATTTCTCCTTGAGAGATTGTCTTAGATTATCTTCAGTTTTTCTTTTCTCTTCAATTTCTTGGGTAAACTTTATAACTCCTGATTCCATTTCATGTCTTACCATAATGATTTCTTTTGATAACTTTTCACATAACTTGGTTTTCTCAGTCAGTTCTTCATTTGCATTATTTTCTTCACCTTGTCTTGCCAGCAGCTCCTTTCTCTTTTTCATAGAGAGACTTAATTTGTCTTATAGTTCTCTCATGAAATCATCAGCCTATTTGAGCCTTTCCTTTAATTCATTGACTTCAGAGTTTGACTATTCAAGATCATTAAGGGCAGTCCTGAGTTACTCCCTTAAACCATATGCCTCCATTTGGACTCCCAGATCTTCCTCAAGCTGTTAGACTCTATTAGGAGGAACTTAGCTCTGATACCAATTGTTGATAACTGAGAGGGGGGTGAATTAGTTATCCTAATTATTTCTTCTTTCTAAACTTTCTTATTAATCAATGCAACATTAATTCAAATAAGTAAACATTACCATGAAAAGAAAAAACACATGACATAGTATTTTTGATGTGGAAACCCTGTTAAGGGAGAAAACCACGGGGTGATTAACCCAAAGATTATTCTCTGTTAGAAGAATGAGGAAATATAAAATGGCACTTGCCAATTAGGGCTCACTGCTCGAGCACACTGCTCACAAAGGAGGTACACTGTCTACAAGGAGACACACTGTAACACCCTATCCCTGAACATCTTAGAGAAAATACATTCATACTAGAGAAAACAGGAAATATTTTTTTTTGTTTGATTTAAGATAACAAGCAATGCTGATTTAACTAATTACTCCATTGAACTGCAACATGTCTCTAAGGATTCAAGGAGGCATTACTTACACGCTAATCAACATGATAACACATAATGCTAATCTAAAACCAATGCATGATTAATTAACATCTTCAACTTTATTGCATGTCATCAAAACATAATGCTCATGATTAATTACACAACTACAATGTTTTTCCCTTACACAGAGTTACTTCATTACATCATTGACATCCTCTGTCTACATCAAATTACGTATAATAAAAATGATCTGATACACAAGTCAGGTATGCAATTATCTTCTTAACTGGTATAAGTTTATTTGCTTGAATTTGAGATAATCCTTTCCTGCACATAAACTCTGACAAGAAACAATCAATGGATAAGATAGCTCTTCCACCCGACCATGTGGAACCCTAAGGTCCACCCCCCGAGCTAGGAGTTAACATGAGGTCCCAACGACAAACAACAGTCAGGTAGACAATGACTAACAGGAACGAAGGATGACCAACTTCAATTCAACACAAGACAACAACCCAACACAACTTCCCGAGCTATCACACGGCATGAATGGAGAGACCATACAAGGAATACTAGGTAGCAGTAGGGAGAGTGTCATCGCATGGTCCTAGCATGGGTTATCCTGACAGCCTCTCTCTAGGCGCCGGCCCCCATCTATGGTTATCCTGACAGCCTCTCACTAGGCGCCGGCCCCATAGGGTGACACATGCGGAATCGACCTTCCTTTCATGAGGACAAGGAAGTCAATCATGCCGACCAGGCCTTCTCAACCCATCCTTAGCCTAAACGAGCGCTACAGGCCTGGGTGAGGAAATCCATTAGTCTTGTTAAATGTGAATTCTACCCTAATCCCCCTAGTTCATTTTAGGTTATCACTTAGTTAATCTACTTTCAATGGGTTATCCTGACTGCCACTCTGGGCGCCGGCCCCACATTGAAATCCACCCTCCTTACTAGCGCCTAGTAAACCCTAACTATCAATAAGACAGATACATCATCCCACAGATACATACGAACATAGCAAGGCAGTACTTGTTTACCAAACATAATCATAAGGCAACCTCTTCACTCAATGTCCAAAGCAACACAGGTTTATTGGACCTTAGGATGAACAGGTCTCTCCATGCGACGAATACGACAAAATGGTTTAAATTCACAAGTGGTACAATACCTCATCTGGAGAATATTGCTTGCAAAACATATTAACACTTTAACTCATACTTTATTAAACTCTATACCAACCAAAAGCTACAAGATAGTATAACACCACAATGTTAAAACTCTACTACGACATACTTAACCCCTGGAGGGGTCATTTGCAACGCGACTCATACAACGACAAGCTCTCTTAACTCACGCCGTTATGATTAAGTTCCAGAGTTAAAACTACAAATCCTACTAAGTTTAATTCAAATGAAGACAACTATGAAATAGCATTGAAACCACCAATTAAATGCAACAATCCAATCAATATAAATTACAACTACTTATTAACATTCTTTATTTTGTTTCAAACAATAAATTAATTAACGACACCATCCAGATTACCTTTTTTTAAAATTTGACCGATTAATCTAATTCAAGAGTAATACAAAATGCCTAGATCCTTAATTATGAATTTACCTATGTGCCTAAGATTAACTAAAAATACATTTTGGAATAACTAAAATTCGTTTGTAACTAATTTAATACTTTCCAAAAAAAACCTCAACCTAGTTTAATTCTATATGATAATTTCTCCTCAATTTTTAATTTAAGAGATCACAATAATTCTATTAATAAATAATAAATAAAACCATTTTATACATTTAAAAATAGGCTTGATTTTCTCAAGAGTTAATTTAAATTACATCTACGAAATCAAAGCCTAAATCTAGCAGTGTGGTTAAAATTAAAATAGTTCAACCCCGAAAGTAAAGTCCACTATCGAGAAAAATATTAACAAAAATCATAATTCTACTCTAAATAATTTCCCCATGTAACTTAATCTATTCTCCAAATAATTTATTTGGCTAGGGCTTCTTCGTAACGTAATATAAATGACATTTCATAAGCAAGCTAACTTCGCAAATATTTAAATATTCCAAAGATATGAGTGTATGAACCCTATTGTTTTGCCCAGGAACCCTAAACCTAATGCCACAGCAACATACAATTTCGGTTGGTTGAGCAGGGAGTGGTATCTGAAGGAATTTACGTGGTTTACACAAATAGTTTTATCTTCTAAAGGAATGCAAAGATTGCAGAATGCACAAATGAACTTATTGACCAGATGTGAAAACTCTCAAGAATCCGCACTGTTAAAATGATGGCAACGTATGCACAGAAATGGATTTGATGCGCAGACTGAAGAAGCTTTTGGCAAACGCGCTGGGCAGATTACAGTGTATGCACAAAATTGGTTCAGTTGGGCAGCGCTAGAACTTCAAGCAATCCAATTGGCAGGTTAACGCCAATTTTTCAATCATCTGCCAACGTCCTACCTGCCACAGACAGCGTGAAGCTTGGGTGGGGTAAGGACATCATCAGCGCAAAGGCTAAAGGGGTTTTGTCAGATGTTGTGGTTGCATTCTCCCTCGTAGAGACAGTGCAAAATGTAGAAGCATAAACAAGGCATGGAAGACTGTTTGCTGCCATGCCACCGATCTAGAGAAAATGGAAAGTTTCAAGCAAATGCATTCGGCAGAAAACACGTGTGAAAGCTTCCTAGCACCCTATAGGCCGAGGCTCTGCCTGAAGTGATCTCCTATGACTGTCAAGATTCCTAACTGTGCTTGACAGAATTCCTTTTTTTTTTTTTTTTTTAAAACCGTCGAAATTGGTTGCATCTACTTGTGAATTTTGTTAGAGCTTCTTTTAAAACTTCATTGTCTTTCCAAAAAGGGCTCTCACACCCACCAACATTGTGAACTGCAATTGAAGCATGGCTTAGACCTTGAGGCAAGCTAATCGGTTTTCGTAGAATCGTAGGGCTTCCAGCTTTAAACAAATCCTTTTTGTAACCTCAGCCTCACTAACTTCCGTTCACTCAGAGCAAGGTTTTCTCATAGTAAGCCAGAAATTATAATCTTCATAAACCTCTAATTTGTTCTTTAGTCATTCCAAAAATCGTTATATTAACACATGATTGGTGAAACACCCTCATTGCAATGGGGAATACATCAATAAGAATAGCGTGAGAGTTTCCAGAAATCTCATGAAATTTTGCATACAGTCTAAAGTTTAGAGTTCAGCACGTTCACTGTAAGAGGGAGCCTCATAAGATTTTGAGAGAGATTGTATGAAATCATCATCCCATAAGTTGGGGTGATGATTGCCAATGCGCCGTGTGATGCCTTCATCAGTGGTAATCAACGCCATATTGATAGGAATTTGAGCAACTCTGCGGCGTGCAGGTGTTTTGCTAAAAAGCTTACGTTGAATAGAAGGCTTATAAACTGGTAGCTTCTGTCCAACCATAGTTGAAACCAAAGGTGTAAAGCAACCCAGAGACATTTTGGCTCTAATATTATTCTTGTGGGCAAAGAGGATTTTTTTTTTCTTTGTTATGGTGAAGCTTGTCTTCCACTCCAATTTATAGAACTTCCATCAGATTTTGAAAGGCTGATAGGAAGCTTGTTTGATCCTTATTTTTGTTCGTATACAGATATTTATTTTTTTTGTTTTCTTAGAACAGATAATTTATAAAAAGTCTGATGGCACGTTGCTAGAAAATGGGAAAGAGTCAGCTTCAAATTAATGCTTTGACATTCACGGTTTGTTCATTGATTCTGTAACACCCAAGTATGAACTACGTATTTGACACAGATTGTGGCACAAAGAATGAGGAGTACATAAGATTAAGGCATTTTCTCTAAATCATTAATAGGCCAAACGATGATAACCTGTGTATGAAATACTTTCCAAATATTATAGATACAAAGAGAAATGAATCATGATTCAAGACATACCCGGATTATTAGAGAATTTGTTTCCGCAATCTGAAAACTACCCGTTTCCACCTTTCCTTCCTCTGGATTTTTGAACCTCTTCCCCCTCCAGGAAAAGAAATCTCCCCTTTTAACAAAATTATTTGGTAACCAATTTACAGGAACGGGAAACTAACTTTCACCACCTGAACTAACTTCGTATTAATTAAGTCCACAACAAAATAGTTTGATTTGATTAATTCCCGGCAACGGTATTTACACAAAATAAATGTTTATCATTAATTATATCAATTTTTTTATAACTATACCTTGTTAACCAATTTGTGACAAGCAATTTATTTACTGACAACACGAAAATTACGGATTTTGACTCAACTTACCACTAGTTGATTTAATTAAAAAAAATCCAACCATACAAGGCCCCTCCAACTAAATTTAATAGTTTTTACTTCCCAACAATATAATTCATTAACAACAGTTATAATTAAATATCCAAATTAGCAATTTATATTAGGTTATTATATTTTCCGTTCATTCATTCTACTTAATGCACAACTCTAACTTACCCATGAAAACACCTTCTGACCTTGCTAACCTCGAAGTGTGACATTTCTGCTAACAATTTATGATCAGACGACAGACAAGACCTCGGAGGTGACCTAACAACTCAGTAACCATCACAGGGTACCCCATATTAACTCCATACAACCTTTCCATTGGCGGAGGCACGCTCAGACCTAGTAAATCAGGTGGAGTCGATGCCCAGTTCCTGCATCCTGCGGCAAATACATGGTTAAACATAACGAGATATATATATATCCACATGCAGTCGTCTAGTAAATGGGAATCGCAGTGGGGTAGGGTACTCGAGAGCGAGTAATACAACACTGTCCCTATCACGTTCCTATATAAACAAGGCACAACATTTAAACAAGATACTAAATACAGAAATCAAAACATCGGAGACATCCAGTTTACTTATCAATTGCAAAGCAGGAAATCACAAGATCCAATATCACAACTAATATCATGATGATTAGTTCCATGATGAATTAACAAGACAACAAGTGTTCCATCATCTAAGATACTGTCAAAATGTCAGAATTCTAATAACCAACTATCAATCAAACTGATGGCAAGGTGAGGGGCACTACACACACTGTCTACAAAAGAATGTTATACAATACTTGAACTGATTGGAGGCATCCACATATGCTGGATTTCAGTTTCGATTAGGCTCAGTACACTGATCTGCTGCACTTCATCTTTCCTCTTCTCTTATGCTGCTTTCCTTTCACATACAGGACCTTCCTTACTGCTTCTGCTCTGCTCTGCTTTTTTTCGCATACCACATATATCACAACAACACTTCTCACAACTAAATCCATCCTTTATATATATCCACACAAGTGATTTCATTATCTTTCTAGACGGCACCCGGAACAGTCAATCTTCTCACAAACTCTGTACTGTCAGCTAAATCCTTACACATCAAGTAATGCGGATCAAGCATATACTTGTAGAAATCATTAATTATGTTAGCCAAACATGATTCATGCCTTCATAACTTTAACACCATCAGTAACACATCCAGAAAGTAGTCTGATGTTCTGTCAATCAATTCTTCCTCTATTCACACTATCACTCAGGAACCCGGTACTCAAGTATTCATATCTTTTGCCTCATCTATCACCGGAGGCTAAAACCTTGGAATCTATCACTCAAGGTAGTACTCTTTACTTCCCCAAATCCACACTTTACCAAGATACTTCTTTTGAGAGATCTGGACCTGTCTGTCGGACCTTGCCATATGCTCTATTCTTGTTTACCAGACCACAACATTCTTCACTCTGACTTCCGGTAGAGACACACCATGTCCTGCGAATGTGTGGGATAAACTTTGTTGCTATCAATGACAACAATCATGAATCCATATACTGTCTCTTGCCAACAATTATATCTCTAACTTATCTCACGTATTGGATTGGAGTGCTCTTCAGGTAGAGGCAGACGAACAACTAGCATTGGAGCCAATTTGCATATTGGCTCGTCGGACGCTGGGCCTTTGAGGTTGAGAGTTGGACTAGATTAAGTTCTAGTGGGACATGTATGACGAGGTCACTGCGACATGGGAGGATGCAGCAAGACTCAGGACTCTGTATCCTCACCTCTTTAATGACTTCCAAGAGGAAGTATAGTCTTAGGGGGGAGGATGTGAGGCCTACACTTTTTTATTTCCATACATGTGACTAAATACCTTACTGTTGTTGATAGTTTTACATTTATGGGATTGTTGATCCCATATTTTTAAACTATTAAACCTTATTATGTTAAAGGAAACACTAATTCGGTGATGTCTGATTAATGTTTGCATTATAGAAAAACTAATTGGGTGATGTTAGTTTGATGTTTATAGGAAAAACTAATTGGGTGATGTCCGATTAATGTTTACATTATAGAGAAACTAATTAGGTGATGTTAAAAAGAAAATTATCATGTGATTTCATTATGTTTATAAGAACTGTGGTATGCTTTAGAAATGCATGTATTAAATTTGCTTCGGCTATGATATGTATATGTGGAATTAACTTTGAGATTGAGTGTGCAGGTATTTCTAACAAAACCACAGATACTGGAGATCATTCTGCACCTTATGTTGTAATCCCTTGTGAAGCTGATCTAGTTCCATGAGGAACTGAGATCAACTCTATATTTGATTTAATGTTGTAATGTTGTCTTGCATGAGGTTGAATGGGTTAGGTCTACACTCTTGTAAATTTGAATTGTGATGTGTTGTAAAAATTATTTTTAAATTTTATCTTATTTTTAAATTTTAAAATTTGAGACCCTTTTTTTGTGTCTTAACTTGACCCTGGGTTATACCCCATGGGTCTAGGGTCACTTTTGACTGGGGTAACCCTTGGGTAACCTCCGTATGGTCACCTTAACTTCACAGTGAAGTTAAGTAATGAATTTAGAGGTAAGGGAGGGATAAAATGAGTGGTACCAACACTCAAGCCTATCCCTTTTTCAATTCCCAAGGCTTGAAATGACTCCATGGTCCACCAATAATGGAGGGGCTTGTCTTCTTGTTCCCTCATTTTTGGTGAGAGTCCCTATGAAGTGGTGTGGTCCTTCATGAGTGGGGTTATTTTTTTAATCCCACTTGGGATAATGATAAAAAGGAGGGAAGACTTTGGGGAAGAAGCTCATGAGTGGGGTTATTTTTTTAATCCCACTTGGGATAGTGGAAGAAGGAGTGGGGTTATTTTTTTAATCCCACTTGAGGATAAGGGAATTGGTAGAATTTTTTTTTTAAAAAAAGAGTTTTAAAGGGAGAAATCTTAGTGTAGAGGGAGTCAGTTAGTTTTTTTTGAGAGAAAGGAAATTGGAGAGGAAACTGGAGTGGATCTCTTCATCAACTACTTCCATTAAAGGGCTTGTTAAGGTTAGTATGCAAGGCCTTTTCTTTGTATGTTCTGTTTCTTGCATGGTGGATTTATGAAATGAAATTTGATTTGTTGTGTTGTAAATTTTGTAATTGTGGGGAAATTTATTTGGGTGTTGATAGAGCTTCTTCCACTTGGAAGAAATGCTCATCAAGTGTGGGGTAGGGGAGGAGTGATCCTCCTCGAGTGCATGCCTTGTTTCTTTTGGCATGTTGAAAGCCTTGAGGGCATTTGTGTGACTTTGAGAAATTGTGTTATTTGGCTTGAGAGTAAAAATATGAACTCCTTGGAATCTTTGTTGGCAAGTTGGCTTGAGGCCATGAGAAGGAAACTGTGTTGAAATTTAATTGAAGGGTGACACTCTAGAGTTGAGTGTGTGCACTCTCCTACCCCTATTTAAACTCACAGTGGATGAGTTTTGTGTTGTGTAAATATCTATGGGTGTATTTGTGTTTTGGTGTGTTGTTTTTATCTTGTTGTGAAGTAGTATTGAATCCCCTAGATGTGTGGATGATCTCCCTAGCTCGGGGGTGACCCTCTTGCGGGTCTATGGTAGGGGGGAGAGCAGCTTGTGTGGTGTTTCTTTCCTTGTGTGTTATGCAGGTATTCTTGGAGCTATTTGTGAAGTTTTTAATATTTTCCTTTACTTTTAAGGCTCTATAAGAGAGCCTGGTCATATTAGTGACTGCATCCTGGTTGATTCGTCAAAAGGAGAAAGTTATGTCCCTATTGATTGTATAAATTAGTATTTTGAAGTTGTGAAGCAATCCTCTATTATTGGTTTGATGTTTGTATTCTATTGTTCATTAAGTTTTACTATTTTGAAATGAGGAAAGGAAGAGAAAAATTATTTTTAAAATGATATTAGACTTGTCTAGTTCCTTCTTCTCCTACTTGCAAAGTTTTGAGTTAGTTGATGTTTTAATTTTGTAAAAGTATTATTTCTGTGTAAGCTTAGTGGAAATATTAATTTTAAATTTTGTTATAAGCCAAGTTGTAATTTTTCTACTATGAAAGAAATAAAATTTGGGATTACAGTATTGTTTTTTTTAAATTACTGCAAGAAATCAAATGCTTACTATATGTAGTTTAAAACATTTGACTTGAAATAGAAATTTTAATCGGGGAAACTGGGATTTATTTATGCATAATGTATAATACGAATTGAATAGATCTTTAAACTCAGAGTTGCAATTCAGAAATACATTGTTTATACAAGTATAATTTAAAAAGAGCATAGGTAAATATATTTTAATTTTAAGGAAGAGTTTCTCGGAAGTTTTAACAATTATCCCAAATTAAATGATAGGAAAATGAAGAGGAAAATATGATCTTTTCATTTACAAAGGACACTAAAAATAAATGCAAACAAGCCATCACAGACATTCCATGAGTGGCCTTTTTTTTTAAAACACAACTGTAGATTTAGAAAATAAATGTCCCATTTGAGGAAAGAGAGAGAGAGAGAGAGAGAGAGAGAGAAAGAGAAAGAACAGCTAACCTTGGAAAACAAAGAGGAGAAAATGTGCGGCATTTCTGAACAAGGCTAAGAGAACTAAGTAAGTTTAACCTACCATTAAACCTGTTTAGGAACAAGTTGATCATTAAAATAAATTCAAACGTTGAACTAAAACCTAGAGCGTAACCCTAGGGGGACTGAGTCAAGTGAAGTTAACCAACCCTGTGTAAGTGATCTGGTTTACCAAGAAATTAGGAATTATGTAAAGGATGTAGTGTTATTACTGTTCGATAAAGAATGTGAAGAAAAAAATAGGATAACATAAGAAGATCTTACACAACGGGAAGGAGAAAGAAATAGAAATACAATCAAAATTAAATTTTAGAGAAACGGTAAAATGAACGTGATAGAAATACAATCAAAATTAAATTCTAGAAAATGGAAAGAAGAAAAATAGATGATCGGGCTTTGTTGAAAAATGATCTATCACCTAAAATAACTGAAGTTCAAATGTAATTTGTGAGATTAACCTAAGTCAGGAAACCACGCATTCAAGATTAGCGTTTATCACACCAACGCCCGTGAGGCTTTATGTTACCAGGATGTTTCCATAATCTAGGGTTTAGAAGCCTTAAACGTTATAACCTAGTAGCGACGTTAATCGCGTCGTGAAGACCCCCTTGTTGGCCTTCTTGCATAGGGTGTGCACACATGTAGTTGGTACCCCGCCGACAACTGTATTGCTTTTGCCTTAACCATACGCCATCGAGCACACCTACGCGTGTGAGGGGATTTCTAAAAACATAACCCCAGTCCTTTTTCCACTATCCCAAGAGGGATTAAAAAAAATAGGGTTTTAAAGGGAGAAAGGAAATTAGAGAGGAAACTGGAGTGGATCTCTTCATCAACTACTTCTATTAAAGGGCTTGTTAAGGTTGGTATGCAAGGCCTTTTCTTTGTATGTTCTGTTTCTTGCATGGTGGATTTGTGAAATGAAATTTGATTTGTTGTGTTGTAAATTTTGTAATTGTGGGTAAATTTATTTAGGTGTTGACAGAGCTTCTTCCACTTGGGACAAATACTTAAGTGTGGGGTAGGGGAGGAGTGATCCTCCTCGAGTGCATGCCTTGTTTCTTTTGGGATGTTGAAAGCCTTGAGGGAATTTGTGTGACTTTGAGAAAATTGTGTTATTTGGCTTGAGAATCAAAATATGAACTCCTTGGAATCTTTGTTGGCAAGTTGGCTTGAGGCCATGAGAAGGAAACTATGTTGAAATTTTAATTGAAGGGTGACACTCTAGAGTTGAGTGTGTCCACTCTCCTACCCCTTGTTAAACTCATTGTGGTTGAGTTTTTGTGTTGTGTAATATCCATGGGTGTATATGTGTTTTGGTGTGTTATTTCTACCTTGTTGTGAAGTGGAATTTTAGAATACCCTAGGTTTGTGGATGATCTCCCTAGCTCGTGGGTGACCCTCTTGTGGGTCTACGGTAGGGAGGAGAGCATCTTGTGTGGTGTTTCTTCTCTTGTGTGATATGCAGGTTTTCTGGGAGCTTATTGTGAAGCTTGGAGAAGGTTATTGGATATTAGAAAATATTTTATTTTCCTTAAGTCTTAAGGAGAGCCTGATCTTTTAATAGCTCCTTCCTTGTCAATTTTCTAAAAGGAGAAAGTTATCTCCCTATTATTGTATAAATTGTTATGTTTGGAGTTGAGGAAATCCTCTGTTCTTGGGTTGATAGTTGTAATTTTCTTGTTCATTAAGTTTTACCATTTAGAAATGAGAAGAGGAACAAAAAATTTGTTTTTAAAAGGATATTAAAATTGTCTTGTTCCTTCTTCTCCTACTTGCAAAGTTGAGAGTTAGTTGATGTTTTAATTAAATGTGTAAAAGTATTATTTCTATGTAAACTTAGTGGAAATATTAATTTAAAATTTTGTTATAAAACAAGTCGTAATTTTTCTACCATGAAAGAAATGAAATTTGGGATTACAGTATTGTTTTTTTTTTTAAATTACTGCAAGTAATTAAATGCTTACTATATGTTGTTTAAAACATTTGACTTGAAATAGAAATTTTAATCGAAGAAAGTGGTATTTATTTATGCATAATGTATAATACGAATTGAATAAATGTTTAAACTCAGAGTTGCAATTCAGAAATACATTGTTTATACAATTATATAATTTAAAAAGAGCATAGGTAAATATATTTTAATTTTAAGGAAGAGTTTCTCGGAAGTTTTAACAATTATCCTAAATTAAATGACAGCAAAATGAAGAGGAAAATATGATCTTTTCATTTACAAAGGACACTAAAAATAAACGCAAACAATCCAACATAGGCATTCCATGAGTGGCCTTTTTTTAAAAAACTCAACTGTAGATTTAGAAAATAAACGTCCCATTTGAGAAAAAAACAAAAAAAAAAGAGAGAGAGAGAGAAAGAGAAAGAACAACTAACCTTGGAAAACAAAGAGGAGAAAATGTGCGGCATTTCCAAACAGGGCTAAAAGAACTAAGTAAGTTTAACCTACTGTTAAACCTATTTAGGAACAAATTGATTATTAAAATTAATTCAAACATTGAACTAAAACCTAGAGAAGAACCCGAGGGGGACTGAATCAAGTGAAGTTAACCAACCTTGTGTAAGTGATCTGGTTTACCAAGAAATTAGGAATAATGTAAAGGATGTAGTGTTATTGTTGTTCGATAAAGAATGTGAAGAAAAAAATAGGATAACATAAGAAGATCTTGCCCAACGGGAAGGAGAAAGAGATAGAAATACAATCAAAATTAAATTTCAGAGAAACAATAAAACGAATGTGATAGAAATACAATCAAAATTAAATTCTAGAAAATGGAAAGAAGAAAATAGATGATCGTGTTTTGTTGAAAAATAATCTATCACCTAAAACAATTGATGTTTAAATGTAATTTGTGAGATTAACCTAAGTCAGGAAACCACGCATTCAAGATTAGCATTTATCACACCAATGCCCATGAGGCGTTATGTTACTAGGATGTTTCCGGAATCTAGGGTTTAGAAGCCTTAAAAGTTGGAACCTAGTAGTGACATTAATTGTGTCGCGAAGACCCCCTTGTTAGCCTTCTTGCGTAGAGTGTGCACACATGTACTTGGTACCCTGCCGACAACTGTATTGTTTTTCCCTTAAGTGTACGCCACTGAGCACGCCTACGTGTGTGAGGGAATTTCTAGGGAAGCGTGGGAAAATTTTTAGTATTTCGTGTCATGACCACATGGGACATGTGGACATGACACATGTGATGCATGTTGTGACCACATGGGAAATGTGGGCATGACTGGACATGGCTAAACCTGCCACTAAAATACTACAAAAGCCACACACAAGGGCTCCATTCACCTCATTCTTCCATTCTAAACCTGCAACAAACACAACAACAAGAACAACAAACCAGCCACTTCAAAAGCTCTCCTCCCTATCGTAGACCCGCAAGTGGGTCACCCCCGAGCTGGGGAGGTAGGGATTCACATGGGTATAACAATCCACAAACAAATATCAAACTCAACAACACAAACAACCCATAGGTTTAACATAAAACTCAACTCATGAACATGAGTTGTTGAAGGTAGGGAATGGACTCCTCAACTTCAAAGGGCTCCCAAATGATAAAATGTCATGCTCATAGCCTCAAGCCAAATAAAATCTCCAAAACACCACTCTCCACAATATCACAAAAATAACCTCCATGGCACTCTTGCCATTCATTAACCTTCTCAACAAAATAAAAGCCCTCAAGGCATAAATACATAATGTGGGAGAGACCTCAAGGAGGTTCCTTTCCCCTACCCATACAAGTTGAGCATTACCTCCATTGGAGGTGCTCTCACCATAACTCCCACCCCAACAAAGCAATGCAAACAAGAAAACAACCAAAACTATAACACAACACATTAAATAAGCAAGAGTGAGAAAACAAGTTTAAGAGGCCTAACTCAAAGCCCTTATAATGGAAGCAAGTTGGTGAAAAGCTCCAAGCCTTCCCAATCCTTCCAATCATTCAAGAAATTTCCTCTAACTCTCCCAAACTCCTCCAAAATAGCAAGGAAAATTAAAATTGCAAGAACCCCACACTCCTCAACAAGAGGAGATAATATAGGCCATGAATTTGGCTTTGAGGAATGAGAAGGTGATAGTTGTCACCTTCTCCTTCCTCCTCCCATTCCACTTGCAAGGGAGAGGAAGTGTGAGGATGACAAGTGTCATCCTCTCATTCCCTCTCAATCCTCACCTTATCCACTTGTGCTCTCACACATGTGTGAGAGGACAAGTGGTGAGGTGGTAATCTCACTCACACCTTCAAGAGGATAAGGGATGCCATATGGCCTCCTCTCATTCTCTCAAGGAGCCATCTTCCTCCAAGATGCTCTCACACGTGTGTGAGAGTCTTGGGGGAAGCTCCCACACACTTGGGAGTCTTGGAGACCGCCCAAGTCTTCCTTGGGAAAGGGTTCCCAAACATTAGGAAGGGAGATGAGTCTTTTCCAAGACATGACTCATCTCCCACCTTTTCTTATTTCAAATTTTCGTCACTTTTACTAAACCATGGTTTAGAGTGACCAAACGTGAGTCAAATCTAGGGTTAGATAGTCCAAGTTGACCCTAGACTCATGGGTAACCACCTAGGGTAACTTTTGGGACTCTAGGGTTCACAAAGGGGGTTAAAAATCCACATTTAAATGACCTCAACAAAATAAAATAATTACCAAGTGGTGAAAATCAAGTAAAATTTATACAACACTTATCATTAATCAATTTAAACATAAAGGGTACTAAGGCCAAAATAATAAAATTAAATCAAGCACTTAAATCAACATTCAAATTCAAACATGATCCTTATCCCTCTTGGGAATGGATCAGTTTTACAAGGGATAACATAGTGTGAATTCTACCTCCAATTTCCCATGGCTAGGGAATGTCAAACCTGCACATCTCGATCAAGTGTCAGTCCTGTCATGAAAAGTCATAGCCGAAGCAACTAGAATTAACTTCACGCAATCGAATGCAACAATAAACATCAATACATAAATCCAAATTAAACTACATTATCCCATCACATGTCAATTAGTCCACATCACATAAACAACTAGAATCTCATCACAAAACATCATCAAATATATAACTCGTATGTCGAATCACAAAAATAGCATCACTAAGATCAAATCGAATCACATATGTCAAATCAATGTCCTATCATAATTAGTGGATAAAATTAAGTCTGCATAATGAAACATAGTCACTAAGGTCTGATAGTGTCATCTACTAAATAGCATAATGATCAAAATAAGGGAGGTAAAATAATCGGCCTCACAAAGTGCCTTTCCATTTCTTTTAAGTACTTTTAACAGGGTACAAATCTTGTGGGTTAATCCCCACCATAGTTTTCCCTTAACCGGGTTTCCTCGTAAAAAAATTCTAGTGTTATGTGTGTTCATTTTGTTTCTGCTCATGTGTTGTTAATTCATGCTTTAATGTTTACATCATTAATCTGTTTATAAGTTGTGAAAGAAGATCAAAAGCAAAAAAAGTTAAAATTGTGGGACAACTGATTCACCCCCCCTCTCAGTTGTCTGACCTAATTCCAACAGCACATGCACATAGACAAGTGTCCTATAGGTGTCAACCTTTGGATCACTTAGAATGTGCAAACCAACAACCTTGTGTGACAAGTGGTTGATGAATACAAAGTGCCTTTTGAGGTGAGATAGAAAGTCTTCCAACCTTAAACAATATGCACATGAGGGTTACCAAACAACTAGCTAACCTCTAACCTCTAAAAGGTTACACATTCAGTTAGACAAGATGTTGTTTAACCTTATCAACCTAAGTACACTTAAGCTATGGTGAATAGATAAATTATTCACTCTAACATATTTGTGTGATTGTCAAATTTATCCCTTGAATGTAGATTTGAACTTGATTTGCAAATCTAATTTCTACTTATGGATTTGATCTCTACTAATTATAAATTTTTTTATTTAGCTTGCCTCAAATTACTCTATTCATTTTCATGTAAAAACTAGTTCTTGTGCTTCCTAGTTTGCACATGGTAGAGATAATTGCTCCCTTGTGTCAAACCATATAAGGATGTGAAGTCAAGTGCTAACTTTTGAACAAGATCAAAGAAATCAAGTAGTCATACATGTATTTATTAGCTTGCTAATGCAATGTTGATATCACTTGATGATTCTTCTTAGACCCATGATGTGTGCTAGAAGGTGTTCAATTCATTTGTTCACTAGATGTTATATATATGAATTAGGGTTTTCCTTAAATACTATTGATGGCATAATGTCTTTTCAGGATAGATGCATCATGTGTAGTCATCAAGTATGGAAATCTTCACAGATGTGAGGTAGGTTTGTGAGTTAATCTTTAAGATTACAAGGCCAAATCCTCATCTATTATACTTAATCCTAATTGCTAAGGGGAACATAAAAAGAGATGTAGGAAAGTAACTAAAATATAATGAAAAGACTCCAAATATATTTTAACACAAGGCACAATAGTCTACATAAAAAATTTCAATAAAATGTTTATGCATCAAATAGATTTATATGTGGAATTAAGAGTTAGAACTTCAAGAATAACACTCTCTCAGATTAATTCTTTTGATCATATTAAACAACCACATACAATGTAATATAACTAACTCTAGACACATGCACAAAGCTTCTCTTGTTTAATTACAAAAGCATTGGGAAAGTTTATTACAGACAAGTATCAAAAGATCATCTATATAAAATATGATCAAAACTCTAGAAGGGCATGGAGATCACTATATATAAAGAAACTCTTGACCCACAAATATTTTTTCTCCCCAAAACTATAAAATTTAATTTAGAAGACTAGTGGGAGGATGGATCCATCTACAAATTTGGTACCTTGAATACCCTTGAAGGTAGTTGAAGTACCTTGGAGTGAGTGAATGGTACTAGGAAATTAAGTTATAGTTAATGTTCTATGCATGCCAACACTAGGTTGGCAAACTTTTTAAGTTGTATTGGTATAGGGGGAGTGATAGTTAGACATGATTATTGCATGGTACCCACAGGTTTAGAATTTGAAATGAATGAACCAAAAATCTCATTAAATGTTTATTCTACATGTGGAAATACTCTAGAATGGTGAGAAGAGCGCACAAACATTCAAATTAAGCCACTAGGTGCCATCATAGCTAAGAAACAATACGAAATAGCCTGTCACTCTATAGACCATTAGGCAAGATTCACCATGGCAAGATCTAATGGTTCTTAGTATTCCTAAAGAAATTTCTTTTATCTTTTCTTTTCAACTCTTAGGAACATGCCACATGGAACCTATTAGGGATCCATATAGGTAAAACAAAACAATAGGACTAGAGGTGGGCCCTATCATTAATAAAAGATAATTAACATAAAAGAAAAGGACCTAATAAATGAAATGGACTAATGTGAAGGCTTAACATCAAAAGCCAAAACCAAAACACACCAGAGCACCACACTTTATTAGATGACACTAACATAGCATGATTAAAGATAGCATGCATAGTTAACTAGAACTCAAACACTTACATAACTACCCTGTGCATACCAAAAAGCTATAAAATGACAATATGGAAGAGATTTTCCATGGTTGCAAGCCATCTTGAATAACAATTAGACTAGGTAGTGAAGAGTTCACTATAGTTCTAGTGACTCATAGAAGACATTTCACTAGGGAAAGAATGGTAAAACTAGGAAAATATATTCATTGAGTGTAAAATTAACTGAAAATTTTAAAACTTACCAAAATTGTGAATCCATCTACCACTTATATGTTCTTTGGAGAATCCAAGTACTTCTCCCATTATTTATTTGATGATAGATCAATTTTTTGTAAGATTATCAAATGGTACTCTAGTTTGATAATGCATTCTATGATACTTCTTACACTTGATTCATAGTTACCTACATACACATGTCTCTAATTGTGATACTCTAAGTCAAATCACCATAAAAGTGTATGGGATACACTAAAGATAACGTATGTGTTACACCCTTGCTGATGGTGTGAACCAAACCATGCCTACTCTTATCGCAAAATCCAATCAAGTAGGAGAGAATTTGGTGGACTACCCTCTTCACTAGGAAGGAGAGTCTCATAGGTGACAATGGCATTGTCCTATCAAGTCAGTGTCATGCCAATTAGTTCAATCAATTTGAAAGGAAGGAGTTACTAGTGGTAGACTATGGTGTTGAAGTGAGGTGTTGTGTTTTCTCACAAGTTGTTGGAGAGGTGTAATTGTAAAATTCTAATTTAATTAGGTGAGTCATTGGCTTTGATTCTATTGAGCTTGTTTTGGGTGAAGAGATGAGAGGTATTAAGCCTACATTCTTCTAGTTCGATTAATTCTTCTAATTGGTCTAACTCGCTCTCATCCCTCTTGGGCATGAAATTTCAAAGTTGTGTCACACTTTTATAAAGGAAATTACCAACAATGATCTAACCTTTTAATTTGAATCATTGCAAATTGACATATATATGTTTTGAATTTTTAAATAATGTAAACAAATAAAATGTAGATTTTTAGTGTATTTGATGTTTGTATTTAAAAGAAAACTAAAAAATTATTTGAATGCAGTTTTCTATAAAATTGACACTATAATTTAGTTGTTGATAAAATGCTAAAAAATAAGATTAAGTGGGACATCACTCTTTATATAGTAATTTTTTTGTTGATATTTATAACTTGAAACTTTAGTGCAAGGATTTTTTTCCCACTTTGATAAATATATATTTTAAATAAACATTGAAATTTGCATGTAATGAACACACCAATTGTTTCAATGGGACAACTTTTTTCTTAATTATTTATCTAAAATAAGAAAAATATATCATCTTAATATGGAATCTAGTCTTTAGTGTATCATATTTTTTTCAATATTTTTTTAGTAAACTTTAGTGTATTTTCTTGAGAGGACAATAACCATTATATTTTGATGTCGATGACCTACTTTTAGTAAAAATAAAAAGAAACTATAAATATTTATTGAAATATTAAAAAAAAATATTTTCACAAATTGCACTTATAGGTCCATAAAAGGGTATTTTTAATTTTTTAAAAAGGATTATTTATGTGACCAAGAGTTGTTAGAATATAAATTTTTGTAAATAAATTTTTTTTTTGAAACTTCTATATGGAATAGTGTGGTTAGATTTCAAATCTAACTAAAACATATGTTTCACCAAGATTAACTTTTAGTTGGAAATGCTTAAATTCATTTATGTTGATAAGTTGGCTTGATGTGTGACACAACTTTGAACTTTCACCCTCTTATCATTTTCTTCTTGAATTTGGTGCAAGATTGTATCATGTTCAAGTAGAATTGCTCAGTGTTGAATATCTCCTGGTTTGATTATACAATGTCATTTAAGATGGACTTCACCCAATCTTCTATGATCCTAGGAGACATGGACTTGATAATGGAAGAGAGAGGAAAGGGATACATGACTTCTCTTTCTTGTGTGTCCTTTCATTTGAGTTTATTTATGTCTTTTCTTAAAGTTGTACTTTCTTGATTTGCTTTGATTTGTTGAATTTTGACTTGTTTGAGGATGTTTAAGAGGTTTCCAAATCCTATGAATGGATGAGCCAACTACTTATGTCTTTCTTTCTCAATTTTAGATGGATGAAGTGCTAGGATGTATGGAAATAACTATCTTTTTTAATGCTATTTCAAAAAAATATATTTTAAATGAGCTAATTAGCTAATAAATGAAGTTTTTTTTTGAATGAATGCAGCTGAATGAGTTAATTTTCATAGATTCAAGAACTATTTTTTTAATGATTTTCTATTTTTTGGTTGATGAGAGAAACTTATTCTTGATTTAGAGGGTGACTATTTTTTACAAGTGTTCTTGAATTAATAGAGTGCTTTGAAGTAGAATAAATAAAGCTTCGAAATCCAATTTAATCTAAGAAAGCAAATCAAATTTAATAATCTAAGAAAGAAATAACATAATATAATCTAACCAAGAAAAATAAAAAAATTTATAGTCCTTGGGCAATTTAATTATCTAATTACTACTTTAAGATGCTTTACAAATTGAATAAAACTAGGGAACTTATCTAGAAGCTTCCATGGAGCTTCTTTGAAGTTGTTGTAACCTGTGTCCTTAGAGGATTTAGCTTTTATTATTGTGTCTTTGCCTCTATAGCTTTAGGGTTCTCCTCTTTATGGAAGGAAAGATGATCAAATGATGTAGTGAGATTGGAGATTGCTTAAGAGATGGTATAGAATCATCAAAAGTTTCAAGTATTGTATGAGAAGTCTTAGAGTCTAGAAAGATGTTGTGATGAATCTTGAAATTTTCTTAGAGGGAGGTTTATAAACTTAGTATAGTGGGATCTTATTCCTACTCAAAGAGGAAAAGATATAGAGGTTCCTTGGAAAATCATACAAAGGCCTTCAAATGCAGGCAAGATTACCACTCAAATGCATAAGGCATGGGGTGTTTAAATATGAAAATGGACTATGAGTAAAAGGGAGATGACAATCTCACTTTAGGGGAGAAGATTGATAGTTAAGGGGAGTGATTCATGTCATCAAGACTTAAGAGGACTATCAATTAGAGGCCAAACTGGAAGAGAAATTGTCAAAATTGGAAGATTCATGTTCCAACCAAACATGATAGGTTTACCCTTTTGACAAGGTGGGTTGCCCATTTTACCAAGGTAGTTAACTTGGGTGACCCTGTAGCTTAACTTGGATCATGCATGTGATCCTAAGGTATCCTAGGTGTCCCTATAGCTAAAGGTATAAAATTCTAGTTTCAAAGGGCATATAGGATGCACAAGCTAAGTAAGTAGTTTGCAAGGATGAAAGACACATTGGGGAGGGTCCTAAAGGTGCAAAGAAGACTTCCATCAAGGTGAAGACGATGTAAGGAGAAATTATTCATGTCATGTGGGTCATGAGTTAGACTACCAAATCATCATTGGACTGCAATGTTGGCTTGTACAACTTTGGGCACTTATATATTTGCCCCTAGGGTACAATAATTTGCATGGAAGGTAGGTGTTGATTCCAAGAATATGCATGTGGGACGTGTACTTAACTATACTTATTTTTGTTATCCTACATCTTGAGATACAAAATAAAATGCATGAAGACATGTAATAAACATTTATAAAAAGTGACAATGAGAAACGACAAGAGTACTTACCATCAACATGGGTTTGGGAGATACTACCTTTCTTGTGTGCTCTAGAAAACACTAACTAATTCAAGTGCATAGAATCAAATTGTTAGCTCAAATCACACAAAAACTAATGATGAGAGAACATACCCTAATGGTGTTGTGTGGAGTATATGTGCATCTACTTTGATTAACATGAATATGGAAAAGAGGTTTAGAACAAGCATATATACATACTATATATATATATATATATATAATTGGTTCATCTAAAACTTCATTCATGGTTGTGGTGAGATATGAAAATAGGAGTTGTGTGTTAGAGTGAATAATTTATCTATTCACTATAGCTTAAGTGTACTTAGGTTGATGAGGTTAGACAACATCTTCTCTAATGGAATGTGTAACCTTTTATCCTTTAGAGATTACCTAGTTGTTTGGTAAACCTTATGTGCATAGCTTTTGAGGTTGAAAAGGTTGATTGCCCCATCCATGCCTATATAATAAGGCATTTCTATGTAAATTATTAAGTGAGATTAATATATGTTTATGCTCAAATTAGGTTCATCAATTTCATTGATTTCTTATCTTTATTTGTTGATTTCCATATTGTGACAATGAATATCAAGTGTTGCAGAGCATCCTTGGCTATTCCTACATGATCTCAGATCCATGCTAGAGACACACTTTGCATTTTGAGGGGATCAGGAGTTGAGGCAAAAATTAGTGCATCCTAGAGCGAAACCAATCTCATGAGCAAAAATCAAAACACAAAAATAATTTATAAAATTTGATTTTGTTGTGTAATTTTGTGAACTTTTTTTTGTTTCAAAATGCAATTTTTTTTGCAAATTAAAGATTTGTAGGTGGTTATCTTTGGTTTGGCACTTTCTTGGGTTCACTGGTTGTCATAGTCGATTTTTTGGCGTATGCAACTTTTTTTTGCAGGTTCATTGTCCATGACAACTGTGTTGACTTGCTTCAAGCTTCATTAGCCTTGGTTTTGGCCTCCCAAATCTACCTCAAGGAACTTGTTTTTACATTGATGCCCATTTTAGGGACCCTCACAACATTCACCATTGTTTTATGTTTTTTTTTGCGATCTTTAAATCCCATTTGGGATCCTTGCTAGCCGCCAGTGAATTTTTTTCTAGTTTTTGGGCATTGACAATTGTTCTGTTCAATCTATATCTGGTTTTTTGACAAGCCTAGGACATCCTCGGCCCTGCATCCTCTCTCGGTAGATCAGACCCCATGACTTCCTTACAATCCTGTTTGGGATCTTTGTAGGACCCTCCGTCCGGTCTCCTTGGCCTTGGATCGGGCCCTACGGGCTGACTTCCACACACTTGCCGGCCCTCTAACTCCTTTGAGGCCTTTTGGCCCTTCTCAATAAAGTTAGGGTGCTCACAAGTTTCAAAGGAGGACACTCTACATAGGTGGTCGAGCCACCCCCAATCCACAGTTGCCATCACATTCTGATCGGTGTCCAAAATCTTCCTTTGAAGGTTTTGGTTGAAGTTTTTTTCTCTGTTGCGGGTCGGCTTTACACAATCTTCGCAGAGGTCATCATCCAAATCGATGTTTTTCTTGGCAGTCGTCGCAATAGTCTCCACTAGATGCAAGAATTCATATTTGATGCAGGTCGAAGGAGACCTGCATTTTCATCATCTAATGGTTGAGGTCACAAACAAAGGTTGGATCTAATTCTTTGGTGGTTTCCTTGTTTGCAAGTTTCTATTTTTGGATTTAGAGCTCTTCCTTCTTGCCAAGATATTGGTGACTTAACGACTATGTATGTGGTGGCAACCATAATAAGAGTTTGATTTTTTTTTGTCATTGTTGAAGCTTTAATTTCTCTTTATGAGCATGTTGTGGGGTTGTATGATAGTATTTGTTGTTATATTTTCTTCTAACTCTAGTTGTAGTGTTGGTTAACTTCAATAACTCATTGTAACTATCATATGTATCATTGGCATTTTAAATTTGGGAAAGTTTGTTTTGAATAGCATTTTGAATCCTTGTGTCTTTGTCGGTTGAAGATGAAGGGACATGTCTGATTTGGTAGGAGGCCAATACCTCGTCACAAGTAAAACCATTGTATTTTATTTTTTTCTGATTTCAACGAGTTATTGGAAGCCTAGGATTTCTCTTCCCATAGACAATTTTTTCTATTGTAGTGTAAATGTATTAAAATAGGCCATTTATGGGACCTTGTTTGTGTTATAACTTTTGCTCAATTTCTCAAAATTGCACACCATTTTTTGCAAATGTTAATCTTTTCACATTTACCATGCATTGAACTTATTCACATTATAAAACACACTAAGTTATAGAGTGCCAATATTTGGAGGATCACCTAATTAGGGGGGAAAATCTCATAGTTTTGGGGGGTTGTATTCTTTATTGCAATGGCTAGCCTATTAACTCCTTTTAATTACCATTCATGGAAACATTCAATGGATTTACAACTTAAGAAAAAGGGTTTACATAGAGCATCTATAGGATTGGAACCTGAACCTCCCGTGACTTCTCAAAGGAGGAAGTGGTTTAATAGACTTGATGAAGCCTGTGGCACTATTTGTATGGCCATTTCTCCACACCTATTATTTCATGTAAATGATGCTAAAACTTCTAATGAAGCCTTAACAACAGTAGAAACATTGTTTGTAAAAAAATAAATAATGAGGAGTCATCATTTGGAGAATGACTTAATAAGGCTCAATCCTCAAGATTTTGTGACAATTCAATATTTCTTCACCAAGTTAAACTCATTAAGGTCACAATTGAAGATATGTAAGATTGAAAAAGAAGATGATCAATTGATCCTCAATGTCTTATCAAAGTTAGGCCTAGATTATTCGGTGTTTCTTTCAACTTTTTATGCCACACAACATTCATTAGGAAGTCACTTCACTATGCCTTCACTAGCTAAGTTTGATGTTTCTCTAATACAAGAGCAAGATAAATTAATCCACATGGGCACACTAAAGTATTCATCATATAATTCTTTAGTTGTTAGTGGTGAAAAGAATTCAAATCCTAAGGTGAAGAAAGCAAACAAGGACCTATCTAAGGGATCAAAATCAAAACCTCAAATTGAATCTAAACTACCCCATCCAAAGGGAAAAAGTATAAGGAAATGCCCACTTGTAGTTATTGTAACAAACTTGGGCATGAAGAGCACCATTGATTTGAGAAGGAAAGAGATAACCTCTGTTATGGAGGAAAAAGTATCCCTATGCCTTTGTACCTCCTAGTTTAGCTCCTAGGTCCCCGTATTTATACATGTTTAATACTTATCCTAGAGCAATTTCCCCCAAAACACATATCAAATGGGACATAGAGGCCAATTTTAAATGCTTAATCAAGACCTAAAATGGCCTTGGGACTTGGGCATGGGGCTAATTTGTTGGGACCCAAATTTAAATGTGTTGGCATAGGACCTTTAAAAAGGTTTCCCTCTGTCGGCCTTTTCAATATGAATTACGAATGTTAGTAGGAAAGCATATATAAGTGAGTTTATGTCTTCATTTACACCTAGATGGATAATGCAAACTTATGATATTGAGCTACGGGATTTCAAGGCATTCATTGTGTTGTAAAGAAAAATTGTGTTGTTATTGTGTTTATTTGTTGCAGATTTGGCTTCATCAATCCATCTCCTCATGATTTGAAGGATCTTCATCTCCATGAGGGCTTCACCTTTAAGGTGACATTTATTTGTGCTTCAATCATTTTACTTCATCATTTATTTGGCCTCTTCCCTCCCTTGGGCACGCACTCTATCTAACAATGGTGTTGGAAGACTTGAATGTCATCCTGGAGCTTGACCGAGGCAAGCTCCTAAACACCACAACCCCCAAACCCCTTTCTTTATGATTGAAGGTTGCAGGTGTGGGATTTGGTGAAGTGTGGGTGTAGAGAAGTAATTTAGAGGATAAGGATTCAAGATCTGGAGAAAAGTTATTGTAATTCTAATCTACTAGACTAGGGAACCTACCCCATAGTCCTCCCGACAAGATTTATCCTGAACTCAGGAGATGAACATCATCTGACACTAATCACTGCTCTAGATTTTCTAAAAATTTACCTTATTAGACTTGGGTGCTTGCCTCGTAGTCTGCAAAGTCTTCACCTCCAGAAATCCAACTTCTGGTAAGATTCTAATTGTTCTTGAGTGTCTTTCTATCCAATGATCTATAATAGTTTATTCAACTGCACCTGATTTCATTATAATTAGGGTTTGAGGCTTATTCAAATTAGGGTTTAATAAATCTCTCAATATAATCAATCTTTCCATATCATTCTTGAGTACACCAACCTATAGTTGAATCCTGTTTCATCTATAGTTACTTGGCTCAGTTGTTGTCCTTGAGTGTTAGTGTGAAAGGAGGGTTTGAATTGATAGATCTTAACACTATCCACCATCTTCCCCCTTTTTATATATAACATTTTGGTGAATCCATGTTTTTACTGAAATTGCATCTTTCTGAGTGTTATATGTTGCAAAGTATGGGCCTAACTGGTGTTGTCATTGATGTCAACATACTCCTGTTGCATTAATGATAAGGTTTGGATGAGATGTGTGCTGAGGATATTAAGAAAATTAGTCTCAATCAGGAATAGTGAAGAACAGTGATGAGAAGAAGGCAAAAGTACTCAATAAGTTGAGGATCAGAGGATGCAGATTAAAGGGTTTGTAGATATGAGTCCTGAGATGTTCCAGTTAATATTTCAGAGGTCCACATGAAGATTTGAAGAAGTTATGTTTGCTTAAGTAGAACCAGTTCTGATAGGCGTTCAGTGGTGACAGAGTGTCACAGATTGGTCCAGTGAGCTCCGGAATTACATTATCTCATTCTGTGGATTGGAAAGAGTGTTGAAGATGTCAATGTGAAGTGACAACTTGATTTGTGCATTGTTTGGAGGTCCAGAAGAACCTTTTGCATTATGACAGTGGCGACAGACTATGTTCTTGAAGTTCTGGATGAAGAAGAGAAGAATTCCAGTAAGCTGATAAAGTGCAGATGTTCTTGATGACTCAGGAAAGGTTTTGGTGATCCTTGGATCATGTACAATTCTTATTGGCAGTCCACATTGAATTTAGAGTTTGGATTTGATGTAAAGACCACTGGTTGTTGGTGTTCTTCCTAAGACAGGCCAACCGGATGTATTACACGTCTTGCGAATGATCTTGTAGGTGTTTGCCGACTTAGATGATTGTTCCTAAGTCAATGCCTTGTATAAATAAGGGTTTGTGAATTCATTTTGAAGTGTGTAGTGTGGTGATGAATGTGATATAGCGAAGGGAAGTACAAAAAGTAGAGCAGGAGTTTTTGGGCTTAAATGGAACTGATCCAGGCATGGTAAAGATGTCATTCTCCAGTTCAAGTTTGTAATACTTGTTACTTTGTAGACAGTGTGTCTCTTGTAGGCAGTGTGCCTCCTTGTGAGCAATGTGCTCGGGTAGTGAGCCCTAATTGGCATGTGCCATCTATTTTTCTTATTCTTCTAACAGAGAATAATCTTTGGGTTAATCACCTCGTGGTTTTTCCCTTAACCGGGTTTTCCACATCAAAATCTTGGTGTTTCATGTGTTGATGTGTATCTTCTCTGGTGTTTATGTCTTATGCTTTCATGAGTGATTAATTGCTAAGCTATTGATTAACAAAGTGGATTTAAGTGTTTGAATTGAAAGTGAATTAAGGATAACTAATTCACCCCCCCTCTTAGTTGTCATATATATCATTTTGGTGAATCCATGTTTTTACTGAAATTGCATCTTTTTGACTGTTATAATCAGTCCTTGCATTCATTCATACCATATTAATCATCTTGCATTGAAACATCTTACATACATTTGGAAAATTTTGAAAAAACATGCAATTTTAGGCTTGCATTAAGGCTTAGTTTTGTACTATTTGCACTGCATATTATTGGAGCATTTAATTTTCTAATATTTACATCAGATCTGATCCACATTACAATCAGTCATCATTGCATCATATCACATCTTGCATTTGGAGATCTCATTTGCTAGGATTTTTCTTAAAAAGTTGCATCTTTCATATAACCTAGTAATTCCAAAAGCTAGGGTTTGTAGTCAAAATCTCATTTCAGATTTTTCTGCTTTCATAAACATCTTTCAATTGAGATTTAGTAATGATTTAAAGCATATTTTCATTTCTCATTTGAAAATTTTGCATCATTTCATACTTTACTTTGCAAATTTCACATGTTTGTAATTACACAATGTGTATTTCAACATAAGCAATTTAACCTCTCTCTAACATTTCTTTGCAAGAAATCTTAAAAGTAGTCTATATTATCTTTTGTGCAACACTCTTTACATCTTAATCACTCCATTTCTAAGGACACTAGTATGTTTTTGTTCTTGGTAACAAGTTTCAAAAACCTGGTTTCCTCAAACTAGTATTGTGGTGTACAAAAGTCTCTCATATTAGTTATATTTGATAAATGAAAAGAGCTTATTATGGAATCTTCATCTCATTTCTCTTTGGTATATTTACATGCATATAGAAATGTGATGTAGAATGGCTAGCACAAGCTTTCAAACTTGGCAGGATTTAACTATTCTCATTGCATCAGCAAGATCCACCATAATGTCTCCCTGATATACACTTATCGGTTAAACAATGACTATTGGCACCTAAGGGAATTGTCACCCCGGACTCCACCTCATGCCGATGGATGTTTCGTTTATGTGCCTATCGGCAAGATAATTCCTATCGGTCTCTCCACTCCGACTTGCTCCGATGACTAAGGTCACACCGAAACATACAAACCCTAACCTGCTGAATAGGTTCCCATTACCTCCGCTACTGATCACCACTATTGTCCACGTTGCTTATTGGCAACACTTAAACCATCAGCCTTTGAGAGTTATGTCCCTCTGATACACGCCGTTTCACCGACACCTTCGTATCAGTTAAGTTGCCTATTGGCAACACTGTCGCTATCGGCTCCACTTAGAATCTTCGCTTCGATCCTTATTCTCTTGCCGATGAAGGATCGACTTTTCACCTATCAGCAGGACTTCCACTATCGGCGAACTCTTAGAGTCTTTTGTCGATCCCTATTGTCTCTCCGATATACCAAATGCCAACTCCACCATCAGCCAGACTCGGACTATCGGCCTAACTTTAAACTCCTCTTCCGATGTTCAACTTCATGCCGACACATATCCTCTGCTCTATCTTCAGTAAGACATTCAACTGTTGGCAACTCCCAAACTTCTTCTACCAATGGGCTCCCTCACATCGATAACTCTTCATCAGCCAGACCTCCACCGTCAGTCCAACTTTGAGCCACTCCGCCGATACACCTCCTTACGTTGATGCCTTCAACACATACCACTTAACATGTTTTGACACCTGAACCGGTTAGCGATATACGCACAGATGAAAATGTGATATACACATAGACTGTATGTCGCATACAAAAACTATATATCTGTCAAATGTATATTTCAACAAAACCATCGAAACTTCAGAAATTTCACATAGAAAATGCTGAGATCAGCCTGATCTGTTTCCTTGGTAATTTTGCCACAAATCTTAACCCTCAAACCCTAGCACATGAGGATGCTAGGTTTTCTCACTGCATGCAATATTTTGATCCCAAAAACATGAAATGTAAAAATAGAAAAATAAAAATGCAAACTAAACTACTGTACATGTCCATTCCACCGATTCAGGGAATTAACTGGTGGAATGGATGAATGGTTCCATCTCAACTACAAAACAAGAAAAATGGTCACACAGATAAATCAAAATCAAACAAATAACACCAATAGGATCTTCTCTATTTCAATTTTAGGAATGCATACAAATATCAGACTTCACAGTCCCACTACACAACACTACTCTGTCAAATCTCAATACACAATTCCTTTGTTTCTCCTATGCAACTGTATCTCTTAGAACAAACTAAGCTAGGTCATAAATATCTACTCCTCACGAGTAGTACAGACTCGATTCCCAGTGGCTGGGAGAGGACAGCTAGCATAACAAACTTCTAACTGACTTGCACATAAACCTAGATTGACTTAAACATAAGAATTGGTCACATGGACCTTATTACATCATAAGTAAAACATACTATAATTAGAATTATTCTTTATTTCGAAGGGTTGCTCCTACACCATACTCCCCAGAAGAAGAAATCTCAAGTCCACTTGAGATGAGAGTATGTAGATATGAACCATGTTGGTTGATCTGTTCTTCAGTCATCCACACTACTTCTGAATCAAGTTTTCCCTGCCAAGCCACCAAATATTCCAGATATTCTTTGTTGCTGGTCCTCTTGATCACTCTTATGTCCAAAAGCTTTTGCAACTGTGGTGGATCATGTTTTGGAATGTCATCAGCTACTGTATCCTATAGTAGTTGCGTTCTTCATCTGGATTATGCTTGTATGGAGTTAAATCACATACATTGAATATAGGTGATAATCCAAGATCTGAAGGAAGTTATATTTCATAAGCATTCTGTCCATGCTTTCTCAAAATTTGACATGGTCCAATCTTCCTCTGCATGAGTTTGGTATATTTACCTTTAGGATGTCTTTCCTTTTTCAGATGAACCCATACCAAATCTCCAACATCAAACTGTACATCTTTCTTCTTTTTATCAGCATACTCCTTATACTTGAAGGTAGTTTGTTGGAGTTGGTTCTTGACCTGATCATGTACCTCTTTTATGGCTTCTGTAAAAGCTTCACCATCTGCACTAACAGAATCTCCTATAGGTAGATCTCTCAGCTCCAAAATACCTCTTGGATGTATACCATACACTATTTGAAAAGGTGATTTCCATGTTCTCCTATAGATAGTATCATTATAGGAAAGTTCTATTTGAGAGAGGATTTATCCCACTTGTCTCCATGCTGTCTTGTCAAACATCTGAGCAAATTCCCTAAGGAATGATTTACCACTTCAGTCTGTCCATCCATTTGAGGATGATATGTGGATGAGAAAGACAAATTTGTTCCAAGCTTCTTCCACAGAGTTCTCCAGAAATGACCAATAAAATTCACATCTCTATCTGACACTATGCTTAATGGCAATCCATGTATTCTTACTATTTCTTTGAAAAACAAATCTGTAATATATGAAGCATCAGCAGTGGTTTTGCATGGCAAGAAATGTGCCATTTTGCTGAATCTGTCCACTACAACAAAAACACTATCATATCCCTTTCTGGTTCTAGGTAAACCCAACACAAAATCCATACTAATACTTTCCCATGGTCTGGAAGGAATGGGTAATGGCTGATATAAACCTGCATTAGTGGATCTCCCTTTTGCTTTCTGACATATCACACATGTCTGTACAAATTTTTTGACATTTGATTGTAACTTAGGCCAATAATAATGTCTTTTGACAAGATCAAGAGTCTTATCCAAACCAAAATGTCCTGCCATAGCTCCACAATGTTTCTCTTTAATGATGTTCAACCTCATAGAACACCTTGGAATACACAACTATCCACCTTTGAACAACAATCCATCCTGGATCAGAAATTCAGAGAACTCAACATGATATTTATCTCCAAAAGAAGTACATACCTGATATATCTCTCCAAAATCTTCATCATCATCATACATGGTCTTCAATGAATCAATGCCAACACTTTCCAACTGGATTTGGTTGACTGTTAGAGCTCTCCTGCTCAAAGCATCTACTACCTTATTCTTGACTTATGCTTCAATGTGAAAGTAAATGCTTGCAAAGTTTCTACCCATTTGATATGTCTATGGTTCAACTTTTCCTGGCTGTTTATAAAACTTAAAGTCTGATTATCTGTGAATACTATGAATTCTTTTGGCATCAAGTAATGCCTCCATTTCTTGAGTGACTGGACTAGAGCATACATTTCCAAATCATAGGATGAATACCTCTTTTTAGCATCATTGAGCTTCTCACTGAAAAATGCAATTGGCCTACCTTCTTGGCTGAGTACTGCTCCAATTGCCATGTGACTTGCATCACATTTGACCTGAAAAATTTTGGTAAAATCTGGAAGTGCAAGGACTAGCTGCTGTGCCACCTTCTTCTTCAATGTTTCAAAGGAATCATCTGCTTCCTTAGTCCAAGCAAATCTGCACTTTTGTCCTCCTTTTATAGTATCAAGCATGGGCGCACAAATATGACTAAACCCTCTTATAAACTTTCTGTAGAAGGTTGCTAACCCATGGAAACTTCTGACATCATTCATATTCCTTAGAGTTGGCCAAGACAATATGGCACTCACCTTCTCCTTATCCATTTGCAGCTTTCCTTGGGAAATGACAAAACCCAAATAGGTGATCTCCTCCTACATGAACAAACACTTGTCCAAATTTATCATCAGCTGCTCTTCATGTAACCTCTTGAGAACCAAATCTATATGTCTAAGATGTTCTTCCTTTGTGTTGCTGAAAATTAGAATGTCATCTAGAAATACTATGACAAACTTGCCCATGAATTCTCTCAAAACGTCATTCATCAATCTCATAAAAGTACTAGGTGCATTAGATAAACCAAAAGGCATAACTTTCCACTCATACAACTCTTCATTGGTTTTGAATGTTGTTTTCCATTCATCTCCAGGCCTAATTCTAATCTGATGATATCCACTCTTCAAATCTATTTTTGTAAAATACTTAGCACCTCCCAAACAGTCAAGTAAATCCTCTATCCTAGGTATTGGAAACCTATACCTGATTGTGATCTTATTAATAGCCCTGGAATCTGTGCAAAGCCTCCAAGTGCCTTCTTTCTTTGGTGCTAGGATAACTGGTACTATACATGGGCTTAAACTTTTACCAATCAGACCCGTGTCTAATAATTCCTCAATTTGTCTGGCTACTTCTGCATTCTGTTCTAGAGTTAGCTTGTATGCTGCTTTGTTTGAAAGTGTAGATCCGGGGATTAGATCTATGCAATGGCTGATATCCCTTACAGGTGGTAGGGATCTTGGCATTCCATCAGAGATGATGCCTTTATACTTATCCAATAGCTCTTGGATAGTTGAGTTTGTGAACTTCTGCTTCTACTCTTTCTTGACTTCTTGTTGTTGTTCTTTATTTATTGTCAGACATGGAATTAGGGCATATACAACTGCACCTTCTGTTGCTACTTCTTTCATGAATTGTTTTCCTTCCATTAGCATTACCTTTACCTCTTTTTCCTTTTGATTTCTCCTCCTTCTCTGTTCGTGGGATCAACTCTATCACCATACCATCTTTGGTGATTGTATAGGTGTTCCTAACACCATCATGGCATGCCTTCAAGTCATACTGCCATGGTCTTCCAAATAAGAGATGGCAAGCATCCATCTTGGTGATATCAAATAGCAACTTATCTTTATATGCTTCAATATGAAATTCTACCCAAGCCTGCTCTTCTACAACTGTTTGCTAACCTTGGGTAAGCCATGAGACCTTATATGGGGATGGGTGAGGCAATCTTCTAAGCTTAAGCTTTGTTACCATTTCATCAGATACAAAATTTGCAGTAGAACTAGAATCAATTAGAACTTTACATACCTTTCCTCCTGCCTTGCAATTAGTTCTGAAAAGAGACTTTCTTTGTGGGGGTTCTTTGTTAGGTACCTTCATGGTAGTCATTGTTCTCCTCATCATCAGAGATTCTGCACTCTCTGGATATCCATAATTGTCAGGAGCATTCACACTTTTAAAAGTGTTGGAACTTGTTGCACTTTGACTATCAGGTTCTTGGATCAGATTTGTTCTCCTTTCTCCCATTGAACTTGTTTCCTTTTCTAGACATCTGCTAGCTATATGGCCTTCTTTATTATAGTTATAACATCTGATAGATCCTCTGCCCTGAGATCTTCCTCTGAAAGGTCTTCTGCCTCTGAGGTTTTCTTGTTGATTGTAATTTCCTCTCTGGTTTTGACTGTTATCTCCCTTGCTGTTGTCATGACTGGATTCTCCTTGATATCCAAATCCATGTCCTCTGCCTCTGAAAGAACCTCTTCCACCCCTTTGTTGTTTTCCTCTTCCTCTATTGTTCTGTTCTTGTCTTCTCTTTAACTTCTCTTCCACTTTCAATGCCAACTGAAAACATTTGTGAACTGTATCTGGGTTATGCAGATTCAAATCTTCCTGAATGTTGAACCTCAATCCATTAAGGTATCTAGCTACCTTTTCTTCCTCACTATCTTTTACCTTTGTCTTGACACAAAGTTTCATGAACTCTTTTGTATATGAGCTGACATCTAGCTCCTTCTGCTTCAAATTTTGTTTCCTCTTATGCAATTGGATGCTGTAATCCAATGGAACATAGGCTTCTTTCACTAAAGCCATCATCTTCTTCCATGTAGCAACTCTGTGCTTTCCTTCTTGTACTCTGTCATCTTAGATAAAATTCCACCAAGTTAATGCAACCTCTTTCATTTTTGATTGGGCTATCTTTACCCTCTGGTGTTCTGGTATCTCCTCTGTCTCAAAGAAGTTGTTTAAGGAGTCTATCCACTCCATCACCGAATTAGGATCCATCTTTCCTGTAAGCACTAGCAAATCCAGTTTCACATCCATGGTTCTCCTCTCCATGGATTTGAGGGCATTAATCAAGGGTCTCTGGTCAACAAGAACGTCTTCCTCATTCCACGTAGGGATCTCTTCTTCTTCCCTTTCTTCTTCTTTACCAGAACCTACTCTGTCCCTCAACTTCTCCAACTCATCTTTCAATGCCTAATTCTGAGCCTTTACAACAATGCTCTCTGCAATTTGCTTCTTTACCAGAACTGCCAACTTAGCATTGGTCATCCTTGCCAAAATCTCTGATGATCCTTCACCATCCGACATTTTGCTATCTTCTTATCTTTTCCTGAAGATCCTTCCTTGGCTCTAATACCACTTTGATGTAGAATGGCCAGTACAAGCGTTCAAACTTGGTGGGATTCAGCTATTCTCATTCCATCGGCAAGATCCACCATAATGTCTCCCTGATATACACTTATCGGTTAAACAATTACTATCGACACCTAAGGTAATTGTCACCCCGAACTCCACCTCACGCCGATGGATGTTTCGTTTATGTGCCTATCGACAAGATAATGCCTATTGGGCTCTCCACTCTGACTTGCTCTGATGATTAAGGTCACACCAAAACATACAAACCCTAACCTGCTAAACAGGTTCCCGTTACCTCTGCTACCGATCACCACTATCGTCCACGTTGGTTATCCACAACACTTAAACCATCGGCCTTCGAGATTTATGTCCCTCCGATACACGCCATCTCAGTGACACCTTGGCATCGGTTAAGTTGCCTATCAGCAACACTTTCGCTATCAGCTCCACTTAGAATCTTCGCTCTGATTCTTATTCTCTTGCCGATGAAGGATCAACTTTTCACCTAGCGGTGTGACTTCCACTATCGGCAAACTCTTAGAGTATTTTGCCGATCCCTATTATCTCTTCGATATGCCGAATGCCAACTCCACCATCAGCTAGACTTGGACTATCGGCCTAACTTTAAACTCCTCTTTCGATGTTCAACTTCATGCCGATGCATATCCTCTGCTCTATCTTCGGTAAGACATTCAACTATCAGCAACTCCCAAACTTCTTCCGTCGATGGGCTCCCTCACGCCGATAACTCTTCGTCGGCCAGACCTCCACTGTCGGTCCAACTTTGAGCCACTCCGCCGATACACCTCCTTATGCTGATGCCTTCAACACATACCACTTAACATGTTTTGACACCCGAACCGGTTAGCGATATACACACAGATGAAAATGCGATATACACACAGACTGTATGTCACATACAAAAACTATATATCTGTCAAATGTATATTTCAACAAAACCCTTGAAACTTCACAAATTTCACACAGAAAATGCTGAGATCGGCCCGATCCATTTCCTTGGTAATTTTACCACAAATCTTAACCCTCAAACCCTAGCACATGAGGATGCTAGGTTTTCTCACTGCATGCAATATTTCAATCCCAAAAACATGAAATGTAAAAATAGAAAAATGAAAATGCAAACTAAACTACTGTACATGTCCATTCCACCGATTCAGGGAATTAACTAGTGTAATGGATGAATGGTTCCATCTCAACTACAAAACAAGAAAAATGGTCACACAGATAAATCGAAATCAAACAAATAACACCAACGGGATCTTCTTTATTTCAATTTCAGGAATGCATACAAATATCAAACTTCACAGTCCCACTGCACAACACTGCTCTGTCAAATCTCAATACACAATTCCTCTGTTTCTCCTATGCAACTGTATCTCTTAGAACAAACTGAGCTAGGTCATATATATCTACTCCTCACGAGTAGTACGGACTCAATTCCCAGCGGATGGGAGCTTCCAAGCGGCTAGGAGAGGACAGCTAGCATAACAAACTTCTAACTGACTTGCACATAAACCTAGATAGACTTAAACATAAGAATTGGTCACATGGACCTTATTACATCATAAGTAAAACAAACTATAATTAGAATTATTCTTTATTTTGAAGGGGTGCTCCTGCACCACAATGACTTTGAAAATTTCTACAAATTCCTTAATATGAATCCTCGTGTTCTCACTCATATACAGTCCATGTATCATAAGGATATATTTAAGTACTCTTCATTTGAAATCCTTGATTATGTATTTGATTTTGATAATTTCCTAGCTCTCATGAATACTTACCCTTCATTATTACAAGATATAACCAAATACATCTCCATGAAGACTCATGAGAAAAATGAGTGAAAATTCTTCTTCTATTAATGCATTGGAACTAATATCTAAAATATATGATGATGATGATGATTCCATGAGTTATCTTATTCCTCTTCTAGTTGAATGTTCAAACACCTTGGACATCCCTAAGGAAGTGAAGACCTTTGATTTTCCTCCTTTGGATGAATGTTCAAGAACCTTGGATATCTCTAAGGATGCAAAGACCTTAGGTATCTCTCCTTTGGTTGCAAGTTCTACTCCATTGGATGTCCCTAAAGATAAAACCATCAACAATTCCTTTAACAATATTGTCCTTTTCCTTTCTTCCAATGCTCTTCCTTCAAAAGATGAAGCATTGGTGGATAAAGAAAGGCCCCTCACATTAAATTCTTTAGGGATGAATGTCAAGCTTAATCAAAATCACAATAATGTTAATGAAATTACCTTTAATAGGTTTCTTCCACCCATTAAGGGGTTAGTAGAAAAGTGTAGTAATATTCCTAAGATGATTGTGCAAGGGGCATTGAATGTGTCTTCTTTCTTAAAACTTGTGATTACGGTTCAAGGTGATCAAAAACCACCTCAACCCCTAGATTACATTCTAAACTATGCAAGACAAATCACTCAAAGAAATCAAGGTGGTCAAAATACGTCACAACAACCACATTACAATGTGATTTCTCACACATACAACACCCGTAATAACAAGCAAAGTAAAAAAGCACCACATGTGTCTATCTCTCTTCCATCTTCTCAACCTATGCTTCCTCAGCCACCTTGCCTTACTCAAAAAGGTAACCAAGATTATGATCTTGTTGAGTAGCTTCGTGCTACTCCTGCTAAGATTTCTCTTTCAGGATTCATACAAACATCACCTACATACCATGGAATGCTCCAAGAATCTTTACAAAGGGTGATAGTACCACCTGATGTTAAGTAGAATTATGTAGCATCTCTGTTAGATTGTATGCATGCAACAAAAAAATGGAGATTCTATTTCAACCACACGAATTACTGTCAACTAAAGTTCAAAACCAACATGATCCTCTTATAATCTTTGTCACAATAGATAAAATGTTGATAAAGAGAGTTATGATTGACAATGGATCAGCTCTTAATGTTTGTGGCATTAATTTGCTATAAAAAATCAAGACTGACACTTCTTTAATCAAACCAAATATGCTTAGCATTCGTGGCTTTGATAATGTTGGTAGACAATCCCTAGGTATGATAACTTTACTTGTAAAGGTTGGACAAGTGACATTATCTAGTGTTTTTCATGTCATACCCAATTCAATTTCATATAATATGATTCTCGGTAGACCGTGGATCCATACCATGAGGGCAATTTAGTCTACCCTTCATTGATCAATAAAGTTCATTTATGAAAACAAGCTCCACACCATTGAAGTTGATCCTGAACCAAATAATTGTTTACATTTGAAATGCAAAAACAACTTAAAATTCATACGAGTCTAAACAACTTACGAGTTGATTAATCAATACCTCTTGCCATAGATAATGTTGTGCAAGACTCTGTTGGGTCTCAAAAATGTAGGTTTTTAAACCACAAGAGGGTGCTAGTCTCTTGATATGTTTTTGGTCAACAAGACCGGGTTTATGCAACTAAACCCCCTACTCTTTTGGCTCTACCAGGGCTAGGCAGGTGTACCTAATCAATAAGGTAGATATGAAAATCTAGATGAATTCTGGTTGGGCAATTCTACTCACTTGTGGCACATAGATGTGAGACAATTGCAGGCCTTGCTAACTAGTTTCTAATGAGAATGCTTGAAGTATTAAAAATGTGAATTACATTTAAGTAAAATGCTCTAGGATTGATCAGTGCCTAATCTATTGGGTGAATGGAGTCGATGGGTGGATTGTGATATTGGAGATAGGGTTTTGTAAGATATGTAGATTCACTTCTCAACTTAACTCTAATAGTTGGGCACTTTTAAATGTCTACACCTTATGCATACGTGCAAGTAGATTAGTTACCTAGACTTTTCTTAATGATCCCAGTGATATCCCCTTATGTTACTATGAAATTGTGAAAGGATTTTTAATTCAAATGTGAGGAGAAACCAATTAAGACAATTTATTTAAAAGGATTTTAATCCACATAGGAACCAATCAAAATAGATTGCTTAACAGGTAATTTTAATCCTTCTGCACACATAAACCAATCAACAGCATCACACAAGTACATCAAATGTGTATTTACAAATCAAATGTATTTTCACACTTAATTTGAATAACATAAACAACCACTTTGGAGACAGACAGATAACATATAAGAATGATATATCCACACAACTATTGAACACTGAAAGTGAATCACCATATTTGAGCAATCTTCTCCATTGATTATACTTCAAAATTTATTACTAGCAGAAGTTTTCAAGATGAAATGTATGGGTGGAATGGCTGAACCTATCTACTACTGGTGGTCTTCTAACCTACTCCTACTAATGATGATCCTCTTATTCTCTAATTTATATCTCCCATATATAGTTTCTATTTTTTAGGGTTACAACCCTTTATACATCTGTTCAGTGCAACCTTTTATTGTTTTAATCATCTTTGGCAATAATACAAATATTTAATTTAATCTTCACCTTTTTGTTTTATGTGAGAATTAATTTCAATAATAATTATTATTACTTCTCCCCTTTTTTGGCATCATTCATGCTCATATTAACTTCTTGGTTAAACATTTTACCTGTAATGCATTCCCTAGGTAAGACAGTTACTTGCTTAGTTTAATTCCTCCAGGAATGCATTTTATCTCCAAGTGGAAATATTTGATTATATTTACTAAATCTTCACTTTGGAAAATCGATTGTATGCCCTGAGTGAAATAATTATTCACCTTGTAATTCTTTAAGATTCACCTTTGTATTTACACCTTGTATTTGAAATCTTATTCCCCTTTTAATGATTTTCCTCATCGGAGTAAGTTGTACAATTAGATAGATATTAAGAACTCACTCCAAAGGTATATCTCTTGCCAAAACTGGTCTATCTGCATAACTTCTGAGATCGACACGGTTTAAAAATTTCACTCCAACTTTATCTCTCTTGCTTATGAATAGTGTTGCATGGTTTTTTAGGGTTTCTTCTGTGCTCCTGTTTGGGTCATCTGCTATGGCCAGAATTGTTCTCTTCATGGTCCGGACTAGTTAATAGTCTCATTTCCAAATGAAACACATTACTGATCATTCTCGGCATGTTTTCCTGAACCAAGATTCCCTTCAATTGACTGGGGAGTTTTTGTTTCGGAAACCTTAAGCTCCACTGTTATTATATGATCTTTCACATGTCCTTTCTTTATTGTTGTTTCCTTGTGCTTCATAGTCCAATCAAGTCAGCTCGACAGATAAAGTGGTGGTGCAACTATATTCCATCGGCTTAGTTGATTGTCATCAACATCAACAGAACCTAGCATGTAAAATGACTCACCTTTCAATGGATCCAAATCCTCCCAATCAAGATCGTATCTCTCTCATTTCTCAACTAGTCTTTTTGTTTCCTTCGGATCAATAAGTATGACTAATTTTGGTCAGAACTCCAAAGCCTTGTCAATAAATTTATTTGCAAGGGCAACATTGAACCAAATGGAGGATTCAATCTCATTACGAATCTGATACATGTTGCCAATTCTTCTTTACAAATAGTCATCAAATCTCGCCTCTCAAACTCAAAATTATCCTTTGGTTGAATAATGTCAAAATTCTTAGAGAAGCTTTGCTTTCTTCAACCTTGAGAAATCATTTGCGTCACAACAAAAATCCACAATCTCTTGTAGTTTATTAACTTTGGTAAAATGCCAATCATATGGCATATAGCGCATCCCATGTAGAAAAGGTGCCAAATAAACTTTTAGTTTGTTCTTCCATTTAGCCATTTGGATAAGTATATCTGGTCCACAAATAGTTTTAGCATCATCAATATTGCTACCTTCTTCAAGTTTTTTCAAAGTTGTGCAAACAGCCTCGACAGATCCTTCTACCTTTATAGATTTATCCAAATTCCTTATGTAACTACTGTGTACTGAAGGTACTTGATGCTTTGCATATACATCATCCAGACTTATCGCAGATGTTGATCTCTTAATGATATCCATAATTGTAATTTTGATGTCATTTTCTACAAAACTGGGTAGAACAACAGTAGGTTTCTTTTGATCGAACAAATACACCAACAGATGTATAGATGTTTCCATAACTATTCTTAGTGTATGCTCCACCTTCATGGGTAGCATACATGAAGAGAGACCATGAATGCTTTAGTGATACCTCTAAGGTACCCTTGCCTTGTAACACCTTTTCTATCATCTTCGTTCTTATCCCTTGGTCAGACTTCTCATTTTCAAATTTAGGATAGAATGTAGCTAGAATCTATGAATGAGCAAATGCACGCTTGTCTACCACAAAATTTCCTCCAATAAGTCCTTTAACTGGCTTCTCTTCCTCAAACATAGCAACTGCAAGACTTTGCATCATAAATCGCCTTGGGGTTCGCAAGTCCTCTACAAATCCACTTTCATGGGTGCCATATGCAAGTGGTTCCAGTTTCTCAGTAATAGGACAGATAAGCTGTGAATTTGCCCAACAATGAATTTGGCTATGAGGAAAGTAAACTACAATATATTTTTTTACGCTCAGAAGTAGTTTTTTCTTTCAAGGTTGCAAACAGGCAGTCATTAGTGGAGTACTATATCGCTGGCTACCACTTCTTTGCTTTCTTGTCTCATTGATACTCTTAAAATGTCATTTGGTTGGCTTATGAGGATGATGGAAGTTTTGTCATTACAAACTTGTGTGACCCTATACGAGGGTGTTCTTAAATTCAACTCAAACATTAAGTTATAAGGTGCTATGCTATCACACTCTTGAGTTGTTTCACTTCAAAGTGCATTTATCAGAGGCACATCTTTTTCTTCTAGTAACAGCTTATCAATCTCCTCCACAATACGACTCCCACCATTCTTATCACTCAACCTTTTTTCATTAACCATTTTACAACCTCTTTATTTTACCCTTCACAAGCACCATCCTCAAGGAAAGCCTCATCAATTAATAGTTATGTGACACAAACTGGGTCCCCTTGTGGGCTCGACTAAATTTTTTTTCTCTTTGAAACAAATTTTTATCTTGAATTGATTTGACATTGCTCCAATATGCTTCTAAGGTGAAAAATTGAACTGGGTAATCATCAAAATCCACTTTTAGGGATTTTGCATTGTGAGCCAAATAGGCCAAGTAGCCTCTAGAATTGCTTTGAAACACTGATCAAACTATCTCCTGGAGCCATGAAAACGCACAATCATGTAGATTTTTGACCCAAGAATTTAGTGTAGCAAACAATTAGGAAAGATACATCCTAAGGTGCAACCTATAATCATTCAAACTAGGTCACTCAACCTTTTCTGAAGCTGCACCTGTCAAAACCTAATTAGGGTTCACCAACTTGCTATTTTGGAAAATCATCAGATCTCTTCTTGGGAAGCTGCAACTAGGGGAATTAGTTCATTTAGGCTCCATGAGGATGTGTGCAAGAGGATTTTTAACCAGTCCTCTTTCTTCACCAAATATTTAGTGTCAAAGTTGACCTTTCTGGAAATGAAACTGTGAAATCAGGACCAAGTGCATTTGCTTTTGCTTTTAAAAAAATAGTAAACGATGTGTTGGGGTCTTGAAAACTAACATAGGAGTAGATTATCACAAGGTAAATCTGAGGCACCAATCGGTTCATCATGAACATCATCCAGCTATTATATATTGGCCTCCAAAGTTTGCCTCTCAGGTTGATTTCATACTGTGCAAACAACAAAATTTTTCCAAAACCTCTTAATTTGGTACTTTAAAATCCAATCAAATCTTATCATAGGAAGCTGAAATTAGACATGCACACTCACATATGATAGATAAACATGTTTACAAAGTGATTTTGCATAAAACTAAGCAGGTTTCAAAATATGGCGTTTATTTTTTTGTACTAAAATTGATTTTCACACATGGAAACCTAAAATTTTTGGAAAAATTGTTATGAAATTTTAGGTTCCAATAGTGGTTTTGTCTGGGGATGTATGCCCCTCGTGGGCATAGCAAGATCCCAAATCTCTAGGGAGCAGATCAGTGCCTACCCCATTGGGCAATAGAGTCCAAACATGAGTTTTGCCCTAAGGTGATATGCTTTAAAAAACCATACCACAACTGAAAAACCCGTATTTTCCTCTATCAAAAATCTAATTCTCATCATGCAATAGTATCACACATCTGGAAACACTATTGTCACTTGCCAATGAATACCCATTTTCAATGCTATCATTCGTTGTTCTATCACATTTCTTATCAGTCCACATTCTATTATCAGGCATCACCTTAGAGACATGACACATGATTGTCCCAAAAACACAACCATACTAAATGCAACACTTTTCAATATTAAGCTTCATAAAATTTTTATCTTTTATAGTAGCTTCATCAAATTTAGCATTGTCAAGTAAGGACAATTGTGATATATCAGCTTCAGTTTTATAGCTATTTTCATTATAACTTGATGCATTGTCCTTCCCATCTGAAAATGATCTTTTCTCATCATACATAAGATTTAAAAATATATGAAAATCACCCTCACATATACCAAAGCATGCTTCTCTCTGGTTTATTTCTTGTGTTTCATCATACACTGGATTTGAAAAAAATTGAAAGTCATTTTCAGATATCATCCTTCGTTTTCCTCAAACTGTTGATTCAAGTATTGAGGTGGGTGGGTTGGGGCAAAATTTGTTTTGACTATGGTATTCGGATGCAATTCGATGTATTATTTGTTCACTATCAAGAAAACCTACTTCATTTCTTTCTTCATTGCTAGTGCATTCTTCAGGTATTGTGTTTTCAGTAACATCCTCATACTGCATACCAATATCCTGTATAAAGGCATTGAAATTTCTAACATGCTCTTCAGCTGATATCTCATTATTCTCAGTGAATTTGGGAACTGTATTTCTCCAATTGCTATCAATTGGGTATGGATATAGTTGGTATCCTGTCAAATCAAATTGTCTACTCATGCCTATGGGATTTAGTGAATAGAGGTTCAAAGGTGGTGGATTGGGGTAATATTGGTATCCATATGGAGGTTGATGGTAAACACTTTGTTGGAGGTGTTGATGAGGGTGTATATTTTGAGGTGGCACATGTTGGTGATATTGTGGGGCATACCGCTATCCTGGTGGTCGATAGTATTGAGGAATGTTACTTGCATTTATAGGCTAGGGCCTTTGTGGTGGCATATTATGCTGGGTAGGGTTACTGCATGCATTATGAGGTACTCTTGAAATACCTAGAGCATATGTGTTCTAAGATGACTCATGTGAATTAACATTTCCACCTTGTTTATGTGGAGGGACATATTTTGGTGGTTTTGATGCCTGGATGGTTAATTGTGCCATTTGTCTATCATGTTCTTGGCTTTCTTGTATCATCTGTAGTCTCCTGATTTGCCATCTTTGCCATTCTAGATGCACTTCAAGCTCTTGGTTAGTCATACTATCAAAATCAATGACAGGATGGTTAGCAAACCCCTCTTGATTTTCTTCCACTCGTTCATGGGATTCATTTGTCTTTTGAGGCTTCATCCCGTGATTGAGGATATTATTAGTTATATTGTTTTCTTCAGGTGGTGTTGAGGGATTTATGTGCCATCAGTGTGAAATGTTGTGAAAGCGTGCTCTGATGTGTTCACATTATTAGGTGGTTGGATCTATCCACCTTTTCTTAGGACTCTCTTAGAACAAAGATCTCCTTCCATTCATTGTTGGATAATATAACATATCTCTGCTATCTATAATTTATCTCTTTTGATCCGATATTAAAATTGTTTCAGATTTGCCACCTACTTTTCATAAGTAGGAAAATGATTATAGTTCTCCCCAACAAAGCCTCAAATATGTTATGATGCTTTGAGATAACTCTATGATGGAAGGCTGAAGTTTAAAATGGGCTTAATCCCTAGTAGAGTCACCAATTTGTATTCAAATTCAAAACATCAGTGACTTTGAATTGATATGATCTTTAACCGGATTCTAGATTACTCCCCAATAGAGTCACCAATTTGTTGGAGTAGACTCAGATGGGGAATGTAAATTTCACAATTATGAATCTCTATTTGAAGACCTAATTTGAAAATTTTAATGACTCTATAAGGCAAGATGGACTGCTACTGGATTTTCTCAAGTTGTCCCTAGTAGAGTCACAAATTTGTTGGGTCTCAAAAATGTAGGATTTTAAACCACAAGATGGTGCCAGTCTCTTGATATGTTTTTGGTCAACAAGACAGGGTTTATGCAACTAAAACCCCCTACTCTTTTGGTTCTGCCAGGCCTAGGCGAGTGTACCTAATCAATAAGGAAGATTGAAAATCTAGATGAATTCTGGTTGGGCAATTCTACTCACTTGTGGCACACAGATGTGAGATAATTGCAAGGCTTGCTAACTAGTTTCTAACGAGAATGCTTGAAGTATTAAAAATGTGAATTACATTTAAGTAAAATGCTCTAGGATTGATCAGTGCCTAATCTATTGGGTGAATGGAGTCGATGGGTGGATTGTGATATTGGAGATAGGGTTTTGTAAGATATGCAGATTCACTTCTCAGCTTAACTCTAATAGTTGGGCACTTTTAAATCTCTGCACCTTATGCAAACGTGCAAGTAGATCAGTTACCTAGACTCTTCTTAATGATCCTAGTGATATCCCCTTATGTTACTGTGAAAGTGTGAAAGGATTTTTAATTCAAATGTGAGGATAAAACAATTAAGATAATTTATTTAAAAGGATTTTAATCCACACAGGAACCAATCAAAATAGATTGCTTAAAAGGTAATTTTAATCCTTCTGCACACAAAAATCACTCAACAGTATCACACAAGTACAACAAATGTGTATTGACAAATCAAATGTATTTTCACACGTAATTTGAATAACATAAACAACCACTTTGGAGACAGTCGGATAACATATAAGCATGATATATCCACACAAATATTGAACACTAAAAGTGAATCACCAGATTTGAGCAATCTTCTCCATTGATTATACTTCAAAATTTATTAATAGCAGAAGTTTTTGAGATGAGATGGCTGGGTGGAATGGATGAACCTATCTACTACTAGTGGTCTTCTAACCTACTCCTACTAATGATGATCCTCTTATTCTTTGATTTGTATCTCCCATATATATTTTATGATTTTTTAGGTTACAACCCTTTATACATCCGTTTAGTGCAACCTTTTATTGTTTTAATCACCTTTGGCAATAATGCAAAAATTTATTTTAACCTTCACCTTTTTTTTTTCTGTGATAATTAATTTCAATAATAATTATTATTACTTCTCCCCTATTTTGGCATCCTTCATGCTCATATTAACTTCTTGGTTAAGCATTTTACCCATAATGCATTCCCTAGGTAAGACACTTACTTGCTTGGTTTAATTCCTCCAGGAAAGCATTTTATCTCCAAGTGGAAATATTTGATTATATTTACTAAATCGTCACTTTGGAAAATCAATTGTATTCCCTGAGTGAAATAATTATTCACCTTGTAATTCTTTGAGATTCGCCTTTGTATTTACACCTTGTATTTGAAATCTTATTCTCCTTTTAATGATTTTCCTCATCGGAGTAACTTGTAAAATTGGATAGATATTGAGAACTCACTCCGATCATATATCTCTTACCAAAACTGGTCCATCGGCATGATTTCTAAGATCGACACAGTTAAAAAATTTCACTCCGACTTTATCTCTCTTGCCGATGAATAGTGTTGCATGGTTTTTTAGGGTTTCTTTTGTGCTCCTGTTTGGGTCATCTACTATGGCCAAAATTGTTCTCTTCACGGTTTGGACTTGTTAATAATCTCATTTCCAAATGCAGCATGTTACTGATTGTTCTCAGCATGTTTTCTTGAACCAAGATTCTGTTAAACTGATTGGGGAGTTTTTGTTTTGGAAACCTTAGGCTCCACTGTTATTGTATGATCTTTCACATGTCCTTGCTCTATTGCTATTTCCTTGTGCTTTATAGTCCAATCAGTTTAGCTCCACAAATAAAGTAGTGGTGCAACTGTATTCCATTGGCTTAGTTGATTGTCATCAACATCAACAGAATCTGGCATGTAAAATGACTCACCTTTCAATAGATCCAAATCCTCCCAATCAAGGTCGTATCTCTCTCATTTCTCAACTAGTCTTTTTGTTTCCTTCAGTTCAATAAGTACGACTAATTTTGGTCAGAACTCCAAAGCCTTGTCAATAAATTTATTTGCGAGGGCAGCATTGAACCAAATGGAGGATTCAATCTCATAATCAATTTGATATTTGTTGCCAATTATTCTTTATGGATAGTCATCCAATCTCGCTTTTCAAACTCAAAATCATCCTTGGGTTGAATAATGTTGCCAATTATTCCTGAAGAAGCTTTGCTTTCATCAACGTTGAGAAATCATTTGCGTCACAACAAAAATCCACAATCTCTTGTAGTTTATTAACTTTGGTAAAATGTCAATCATATGATGTATAGTGCATCCCATGTAGAAAAGGTGCCAGATAAACTTTCAATTTGTTCTTCCATTAGTCATTTGGATAAGTATATCTAGTCCACAAATAGTTTTAGCATCATCAATATTGCTACCTTCTTCAAGTTTTTTCAAAGTTGTGCAAATAGCCTCGACAGATTCTTCTACCTTTATAGATTTATCCAAATTTCTTATGTAACTACTGTGTGCTAAAGGTACTTGATTCTTTGTATATACATCATCTAGACTTATCGCAGATGTTGATCTCTCAATGATATCCATAATTGTAATTTTGATATCATTTTCTACAAAACTGGGTAGAACAACGGTAGGTTTCTTTTGATCGAACAAATACACCAATAGCTGTATATATGTTTCCATAACTATTCTTAGCATATGCTCCACCTTCATGGGCAGCATACATGAAGAGAGACCCTAAATGCTTTAGTGATACCTCTAAGGTACCCTTTCCTTGTGACACCTTTTCTATCATATTCGTTCTTATCTCTTGGTCAGATTTCTCATTTTAAAATTTAGGATAGAATGTAGCCAGAATCTGTGAATGAGCAAATGCACGCTTGTCTACCACAAGATTTCCTCCAATAAGTCCTTTAACTAGCTTCTCTTCCTCAAATATATCAACTGCAAGACTTTGCATCATAAATTGCCTTGGGGTTCGCAAGTCCTCTACAAGTCTACTTTCATGGGTGCCATATGCAAGTGGTTCTGATTTCTTAGTAATTGTACAGATAAGCTATGAATCTGCCCAACAATGACTTCAGTTGTGAGGAAAGTAAACTACAATATAATTTTTTGCACTCATAAGTAGGTTTTGCTTTCAAGGTTGCAGACGGGTAGTCATTAGTGGAGTACTGTATCCCTGGCTGCCACTTCCTTGCTTTCTTGTCTCATTGATACTCTTATAATGCCATTCGGTTGGCTTATGAGGATGATGGAAGTTTTGTCATTACAAACTTGTGTGACCCTATATGAGGGTGTTCTTATTAAAGTCAACTCAAACATTAAGTTATAAGGTGCTATGCTTTCACACTCCTGAGTCATTTCACTGCAAAGTGCATTTATCAGAGGCACATCTTTTTCTTCCAGTAACAGCACATCAATCTCCTCCACAATATGAGTCCCACCATTCTTATCACTCAACCTTTCTTCATTAACCATTTTGACAACCTCTTTTTTTTACCCTTCACAAGCACCATCCTCAAGGAAAGCCTCATCAATCAATACTTATGTGACACAAATCGGGTCCCCTTGTGGGCTTGACTAATTTTTTTTCATTTTGAAACAAATTTTTATCTTGAATTGATTTGACACCACTCCAATATGCTTCTGAGGTGAAAAATTGAACTGGGTAATCATTAGAATCCACTTTTAGGGATTTTGTATTTTGAGGAAAACAGGCCATGTAGCCTCTGGAATTGCTTTGAAAAATTGATCAAACTATCTCCTGGTGCCATGAAAATGCACAAGCATGTAGATTTTCAACCCGAGAATTCAATGTAGAAAATGGTTAGGAAAGATACATCCTGAGGTATGAGATATAATGATTCAAAGTGGGTCACTCAGCGTTTTCTGAAGCTGCATCTGTCAAAACCTAATTAGGGTTCACCAACTTGCTATTTTGAAAAATCATCAGATCTTTTCCTGGGAAGTTGTAATTGGGGGAATTAGTTCATTTAGGCTCCATGAGGATGTGTGTAAGAGGACTTTTTACCAGTCCTCTTTCTGCACCAAATATTTAGGGTCAAAGTTGACCTTTCTGGAAATGAAACTGTGAAATCAGGACCAAGTGCATTTGCTTTTGATTTTGAAAAAATAGCAAATGATGCAATGGGGTCTTGAAAACTGACATAGGAGTAGATTATCACAAGGTAAATCTAAGGCACCAATTGGTTCATCATGAACATTGTCCAACTATTATATATTGGCCTCCAAAGTTCGCCTCTCGGGCTGATTTCATACTATGCAAACAACAAAATTTTTGCAAAACCTCTGAACTTGGTACTTCAAAATCTAATAAAATCTTATCATAGGAAGCTAAAATCAGACATGCATAGTCACATATGATAGATAAATGTGTTTGGAAAGTGATTTTGCATAAAACTGAGCAGGTTTCAAAATATGGCACTGCAAAGTAAGCTCCTCAGACATGTTCTTCAGGTGTATTTTTGAGTATTGAAATCAATTTTCACACATGGAAACCTAAAATTCTTGCAAAAATTGGTATGAAATTTTAGGTTCCAACAGACTCTAAACCATCAAATGTACTTTTTGGTGACGATTTGGGTTCATTACATTTTACTCATTCCCTTCTAGGGGAATATAAACTTAATCCTGACAAATCAAAAGTCACATCGATCTGATCCAAGCAATCTTTGGAAACACCTAAAAAAACTAAAGTTTCCTTGGTAGAAAACAAAGACAATACTCTTACTTATACTACAGACTATGAGACCTATGAGGCCTCACCATCTTCTAAAGAGATGGACTATCTCTAGGGTCATGGATTTCAAATTTTGTACAAAAATTACAACTACGTAGGCAATGATTGTGGTGTAAATTAACAAGGAATAAGCATACCTTTACAAGTTGTGGAAATTAATTACACGGTCGGTATTAGATATCATTCTGTGAAGCCCACCAAAGATTATCATCGTCCTAAATTTAATGTTTATACAATATCAGCAAATATGATATATCCTGAGCTGATAGACATGGATTGTCCCCTAGGAAATATCCTATTGAATCAGGTAAGTATTTCTCCCTCCTTTAGATAGACTTGATGGAGCAGATATTCTAGTTTCTCTCAAGGGTGGCCTCCTCCTAGATATATATGTTAGAATTTTGTTGTGTTCCCCCGTGTTGTGTTATGTGTTGTTTAGGTCTATTTGAATGACCCTTGATACTCTTGTAAGGTCAAGGATACAACGAGACCGCCTCTATTGTATCATTCTTCTATTTGTATCTCAATTCTTCTATATTCTTCTCTCCTATATTTTATTGATGTGTGTTGTGCCTTAGGGGCATAGCATTGCATAAGATGTCTTGGGGGCATCCTCCTATGTGGTGTTCCTAAGGCACTTAGTTCTCCTCTCTCATCTTATTGTTTACATTCTTTAGTGATTCTACCTAGATGGTGGATGACAAAAACAAACAAGTACTATTAAGGACCGTGTGTCTCTTCAGCAAGTAAGAAAAAATGGACCCAGTCCATATATGAAGATGGGGTTGGTATATATATCTGACGCTTGACTAGTAGAATCAATCCATGTGATCTATTGTGTTATCATATCTTAAATGTAATAAACATTTGCAATTCACTCAATTTACTCCATGTGCTTTGGATGGTTTTGTATCTCACCTTGTTGTTACACTCAGTTCTGAGATACCTATAGTCTAAGCCCAACAACTATACTCAGTTTTGAACCTGCAAGTGTAGCCTTGGTTCTTCGATGTAATCTAATTCTTGCATAGCTTTTATGATTTGATTTGGTTATAATATTAGAGTAAGATGTTCTAACCTTATCTCATGTTGATTATCTTAGCAATTCATATCGATGTGTTTGTGGGCACATTCGGTGATTGTGGCACATGTAACCTTTGGGGGCTTGGGATTTGTGAGAGCTCTTGTTCCCTTGCATTTTTTCACTCTACCTTAATGTGCTTGATACCAGCAAGTGGTATCAACCACCTTAAGGTGGGGCCATATATAGTTGTATTTGTTTGATTATCTTTTACACTGATAAAGCATGTTTGAAAGCCCTCATCACGAGGCGGGATGATGTATCTATTGAGCTAGTGCACATCCTTTTGAAGCAAGCAAAAATCCCTCATCGCGAGGCACTATTATGTATCTCTTGAGCTAGTGTGTATCCTTTTATACAAAACCCTTTTGCAGAAGGTGGGGTGGTGTATCTCTTGAGCTAGTGCACATCCTTTTGTACACAGTCCTCTATGGAGGCGGCGCCGGATCTTGAGTCATCCACCCTTAAGCATGTCTTTGGCAATTGTGGTAGTGTAGGTCAACCATCATGTGTGTTTGGCATGTTTTAGATAGTAGAGTAGTGATGAGATCCTCCCTATTGCTCATGTTTTTCGTGTATAAGATGTGTTGTTTGTCGATCATGTACTATGCAACACTCATGTATTCCGTGTGTTTTCTGTGTCTTCCCTGTGTGTCTTGCATGCCTTGTGTGTTTTATACATGTCTTGCATGTTTTTGATAGTGGCATGTAGCAATGAGCTCCCTTCCTATTGTTTATATATATATATATATATATATATATATATATATATTGGTTTAATCATGTCTTCTCTCCATGTATACTTGGTGTATTGTGTGACTGCTCTCATGTCTTGTTCGTGTATTACATGCTTCCACTATATTCTCCATGTTTTGTGTGCTTCCTACTATCTTCATTGCATCTTGCGTGTCTTCCATGTGTTTTCTAGTGCTTACCTAAGATTGGGGGCTAGAAATAGTCCTCCAACCTTTGGGTATGCCTTCGCTCTATGTGCTTGGTGTATTTGATGTGCTTTGACTGTACTTTAATGCATGTATGAAATCATAAGACCATACATACATTAAAGTGTGGGCTAAATGTTATGGATTAAAAAGTATCCCGATGCCCTTTTACCTCCTAGTTTAGCTCCTAGGTCCCTATATTTACACTTTACATGCTTATTACTTATCCCAAAGCAATTTCGCCCGAAACCCATGTCAAATGGGACTTAGGGGCTAGTTTTAAATGCTTAATAAAGACCTAAAATGGCCTTGGGACTACTTTGTCGAGACCCAAATTTAAATGTGTTGGCATAGGACCTTTAAAAAAGTTTCCCTCTATCGTCCTTTTCAATTTGAATTATGAATGTTAGCGGGAAAGCATATATAAGTGAGTTTATGTCTTCATTTTACACCTATATGGATAATGCAAACTTATGATATTGAGCTAAGGGATTTCAAGGCATTCATTCTGTTGTAGAGAAGAATTGTGTTGTTATTGTGTTTGTTTATTGCAAATTTAGCTTCATCAATCCATCTCCTCATGACTTGAAGGATCTGCATCTCCATGAGGGCTTCACCTCTAAGGTGACATCTATTTATGCTTTAATTATTTTACTTCATCATTACTTTGACCTCTACCCTCCCTTGGGCACACGCTCTATCTAGAAATGGTGTTGGAAGACTTGAAAATCATTCCAGGGCTTGATCAAGGCAAGCTCCTAAACACCACAACCCCCAAACCCCTCTCTTTGTGATTGTAGGTTACAGGTGCAGGATTTGGCGAAGTGTAGGTGTGGAGAAACAATTAAGAGGATAAGGATTTGAGATCTATAGAAAATTTGTTGTATTTCCACCCTATTAGACTAGGGCACCTAGCCCATAGTCCTCTTGACAAGATTTATCCCAAACTTAGGAGCTGAACATCATCTGATATTGCTCACTACTCCAGATATGCAAAAAAGTTGCCCTATCAGACTTGGGTGTCCACCCCATAGTCCTCAAAGTATCACCTCTAGAAATCCAACTTCTTGTAAGTTTCTGATCCTTTTTTAGTGTCTTCCTTTCCAGTGATCTGTAGCAGTTTATTCATCTGTACCTAATTTCATTATAATTAGGGTTTGAGGCTTATTAAAATCAGGGTTTGACATATCTCTCATTCTAATCAATCTTTCCATATCATTCCTTAGTACACCAACCTATAGGTGAGTCATCTTTCATTTGTAGTGACTTGGCTTGGTTGTTGTCCTTGAGTGTCAGTGTGAAAGGATGGTTTGAATTGATAGATATTACCACTATCCACCATCTTACTCCTTTTCATATATAACAACCTCAAACTCTGAATAGCTGAGTTAGAACTTCTTAATAAGAAGAACTGAATCAACTCCTCAGGTGGCTCTTCCTCTCCATCATCTTCAAATGTGAATAAGAACAAAGGAATAGCATTGGTTGACTCTACTAATATTGCATCACCTAAGTGGCTTATAGATTCAAGGGCTTCTCATCACATGGCCAATTCAAAAGATATATTTTCCACCTATGCATTAGGTTCATATCCACCTATTCTCATGGGAAATAATGCCTACATGCCAACATTTGGAAAAAGGCACTATAGAACTTGGTGAAGGCACAATCAATGATGTTTTGTATGTACCTTCTTAATCCAATAATCTCCTTTCCATTTATCAAATCACTCATAGTGAGACAGGGAAAATAGTTGAATTCACACCTAATTCAGTGATCATAAGGGAGTTGTAGAGTAGAGACATTGTTGCAATGAGAAAAGCAGATCATGGGTCCCGCTTAGACTTTTTCTAGGGCTTTGGTCCTTCACATATTGCAGACTTGCATGATGATGTTCATGCATTATGTTGGTTTTTTCCCAGACTAGATGCTTATTCCCAGATTTCCCTACAAGGTAGCCATCAGTGATCAATAGGATCTCTGGGCCAGGGGCCAATAGTGTAGGAGATAGACTCTATATTTTATCTCCTCTTCTTCTTCAGGCTCTGCAAGACCTAGGGGGGTATTCCCTACTCAACATCCATGAGGATATGCATACAAGGCTGGGATGCTGACAGAAAGTAGATAAGTCCTCCTGTAAGTAGACCAAAACTGAAAGATAAGAGCAAAGGGGCTAGCTTTGGGCCTATTTGCAGTTGTAGACAGAGGACTGAGGATCCTAAAACTAACTCTAATGTCCTAATGGTTGTTTTAGATTTTGATTTGGAGTTCAAGTTTAGATACAAAGCTGGACATGGTTGTAACACAAACACAAAGCAAGATTGGTGCCTATCCATGATCAGCATGAACAGCTAAAACTGGATCTCAGGGGGATATATGTGATACCTGCCTTACAGATATCTCCCAATATAGAGTGCTAAGTTATCTCTACTTATGGTATCCCTACTGCAGTATACCCTTCCCAATGTTCAACCTGAAAACAGTTTAATCTACCCCTTGAGCAGAAGTTAAAAGATCAGACATTCAACATAGGAATTCTATGCTCTAGAATCTAAACATTACCCAAACATCCAGATTCAGAAGAAGAATACATGCAATACTGGAGACAGAATTAACAAAACACATGCTAAGATAGCATTTCTCATATAAGATTAATCATGAAATCAGTGGGTTCATGCCAAAAACATACAACAAGAGATACATAAACTCACAGGTTAAGCTGTACAGAGCAACCAGATCAGCTTGTTTTGAATTACAGAGCCAAAAATCTTCAACTTTCAACAACCACAAATGAGTAACACTTCCTGCTTATAACAGCCAGGTAGTGTACCACAGCAATTAATTACATGGTTGACCAAAAATCCCGCCAGATACATAGTATCAGAAAAATGGCACTCAAACACTACCAGATTGGCACCCAAACATGAATGCAGCAGGTAGGGGAGGAGACAGGAAGATATCTCGAGCCCTGCGCCACTGTCCGCTGATGTACACCTTCAATCGGGTACCAAATCCGCCCATACCTCTGCAACCTTCGCCATTAATGGCGCACCAACCCGCGGCCTTGGGAAAAACATCTAACACTTGATCACAACCATTTCCCGCCGAGATTCATCATCATGATATTTGAAAATGCAGGATATCAATTATCCCACATGCACCCCGCAGCAACCTCATTAACACTTTATATACTAGGTCATGAGCATATATCATGTCGGTGCTTTTGCTCCTGACGACACTAGTATAAGACTTCATCATCATCATCCTCTAGCAGCATGATATCCTGTTGCCCGAAATATCACCCTGACGTCAGCATCATATCGCAATATAACCTGCATGATAATTGCCTTCATCCGCACAACCTGATCCATCGGAGGAACATCCTCCTGCTGAGCCTATACCAAAAGTCTGGCCGATGAACATCCTGATGACGTCATCATCATATCCTGCTGACATCATCATCATATCCGCCCACTGCGCACCTCCTCATATCCGGATGACGTCATCATCATATTTGCAAATGTCGGAGGATCTCCACAAGATGATCAGTGTTAGAAATATGACCCCCCCGGACCTTGATGACGTCATCATCATATCGACATCAGGATGATATTCGGAAGATAACCGGATATTTGGAAATATTATCCTGATGTACAAATATCAGGTTGCACTGTAGCTCCACTATAAGATCGGGGCGATAGATGAATATGATGATGCTTGAAAAGATCACCCCCCACTAGATAACGCACGAAGCCGGCAGGAGGATATCTCCTTGATATCAGTATCATCATGACGCTGGAACAAACATACATCCAGGTGATATTCAAAAATGAAAATATCACCCCCTCCTTCGGAAATATCATGATGCAGATAGGCAGAGAAACAGATATCACCCTGACATAAGAATGACGTCAGCATCATCAGGATGATAAAACAACGAACATGAAGTGATACAACATCATCAGGATGATATTGACTAAGATCATCCTGACGTTCAAAATATGATGACCCCAGTGAATATCGGGTCACACTTAGAACTCTTCAACAACATCATCAGGATGATCATAACCAAGATCACCTGATGATAGAAATATCACCCCGGCGAAATATCATGAAGGCAGAAAATATGATGACCCCCGCAAGCAACACGGTGATAACTGGAAATATGATGATGATGATGACGACCCTTAAGAAAGAACAAGTCAGGTCGAACAACTCAAAGAATAACCCCTTCAGAATATCGGGGCAACATCATCATCATGTTAGGGCAAGGTGATAATGGAAGATCACCGGGTACTTGAAAAATCACCCCCGCAGGCAAATCAGGGCGCACTGTAGCTCATCAGCAGGATCAGGATGATATCCAGACATCACCCGATAGTAAAATATGATGATCCTGATGAAAAACAAGTCGACAGAAAACATGATAATGCAGACCATCATCGAAGACAAGATGATGATGATGATCTCCTCCTCAAAGAAAATATGATGCTGCATCTGAACAATGCTGAGGAGGTCCAACACTTAGAAAAATGGGCAAGAAGATAAAGGGTTCAAATGAAGAAACCCCCTGATCATGAAAAAATCAACCCCAGGTCAAAATGAGTGCTAACAGTGGCTCCGAATGGGGACGTGCAGGTGAAAACCTGCAGCGAGAACCAGATCTCCGGGCAGACCAGACAAAAAGCCAAAAAATGCGAGCTGTACAAGGCATTTACACTACATACATATTTTTTACAAATGTGCACAGCAACAAGTCATTTATGCAAAATAGAACTTAAGGAATTGGCCATGCACAGGCAATTCCAGAACTTCACCATCTAGGGCCTGGAGGAAATAAGAATCCTCCCCATGAGTATTGCAAACCTGATATGGGCCCATCCATAAGGGTTCAAATTTACCATGTTTACCCTTTTCCTGACCTTTAGCATTCCAAATGAGCACCAGATCATTGACTTGAAACTTCCTTTTTGTAGTTCTCCTGTCAAACTGATATTTCACATCTTGTTATCTTTTGAGATTGATCTGGTGGGCTTTCCTTCTGTTTTCATCCAATGCAACCAGCTGATTCACTCTTTCTGTCATGGAATCTTCAATCTCCTCATCATTTTCCTGAATGAATCTGTAAACTGGTAGGAGATTGTTTATGGGCAGTCTAGCTGATGCACCATATACTAGCTCAAAAGGTGACTTCCCAATAGCCCTTTTCACTGTCACTCTGTCAGCCCATATTGCTAAGTTCAACTTTGAGTCCCAAGCTCTCTTGTTCTTTTCCAGTATCCTCTTGATAATTTTCATGATGCTTTTATTGCTTGATTCTGCTTGACCATTTCCTTGTGGGTGATATGGTGATGTATATGACAAATTTATCCCATACCTGTTGCAAAAATCAACAAATTCACCTGATCTGAAGCACATAGCATTATCAGTGACTATCTTAAATGGTACTCCAAACCTGATGATGATGTTTTCTAGTATGAAATCTGTCACCACCTTACTTGTAGCTCTCTTAGTTGGAATGGCCTCAATCCATTTGGTAAAGTAATCAGTTGCCACCAAAATCCAACTGTGTCCCCCACTTGATTTGTCTGCAATTTCCCCTATGAAGTCAATTCCCCATTGCTGGAATGGAGCATCCACAGTTACAGTTCTGAGGGGTAAAGCACCATCATATTTCAGCTTTCCTGAAAATCTTTGGCAAGGGTCACACTTTCTCACTAACCTTTGTGCATCTGAAAAGAGAGTGGGCCACCAATATCCTGCTCTGAGAATTTTATGAGCTGTTGTTTGGGCAGTATAATGTCCACCACACAATCCTTTATGCATATTAATCAAAACATTGTTAGCCATATCCTCATCCACACATCTCAGCAGCACACCATCAGGGTTTTTCCAGTATAGCTCACCTTGAACAATAACATACCTGATTGCATGTAACTTTAAAGTCCTCTTTTGACTGTCACTGAGATGGGAAGGACAATTCAGATTTTGCAAGTAGTAGATAATATCCTTGTACCATTCAGATCCTGATACATTTACACTCTCATCTTGGACTGCATTAACTTGGCATGCTTCCAAGTTTGACTATGCCATCATCTTGGCTAATCCTTGTCCTCTTATCAACTTGGTAACTTGTATGTCTATGTTGAACTCTTGCAGTTTGTTTATCCATCTGCACCTTCTTCCAGTCACCTCCTGCTGAGTGAATATGTCTTTGACTGCTGCATGAGGTACATATGCAATTATATATGATCCTACCAAGTATGGTCTGAAACTTTTGATGGCTCTGACTAGTGCATATGCCTGTTTTTCCATAATATCATACTTCAACTCAGAGGCCTGCAAGGACATACTGAAGAAAGCGATGGGCTGTTCAAAACCATCTTCGTTTTTCTGTAACAAACATGCAGCAACAGTATGAAAGGAAGCAAATGAAAATACTTGGAATGGCCTAGAAAAATCAGGAGATTTAAGAACAGGGGCCATCTTGATTGCCTCTTTGATACTCTGAAATGATTCTATTGCTTCCCTTTCCCAGTTGACAGTTGCATCCTTCTTCATCATCTTGGAAATGTTCCTTGTGGTTTCTGCAAAGTTGGGAACAAATCTCCTAACAAAATTTATCTGTCCAAAGAAGGACTGAACTCCTTTTACAGTTTTTGGCATTTGAATCCTGTCAATAGCAGCCACTCTCTCTGGATCTATCCTGACTCCATCCTTGGAAACAATATGTCCCAGAAGCTTTCCTTCAACTACTCCAAAGGCACACTTCTTTGGATTTAAAGAAATACCATACTCTAGTGCTCTTATGAAAATCTGCTCCAGATGCAAACAATGCTGCTCTTCTTTCTTTGAGTAAGCAGTCAAGTCATCCTGATATACAGCCAGGATTGAATCAATCAGCCCTGCAAAAGCAACATCCATTGCTCTTTGAAATGTGGCACCTGCATTTGTTAGTCCAAATGGCATTCTAACATACACATAAGTTCCCCATGGAGTGGTAAAGGCGGTTTTATATTGTTCTGATTCCTTTACCTTCACCTGATTATATCCTGAAAATCCATCCATCATGGATAAGAGTTCACAACCAGTCACTCTCTGCAACATAGCTTCCATATTAGGCAGTGGATAGTTATCCTTTAAAGAGGATATATTCAAGTTCCTGAAATCAACACAAAGCCTAATATCACCATTCTTTTTTCTGACTGGGACAAGGTTAGACACCCAAGTTGAATGTCTGATTGGCACAATTATTCTAGCCTCCCTGAGCCTTTTGAGTTCTTCTTGCATCTTGGGAGCTAAGGTAGGATTAATAGGTCTTTGCTTTTGTCTAAATGGCTTAGCTCCAGGCTTCAATGGGATCTCATGCTGGAATAAATCTTCCCTATAGGCTTTTAGGTCCTCATATGACCAAGCAAAAACATGTTTATACTTTTTCAGTAATGCAATCAGCATACTCCTAATGTGTGGTTTTAGCTGTTTACCAATGTATACCTTCTGAGGGGCCTGAGATGTCCCCAAATTTATCTCCTCTAAATCTTCCTTATTTGTGGGAGATGTCCTTGTGACCATTTTATCTCTACTGTCAAAAGCTCTTTCCAAAGCTACCAACCCTCTAGGGATTTTATTAGTCTTCAATTGAATTATCTCTTTTCCCATAAGAGTTTCTTTTCCATCTACAGTCTCTACAAAAGCTTGGAAATCAATTTGTTGATTCTCATATTCATCTATGCAGTGCAAAAATTTCAGCAAATCCCTATCATCATTAAACACTTGCCAACTGCATATATTTTCTGGTACTGCAGGCCTAATTTTAATTTCTACATTTGTAACACCTGACAGAGTGATGTCATCTGGCCTTATTGCAACATTGGCTAAGAAATCAGCCATAACATTTTTTGACCTCTCTACCCAGCCTATTGAAAATGCATCAAATAATTCAATGGTATCCCAAACAGCATGTTTGTATTGTTTCAATCTTTTATTTTTTGCAGCATACTTATTTCTGATTTGGATACAATCAGCTCAGAATCCCCAAATACTCTTAACATCTTAATTCCATGTTTGAGAGCAATATTTAGGCCTAAGAGTAAAGCCTCATATTCTGCAATGTTGTTTGTGCAATCAAACCTCAGCAAGAAAGAGAATTTGAGGAGCTTACCAGTTGGAGACAGGAAAACAACTCCAGCTCCAGAGCCTTCCTTTGCACAAGCTCCATCAAAAAACATGGTCCATAAGCCTTGCTGATCCAGCTCTTCAATGCAGACATTTTTCTTTTTATCTTCTGTATCATCTGAGACAACCTTGAAGTTATCACAGTCAGTGTCTACAAAGCATACTTGTTCATTTGCTTCTTGGTCTTCCACTGTCTCTGATGATCTTTGCTCTCTGATTAGCTTGACATCCCTGCCATTCATTGGAATCATGGCATATGACAGGTCCAGCTGCATACTTCCACCAATTAGTGCTGCCCATCTCCTTGACAACAACATACCATATTGTGGCTTGATGTCAACCACTGTTATATTCATTTTATATCTTTTTTCAGGAAATGCTGCCAGTTTGAAATCTACATCCTTCATGATTCCAATAACTGGTACCTCTCTGGCATCCATTGCATAACATTTTCCACATGCCTTGTCAATTTTCAATCCAGTTTGTTGCATGATGGCCAAAGGCATGACATTTGTAGATGCTCCAGAGTCAAGCATACAATTTCTAATTATTTTTCCATTTATAAATAGGGAAATATAAAATGGTTCCACTTGTGAAGGACACTTTGTCATAGTCACTCCTAAATAGACTTCAGGAGTCTCATCTTCTTCATTACACATGACATGTTTTTCACCCTGGGTCTGAACATTTTATCTAGCTTGAAAAGGTACCCCTGAGATTAGGGATATTGTCTTATTCTTGATCTCTTCCACTTTCATGAGTTCCATAAGCGGAACAGAGACTTTTACCTGAGAGAGGACCTGAGCTATATCAAATGGAGCACAATTTTGTATAACAGTTGTAGCTTGCTCCACATTCTTGTTTTTATCCTGAGCTGATTTAGCTTTCACTTTCATAGTTCCCTGATCATCATTCTTGTCTTGGGAACCTCTACTTTGATCTTCAGCCTGAGGGATTTTGATTTCTGGTCCTTGAGATTCATGACCTGTTCTGTGTCTAAAGTTCTGTTTATTATTTACCCACTGCCTTTTTTGTGGTTCAGTTCCTTTATGACCATGCACCAGCTGACCTGCAGAAATATCTTCTGGCTGATGTGGGCTGCCTACTTGATTTTTACCTCTGAGATTGTAGTTGCTTTTGACTTGAGCAACTGCTGCAGCTGTGAAAGCTCTAATTTCCTCATCAGAAGGCCGTTGTAAGTTACTCAGAAAATTGTGTGAATTCTAAGCATAAACATAGTTATCTTCATTATCTTCATCATATGGGAACTGTTGGCAGGCCTGAATTTGATGATCTGTATTCTCATCAGCATCATAAAGAGTATATCCATTGCCTATGGACATCATATTAACATCATCATCCTGCACATGATGTGGCTCATTGCATTCATTACAAGATGTAGCATTATCATACAAGGATTGAGCAATCATACACTGTGACTGTGAATGTGGCATCTGACAAATTATACACCACGGAGCATCATCAACAATATTTATAGCTTTCTTTAGAGGATCAGGAGTTTCTTTGACATGTTGAGCCCTCTGACTTGTGTTGTTACGTGGGAATACAGGCTAACCATCATGCCAATTGGTGTTATAAGGCATATCATGTAATGATGGCCTCTTTTCCTGCCTTTGATAGACTTGCCTATCAGGACCCATCCCTTTTTCACTTCTAGCTAATCTATAGCTTAGGTCCTTAACAACATTTGCCAATTTGTCTATCTTATCTTCAGGGGTAGATGTACTACCTTGAGTGTTCTGAGGCTTGTTTGGATTCTGCAGAATTTTTATATCATCCCTTCTATTTGTCTTGCCTGATGCTTTCCTGTTGTTTTCAATATTCACTGCAATTCTGAAAGCATCCCTGAGAGTAGCAGGACCTTTATCTCTTAATCCATATGCAGTTTTTGCATCAAAGGCATTGATATACAAAATTATGCACATTGGTTCATTTGGCCTCATGTGATGTGGCAATTTGTTCAACACTTTAGTAAATCTTGCATTAAAGCCTGCAACCTGCTCATTTGACCCTTTAGTGATACTGGTGAACTCATTTACAAAAAAGCTAGGGTCAGTTTTATCACCATATTGCTCCTTGAATATCCTTTTAAAATCATCCCATGATGAAATACTCCGGTCAGGAAGATTCCTGTACCATTCTCTTGCCTCATCTATTAAGGATTGCATGAATGACTTCATGAAAACATCCTCATGTTCAACCTCAAAATTATCCATGACATTTTGAAAGGCTCTTAGATGATCTTCTCCTGACACTGTGTTGTTTCCTGAAAATTTAGGCACTTGCAGTCTCAGATGCTTATCAATGGGGTTAGGATACCCAGGAATACCATCAAACACCAGCTGCCTGAATCTATCTAACTGCATGGGTTGTCTGTTTAACTGATTAACATTAACATTTCTGTTTGCATTTTGGTTTCCTACATTGTTCAGTGGTATCCTAGCATCATTCACATTTTGTCTCTCATCATGATGCTGATGTTGCACTTCATATCTTTGCTGATGTCTCTGCACATTTGCATTCTCTAGGGTAGGAACTGAATCATTTTGGGCAGTTCTTAAGGCTTGCACTTTCTGCTTCATATCATCTCTGATTTTCATGGCTTGTAGGTATTCTAATTCTGCTCTTAGACTTCTGATTTCTTCAGCTAACTGTTCGTCCTTAGGTCTGGAGGTAGATGGTCTCATACCATTCTGGTCATCATCTTCATCATCCCTCAGAGACTCTGCCTCCTCAAACCTTTCACTTGGGTCAAGAAATGGGCGTTCTTGGAACACCTCTGACCTCATTCTCATGCTACCACCCTGTTGCCTCTCATATGCACCTTGAATATCAGCTTCTGCATTTGAAAAATAAGGCGCATGCTGTCCTGATGGCCTAGGGTTATCTTGTATATCATCACCTTTTCTGGGGGAACTCTCATGACTAACTGAGACAGTTCCCTTTCTTCTGTACATCATTCTTTTTGTTACTGGTAACTCTTCAAATAAAGGATTTTGTTGGGATCTTCTCCTCTGCATATAAATTTTACTTTGACCGGTTGGGAGATTACTTCGGAGTCGCCACCTATTACTAGGAACTGTTTTCTTCTAAAAACCAGGGTTCTTTCACAAGGTTCCCCAGCGGAGTCGCCAATTTCTGTTGGTTTTTTCCCAGACTGGATGCTTATTCCCAGATTTCCCTACAAGGTAGCCATCAGTGATCAACAGGATCTCTGGGCCAGGGGCCAACAGTGTAGGAGATAGACTCTATATTTTATCTCCTCTTCTTCTTCAGGCTCTGCAAGACCTAGGGGGTATTCCCTACTCAACATCCATGAGGATATGCATACAAGGCTGGGATGCTGACAGAAAGCAGATAAGTCCTCCTGTAAGTAGACCAAAACTGAAAGATAAGAGCAAAGGGGCTAGCTTTGGGCCTATTTGCAGTTGTAGACAGAGGACTGAGGATCCTAAAACTAACTCTAATGTCCTAATGGTTGTTTTAGATTTTGATTTGGAGTTTAAGTTTGGATGCAAAGCTGGACATGGTTGTAACACAAACACAAAGCAAGATTGGTGCCTATCCAGGGCCTGGAATCAGTAGACATACATCTGTGAATGATCAGCATGAACAGCTAAAACTGGATCTCAGGGGGATATATGTGATACCTGCCTTACAGATATCTCCCAATATAGAGTGTTAAGTTATCTCTACTTATGGTATCCCTACTGCAGTATACCCTTCCCAATGTTCAACCTAAAAACAGTTTAATCTACCCCTTGAGCAGAAGTTAAAAGATCAGACATTCAACATAGGAATTCTATGCTCTAGAATCTAAACATTACCCAAACATCCAGATTCAGAAGAAGAATACATGCAATACTGGAGACAGAATTAACAAAACACATGCTAAGATAGCATTTCTCATATAAGATTAATCATGAAATCAGTGGGTTCATGCCAAAAACATACAACAAGAGATACATAAACTCACAGGTTAAGCTGTACAGAGCAACCAGATCAGCTTGTTTTGAATTACAGAGCCAAAAATCTTCAACTTTCAACAACCACAAATGAGTAACACTTCCTGCTTATAACAGCCAGGTAGTGTACCACAGCAATTAATTACATGGTTGACCAAAAATCCCGCCAGATACACAGTATCAGGAAAATGGTGCTCAAACACTACCAGATTGGCGCCCAAACATGAATGCAGTAGGTAGGGGAGGAGACAGGAAGATATCTCGAGCCCTGCGCCACTGTCCGCTGATGTACACCTTCAATCGGGTACCAGATCCGCCCATACCTTTGCAACCTTCGCCATTAATGGCGCACCAACCCGCGGCCTTGGGAAAAACATCTAACAGTCGATCGCAACCATTTCCCGCCGATATTCATCATCATGATATTTGAAAATGCAGGATATCAATTATCCCACATGCACCCCGCAGTAACCTCATTAACACTTTATATACTAGGTCATGAGCATATATCATGTCGGTGCTTTTGCTCCTGACGACACTAGTATAAGACTTCATCATCATCATCCTCCAGTAGCATGATATCCTGTTGCCTGAAATATCACCCTGACGTCAGCATCATATCGCAATATAACCTGCATGATAATTGCCTTCATCCGCACAACCTGATCCATCGGAGGAACATCCTCCTGCTGAGCCTATACCAAAAGTCTGGCCGATGAACATCCTGATGACGTCATCATCATATCCTGCTGACGTCATCATCATATCCGCCCACTGCGCACCTCCTCATATCCGGATGACGTCATCATCATATTTGCAAATGTCGAGGGATCTCCACAAGATGATCAGTGTTAGAAATATGACCCCCCCTGGACCTTGATGACGTCATCATCATATCGACATCAGGATGATATTCGGAAGATAACCGGATATTTGGAAATATCATCCTGATGTACAAATATCAGGTTGCACTGTAGCTCCACTATAAGATCGGGGCGATAGATGAATATGATGATGCTTGAAAAGATCACCCCCCACTAGATAACGCACGAAGCCGGCAGGAGGATATCTCCTTGATATCAGCATCATCATGACGCTGGAACAAACATACATCTGGGTGATATTCAAAAATGAAAATATCACCCCCTCCTTCGGAAATATCATGATGCAGATAGGCAGAGAAACAGATATCACCCTGACATAAGAATGACGTCAGCATCATCAGGATGATAAAACAACGAACATGAAGTGATACAACATCATCAGAATGATATTGACTAAGATCATCCTGACGTTCAAAATATGATGACCCCAGTGAATATCGGGTCACACTTAGAACTCTTCAACAACATCATCAGGATGATCATAACCAAGATCACCCAATGATAGAAATATCACCCCGGCGAAATATCATGAAGGCAGAAAATATGATGACCCCCGCAAGCAACACGGTGATAACTGGAAATATGATGATGATGATGACGACCCTTAAGAAAGAACAAGTCAGGTCGAATAACTCAAAGAATAACCCCTTTAGAATATCGGGGCAACATCATCATCATGTTAGGGCAAGGTGATAATGGAAGATCACCGGGTACTTGAAAAATCACCCCCGCAGGCAAATCAGGGCGCACTGTAGCTCATCAGCAGGATCAGGATGATATCCAGACATCACCCGATAGTAAAATATGATGATCCTGATGAAAAACAAGTCGACAGAAAACATGATAATGCAGACCATCATCGAAGACAAGATGATGATGATGATCTCCTCCTCAAAGAAAATATGATGCTGCATCTGAACAATGCTGAGGAGGTCCAACACTTAGAAAAATGGGCAAGAAGATAAAGGGTTCAAATGAAGAAACCCCCTGATCATGAAAAAATCAACCCCAGGTCAAAATGGGTGCTAACACATTACACTTGGATAAGAAGATTCAAGATGGATAATTGAACCTTGGAGTTTTTTTCTCCACATCAATTCTTCCTGAGATCACATCTCCTTTTGAACCTACATATTTGGTTCCCATAGATTTCCATTAGCAGGCTACTTCTGTCAGTCTTCCAGCACTAGCTTTTTCAGGATGAGGAGTTGACAAACATTGCATGAACTTGTTTGATAATTCTCGCTATGCAAATTTATACCTAGACACTTTTGATGACAACCATCTCGATGCTATTGTGCATCCATCTTGCTTCTTGGAATCAATTTTTATGGAGTAGGTTTCAGAGGATTTCAGTACTATCATAGAGGCCCATCATCACTTTGTGAAGGCTTCACACTTATCTTTATATCTTGTGCAACATCCAAAGACTTATCATCTTCTCCTTCCATGGGAAGATTCATTGTATTTATTTTTAGTTCTCTTTCTTCCTAAGAAGAGAAACATTGTTTGACATTCATGGAGTAGCTTCAACATACTTTATCGATCATCTATGAGAACTATAGCATATCTTATGGGGGGCTTCCAAGTCTCTCGTTGTATCTCCTATTTTGGGGAAATTATTGTACACATCTGATAGAAGTTGTCATAGGGGGTTATGATATAAGTCCCCCTTCTTCTTCACTTGTTTTTCTTTTTCATGCATTTTGTTTCTCCTTTTGGAAAGTAGTTTTGTTCTCAAAGGGTTTTCTCCTTTGCTCGACTTTATGAGAAACTTTGTACATGGGTACCTAACATGGCCTAGTAGTTAGAACCCATATTTATGTATCTCTTGCACTTTTGTGATCTCTCCAAGTATCACTTAAGGGGGGTGTTAGAGTGAATAATTTATGTATTCACTATAGCTTAAGTGTACTTAGGTTGATGGGGATATGAAACATCTTGTCTAACTAAATGTGAAACCTTTTAGGCCTTTAGAGGTAACCTATTTTTTTAGTAAACGTCAGGTACATACCTTTTGAGGTTGGAAGGCTTTTTATCTCACCTCAAAAGGTACTTTGTAGTCATCCAACACTTGTCACCAAAGGTTGTTTGTTTGCACATTCCAAGTGATATAAAGGTTGACACCTATAGGACACTTGTCTACATGCATGTGCCACATCATGGGGCACTTGTCAATGTACATGAAAGGTGGATTGCCTCATCCATGCCTATATAATAAGGTATTTCTATGTAAACTATTAAGTTACATTAATATATGTTTATGCTTAAATTAGGTTTGTCAATATCATTGATTTCTTATCTCTATTTTTTTATTTCCATATAGTGAGAGTGAATATCAAATGTTGTAGAGTATGCATGGCTACTCATACACTATGGACATGTAATGTCCCAGATTCTAAAATTATGAGGGTGTCTGGGTCACTTTCTAGCCTTGGTTAGGACTTAAAAATTTCTCTCTCATGCCTTCCCTAAATTCCTTACACCCTCACTTTCTTGATTCTTTTCCTTCTATAGCTTTTAAAGTTTATCCTTGCCTTGGTACATTTTCACTTGGTTTGGCCTATTCTTTTGTTACTCTTAGCTATAGAGACTTTCAGGTTCTTCTTTCCCTCATTACACTAGTATTAGGTATGTTGTATACCTGAGCCCCAATCCTTGTTGGTATCAATATTCCAATTCCCTTGATCCCTACTTCTTGCATAGGGTATCTTTGAAGCATTATCACAACTCCTTCTTACATAAGGTATCTCTAAATATCGATTCTTGCTCCCTCATGCATTAGATATCTTCATAGCCCAATCCCTATGCCTCCCTACATCAGGTATCTTTGAAGCCTGATCCTCACTACCTCTTGTTGGTTATTTTTTATTCCTAACCAGATATCAAAGACAAACAAAAGAATAGACAATTCTAATGATCAATTTTCCTTGAGGGATTGGCCAATTAATAGGAAAATATGGATTGAATTTTTCTTCTGCACTTTAGGCTTTGTAAAACCTAGGAGGCTAATCCTTTACAATAATTTTTTAAGATATCCTTACCATTTATCTCAAAATACAGTTGCAAGAAGATTTGTTCTCTCTAAATATGCCAAAGAATTATAGAATATGCTAAAGCAACTGGCTAGATCCTTAGGCTTCTATACATTCATACGTAGGAGAACATGAGAATAACATTAAACAAATAACTTATTGCAGGAAATGGGAAACTCATTTTGATTTTCAATTTGAATGACCAAGGAGTTGTACCAGATACAGATTTAGAGAGATTGGTGCCTTAACCTGGGCTATAGAGTTAAAATAGATGTAAATAAAACCTTAATTTAATAGTATTTTCCCAATTTATGAAGCACTACAACAATGCATTACAATGTCTCACTTCAACAAACTCAAAACCAATTCTACTTACAAATCCCCACAAACATCCATAACATTCAATATTCTCTTAAAGCATTAAATTCACTCAAGTAAAATCCATCAGAAGAATATTCAAACATAGGAAAGAATGTGAAGATGAATAAAATGATCCTTGATCAGACTCTATTCATAAATGAGATGAAGAATACAATGTAGGAGACAATATATCTTTGAACTTTGTAGTACATTCAAACTTCAATTGGTGTTGTCATATAAGAGTTCATACATACATCAAATTTTATTCTCGGACATAACCTAAATTAGAAATGTTGACTCTATTTCTATGTGTTCTATAGTACAAAAATTTCTCCAAGATCATTTGCCAAAGGCCCTGAATTACCTTTTATAGAAATAAGGGAGCAAACAAGCTTCTGGCCTTATGACAAGTGTCACATTTTCATTTGACAACCCTCCATAACAAAATACAAGTACAACTACTCGTGGAGAGAATATTCCACTAGGGACAAAAGTTGTTGCATGTGCAGTTGTAATTTTTTTTGTCTTCAATGGTGCTCATGCAAAACTGTTGCAACACACTTTGCCACTTCTTTACCCACATTTCTTAAGTTCCAAAAGCCTGGGAAATGCCACTTATGTAGATGAGGAAAAAAGGACAAGTCTACTAGAAGATAAAATACCTACTAGAGCCGTAGTAGATCCAAGTTGATGTTGAGTAGGTAGAGGAGACAAAAGAATGCCCATTTTGAATAAACAATGAAAGAATATAGACTACTAAGTCAGTAGAATGAATATTAGTCTGACAAATCATTATATTTGTCATTAGAGGCGCTATATTTATTTTCTAAAGGCCCCTCGAATGCAAGGAGCTCACCCACATTTGCTGTATATTTATTATTGTACTTTGTCAAAATAGACTCAGCTCCTTTTAGAAAATCCTGAATGAGCTAATTTTTATTCCATATCTTGTCTATGTTGGTCTTGAGGAGATCTAAATCAATCCCATCTTCTTTAGATATGAGGAAGGCAATAGTTGGAATGATAGCTTCAAACTAAGTCAACCATACCTTGTAAGGTTTAACCTCTGCACTTTTGTTCTTAATCTTAGGCATCATTCCTATGTCATTGTTATCAAATTCCTCAATTATCTCCTTGGTTTTCTCCTCAAGCACATCCACAAACCCTTGTAGTTTCCCTATTGCTTAGACTATCTTATAGGTGGGCTTAATTTATTTTGGTTCATCTGGTTCATGAGCTGATCCCTTGCACATCTGGGCTGGTAGTGAACTTGTTCTTGGGATCCACATTTTCAATAAGGGCATAGTCTTTTCCCTATCCTCACGTAGTCTTTTCCCTATTCTCTACAATCTTCATAACTATCATTACGAATTTGTAGTAGTCATTGTGGACTTGTTCTATCCTTTTCAAAATCTTGTACATCAAATGTCCCAACAAATTTGAAACAATAGGTTGGTTGCTTTTCTATTGATCTTCTTTGAAATTCATAACAATTTCTTCAAAGGCATTTATATCTTCTTTTAGTTCTTCATTCTCTTGCTCAAGTCAGGACTTTGGTGGTGGAGCCGATGAAGAACTAGGAACCGTAGTTCCTACATTTGTTATTACTAATGTTGTTGAAGGAGAAGGAGAAATTGTTTCTTATTATTGTTGGTGATGCCATTGAGCTTCTAGTACCTTCAACTTATAATATTCATTTAGCACTTCCAAATGATCTTGCAGTATTTTATCATACTTACTCTGTAGTGCCTTTGTTGTTGCCCTACTAAACTTGGCAATATCCACTGCCATTGTTGTTGTTTCAACTGCAAGGGTGTCAAATTCCCTTTTGAAAATTAGAATTCCCCTCAAATCTTGATTGGGCTTAGTACCTAGTGGTTTATTGGTATTAGGGGCAAAAGCCCAAATTGCTAGTGTCTCCCATTTAGGATTAAAACCTACACCAGACAATGTAGTGACAACTTCATCTTCTGAGGAGAAGACCTCTTGGTCTTGTCTTCTAATAGTATCCAGGACAATGGCAAAGGAATATCCCACTCAGGGAGCAATAGAATTCTACTCTCTCTAATCATGCACTTGCCCTCCTGAGGAGCGATATCTTTGGCTTCAAATTTCATCTATAATAATATCCTCTTTGTGACTTCTTCCTATGTCTCTTGTGGATACTTGGCCATTTCATCCTCAAGTTTCCTGACAAACTCATCCCTTTTGCTTCTCCAGATGAAGTCAATAAATTCCTTGGTTTTGACAAACTGTTCATCATTCATAAATTTTTTGCATGCCAATTCCCTTACATCATCTATGTTGTTCCATCCATCCATAATGCTTTTGCTCATTTTGTTTAGAGGTGGCTACACATTCTCATCCCTCTGTGGGGAAGGCATTGTTCTAATCACCTCATCCCATGTTATTTCGTAATCCTCATCCACTTTAGGGTCAATTGGATAATCAACAAGAGAAGACTTATCTACCCTTCTTCTTTTTGGAGATGCCTCCCTAGGAGAAGAATCAATATCTACAACTTTCTCTCAAGAAGAGGGTGTTTGTTGCATTGGTGGAGATGGGGGTTGTTGTGTATGTGAGGGAGATTGATGAGCTTGCCCTCTTTTTGCCACACCCCTGGGTTTTCTTCTAAAAAATAATTGTATGGACCAACATTTGGAGGCTAATAGGAAGGTCTCTCTTTTAATATTGGAGCCTTACCTCTTTCGCTCTCCTCAATTGAAGGGGCTTCCCTAATTATTTAATCAATATTTGTCAAGAATGTTTGACTCCTCAAGATTGGGTCTACAACCTCTACATGTGCTCCATTGTAGGAGGCATCCTTCTTCTTCTTAGCATCTTAAATTTTTTGAAAGGCTATCCACTTCACACTTCTTTCATTTATGTCCCCCTCATCAAAGCTATTTCTTATCACATCCTTAGAATAGTAAGATTGATGATTATACTGAGATCTCTTGATGTTTCTTCTGAGATTATTGATGAAACCCTCAGGGTCTAAATTTCTTGCTGATACTTGGGCCATCCTAAATGTTCTATATTTCTCATACAAATTTTTAATACATTCTCTATTCATCATGAAATCAGAGAAAACTGTCAGATAAGGAAAGAAAGAGCCCTTCATCTGATTTGCCAAGTGTGCCTTATCTAACTCAACAAGCTACTAGATAACCTCTAAGAAACCAATTCTCATGGGAACAAATCTAGGTAGGACATGTGGTCCTACTGAGCATCCATATATTCTTAGGACTGTACAGTTAGAGTAGAGAATGAAGTTTCCCCAGTTGTGTTGGATGCCTAGCTCTAGCCTTCTCTCCACAGGTCTCAAGCAATCCAATATTTCCTTGGATATCCTTGCCATTGGCCCCTGTAAAATGACAATACCTTGCCAACAAAATGATTTCTAAATGTGACATAATTGGCCTCCTTGTAGTGCCTATCCTAGACATGAGTCCAATATTGGACTAGAAGTTAATGCCCTTTTCCATCATTATCACAAATTTGCAAAGAAGGACCCCACTCTTTTTTCCCTCTGTATAGGAGTGTATGGCACAACAAGGAATACCACCAAAATCTTATGATAGTTTTCCTTTCTTTTATATCAACCACTCCCTTGTGTATGACATTTGCAAGGTAAGTGGCATAATCAAATTCATCATTTATCCATACATGCTGAATATCAGTAGCCATATACATAAGAGGGATAGGCGTTCTTTCCATTTTATCAGCCCCTATGACTTGGCATAGTGCATAATAGGTCTTGGAAAAATAGACTTCAAAACTTTCAAGCTTAAAGGGCCCCATTTCATTGGATGGGATTTTGATACTTTTCCCCTGAGATTCTTCATCCTTTGTCGAGGTAAGCCTACTATCTTGTAGCTACTTTTGTCTTGTTGATACTTCTATTTGAAGTGCTCAAAGTCTATGGGCTTAGTAGCATCTAGGTTGAGCCTGAAGATCTCAGAAATTGATATGTTATCAATTTACACCATAATTGTGCCACTTTCCATTCTCACTGCCTGGGTAGTCTCATGATAATAGGTTGCTTTGGCTTTCAATAGGTTGATATCCCTGAAAACATTAGGGACTATTAGCTTGCCTAAGTCATACCCCCATACATTTGAAAGTGAGGTAGATGCATTCCTCTTGCCATACCAATAGAAAAATAATTACCACCTGGCCATGAGAATTTATGCATCCTTGCATTCATGGAATAAATCCACTAAACCCTCAACGACACTGGGGCCCTGAACCTTAATTCTTTGGGTAGATGAACTAGGGAACTGTGCAAAAATGTCATCCTATAGAGCTTAGCTTTGGGAAGAGGAAGAATCTTGGGCTCTAGGTAGACTCATTTTGTAGTGTACTTTGAAGAGACGAGGACTTCTTTCTAGGGTTCTAGAGTTCTTCAAAAATTTGGATGACAACTAGGGAAAATCCAAGATAGTTAAAGACACACAGGGATGCCCTAACTTAAAACAAAACTATTAGAAATTAATCTTTACTTTGTGAAGATTATAATTTTGTATTTTATTATTTTTGGTGTTTTATCCCCATATGTCGGATAACACCTCTTTTATTCCTTCTGCAGGAATAAATCTATTTTGGTATATTCCTCCTTAAGAGGAAACATGTGGCACACACCTTATGCAAGATGGCATATTGGAGTTACGCATAACTCCATTTCTCCACCTCTATTTAAGAGGTGTCCTTCTCTCTTTCTGGACATATCCTCTTCACGGATATCTTCTTCTTCATTTTTCTCTCCTTGAGAAGCTTCTCAAATATCTCGAATATCTCTGTAATCTTTCCTTTTGGCTTCTTGCCACTTACATATTCATGGGGGTTTTTCTTTGCTTTTCCCCCTTCAAAATCTTGGTGTTGGTCTCTGGTGCATCTTTCAAATCTGGTAATATCATTCTTGTGTTGTTTATCTGCTTTGCATGTTTTGATTAGTACTTTGATCCTACAATTTTCCTTTCATGGTATTAGAGCTTACTACTAATCATTATGTGCAAGCTTTTTTGAAAGATCTTCTGTAGGTGACATTGGAAACCTGCACACATCAAAACAGAAACAAGGAACGTTATCTGGTTCATTTTTCAACATCAATATAGCTTGTTAAAAAATATATATTCTATTCTACCTTACTTAATTTTTCAAGTCATATCTGCTTCTGTGTGAAATTTTTTAAAAAAAATCAATTTATCTTGTAAAAAAATACTATTCTAAATTATTCATTTTTTTACAAGATACATTTGTTCAAAAAAATTTCTTTAAATCTATGAAAAAAATCTATATAAATGCATTTAACAAAAAAATTTAGATCTCTGAAAAGAAAAAATTATTTCCTCCTTTTATTTTTTCAGATTACATGCTATTCCATTTCAATTTTTTTTACACATTAAAATCAATTTTTTTAATTTTTTTTGCAAAGTGAAAAAAAAAAAAATTCCAAATATCATATAAATTTTTTTTTTAAAAATTATAATCTTTCTTTAAAAAATTAAGCTAATCCTTTTTCAAAATTAAAAAAATAATATCAAAGCTTTTTTAAAATTAAAAACCAGGTTTTTTTAGGGCCTTGTTAAAATCCTAAAAACCTAAAGTGTTTTAAATTTAACCAAAGCTTTTTTAAAAATTCTAAACCTTTTTTTAAGGCTAAACAATATAATCTAAGTTTTTTAAAAACTTTTAAAACATTTACAGTTTTGGGGTTCGGCGGCCCCGACCCCACTACTATTCGCAGCTTCTAACAATGTTTTTAAAGTTTTTTTATAATTTTTAAGGGCTGCCGGGGAGGACAGAACCCCCGACACCCCTCTGGAGCCACCACCGGGGACCTCCTGTCCTCGCCGCCAGCCAACTTTGTTTTAATTTTACAATTTTTAAGGTTTCTAAAAAATCATCCTTGCCTTTTTTTAGATTTTAAAAAATTCTAATTTAGTTTTCTATTAAAACAAGAAAACCTTTTAATTTTATACGATTCATTCACTTTACTTTGTATAAAAAAGTTTTAATAAGAGTTTTATAAATTTTAATAATAATCTTTTTAATTATTTTATATAGTGTTTTTAAATTATATATTTTTTTAAAAAAACTTTTGCCTTTTAAGGTATATTTTAAAAAAAAAACTTTTGCAAGGCATATTTTTTTAAAAAAATTCCTTTTTATTACAGCATTGTTCTAAATTTTTTAGGGAATCTTTTTTAAAAATTTTGCCTTTTGTTTAAACCAGTGCTTAAATTTGATGGTCGTATAGCCGTATTTAGGTATTTTTGTTGTAAAATACAATCAAAATTTTAAAAAGATTGTATCACATGAAAGGAGAGATTTGGGATAGATTCTCAAAATTTATATAGGATTATGATGATATATATATTTGGTTTTTATATAATTTTACTTATACTAAAATATGTCATAGTATTTTAAAGGCACCTTTCAATGGATAACCGTCATAAAAAAATTGCTTGATAGGTAGGATCGACCGTCAAATTTAGGCCCTGGTTTAAAGTAATTAGTTTTTTCATACAAAAGTTTTTTTTTTCGATTTTAATTTTATACAATATAGCGATCCTAAGATGTCGCATTATTGTAAAGATGGACTTGTGATTGTTTCAAAAAGCCTAATTATAGGCACAATTCTTTAAAAAAATTGATTTTTTTTAGTTTTAATGTGTACTTTGTTATTGGACTTGATCAACCCAATAACATAGAATATGTCTTCTATATTTAACAGAGGATATTCATGTAGTTGCGAATACATGAATATTGTCTTATTTTGAGTATTTTATACTCATCATTTTTGACCTAATGCTAGGTTCTTGCTTATAACTTTTTTCACAATTTGTGACCTTTATCATTTTTTTTCTACCTAAGTCTTGATCACATACAATACTTAAAACAAGTCTAGTGTTTCTTCTCAACTATGATTATGTTGTCTTCATAAAGGGAATCTACTTTTTTGTGCCTTATTTATCTGAGAAATTAAAAGCTCATTAGAGCATTTGCCTTCTTGATGGATTTATTCCATCTATATATTTTGCAAATTACACGCTTTATCTAGTCTCAATGGAGCCTTTAAATATTTAATGCGCAAGACGCATTTGCAGTAATGTTGCATAGGGAGCTCTATTAAGTCTCATTGGATTGTTGTTTGCGCCCCATGGAAAATATTTCCATCCACTTTGATGGTATGCACTTACATTTTTATCATGAACTGATCATTGGAAATCATGTTCCTATACTTCTATTGAAGTCAATATGGTTGTTATACCATCTTTAGGACTATTTTCAAAAGTCCTCTGATATTTAATAAATGCATTATGGTTTTTATAACCATCTTTAGGACTATTTTTCAAAGTCCGTATTTTTGAATTTAAAAATGATGGCACTATGATCTTAGGACTAATTTTTCAAAGTCCATTATAATTAAAATTGATATAAGTTCCCTTTACAATTCAACAAATGATGTAGTGAGAAGCAACCTAGAGCTTTTATAATTTGGGCTATAAGCCACGATTTGGGATACATTTTTTTACTAGCACTCTTATTCAAGACTTAAGGTTATCTACTTTTTTTCACTCTTATGTTAGCTAAGCTAACCTTTGCCTTCTTGGCTTCATGACTCAAATTTGGATTCATTTTATCCACAAACTTTTGTTTTGCAATATGCAATTTATATCTCTTTATATGAATATTACTAATTCAAGTTTCAGTGATGATCCCAATGATGGGAATTCTATTTGTGGTTATGGTTTCTTTGATGAAATAGGTTCAATATGTTGACAGCACTTGAACCTTCAATCCACTTCTTTTGGCTCTAAAGGAGCTCAATACTCTGATTGTTCAATGTCATCTATTCAAGCACTTTGGTTCTCTCAATTCGTCGAAGACTTGAAGACTTGCCTCTACATCAAGCCTCTTTCTTAAATTATATATTCATTGTAAAGGCTTTAATGCCATTCATGTAACATGTAATCATCCTTTGATGGATTTATTGTAAATCTCCCTAAGTAAAGCTTAAGGGGGGGTATTAGAAATTAATCTTTACTTAGTGAATATTATAATTTTGTATTTTATTATTTTTGGTGTTTTATCCCCACATGTTGGATAACACCTCTTTTATTCCTTCTGTAGGAATAAATCTATTTTGGTAGATTCCTCCTGAAGAGGAAGCATGTGGCACACACCTTATGCAAGGTGGCATATTGGAGTTATGCATAACTCCATTTCTCCACCTCTATTTAAGAGGTGTCTTTCTCTCTTTTTGGACATATCCTCTTCACGGATATCTTCTTCTTCTTCATTTTTCTCTCCTTGAGAAGCTTCTCAAATATCTCAAATATCTTTGTAATCTTTCTTTTTGGCTTCTTGCCACTTGCATAGTCACGAGGGTTTTTCTTTACTTTTCCCCCTTTAAAATCTTGGTGTTGGTCTCTGGTGCATCTTTCAAATCTGGTAATATCTTTCTTGTGTTGTTTATCTGCTTTGCATGTTTTGATTAGTACTTTGATCTTGCAATTTTCATTTCAAAAACTCTAGAGAACAATATTCGACAGAACATAAATCTAATCGATAGATAATTGAGACAATTTGAAAGGCACGGTAGAACTTACTAATTTTGTGTTCTAGAAACCCTATGCAACACAGAGAAGCCTTCGAATGTTGGGAATTCTTCATTTCAGATACTCAGAATACTTAGGTGAACTGTTACAATGCCTACATTGTGGCCTTTATGGAGGATTTTACTCATTTCCACCATTACTGCTAGCTCTCGTGAGCTGAAGCACTGCAACTACTAGTTTCCTCAGTTTGAATGTGGGTCGTTGATCTTTCTAGTAAAAGACCTAATCTAATGGCATAGATTGGTCCATTTTGTTTAAAAATTTTATGAGACATGCAGAGAAGATCTTAGAGCAATGAAGTACGTCCACTTGGACAATCTTTTTAACTTAGCAAAAGGCTCGTTGTTAAAAGAAGCAATCACCTTATCCCATGTGGTGCCCTCCCATGCTTCCACGGTCATAAGATTTAGTTTTTGATGAAAGCTTGCAGATTAGCAGAAAATTCATAAGATCATGCTGCATGGCATCGAATAGGTCACTTGTGATGATGCACCGTTGGATTCTTTGCCAAATGTCTTCCTTTTGTACTTTCGCAAGCCATCTGTGGATCCTCCCAAAAGGCTCGGTAGAATGGTAGAATGCTTTTTGAAAATTTCCATGTCTACTTAGTGGGACCTACCACGGGCCCCACCGTATTGATTGACCAAAAACCTGCCATATGTCACCTTTTCTGCGGTTCTGTAGGCAACCTTTGCCTTAGCATAAAATGCTTCATAGAATGGCAGAAACCAATAAGGACATAACCACGTGTCAATTTATGACTTCTCCCTGAGCTTAAATTTAAATATTATAATCCTTGTGGGGCCAAATGAATAAAGGGCATAGGCAAAATACCTTAGCCTATGATGAATAAATTTAGTACACAGGTCCAGGTAGTAACATGAGAACTAAGGGGATGGTAAACACATGGCACCCCAGACATAACATTGTAACTTAAAAGACTAGCAATGGGTAGCAAGTGGTCAACAAGAAAATAGAAGCATTGAACAAAGCAAAGGACAACATTGAAAGCTTTAAGAATGCCAAGGGTTTCTCTAGGGTTTTACAAGACTAGGTAAACTAAACCATAGGCATAGAAGGCATGAAAATACAGGCCCTAATAGTGGGTCTAGTTGGGGACAACTGACCACAAAGTGAGCATGAGGGTCTAGATTCTTCGGGACAGTAGACCAAAGAGCAAAACAAAACAAAACCAAAACCGAACACAAGTAGGGAAAGACTATTTACATAAAATACAATGTGCATGGAATAGAACATACCTTGTGAAAAGTATGGATTCAAAAACTATCCATGCATTGGCAGTTCAAGAAGTTCTCTAGTCAGATTTTGTAAGAAATAGGAGTCCTCTCCATGTGTGTTGCTGATCAAGTATGGTCCTAACTAGAGGGAATAAAACTTACCATGTTTTTCGTTCTCTTGAGCCCTTGAATTCCATAGCAGACCTATTTGAAACTTCCTTTCAACAACCTTTTTTTCATACAAATGCTTTACTTGCAGTTACATTTTGATATTCTTCTATTGTGCCAACCTTATTGTCTCGTCTAGTTGCATCACTTGATTTATTCTATTTTACATTGCATCTAATATATCTTCATCATACTCCTAGATAAATTTACGTATTCTCAACAAATTGTTGATTGACATTCTTGCTTCTAGGCCATATACTAAATCAAATGGAGACTGTCCAATAGCCCTTTTTATTGTCACTCTATCCACCCATAAGAAACCCATAGCTTAGAATTCTAAGCCCTTTTGTTTTTTTCAATCATCCTCTTAACAATCTTCATTAAGCTCTTATTTTGTGATTCAACCTATCTATTTCCTTGAGGATGATATGGGGAAGAGTAAGAAACTACTAAACCATTTGTTGCAAAAGTCTGTAAATCCATCTAGCCAAAAACACATCACATTGTCTAATATTATCTTTTTAGGCACTTTGAACCTTGTCAAAACATTATTTATTAGAAAATCTATCACAACTTTGCTCATTACCCTTTTTGTTGGAATGTCTCCAACCCATTTAGTGAAGTAATCAATGGCAACTAGGATCCAACTATGTCCTCCACTTGATTTTTCATTGATCTCTCCTATGAAATCAATTCACCATTGTTGAAAACGAGCCTCAACTGTCATTGGTCTGAGAGGTAGATTTCCAGAAAATTTTAGTTTTCCTAAAAAATTTTGGTAAGCATCACAACTCTTGAACAACTTGTGAGCATCTTTGAAAACTGTGAGCCACCAATATCCAACCCTTAAAACCTTATGGGTTGTTGCCTTGGCCATGTAATGGCCTTCCACATACACTCTGGTGCAACTCTTCCAGGATCTTTTTTCCTTGTTCCCTATTTACACATTTAAGGAGAATGCCTTCTAAGTTCCTCCACCAAAGCTCATTCTCAATAATCACATACTTTATGGCCTGTATATTCATTATCCTCTTTTCATTATCGGTCATATCTTCATGAGAAGACATTTTTTGCAAGTAATATACAACATCCTTATACCATTCATATTCCTTCATGTCACAATCAGGAACAACTTGGTCGACTTCAACATTACATATCTGATTAGCCTCTAAATTTGCTTCAACCATTAGTTTAGCTAATCCCTATCCTCTTACTAGCTTAGTGATATGAATGTCAATGTTAAACTTGTGGATCCTATTGATCCATCTACATATCCTCCCAGTTACTTTTTGTTGGGTGAAGATGTCATTGACAAAAGCTGTAGGAACATATGCAATAATGGTAGCACCTACTAAGTATGGTCTAAAATTCTTGATAGCCTTCACTAATGCATAGGCTTGTTTCTTTGTTATGTCATATTTCAATTCTATATCTTGGATAGATTTTCTAAAGAAGGCAATAGGTTGTTCATAACCTTCATCATTTTTCTATAACAAAACAACTAGTGTGGAATGAGGCAAAGGAGAACAACTAAAATGGTTTAGAAAAGTCAGGTGATTTCAGCATAGGGGCTTCCTTTATAGCTTATTTAATGCTCTTAAAAGCTCTGACTGGTTCTTCATTCCATGTGACAACTTCTCCTTTCTTCAAAATTCTGGAGATTGATCTGGTGGCTTCTGTAAAATTTGTAACAAACCTTCTCAAGAAGTTCACCTCCCCAAAAAAAAACTGAATTCCTTTGACATTCTTAGGTATTGGGATCTTATCAATAGATACAACCCTTTCAGGGTCAATCCTGATCCCTTCCTTGGACACAATATGGCCTAATAATTTCCCTTCTGTTACCCCAAATACACATTTCTTGGGATTTAAGGATATACCAAATTCCATACTTCGCTAAAAAATCTTTTCTAAATGGGAACAATGATCATTTTCATTCTTTTAATAGGTAGTTAAATCATCCTGATAAACCACTATTATAACATTGATAAGATCAGAGAAGGCTACATCCATAGCCCTTTGGAATGTGACTCCTGCATTTGTTAACCCAAAAGGCATTTTGATATACACTTAAGTACCCCATGGACTAGTAAATATGGTCTTATACTATTCAGACTCCTTGACCATTACTTGGTTGTATCCAGAAAAACCATCCATGATTGACAAGAGTTCACAGTCAGTTACCCTTTGTAACATGGCTTCCATATTAGGCAAAGGATAATTATCCTTCAATGATGCCATATTTAGGTTTCTGAAGTCAACATAGAGCCTGATGTCTCTATTCATTTTCCTAACATGGACCACGTTAGACACCTAGGTTGAATGCTTAATAGGATTGATAATTCCACCTTCACTTAACTTAGCCAATTCTTGCTGCATTTTTGGTCTTAGGGTGGGTCTTTGCTTCTGCCTAAAAGGTTTTACATCAGACTTTAATGGAATTTCATGCTAAAATAGGTCCTCCCTATATGCTTTAAGGTCATCATAAGACCATGCAAAGACCTTCTTATATTTTCTAAGTAAAGAAATCATCATTGTCTTGATTTCAGGATTTAGGGAATTACCTATGTAGATAAACTTTTGTTTGGCTTCAGTCCCAAGATTTATCTCCTTGAGATCATTTTGATGCACTAGTGCTAATTTGGCAGTTTGCCTATCATTGCCATCAAATACTCTTTCCAGGGAAACCAACCCTCTTGGAATTTTGTTTGTTTTCAGATAGATGGTCTCATTCCCAAATATAGTTTTCCATCCCATCCATTGTTTGTACAAACTCTTGGAAGTCAATCTCTTGTGCATGGTACTCATCAACACAGTTCATGAATTTATACTAATCTTGATCATTCTTAAAAAGTTTCCAGTGGTAGATATTATCTAGTATGGAAGGCCTAGTCAATATATTGACCTTTGAGATTCCTACCAGGGTCAGATCTTCTGATCTAACTACAATGTTGACTAGGAAATCAGCCATTACATTTTTACTCCTCTCTACCCAATCAATAGAGAAAGCATCAAATTCCTCTATTGTGTCCCATACAACATTTCTATATTGCCTGAACCTCTTGTTTTTGGATGCATATTTAGCTCTAATATGCAAGACCACTAACTCAAAATCTCCTAACACCTTGAGCTTCTTGATTCCATGTTTAGGAGCCACTTTCAAACCTAGAAGCAAAGTTTCATATTCAACAACATTATTCATGCATTCAAAACCCAACTTAAAGGATGATCTAAATGTCTTTCGAAAAGGGGAAATGAGCACAACTCTAGCTCTAAAACCTTCTCTAGAACATGCTCCATCAAATTGCATGTGCCATCACTCCTCTTAGTTAGTATGAGTTTCAAGTTCTAACGGACCACTATATTTTGACTCTTCCTAATTTGACTCAACCCTAAAGTTCTCCATATCAGTATTACAAAAATTAACTTGCTGATTAGGATCAATAAGTTTTTGAATATGTTCTACCACTGTACAGGCTCTAGGCTCTATGCCTAATCTGACTTCATGTCCATTCATTGGAATAGTGGCATATGACAAGTTTAGTTGTATACTTCCTCCTACCACTGCAGTCCATTGTCTTGATCGTAGCATACCATATTGTGGTGGAATATCTACAACAGTAATATCCATTTTGTATACCTTTCCAGGAAATGCAGAAAATCTCAAGTCTATTGCCCTCATTATACCAATGATTGGGACAACTCTATTATCCATGGCATAACACATACCATAAATCGTGTCAACCCAAAGTCCTAATTCCTCCATGATCTCTAATGGCATGATATTTATACCATCTCCTAAGTCTATCATACAATTTTTGACCATTTTGTTAGTGATAAGCAGGGTAACATAAAAAAGGTCAACCTGGGATGGAGATTTGGTTAATGTTCACCTAGGTAGACTTCATGGGTTTTCATTTCTCTATCTTTGGCCTCATTAACCTGTTTATTGACCTTTTGGGATACATTCACCTGCTTGTGACTCCTAGATGGTATCTCAGATATATGTTTGTAATCATCTTTAATGCATTGTTCCTATGCTCATCTATTCTCATCATTTCTAACACAAAAACTAAAACTTCTATTTGAGACAAAGTCTGAGTCATATCAAATATTGGAATAGAAGAAGAGTCTGGGGTTACTTTACTTACCTCTACTTTCTTGGTCCTCTCTTTCTTGGTGGAGATATGAATTTTAGGAGCATTATAATTACTTGGCTCTCTCTCCACTTTTGTTTGTTTATGATATTTAGTAGGCACAACAAACTAAACCTTCTAAACTCTAGGTGTAACATCAGAAAATGTCCCTTTGCGGGCTTTTCCCTCATAAGGTTTAGCCCCTGGGTCTTTAGTATGCATTTAGGACATTTTAGTTCATTTTTTAGCATCCTGATGGAATGAGACTTGGGTGTCATGGCAAATGGGACCTAGATGGACCCCTTGAGCTGTACCTTGTCTAAAATAGGGGGGAGGACTTGGGCACCCATGCCCTAGTCCTGCCCTATTTTGGGGCAGCCCCAATTTTTGGGTGTCAGTTTATGACCGTTAGGAGGTTATTTTTCCAACACGGTAAAGTCTAATTTTTAAAATCTTGGTAGGAATGCTTGTAGGTGCATATATAAGCATGCTTAGGCATTCATTTGTAAACTAGATTTCAATTAGATGATCATTGTGAACTCTAGGCATTCTCAAGGTGATTAAAGGCTTTCTATTGTGTTGCAAGAGCAGACTTGTATGTTTTGTGTGTTGATATTTGCAGATTTGAGCCTCAATCTCCTCATGGCATGAAGAGCATCTTCCTCCATGAGAGTTTCACTACAAGGTGACATATCATTGTGTTTTTATCATTGATTCCTTTGATTTTTGGCCTCTACCTCACAAGGGCATGCCCTCTTTGTCTAACAATGGTATTCAAATATTTAAGTATCCTCTAGGGTTTGACTGAGGAAAACCTCTAAACACCAAAACCCCCAAATTAAGTCTTGTAATTGTAGGTTACATGTGTCGCATTTGGGAAAAGTGGAGTTGCAAGAAGGAGTGGAAGGCATCAAGGATTCAGGATTTGAAGAAAGTCAAACAAAGGAGCAATTCCAAGACTAGGGTGCCCACAAAGTGTCCTCCGTAGACAGATCTCAGGAAACAGAAGTCACAGGACTGATCAGTGTTGGAAGGAGGTCTAGATTCCCCAAAAAAGTAGGTACCTTAGACTTGGGCATCCACACCAGTGTCCCCTACTATTTCACCTCATAACCCTAAAAATAGGTATTCTATAATTTGTTATTTTACTATCGTCTATAAGAGATTTTTCTGTCTTTCGTCAATTTGTTGTTGTATTTGCATAATTAGGGTTTTAATGGTTAATTAGACACAAGAGAAGGAAAATTAATAATTAAATTCCTTGATCCAAGCTTCCCCTCATTTGCAACTAACCTAGGGTATGATAGTGCTTGCCACTTGACCCTAGATCCTTCAATGTTAGGGTGAAAGGAGGATTCAAACATCTAAAGAACAAAAGATTAACAAAATCCAATTTTACCCTAAACATTTTGGTGAACATGTGTTTTTGGACTTAAATTAAAACTTGTTGAGTGTTTTTCTTCAGATTTGGTTTGGTTTCATTTATTCATTTGGTCATTTACTTTATTTCATTGAGAAAAATTCAAAAAAATTGAAAATTAGAAAAATACAAAAAAATTGCATTGTTTAGCTTACTAAATTGCATCAATTCTTTCTAATTTTTCCTAATTCATGATTTTTGCATTAGATCTGATATAAACTACAGAAAAAATCCAAAAAATTAGAAATTTACCTTGTATTTTCATTATTTAATTGCTAGGTTTTTGTGGAAATTTTGTCAATTTTATATAACCTAGTAATTCCAAAATCTAGGGTTTGTAGGCAAAATATTTTATCAGATTTTTCTAATGATTTTAGAGGCTCATTAAAATTTGCATTTGGATTTAGTCTTGCATTTTAGTGTGAATTTGTATTTAGATTTAAAATATTTGCATTTTTACATAGAAAATTTCAACAAAAACTAGCAATTTTGGTGCATTTTCATTAAATTTGCATGGGCATTTTTGCATGTTAATGCTCGAAAATCATTTTCAGATCTGAGATTAAGTCAATTAAGTTATAAATCAGACTTCAAATATTTCACATAGAATTTTGTTACAAGATCTAAAACCTAGGGCTTCAAAAACAATAATTTTCGCTAAATTTGGCCTTATCGACTCTCCAAACTTGCACCATAGGTGTGTTGTGAAAGATATTTTGGCATTATTTTTCTATTATTAGGGTAATAATTTTCTTCCCCTCATGAAAATCTTCACAACACCCTTTTAACAGGCTCTTGTAGTGAAAATTTGGTGAAAAACTACAAATTTTGGCTATTTTTGCCCTAGGGTTTGGCCTAGTTTACACTCCAAGTGTGTTGTGATCAATTTTATAGATCAAGGTGACTTATATTACTGATATTATTCACTATAACTTCTAAAATTCCTTACAACACCCCATTTGCTAGGTTTTGGAGTTGAAAAACCGTGAAAAATTACATATTTTGCTATATTTTCACTAGGGTTTGACCTTAAGTGGCACTACAATCGTGTTGTGTTGGGTATTTTTGCATCAATTGTCTGTTATTGATGATATTATTTTATTTCCATCAATATTTTCCTCACAACACCCTTTGTTATGCTCTTTTGCATTGAATTTTGGTGAAAAAGTGCTCATTTTGACATATTTTCACTATATTTTGACTTGGCATTATCTTGGATTTGCATCAAGAGTGTGTTGAGAGTGATTAGATTTCTGTTTGGACTAATATTAGACAAATAACTTTCTATCCTTGATCATAATCCTTACAACATCCTTTGTTTCATTCGTTGGCATTGAAAAAGTATCAAGAAATCAAGCATTCTGGGTTGTTTTTGCTCGTTGTTTGCACCAATTTTGAAAATCTTTCAAAAATTTGATTTTGCATTGTTTTGAGCATATAAAAATGGCCTCTAATCATAATAGAAACAATAGGTTCCCTCCTAGACCTTACACGAAAAGAAAGGCTCCTGAACCTAGAATTGTCTTCACTTATGATAGAACAATCAGTGATTCTGAAGGACCTCTTTATATCACCGTGCAGATAATGGTAAATAATGTGGAGGGAACTTTGATCGATCCTAATTACATGAATAATGTTACCACTGAAATATTTCTATTTTTGAATCAATTCATACATGGTCCTTATAGCCTCTCGAGCATGATGATCAAGACGCATAAGGGAACCTTTATCAATCCTTTGGGTAAGATATCTTTGTTAGTAACACTATCTGGAAAACATGTTGAACAATGGTCTGATGTTGTCCCCATTTTTGACCTCTTTCAAATTAAATTGGGACATCCTTGTCTAAAAGAAATGAAATCCATCCCTTCAACAATACACCATTGTTTGAAATTCCCTCTAGATGGCCATATAATCACTGTCCCTCGAAACAAGTATAAACCTTTGGTTCAGGAAAAACATTACAAGTTGAATTACTTTTGGGATAAAATTGAAATACCTAGTCCTCCTATACAACAAATCATAAAATATGAACAACCCGCATGTGAAGAGAACTTTAGACCAAGAGGACAAGGTCCCTATGCTGAGGTTCCTCCCTTGAAATCCTTACAAAGATTGGGAGGTCATTGTCAACAACAAAGTGTTCCATCACGACAAATGAGGTTTGATCCTAGTGCTTCATCTTCTAATTTGCACAAGCCTATGAAAGAGGCTAGCCCTATCTTACAAAGATATGTGGTAAAACAAAATGAAAAAGAAAAGCAAGAGAAAGAAGAAAAAGAAGACAAGAATATGCTATAAACCTTGCCTCTCAACAAGAAAACATTGATCCTAACATTCAACCAAACAAAGATGATCCTAATGATGAACAAAATGATGAACAAGATATAAATTTGGCTATGATTCTATTGTCCCACTGTCCTCCAACATTAGGGAGTGGGAAGATGATGACGATGATTTGCTTATAGACAACTTCTATCCTAAAAGGGGCCCTACAGGTAAGTACCTATAAACTTTTATTTCTATCATAATGTGCTTCCCCCTTGATGTGTTATGTGTTGTTTAGGCCTCTTGGAATGACCTCGGATTCTCCCTTAAGGTTCAGGATACTAGGAGACTGCCTCTGTTATGACCTTCTTCTATTTGTATCACCATTATTCTATATTGCCTCTCTCTCTGATTTCATTATTGTGTGTTGTGTCTTATGGACATAGCGTCATGGTTGGTGACTTGGGGGCACCCTCCTATGTGACTATCCCTAAGAAACTTATTTCTCCTCTCTTATTTATTGTTTCCCTTCCTCTAGTGCTTCCACCTAGCGGGCAGATGACGACAAACATTTATACCGATGTGGACCTAGTGTCCCTTTCGAGAGCAATAAAAAAATGGACTATAGTTCCTAATATGATGATGGGGTTGTATATTTTATTTGACACTTGGCTAGTGGAAGCTCTTATGCTTTCCATGTAGTGAGTTTCATGATGTTTCTATCACATTTACAAACCTTAACAATACTGCTGTTCTGTGTACCTTGTTTGCCTTTGAATATAGCCTTGGCGGTACTCGATTTGAAGAGCTTCGTGATATAGGCCCTGGTTATCGTCAAACTTTGAATTCATTGTATAACCTTGGCTCTTTGTGTGGTTAATCATATGCATTGATGTTGTTGTTTATCATGACTTTGTAGACACTAACATGTTTCTTGCAGGGATGTGTTTGTGGAACATTCAGCGATCGTAAAGTACATGTCACCTCTGGGGGGCATGGGCTTTGTGAAAGTCGATGTTCCCTTGTGTGTTTTCTTCCTACCTTAATGTACTTGATATTGATAACTGATATCAACCACCTTAAGGTGGGGGCATTTAAGGTAAGCTATCTATTATAGATGTTACCAATGTGTTTGACCTCAGATGCAAAGACCTGCGCCCCTGAGTAGTGCATCGTGCATCCTGAGCTTGTTTGCAATAAATCATGTAAGCCCTCTATGGAGGTGGGATATTGAGCATATCCTTTTTCTTAAGCCCTCTACGAAGGCAGGGATGGTGTATTTCTTGGAGTAGATTGCATCATCCTATCATTTTCAAAAGTCCTTTGTAGAGGCGGGGAGCGGTTCTATGACTATCAACCCTTATGTGTGTCTTCGGCGATTGTTGTGGTGAAGTGCAATCATCAGTGTGTGCTTGCAATGTGCTTGAGATGGTGTTGGACCTAGAAATAGGTACACTCCATCGCTTGTCTGCCATGTTTTGTCTGTGTCTTCAAGTGTGTGTGTTTTGGCATGCTTGTTTTGTATGGCATGTTTGTTGTCCCATATGCAAAGACCAGCGCCTTTGAGTAGTGCTTCATGCATTTTGGAAGGTTTTGCATGTATTGCGTGTATGTTGCCCCATATGTAGAGACCAACGCCATCAAGTAGTGCTTCCTACATTTTTGGAAGGTTTGTTTACTTTCCAGTACTTGCATTTGTATTTCATATATATAAGAAAAAGAAGAAAATATATCATTTTTGTCTTCCATGCATTAATGTGTCTTCTATGCATTGACTATCTACTTTGTGTTCTACTTGACTGTTACTATCTTCTCCATGTTTTGCGTGCCTGTTACTGTCTTTTATGCGGTTGGCATGTCCTCTCTGTTCTTGGTGTGTTTACTGTGTTTGTGACCTTACTTTAATGCATGTTTGGGCCTTGCGTTCATACATACATTAAAGTGGGGGCTAAATGTAACGTCAGAAAATGTCCCCTTGGGGGATTTTCCCTCATAAGGTTTAGCTCACAAGTTTTTAGTATGCATTTAGGACATTTTAGTTCATATTTTAGCATCCCGATGGAATGAGACCTGGGTTTCATGGCAAATGGGACCTAGGTGGACCCCTTGAGCTATACCCTACCTAAAATAGGGGGGAGGACTTGGGCGCCTGCACCCTAGCCTTGCCCTATTTTGGGGCAGCCCCAATTTCTAGGTGTCAATTTATGACCGTTAGGAGGTTGTTTTGCTGATATGGTAAAGTTTGATTTTTAAAATCTTGGCGGGAATGCTTGTAGGTGCATATATAAGCATGCTTAGGCATTCATTTATAAACTAGATTTCAATTAGATGATCATTGTGAACTCTAGGCATTCTCAAGGTGATTAAAGGCTTTCTATTGTGTTGCAAGAGCAAACTTGTATGTTTTGTGTGTTGATATTTGCATATTTGAGATTTAATCTCCTCATGGCATGAAGAGCATCTTCCTCCATGAGAGCTTCACTACAAGGTGAGATATCATTATGTTTTTATCATTGATTCCTTTGGTTTTTGGCCTCTACCTCACAAGGGCATGCCCTCTTTATCTGACAATAGTGTTCAGAGACTTAAGTGTCCTTCAGGGTTTGACTGAGGCAAACCTCTAAACACCACAACCCCCAAACCAAGTCTTGTAATTGTAGGTTACAGGTGTCATATTTGGGAAAGGTGGAGTTGCAGGAAGGAGTGGCAGGCATCAAGGATTCAAGATCTAAAGAAAAGTCAGATAGAGGAGGACTTCTAGGACTAGGGCACCCACAAAAGTGTCCTCCGCAAACCGATCTTGGGAAACATAAGTTACAGGTTTGATAAGCGTTGAAAGGAGGTCTAGATTCCTTGAAAAAGTAGGTACCTTAGACTTGGGTGTCCGCACCAATGTCCCCCACTATTCCACCTCAAAACCCCAAAAATAGGTATTCTATAATTTGTTATTTTACTCTTGTCTGTAAGAGCTTTTTCCATCTTTCATCAATTTGTTGTCGTATTTGCATAATTAGGGTTTTAATGGTTAATTAGACATAATAGAAAAAAAATTAATAATTAAATTCCCTAATCCAAGCTTCCCCTCATTTGCAAGTGACCTAGGGTATGATAGTGCTCGTCACTTGACCCTAGATCCTTCAATGTTAGGGTGAAAGGAGGATTCAAACATCTAAAGAACAAAAGATTAACAAAATCCAATTTTACCCTAAACACTAGGAAACTTGCTTTTCTCATATGACTCAAATTTCATGTTTAAAGGATTTCTAGAAGGATTGGATGTTTCTTTGATAAAGATACTACTAGGTCTACCCTGATATGTATTCACCGTTCTATTTCTCAAATTATAATTGTTACTTGCTTCAACAATAGCAACCACAGTTAAGGATTTAATATCTTCCTTTGAGGGACTCCTTAAACTAATCCCTCCTACTCCTAAATCTGTAATGCACACAATTGCACCTTCTATTTTGTCATCCTTACAATCAGAAAAAATTTGCTGATGGTGAGTCTCTCTACAATACTTTTGATTGTCTATATCATTTTCAGCATACTCTTCCTCTGAAGAAGCATACTCATCTTTTACTACATATGGTCTAGAAGAGAACATGTTGATTGTATGATCCTAATCATAATTATCTTCATTATAGTCTTCATCAGGCATACTAGTTTCTAGTTTCTTGAAGTGATTGAGCCACCACACATTGAGCTAGGGAATGAGGCAATTGGCATACTACACACCAAAGATTATCTTCAACCATATTTGCAACAAGTCATTTTAATGGATCAGGGGTCTCTTTATTTCCATAACCCTTTAGAATGCTCTGTACTAGTTTACAATCCCTCCATGTGGTATTATAAGGCATGTCTTGTAGCCTTGGTATCTAGAAATTAGGTTTATCATGAGTCAATCTCTTCTCATTCTTATCAACTTTGTAACTAAGGTCCTTTAATGCACTCATGACCTTGTCCAATTTATCCTCTTCTTTTTGTTGTCCTGGCTTATGTCCCTTGGGATTCTACAATATTTTGACATCATCCCTTTTTCCTACCTTTACAGTTGCATTTCTATTACTTTTAGTACTTATTGCACCCTTGAAAGCATCTCTTAGTGTTGGAGGATCTTTCATCCTTAACTCATAACCCATTTTTGAATCAAATGCTTTCAAATAGAAGATCAGGCACGTAGAATCATTAGGTTTCAAATGGTTTGGGATCTTATTTAAAGTATTCAAGAATCTAGCATTAAAATTAGCCACTGCTTCATTGTATCCTTTCTGAATACATGTGATCTCATTTACAACAAACCTAGGATCTGTGTGATCACCATACTATTCCCTAAAAATTCTCTTGAATTCTTGCCAATTGTTAATACTTCCATCAAGGAGAGTCCTATACAAATCTCTAGCATCCTCAGTAAGGGACTACATGAATAACTTCATTACATCATCTTCTACTTCTGTCTTAAAGTCATCAATGAAATTTATAAAAGATTTTAAGTGTCCTTCCCCTGATATAACATTGTTTCCAGCAAATCTTAGAACTACATTTCTAACATCATTCCCAATAGGATTTGGATAGCTAGGTATACTAGTGAAATCTAGCTACATATATCTTTCTAATTGCATTGGTGTCCTAGAAAAAGGATTTACTAGGGGCTGCCCACCCTGATTATTTTGATCTACTAGAGGATTTTGTGGGTTTGGCAAATGTTGATGGTGTGGTGCATTTTGGTTTTTGTTATTATGCTGTGCTCTGAAGTTCTGGGTCACTTGATGGTTTTGGTATTGCACCCCTCCCTGACTTGCATAAGGATTGTAACCTACATGTTGACCGTGGCCATTCTAGCATTTGTATTGTGTAAGTGTTGTTGCCTTTGGTGTTGGTACATGGGTACTAACATAACATGATTATTCATGAGGGAGACACAATTGCTACACTTTTCTGGATATTTTTTTGTTTTGACATAGGCAATGCAAGTTGTATCAAAGGTTCTAGTGGGGCAGTGGATACATGATGTGTTGTGTGTTAGTAGTAGATGAAGTGAGGTTAATAACATTGGAACTATTTAAAAGGATTGCATTCTGGATAGCGAGTCTTCTTTTCTTTTTAAAGTCTCCATCCTTGCTACCCTGAGACTCAATTCAACTACCTCCCTTTCCAATTCTTCATTAGTTGGTTAGAACTAGATGCTACATTGGGTACAAAACCTATATTTGCATAAGTGGATTTGGCCTTCTCAGATGAAGGGGAATTTAATATCACTTAAGGGGTTATGCTTAAGGATTCATGAGTAGACTAAACATCAAGCATGGTTACTAATTGAGACTCATTTTGTAAAGGGGCCCTCACACTTTGAGAAATAGGGGGCGTTCTACATAGAACATTTCATCACAATCAAAATCAATATGACCTTTAGGAACATTTCAAGAAGCATAAGTAATACTATTTTCCCTTTGTCCTTCTCTTATCTATAAGTTATTTCTATTACCACCTAATAGAGGTGTTGTCATTGTAATAAGGTCATTAAAAGGAGGGGGAGAGTACTCACCAGATTCCTTAGCCCTCCACCTCTGATTTCTAGGCTTAAGACACACATGCTTGTTAGTATGCCCCTACTGTAGTGATCTTCTCCTATGCATCCTTCTTTGATATTTTATTTAGTTCTCACCAGTTCAGAGATATTTTCTTTAGCCAGCCATAAATGTGAAATAGAAATTGAATGCACAGAATAGTATTTGTTATATAGATAACAAATTAAAGCTCTATCAAATACTGAAATATCTGGATGTAACAACCTCACAAGTATATAGAGATCTTTTCTTTTCCTTTCACAATGATTTTCTTCCTTAGAAACTAGCAAGGAGAATACCAGAGTTGCCACCCTCTAAAGAGAATGATATTGCACAACACATGTGCAAACTCTAAACACCTATGACAACCCATTGGACTAATATTAACAATTATAGACGAAGTGCCCAGTAGAGTCACCAATCTATTGGTTGTTTTTAATTCCCCATCAGATCCCAAAGACAAACAAAAGAATAGCCAATTCTAATGATCAATTTACCTTGAGGAATTGGCCAATGAACAAGAAAGACTAGATTAAAATTTTCTTCTACACTTTAGGCTCTGCAAAACCTAGGAGGGTAATCCTTTAAAATATTTCCTTAAGATCTCCTTACCATTTATCTCAGAATATTGTTGCAAGAAGATTTGTTCTATCTAAATATACCAAAGAATTCCAGAATATGCTAAAGCAACTAGCTAGATCCTTAGGCTTCTATACATTCATACGTAGGAGAACATGAGAATAACATTAGACAAATAACTTATTGTAGGAATGAGAAACTCATTTTGATTTTTAATTTGAAAGACCAAAGAGTTGTACCAGATACAGATTCAGAGAGATCAGTTCCTTAACCTGGGCTACAAAGTCAATATATGTGTAAATAAAACCCTAATTTAATAGTATTTTCCCGATTTATGAAGCACTGCAACAATACATTACACTACCACGCTTCAACAAAATAAAAAACAATTCTACCTACAAATCCCTGCAAACATTCATAACATTCAATATTCTCTTAAATAATTAAATTCACTCCTTAAGAAAAATCCATACAAAAGATTATTGATAGATAGGAAAGATTGCATGAAGATGAATAAAATGATCCTTGATTAGATTCTATTCATAAATTAGATGGAGAATACAATGTAGGAGACAATACAGCTTTGAACTTGGTAGTACATTCAGACTTAAATTGGTGTTGTCATACAAAAGTTCATACATACATCAAATTCTATTATCATACATAATCTAAATTAGAAATACCGACTCTATTTCTAGATGTGTTTTGCAGTACAAAAATTTCTCCAAGATCATTTTCCAAAGGCCTTGAATTCACTTTTATAGAAACAAGGGAGAAAACAAGCTTCAAGCCTTATGATAACTGTCACATTTTCATTTGCCAACCCTCTATAACAAAATACTAGTACAACTACTCATGGAGAGAATATTCCACTAGGGATAAAAGTTGTTGCATGTGCAGTTGTAAATTTTTGTTGCCTCCAAAAGGTTCTTGTGGAGAGCTATTGCAACACACTTTGCCACTTCCTTACCCACCTTCCTTAAGTTCCAAAAGCCTAGGAATGCCACTTATGTAGATGAGAACAAAATGACAAGTCTACCAGAAGACAAAATATATGTTGGAGCTGTAGAAGATCCATGTTGATGCTGAGTAGGTAGTGGAGCCAAAAGAATGCCCACTTTGAATAAAGAATGAAAGAATATAGATTACCAAATCAGTAGAATGAATATTACTCTGACAAATCATTATATTTTTAATCCCAGACACTATATTACTTTTTTGAAGGCCACTGGAATGCAAGGAGCTCACCCACATTTGGTGTATATTATTATTATACTTTATCAAAATAGACTCAGCTCCTTTCAAAAAATCCTTAATGAGTTGATTTGTACACCATATCTGGGTATATGTACAAAGATGAGGGACCCAAAAGTCACCACATGACTTTTTGGTCCCATACAAGTCATAACGTGAGTGCGTTAAAACACGCTTGCATTATGGCTCAATGTTACTAAGCCTATAACGTGACTCACATTATAACGTGAGCGCGTTATACCACGAGCACGTTTTGCAAAAGTAAAACTCTCTCTCTCTCTCTCTCGCTTTCCCTCTCCCTCTCTCTCCCTCTCCCTCTCCCTCTCTTTCCCTCTCTTTCTCCCTCTCCCTCTCCCTCTCCCTCTCCCTCTCCTCTCCTCTCTCTCTCCCTCGCTCTCTCTCTCTCTCTCCCTCTCTCTCTCCCTCTCTCTCCCTCTCCCTCCCTCTCTCTCTCGAAAATGACATAGGTGATTCAAACTCTAATGAGAGAGAGAGAGTTTAGGGTTTAGGGGTTAGGAGTCACGGGCATTATTTAGGGTTGCTCAAGTTTAGGGTTTAGGGGTTTCTCATGATTAGGGTTTAGGGTTTAGGGTTTAGAAAGAGATAGAGAGAGGAGACCAATAGAGATTGGGAGAGATAGAGGAGACAGAGGGGAGAGATAGGGAGATAGAGAGTGAGGGACATGTCTAGAGACATAGGGAGAGGGATTAAGAGGTAGAGGGATGATAGAGATATGATGATGGGGGAGAGATATGGAGATAGAGGTTTAGGGTTTCTTAGGTTTAGGGTTTAGGGTTTAGGGGTTTGGGGGTTTAGGGGTTTTGGGTTTAGGGTTAGGGGTTAGGGTTTAGTGGCATTATTTAGGTTTTATGGTTTAGGGGTTAGGTGTTAAGTTTTAGAGGTTTAGGCTTTAGGGGATAGAGAGAGAGAGAGGATTGATAGGGAGATATAGAGGAGACCAAGGGGAGAGATATAGAGATAGAGAGTGAGGGACATGGCTAAAGACATAGGGAGAGATATTGAGAGGTAGAGGGATGATAAAGATAGGGAGATTAGGGAGAGATAGGGAGATAGAGGTTTAGGGTTAGGGGTTAGGGTTTAGAGGAATTATTTAGGGTTTAGGGGTAGAGAGAGAGGGAGGGGTTTAGGGTCCAATTATTTAGAGTTTAAGGTTGCATGTCATACTTTTATTTTTTCCATTTCCTTCATTGATAAGGGAGAGGGAGAGATAGGGAAATAGAGGAATGATAGGGGAGAAGGAGGTAAGAGATATGGAGATAGTGAGAGATAGATAGGTAGAAAGAGAGAGGAGACAGATAGAGAGAGATAGAGGAGAAAGAGGGGAGAGATAGGATGATAGAGAGTGAGTGAGATGTCCAGAGAGATAGGGAGATAAGGGAGAGATATGGAGATAAAGGTTTGGGGTTTCTTAGGTTCAAGGTTTAGGGGTTAGGGGTTATAATTTAGGGGCATTATTTAGGGTTTAGGGGTTTAGAGAGAGAGAGACTAATTTTGACATGCAACCCTAAACCCCTAAATCTTAAATAATACCCCTAAACACAAGCAACCCTAAGCCTCTAAACCCTAAATAATTCCCCTAAACCCAAGAAACCCTAAATATCTATCTATCTATCTTTGTCATCCCTTTACCTCTCAATCTCTCAATAATGCCCCTAAACCGTAAACCTGAGAAACCCTAAACACAGGTCTCTCTCTCTCTCTCAACCCCTAAACTCAAGTAACACTAAACCTTAATCTCCCTATCTCTCCCTGATCACCCTATCTCTGTCATCCCGCTACCTCTCAATCTCTCTACCTATGTCTCTGGCCATGTCCATCACTCTCTATCTCCCTTTCTCTCCTCTCTGTGTCCTCTATATCTCCCTATCAGTCCTCTCTCCCTAAACCCTAAACCTCCAAACCTTAACACCTAAATAATTCCCCTAAGATCTAAACACTAAGCCCTAAACTTGAGCAACCCTAAACCCCCAAACACAAAACTCCAAACACCTAAACCCTAAACCCAAGAAACCCTAAACCTCTATCTCCCTATCTCTCCCCTATCTCTCTATCTCTAACATCCCTCTACCTCTTAGTCTTTCTCCCTATGTGTTTGGACATGTCCCTCACTCTCTATCTGGAGAGAGAGAGAGAGGTGTTTAGGGTTTCTTAGGTTTATGGTTTTTGGCCATTATTTAGGGTTTATAAATTTAGGGTTCCTCAAGTTTAGGGAGAGATATTGAGAGGTAGAGGGATTATAAAGATAGAGAGATAGAGATTTAGGTTTTCTTGGGTTTACGGTTTAGGGGTTAGAGTTTAGAGGCTTAGGGTTTCTTAGGTTTAGGGTTTAGAGTTTAGGGTTGCTTGGGTTAAGGGTTGCATGTCAAAAGCAATATCTCTCTCTCTAGACCCCTAAACCCTAAATAATGCCCCTAAAGCATAACCACTAACCCCTAAACCCTAAACTTGAGCAACCCCAAACCTCTATATATTCCTATATCTCTCTTATATTCCTATCTCTCTAGACATCTCACTCACTATCTATCACACTATCTCTCTCCTCTTTCTCCTCTACCTCTCCCTATCTGTCTCCTCTCTCTCTACCTATCTATCTCTCACTATCTCCATATCTCTTACCTCCTTCTCCCCTATCATTCCTCTTTTTCCTAACTCTCCCTCTCCCTTATCGATGAAGGAAATGGAAAAAAGAAAACTATGACTCTCTATCTCTCTCCCTATATATCACTTTCTCCCTATCTCCCTATCTCTCTCTACCTCTCTAGAGAGAGAGGGAGAGCAAGTGTGAGGGAGAGGGAGAGAGAGGGAGAGAGAGAGAGAGAGTTTTGCTTTTGCAAAATGTGCTCACATTATGTGAATACATTTTAATAGCCTAAGGCTTGGATTTGTCTTGGGCTTCCAAACCAAAGTCTTGGACTGTGTTTAGGATGTCCAAAGACGTGTTTTTCTAGATTGTATCAAAAACAACATAATCTAGAGTGTGCTCCCCATCAGGTTTACACTTATTTTGATGAAAACTAAAAACAAATACCACCATAATCTTACTATCTCTGTTAGCTATCTAACCATATAATTTTTTGCACATTTTGAGTATGTTAAGGGTTTCATCTTGAATTTCTTTTGTTAGTGTGTCCATTTTTTTGTCAAAAACTAGTGTCTAGTATTTTTTACTTTGTTTTTTAACCATTCATTGAAATTTGAAATAAGTTACATTTTTAGAAACTAGACTCCATTCTACACATTAAAAAAAAAATTTGATTTTTGATTAGTTTTCAAACATTTTAGGGGGGAGCATGCTCAAATTTCTATTTTTTAGGATGTGTCCACTTTAAAAATTACTAAAAAATTAATTATTCATGAAAAAATTATCAGAAAAATCAAGGATAAACTACATGGTGTTAACTAATTTCTCACTGGAGCAATTATTGAAATACTAAAAAAAAAAGTTAACATTTTAGGGGGAGCACACCATATGCTATGTTATTTTTTTTGAGAAAAATAGGACCAATTTGTGTGCTCCCCCTTTTCGAACCCTTTAATCTCAACCATTTTTGGAAAAAAAATAGTAGTTTAGAAACTAGATTCAGAGCACTATGACTCTTGTTTTTGTTCGATCTTCAAATTTTGAGTGTAGCTATCTTCAATTTCTCATCCAACATCAATGTTTCCTAATTTTAGAAAAAAAGTGGCATCTTAAGACTCCATTTTGGTCCCTCATCTTTGTGCACTTACCCATCTTGTCTATGTTACTCTTGAGGAGATCTAAATCAATCCCATAGATTCTTTGCATATGAGGAAGGCAATAGTTAGAATGATAGCTTCAAACTAAGTCAACCATACCTTGTAAGGTTTAACCTCTCCACTTTCCTTCTTAATCTCAAGCATCATTCCTATGTTATTATTATCAAATTCCTTAATTCTCTCCTTGGTTTTCTCCTCAAGCGTATCCACAAACCCTTGTAGTTCCCTTGTTGCTTTGACTATCTTATAGGTGCGTTTAATTTCTTTTGGTTCATCTAGTTCATGAGCTGATCCCTTGCACATCCCCAACAGTGAACTTGTTCTTGGGATCCACTTATTCAGTAAGGGTGTAGTCTTTACCCTATCCTCTGTAATCTTCATAACTATCATTACCAATGTGTAGTAGTCATTGTGGACCTATTCTAAGATTTTCAAAATCTTCATCAAATGTCGTAACACATTTGAAACAATATGTTGGTTGCTTTCATTCTGACCTTCTTTGAAATTCATAAGAATTTCTTCAAAGGCATTTATATGTTCTTTTAGTTCTTCATTCTCCTACTCAAGTCAAGACTTTGGTGGTGGAGCCGATGAAGAACTAGCAACCATAGTTCCTACATTTGTTATTACTAATATTGTTGAAGGAAGAGGATAAATTGTTTCTAATTGTTGTTGGTGATGCCATTTAGCTTCTAGTACCTTCAACTTATTATATTCATTCAACACTTCCAAATGCTCATGCAATAGTTTAACATACATACTATGTAGTTCCTTTGTTGTTTTCCTACTAAACTTAGCAACATACACTACCATTTTTGTTGTTTCAACTGCAGGGGTGTCAGATTCCCTTTTGAAAATCATACTTCCCCTCAAATCTTGATTGGGCTTAGCAACTAGTGGTTTATTGGTATTAGGGGCCAAAGCCCAAATTGCTAGTGTCTCCCACTTAGGATTAAAATCTACACTAGACAATGTAGTGACAACTTCATCTTCTGAGGAGAAGACCTCTTGGTCCTATCTTCCAATAGTATCTAGGACAATGATAGAGGAAATATCCCACTCAGGGAGCAATAGAATTCTACTATCTCCAACCATGAACCTGCCCTCCTCAGCAGTGATATCTTTGGCATTAACTTTCATCTGTAATAATATCCTCTATGAGACTTGTTCTTGTGTCTCTTGTAGAGACTTGACCATTTCTTCCTCAAGTCTCCTCGCAAACTCATCCCTTTTGCTTCTCTAGATGAAGACCAAAAACTCCTGGGTTTTGAAAAACTATTCATCATTCATAAAATTTCTGCATGCCAATTCCTTTACATCATCTATGTTGTCCCTTCCATCCATAATGCTTTTACTCATTTTGTTCAAGGGCGGTTGCACATTCTTATCCCTTTGTGGGGAAGGCATTGTTCTAATCACATCATCCACTATTATTTCATAATCCTCATCCTCTTTAGGGGCAATTGGATAATCAATAAGAGGAGACTTATCTGCCCTTCTTTTTGGAGATGGCTCCCTAGGAGGAGAATCAAGATCTACAAATTTCACTAGAGAAGGGGGTGTTTGTTGCACTGGTGGAGGAGATGGGGGTTCTTGTGTATGTGAAGGAGATTGATGAGCTTGCCCTCTTATTACCACACCCCTGGGTTTTCTTCTATAAGAATACTTGTATGGACCAACATTTGGAGGCTGATAGGAAGGCCTCTCTTCTGATATTGAAACCGTACCTCTTGCCCACTCCTGAATTGGAGGGGCTTCCCCAATTATTTTATCAATATTTGTCAAGATTTTTTGAATCCATAAGATTGTGTCTGCAGCCTCTACATATGCTCCTTTGTAGGAGGCATCCTTCTTCTTCTTAGCATCTTAAATTTTTTTGAAAGGTTGTCCAATTCACCCTTCTTTCATTTATTTCCCGCTCATCAAAGAAATTTCTTATCACTCCTTAGAATAGTAAAATTGATGATTATACTGAGATCTTTTGATGTTTCTTCTGAGGTTACTGATGAAACCCTCAGAGTCTAAATTTCTTGTTGGTACTTGGGCTATCCTGAATGTTTTAAATTTCTCATACAACATTTTGAAGATCTTATTTGTTCACCATGAAATCAGATAAAATTGTCAGATAAGGAAAGAAAGAGCCCCTCCTCTGATTTACCAAGTGTGCCTTATCTAACTCAACAAGATACCAGATAACCTCCAAGAAACCAATCCTCATGGGAAAAAATCTAGGTAAGACATGTGATCCTACTAGGCATCCATATATTCTTAGGACTGTACAGTCATAGTAGAGTATAAAGTCTCCCAAGTTATGTTGTATGCCTAGATTTGGTCTTCTCTCCACAAGTTTCAAAAAATCAAATATTTCCTTGGGTATCCTAGCCACTGGCCCCTATAAGAATGACAATAGCTTGCCAACAAAATGATTTCTAAATGTGACATAACTAGCCTCCTTGTAATGCCTATCCCAGACATGAGTCCAATATTAGACAGGAAATTGACGCCCTTTTCCATTGTTATCACAAATTTGTAAAGTAGGACCCCACTCCTTTTCCCCTTTGTATAGGAGCATATGGCACTATAAGGACTACCACCGAAATCTTACCATAGGTTTCCTTTATTTTATATCAACCAGTCCCTTGTGTATGACATTTGCAAGGTAAGTGGCATAATCAAATTCATCATTTTTCCATACATGCTGAATATCTGTAGCCATATACATAAGAGGGATGGGCATTATTTCCATTTTATCAGCCCCTATGACCTGGCATAGTGCATAATAGGTCTTGGAAAAATAGACTTCAAAAATGTCAAGCTTAAAAGGTTACATTTTATTCAATGGTATTTTGATATTTTTCCCCTTAGATTCTTTGTCCTATGCCAGGGTAACCATATTGTCCTGTAACTACTTTTATCTTGTTGATACTTCTGTTTGATGTGCTCAATGTCGATTGGCTTAGTAGCAACTAGGTTGAGCTCAAAGATCTTAGAAATTGATACCTTATCAATTTGCACCAAAATTGTACCACTTGTCATCCTCACTGTCGAGATAGTCTCATCATAGTTGGTAGCTATGGCTTTCAACAGGTCAATGTCCATGAAAATATTAGGGACGATTAGCTTGCCTAAGTCATACTCCCATATATTTGAAATTGGGGTAGATGCATTCCTCTTGCCATACCACAAGAATTTCTACGTCCTTGCCTTCATGGAATAAATCCCATAAACCCTCAACAACACTGGGGCCCTGAACCTTAATTCTTTGGACAGATGAACCAAGGAGCTGTGCAACAAGGTCATCATGTAGAGCTTGGCTTTGTGAAGAGGAAGAAGTTTGGGATTTAGCCTGACTCATTTTGTAGTGTACTTTAAAGAAATGAGGGATTCTTTCTAGGGTTCTAGCGTTCTTTGAAAATTCAAATGACAACTAGGGCAAATCCAAGATAATTAAAGACACATAGGGATGCCCTAACTTAAAATAAAACTCTAGAGAACAATATTCAAGAGAACAACAAGCTAATCGATAGATAATTTAGACAATTTGAAAGGCACAATAGAACTTACTAGTTTTCTATCATGGAAACCCTACTTGATGTAGAGAAGCCTTTTAATGCTGAGAATTCTTCACTCCAGATGCTTGGAGTACTTACGTGAACTATTACAATGCCTAGATTGTGGCCTTTATGGAGGATTTTACATTTATGACTTGTCTAAATACCCTCATTTCTGCCATTACTACTAGCTTGTGTGAGCCAAAACACTGCAATTGCCAGTTTCCTTAGTTTGAATGTGCGTCGTTGATTTTTTTAGCAAAAGCCTTGATCTAATGGCATAGATTGGTCCACTTTGTTTAAAAAATATTTAGAGACACATGCGGAGAAGATCTTGGACCAATGAAATACATCCACTTGGACTGTCTTTTCAACTCACCGAAAGGGTCACCTTTGAAAGAAACAATCACCTTAGCCCACGTGGCAGCCTCTCGCGCTTCCGCAGTCATAAGATTTAGTTGTGGATGAAGGCCTGTGGAATAATAGAAAAGCCACAAGATCATATTGCGTGGCATCCAATAGTTCACTTGTGATGATGCATCGTTGGATTCTTTGCCAAATGTCTTCCTTTCGCACTTCTACAAGCCATCTGGGGATCCTCCCAAAAGGCTCAATGAAATGGTAGAATGCTTTGAACTTTGCCATGTGTACTTAGGGGGACCTACCATAGGCCTCACTGTATTGATTGTCCAAAAACCTACCATATTTCACCTTTTCCATGGTTCCACACGCAACCTTTGACTTAGTATAAAATGCTTTGTGGAATGGTGGTAACCAATCAGGACATAGCCACGCATCAATTTTTGACTTCTCCCCAGGATTAAACTTGAGTAGTCTAATCCTTGTTGGGCCAAATGGATAAAGGGACATGGGCCAAATACCTTACCCTATGATGAAGAAATTTAGTTCACGGGTCCAGGTCGTATCATGAGAACTAAGGGGCTGGTAAACATACAGTTCCCCAGACATAACATTGTAACTTAAAATACCAGTAATGGGTAGCAAGCAGTCAATGATAAAATAGAAGCACTAAACAAAGAAAAGGACCATAGTCTAAGATTTTAGGATGCCAAGGGTTTCTCTAAGGGTTTACAAGACCAGGAAAACTAAACCTTGGGCATAGAGGGCATGAAAATATAGGCCCTAACACCTTCTACATTAGTTATCTCTAAAGCTTGATCCTTGTTATCTCACCACTATGCCTATCTAGGTTTACAGACCTTTGCATCCCCTCACATCTTAGCATCCTTGCATCCCATTCTTGGAAGATCCAACTTCAAACCATTAGATAATAAAATATTGACATACCCAATGTATATACATCTAAGCAGTAGCATGACTTCCAAATCCCTAGTCCCTCTTTCTATTGCACCTTTAAAGTATGCATTTTCTCAAATTCCTATCATTAGGAATTCCTTTCCTCAAACCTCCATCATTCAAACAAAGAGTTTCATGCATCACCATGGCCAACTAAATACATCATTAGTGACCTTTAAAATGAATGTGATCAAATGGTGAGAAAATTTCAAACACCTCTCACGACATGTTGGCCCATGCTAGTCATTCAACCTTTATATAAGGTGTGGATCTTTATTAAATTATATCATTGTTTATCTTATCAACAAACCCTAATTTGTAGAATCGATCACTTGTGTTCACCTATTAGATTTGAGGATGAAAACCCTTTGATTAGGAGATGAAAGGATGAAACCGCTTTGGTTTCTTTAGGTAATTCCATTCAAGGATTGCATTGGTGTTGGAGATCAATTATTGATGTATTTTTTGTTGTATTCTAGCATTTTAATACATATACGATTAATATAAATATGCTCCTATATATTAATGAACTTTCAGTTTTATGAGTACAAATTTATTTTAATGTTATTGATATTTTAGATCTAATGGATTTATATGGATAATTGTAATGGGTATTCTATATCTAAGCATTTTCCATGAATATTTTTAACTAAGGTTCATCACTATGGTATCAAAGCTTTGATTTTTCTAGCTTGAAGGGGAACCCAAATTGTGAATGCATCCTAGTGAAAGAGAGATCATGTATCAAAGAAGGGAGAAATGGAAGCTAAAAGAACAATATCTAGAAGATTATATGGTAGAGGGAAGAAGAGAAAAGCAAAACTTAATAGCTGAAGATAAAGAAAACTTCTTCCATGATAACATGATTAGATTACACCAAATATAGGATGCATTGACAAATTTGATGGTGTAGATGTTGCATACTATAAAGACTTGAAAATTTTAGAGACTAATTAAGCATCTAAAGAAGAAAGGAGTACATTTTCAAATAATAGATGTGGGGTTAATCCCATGCCAAATCCATTAAATCCTAGATGTTTTTGTAGAATGAGGTAGGAGAAGAACAAGTACTTGTAGAAGGGATTGATAAACACTCTGAGGAGTACCAAGGTAAATATAAAGACATTAAAAATATAAGTTCTTTTTTAGTTACCTAGACATCATTGATAGGATAAATTCTAAGAGAAAAACCCTAGATGGAGATAAAAATAATGAAAAGAAAGTACTACAACAAAAGAGGGTAAGTTGAATGCTTCCATCATTGATGGAAACAAGTTGTTTTCTAGGGTTTGGTTCCAAAATTATAAACTTATTTTTATCTTAGTTCTATGGAGAATGAAGATGCAATTCAATTTGATAAATCACATTTAGAAGGTGCTACTTATGACTGGTGGCATCATGGTTTGGTCACACAAGGGTATAGCCTTGTGCAAACATTTGATGATTTCATTCAAACAATTTTTAACCACTTTGAGCATAAGGATATGGATAAATTTTTCAAAGAGGTTGTGACTATCAATAACAACACTCCATGGAATTCTATGTTTCCAAATTTTAGTGAGCTATAGTAATGGTAGCTAATATTTTAAAAAATGAATCACTTTTCTATTTGTTGAATGTTTGTTTGAACCACTCAAAGTTATTGTTAAGTATTTTGCACTAACTTCTATACAAGAAGTAATCAAAATAGACTTAATGATTGAGCCATTTGTGCTTAAGGGAAGAATTATATCTCAATCCAAGACACCCACTTTTGGGTAGTAGAAAGGAAATTTTTAGAAAGGCAGATCATATTCACATTCTAAGAAGATCACAACCTAACCACTTACAATAAAGGAGGATGAATACAATAGAAATAAACTCAAAAGGGAGAAGCTATTTTTTCTTTCAAGGAGCCATGTGAATTGGGTCGTAGATGCCTTGGAAAGAGCTAAGTCCATTATATTGAAGTAATATTAGATGGTGATTGAGATATGGAAGAAATAAAGCCATCACTAGCCATAGAGGAACATGAGCCTGAAAGAGGTGAAAATGAAAGCATTAACAAAGGAACACTCACAACTCTCTCAGAAGAACCTATATATCACCCATTTTAAGTTTAAGGAATTCTATCCACATTGGATCATGGCCTCATTGATAGTGGGGTGACCCACAATTTCATTGATGAGGGTTTGGTGGTTAAGAGAGGATTGAATACTAAGGATTTTAAAGGATTAATGTTATTGTGGTTGATGAATTGACCATTCCATGCAGTGGGTGCAAAAAGTTTGGGGGGCCAAAAAGTGGCCAATTTTTTAAAAAAAACTTGTAAGACATAACGCAAGCGCATTTTGTTTTTTTATTAAAAAAAAAACCTGTGTTGAGGCTCATTTATTCATTTCATTTTCTTGCACCCGTGGTCTACAAACCCTAAGGATTGTGCTCACATTATTGGAGACCAGTTTTGACAACAAATTCTCGCTGATTCATCACCAAAATGCCGCCACGATGTCAGAGAGGCCAAAGGAGTGAGTTGTATTTATTTTTTAGTGTGAATGTATTTCTAAATAGGTAGGTTTAAGTTGATTTTTGATGTAAATTTCCTTAATTGACAGGAATTGATAATTCATAGGTCCTCCTCCTCCTCCTAAAAATCCACAAAATCCTAAATCACCTAAACATGAAATACTTACTGAAGAACAACCCCAACAACAAACACCTCCATTCATTCCTCAACATGCCCCTGGAACACAAGAAAATCTAATGGGGCAAATTGAAAACAATAAAAAAAATTGAGGACATAATTGCAAGGTTGAAAGATCCTACAACTTCAACCCGCATAGATCCATGCTTGCTTAATCTCTTGAATCTATGTTATCAAATGTAGATTCTGTTACCATTTTTTCACTTATAGCTCAAACTGGTAGAGCTGGTGCAATAAATTCATTTTTAGAGTGAAGGTTAACATTTTTCTGTTATAGGTTATTTGCATAGTTGTTGGTGTTTCAGTGATATTGCAGTTCAGTTATTTAAGGGAAGCAAATATTTTCAGATCATTAATTGCATTGGAGAACATTCATAGGAGAGATAAGTATTTCATTCGCTACAATGATTATTCATTTACAAATTAAAATACATAAAGGATAAACATTGCATTGAATGAAGGAATGATACATCAAATGTCCCACACAAGCCATTGGAATAGCTAAACATATGCAAATATAGGAAAAATGCTATGCATCTAAAGATAGGGAGAGAAGGTTATAGCCATCATTGCCTTGTTGCAGTCTTCAATTTCTGAGGTTACCATCCTGTTCCTACTCATAATCTTTGACAAAACCTACAAAAATTGGGAAAGGTCCCGTTAGAGCTCTGGTTATGAGATCTCTATGTCCTATCAGAAGAGGCCTAACACTTTACCTATAATGTACTGATCAAATGAACATCACTCACTTGCAAAAGGAATTGAAGAGAAACAACCATTGAGCTTCATTATTTTATCTAATCTATTTGTTTCATGTGCAGGTATTGAAAGGAAGCTATGTGTGTGGAAATCACTTCCTACACTAATCTAATGAGGGGAGGAGAGTGCAAATTCAAATTTATCCTAACTATTACAGCATGATTAATCATTAACATGAGATATTGTAGCAAACACATAAATAAGAAGATGAGACAACAGAAGAGAGACACAAGATATACATGGGAAAACCCTTATGGGTGAAAAATCCCACACTCTAAAACACTGCTCTGTTGGGATAGGTGTTGTACACCTTGCATAATATTGTACTATTTTATTCGGTTACCAGTTGTATAAGTTGTAATGTAACATTGGGTTAGTTATTTTATGTGTGTGGGACACATAGAGTAATTAACTATTATTTGTATTATTTGATTAATTAGGAAAAGTTAGTACCAATAGTCAAATGTGGGGTCAAGTGGGTTTATAAGTTAATGGTTTTGTGTTACCATGGTTTTTTGGGGCACATGGTTTTATCCAATACCACAAGTTGTATTTGTGTGAGCTTGGTCTATAAAAGTAAGCACATGGTTAGTGGTTTGGGTAATGTTGGTTGTGTTAGACTTAGGGCACACAACTGAGAGGGGGGGTGAATCAGTTGTGCAAAACTTTCTCCAATTTACACACTTAAATCCTCTTAGTGATTAGCATTATTTAAACATGAAACATAATGCATTCAAATCAAAAGAAGAAACTCATCAACACATAAGACACCAAGATTTTGACATGGAAAACCCGGTTAAGGGAAAAATCATGGGGTGATTAACCCAAGAATGTATTCTATGTTAGAAGAATAGAAAGAACAAAATGACACATGCCAATTAGGGCTCACTGCCCAAGCACACTGCTCACAAGAGGCTCACTACCTACAAGAGACACACTGTCTACAAATAAATAAGTATCACATACATGAACTAGAGAATAGCATCTTCACCATGCTTGAATTAGTTCCATTAATCTCAATACTTCTGCTCTGCCTTTCGCTCTCCTCTTCGCTACCACACTCTCATCTCCACACAAAAAGGCGAGTTCAAACTGACTTCACAATCCTTATTTATACAAGGCATCAACTTAGGAATGATCATCTAAGTTAGAAAACATTCATAAGATCATCTAACATATACATAACTCATCCGGTCGGCCTGTCTCAAGAAGAACACCATCATACAGAAGTTACTCTTCAATTGCAAGCTCCAACTTCAATGCAAACCACCAACACAAACTGGACATGATCCAAAGACCACCACAAGCTCTTCTGAATCACCAATAACATCCGCACTTCATTTGCTTACTAGAATCCTTCTCTCCTCCATTCAGAACCTTAAGAACACAGTCTGTCATCACTGTCACAAAGGAATAGGTTCTTCTGGACCTTAAAACCATGAACCAATTGACTTGACACTTCACAAAGATGTCCTCAACACTTCCTCAAATCTGCAGAATGAGATAATGCATTTCCGGATCTCGCCAGACCTATCTGTGTCACTCTGTCACCTCTGAACACCTGCTGGAGCCAGTTTTACTTGAGTGGCCACAACTTCTTCATATCTTCATACGGACCTCTAAAATCTCTACTAGATCACCTACATACACATATCTACAAACCCTTTAATCCGCATCCTCTGATTATCATCCTATCTTGGACTTTTGTCTTACAGTCATCACTGTTCTTCACTGTTCCTGATTGAGACTAATTTTCTCAATAGCCTCAGCTCACAGCTCATCCAAACCTTATCATTAATGCAACAGGAGTATGTTGACATCAATGACAACACCAGTTAGGCCCATACTTGCAACAATCTCCTCCTTTGTCATTGATGGCAACATATGATGTGAAAAATCATCAAGACAAGAACTTCTCCTTACTGTCACAACTCCCCCTATCAACAACAACCATTCACATGTCTTCTCTCCCTTTACTGCTCCCCCTTTGATTAGCAACCACTTGTTTTTCACATGTCTTCTCTCCCCCTTTGACATCAATGGCAAAGGGCACATACTTGCAATTTAACCACTTTAGAATCATACCTGCTGCTCCCCCTGAGTAGCAGCTCTCATCTATCTGGATCACAAGATATGACTGTGATATCCACTAGACTGATGCACCTCAGTGCACCTTAGTTCATCACCAGAGGGGCAATAACCGCTAACTTCTCCCTGAGATACTCAAAAGAGTCCTTAGGTAGAGGTTTAGTAAAGATGTCTAAGGCAGACTTGACATCCATCTGATATACCTTGAAATCCGTAAAGGCAGCAAAGGCAAGGAATAATCTGACTGCTTCAATTTTTACCACCAGAGCAAAAGATTCTTCAAAATCAATTCCTTCTATTTGAGAGTAGCCCCTGCAGACCAATCTGGCTTTATTTCTGATTACTTCACCAACTTCATTTAGTTTGTTCCGGAAGACCCATTTGGTTCCAATCACATTCTTGTTTCTAGGTCTGGGAACAAGATCCCAAGTGTGGTTTTTCTCAATTTGCATCAGCTCTTCCTCCATTGCTTTAGTCCATTTTTCATCATTGCAGGCTTCATTTATTGTCTTAGGTTCAATCTTTGAAATCAAACAATATTCATTTGAATTTTGAGCAATTTTCCTTCTAGTTTGCACACCTTTACTTTTGTCACCTACGATTTGATCTTCAGAGTGGTTTAGTCTTACATACCTTGGAACTTTGGGAGTTTCTTACACTACTGCTTCTTGATCAGGCTCATTTAGACCTATCTCTTATTCCTGATTTATCAGATCAGTTTGAATCTGACTTTCAGAAGAGGATTGAACTCCTTGAACCAGAACACCATTTTGATCATCTTCATCATATTCATAAAACCTTGAGGGTTTCTCTATTCCCTCATCAACCTTCACATTTGTACTTTCTATCATCTTTCTTACTCTCTTGTTATAACACCGGTATGCTTTGCTTTGAGTAGAGTAACCCAAGAATATTCCTTCATCATTTCTAGCATCAAACTTGCCTAGATCTTCATCTCTTTTGATGTAACATTTGCTACCAAAGAATCTGAAATATCTTATAGTAGGAGTAATACCAAACCAAAGTTCATAAGGGGTCTTACCGGTATTGCTTCTGATTTGAACTCGATTGAAAGTATAGACTGCAATGCTGACAGCTTCTCTCCAATGGATCTGAGGAATATTTGCTTCCATCATCATGGTCCTAGATGCTTCCTGGATGGTTCGGTTATTTCTCTCCACTACTCCATTCTGCTGTGGAGTCCTAGGAGCAGACAACTGTCTCTTAATTCCATGTTTCTCACAGAACTCTATGAACTCACCAGATGTGAATTCTCCACCTCTATCAGACCTCAGACATTTCAACTTTAATCCTGTTTCATTCTCTACCATAGCCTTGAATATTTTGAATTTCTCAAGAGCTTCTAATTTCTCCTTTAGAAAGGTTACCCACATCATCCGGGAATAGTCATCAATTAGCAGCATGAAGTATCTATCACCTTGAATACTCCTGGTTCTTGCCAGACCACAAATATCAGTGTGAACTAAGTATAATAATCCAATAGAAGACAGTTCCTTGCTTTTGAATGTGACTCTGCTCAGCTTACCCAACTGACATTCCTTGCACAAGCTGTTAGTAGGTTTCACCAATTTTGGAAGATCTCTTACAGCTTGAGTATTGCTTATCTTGATGATATTATCAAAATTCACATGACACATCCTTCTATGCCATAATCGACTCTGATCAACTTGAACAAATAAGAAGCTTTTACCAGTACCAACCAAGTGGAAGATATTACCTTTAGTTTGAGTACCAGATGCAATCTCTGTTTCAAAACTTTCAAAGATTTTGCATTTTCCATCCTTGAATCGGAGATCATAGCCTTTGTCCATCAACTATCCAACACTGAGAAGATTGTGCTTCAAACCTTCAACATACAGTACATTACCAGTTTTGTTTCTTCTGTCAAAAGAAATAGTTCCCCTTCCTTTGATTCTACTAGCAGAATTGTCACCAAACTTTACCACTCCTCCTTCATACCTTTCCAAATCTACAAACTTATTTTTGTCCCCTTTTAAATGGTGAGAGCATCCACTGTCAATGACCCAATCATCCTTCTCTTCAATTTGGGCACCTAGAGATCTTTCCATAGTCTTAAGATTGACAGATACAGAGGACATTGGATCTTCTTCCTTGATGGCAATGAACACCCATTCATTTATGGATTTGTTTCCTATCTCTGATTCATCATCTGTTACTCCTTTATTATCATCATATTCATGTACATAGTAATATTTCTTTTGGAACCTTGGCTTGTTAGGATTTTACCTTGAAAATCTTTCTGGACACCTTGAGGCAAAATGACTAATCTTATTGTAGTTAAAACACTTAAAAGGTAATTTTCCTTCATACTTACTAGATCCTCTTGGCAGCCTCTTTGCAATAAGGGCTTCAAGTTGAGCAGTTTCTACTTCTTCTTCTTCCAGATCTTTTCTTGCTTTTTCATACCATGACAATTTCCTTGAAGAATTCTCTCCTGGATCAAACCTTTGTTTACCTTTAATAGAGGCACTAGCTTTGAATGCAGATTCAGTCTTGGGGGGGGTCATCTCCAAACTCTGTCATTTCAAATGTAGCCAATTTCCCAACCAATTGATCTCTTGTGACAGTTGTATGGGCTCTGAATTCTTCAATGACAACAACCTTGATTTTGTAAGAAGCAGGAAGGGATCTGAGAATTTTACCAACATTCTCATTTTCATCCAAGACTCCACCAACATTTCTAATTCCACAAACTAGCTCATTCACTCTTGGCATAAAAGTGGTAATATTTTCATCATCTCTCATCTTCAATTTTTCAAATTTCCCTTTTAGACTCTGTAACCTTGCACATTTAACATACTGGTCTCCTTCATGCAAAAGTTCCAGTTTATTCCAAATCTCAAAGGTAGTTGGTAGGTCAATAACATTTGAGAGCTCTGAGTCAGATAATGCACTTAGAAGAGCCTCTTTGGTCCGTAGATTGTTTTTAGCATCTATGATTTTGTTTAGGGTTGTCGGACCACCCTGTGGAGCTACATACGCTTTTGTAACCATGGACCAGTATGCCATTCCCATACACTACAAGTGACATTTCATGTGACCTTTCCAAAGAGCAAATTTGGTTCCATCAAACTTCGGACTATCCTTCTTATAAGATGACATCCTGGATCTCCTCAAGTAGTTAAGCTCCTTTTAGAGGAACTTAGCTCTGATACCAATTGTTAGACTTAGGGCACACAACTGAGAGGGGGGGGTGAATCAGCTGTGCAAAACTTTCTCCAATTTACACACTTCAATCCTCTTAGTGATTAGCAGTATATTAAACATGAAACATAATGCATTCAAATCAAAAGCAGAAACTCATCAACACATAAGACACCAAGATTTTGATGTGGAAAACTCGGTTAAGGGAAAAACCACGAGGTGATTAACCCAAGAATGTATTCTCTGTTAGAAGAATAGAAAGAACAAAATGGCACATGCCAATTAGGGCTCACTGCCCAAGCACACTGCTCACAAGAGGCTCACTACCTACAAGAGACACACTATCTACAAATAAATAAGTATCACATACATGAATTGGAGAATAGCATCTTCACCATGCTTGAATCAATTCCATTAAGCTCAATACTTCTGCTCTGCCTTTCGCTCTCCTCTTCGCTACCACACTCTCATATCCACACAAAAAGGTGAGTTCAAACTGACTTCGCAATCCTTATTTATACAACGCATCAACTTAGGAATGATCATCTAAGTCGGCAAACATTCATAAGATCATCCGATAGATACATAACTCATCCAGTCGGCCTGTCTCAAGAAGAACACCATCATACAGAAGTTACTCTTCAATTGCAAGCTCCAACTTCAATGCGGACCACCAACACGAACTGGACACGATCCAAAGAGCACCACAAGCTCTTCTGAATCACCAATAACATCCACACTTCATCTGCTTACTAGAATCCTTCTCTCCTCCATCTGGAACCTTAAGAACACAGTCTGTCATCACTATCACAAAGGAATAGGTTCTTTTGGACCTTAAAACCATGAACCAATCGACTTGACACTTCACAAAGATGTCCTCAATACTTCCTCAAATCCACAGAATGAGATAATGCATTTCCGGATCTCACCAGACCTATCTGTGTCACTCTGTCACCTTTAAACACCTGTCGGAGCCGATTTTACTTGAGCCACCACAACTTCTTCATAGCTTCATGTAGACCTCTAAAATCTCTACTGGATCACCTACAGACACATATCTACAAACCCTTTAATCCACATCCTCTGATTATCATCCTATCTTGGACTTTTGTCATACAATCATCACTATTCTTCACTGTTCCTGATTGAGACTACTTTTCTCAATATCCTTAGCTCATGGCTCATCCAAACCTTATCATCAATGCAATAGGAGTATGTTGACATCAATGACAACATCAGTTAGGCCCATACTTGCAACAGGTTGTTTCATTGTAGGTGGATTGGAGGTTTGTGAGAGGTTGTCATTGTATTGAGCTCTCTCCTATAAGTGCATATTGTGAAGCATGGTTCGTGATGTGTGGATTCATGCTTGTACACACGGAGGTTGCATTGGAGGTGCTTGATAGTTCAGGGGTATTCATGGAGGCTCATGGATTGTATTGTAATTTCATATTGCTGAATAATACATTTGAGCATGGATGCTTTTGGAGGCTGGGTTTTTCCTTGCAAAGGGTTTTCCCAGGGTATATCTTATGTTCCTTGTTGCTTGTTCATTTGATCTTTGCATTATGGTTTGTTTCAGCATCTTGTTTCTCTTATTGGGTTATGTGGAATTGGTTTAAATAGACCTGTAAATTCCTAATAGTTGGTATCAGAGCCATGTTTATGGTTGAGGGAGGTGTGAGCTCCCTAGATATGTATAAGCCTTGTGTGTGTAGATCAGGGGCAAAATGGAATCCATGGCAATGCATGTAAGGATTTGGGACACTACAAGGTTTTGTGTAGGTTGTATTGCAGTTTGGGGGTTCTGGGTATTGGTGATTTGTTGTGCATGTTGCAGATCGGGTGATTGAAAAATCATGGCTAAAGAGGGTTTTTATGGCTTGGCTTCATGAGGGTTTTGAGGAGGAACTTTTACAAATGACCTCCTGGAACAAAACGGACCTCGCCATTGAGTCCAAGAGGCCTAAGAAACAAAGATTCATATAAAATTTGGCCTATTTTGGCCACATGAGCAAAATGCAAAATTTCAAGCCCAACTAGTTTGGCCATACGGCCGTCACAGTCGAAGGTACGCCTAATTAAAAAAAAAAATTTCCCTGCACATTTCAAAATTTGTCTATAGTTGAAGAAAAAAAAATTGATTGAAAAACATTTTTTTACTATAGGCGATGTTAAAAAAAAATTGCAAGATTTAAAAAAAATATAGATATATAATAATGTTGCAGGGGGTAGCCTGCAAGTTGCAGGGTACTGGCGGCACCACCGGCACTGAGCTGTACAGCCCTGTCGGTCCCATCCCCATTGGCCTTGGGCCGTTCGAAGCCAACCCTTTATGGGCTTTATTTAAAACAAAAATTTTATATATTAAACCTTTTAAAAAGGTTTCGGTGGTGGGGGTTAAAAACATGTTTTATTAAAACTTTCTTAAAAGGAGGGTGTTATGACAGCCCGTGGGGCCCTTTTTAAAAAAAAGAAATTTTTTAAATGTTTTTTAGTTGGACCTTTTTTAAATATTAAAACCCCCTTTTTTTGGGTCCATGGAAATTAAACATATTGGAAAACTTTTTAATTCCACCAGTCGAAGACATGAAATTATGCCAACCCAGCACCATGTCAGTGCCACCTCATGCCCAGTCAGCAGTAATGATATCAGCAATGATGTCATGCCACATCATCATGGTACAGGGGCCCACTAGGGGTCCATTTTTAGCCCTAGGAGTGCCTTTTTCTTCCGAGGGGCATAACTTTCACATACGGTATCAGTTTTTTGACTTCTTATAGGTGTTGGAAAGCTCTCTCTGAGAACTACGTAGTGGTATAGGTTTCATGATTAGATTTTTCTACTTGTGTCAGAATTTGGTGTTTGAAGCTTGCATTGCTCGAGTATAGTTTTATGCTCATAACTTTCGCATAAGGAATCAGATTTTAGATTTTGAATAGGCATTGGAGAGCTCTTACAGTGTACTACAGTTTAGATCATGTAGATTTTAAGTTTGGTTTGTAGAGAGATTTTGGTACTTGTTTGATCACTTGTAGGAGCTTAAGATTCAGAGTGCATTTACGAGTGCATTTGGATGGATTTGTTGGCACAGACTTGTGGGAGTGTATGTTGCTATGAGACCATCAACATGGTATAGTAGGTTTTTAGATTTGGTGCTCCCTAATACAGGTTTACAAGTGTTTTCAGAGTTATGACTTTGATGGAGACATGTACAGGTTGTCCTCTAGTTTGAGGACATGGTTGATAGTTGTGTGAGACTTGAAGTCTTGTTTCAGTGGGAGTTGAGTACAGGTACAACGATGATGATGATTATGGTGTCATGGATATGTAGACACACTTTTACATTGGCACGACATGATCATGTATGCGATTGATAGGTATGGGCTATGATGTTCGATTCATGATTATAGGTGGTGTTGTGGTGTTATTTTTAGGGGATTGTTCTTATCTCCTAGATGCTTGATTAGTTCCTTGACTATGACATTCATTTATGGACTTGTTGGCAAATCGAATCTAGAGTTGATTTGGTGTTTGAGTCTTGGAGTCTACAGGTTTGTTGGAAACAAGGATGATAACTGAGAGGGGGGTGAATCAGTTATCTTAATTATTCAACTTTCTTTTCTTCTTAAACAATTAGTGTAGCATCAAAACATATAACCATACATTATCATGAGAGTAGAAAAGAAATCAACACACATAACACAAGGATTTTTACATGGAAAACCTAGTTAAGGGAAAAACCACGGGGTGACTAACCCAAGATTGTATTCTCTATTAAAAGAATAGAAAGAACAAAATGGCACTTGCCAATTAGGGCTCACTACTCGAGCACACTGCTCACAAGAGGCTCACTGCCTACAATAGTTTATAGAAAGAAACTAGGTACTTCAACTGATGAAAAGCATCCACATATGTTGAGGTTCAGTTTCGGTTAGGCTCAATATACTAATCTATTGCACTTCATTCTTCCTCTATTCTATTGCCGCTGTTCTATCACATTCCAGACCTATATAGCTACTTCCACACTACTCTCTACTTTTCTTCGCACTTCACAACACACCACACACACCTTCACCTCAAAATCTATCTGGTATATATATCCGCACCAAGGATTTCAACATCTTTCTAGTCGACATCCGAAACACTCAATATTTTCTCAAACTCTGGTCTGTCAGTTGAATCCTTGCTTACTAAGTGATGGGTATCAAAAAGATACTTATAGAAGTCATCAATCATGTCAGCCAACCATAAATGATCCCTCAAGAAACTTGATCACCATCAATTTCTTATCCAGATTAAGGTCTGATGCTCTATCGGTTAGTTCTTCCTTAGTCCACTCTACCAAACAGGAACCCAACACTTAGGTGCTCATATCTTTTCACTCTTTCATCACCAGAGGCTTAATCTCTGGAATGTATCAGTCATGATACTCCTCTTGACTTCCCCAAGTCCACACTTTGCTAAGATACTTCCTCTGAGAGATCTGGACTTGATTGTCAGACCTTGCTGCATGCTCTGTTCTTGCTTACTAGACCAAGACACTCTTCAATCTGACTTCCGGTATAGACATGCCATGTGCTGCGGATGTGTGGAATAGACTTTGTTGCCATCAATGACAATACTCATGAAGCCACATAGTGTCTTTTGCCAACAATCTCCCCCTTTGGCATTGATGGCAACACTTAGTGAAAAATAATTAAGTGTCACACTACACTCCCCCTTGGCTGATGCTCTATTCTAATGTACACTTTTCCGGAGCTCCCCCTTAGCTAGATTCCACATTTTTCACTACTCCTCACTCCCCCTTTGACATCAATGGAAAAGGGTAGAATCCACACACCAAAATTTTCAAAAAAATCAACCTATACTTAGCTGTATAAGTATATATACATGTTATACTTACATATATTAAAGTATATCTGTAAAGGTGGTCTTCAACTATACCACTTATGTTGTCCAACTCTTCTTCATCTTGTCTAAAATTGAAATGTGACCACTAAGAAAAAATGCAAAGGCTTCTGCCCTCTTTAAGTCTGCCGGATCACTGGTCCGGGTTGTGGTTTGGGCATTAGTTAGGATCTCATGCATTGCCTCTAACTTGGAGATAATTATCCCTCTTAGTTCACTTAGCCTGCTTATTCTATTCTTCTCCTTTTCAAGCCTCTTTATTTCATTTATAGTGGCAATAGTCTGACACTCTTGATTCATTATGGAAGAGGTGAGAGGATCAAAATTTTGAGATAAACTTGATAGTTTGCTCTCTTGTTCTTCCACCTTCTTAGCAATGTCTGCTGTCACGGTGGACAAAGATAGACAAAATTTGTATAAATCTCTTCCATCTTTAAGAGCATTTTCTAAGCTCTTTATCCCAATATCCAAATTTCTCCTATCATTTGTTATTAGTCCCTGCACTTCAGAGAATCTCTTTCCCAAAAATGCTTTGCAGACTTTCTCTTCTACTGACTTCTCCAAAGAATCAAAATGTGTGCTAATAGAATTAACAAGAGATTTCAAGTTACCGGATGAAGAGGCCGAAAGATCCTTCTGGAAGGATGGCATGATCTTCTCCAATGCACCAGATGCAATCTCTATTAGCTCACAGTCTTCCATGTGAGACTTTAGAAGTTTTTCTTTTACCTTTGCTTGGGCAAAGGATGCTATCTTCATTGTCTAAACTGGGGAGAGGGAATCAAGATTGAATGGTCCTTAAAATAGCTCAGGTTCATCTAATTCCATCATTTCTTTGGTTAAGATATCTTTAACTATTTTTGCAGTGTCTCTTGCCAGAGATAGAGTCTTCTTTCCTTCTACAGCTTCAGAACTATCACCTGAGGTCTTCTCTGTTTGGTCTTCTTTTCTTCCCTTTCCCTCTTTTTCTTGACTGATTTCATCTTCTTTTCTTTCTTCTCCTTCAATTATGGAGTCTGTTGGGGGATCTGGAAGAAAGATATTTACTTCTTCATGAACTTCCTCTTTTGGAACAGAGGAATCTAGGTCCTTAGTCTTTTCCTCACCTGTCTCCTTTGACTCTTCTATAATTTTCTCAGTAGAGTCTTCCTTTGATGCATTTAATCCTTCGACATCAAAAGGTTCATCACTTACGTCCTCTATAATAGGAATATTGAATCCATTGAATCTATAGTAGAGTCTCTTTTGCCACCTGATCAGTCTCTCCGAGCATAAGCTTGTTCATTCTGACTATGCTCTGGAACTCATCCTTGCAATCCTTGAAGATTATGTTCATTTGTTTAGGAGTGATGGAAGGATAGAGCTGAATAGCTATTTGTTCTCTGATCTCCATATCCTTTTCCTTGGCATTGTTTTTCCTCATCTCAAGTTCCTTTTCTAGACTTTTGGGGATTAGAGAGATTATTTCAATGAATGCTTTGTTATAGATGTTTAGATACCTGACTATGACATCTTACAAGATCTTTTGATTAGCTTCATTATATTCATCATAAAATTCAATCATTGGTTGCAGATTCTCATCCATAGTGACTGATTTGATGATATCATCAATAGAAAGAGTAGCCCTCTCAACAAATTCTTCTTCTGCTTCTTCTTCTTTGTTCTTGCTGGCAGATGAATCCATAGATGTTTTCTTTTTATTCATTTTGTTAACCTCCTCATCTGTCTCTGTCTCTTCATCATCCTTGTGGCTTGTGTATAACCTTGTGGTGTTAGTCTTTGTTCTCTTCTCTCCTTTTCTGGATGACTTTGCTTCCAGTTTTGAGGCTTTTGAGCTCTTAGAAGTGGCAGGTGTAGAGCTCTTTGAGGATCTAGTCTGGGAGGGGGCTTACACCGGAACACTTTCTTTTTTTGTTCTTTCTACCTTTTCTCTGTTGGCATCAACTGCCTCCTTTGATATGCCATATTTCTTGGCAACATCCTCTACTTCCTTCCTAACTTTTCTCTTTATTTCAGGTTGCCTTAGTTCAACATGAATTTTCACACTCAATTCTTGAAAGGTGCCAAACCTTTCTGCCTTTGGGTCTTTCAGCTGACTCAGCAAGTGTTGGATATGCAACTCTAGGATTTTCTCATCTACTTCCTACCCCATTGGCATAATCTAGACTATCCTTGGCTCCACTGCCTCCATTAGGCATTGATCAGTGTTTACCATAAAGCACACTGTATCCTTGTATTTATCAACCAAAGATTGGGGGATTCTTTCTCTAGCCTGCATCATACTTTGAAAGTTCTTGAAGTATCCCCAGAGTGCTATACTTTGAGCCTTGGCATCACCAAGCCCATACATGTAATCTCTGATTTGCATGGCAACTGGTCTGTCATTTTACCATACCCAACCACTGAATCTAGGGAGCTCATTCATGTAGTAAAAGAAGAGACATAATATCAGGCCACCATATTTGAATGAGTTCTTCTTGTCCTTCTTGATCTTTTGTATGTTTTCCAATAGTTGGCTCAGAAGAGGCCTGCAAGATCATAATCTGCATTCTCCCTTAGCATCTGATAAGCAATATAAATTGTAGTTCCGGATACAAAATTCTCCCTGTTGGAGTGATATATCTTATAGCCAATTATCATAGAGGCAAACTTGATATCCGGATCAGTGATATCTTCTATAGTTATTGCTCTCTTGTCCAATTTTGATCTGGTAGCCTCTTTTACAGTTTGGTTTTTGATCGATTTGAGAGCAGGCAACCCTATGGATGAGTGCAATCCGGTTACCGCCCTAGTGGCATCTTTTGTGATCTTAAATGGCTTCATCAACCATATGAAGTTGTCATGCACTCTACTCAGAACATACCGGACCCATTCATCTTCTGTAAAATAGGGGAAATGGATGCAATGTCCAAAATGCTTATCTTGGATGGCCTTGTACTAAGGTTTGAGTTCAAATGATTCATTTATTAATTGCTTGTGATAGATATCCATTAGATTGGATTCCCCAAATTCTTCAATATTTGCATGAATGTATGCTCTAACATCTTCTACATGCAAAACCCCATGTAGAATGCTAGAGAAGGTGCATAAAGGATCAACTTCTAGAGATTTGTAAGGGTGTTTCTTGAACTTAGGGTGTGGTCTATCTGTGATTTTGACAACATTCAGAGTAGCCATCTTTCAAAAGATTTAGAGAGAGATATTCAAGAGTGAAAATACCTTTTTACGCCTCTAGGGTTCACGATATGAGCCGGATAGGATTGCTGGATGAATCGACTTCTGTGGTTGATCTTCAAGAGGTTTGAGGCAATTTTGTTGTAGAGCTCCTTCTCTCTTCTTCTCGAATGCAAATGATGAACAAGAGAACCCTTATATTTCTGTGCAAACCCTAATTCCACATTGCAATAAATGCACAACTTAAGTCATTCTAGTTGCCTTGTTCTCCTTGTTCTGAGAAAGACCTTTCTGGATTACCGAGATGCACTTAGAATGGTTCTTGGTGATGAATGACAATCTATCTCCCTTTTTCAATCATTCTATTTATCCGTAGATCAAGATATTTGAATTTTAAATCATACCGGATCTAACTGTGGGGATCCTCCTTTTACTAGATGACTGTTAATCCGGATCAATCTTGGATGATTAACCTCTTCAAAACTTCTTTCAGATCTTCCATATTTTTACCACAGCTTATTTAGATATTTCTCTAAGAACCCTTTAATCTACAACTCTCCATGTACCAATTTCATGCACCAATTGACTGGCTCGGGGAATTTGTTTTCCTTTGTGACTCCCCCTGAGCCAGAGCTCAACTATTTAGATTCTGGAAGAAATATTAGCACTAGATTCTGGTGCGGATCCATCCCCAACATTTTCTGTACTTCTCTTCACCCAAATCTTGTTCATCTCCCTTTGAATTTCATCCGCATTTATTTTTCTTTTTCCTTTGTCTTGATTTTGATTATGATGCACTAGACTCTTTTTGTCCTGATTTTTACTTCTACAGAATTTGGCAATATGACCGGATCTATTACAATTGTAGTAAAAAATATTTCTTTGCATATTTGACTGATAACCTCTAGATCTGCATTGATTAGCCATATGTCCCATTCTATTGCATGCAAAGCACCTACCATTGAATGAATTGTTTATTTGCATATTTCTACATTCATGAGATTTGTGACCATACCTTTTACAGTTAAAACATTGTCCGGAGAAGGATGAATTAGTTTGATTCATTCTTCTTTTGCACTAATTTGCTTTATGACCAAAGTTATTGCAATTGTGGCAGTATCCATTGAAGGATGGATATCTTTGAGCATTTGGTTGTCTTACCAGAGGTCTTCTAGGCCTGTTCGTTGGATTTCCTAATCCAGAATTCTTTTGACTAAATCCAGAGCTTTCACCTTTCTCATACCCCAAGCGTTGCTTGTCATCTAACTGTTAGCTGTCGTTGCACCAAAATATCAACCTGTGAATGCCCGATACAACCACTTGACTTAACAAGCACGGGAGGTGGTTAAGCCCTTGTCGCAAACCACCATAGCGCAGCGCTAAACAAGGAGACCAAGGGTCACACCTTGCAAGAATCTCCCCCAATGCAAGTGTGGGGTTTGAACCCTTGACCTCGGCTCTGATACCAATTGTTAGCTATCGTTGCACCAAAAGATCAACCTGTTAATGCCTGATACAACCACTTGACTTAACAATCATGGGAGGTGGTTAATCCCTTGTCGCAAACCACCATAGCACAGTACTAAACAATGAGACCAAGGGTCACACCTTGCAACACTACCCTCTTTTGGCTTTCAAGAAGAACTTCAAGTTGAGAAGAGCTTATCTTGAATTTCTCTTTGTATTCATTTACTGTTTGAAGATCCCTTTTAAGAGTGTCTATCTGATTCTCAAGTTGTTCTTCATTATCTCTAGCTTCTTCCATATCAGATTCCAAATGCCTAATTATTCTATCCATTTTGTGGCAGTCTTCTAACTTCTCTTTGAAAGATTGTTTTAGATTATCTTCATTTTTTCTCTTCTCTTCAATTTCTTGGGTGAATTTCATGACCCTTGATTCCATTTCATGTCTTACCATAATGACCTCTTTTGATAACTTCTCACATAACTTGTTCTTCTCATTCAGATCTTCATTAATATCATTGGCTTCACTTTGACTTGCCAATTGTTGAAGTAGTTCCTTTCTCTTTTTCACAGAGATACTCAATTTCTCTTTTAGTTCATTTATGAAATCATCAGCTTGTTTGAGTCTTTCCCTCAAGTTGTTGACTTCAGAGTGAGATTTCTCAAGATCATCTAGGGTAGACTAAAGTTGTTCCCTCATACCATACATATCCATTGAGATTCCCAGATCTTCCTCAAGCTGTTAGGCTCTGTTAGGAAGAACTTAGCTTTGATACCAATTGTTGGAAACAAAGATGATAACTAAGCAGGGGGTTGAATCAATTATCTTAATTATTCAACTTTCTCTTCTTCTTAAATAATTAGTGTAGCATCAAAACATATAACCATGCATTATCATGAGAGCAGAAAAGAAATCAACACCACAAGGATTTTTACATGGAAAACCAGGTAAAGGGAAAAACCACGGGGTGACTAATCCAATATTGTATTCTCTGTTAAAAGAATAGAAAGAACAAAATGGCACTTGCTAATTAGGGCTCACTGCCCGAGCACACTGGTCATAAGAGGCTCACTACCTATAATAGTTTATAGAAAGAAACCAAGTACTTGAACTGATGAGAAGCATCCACATATGCTAAGGTTCAGTTCCAGTTAGGCTCAATATACTAATCTACAACACTTCATTCTTCCTCTATTCTAGTGCCGTTGTTTTGTCACATTCTGGACCTATATAGCTACTTCCACACTACTTCCACACTACTCTCTACTTTTCTTTGCACTTCACAACACACCACACACACCTTCACCTCAAAATCCATCTGGTATATATATCCGCACCAAGGATTTCAACATCTTTCTAGTCGGCATCCAGAATACTCAATATTTTCCCAAACTCTGGTCTGAATCCTTACTTACTAAGTGATGCATATCAAAAAGATACTTATAGAAGTCATCAATCATGTTGGCCAACCATGAATGATCCCTCAAGAAACTTGATCACTGTCAATTTCTTATCCGGATTAAGGTCTGATGTTCTGCCAGTCAGTTCTTCCTCAGTCTACTCTGCCAAACAGGAACACAACACTTAGGTACTCATATCTTTTCACTCTTTCATCACCGGAGCTTCAATCTCTAGAATGTATCAGTCATGATACTCCTCTTCACTTCCCCAAGTCTGCACTTTGCTAAGATACTTCCTCTGAGAGATCCGTACCTGATTGTCGGACCTTGCTACATGTTTTGTTCTTGCTTACTGGACCAAGACACTCTTCATTCTGACTTCTAGTATAGACATACCATGTGCTGTAGATGTGTGGAATGGACTTTGTTTCCATCAATGACAACACTCATGAAGCCACATAGTGTCTCTTGCCAACAAGGTTATCTTCTTTGATATCTCAATTTGTAGTTTACTAGTGTGATGATGTGTTTGCATGTTACATTTGTTTTGGATCTACAAGTTATGTATTTTTGTGGATTAGCTACCCCTTGGCTATAGTGGGATGACTCAGATTGATTTAGTGTTTATGCATATTTCCTTACTTGGCCTTGTCTGTGGTCATTTGTGCATTGGTATGTTATTTTGGGATAAGAGGATGGATAATTAGAGTGCTTGGATAGTCATTTGTTAGGGACTTGCAGCATGTTTATCATGATGTCATGGAGAGCTTGGATACATGGTTCTATGTTAGCTTTTGACAATGATGGTTTTATCTTCTTGTTTGGATATTTTGGTTCACTAGACCTTTTGGGAGCTGTTGATGTTACAGTGGGATTCCTTGATTGGTTTGGAGCTATGGATAATCTTCATTTAGGAGATGGTTATTTTGTTGTCATGGATAGCTCAGTATCACAATTTAGTGGGAGCTTTGGCAGCATGTTGGATTCATCATACGTGATGGGTGATATTCTGCAATGGATGTTGGTGTCATGGAGGAGCTCTTGCTTTTGAGAGTTCTTTGACATTTTTAGTTCAGTTGATAGGAGATGGTTATCTTCATATGATTGGAGATGTTGACATGTTCGTTTACCATGGAGGACTTCTTCAAGTTTTTGGTTGAGGTGTTATGTTTATGATTTGTCAGTTTGACATGTTTATCCTTGATTTAGAGATATTGATATTATGTCATGATTTACTCTTGATGCTAGCTTAGAATATTGGCATGATACAGGTTCTCTTGAGACAGGATGTATGCAACATTGTACAATTTGTTGCATGTGATCTTCTTACAAGGAAATGGTTAGATCATGATGTCATGATGGGCTTCTTGATTATGCAGATATGCAGTAGGAGCATTGACAATGGTCTTGTTTGTTCTCTTGGTATTGAGTACTTTGATCATTTGCTTGATTACTTCATGATGGTGCTATGTTGCATTTGGAGTTTGGCATGTATTGGTCAGTTACAGGTGCTCATGGATACTTAGAGACTTAGGTGAGGCTGGATTTCTCTTGTGATTAGAGACACTTATTGAGACAGTTACTCTTTGGAGGTTTCAGTAGATAGACCGAGGAGCCTTACACCTGGATATGGACATGAGTTCATTTTGGACCTAGAGGAGATTGTTCTTGGATAGAGTCATTGTGACTTGGTGTATCTTGGAGGAGCATTCTCATTCCCCACTCTTGGTATACTTAGCAATTTATCATCTATGAGGTATTGCCCATCCTCTTAGATGCATTTTACTTTATGTTTCATCTTCTCATAGATATGGATCTTGAGCTATAGTTATTGGTTCTGGAGGGTTCATTTGAGGGATGTTATCATGGCTATCTTCTTGTTCATATGGTTTGATTTATCATATTCATTATGAGGAGTTTAGGAGATGTGATTGGGCTTATTCCTAGTTACAGAATGCTTATAAGTTTGATCTACCTTGATTAGAGAGGCTTACATCCATGTTGGTTACATGTTATATATGTTCATTTAATCTTATGAGATTGAATAGTTGGATGTTGTTGAGGCTTTTCATTTGGGGTTGTAGAGGAGATCATACTTGACACAGCTTAGCACTTTGAGGTGTTTGTAGGACATTATGATTTATAGGTTTTCTCTCTTTGTCTTATGGCTACTTCCTGGAGGATAATGTTGATATGGTTGGACTTTGGGATAGTTATGGTGACATGTTGTGAGAGAGTATGTAGCGATTTATCATGCATGTGTGGATCATTATGATTGTTCTTGGTACTACATTGGCTTGTTGATTAGCCACACCTTGGTTTGAGTGTTGATTGATAGACTTGGTATGCCTTGGATCTATTTTCATATTTGACATTACCCATGTAGTGGGAGTTCCTGGATGTATGTGTTCTTCATTGACAGGTTTTATTCATGGAGCTTATTATTGCAGTATATGGGTTGGATATGTTGTTGGCATGAGTTTGTTGATGATGTTGATACCTATGAGGTATGGCTGGTTGAATGTATTAGCATATGCTGTGGGTGCTATTTCTAGTCATGTGAGTTTTTTACCTTTTGATAACAGCTTGGAGCCTTATGTTATCACTTAGATTTGATGCTTGTGTTCTTTGGATTGGTGCATCTACACCTTGGCATGTTCCTTTTCTTCCATAGGTGGTACATTAGAGGATGACAAGAGTTCTTTCTTGAGATGGTGGTTACTTTGCTTTATTGCAGGTATCTTGATGGAGTATGAGAGCATTTTGGAGATTCATGTGATTTCAGGTTTTACCTATGATGATGTATTTCATGTATTGACCCTTATACAATGTATACAACAAGTGGGAGAATGTTGGGATAGGTGTTGTACACCTTACATAATATTGTACTATTTTATTTGGTTACCACTTGTATAAGTTGTATTGTAACATTGGGTTAGTTATTTTATGTGTGTGGGACACATAGAGTAATTAACTATTATTTGTATTATTTGATTAATTGGGAAAAGTTAGTACCAATAGTCAAATGTGGGGTCAAGTGGGTTTATAAGTTAATGGTTTTGTGTTACCATGGTTTTTTGGGGCACATGGTTTTATCCAATACCACAAGTTGTATTTGTGTGAGCGTGGTCTATAAAAGCAAGCACATGGTTAGCAGTTTGGGTAATGTTGGTTGTTTCATTGTAGGTGGATTGGAGGTTTGTGAGAGGTTGTCATTGTATTGAGCTCTCTACTGTAAGTGCATATTGTGAAGCATGGTAGGTGATGTGTCGATTCATGCTTCTACACATGGAGGTTGCATTGGAGGTGCTTGATGGTTTAGGGGTATTCATGGAGGCTCGTGGATTGTATTGTAATTTCATATTGCTGAATAATATATTTGAGCATGGATGCTTTTGGAGGCTGGGTTTTTTCCAGGGTATATCTTGTGTTCCTTGTTGCTTGTTCATTTGATCTTTACATTATGGTTTGGTTCAGCATCTTATTTCTCCCATTGGGTTATGTGGAATTGGTTTAAATAGACCTACAAATTCCTAACATGCTCAACTATATTACGTAAACAAAGAGGTTACAATACAAATCAGAGCCAATTCTCTTGTAGGAGTCTTTGACACTCATATTTGGAGATGATCCAGTAGCATAACAGTACCTATAAAACCTATAGTACATCTTCTCCTGCAAGCACATGTTTATATAGCAAATACAAGGCAAAATTGCCTCTATCTTGGAATGGGTGTCCAACTTGGCCTCATGGCCCAAAACCCACGCCTATGGACACTTGGTCAACATTGTAAGATGCTTCTGACACTTGTCCATAGCTCCCATCCAAAAGAGGTCACCTATTTGCAAAATGGGCTATGATAGATGGTCTTACGACTTTTACGACCATCATAAAATCTGTCATAGCAGTTACAACTTACAGCTATAAGAGAATCTATCATACACAGGCTATAAATAGCATATTCTCTTACAACATGTCATAGTCCACCTTGGGGCACCCAAAGATGCCTTTTTCAAAGATGCCCTTCGACACATGTCTTCACTTGTCATAGAATCTCCTATTTCTGACTCTTACATGTCATAACTTCATCATAGGAATATGTCATGACCATTAAGGTCAATATTCCCTTACACAACATCCAAGATGCTGACACATGGAAAAATATTCCTACCACAAGGTGGGACGCCTATCTCCTCATGTGAGGATAAAATTACAAGTTGTCATCTTCCATGTAGGATGACACATCACCGTGCCACAGCCCACAAAATGACAGTATGGAATTTATAATTAATTTACATCATAGGCAATGAATAAATAAATACACTTAAAATAATGCAAGGATTTACCAAGGTTGAGATACCTTAATTCCCAACATTCTCCCACTTATTGAACACCTTGTAAGAGCCAATAGAATAACAGGATTTAACTGCTATAGGCTGAGAGGCCCATAGACACCGAACACCATCTGAACTTCTCTATGCCCATTGGCTTCATCAATGCATCTGCAACATTCTTCAAAGTATCTACCTTCTCCAAATTTAGCTTCCCATCCTCTACCATGTCTTGCAAGAAGTGAAACTATACATCAATATGCTTTGTTCTAGCATGGAACGTTGGATTCTTCGCAAGGCAAATTGCACTCTGACTATCACAACTGATCGTAATTTGACCTGCATCAACACCAATATCTGAACACAATCTCTTAAGCCAAATGGATTCCTTACAAGCATGAGTTGCAGCCATATACTCTCAGCTTCTATAGTGGACAAAGCAACCATAGGTTGTCACTTACTCATCCAACTAATTGCACCACCAAACATTGTGAACACATATGCACTGGTGGATCTCTTGTTGTCAATGTCACCTACTCAATTAGAATCCACAAATCCACGAATACAAACTGAATGCGGAGGTCCTATAGCATTACCGTGATAACATATGGAATACTCAGAAGTACCCCACAAATATCAGAACACTCTCTTAATTGCATACCAATGTACCCATCCAAGATTAGCCATAAACCAACTAAGGACTCCCACTACTTGGGCAATGTCTGGTCTTGTGTAGACCATGGCATACATCAAACTGCCAACAACACTAGCATACGGTACTCTGCTCATGTTCTCCACCTCACTAGGAGATTTTGGACAATCATTAATAGATAACTTTGTTCCCAATGAAACATGAACACTTACTAGTCTACAATCTACCATGCTAAACCTATCCAACACGGTCTTGACATACTTAGTCTAGCTTAACCAAAGTTTTCTGTTAGCTCTGTCTCTTTTAATTTCCATTCCAAGAATGTACCTAGCTGCCCCTAAATCTTTCATTTCAAACTGTGTTGCCAACTAAGACTTAAAATCAGAAATCATATTCTTACCTTTCCCAATGAGCAACATATCATCAACATATAATGCAACAATGAGAATATGATCACCATCATACTTATAATACACATAGTGATCTGATATCAATCTCAGATAACCAATTAACAACACAAAGGCATCAAACTTCAACTACCACATTCTAGGAGACTACTTCAAACTATAAAAAGACTTCTTAAGCTTGCAAACACAATTTTATTTACCTATCTCTATGTAATTCTCTAGCTGTGACATGTAGATTTCTTCCTCCAAATCACCATGAAGGAAACCTGTCTTCACATCCATCTGTTCTACCACTAAATCATAAGTAGCTACAAATGATAACAGAAATCTAATGGAAGTCATATTTGCAACGGGAGAGAAAATTTCACCATAATCAATTCCCTCCACTTGTGAGTACCCCTTCGCAACCAATCTAGCCTTATACATTTCAACACTGCCATCTGCACTGAATTTCTTCTTGAACACCCATTTGCAACCAACAAGTTCCCATCCATCAGGCAAAGGCACCAAGTCCCATGTTTTGTTCTTTTCCAAAGAAGTCATCTCATCCTCCATGGCCTCCTTCTAGGAACCCGCATCTTTCATGACCATATCCTTTTTCACAGTTCTAGGCTCATCAATGTTAGAAAGTAAAGAAAAAGCACAACTAGAATCAAGTAATGAATAACCAAACCTGTCAGGTTGCTTTCTTGTTCTTGTAGACCTCCTCAATGGCTAAAGGTGAGGTTCTTCTTCTTCTTCTTCACTTCCAAAGCTGCTGGAGTTCTCCTCATCATCAGGCCTCACAGGGTCTGTCGGTTTAGTCTTCTCAGGGGTAGAAGGAAACTGAACTACATCTTCTTTCTTTTTTGACTGTTCTGGCTGTAGAACAACAGAAGAAGGTGTTAGCTCTCTGAAGATAACAGTTCTACTATACAACACTTTCTCACTCATGGGATCCCAAAGCTTGTATCCTTTCACACTAACACCATAGCCAATGAAAATACATTTAACAGCCTTGTTCTCCAACTTAGACCATTTCTCCCTAGGCACATGTGCATATGCCTCACAACCAAAAACATGACGATGCCTTACTGAAGGCTTCTTACTAGACCACACCTCTATTGGTGTTGTTCCAACAAGAGCTGATGTAGGAGATCTATTTACTAGATAGCAAGCAGTGGTAATAGCTTCAGGCCAAAACTTTTGTTCGAGGCTTTCTCCACTAAGCATACTCCTAGCCTTCTCCATCAGTGTCCTATTCATCCTCTCTGTAACTCCATTTTGCTACAGGGTATATGGACTTGTCTTATGCCTTTAAATCCCTTGCTCTTTGCAGAACTTATCAAACTTTGCTAAACAAAACTCACCACCGTTGTCAGTTCTCAAACACTTAATCTTTTTACAAGTCTAATTTTCAGCAAAGGCTTTAAACTCCTTAAACTAACTAAAGACTTTAGTCTTGCTTCTGATAAAATAAACCCATGTCCTTCTACTGTAATCATCTATGAAAGATACAAAATAGATAGATTTTGAAATCAAAGGAACATTCGTAGGACCAAACACATCAGAATGAATTAGATCCAATACACCAGAAGACTTGTGAGAACTAGAGTAAAACTGAACATGGTTTTTCTTTCCATAAATGCAATGTTCACAAAAGGTGAACTCGAGATTACAATCATTTAACCCCTCAACAAGATTTTTATTTTTTAGGGTACACAAACCCTTCTCACCAATATGGCCATATCTCAAATGCCATAGCATAGTTTTTTCAGTAGGAATCTTAGCTTCCAAAGCATGTGCACTACCATCGGAACTGGTTACAATAGATTTCTTTACTGCATATTCAGATGGTGGGGATGAAGCAATAGCAGTTCATTTCCTTGATTCAGAAGAACTATTGCACTATGAAGTGCATGCCTCGAGCTAAAACAGAGTACCCCTCCGAGTACCCTTTGCAAGCACCATAGATCCTCTTGTCATCTTGCATCCATCCTTTGAAAAGACAACCTAGACACCTGCATCATTCAACATACTTATAGAAAGCAAGTTCCGTGAAAGGCCTGGAATGTGCATAACTCTAGTGATCCCCTTTATTCGTCCATCAGGGAATCGGATTGAGACTCTTCCATGACCAACAATCTTTAGATGAGAGTCCTCTCCAAGGTACACCCTTCCACCATTGAACTCTTCATACTTCGTGAACTAGTCTCGATGCGAGGTCATGTGGAATGATGCACCAAAATCAATCAACCACACATCATTAGATGCATGGGTGGCCAGGGCTGCGATGAAGGCATCACCATCATCTTGTGACTTGTCAAAATCTAAATCAGGATGTTTCTTCTTCTTTTTCTTCTCCTCTTTGCATTCCTTTCAGAAATGCCTGGTTTTACCATAGTTCCAACAAAGAACCTTTGATTTTCCAAGAGATTTAGATCTCCCACAGGATTTGGATCTGCCCTTATCACTTTTCTTGTCCTTCTTCTTCCCTTTCTTTTTGGGTCTTCCACAAACCACAAGAGCCTCTTTGCCTGCCTCATAAGACTTTCTCTGCATCTCTTCAGATTACAACAAAGATACCACTTCCTCCATTGTGAATGTGGATGTGGTGCTTCCAATAGCCATCACAAGATGATCTCACGAATCTAGCAAAGAATAAAGTAGGGTCATACACCGATCCTCCTCCTCCATCTTCACACCCATGGATGTCAACTGTACAATGATCATGTTAAAAGCATTCATATGCTCCACAACAGATCCTTCATCTTCCATATTTAGAGAAAACAACTTCTTTTTTAGAAAGAACTTGTTCACCAAGGACTTGGCCTGATAAACATCTCCCATCTTCTTCCAAAGAGTTTTCACAGTCTTCTCCTCATGGATGTTCAACAAAATAGAGTTAGCTAAATAGAGTCTAATGAGACCCTTAGCCTTATGATCTTTGATGTCCCAATCATGTTGTGACATTGCCGCAGTTTTAGTGCCATCAACGGTTTCCCATAGATCATGATCAACAAGTAGGTCCTCCATCTTGAGTTTCCACAACTAGAAATTAGTGCCATTGAATTTCTCAACCTATAACCTTCTGGATGTGGTTGCCATCTCCTTGCTACAATAAGATACATAATACTCTGTACAAGACTCCCACTCAACCTAAGATTAGCTCAAAAAACCCCTACCCAACAATTAGAACCAAAAACTAGCTAGGCTCTGATACCAACCGAAAGGAAGCTAGGTGTGCAGAAATCACTTCCTACACTAATCTAATGAGGGGAGGAGAGTGCAAATTCAAATTTATCCTAACTTTTATAGCAACATTAATCATTAACATGACATATTGCATCAAACACATAAACAACAAGATGAGACAGAAGAAGAGAGACACAAGATATACATGGGGAAAACCCTTACAGGTGAAAAACCCCACTCCAAAATACTGCTCAACTATATTACGTAAACAAAGAGGTTACAGTACAAATCAAAGCCAATGCTCTTGCAGGAGTCTTTGACACTCGTATCTAGAGATGATCCAGCAGCATAATAGTACCTGTAAAACTTGTAGTACATCTTCTCCTCCAAGCACATGTTTATATAGCAAATATAAGGCAAAATTACCTCTATCTTGGAATGGGTGTCCAACTTGGCCTCATGGCCCAAAACCCATGCCTATGGACACTTGGTCAACATTGTAAGATGCTTTTGACACTTTCCATAGCCCCCATCCTAAAGAGGTCACCTATTTCCAAAATGGGCTATGATAGATGCTCTTACAACTCTTACGACAGTCATAGAATCTATCATAGCAGTTACAACTTACAACTGTAAGAGAATCTGTCATACACAGGCTATAAATAGCATATTCTCTTACAACATGTCATAGTCCACCTTGGGGTGCCCAAAGGTGCCTTTTTCAAAGATGCTCTTTGACACATGTCTTCACCTGTCATAGAATCTCCTATTTTCAACTCTTACATGTCATAACTTTGTCATAGGAATCTATCATGACTGTTACGGTCAATATTCCCTTACACAACATCCAAGATGCTAACACATGGAAAAGTATTCCTACCACAAAGTGGGATGCCTATCTCCTCATCTGAGGACAAAATTACAAGTTGTCATCTTCCATGTAGGATGACAAATCACTGTGCCACATCCCACAAAATGATAATATGGAATTTACAATTAATTTACATCATAGGCAACGAAAAAATAAATACAATCAAAATAATGCAAGGAATTATGAAGGTTGAGACGCCTTAATTCCCAAAAGGTAGAGGGTAGGTCAATTAGCTGGTTGAAAATATATTAACACGTGGTATAAAATGGGCTCCCACAAGGGTTGAGCCCAACGTGCTGCCCCCAAATACTCAGAGGGGATGAATTGCAAATATATCATATTGCTCATTCAAATCAATTAAACTGAAGAAGTACAACTTCAATCTAATACTTGCAGTTCAAGTCATAATGAAATGTAAGTATTAAAGTGAACTGAATTCTCACATAGTAGTATCCAATGCATAAAAACATCTATCATTATTACTTCAGCAGTTATTGGAAAAATGAGAGATACAGGTGTACAACAAAGACAACTATAGCAAGATAATTCATCAGACATTTTCCATGTGTCATTGAGTTGCAAGTTGATTGCAGAAAGGACATCACAAGTTTCTATCTAGATAGCCAATGAAGAGATGCCATACCATATGTAGTGAATGAAAACAAACAGTGGACTGAATCGATGCCAAGTATATATGCTACAAATTGAATAGCCATATCAAGTATATGCATATCAAAAGTAAACATAGATACAAGTCATTGCAGATTTCCTTTCACATAATTGGGCTGCTTCAGAGAGATATGAAGTATAAAATTGTTGCTCAAATGCAACACAATAGTCACTACACTAGAATAGTAGGGGCATTCCAGCCATAAAGAGTAATATCATTTGGTGTATTTTCACAATGTTTGAAGTCATTTTTAGTCTGATGTTGCTTATGAAGCCAAGGCATAGTGATGGTTACCCTCACAGCACCATCTCCAAGAGGGTTTTATGTCATTAAGAAGCTATGAAACTTGTTTGTTGAGCTAAAAAGCAAATAAGCAAATTGTACTTAGAGATATACATGATACATAGAGAGTTCATGTTTCAGCCAGTGCTATAGAAGACCTACAACCATTCAAATGGTATACATATAAACAACATGTAGGTGGTCACTACAAGATGTAGTTGAAACAACAGAAGCATATCATAAGCTTTTTTTCTCATATTGTTAGTTTTCATTAAAAGTATTCCTTGTAAAAAATTAGAAGGATAAATGAAGTGTTATGGAATAGTTTTCATCCTTAGTCATGTAGCAATCATCATATTGCTGCAAGGTAGAAGTTTCAACATCAAAAGCCACTACCCTATATGATATCTAGAAAGGTTTCATCTTTAAAATGGAGGAAAGAGAGATGCAAGTTGTCAAAGTATGCCAACTGTTTATATTTTCAAGTAATAACACAAGCTACATATGATGGTCATAGCTTCTTATCAGCAAAAGGGTATATGCAGACCCAGAACATCATACCCACAGCCTAGCATGGAGATATGTCAACACAAATGAAACGGTAAAAATATTGGAACCTAGATCTATCTGTCAACTTTTTATCAGCAATGAAACATTTTTTTTACACACTCAGAAGAGAGGTATCAAGCATGGCTGCAGCCTCTGAACAAAGAGAAGATATATAATAAAGATAATGGGTTTTCAAGCTCAAGAGAATTCTGTTAAAGTTAAAGATTGGAGAGCTTCGACATTCTCAGAACACTAAAAATAATGAAACCCCATTTTGTGACAAGAACCAGATAGCAAATAATGCCTCGAAGTCACGACCTAAGTAGGTTTTCTCACAGAAGAAGTAAGCCCATTCACTGTGTTAAATAAAGGTATCAAATGCAAAGTTATAGAGGGGTTTCAAGTTGGTGGAGGTTTGAAGGACGCTTAGGAGTGATCAAGTATGCAAAATATGGTTGCCGCCATGATAAAAAAGTGTAGATTTCATGATTGAAACTAGAGAAGGCATTGTGTTTTGTAGTTCCTGAGTTATGTTCAACAGAATAAGAAATGATGCAAAGATAATGTTCGAAATCTTACCTTTTCTTCCTTCTGAGTGAAGAAGTACATGTCGATTGGTTGTGGATTTGTTGTCCTCATGACATCTCAAACTAGTGCATACTAGAACCTTTCCATGGTGCCCTCAACCAAGCCACACATCGAACAAGGAGGCAGAAAATAAAATAGTGAATCAAACATAATTGTAGCTTGAGAAACTGAGGATTTATCTCCATAATAACACAAGGTGAAGCACAAAATGAATCAAGGGAGTCTTACTCATCCTTTTCGTATGGAAACTTTCAAAGAGAGTCATCAAATCTTTCAGAAATAGTGAGGAATCATGCAGAAGAGCCAAGGACTCAAATCTCCAAACCCTACCATCGATGGTAGCTACAAGAAGAGAGTCTCAAGCTCTAAAGTTGTAAAAATGCAAATGGCTTGAAAAGTTAGGGCACGATTATTTTGTTCTAGGGTTTCCTTTTGCCCTAATCCAATATGGGTAATTTTTATCACATTTCAAATTAGTTTCAATGTGCCAAACTAATGCCCTCATGGTGTTATTGACCCCATTGTTATACCTAGTCTCATGACTTAGGTTTTGAATGCCTTAGGCCCCTTTTGAATGTTCTATGCCTATGATTTATGCCTAAAAGACTTTTGAAGGTGAAGTGAAACATAATTTTAATGATGCCTTTGAGATGTAGGTCATATAGAGTCAGGCCTCATTGGCTTTTACTTTTGCAAACACCATATTATGCCCTTAATATTTTTATGATTTTTTATAGAAAAATCAAGTATTGTAATTGCAATATACTTGGCAAAATAATGAAAATATAAGCCTTGTATTATTGTTTGCAAAATAGAATCAAATCAGGAATAAAACTACAAATCCATTGTAAAGCTTTGTTTTAAAGCAATATTTTATAAATTGCTTTAAAATAAAAGCTATTTTAAGCAGTTAAAACAAGAGGATCTTCTTTCTATTTTTTGGGGCGAAGTTGACTAGGTATGGATAAAAATAGGATATCTTGGAGTAGATATGAATGAGATAAGGCATGTTTTATTGATGCTTTTTGGTGGGACCCCTTTGGTGATGATTTTGAAGCTTTATTCTTCAGTTTGGAGACAGATTGGGGGCATTTTTGAAGGCTTTTTAGTGGAGCTCGGGAATGAATGAAGATACTAATTTTAGGAGCTTTTTCTAGCTATTGGAGAGAGATCTTTTGGGACAACATATATGTGGAGATAATTAGTTTTTCTAGGGAGTTGATACTATTTTCTTCTCTCTTGATCATAGGTAGATAGTTGTATACAGGCAGTTGACTCATTTTGTTTTGCATTGTACTCATTTGAGTTCAATTTAATAGATTTTCTTATCCCATCAATTTGTTTTCTTTTTACAGTTTGATTTGATATCTCATTGTGGCAGTTTCGTGTCCTTTGTTGTGTCTCTTACTATAAGATTTTCTTTTGGTCCTAGTTGTAATATATGTTCAACTTAAACCTTTTTACAAATTATTTTAGGATCAAATCTCAGAGGTGGGGTTGTGAAAGTTTAAGTGTAAAGGGTTGTTTGTGAGTGAAGATATTCATTTAGATTAAATCTTAGAGTTAGTTTTACATTTCAATTATTCCTTTCTCATCCCTTTTCTTAGACAAGTCATTAGATTAGAAAATCTTAAGGAGAACCAGCTCACTCTAGAAATTCACTCTTGCTATAGGAAATCCACGTCTTGAGAGTGTTTCCATGTGTCAATAGATGGCTAAGTCTTCTATAAGCTTAGCCTAGGTGCATATCTGATTGATAACATATTCAATTAGCAAGCAAATACCTAGTTGGTTAGAAAAGAGGAGAGAATTTAGAGAGTACTATGCAGACAAGTTGTCGTATGAGCAAGTAAAAAATGAACAAATTACAAAATTGGACTTGTGTTCCATTTTTATAGACCCATGAACAAATCAACCTCTACCCATTACATGCAAGAGGTTCCCTATCCATTGGTACAACAACCAAGTGATAAGGGACAATTTTAGGCAGAGGTGGTGGATGGTTTTTTACCATCCTCCATGCAACAATAATGGGGTCCCACAATACTTTTTGAGGAAACTCTACTGTGAGTTTGTAAAAAACAAAGTACCAAACTATTTTGATATGCGGGGACTTCGAGGGTAGAGGTGGGGGGTCAGCACAGGATAGACCAGGGGCATGTGTTGACCCACAATGACTAGCAAGATGAGCACTCACTAGACTAGCCCATGAGCATGAGTCTATCTCTTCCATTGTGAAGGAGAGTGTTGAGGTCGAGACACTAAATAGTCCATTAGTGCCTTGACCCAGAGCATCATAAAGCATGCCAGTTCTACAACACAACGTGGACTGGTGGAGAGTTTGAGGAGTAGGGTTCCACCCCATACTTGTCAGGCTTGCGAGTCAACCTATGGTTATGACCCCATGGATAGTCAGGATGCAGGTGAACAGGCAACATCTACAGCTGAGCAGATGGTGATGACAAATGCCCTCCTAAGTGAGACTTTAGGCCTTGATACTCAGGTAAATGTTAGCAAGTTCATTGAATTTAATTTATTAAATTTCATTTTTGAAATGCAAGATTAACTAATTTAGTTTGATGATTTTAGTGAAATTTTAGGGTCATAGTGTTGATGCATTTTTTAGTGGTTCTCCACCTGTATATTACACTATGACATCTACTACTGGGATATGTAACTAGTAAACAATTATAAATATTACATGTGTTCAAATAGAATTGTTATATGAATGGTATTCTAATATTTGATTTTGTATGTTGAATAGGTTAATATTGGAGATTTCACGACAACACCTACCAGTGGTGGTGGACTTCAAAGCTTCACTGAGGTAATAAGATAAACAGTTTAACAAATGAATTGTACAAGTACTAGATTTTTGTATTTTATATTGATATCATTGATTACATTTCATTGCACATCTTTCAAACTCAAAGCATTACTAGACATTGCATAACTAATAACTAGATGTTGATAGATGACAAAATTTCAATTACAATATAGTTATTTGAAAAAGTACCTCAAACAAATGTGGTCTCATGGAATGCCATGAAAAGAAGATGCATAGACAAGTACATCACCATGAGACCACATTTCTTTGAGGCATCTTTTCAAACAACTCACTGCCTTGTCTATGCTACCACATTTTCCATACATGTCTACCAAAGCTTGTTGATCCCCTCCACACTATTCTTTGACAAATTCTCTCTAATAAACTCATCCAATTACCACCAATTAGACCCCAAGACATGATAGCAGAGAGGGGTACAAGCCTATGACATCTTATATAGCATATGCTTGACTCCAACATCATCTAGGTTTTAGGTATTAATTATGGGGGAAACAAGTCACCCCTAACCAAAATCTTCAAATCTACACTAACTCATTCCCCTACAAACTATGTCAATCCTATTGGCTCAATTTTTTCCATCCCTACTTCTGATCCTAGATCTAACCCACCTAAGTCTAATGAGGAACCTTCATTTAATACAACTATATTCTTTTAGATGAAAGAGAGCACAAAATCCTCCAAGAACTCACATAAACATGTACCAAAAGAGCACAACAATGGAGAGTTGAGGAAGCATAAGAAAGAGCTATAGTATATCACCAAGAGAGCCAAATCTTCACAAGAGTTCACAACTAGTTGAAGAGCCAAGAAAGTTCACCATATAATGCATGAGAATGAAAAGCGAAATTCCAAAATCCACCACATGAGATTGAAAACCTAGAGATATAGTCAAAACAGAGACATTCTGAACTGCAAAGAGGTGTTACTGGAATCTTGAATCATGATCCTAATATATTCTTACAATGGACCATGACCATTTCTATTCCTACAACCTGATAATATTTCATTAGTTTGATATGTTTCATTTGTTTGACCATGACCATTTCCATTCATTTCCACATAGTCAGTGGTTTTATCACTTTTAGTAATAGGTGGAATCTCTCATCCTACTATTTTAAAAAAAATTTAAAAATAATTTAGCATCACTATTCTAGTTTTTGTAATTGAATAATGTTGTTTTATTTTTAGATGATGCAGGTTGCAAAGACACCTCTCGAAGTTCATAGGGCAATGGAGCATGGTGTGTCCTTTGTGATTCATAGCTCCATGCCTTTGATGGGGGTATGAGGCAGATTAGTAAATTTCAAATTACATTCATTGTTATAGTTGTTTATTTTTGAAAAATCAAATAATTATTGATTTGAAGTTTTATTTCTATCTAGATGGTTTCTATAGGACATGACATTGCCACAACCTAATCGCAGTACTGAGGCAAATGAGGAGACAAATTTTATGGTAGCGATAAGCAATTATTTTGTTAAATGTTTCATTTTTTATAATGTAATTTATATATATTAATGTCTATACTTTTTATTGTAATAGCTACAGATCCATGAAGAACTAAATAGGAGGAGAAGCCCTCAGGTTCATAGTAGACCACCCTCATACATGTCTCCATCCACTCAAAGATCAAAGGCTGCCCATGATATATTCTCTTTATCGAACAGAGGGGAATGACATATATTATTGTAACCTAGAGATGGACATATATTTTTTATTGCATATAGTTGACATTGTATACCTATATGGCATTCTTGTAAGCCTATATGGCTATTTTGTATATATGTTATAATTATATCGATAGATACTGATGTATACCTATATGGATATTTGGTTAATACAAATCAATTTTGTTGATCATTATGTAATATGGATAGGTGCAATGTAGATCATTTTCATATGCCTCTAGGTTTCAAAGTTTAATTGTCAAAGAATCCATCCCAATTTATGATAAGAGAATTTGAGTTTTAGGTTGAAAGTTTTAGTCTCTCAAAACTAGCCATGCCTGAGAAAATAGAAAAAGGAAGATTGGTTAAATGGATAAATTGAAAGAAAGTTTTTTTGTTCACATCATGATCTATGTATGCTATTGTACAAGATTGCATGTTAGCCTCAGTCACTCACATAGCAATGTACAACCTCCTGCATAAGTCCTTGCATCATGTACCACGTAAACAATGCCACTTGATCCAACACAAAGTTGATGGTTCCTTGCACTATGCATAATTTGATTCCCAAAAAAGATAACTTTGATCATAGTCAGCAACCAAGAGTGACATGTGGGAACTCAACCATCACAATAGTTTGAGTATAGACAACTTTAAGATTTGGTTTGACTCTTAGTTGTTCATTGTGTTAAAAGGTGTCTTGTGATGGAATAAAGTTGTGCCAAGTGATTGCTTGTATGAACTAAAATGGTGTGTGATGTTTAGAAGTGTTACACAAGGTTATGTGTTGAGTTCTCTATTGTGTGCCTTGTGTATAATAGCCTATGTAGGTGTAGGTGTGATGCAAAACTTAGACAAATTTATTTATAAAACTATGTGCATGATCCTTAGAATTATGTGAATGGTACCTAATATAAAGGGTTGGGAAAGATTTGTAAGGTGTCTTTTGAGTTGCGTAACATGATTCCTAGCATTGTGTGAATTATGCATGGTGCAAGAAGCTACATGTAATTACACAGCATGGTTCCTAGTGTTACACAAGTTTCCCATGGAGTCTTACGTAATTTGAGTATACAACATAACATTGGGGCTATAGGCTTCCATAAGTCATCAGCAATCCATTTGAGAATGTGGTTAATAATATAAATGTATACTTTGCATCTCACCATGTTAATATGTATCATGTCATCACATTTACCAATTTGACTCTTATTCCATAAAGCAATTCTCTACCCAAAAACATGTTAAGCTTGAAAGCCTTGTTACGACATTGTATTGATCTCGTAGAAGGTTGTATACCACTACCCCAACTCTTTGCAAGATTGCTATGAAATATGATAAGAAAGATAGGTGCAGTGTAGATCATTACATAATGGTAGTGTAGATCATTACATAATGATAGAGCCATGATATGTAGAGGCTTTCAAATATCACAGAAGTCTAAGTTCAAGCCTAATAACATAGTGACCTAAAGGTAGAAGAAGATGAGGGTTGAATAGCATGGATATGACAACATGAAGATGATATTAAGGTTTAGGAGAGTAGCCTAAAAAAGGTCTATTTCAAGTCTAATAGGGGTCTAAGTTGAAATGATGGAACAATGCATTGAAGGACTAAAACAAACCCTACATAGATAGTACTAGAGAACAAAGTCAAGGTGAACCAAGATAAAATAATAAACAGTTCATACATGATAGTGTTGACTGCTAGAACAAGTATGTTAACATCCATAAGATGCATGTTGCCATGTGAAGACTATATCAGCTAAAACAAAGGCAATGTGTGAGGATATCACTAGTGTTGGGCTTTTTCCAACTGATAGTTCCTAAGTTTCCCTACAAGGTAGCCATCACTTATCAATGGGATCCTCAGGTTAGGGGCCAACAATATAGGAGATAGACTCTAAATGTCTCCTCTCCTTCTTCAAGCTCTACAAAACCTAGGGGGTATTCCCTATTCAATACCAATGGGATAAATTTTTGAACTTATAGAAGGTATTGACATAAAGAAGATAAAACCTCTCTTATGTTGACCAAAACTGTTAGATAAATACAAAGGGACTAGCTTTGGACCTCACTTTAGTTGTGATATAGAGGATTTGAAACCTAGATCCTACTCTTACTATCCTATAGTTTGAAGTTTATGTTATGATTTTGTTTTATGTTTGGTTGGAAGATTAGGGTTTTAACTCATAAACTCAATACAAACTCTGACCGTTGCTTATCCTAGGGCATGGAGTCAAATAGACATACATGTGTGAATGATTCTCATAGACTAAACCAATATTCAAGTTTCAAGGGGTTTGACTAGCATTTGTCTTACAAACACCACCCAAGATAGAGTATCTTGTCAACTCTGCTTACATATATCCTTATTGCAATGTGTTCTTCCTCATATTTAACCTAGAACATTTAGTCTATTCCTTGAATAGAAGTAGAAGATTAAATATGCAATACAGTAAACCTATATTCTAGAACCTCAGATAACCCTTAGTTATTAGATTAAGAAGAAAAAGCACACACAAGGTCGTGGAGATAATTAACAACACACATGCATATAGGATTTCTCATTTACATCAAAATGAAACTAAACAAATTTTATGTAGAAATACATTCAACACATAATTCATAAACTTACAGGACAAGAAATGAAGCAACCTAGCAGAACTTGTATTTTATTTACTCCTCAAAATTCCAAAATCATTCAACAACACAAGAATGAGTAACACAGTTCTTTTATAGGCCAAGAACATGTACTCATCATTAATTACATTGTCATTTTAGAGAATACTTGATACAATGCACTACCCATTTTGGCATTGAGAACATTTACTACAATGGAGAGAAGAAGAGAAAAGGTAGATAGACTTGGAATATGTGCAGCCGCTTGAAAGAGATCTGCCTCATTAACATAGGGTAGATGGTGGTTGGCCTTTCCTTTGAATTTGTAGGCCCATACTTTTTTGTCCACTCACTACATGTCTTTTCAAATGGCCACTGGAACAAGATTATCTCTGCAATCTGGCCATTGTGGCTGATGTACCAAGCATCCAACAAAATATTTACTTCCTTGCAAAATATTTCAAAATTTATTTCAACTATGTGTAACTTATCAAGTGTTAGGCTTAACATCTTCATAGGTGGGTTGGCTTCAGTACAACAAGTAAGAATTAACTTGTTGGCATTATCTTCAATTTATGCCCTCCACTTATCTAAGTCTTTCACTTGTCCACCACCTTCCAAAATACTTGGCAGCCACCTTGTGTCCATCTTTTCTATGGCCTGCTTCTTCTCTACCAAAACTTTATCCAATATCAATTGAAAACTAGCAACTTCCTCAAAATGTTGCAACATATCCATTACTGACTTTAACTCAGGGGTGCCTATGTATCAAATCTTGAACATCTAAGGAGATCCTTGACCTCTCTAGTTCTTGGTAACCATCTTGTTTTCACAACTGAAAGCCTTTCTTTATCTGAATCATGCTTTTCATAGGTGGTCCTCAATTGTGAATAAGATCTCTAGGTCTCATCTAACCTTGCCAAGACTTTAGCCACCCTGTGATTTATCAAATTGGTGACTATATCCTTCACTGTATTCTTTTTCTCACCCTCCAATTTCTTCATCTCCTCCTTCAACTCCCTGATTTCAATCAATAGAGGCTCTGTATCAACTAGGAAGTATTCAACTATTGGGATCACTAGTGGGGGAGTGGAAGTACTAGCCCCTAATGGTAGCTTCTCCTTGCATCTATTCAGCTTTGCAACTACCTAGGCATATTGTAGCAATAGCTCATTGTGATCTTTTTGCAACTTGTTTGTTACTGCTTCTCAAAATTGTATAGTCTGGACATTCAAACTTGCAGCTTGAGGGGCAGGGGTGTTAGATACCCTCTTAATTATCACATCTCCTACTAATTACCCCAATTCAACCCTAGGTTTGTTATTATTTGGGGCTAGAGCCCATATATCCAATGTTTCAAACCTAGGATTGAAGGCTGCACTAGAGAGAGCCTTATCTATTTTTTCACTTGTCACATCAGAATCATCTCTGGTAATTGTGTCAAATACAATTGCATCTAATAGGGTCCAATGATGGAGTAAGATATTACTCTTTGCAACCAATGCCCTCCCATCCTCTGGAGTCATTTTGCTTATGGATTGATTGACCTCTTTCAACACCCTTTGGGTGATGGCCTCATAGTCAGTGGGATTTGCTCCACTCTTAGCATCTTCAATCCTCTTTTGAAACTCCTCACTTCTCACTTTTAGTACATAACTCTTGAATTCAAGAGTGTTTACAAATTAATCATCCTCTAAAAATTTATTACAAGCCATTATTCTAACATCTTCAATGTCTACATTCTGGCTTCTCATTGTCCTTACTGCCCTATTTTTAGGGGATGAATATGACCTTATTCTATCAGGTGAATTCACCTGATGGGCAGCTTCCTGCATATGTTCTTTGGCCTCCCCCTCTAAATTTACTTCTTTAATTTCTTCTAGATTTTCCAAATCAATAATTTTTTCTTTCTTGGCAGGGGAGGGATCAATTGATTCCCTCTTAGTAACATATCCACTGCTTGAGCTACCAGGTTGATATGATGGTCTCTCTTCTCTGATAGGGGCAGTAGCAATTAATTGCTCTGCATTATCCAACATTTTCTAAATTCTTTGTATAGGGTCTTGTACTTCTATAAAGGCACCATGATATGCAACATTTACACTTTTCCTCATTCTTTCACCTACCATTATTGTGCCACTTGATTCTCAAAGTGTGGACATCATTCATTGTGAAGCAATTTCTGATAGGATCCTCAAGTAGGCCAACCTGATGAGTATACATTGGCCTTTGTTTGTTGACCCTCACCCTGTTAATGAAGCCCTTAGGGTCAAAAATCCTTGGATGCTCAAAATACATCCCAAAACACTGCATCACTAAACTAATCTGATCAAACCCACTCTTGTCAGCTATCAGGAAATCACTAAATCTCAGGAAAGCAGGAAAAAATCAGCCATTCTTATGTCTCCTCATATGCTCCTTATCTAAATCATTCAATTGCCTAATGATATCTAAGAATGTAACTCTCTTAGGCACATATTTAGGTAACATATGGGGTGGGGTCTCACATCCATAGACCCTGATGCAAGTAGTGTGCTCATGAAAAAATCTAATATATCTGGGTGAAGCCTTTCTGCCTCTAGCTCCAGGAAACCAAGAATCCTCCTCACAAAATATTCGTCAAAAATTATATAATCAGCAGTAGTATAGTGCATATCTAGCATGCAAGTCCACACCTATATTGGTAGCATATTTCCTTGGGCATCTATCATTTTGACATGCAAATTCTAGTGCCACATTCCAAATAGAGAAAATAGAAGCATGTGGCATAGCATGGAATACCATGTGAATTCAACATGGGCATCCATAGTTGATAGCTTGCTTTTGATTTCTGACATCTCCTTGTGCATTTTATCTGCAATGTAGGTGGCATAATCATACAACTCTTTTGTCTCTTGGCTTTGAATGTCTACTTCCATCATCATTAGAGCAATGGGCATTTTATCTGAGGCATCCCTGCCTAGCACTTGACACAAACTATGATAAGTTCTTACAAAATAATCCATGAACAAGATGCAATGAGAGGGCTCCTATTCACTGGATGAAATCTTCACCAGTTTTCCATCAACACCCCTTGGCCCTTGCTTGGCCAAGTTGAATTCCCTATAGGCACATTTAACAACTTGATATTTCTTCTTCAAAGCACTCAGGTTAATTGGCTTACTAGCTGTAGGGTTTAAGTTAAACACAGTGGCAATGTACCCTTTGGTGAATTTGATTAGTTTTGCATCATTCCCTACTATGATTATTCTTGTGCTAGGATCACATCTTAGTGCTATTTCCCTAACCAGGTTGGGATTAGGGAATACATTGGAGCAAATGAGCTTGGCCAAATCAAATTGCCAAGTATGGCAGACGTGGGCCTTATAATTCATTCTTCTGTGCCAATGCTCAAATAGGACCCAACCAGGAACAGGTAGTATAGCATCTCTACAGTTGTAACAAAAATTAAGGAACTTGTCATCGGGCCCTCCTAGACCATGCAAATTCTAGGCTCTCCTAGCTGAACTTGGAAGCTAGATCATAAGATCCTCATCTAAGCTGCACTTAGAGGTAGAGGGCTAACTAGTTTAACTCATTTTTTAGACTGATCTTAGCAAGCTAGGGCTTCTTTTACAGGTAGTTATCTACCTCCTTAATCAAGTAATCTACTTAAAATATGTCAGGCATGAGGAGACGGAATCAACTTACTGTTTAATGCCTGCAGGAGTCTAGATTCTGTTCTTTGCTTTCTTGAGATCTCTTTGCATGTCTAAAATCTATATGTGCTTGAAGAAATGATATGAAAAGCCCTAACTTTCATCCTTTTAAGCTCCGTAGCATAGCCCCTGATGCATTAATGGAGGTAGCCTTGGCTTTAACCTTTCATTCATGTCATAGGACGCCCTCAACGTTCATCACAGAAGTTTAAAACTACACCGTTGATTTCAATTCCTTACTACAAGATCCACGACCATCATTTACCCGCGAGATATGAAAATCTCTGTCATCATGGTTGAAAAGTCCTCGACCAATCAGGATGAGCCACATCAGATGTACATCCATTACTGACTGCATCACCCTTTTTCTAGCCTAGAAATGTGGCATATCTTAGTGGCGTCGTAGCCCATAGTGGGCCACCACTTTACCTACCCTACGTGGGTGTGATAAAGCCTCCACGCGTCCTTCTCTCATTTGCTTTGAACTCCTTTGTAAAATAGGGCCACGTGTAGCCATCTCGTGACTACGTGGTGAAGATTCCTTCTCAGCAAGATACCCCTATGAGGAAGCACAATTGTTGGATTAAAACTTTCCCTCAGACCACTTTTATACTGACATTTGGTAACATACAGTTGACTAGTGTAGGATTCCTAATGTAATGGGATGTAAGCATAGATCCTTTGATAGGTGTCACCATGTCGCAGCCATGTAGTGGGGTGGTGACGTCATTGATGATGTGTTGTGATGCTATGATTTTCATTCTATTAAGCCTTTTAACTATGGGAAGACTTAGGACATGATTTTAATTTTTTTACGGGCCATAGGAGGTAAGACCTAGAACATGGGGTCGGTCATCTAACGGGCGTAAAGACTCAAAGTCATAAATTAATGGACCAAAGACCTACTAGAAGTGATCAACAAGGAATTAGAAATAAAGCGCATGAACCTAGGGACTCAGGATTAATGGACCTTCTTAAAAGGCAAAGACTTATAACTTTACGAAGCTAAAACCCTAAACCCTAAAGAGTACCACTAGCCAGTACAATGTAGCTTGAACTATTTTGACATGTTTGGGTGTGAAACATGACCATACCTAGCCTAAACATACCCATCCGAATGCATTGGAACAATCAGTTTGGCCGCACGAGGAGAAGAATGAAAGTTACACACCTTTGCAACTTTACACTACATGCATCCGACCATTTTGGAGCAACAGAAAAACTTTCACCATGGGCAAATGCCTTAGAAATATAAAAAACTGAGAGAGGTTATTATAGAGGGACCCTACGTAATCTCGTAGCCTTAGAATGTTTCTAAGTGACACAATTTTTGAGTAACAACTCATCAAAGATTGCTACCTTTTTGCACTTTGGTCTCTTAAGGGATATTGCCGGTACAATGTAGCTTGGATTGTTTCAGCATGTTTGGGTGCCAAAAAAGACCATGCCTAGCCTAAATATACCCATCTGAATGCATTGGAATAGTTGGTTTGGCCACATGAGGAGCAGAACGAAAGTTACACCCCTTTGTAACTTTACACTGCATCCATCTGACCATTTTTGGGGCAGCAGAAAAAATTTCACCATGGGCAAATGCCTCAGAGATATAAAAACTGAGAGAGTTTATTGTAGAGGGACCCTACATGATCCCGTAGCCTCAGACGGAATGTTTCTAAGTGACATGGTTTCCAAGTAACAACTCATCAAAGATTGCTACCTTTTTGTACTTTGGTCTCTTAAGGGATATTGCCAGCACAATGTAGCTTGGACTATTTTGGCATGTTTGGGTGTGAAAAAAGACCATGCCTAGCCTAAATATACCCATCCAGATGTGGTAGAACTATCAGTTTGGCTACACAAGGAGCAGAACGAAAGTTACACTGCTTTGCAACTTTACACTGTATGCATCTGACCATTTTTGGACCATTAGAAAAACTTTAACCACGAGTAAATGCTTCAGAGATATAAAAAATTGAGAGAAGTTATTGTATAGGGACCCTATGTGATCATGTATCCTTAGAAAGAATGTTTTTAAGTGTCATAGCTTCCAAATAATAGCTCGTCAAAGATTGCTGCCTTTTTATACTTTAGACTCTTCAGGGATATCATCAGTACAATGTAGCTCGAACTATTTCGGCATGTTTGGGTGCAAAACATGACCATTCTTAGCCTAAATGTACCCATCTAGATGTGTTGGAACTATCAGTTTGGTCACATCATAAGCAAGACGAAAGTTACACCCCTTTGCAACTTTACACTACCTCATTTTGACAATTTTTTGGGTAGTACAAAAACCTTTCACCACAGGCAAACACCTCAGAGATATCAAAAACTAAGAGAGGTTATTGTAGAGAGATTCTACATGGTTGCATTTCCTCAGACAGAATGTTTCTAAGTGTCATGGTTTCTGAGTAACAACTCGTCAAGGATTGCTACCTTTTTGCACTTTGGACTCTTTAGGGATATCGCCCGTACAATGTAGTTTGAACTATTTCGGCATGTTTGTGTGCAAAAAATGACCATCCCTAGTCTAAACATACCCATCCGTACACGTTGGAACTATCATTTTGGTTGCATCAGGAGTAGGATGAAAGTTACACCCCTTTGCAACTTTAAACTACCTCCTTCTGACGATTTTTGGGGTAGTAGAAAAACTTTCACCATAGGAAAACACCTTAGAGATATCAGAAACTAAAAGATCTTATTGTATATGGATTCTACATGATCACTTTACCTCAGCTGGAATGTTTCTAAGTATCATGTTTTCTGAGTAATAGCTCATCAAAGATTGTTGCCTTTTTACACTTTGGACTCTTTAGGGATATCATCAGTATATTGTAGCTCAAACTATTTTGGCATGTTTGGGTGCAAAACATGACCATGCCTAGCCTAAACCTACCCATCCAGACATATTGAAACTATCATGTGTTTGTATTAGGAGCAGGACGAAAGTTACACCCCTTTGCAACTTTACACTACCTCCTTCTGACGATTTTTGGGGCAACAGAAAACCTTTCACCACGAGCAAATGCCTCAGAGATATCAAAAAATGAGAGAGGTTATTGTAGAGGGGTTCTAAATGATCATGTTTCTTTAGATGGAATGTTTCTAAGTGTCATGATTTTTGAGTAACAACTTTTCAAAGATTGCTGCCTTTTTGCACTTTGGACTCTTTAGGGATATCACTGGTACAATGTAGCTTGAACTGTTTTGGCATGTTTGGGTGCAAAATAGGACCATGCCTAGCTTAAACATACCCAACCAAATGTGTTGGAACCATCGATTTAGTCGCATTAGGAGCAGGACGAAAGTTACACCCCTTTGTAACTTTACACTGCCTCCTTCTGATGATTTTTAGGGCAATAAAAAATCTTTCACTATGGGAAAATGCTCAAGAGAGGTTATTGTAGAGGTTATTTTAGAGCAAAGTAAAGACTAGGGATTTTAAGAGGTTAAGGACTAGATAACCCTAAACATAATACAACCTAAGTGTTGAAGACCACATGAAGAACACAAAAGGTTATATGAGACAGATTAAACAGAGAGTATAACACAAATAAAACTTACCAAACTAGGTCTTTAAAGACAATACACTTAGGGTTTAAAACATAACTAATAACTTAAACTTAAAAACCTTAACTAGTTTTGAATGTTTAAACCTCTACAACTATGATATGAACACTGCCACTGTGACATCGTTTAGACTTCCAAAACTTCCAACAACAACCACAACTCATCAATCAACATCAACATTACCTTAACACCATATTTTGTGATCAACATCAACATCATGAGGACACTGAAAAAATCTTTGACACATGAAGACACTAAGAACATTGAAGACAGGAAGCACAAAGAAGCATGAAGACATGAACAAACTCTTGTCATGAGGAAGAACCACAACCCAATCCAACTCCTAAAAGCATGACATGTTATGATGAAGAACCACAACCAAATCCAATGATCCAATGGCATGAACCAATGACATAAGCAACTATGTCTTGCTACTATAACATGATAAACATGAATGTTATGAACTAACATCTAAACCCTGTGACATGAATCTTGATATGACATGAGTGAACAGGATTAAGACCAATAAGGATCAACTTCATCCATCACTTAGATCTAACCCCATGAAGAATAACATGATGATGATGCAAACATCAAATGTATACCATAGAAAACAAATCAAACCAATCATGAAGCCTTCACTACTCAAGTTCATACCACTGCTTGAGTGATATTTTTACTATTCAAGTTCATACCTTGTCTTGAAGCACTACAACTATGTGCATCACATCACATACTCTATGAAGAAACAAGTGTCTTTATATCACAAAACCCAACAACATATCCTAAAAGCATAATGGTATCATCAAACAATAGACAACCAATATACCTGTACAATTATGCATTCCTTACTCAATTACTAACATCTAAGAACTTTGATATAAATGACAAACATATTCATCACAATATTCACTGTATATGTGTAAAAATGCAATAACAAATAAAAAAAGTCAAACCTATGTAAACTTACAAATTAATGTGCATACTTACAAATCAATGTAACATGACTTTACAAAATTAATGTGAATACTTACAAATTAATCCAACGAACATTGTTCAAAGGTCTACCTCGAAATTGTATCAAATGAACATTGAATGCCATGAAAAGGTTCGAGTAATGAAGAATCTTTCAATGCATGTCAAAGTCCTCAAACAACCAAATATTAACACTCTTATGTGGGTACCTTCTAAGCCATGTTCCAGTAACAACCACTGAGCCTATAGGATATTCGATGTTTTCTCCATCTGTAACTGGGGCCTCCAATTTCTTCTTGGCTTCAACACAATTACACAAGTAATAATATGTTTCTTCTTTGTTATCTTCATCTACAATAACTGCATAAACATGCCCTACAATTATATGTGAAACAAATTAGATGAAATTAGTCAGCATTACAAAAACACTACAATGTAAGATAACATTAGGAATTTCAAAAACTATACAAGTAGATATATTACCTAGTTGAACTAGATCTGATATGTAGTCAAAGTCAATAATGATTCCATCTCTATTAGTTCCAGTACCGTCGGGGGTCGATACGTATCAAGTGGGCTATGATAACTTAACCGCCATTCATCAACCCACTCCTTTGACTCACACTCATTCCAGGCCTGAATTGTACATGAAGAACAAAAACATGCCATCTTCTGCATATGGATACTCCATGAACCAGCAATTGAGCTTCTGAAATAGTGTAGCTCACTTGATCCTATCAGTGTACAACAGTCCTCATATGGTGCAATGTTAGTATAATCTATCAAACCAAAAATCTACAAACTGAAGACGTACCTTCATTACCTGAACGAACCCATTGAAGCATTACACCACTCAACAATTGATTTTGCATCTGTCAATTTTGCATTGTCTTTATACTTTAACTCTTCTCGTGCTATGGCTCTTTTTATACATGCTCCTGCACCATCATGCTCCCCCTTTCCATGCCCAACCTCACAAAAGTTCCACATATGTTGAATGCCTATAATATTATGCCTCTTGCTCAGCCAATAGAAATTTTGCTCGAGCTCTTGAATTGTGATGCACAGTTATCTGACCATATGATATGCTGACTGAATGATATGCCCCTTCTAGCCAAATTATTGTAGAACACCTGAAAGCAACCTTGCACGAACTCCATAGAATATGTACGATCATCACAAATATGAAAATGATACTCTTTTATTATTTTTCTGTCATCATCTGTACTATCATTTGCATGAATGAATGTGATGTGCACAAATATAGAAACTTGTGTGGAGTTGTAATATTGTGATTGCACCTCACACTGTGGATATAGACCGTAGTTCTTTGCAAATTTGACAAATGAAACAATGCTACCAACTAGAAATGTGTCCTTGCATGACTTGAATTGCAAGTCCAACCATTGACCTCTATGGGTGTGCCTTGCATACTCATACACTATATTGTCACAAAATATAGACATAAACTGATACACTAGAATCTTTTGAATAACCAATTCACACATCTTTTCTTCTTTACCATATTTTGTATTGTATGCCACTATTTTATACTTGTCAAACTCTACTAGTTTGTTTCCAACCGTATGTGTTCTTTCCATATGTTCACATATTGGCATACATTACAAGCCACCACAATGCTGACATGTGCCATCAAAGCATAATTTCATGTAGAATATTTGACCTTCCTCTCTTTCACATAAAATTCTTGATATGAAGTCTCTTGAAGATGTTGGTGGGGCATGTATGCCACAATCCTACAAAACATTGTTAGTATGCAAATTTAAAGATATAGACCGATAAACATCAAAATGGTTGGAAAATTCAATATATAATCTACAACAAGTAGTGCATGTGTGGTCTTGACATAGAAAGGTTTTAGCATTTCAAAATATCTTTGACAAATTTTAATTTGAGGATACATCTCTAGAAATTTACCAAAAAACTGTGTTTGAGTCATATCCAGAAAATACTTTGGATGTGGTCCACTATTCCAACTACTGATTCTCTAGTCTTAGCACATCCCTTTGATTCAGAGATACCCTTGTGTAATTCTTCCAAAAGTCTTCAATTAGTGATCACAATGTTTCAACAATTATTTTAATACTTTTCGTGGTAGTCTCCCCAAGAATGCCCATAATTCATTGGCATTGGTGTCCTCAATTCTTTGGCACCTTCCAAAGGCTCTTGATAAAGTTTTCCTATTAATTTTCAATGCTTGACTCATCTTTCTAATGAGACAAGCTTTCCTCATTTGACTACTTACTATAGTCGATGTAATGAGACACCATGTTGCATTACTATCTTTTGTTCGTGAGGTGTTACCCACACTCTCATATGTACTCATTAGATTCTTGACAATAGATTTTTCACTTGAAGCCTCTAATGTTCTCAACCCAAGAATCTCCATGATAGACCTATACTTTATACTTTGCATCATTTCAACAATTAGTTGACATCTTGCAGTCTCATTTAACTTTTCAAAGAACAATCTCCAAATCTAATTCAAGCATATCTTCTACAAGTGCATTTTGGAATCTTACCTTCCAATGGCTGCAAAATATTCTTATCAATATCAATCAAATACTTTGGTTCTCTATGCAAAATTCTAGGTGGTGTTAAGATAGACAAATTCATCTCAACATTAGGAATTTCATCAATATTTAAATGAGATGGGCTAGATGGCATACCTTCAATCCAAAATGGAATAGATGACATACCTTGAGGTTGAGGTGGGAAAAATGGCGTACCTCCTTCCTCACATGTGAGTGATGATGTACTCTCAACTTGACATGTGGTAGATAGTGTCCCTACGTGTTGACTTGCGGTAGAGGATGTGTCTCCAACTATGGTATTCAAATCTCTCATAGCATGAAGTTTTTGCATTCGTTGCCTTTGTGTCGCCAATACCATATCTCTTTTTGATGGTTGCGGTTCCTATTCAATTGGAATGTCTTCATTTATCATGTCCAATTTCCTCTTCTCATGAAGTTCCCTCATAGCCACTGCTTTCTTTACATTCTTAGCTTCTATCTCTTCCTGTGTTGGTTTAATTCTTGATCATTTCCTCGGCATGATGGACAATTTATATGTAGCATGATAAAGAGACAAATATTAGTTCCCAAGAAATGAATCCATACAAATAACTATTATATATGTCATTCAACCCTTCATACAAAATGTACATACAATCATCATGTAGAAGAGTAAATGTCACTCAACCAAAATAGGTACAAAGCATACAAAGCATTATTACACAATGTTATTGCAGCCATACAAAGCATTATGGTACAAAGTTCACTTTAGTCCTATGAGGATAAGGACAAAAGAGAGTCACCTATTAAGGCTACAAGTGAAGAGTACATGGGACTTCATGTTGACTACAAGGTTGAAGATGTGGGGAAGGCCTTGGTGCTAGTGGCATTAAACTACCTACACTTACTTGTAGATAGAGAGCATCTCCTCACACATGAAGATTCAGCTTGCATCCATGGGACAGAATTTAGGACACATGATACACTTGATTTTCACTTGGAGACATCTCATGGGCTAGCACTTCTTGATAACCATCTAGTCATGAAAGGAGAGATGATTGAGATCATGGGAGACATCACACTAGGGCATGAGGTAAGGACTGATTTTTTGATGTGTGACAACAGTCCCTTATCTTCACATTATCATGTTATGACAACCAAGAGGATCAACCTTAAGGGTTATGATTTTCATGGAGACACTCATGTTGAACTTTGTACTTTGCTGTCACTAAACTATCTTGAGACCCTATATCAATTCCATGGCAGTCTGACCAATTTTTAGTATTTAACTTGGCACATTGTCATAGATGTGGGAATGGAAACATTTGGTATACAAGGTTTGTATGAACTATCAACATAAAGAATAATGTAGCATAGCATGGATCATGATTGGATTAAGCCTATTGGGATTTACTTGTATGATCTTGGCACCTATTCATTTGTATTTTAACTTGTTATGACAAGATAATAGTATTTCATTATGCTTAAGGGATTGTATATTTATATGTTGTAAGGATTTATTCTTGTATACTTTGACATCACGATATGTTAAGGTTTGCTTAATTCATTATTGCACATAATTATTAAACAGCCCAAGTGTAGAAAATATACATGGCACCATGTGAGATTGTAGGCTGACCTTATGGATTCTTGACTAATAAAATCTAGAGATTTAACTTAAGGCTATCTATGTAGGTTTAAAGGAAACACACATGATGTAATTTTGCATGAGGTCCTTTAGATTGAATCTCATTAGATAGATATTAATGAGTTTTTATTATAAGGTTCATTATGCAAAGGGACTTAACAATGATATCATGATTGTGTCTATTTTAATTAATGTTGACCTTTGAGATATCTTTTATTATGCATACCATGAACTGATTTAAAATATAGTCTATTATAAGGACATTTGTGTGTGATGACTAAGCTCTTTGGGTATTAAGAACTATGATGTACTATAAATGTAAAATGTAAGACATGTATCCAAAATGTGGAAGCACGGACAAGGCAAATGAACTATAAAATAAAAAAAGTGAGACCAATATAAACACAAAATATGTAAACCATGCAAGTGATATAAACATGTATTATAAAGCATGATAAAGTAATTCAAATAGAAGTACAGAAAATGTAAAGAACATGCATGTCAAGACTTGACATACCTAAAAAATAGAGATTCAAATGGAGAGAGTCCCCAATTATGTAGTGTTTTTTTCTTCTTGCATAGAACTCAGTACTCAACAATTTGAGTTTTTCACCCCTTGCTTCCTTTTCAACGTTAAATTGAATAACACTAAAATAGAATTAGTAACAACAATACTATTAACTAATCTATAATGTTAAATTCCTACAATTCAATCACAATTAACATTGCAATAGTATAAAAATTAAAACTTGAATTGGTATATATGTCAAGTTTGATGTGAAAACTATGTTATTTCCTCCTTCAGTTGGCAAAGTAGAAAAAGGTGGTGGAAAGTTCATGCAAATGTGGTAGAATGTGAAAAATGTGCATGTGAACTTCCCAGTAGCATGAAAACACTTTTTTTTGTCAGAACACATGCATAAACAAAACAAAATGGAGTATGTGGGCTTGGATCATGGGGGTCCAAACATTTTTACCATTTGTATAGCAATCCAAAATGTGCTCGCATTATAATGCGAGCATGTTTTGGCCTGCTATAGAAAAATCTATATTATTCATTTCTCCATGTATTTCTTCTATCTCTCACCTCTCTATCTCTCACCTATCTCTCCCCCTCACCTCTCTACCTCACCCCTCTTTATGTCTCTTAGTCACTCCTTGTCTACCTCTCCATCTGTCCTTATCCATCTAGGTCTCTCACTTAACCCTAAACCCTAAAGCCTCAACCCTCAACCCTTAAACCTTAAATCCTAAACCATATCCCTAAACCCTCAAAACTTTACCTTAAACCCTATCCCCTCAAACCTAAACCCTAATCCCTCAACCCTAAACCCTACACCCTATCACTAAACCCTCTACCCTCGACACTCTACCTTAACCCTAATACCTTGACCCTCAACCCTAATCCCTCAACCCTAAACATTATCCCTAAAGCCTCAACCCTAAACCCTAATCCCTCAAGGTCCTAAACCCTAATCCCTTATCCCTAAAATATAAACCATATCCCTAAACCCTCAACCCTCAACCCTCAACCTTAAACCTTAATCCCTCAACCCTAAACCCTAAACCCTAATCCCTCAACCCTAAACCCTAATCCCTTATACCTAAACCCTAAACCCTATACCTAAAGCCTCAACTCTCAACACTATACCTTAAACCATAATCCCTCAACCCTCAACCCTAATCCCTCAACCCTCAACCCTCAACCCTAATCCCTTATCCCTAAACCCTAAACTCTATCCCTATTCCTAAACCCTCAACCCTTGATGCTATATAGGTTAAACCCTAATCCCTTATCCCTAAACCCTAAACCCTATCCCTCAACCCTTAACCCTTAAACCTTAAACCCTAAAACCTATCCCTAAACTCTCAACCCTTGACACTATATCTTAAACCCTAATCCCTCAAGGTCCTAAACCTTAATCCCTAAACTCTAAACCCTATCACTAAACCCTCAACCCTCAACCCTCAACTTTAAACTTTAATCCCTCAACCCTAAACCTTAATCCATCAAACCTAAACCCTAAACCCTAATCCCTTATTCCTAAACCCTAAACCCCAATCCCTCAACCCTAAACCCTCAACCCTAATCCCTTATCCCTAAACCCTAAACGCTATCCCTATTCCTAAACCATCAATCCTCAACACTATACAGGTTAAACCCTAATCCCTTATCCCTAAACCCTAAACCCTATCCCTCAACCCTCAACCCTTAAACCTTAGACCCTAAAACCTATCCCTAAACCCTCAACCCTTGACACTATATCTTAAACCCTAATCCCTTAACCCTCACCCTAAATCATCAACCCTCAATCCTTAAACCTTTAACCCTAAACCCTATCCCTAATCCCTCTACCCTCAACACTCTACCTTAACCCTAATCCATCGACCCTCAACCCTAATCCCTCAACCCTAAATGCTATCCCTAAAGCCTCAACCCTCAACCCTAATCCCTTATCCCTAAACTCTAAACACTATCCCTAAACCCTCAACTCTCAACCTTAAACCTTAATCCCTCAACCCTCAACCCTAATCCCTAAACCCTAAATCCTAATCCCTCAACCCTAAACCCTAAATGCTATCCTTATTCTTAAATCCTTGACCCTCGACACTATACCTTAAACCCTAATCCCTTATCCCTAAACACTCAACCCTCAACCCTAATCCCTCAACCCTAAACCCTATCCCTAATCCCTCTACCCTTAACACTCTACATTAACCCTAATCACTCGACCCTCAACCCTAATCCCTCAACCCTAAATGTTATCCCTAAAGCCTCAACCATATACCCTAATCCCTCAAGGTCCTAAACCCTAATCCCTAATCCCTAAACTCTAAACCCTATTGCTAAACCCTCAACCCTCAACCCTCAACCTTAAACCTTAATCCCTCAACCCTAAACTATAATCCCTCAAACCTAAACCCTAAACCCTATCGCTATTCCTAAACACTCAATCATGGACACTATACCTTAAAACCTAATCCATTATCCCTAAACCCTCAACCCTAAACCCTAATCCCTCGACCCTCGACCCTAAAAACTCTACGGGCTTAGGTCCTTATACACCCTAAACCCAAAACCCTTACATACATACATACATACATACATACATACACACATACATATAGGCATACATACATATAAGCAAACATACATACATACAACCATACATACATCCATACAAGCATAAATATATACATACAAGCATACATACATACATACATACATACAAGTATACATACATACATATAGGAATACATACATACATACATACATACATACATACAAGAATACATACATATATACAAGGATACATACATACAAGCAAACATACATACATACAACCATACATACATCCATACAAGCATAAATATATACATACAAGCATACATACATACATACATACAACAATACATACATATATACAAGGATACATACATACATACTTAATAACCTTGAACATAAAACATTCCAAGGGAGACATAACATGAGTGTGTTATAACGCGCTCGTGTTATGTCAAACTGAGAAACATTAGGCAAACTTTTGCGAAAAGGGAAAAAATTCAAAACAAAACATAACATGAGCGCATTATAACGCACTCGTGTTATATTTTGCTTTGGGAATCCCAAGCCTTAGACTTGGGATTTGCTTTGGATTTCCAACCCAAAGGCTTGGAGTGCCTTCCCAACGTCCAAAGATGTGTTTTTGCATATTCTACAAGATTTCACATAATTTCATTCATGTTAACCCTCAAATTTGCACATGTTTCAAGGTCAAACAAATCAAACACCTAGTTAATGTTAGGCTTTCTCTTAGCTATTCAATGATGTAATTTTTTTCACATTTTGACAATGTTAAGAGTTTCATCTTTAATTTCTTTTGTTTGTGTGTCTATTTTTAGGCAAAAACCAGTGTTTGGTCTTTTTTTCATTGTAAATTAATCGTTCATTGAAATTTCAAAAAAATTACATTTTTAGAAACTAGACTCCATTCTACATATATTTTAAAAAATTAATTTTTAATTAGTTTTCAAAATTTATAGTGGTAGCACAACCAAAATTCTATTTTTCAAGATGTGTCCACTTTGAAAATAAGTAAAAAATCAAATATTCATTAAAAAATTATCAGAAAAATTGGGCATAAACTACATATTGTTAGCTAATTTCTCACTGAAGCGATTTTAAAAATACCAAAAAAAAGTTAACCTTTTGAGGGAGCCACAAAACATGCTATGTTATGTTTTTTTGACATAAACAACACCAATTTCTGTGGCTCCCTCTTTTGAACCCCTTAACCTATACCATTTTTAAAAAAAATAGTAGTTTAGAAAGTAGACTCAGAGCACTACGAACATTGTTTTTGTTGCATCTTAAAATTTTGAGTGTAACTATGCTCAATTGCTCATCGAAGGCCAGTATTTCCTGATTTTAGAAGAAAAAAAAAAGTGGTCACTTAAGACCCCTTTTTGGCCCCCCATCTTCCTGCACTTACCCCATGCACCAAAAATAATTTGACAACTCAACATAGCCATGGGAGATGACAAGGTATGTGATGATTTCTATGTTATGGTTTTAGAAGAGACTAATATGGTTTTGGGTGTATAATGGTCACACTCCCTTGGATAGTTTTATAGAACTATCAATCCATGAATATTAACTTTAAATATTGAGGAAAAGATGTGATGCTTAGAGGAATTTTTTATGGATCATTGTGAGTGGTTACAACTAAAAGAATGGAGGACTTTCTACACGAAATAAATTGCTTAGGTAACAAGTTTATTGGTGATGCCTAAAAATTCATCCTTGGATAAAGAAGGTGCCTACCATATTGATATTCAAAATATTTTGGATAAGCATAGTGTGGTGCTTAGTGATTTACCTCTAGGACTACCACATGATAGAGGATTCTAGCTTATCATTAAGTTGGAACTAGGATCTAATCCTATCATGACCACTCCTTACCACCACCCAAGAATATATAAAGAAGAGATATAAAAGACCATAAAAGAGCTCTTGGAGATGGGTCAAATCACGCCCAGTTCTAGCTCATTTTCTTCATATTTGGTTTTTATGAAGAAAAAGGATGGCACCATATAGAAGTGTATTGAATATGGAGCTTTGAACAAGAATACCATAAAAATAGGTATCCATTACCATGATCAATGAGATAATTAATGAGTTGCATGGAGCTATGTATTTTTCAAAGATTGGTTTGAGATAAGGATGGAATCAAATCCATGTAAGGGTTAAGGACATGCATAAAATAACATTTAGGTGTCACTTTGGGCAATTTGAATTCTTAGTCATGCATTTTGGCTTGATAAATGCACTAGCTTCTTTCTAGTCACACATGAGTGAGGTATCTAGCAATCAATTCAGAAAAATTATTTTTGTTTACTTTGATGAAATTTTAATTTACTACAAGACTTGGGAAGATAATTTGAAACATCCAAATACAATCCATGGAATATTAGAGAGGATATTGGTTGTTATGAAAAGTACGGAAGTGAAATTGAGGTGTGTGGTCATGTTGTGTAGTGGAAATGAAGTGAAGTGATATGCTAAAAATGGAGTTGTATAAAGCACCCTATTGAAGAGAGGACTATGAAATAAATTCCTACAAATGAGGTTTCTACTCCCTACAAGTTGATGTCCTCTCTCCCCCTTACTAGAGGAATTCAGAAGGAATTCTTCATAGTGTAATTTTGCATGTGTTGTGTGTTGTGTAAACCAATGTATAGTGAGGAGTGTAAAAACTATGTTAATGTGTTAAATGAAACTGGGTAACAATGAGTTGTGTAAATGTGTTGTTGTTCTCCTTGGGCTCCATGTGTTTTCCCCAAGCTTGGAGGTGGACAGTTGTTGTCCTAGGCTGGAAGGTAAGTTCCCACTAGCTGTACCAAGGAGTCTAACCCATGTTAGAGGTTCTAAAAAGTTGAAGAAAAGGCTTGTGGGTGTGACTACTAAAGAGAATATGACATTAAGGAAGATTATCTACATACGAAATTAAATTCATTATATTATCCCTAGTTTAGGAGGAGGCCAATGTTATGTGAAGATGACTATTGTAATCTGCAAATGTCCTTTTAGTATTTTGTGGCAAGCATGTATTTTGAGGTTGACTAGTTATTGAGATGATAGATTGTATTGATTATTACTTTTCGGTATATGTGTATAGAAGAAAAAATAAAGTATTGATGCCTTATTTGTAAGCTGGACTAAAATGGTTATTTATAAGCTACTCTAGTAGAGTTTATTCTAAACAACAAATTTGGTTTATGAATTATTTCCTTGAAGCTATATGCAAAGTAGTTCTTCCTATTATAGTTAATGTTCTTACATTTTAAAACCATTCCTTTCTCTATTATTAATTGTATTCTTTTGCAACTGAAGAAAAAAATGAGTGCCTAGGAAGGTAGATAGAAATAATAAAAAAATAGAAAGATATTTGTATCTAGTAAAAATAAATAATACAATTCTAGGACATTGTTGAGTACATTTTATATAGAGAAAAGTTAACATCAATTTTTTTTTATAAAAAAAATATATCTACACAGAACCAGCATTATTGAATCTGCACTACTTTAGAACAAGACTTGCCTTGTAATCTTTCTTCTACACTTATTTATAACTTTTCTCCTTGTTTCATGAAACCTGAGATAACCAAAATGGGGAAGGTTTCCATCAAGTTATTTTCAGATGGACTACTCAGCCTCGTGTAGGAATGTGGCTCTATCTAAGAGGCCACAGCCCCCTAGTCCCAAGGTGAGCACTTTGTAGGCTCGTTTTACCCAAAAGGGTTTCTGTATGAATACAAACCTAGGAAACATAGATCAAGAAGTGCTGAAATGACAATAGGGAAAAATAATAGTTTGAAAATACAAAATTAATCAAGAAAAGAAACATGTATGAGACCTTGACCTCAATCTAAGATACATGCCCAATTGAAATGGTTCTTGGTATGATCTTACATTAAGATAAGTGAGAAAAAACTCCCCAAAAAATTAATCATCAGTTCTTACGGGAAGAAATTGGTGACTTAAGGTTGTTGTGAGTGTCCCGGTGGGTAGGCATGCAAGCGTAGCCTCCTTGCCCCAAAAATAAAAAAAGGAAAGGGGTGATTTTCCTTGGGCTTCAACCCCAGCTTCCACACCCTTCTCTAGGCAATTAGATTTAGGGGAGCTCAAAAAAACAAACACAAAAAAAGTGGAGAAAGTGAATAACAGGGGTTGGCCCTAGAGGCAGCCCTTGGCATGCAGATTTCACTACCTTTAAATAGCCTCCTTTTATCTTTTCACCTAGAATCCCCTGGATGCCTCCCTACAACAACAAACTAGTTAAAATAAAATAACTCAAGATACATTAAACTCAAAAAAATAGAAGTGATTAGAGTACCTCTCTTTAAAATGTCTTACCCTGTTAATGTGCCTCACGATGTATGGTCTATATATTTTTCATGGCCGTTGCTGCCTTCCCACCTAAATATCCTTGTCCATGGTGGCCAGAAAGTGGTGGAAGAGATGATAAGGAAATGGAATATAAAGAAATAAGTTTTAGGAAATAATTTAGGGTTAGGTTTCAACTCCTTTGTTGAAATATTTTACTTCTCTATGTTTTATTATTGAAAAACTCCATTTCATTAAGGAGTTTAATACTTGTTATTATAAGGAGTGTGCAAGATATAGCCTCACTAGGTGGTATATAAAATATTATTTTTCCTTTAGGTATTCGAGTTGTGAGCCATCATTTACATAGAAAAAAAGAGACTATTTTTGCGTATAGACTTGGAGATCTGGAATCAATTTAGCAAGTATGTATATTATGATTTGTTCAACTTGAACTTCTTGATTTATTGATTCCTTTAAGTTTTTTTAGTATAGTATATAATTTATAAGTGTTTATACTATTGCTAACTATTATTGTAATGCAAGACTTATCCTCTCAAATTGTTTTAAGGGGTTATTGGGTTTAGAATTAATGTAAGAGAGAGTTATAAGGGGCTATCCTCTGAGAGTAAACTAATAACTAGTTTTTGGGTTGATAAAGGTGGAACCATCCACTATTAATTAACTAATTATAAATGATATTAAAAAGAAGTGTTAAGATGCATCTAGACCAATTAGGTAACTAAATTGTGTTGTCGATCCAATTTATCCACCTTCCAAGATAATAGGTGTAGATTATGTTAACTTGTGACTTGACCACCCAAACCAAATTAGGGAGGTCCATGTTACTGATATCCTCAAACCCAATCATTTAATTTATGAATCATCTTCTAGATTGTCAAAATGAAAGAAAAAAAAAGAAAATATTCGTGTTAATTTTGTGTTTCATCCATGTGTAGGCATTACATTAGGTATCATAGTAGGGGTTATAAACTCTGGGAACTCTAGGTCAAGAACATGAGTAGTCATTAATTAAATTTTATCTTGGTTTGTAGGATGTCACATAGGGTTAGGAGATCACACCCTCTCTTCAGTACTTTAGGTGGAGCACAGTCCCACAAGGGATGATATGAGTCTCACCACTCTGAGAGTATTAACCAAGATAGGGAGCAAAAGTATGGACCTCAAATACTTCAAGCCTTGTGGGGTCTAATGTGTGTGATTGAGGAGAGACTTCTGCTAGTCATAGGGGCACCTCGAGGGGATCAACTTGAGCTAGATGAGCATATACCAGGGTTCAGTGAGTGGAGCAAGAGTCCCCCATGTGTGCGGGAGGTGATTGTGGAGGAGGTTGAGGATGAGTCAGTTCACATTCCCCCATCTTGACCTATCCAGCCACAGATAGAGCTAGAGGCAACACTAAAGACTTCCTGAGACACTGGAGATTAGATTCAAGTTTTGATTCAGTTGCAATCACCTACATTCTCAAGAGCCACCAATGGGGTGGAGGATGAGTCTTGGTTACTTAATCTAGAGGGGTACTTTCGGTTTCGACCTTATGGAAGCAAACTGAAGGCTAGATTTGCTATACATCAGTTGAGAGGATGCACTTCTACTTGCTGGTGCCAGGAGGAGTGAAATCATCACATTTCAATAGATACACTTTCATGGGATACATTCTTAGAGTGCTTCAGGGCATGATAAATTTCAAAGAAATTTAGGTAGAGACAAATTGATGAGTTCAATGATCTACAGTAGAGAGGCCTTATAGTGGCCCAGTATGAGAGAAGATTCTTAGAGATCCAACAATGTCAATTATATCCAGGATGAGAAGTTACTTGTCAACCGTCTCATTAGGGGCCTGAACCCCAGCATCTCAAGTTCTATGCATATGGCTGACCTAGTGGATATTAGTGATGCTATGGAGAAGACCCTCATAGAAGAGGAGGTACATGTGAGGTCTGAGGAGACACGAGAGTGGTTCAAAAACTATAGTTAGGGACAACATGATAAGACCTTTCCTTGATCTACTCACCCCTCTAAGGAGGAATTTAGATTCACAACAGAGTCTCAGAAGGCACCCTAGTGGCAGAAGCAACATCAACAGTAGAGATAGAGACCCAGGCCATAGTAGGTAGTATAGAGCAGTCACACTAGATCATGTTAGTCTTAGGGATCTCATAGAGATTAGAGGCTATATGGACAGTAGCCAGGACCACCTCAAACCCAACACTCCTTTAGGGAGGATCCAGCAGCTCTAGCAAGGTTGGACCATCCTAGTTTGGCAGTATCCCACCCATGTAGAATCAGATGAGAGGGCCTTGTTTTGTGTGTGGGGGAGTATGGCATCTAGTTAGGGATTGTCCACAAGGTTTTGGAGCAAGTGGGATCCACCAGAGGGGTTCCAAATAGGTAGTTGGAGATGTGGGGAGGACCCACAAAGTGTTTGTGGTAGTCAAGAACGGCCAGGCTGATAATCAGTCCACCATCATTGAGGCACCATGTATGATGGGGTGCATCAGTTAGTATCTTGTTTGATTCTTGAGTATCTGATTCTTTTATCTCTCCCACTATAGTGGAGTATTGCAAACTAGTGGCATTTAGGCAAGACAATAAGTGGGAGGTAGAGTTGGCATCAGGGGCTAGAGTGGTTGTCGAGATTATGTGGTTAGAGATTGTTAGTTATACTTGGGGACTATCATCACATCAGTGGATCTTCAGGTTACACCCTTCGGGTCATATGGCATAGTTCTGGGTATGGAGTGGCTTGACTGCATCAGACTAGGATTGACTACTGACATAAGGTGATTAAGTGTCTTGATGATCATAGCACAATAGTGGTATTATTAGGAGTTCAGAGGCCCATATCCCTTCATATGATATCCACTATGCAGATGAAGCAAAGCATGCATAAAGGATGCCAGATGTTTGTTATCACCATTAGTGACATATCAAAGGGATCGATAGAGACATCCTTGGATGATCACGCTATCCTCAGGGAGTTTTCAGATGTTTTCCTTTAAAATTGATGAGGATGCCACCCCACCATGAGGTAGACTTTCACATTGATTTGGTTCTAGGGGCACAACTAATTTTTTGGGTGCCTTACAAGATGACTACATAGGTGGTCAGTGACCTCAAGATTCAACTAGACGAGCTTTTAGAGAAGGTCCATATTCATCCTAACATCTCACATTGGGGTGCACCAATCATCATTGTTAAGAAGAATGATGGGTTCCTTCACCTATGCATCAACTACATACATTTCAACAAATTAATGATCAAGAATCATTATCCTCTACCCAAGATTGATGACCTATTTGACTAGATGAGGGGAGATAGAGTGTTCTCCAAGATTGACCTGAAGTCTGGCTACAACTAGTTGAGAATTATTGATGCAGACATTCATAAGACAATGTTTAAAACTCGATATGGTCATTACGAGTTTACAGTGGTACCCTTTGGGTTGACCAATGCCCCTGCAATGTTCATGAGTTTGATGAACGAGGTATTTCATACCTTTTTGGATCAATTTGTGTTGATTTTTCTAGATGATGTACTGATTTATTCTCAGACAGAGGAGGAGCATGAGGAGCATTTATAATAGGTACCATAGTGTTTGAGGAGACATCAACTATATGCCAATCTGGATAAGTTTTCATTCTTCCAGTCATAGGTTCAGTACTTGGGTCACATCATATCTAGGGATGGTATCTTGGTAGATCCATCAAAGTTCAAGGTGATTATAGAGTAGCCCACACCCTCTAGTGTTATAGAGGTTAGGAGTTTCATGGGATTAGTTGGGTATTATTGTAGGTTTGTAGAGGATTTCTACAGGATAGTACTTCCCATTACTTCCCTTCAGTGCAATGGGAAGAGGTTTGAGTGGACTGAGTAGTGTGAGAGAGCATTTTAGACCCTCAAGGAGCATCTTACTAGTGCCCCCATCTTAGTAGTGCTTGATTCGACTTAGGATTTTGTGGTTTATAGAGATGCTTCTTTGGATGGTATAGGTGTAGTGCTTATGCAGGAGGGTTGAGTTATCATGTATGAGTCATAGAAACTTAAGACCCATGAGCTGAACTGTCATACACATGACCTAGAGCTTGTAGTAGTACACACTCTTACCAGGTGGAGACATTTTCTCCTTGGAGACCACTTTGAGCTTCATTTAGACCATTGTAGTCTACAATATATATTCACCTAGCCGAACTTGAATGCTTGGTAGAGATGATGGATGGAGTTCCTATGTGAGTATGACTTTGAGGTGTATTACATTAGAGGGTAGGAGAACATGGTGGTGCCTTGAATAGATGACAACATGAGATTATGGCTATGATGACAAATATAGATTTGAGGTCTCATATTTTACAACAGTTTCTAGAGGATGAGTGGTACCATGAGGTTTAGTGTGTGATGCATTCTTAGAGGGCCCTTAGGGGCAAGTATTCAGGATATATTCTTGAGGTAGATGGGTTGTTATGATATAGAGGACATATTTATGTACCACAAAGTGGGGAATTACGAAGATTGATTTTATTAGAGGCTCATAGGGTACCATATGCAGCTCATCTAGGGGTTAAGAAGATGCACATTGATCTTCGTCAGCTATATCATTGGGTAGGTATGCATCAAGACATTGTAGAGTTTGTGGGTCAATGCCTTCAGTGTCAAAGGGTCAACGCTGAGCATTAGCACCCAGCAGGACTTTTATACCCTCACGAGATTCTAGAGTGGATGTGGGATACCATCTCCATGGATTTAATAGTGGCTCTACCTTTGTCTGCCAGATGCCATGATGCCATCATTGTGATGGTCTATAAGTTGACCAAGGTGCCTCACTTCTCACCCGTCTGCACCACTTATACAACATCATATGTAGTACATGTATTCTTGGATGAGATTATTAGATTACATGGTGTACCACACAAGATTATATTAGATATGGATCTAGTATTCACTTCAACATTCTGGAAAGCCCTATAGTGGGCCCCAGGCACACAACTCAATTTTAGCACAACTTATCACCCTGGGGACATGTTGAGGATGTACATTATGGATCACTAGTATAGATGGGAGGTCTATCTATATTTGGTTGAGTTTTCTTTTAACAATAGCTTCCACAACTGGGCATGGCACCTTATTAGGCATTGTATGGTAAACTATGCAGGACTCCCTTGAGTTGGGATAGTACAGAGGATAGATTGCCTATTAGACCTAAGTTATTAGAGGACATGGAGCATCAGGTGGTAATGATTCATCAGAGGTTACAGGAGGCTCAAGATCATCAGAAGAAGTATGTGGACACTAAGAGGATAGATCAGAGTTTTTCTATGGGTGACAGAGTTTTCTTGAGAGTGTGGCCGCATAAGATTCAAATCCATTATGGAAAGGGATCTAAGTTAACTTCACAGTTTGTGGGTCCCTTTGAGATATTGGAGTGGATAGGACCATTTGCCTATCATCTAGCCTTGCCACCTAGCTTGTCATGCATCCATGATGTGTTTCATGTTTCTATTTTGAGATGATACATTCATGATCCTTCTCATGTTCTGGATTGGTATGTTCTACATGTAGAGGTGGACAAGTAGTTGATATTGGAGCCAATTCGCATCTTGGCTCATCGGACGTTGGGCCTTCAAGGACGAGAGCTAGACCAGGTTAGGGTCTAGTGGGACAATTATGATGAGGCTGTTGCCACTTGGGAGGACACTTCTTCTATGAGGACTCTCTACCCTCATCTCTTTGAGGACTTCAAAGAGGAAGTCCAACCATATGGGGGGAGGATGTGAGACCATTTTGTTTTCCAAAAGGAATAATATGCTACTATTCTTTTCTAGATTTTGACTTTGGTATACACAGTTTGATGCATGATGATTATCCATACATGTATGGTATCTACAAGCATGTGACATGATTAGCTATTGTTATGGTTATGAACATGTTATGGTCATTTGTTATCTAATATTTCATTATGATATCTTGTGCAGTGATTTACTTCATGATGGGATGCTATGGTTTAGTATTATATGAGAATTTTGATCTTACATTATGAAATGTTTCTCATTCATTAAATGCAATATTATTACTTTTGAAATGAAGACCTATTATATAGATATATTTAGTTGTAAGGGAGTTGTTATTGATGAATGTATTGATTTTATTTGTCAATGCTTCGGCTATGATATTTGTGATAACAACTGACATTTGAAATGAGTGTGCAGGTATTTACTAGCTAGTAGAAATGGGGAAAAGACTTGGGGACACTATTGTGAATAACTAGCTGAGCTGACCAAGTCTACTTGGAGACAGTTAGGTCCCTTGTGTTGTAATATGTGTTGTTGTATGTTGTGTTTTGTCCCTTGTGTTGTAATATGTGTTGTTGTATGTTATGTTTTGTCCCTTGTGTTGTAACATGTGTTGTTATGTGTTGTGTGACTTAAAATTAATTAAATTTCTCTTCATCTTCCTATAAAGGTGCAAAATAATTCAAAAGGCACTTAAGTTATAATATTAAATCCTTATGACCTAGGACTATGGTCTAGGTACATTTTGGAGGGAAAATTTAACAAAAAATAAAATTTTGAAAATCCTAATTTTCACCCAAAATAGGGTGACAAAAATTAAGGAGGTGACGAGTCATGAAAAAAGGGGATGTGAGTTGTGAGGATCTAAAGGTGTAGAAGTGGAAACCTCAATAAAGGAAAAACAAGTTCATTAACTAAAAAGACAAGTGTTTTCCTCTCAACAAGAGAGGTGTCAAAGAAAGAATTATTCATTCATTTATTTTTGGGAAACAAGGGCTTTTTCTTTTTACCATCTACTGTAACTTTCAGTTTTTACCAACTGTTATAAATTCTAGATTGCTTCTGACTATAATTTCTGTATCTTCTGGACTGTTGGGAAAGAGAAAATTGGAGAAAGAAGGGTTGATTGTGGATCTAAAATTGTCTCCCTCAAGTGTTGTGCCAACTATTATAAATTCTAGATTGCTTCTGACTATAATTTTTGTATCTTTTGGACTATTGGGAAAGAGCAAACTGGAGAAAGAAGGGTTGATTGTGGATCTAAAATTGTCTCCCTCAATTGTTGTGCAAGTGTCCAGGTAGGCACCAATCTTTAATCAATACCATGAAATAATGAAATAATAAAATTGTATGAGAATTGAAGTCTTTAGTGTTGATTATTGTTTAGATTCTATCCTAGGAAATAAAACTAATTGTGGTTTTTTTATGTGTACAGTGCTATGATATGAATTCCTTTTTATGTTGTTGTTGTATTATGTTTTCTGTTGTATTTTGTATTATTTTCTTGGCAAGTCAACAATCTACCCTCCCTACTAATGAGAGCACTCCTTGTGTGGGCTAGAGAGAGTGGATGTCCTTGCTTGGTGGATTAAGCTAGGTAACAGTACCCATATGATTCCATTGAGAGGAACAAGTTGGGTAAGAGTACCCCTATGAAGTGCACAACAAATATTGATTTTAGTGAAAAGTATGGAAGTGAAATTGAGGTGTGTGGTCATGTTGTGTAGTGGAAATGAAGGGAAGTAGTATGCTGAAAATGGAGTTGTATGAAGGGTCCTATTCAAGAGAGGACTGTGAAAGAAATTCTTACAAATGAGGTTTCTACTCCCTACAAGTTGATGTCCTCTCTCCCCCTTAATAGATGAATTCTTCATAATGTAATTTTGCACGTGTTGTGTAAACCAATTTATAGTGAGGAGTGTAAAAACTATGTTAATGTGTTAAATGAAACTGGGTAACAAGGAGTTGTGTAAATGTGTTATTGTTCTCCCTAGGCTCCATGTGTTTTCCCAAAGCTCAGGGGTGGAAAGTTGATGTCCTAGGTTAGGAGGTGAGCTCCCACAGGCTGTACCAAGGAGTCTAACCCATGTTACAGGTTCTAGCAAGTTGAAGAAAAGGATTGTGGGTGTGACTACCTAAGAGCATATTCTATTAAGGAAGACTATCTACAAATAGAATTAAAATCATTACATTGTCCCTAGTTTAGGAGTCTAATGTTTTGTGAAGATGACTATTGTAATCTCAAAATGTCCTTTTAGTATTTTGTGGCAAGCATGTATTCTGAGGTTGACTAGTTGTTAAGAGAAGGACAAATTGTATTGATTATTACTTTTCAATATGCATGTAGAAGAAAAAATAAAATATTGTTGTGTTATTTGTAAGTTGAACTAAAATAGTTATTTATAAGCTACTATAGTAGAGTTTATTGTCAACAACAAATCTAGTTTATGAATTATTTCATTGAAGCTATATGCAAAAGTATTGCTTCCTATTATAGTTAATGTTCTTACATTTTAAAACCATTCCTTTCTCTATTATTATTTGTATTCTTTTGCAACTAAATAAAAAAATGAGTGCCTAGGAACGTAGATAGAAACAATAAATAAAGAAAAAGGCATTTGTATCTAGTAAGAACAAATAATACAATTTTAGGACATTGTTAAGTATATTTTATATAAAAAAATGTTAACATTAAAAAAATTTATAAGAAATATATATCTACATAGAAGGAACATTTTGAATATGCGTTGCTTTAGAACAGGACTTGCCTTGTAATCTTTCTTTTACATTTATTTATAATTGTTTCCCTTGTTTCATGAAACCTGAGATAACCAAAATGGGGAAGGTTTCCATCGAGTTATTTTTAGATGGAATACTCAGCCTCATGCGGAAACACAAATCTATCTGAGAGGCCACAACTCCCCAGACCTAAGGTGAGCCCTCTATAGGATCAGTCTACCCAAAAGGGTTTTTGTATGAATACAAACCCAGATAACATAGATCAAGAAGTGCCACATCAACAATAGTGAAAAACAATAGTTGAAAATGGAAAAGTAATCAAGAAAATAAACCCATATGAAACCTTGACGTCAATCCAAGATACCTACCCAACAAAAATAGTTCTTGGTATGATCTTAAATTAAGATAAGTTAGAAACAACTCCAAAAAAAAAAATTAATCATTAGCTCTTACGGGAATAAATTGGTGACTTAAGGTTGACGTGAGTGCCTTGGTGGAAAGGTATGCAAGCGTAGCCTCCCTACCCCAAAAATATAAAAAGAGAAGGGGTGATTTTCTTTGGGATTCAACCTAGCTTCCACGCCCTTGTTTGGGTGATAAAATTTAGGGGAGCTCAAACAAACAAACAAACATAAAAAAAGTGGAGAAAGTGAATCATAGGGGTTGGCCCCTTGGCATGTAGATTTCACTGCCTTTAAATAGCCTCCTTGTATCTTTTCACTCAAAATCCCCTGGACATCTCCCTGTAACAACAAATGGGTTAAAATAAAATAACTCTAGATACATTAAACTTAGAAACACATAAGAGATTAGAGTACCTCTCTTTAAAATGTCTTACCCTGTTAATGTGCCTCATGTTGTGGTGGAAGAGAGGATAAGGAAATGGAATATAAAGAAATAAGTTTAGGGCATAATTTAGGCTTAGGTTTCAACTCCTTCATTGAAATATTTTACTTCTCTATGTTTTATTATTGAAAAAACTTCATTTCATTAAGCAGTTTAATACTAGTTATTATAAAGAGGGGTGCAAAACATATAGCCCCACTAGGCGGCATAAATAATATTATTTTTCCTTTAGGTATTTGAGCTATGAGTTATCATTTACATAGGGAAAAAAAGAGATTATTTGCAGGTATATACTTGGAGATTTAGGAATCAATTTAGCAAGTATCTATATTATGATTTGTTTAACTTGAACTTCTTGATTTATTGATTCCTTTACTTATTTAGTATAGTATCTAATTTATAAGTGTTTATACTATTGCTAACTCTTATTGTAATGGAATACTTATCCTCTCAAATTGTTTTAAGGGGTTATTGGGTTTAGAATTAATGTAACAGTGAGTTATAAGGGGTTATCCTATGAGAGTAAAGTAATAACTAGTTTTTGGGTTGATAAAGGTGGAGAGGTCCACTATTAATTAAATAATTATAAAAGATATATAAAAATGAAGTATTAAGATGCATCTAGACCAATTAGTTAACTAAATTGTGTTGTTGATCCAATTTATCCTCCTTCCAAGATAAGAGGTGTAGATTATGTTAACTTGTGCCTTGACCACCCAAACCAAATTAGGGAGGTCCATGTTACTGATCTCCTCAAACCTAGTCATTTAATTTAAATGAGTGGTCTTCTAGATCATCAAAAAAAGAAAATATTGGTGTTAATTTTGTGTTTTGTCCATGTGTAGGCATTACACTCTCTTTGCAAAAGAATTTAAATGTGAGTTTGGTGTGATGCCCAACCTTATCTATAACTATTGTAGCACCTTGTCCCTTATGGTGGGCCTCAATATTATAGCTAGTTGACTTATGAATCTAATATATTCATTAGAAACATATAGGTTTCTAATTCTAATGATAACTCAATGCTAAGTTTCCTATAATATTATTAGTAAATTTATATGATATCATTAGTGAGTAAAAAACATTAGAATTAAAATCAAGGCTTATTAAGGGTCAAAACTAGGAGTCTTTTTTAATTAGGGTCAAAACTATATAATACAAAGTATTATTTATGATTAGTGATCCTAACATTCATTATATATTTTTTTTATAATGTTGAGATATAGGTTAAACATGTGATTATAAAAAACACATGTATTGTTTAAACATTTGGGTTATAGTTAGAAATATTCATACGCTAGGATTAGTGACGCTACTAGCATAATTCTTTATTATATATTTATATTCTAGTTATGAAACTTACGAGAGGGTAATTCTAGGGTAATTAAATACATTTTTAGCTTATTTTAATAATCCTAATTTTGTATGCAAATATTATATATTATTGTGAAGTACATTTAATTCGAATATATATATTTTTTTGCTACATAAAAAGGATATTATATATATATTAAACTTTGAAAATTACATTGGGGCTGCTATAGCCTGAGCTGTTGGAGTTAAGCCAGACAACTAAGAGGGGGGGTGAATCATTTATCCCACAAAATTAACCTTTTTTTTGTTTTTAATCTTCTTTCACAAATTATAAATAGATTAATGATGTAAACATTAAAGCATGAAACAATAACACATGAGCAGAAACACAATTAACACACTTGACACTAAGATTTTTAATGTGGAAACCCAGTTAAGGGAAAACCACGGTGGGGGTTAACCCACAAGATTCGTACCCTGTTAAAAGTACTTGAAAATGAGAAGGCACTTGCCATCAGGCACACTGCCCAGAGCTCACTGCTCAAAAGAGGCTCACTGCCTACAGAATTTATGTTAATACAGAAGGAATTAACTTAGAAATAGCATCTTCTTGATGCCTAGTTTAGTCTCAATGAATGCTCATAAAACTTCTGCTCTTCTCCCAAATACTTCTTCACTATCACTTTATCCTTTACTGTTCTTGTTCCTCTGCTCTTCCTCTTCTATGCTCTACCTCTAATCCTTTCTTCAAATTTGATTATTTCGCACAAGGATAATTTTCCACAACTCAACTGCATGCCTTTATATGCTTTATCAACCTTGGAATAAGCATCAAGGTTGGCACTCTAAACATCTGACTTCATGTGAATCACTAAGCTTTCAGCCAAACATAATTGGGACTCAAATCTTTCTTGATCAACACACCACACTCCATAGAATTTCTCTTAGATCATCTGCAACATGCAAGAATCATCTAGTCAGCCAAGACTGGGATTTAAAATAGCAACACCAAGAAGAAAATCTTCAACAACGAGCTCGATCCTTAATGCAAACCTCCAACACAATAAGCACATGATTCAAAGACCTCCACAAGCACATTGAATTTAACAAAGACATCTACACTCCAAATCATCACGATCACTTGCATCCTCTCTCGGAACCTCAAGAACACTGTCTGTCATGACTGTCACACTAGAAAGATTGATTGTGGACCTCTAAACCACGAACCACTTGAGTTGATGATACACACTGACTTTCCAAACATACCTCTAAAACTGCAGATCATAATATTTCAATGCGGAGCAATCTAGACCAATTTACTATCACTTTGTCTCTTCTGAACACAACAAAACCTGGTTCTACTCAGATGGCCATGGCTTCTTCAAATCTTCATGTGGACCTCTCAAAACTTAACTGTAGTTACTTTAGATAATCCTCTACACAGCCATATTGTCTGCATACATTGATCTTCATTAATTTTCTCAATATCCTCAACATTCTAGTCTTCTAAATAGGCAAAAAAATAGGATACAGTTGACACCAATGGCAACAAGGATATGTTGACATCAATGACAACACCGATTAGGCACATATTTGCAACAATCTCCCCCTTTGTCATTGATGGTAACATATGATGTGAAAAACTAATTCAACCATGAAGACAAGAACTTCTCCCCCTTACTCTTATCACTTCTGCAACTACTTTCTTCATTGCCCCCCTTTCATCAGCAAATGGTTTTTAACATGACTTCTCTCCCCCTTTGACATCAATGGAAAAGGGGACATATTTGCAAACTTTTCTTCCCTTTTTTGTTTCAGACTGATCTTAAAATTTACATACTGACTACTCCCCCTGAGTAGTATCTCCTTAACATCAATCTGGATCACAAGATATGATTGTTAATTCCACCAAACTGATGCACCCTAGTGCATCTTAATTCGTATCAGGAGGGGTAACAACTCCTAACTTCTCTCTGAGATACTCAAAAGTATCCTTGGGTAGAGGCTATCCTTGGGTAGAGGCTTGGTGAAAATATCCACAATCTTATCCTTTGAAGAGACAAACTCCAATCTGACTTCATTCTCATTAACCTTCTCTCTCAAAAAGTGAAACTTGATTGATATGTGCTTTATCTTTAAATGCAACATCAGATTCTTTGAGATGCTTATTGCACTTGAATTATCACAAAAGATTGTGACAGGCTCCTCAAACACAATTCTGATGTCCTTCAACATTTGCTTCATCCACAGAACTTGAGTACAATTGTTTGCTACTGCTATATACTCTGCCTCTGCTGTATATAGGGATATTGCCTCCTACTTTTTGCTCAACCAAGAAACCAATTTACTTCCTAAGAAGAATGCACCACAACTAGTACTTTTTCTATCATCCACATCTCCTACCCAATCATTATCTGTATATGCATGAAGAGTGAAGTCATTATCCTTTGGATACCATAAGCCATAATCAAGTGTCCCTTTGAGATATCTAAAACTTCTCTTGACTTCTACAACATGGGATTCTCTAGGATCAACTTGAAATCTAGCAACAAGTCCAACTGCATTCATGATATCAGGTCTGGTCTAAGTCAGATAGAGTAGTCCTCCAATCTTTGATCGATACCTTTTTTGATTTTCCTTAGGGGAGTCATCATCCTTACTCAGCTCACATCTAGTTACCATGGGTGTACCCACTAGCTTTGAATCTTCCATTCCAAACTTTTTCAACAATTCTCTCACATACTTAGATTGAGATATGAAGATACCTTTATCTGACTAAATGATTTACAGACCTAAGAAGAAATTCATTTCACCAAACATGGACATCTCAAATTCACTCTACATCTGATCAGCAAATGTTTTGCACATACTCTCATTTCCACCAAAAATGATATCATCAACAAATACTCAACAATCAGAATGTGCTTATGATCAATCTTGAAGTAAAGATTACTATCAGCAGTACCTTTGCTATATCCTAGCTTTAGCAGATACTTATCTAATCTTGCATACCAGGCTCTTAGGGCTTGTTTGAGTCCATACAATGCTTTCCTCAACCTGCAGACCATATCTCTTTGATCAGACAACTAAAATCCTTCTGGTTGCTCAAGGTAGACTTCTAATTCTCCATTTAGGAATGTTGACTTGACATCCATCTGATAGGCCTTTAAATCTTTATAAGCAGCAAATGCAACAAATAATCTGACTTCCTCTATTCTTGCCACTAGAGCAAAATTTTCTTCAAAATCAATTCCTTCCACTTGAGAATATCCTTTGTAGACCAACCTTGCTTTGTTTCTTACAACTTCACTATCTTCATTTAGTTTATTCTGAAATACCCATTTAGTTCCAATCACATTTTTGTCTTCAGGTTAGGAACAAGATCCCAAGTGTGATTCTTTTTAATTTGCATTAATTTTTCTTCCATGGCTTTTACCCAATTTTCATCATTGCAAGATTCACTTACTGAATTTGGTTCAATCTTTGAAATCAAACAAATTTCCTCTTGATCTTCAGTAATTCTTTTCCTAGTTCAAACACCTTCATATCTATCTCCTATGATCTGATCTTCAAGATGATTCAGTCTTACATACCTAGGAGTTTTGGAATTTATTTGAACCTCTATTTCTTGAGCTTGTTCTTCAACATTTGTACTAACCTCTTGAGACACTGGATTTTCTAGATCAATCTAAATCTAAGTCTGGGTTTGAACTTCTCTTCCTTCACTTTGACTTTCATCTTGATCATCTAATTCATATCCATAAGATCTGGAACATGTCCTTCTTTGCTTTCACCAACTCTAACATTTGCACTTTCAACAATATTTTTCAATCTTTTGTTAAAGCACTAGTATGCCTTGCTTTGAGTAGAGTAACCCAGAAATATCCCTTCATCACTTCTTTCTTGAAACTTTCCTAGATCCTCATCTCTTTTGATATAGCACTTACTACCAAAAACTCTAAAGTATCTCACAGTAGGAGGATGACTAAACCATAGTTCATAAGGGGTCTTACCAGAATTGCCTTTGATCTACACCCGGTTAAGAGTCTAGACAACAGTAATCACAACTTCTCTCCAATAGACTTGTGGAACATTTGCTTCCATCATCATGGTCCTGGCAGCTTCTTGAATGGTCTAGTTCTTTCTTTCCATGACTCCATTTTGCTGAGGAGTCCTAGGAGAAAATAACTATCTTTTTATTCCATACTTTTCACAGAATGTATCAAACTCACTAGAGGTAAACTCTCCAACTCTGTCAAATCTTAGACACTTTATTTTTTCACCAATCTCATTTTCCACCATAACCTTGAACACCTTGAACTTGCCAAGAGCTTCTAATTTTTCTTTTAAAAAAGTTACCCACATCATCCAGGAGTAATCATCAATCAGCAACATAAAATATCTATCTCCTTGCACACTCCTAATTCTAGCAGGGGCACATAGATTAGTATGCACAAGTTCTAGCCATCCACTTGAAAATTGTTCTTTATTCTTGAATGAAAATTTATTCTGTTTACCTAATTGACATTCTCTACACATGTTGTCAACAGGTTTCACAAGTTTTGGAAGATCTCTCACAGCCTGAGTAGAACTTATCTTGAGAATGTTATCAAAATTCACATGATACATTCTCCTATGACATAACCAACTCTGATCAATCTGAGCAATCAAACAATTTTTGCCAGAACTACTTAAATGAAAAATGTTACCTCTAGTCTAAGTACCAGATGCAATTTCAGTTCTGGAGCTTTCCAAGATTCTACATTTTCCATCCTTGAATAGGAGATCATAACCCTTGTCAACCAACTATCCAACACTAAGAAGATTATGCTTTAATCCTTCCACATACAGAACATCATTAGTGTTATTCTTACCATCAAAAGAGATGGATCATCTTCCACAAATTCTACCAATTGAGTTCTCTCCAAATTTCATAGTTCCACCTTCATATTTTTCAAAGGTTACAAACTTATTTTTATCACTAGTCATATGATGAGAACATCCACTGTCAATTACCCATTCATCTTTTTCTACAACCTGAGTAGCCAAGGCACTTTCCACATTGGCACAACTCGTAGATTCATTAGGCACCAGATCTTCTTCTTTGATAGCAATGAATACCCAATCATTTTCAGTGGATCCTCCATGATCAGATTCATCATCTGTGACTCCTTCTTCACCAACTTCTTGGACATAGTAGCATTTCTTCTGAACTCTAGGTCTATTAGGGTTTGGCCTTGAACCCCTCTCTGGACACCTTGAGGCAAATTGACCAATCTTATTACAAGAAAAACATTTGAATGGAAACTTTCCTTCATACTTACCGGATCCTCTTGGCAATCTTTTGGTTAAAAGGGCTTCAAGTTCATCGAATTTGGTTTCATCACCTTCAAGATCCTTCCTTGTCCTATCAAATCTATTAGATCTTCTTGAAGAGCTTTCACTCGGATTATATTTTTGTTTTCCATGAATACTAGCTTTAAATTCAGATTCAGACTTAGGAAGAGAATCACCAAAATCACTCATTTCAAATGTTGAAAGTTTACCAACCAACTAATCCCTTGTAATAGTTGTCACAGTCCTGATTTCTTCAATGGCAGCAACTTTATGCTTGTAGGCCAGAGGTAAGGATCTGAGCACTTTGGCAACAATTTTTAATTCTTCCAATTTTCTACTAGCACACCTTATACTGCTCACAAGTTCATTCACTTTTAGTGTGTAGGAGGTAATATTTTCATCTTCACTCATCCTTAATATTTCATATCTACCCTTTAGGCTTTGCATCTTGGCACATTTGACATGTTCATCACCTTCATGCAGTGTTTCTAACTTTTCCTAGATTTCATGCATGATTTTCAATTCCAGTACATTTGTCATTTCTGTATCAGACAAGGCACTCAACAAGGATTCTATAGCTCAAGAGTTCTTCTTAGCATCTTTGATTTCATCTGGAGTTATAGGACCTTTTTCTAGAATCTTATATTCATTCTTAGTTATCAACCAGTAGGCATCACCCATACATTACAAATGACACTACATGCACATCTTCCATAGAGTGTAATTTGTTCCATCAAATCTCAGACTATCTTTCTTGTAAGTTGACATTCTGGATCTCCTCAAGTGGTCAAGCTTCTTTCAAAGGAACTTAGATCTCATACCAATTGTTGGAGTTAGGCTAGACAACTGAGAAGAGGGGGTGAATCAGTTGTCCCACAAAATTAACTTTTTCTATTTTTAATCTTCTTTCACAACTTATAAACAGATTAATCATGTAAACATTAAAGCATGAAACAATAACACATGAGTAGAAACACAATTAACACAATTGACACCAAGATTTTTAACGTGGAAACCCGGTTAAGGGAAAACCATAGTGGGGGTTAACCCACAAGATTTGTTACCTGTTAAAAGTACTTGAAAATGGGAAGGCACTTGCATTCAGGTGCATTGCCCAGAGCTCACTACTCAAAAGAGGCTCACTACCTAAAGAATTTATGTTTAATACAGAAGGAAATAATTGAGAAATAGCATCTTCTTCATGCCTGTTCAGTCTCTTTAAATGTTCATAAAACTTGTGCTCTTCTCCCAAATACTTCTTCACTATCACTTCATCCTTTATTGTTCTTGTTCCTCTGCTCCTCCTCTTATCTGATCTACCTTTGATCCTTTCTTTGAATTTGATTATTTCACACAAGGATAATTTTCTATAACTCAACTGCATTCCTTTATATGTTTTATCAACATTGGAATAAACATCAAGGTCAGCACTCCAAACAGCTGACTTAATACGAATCACTAAGCTCTTAACCAAACATAATTGGGACTCAAATATTCCTTGATCAACATACCACATTCCATAGAATTTCTCTTAGATCATCCGCAACACGCTAGAATCATCTGGTTGGCTAAGACTAGGAAAGACAACACCAAGAATAAAATCTTCAACAACGAGCTCAGTCTTCAATGTAGACTTCTAACAGAATAGGCACACAATCCAGAGACCTCCACAAGCACATTGAATTTAACAAAGACATCCGCACTCCTCTAAATTATTAGAATCACTTGCATCTTCTCCTAGAACCTCAAGAACACTATCTATCATGACTGTCACACTAGAAAGATTGCTTGCGGACCTCTAAACCACAAGCAACTTGAGTTGATGATACACACTGACTTCCTAAACATACCTCAAGAACCGCAGATCATAATATTTCAATGTGGAGCAATCTGAACCAATTTACTGTCATTCTATCTCTTTTGAACACAGCAAAACCTGATTCTACTCAGATGGCCATGGTTTCTTCAAATCTTCATATAGACCTCTCAAAACTTAACTGGAGCTACTTGAGACAATCCTCTACATAGCCATATGGTTTGTATACATTGATCTTCATTAATTTTCTCAATATCCTCAACATTCCAGTCTTCTAAACATACAACAAAATAGGATACAGTTGACACCAATGGCAACAAGGATATGTTGACATCAATGACAACACCGATTAGGCACATATTTGCAACATGAGCTTTAGTATATACTTTCTACATACTATCCCTATCTGACTGCGCAGGGTCTCAAAAAATTGGATTAGGGCCATGCAGGGCTAAAGTGAACCAAAATTGACCCTAATGGCATCTATATCTCCTATGTAAAGTAGAGAAAATTATCTTCCTACTAGCCAACCAAGAGCATAAAATTGAAAGCTTTTTAAACAAGACCAAAATATACCAGGAGAGGTAACCACTGAGTCACATTAGATTCATTTCCTATGCCAAGACATGGAAAGACTGCACCCATTCAAACTATCCATTCACAACCTCCATTTGCAACATCTTTTTGAGGAAAGAAATCACTTTTTCCACCCTTTCTCTGTGCTCTAGCAAAATCATACCTTTCATGTTGAGGATGAAAGGAAAGACTTTTATCACTTCCCCAATCCCTGTGAACAAAGCACTAAGAGTCTTCTCCAAACCATGAAGGAGATCGACTTTTAAGAGCTTGGACATTAATGCCCTAGCTTCGGCCTTGGAAACCCCTGCATCCAACAGAGAGGTGAGAAATATCGAGGAAATATTGGTATCTACTCTATATGATTCCCTTGAATCCATGAAACTACTGCCCAAAATGATTTTTACCACTGCCAAGATGAGATCATCATGGATTTGCAAGACTCTTTTCAGTCTGTGATCCGTAATTTTTCCTTTGAATGCCATTAGTCTCACTGAACTTTCTAATTGAATTGGAGTATTGACTCACAAATTCACCATACCATCAATCGCAATGCGAGCTATGAATATTGAATTACCAGCCATTGAAGCCATAGACTATTTTCCAATTGAGCTCTTTGTGAGAAAAAGAAATGAGGGTCAGTAGGAGAAAGAGAAAGTAAATAAGTGATGGAAAGATCTAGAAACCACTATCTAATTGAAGAGCCTAGAAACTAAATATGATTGCTTAGCTCTCTCTGCAGGATTTACATTTATGATGGTTATCATTCCTATATCTAGCTTTCCTTGTGTGAAGCCTTTGCCAACCTTTATAATAAAACTCTTACATGCTTTGAATATCCAATCACTTGGAATGATGATTAGGAAATTAGTTTGATTATCATCAAATTTGACCCTTTCACTTTATATGAGTGAATAGGGTGCCCACCCTTCTGCCCACTATTTCTAATTGTTAGACTTTGCAATATCTTTTACCTTTATCCCATCGGCTACTAAATTGGACAAAAGATCTGCTTTAGAATTAGCTTCTCTATAGACACGAGAGAAAATCACCATTTCAAATTTATCCATTAGACATAGGGTTATTTCTAGTTTGGTAGCTACAATCCAATTAATCATTTTGCAGGAGCGAAGAGCGTTGATCACTAAAAGGGAGTCTCCTTCAATCACCACCTTTTTGAGTTTTAGTTCAATGCACATTCTTAATCCAAGAATAAGCGCTTCCAACTCTGCTGAGTTGTTTGTGCCCATTGGCAAAGGCTCTGCTAATTTGCCTATACATCTGCAATTCCAATATTTGATAATGCATCCTACTCCAGAAATACCTAGGTTGCCATGGGAGACCATTTGGCATCTTTTCTCTTGCTTTCCATCTTTTCTCCCCATTTCGTACAAATGGTAGGAATGATTAAGCAGTGCCAATTCTATCTCATCTTTGCGTCCCATTCTGTGAAGGCTGGATTTGTATTTGTCATATCCCTCAGTCCAGAATTTATTAGTTCAACTATACGTGCTTCTAGCTTGTTCTAGAGAAAATGAATAGACATTTCCTTATCTTGAAAGATTCTCCCATTTCACTCTTTCCACAGTTCCCAAATGAGAAGGGAAGGACTAGAAGTCCATAAAATATGATACAAAGCCTTTTTGTTATGACTTGGCCACCCCAGAAGCCAATCTAAAAGAGAGTCCAGTATTGCTGTTCTCCATTGGAGCTTGTCTAGTAACCAGAACCAACACCTTTGGGTAAAAGGACACTTTAGGAATAGATGGTCACCATTCTTCTCAGCTTCTTTGCATAAGCAACATCTGGATGGGCCTTGAAAACCCAATTTGGCAAATATGTCTGCCGTTAGAACTCAATCCTGTGAGACTATCCATAGGAAGGTTCTAGCCTTGGGGAGGCAATCTGGATTCCAACATAAATCACTTGGAAGTTTTTCTTCATAGTGTTGGGACTCAGAGAGTTTTTTGTAACCTTCTTTGATGCTATAAACTCTAGATGGAGAACCAGCCCAACGGAGAATGTCTTGCCCCTCTCTTAAGCAAATTGTTTGTTCTGACATCAACCTATCATACAATTCTACTTCCCTTTGGTTTAGCCCCAAGTCTTGTGGACTTTTCCATTGAATTGAAGGTATTCCATCCTAGAAGTTAGAAATGAGATAGTCTCTTACCTTATCCCCCCATGTCTATTTAGTTATTCTTTTGATGTTTGCTAGCTCTTCTTTGTCCAACACCTTAGGGTACCCCTGCCATGAATTTTCCTAGAAATTTGTTGTCCTTCCATTTCTAATTTCCCATGATAAATAGTCTGTTATCAAGTCCCTGTAGCTCCTGATGTAGTTCTAGATTCTAGACCCTTTTGGAAGCGATCTTGATGTGAAGATGTTATCCTCACCTTCATCTAAGTATTTCACCTTTATCACTTTGACCCATTTTAAGTCTTGTTTGGTGTATATGACCCATACTAGCTTTACCCCAAGAGCCTTATTTTGCATCAAGAGATATTTCAATCCTGTGCCATCCCTTAGTTTGCTCTCACAAATCTATTCCATTTGAACAAAGGGTATTTAAATTTCTCTGAGGAGCCTTGCCAAAATAAGTTTTTCATTTTCTTGTTAAGTTCCTTGCTTGCACTAATTGAGAGAGGAAGACATGATATCAAATATGTAGGTAGTGCATAAATTACTGACTTGAGTTTTGTTAACTGGCCAGCCCATGAGAGCCATTTATTTCTCCATGAAGTTGTTTTGATACTTACCTTTTCAATCAAACTGTCCCAAATATTCCCTAGACAGATACCCTTGGCTAAGGGGATACCGAGATACTTGGATGGAAGAGATCCCTTCTTGAAGCCAAGAATTCTTAGAATCTGATTTTCCAATATGGCCTGAGTATTGAAGAAAAAGACTTCTAATTTTTCCAAGCTAACTTCTTGACTTGAAGCTAGACAGTAATTTTTGAGGATTTCTTTGAATTGTTGTGCTTCTCTTTCCTGTGCTTTACCAAAGAGCATGGTATCATCTGTGAACTGTTGGTGGGTGGCTTTCGAGATTCCATTAGTGATTTGTATACATGACACTTTTACAGTGCGCCATGCATTAGTAATTGATCTTCCAAGAGCCTTCGCCATAATGATGAAGAGAAAGGGTAAAATTGGATCGCCTTGTCTTAAACCATGTGATGAATTAAAAAATCCTTCTGGGGATCCATTCACAATCACTAAGTATCTCGGGCAAGCAATCTAGTTGAATATCCAATCTAGCCATTTTTTATTGAATCCAAATCTTTCCAAAACCTTGAAAAGGGAGCACCAGTTGTTGACACAATCATATGGCTTCTTGATATCTAACATGATTAGCATGACTTGCTTATTCATTCTTTGGATTGAATGGATGGCTTCCTATGCTATAATAACACCATCAAGAATCAACCTGTTAGCCATGAATCCCATTTGTTCTTTTGAAATGATATCTGAAAGAATGATCTTGAGTCTGTTTGCCATTATTTTTACTAAGATTTTGTAAAGGTGTTGCATAAAGAAATGGGTCTGTATTCATCCAAAGATTCAGGCTTTTCCTTTTTTGGTATAAGAACTAAGAAGGTGTTATTTAGCTTGTTGTGAATCTGACCCGAACTCCTAGATTCTTTAAGAGCCTTAGTAATGTCCTTACTTATGATGTGCCAGTATTTTTGAAAGAATCCTGCTGGAAAGTCATCTGGACCTGGTGCCTTGTCCGAGCGGAGCTGAAAGAGAGCTGTTTTTACTTCTTCAGAGAAATTACTATTTAACATATCATTCTTGGAATCCATAAGTAGGTTTGAGATGCATTCCAATAGATCCCTCTGGGCTGAAAGATTGGATCCACCCTAGTCATTCAAAAGAGAGCTATAGTATTCCACTAGTGCCTGCTTAACATCTTCTACCTTATCCAAAATTCTTCCATAATTTGTTTTGATGCTAGAAATTCTATTAATTTCTCTTCAAATTTTTGTTGAATTGTGAAAAAAATTTGTGTTCTTGTCCCCTGAACTAAGCCACACTTCCCTCGACTTCTATCTCCAGAAGATTTCCTTCTTTGCCAATAGATCATTCATTTTCTGCATGAGCTCTTTCTCTTTAGTGTAGGTTTGGTTGTCCATCCCTTGCTCAATGATTTTTCCAGAGAGTTTTTTCAAGGTCATTTCACACTTCTATTTTTCCTCAAAAATGTTTTTGAAGTTTTCTTTGTTCCAACTTTTTAAGTTTTGTTTGATTACTTTCAACTTTGCAACAATGCCGAACATTTTCGATCCATTTGGTTGGTAGGCTTCCCACCATGATTTTATTAAATCATTTTTTTCCCTAAACCAAATGTTCTCAAATTTAAAGGGACATGGAACAAGGCCTCTTTCCCCTACAATATCCAAGCTCACTAGATAATGATATGATCCAGTAATGGGGAGAATCTAGCAATCTAAAGTGAAGAGAAATAAGTGAAGTTCTCCTTTGAGGAGAAACCTATCTAGCTTTTTAGTTATGTTGCAAAAGCCCAACCTCCTATTTGTCTAGGTGAACTGTCCCTCACCTGTCTAAATGTCATATAAAATATTTCTCTCTACAAAGCTTTCAAAGTCAATATAAGATTGTAGCTTTCTTCCAACTCCACCTTTCTTGTCTAAAGATTTCAAAATTGCATTGAAGTCCCCCCCAAAATGCAAAATTTAGATGCAGGGAGACTACATATATTATCCAATTCACTCCAAACCATTCTTTTTTTAATACAATTATTTGGTCCATAAGCATTCATGAGTAGAAAAATTAAATCAGAGGCAAGACTTCTTACCTTACATGCTATCCAATGTTTCTTTGAGATTATTTCTTCCAAAATAACCGACTGAGGCTTCCAAAGAACCAACAATCCACTAGAGGCTCCATTAGAATTGACTACTATCATTTTCCACATCTTCAATTTCAGACCCAAATTGATCTTCTCTTGTTCTCCTAGCTTTGTTTCTTGCAATAGACAAATATTGGGCTGAATATTTCCCACATGATGCCTTAGAAGGAATCATTTGTTAGGGGCATTAAGGCCCCTAACATTCCAAGATATGATTTTCATTGTTGTTCAGGAAGGGAATCTCTCTTCCCTACTTTTAGCATTGAATTTATCTTCAATTGGCTAGTGGCCTCTCCATCCCATTTTAGTTTTTCCCTATTTGGGATTCTGCCTTTGCCCCTGTGATCTCCACAATATAGGGATGATTTGATGGGCTCCTTGGTCCCAAGTCCTAGCTTTCTGTGATCTATGTTTGGTTGGAGGGGTGTATTCAACACCCTACTTGGGATTTGCTCTTCTTCAAAAGAAAGATTAGTATCCAGATTTTCCAAGTTCTGTTCATCTAGCCAATCTTCACATTCATCGTTTTCTATGTTTAAGTCTCTATTTTTGGCCACCCTTGCCAAATTTACTAGTTCATTTCCCACATCTATAAGAGAATCTAAGTCTTCTTCTCGCACCTTGTTCCCTAGCAATCCAATAGCTTCAGATAATTTTTGATCCAATGATGTTAACCTTTCTTTGTCACCCAGTGTTTCCTCTGCTTTTGATTCATCTTGGAATTATGTTTCTTTGTGTTGCAATTGATCCAAATGATCTAAGTGTTGATCTTGGATTTCTAGATTCAAAGCTTGATGATTTGAAGATTGAACAGTTTTGCTCTACCCTAAATTTTTCAGAGTCCCCTTGGGACTTTGCCACCCTAATGTTTTCACCAAAGGATCCGTGGTGCTAAAATCTAGAATTAGGGTTTGTGTCCACACCCCGAGATCAGAGGATAACTTAATCTCCTTTAAGATTTCTTTGTCAAGATTATTGACAATGTAGATCCTTACATGTGTTCTAGTCCCTTCATGGTTAGATCTTTCTTCCGCACACAAATATGTCACTATTCCATTTCCTATTTCTTCCAAGATTATTGGATCCTAATATTCCAAAGGTAGGTTAGGGAGAACACACCAATCTTGAATTGATTCCATTTGATGCTATGCTGGGTTGAAACCAGTTGTCCATCGATGGATATAGAATCTGCAGTCATCCGTGATCCATACCCTGCTTTCTATTTTGTTTCTAATTTCTGGTGTAGGGCAAATTACTATGAAAAAATCATTTGTTAGCGGTTTGCATTCCAACTCCTTGCCCCATTTTCCACTCCACCATGTTTTGAGCCCTTCCTAGTTTAGATTTTTGCCATACCATTTGACTATCAAAGCTAAGTTTTCTAGCTTCAAAATCTGCTTCTGAATTCTTACTGGATTTAGCTCTAGATATAGTCCTACTATTTTCCTCTGGCTAATTGATGATATTCTCTTCATTTCTTCAAAAGTTATACTGTCTAAATTGAGGGTTTCATCCTCTGAAACCACCTCTCTAACTGCCCCCTCTAGGGTTTTAACGCCTCTTCGTGGACCATCATAGTTCCTGTGAAAATTGAAATTGTTTTTCCCTTGCCCCTGATTTCTTGGTCTCCGAAATCCATGACTTTGATATAGCAGCAAATTTCGTCCTCTAAAGGTTTGATTTCTAGGATTTTGCCATGGTTCATCTACTACCTATTGTCTGATTCTTTCCACTAGAATATCTAATTATGCTTCTCTCGCCCACCTTCTTGGATGCCAGATGCCTTCGAAATTTGTTGGCCTTCTTCGCTCCTGCTCTGCTCCTTATCGTGCCATTTATGAATTGCTTCACTAACTACTTTTTTTAATTCGGATATTATTAATAAGTACATTTAATTCATATATTTTTTGTATTCATTGGCTTTATATAATATTAAACAAAATATATCCTTTCTTAAATCATTTTATCTTTTTTAATAAAAGTTATAGAATTTATTATTGCTTTTTAAAAAAAAAAATTACCATAGAATAATGTTACTTTTGTTTAATTTATTTTACCATAGAACCATAGAATAATAATGAATTAAGAGTTACTTTAGAATTACATTGTTTTAAAAATTTTAGTTTTATAGAGATATTTCAACTATAAGTTGTTTCCACTTAATCTATATAAAACTATATACCTTGTACTTCTACACATGTAATTGTTGTAATTAATATTTCATCAAAAAAAGTAAGGATAATAAAAGATTTATACTTGTCATTTAATGGACAATGAGATTGGAACATTGTACTCTGTACTTCTACACTTTTATTTTAGATTATTTAGGTCATTGTTGTAAATGTATTATCAAAGTGTTTAACTTAATTTGTATTTTAATATTGAATTATTTATTTAGAATTGATTTATTTATTGTTTTAATTAGGATTAATCTAATTCAATAAGATTTTTGTTTACATGAACAAGGTTGTATATGTGGTCCTACTTTTGCATTGGGCCATGTAATAGTCTAATCTATTGAATTTGAACTTTTCCTACTTGTAATGCCAACTTTCCTTGATCTTGATTGTTACATGTGGGGTCATGTGGCAAATACCTTGAGCTAAGATAATTTAATCATATATTTATAGACAATGCTAAGTCATTAGTTGTAATGAAAAATATTGAAAAATCATACACCATAATATCAAAAAGAATTTGAGTTTCACATTAGAAAGCACCACATCAATTTTTTATTTAGATTTTATAAAAATTAAATTTAAATTTAAGTTTTTTAGAGTTTTGTAATGGCTCTTAATTTTATTTTTAGTTTAAATTTAAATTTAGTTTCTAATTTGGCTCTATGATTTTTGTAGTTCTTATTCATGGAAAAAAGAGAAATAAGAAGCCCATGAGAAAGAAAAATGTCATGATTGAAAAATTTGCATAGAAAAGAAGGTTGATAAGGTTAAAAACAAGGTTCCTAGAAAATCTAAAAAAAAAAGCAGATCTTTAAGATCTACTTGTATAAATTCTCAAGCAAGTGTACCTTGATCTCAACATTTCTACCAAGGCTATGGTAATTATGGACAAGTTTATCAATGACATGTTTGAAAAAATAGCCACTGAGGCTACCAACTTTACTCACTACAACAAAAAAGACATCATAAATCTATGAGAGATTCAGACAGCTATGAGGGTTTGTTTTCTTTAGGAGCTTGGAAAGCATGTAGTCTCTCATTGTTCAAAGACTATTACCAAGTTCATGAATGTTGATTGTCTTCTCTCGATTTTGTCATTTGGAGTTCTAATCTATCTTTGTATTGAAATTTTTGATTACTCTACTTATACTCTTACTAATCATATTTTTTATTGTATATTTTAAGAATGTATTAATATAGTTTGCCCAACATATGGAAGAGATTGGAATCAAAGTGTTGGGTTTGGTGAACAAGGACTTTTAATATTGTTTCTCTTTATATTAATTTAGTATTTTGTCAAGGTTGGTAGAAATGATATTGATGTTTTATGGATGGTGAGTTCTACACAGATAAGTTTTGTTAAGTTGTTTCCACTTAATCTAGATAAAACTATATACCTTGTACTTTTAGACATATAATTGTTGTAATTAATATTTGGAATTTCATATTTAGAATTCATTTATTTTTTGTTTTAATTAAGATTTATCTAATTCAAAAAGATTTTTGTTTACATGAACAAGGTTGTATATGTGGTCCTACTTTTGAATTGGGCCATTTAATAATCTAATATATTGAATTTGAACTTTTCCCACTTATAATGCCAACATTCCTCGATCTTGATTGTTACATGTGGGCTTATGTGCCAAATACCTCGAGTTAAGCTATTTTGATCATATATTTATACACAATGTTAAGTCATTAGTTTTCATGAAAAATATTGAAAAATCATAGTCCATAATATAAAAAAAAATTGAGTTTCACAAATTAGAAAGCACCACATAAATTTCAAATGCTATATTATTCTTCGATCCTTTCAATAAAAACCTAAAAAATAAGCAACTCAATTTCACACTATTATTAATATAAATAGGAATGATTGAATCATGGTAAATATAGCTTCACCATTGGTATATTGACATTTACAAGACGATTGACAATTTGGATGTCTTCTATTCAAAAAATTATTATTTTAATTAGTAATCTTGCTTTTACTTTTTTCACTTATTACAATTTCAATCTATTTATGAAATAAAATCTGAATTACTTTGTCATCGAATTAGAATATAAGATGTAGTTCAATAGAAATTGAAAGAAAAAAAAAGATTTACACTCACAACATAACAATGACATTTTAACCAAGATACATACAACATACTAGGATTTTTTATTAATGATTTGTTATATTAAATATTTGTTTTCAATTATTATGTAGGTATGGCTCCACGTAGGTTGAATTTTGAATTTGATGAGGAACAAAGACAATGCCAAAGGGAATATCAAACACAATATCAAAGGGAATATAGAAGATGACAACATGAACTAATGGAGGATACAAAAAGATAAGAACAAATGATATGATGAAATGAGGTTGAGAGAGAAAGATATCGTAGATGTAGAGCTGAAATAACAGTTGAACAATTGGAATTACAAAATTGGCAACCAAATATGAAGAGAATAAGTCATGTACAAACATCTCAACAACTCAATGTCCCTGAAAGAGAAGAAAGATAAGAACTTAACCAATCAAATGCTAATATTGATTTTGATTTTGAAGATAAAAATTCAAGATCAATAGATTATGTACTTCAAACACCACAAAATGTACCTCAACATGAGCATATAGAGAAGATTATACAAAGAAAACTAGAGCATATAGAACAAAACATAGAGAGTAGACCGAGACACACAGAGAAGAACATATAGAGCAAAGATGTGAGGGTTTGTCTTCATCAGGAGCTTGGAAACTGTGTAGTCTCTCATTGTTCAAAGATTGTTACCAAGTTCATGAATGCTTGATTGTCTTCTCTCCATTTTGTCATTTGGAATTCTAATCTCTCTTTGTATTCAAATTTTTGATTATTCTAAATTTAAACTCTTAGGAATCTTTATATTTGAAGAGAGCAAGCAGAAGAGCACCTGAGCTAAGATTTTAAGGATTTGAAGTGTGACCGGTGAATTCATCACCTAACCCTAATTTCATGAAGAAAAAGGTATTTTCTGTGAAAACATTGAATTTGTGATCTTTTGCAATGGCTACACCATTGGTTGTTGATATTATTGAAAGGCCTCGACCCAAATTCAAGAAGCATCCACACAAATCAGTAGAACTCGACCCATTAGGTGCCTTTTCAAATGTTCCGTATGGTGTATTGCATGTTGAAGATATTAGGGCATATATTCATTCTAGCATAGATGAATTTGGGGACTCAAGATTTCTAGATTTGTTCAAGAATCATCTAAGGGATGAAATTTACGGTCTTAAACCTGAGTATAAGGCACTACATGATAAACATTTCATTTAGATTATAGGGTTTCCATCCTTCAATGAAGATGAGTGGGTCTGGTATGTGCTGAACTGAATGCATGATGAGTTTATGTGGCTCATGAAACCTTCCAAGATCACTAAGGACGCCATCAAGGCTGTGATAGGGTTAAACTCATCTGGTGGACTGCTAATGTTGAAATTAGTAAAAAATCAAATTGTAACTGATGCTACCAGTTCAAGGTTTGACAAAAGGGCAATGATAATTAATGACATCACTGATCCAGATGTCAAATTTTCTTCAATGGTGATTGGATACAAGATATATCATTCTGGCAGGGAAAATTCTATATTCGGTACATCTATCTATGCAGCTTATCAGATTTTGAGAGAGAATGTTGATTATGACTTGTGTGAGTTGTTACAGAACCAATTGATGGAAAATTTGAATAAGGTTAAGAAGGATAAAAGGAATACCTTTAAATATGGTACACTGGTCTTGTATTTATTCTTCTATTTCATGAATGAGTTACACGGTAAGAAAAGCATGTGTTGGACCAATGATAAACATATTGCTATATAGATAAGAGAGAACTTGAATAATATTGGTGAGTCTAATACCTAAAGGAGTGCTCTTTGGGTATTTTTCAAGAATTTTTAGAACATGATGCATTCGATGGAGATAATTCCTCCTTCTGTGGTTGAAAAATACAAGGATACAGTTTGTTTTATGGTAGATATAGATCGGTGCTTAATGGAAGATGTTGAACCAAGAAAAATATGGATCATGCCCATGGGGTATGAGGTTGATGAGAAAGTATTGGATATGTATGCTCAAAACCTTTTGAGCAAGCCAAAGGACACAACAATTGAAAGAATTGGGACATATGAAGAGCTAAGTGTGAAACAGCATGTTGAGCTCAGAAAACTAGAAATCAAGAGGAAAGTTCAAAAGCAAATGGAAATGTATGCAGAGAGCATAGGGGTAACCAAAGAGGTAGTGAGAGAAGTCAGGAAGAGAACCAAGCAAGCTGAAAAATGACAACCTAGTGCTCCGTAAGTCTCCACCAGCCAACCTAGAAAAACAAGAGGCTTTGATGCTGCCCCTATTCACAAAAAATCTATCAAAATAGAGAAACCAGAAGACAAATCATCTGGGAAGGAAAGAAAAAGAATAAAAGAAATGGCCAAGAGGTCATATGGTAGTGTGGAGAAAGTGGATGAAGAAGAAACTAACTCAGATGATGAGGTCAAAGAGTTGAAGGCATTAGGCACTAAAGATGCTAAAGTGTCTAAGGAGAAGCCCTCCAAAAGAAAAAAGCAAATTAGAAGGCATAAGTCAGAGGCTGATGTTGTGAAGCCTACTCCTATGAAAAGTATCATCAAGTCAATCACTGTAGATGGGAATCTAAAGCCATTAACTAAATTTTATAATCATTATGGTTATGATGACAAGAGACTTTTAGAGGATACCATTGTGAAGTACCTGAATGTATTCAACAGAGCTCTAGCAGAAATTTTGGCAGAAATCCCTAAGAGTTTAAGAGACATTTTGGAAATAAGAAAAGAAGTTGCAAAAGAAAAAGATTTGGAGCTAAGGGAATATATATTGTCTAGTCTATGTCTGGTGATCTCTAGAAAAGAAGCAGACAAAATTTTCAAAGAAATCAAGAATGAATTCAGAAGCAAGACAAGGATGAATAAGCTAATGATTGGAGATATTGATGAAGTTGTCCAAGAAACAAAATAGATTCTAAAGAAAGCACTAGACAAGAACAAGTTCTATGTGGTTATAGAAGAACTGGTTGATATTGAGGATGCATCAACTCTGAATGATGAAGAGTGGCAGAAAAATAAGCAACAAACTAGAGTAGATGATGACTCCATTTCATTTGAAGAAGCATTGAATAAAGAAGATGAAGAAACGATGGAACAAGAACAAGTAAAAGAAACATATAATGGAATTCATTCTCCCATTCTGGATATTGAGGAACCTGATAATATTGCCACTGAGGATACACCAAATCCTCTAGAAGAGGATATAGAATATATCTTTGAGATAGATAAAAGAAAGAATGCTTTTGAAGAAGACGCAGAAAAGTCAAAAGCAGAGAAAAGGAAAGAAAATGATGGATAGGATAATATTGTTGACTCTCAGAAGGGAGGAGATGGAGGCCCTAAAGAGCACAAGTTAGAAACATCATCTTGGGCAAGAGACACTGCATAAGTAGTGAAAGCAATTTTGGAAAATGATAAACTAGTTGCAGAAGAGTTGAAAGGTCCAATCAATTTAGACAGTCTTTCACCAATTTAGAAGATAAAGTGGGCCTCTCTCACACAAGCCAAGGCTAGAGAAGATATTTTGAAGTCTCACATAGAAGAAAGTGAGCTACTTGGTCTGGCATCAGGGATTTTGGAGAAAATCATGCCATCATACCAGAAGGACTCATCAGCATCCCCCGCTGGTTAGTTAAAGAACTTGATAAAATCTGTAAGTACTCATTTTGAATCTCTTGAAAAGTCTGTAGAGGTCAAGGTTCAAAAATGATTTCATTGGTAAAAGATTTGATGCTTTGAAAGGGATGATTGGAGTAGACAGAATTGTGCTGGATACTAGTGTAAAGAGTATTCATAATGCTCTTACAGAAGGAGGAAATGCATATAAATTTTTATTATCTTGTCCTAAAGTTATAGAGGATATTGAAGATAAAATAAAGGAGTCTAAGCAAAAACTATCAAGTGTATCCAAATCCTTTGATCCTTTGACAACATCAGTGGCAAGCAAGGAGTGTCAGGCAATCAACTTGATTGAAGAAATAAAAAAATTGACTAAAGAAAAGGAGAGCATTGAGGCAAGGATGAGTGAGCTCTAGGGACCAATTTCCCCTAAAATGGAATTAATGTTCAATGCTTTGACCGAAGCCCAAGCTACCACTTAGACAAGTGACCCCACTAATTTGCAGAAGGCAGAGTCACAAGCATTTTTATTCAGTGGCCACATCTCAATTTTGAACAATATGAAGAAGAGTTGGGATAGTGAGTTGGCACTATTAAAAAACATTTTTGTTGATATACTTAAGTTTAATGTAAATAGGACTTAAGGATTGTTTGTACATATGCGGCTTGGTATATAGAATTTTTGTGTAAATTCTAGTTTGCAGATCCCACCCTTTGCCATTGATGTCAAAGGGAGAGTGAAGAGTAGTGAAAAATGAGGAATCCAACAAAGGGGGAGCACTGGAGAACACTGAAAAGCATAAGTGTACATAGTAAGGGGGAGTTGTTTTGACACTTAGTCATTTTTCACTAAGTGTTGCCATCAATGCCACAGGGGGAGATTGTTGGCAAGAGACACTGCTACGCTTGAGAGGTGTTGTTATTGATGACAACTAAGTCTATCTTACACATCTGCATTATATAATTTGTTCATACCGAAAGTCAGAGTGAAGATTTGTCTTAGTCCAGGTAGTCAAAAATAGAGCATGTGACAGGGTCCAGTATCTTGGTCTAGATCTCTCCGGTGGTAAATCATAGTGTGCTGTGGATCTGAGGGAGTGATAAGGATTGTCATGACTATCTAAATCTTGAAATTTAGCCTCCAGTGATGAAGCATTCAATAGTTATAAGCATCTAAGTATCGGGTTCTAGTTAGTCAGTACAGTTAGAAGAAGAATAGGATGACCTAGTATTTGATCTTGGTCCAGATGAAGAAAAGTTGTTGGTTAAGCAATTTATGATAATCAGTGGTATTGGATGACATGATTGATGATTTAAGAACACAATTTTTTGGTCCACACTATTGATTGTGGATGGATTCAGCCGACAAAACAGAGTTCTTAATAAGTGTTCTTAAGTTATCTTGAAGCCGACTATAGTTGATTGAATTTCTTGATGCAGATATATATAGTTGATGGATTTGAGTGTTTTGATGGGTGATTGAGATGTGATGATGGAGTAAGTATGAAAAAGCTAGAAAGAAGTACGAAGATGAAGATCTAAGGTTCGGATCATGGCAGAGCAGTAAACAGGGCAGAAAGAGATGAAGTGTGTAAAGTCAATGTATTGTGTAAACCAAAACTAAATTTCTTCATTGTTAGATGCTTTTTCTCAGTTCAAACATTTCAGTGAACTCTTGTAACTAATTTTGTAGGCAGTGAGCCTCTTGGAGCAGTGAGCTCTAGGCAGTGCGCCCTGAAGGCATGTGCCTTCCCTATTTGTAATACTTTTAATAGAGTATAATTTCTTGTGGGTTAACCCCCACCATGGTTTTTCCCTTAACTAGGTTTCCACATAAAAATCTCAGTGTTATGTGTTTTGATTAAGTTTTTGCTTATGTTGTTGATTTATGCTTCATGTTTATATCATTAATCTAATAATAAGTGGTAAGGAAGATTAATTGCAGTAAATGTTAAAGTTTTGAGACAACTGATCAACCCCCCCTCTTAGTTGTCTACCCTAATTTCAACATCTCATTCACACCATTAGAGCGATGGAGGAGCATCAGACTGTATACACATGGGGGTGTAGTATGCTTGTGCACCTCTACCACAAACTGGGATGATACATCCATTATGAGATGCACAATTTGATGATCTGTACTTTACTATAGGTTTGGGCTTTCAAGCATATTAGGTGCACATGACCAACATGGTTTCCTATAGATTCAACATTTACCCATTCATGTGTTCATTCCTATCTAGTAGTCAGATGTTGGAGACACAGTGATCTCTTATGCTAGAAAGTTGTTTTTGATAGACTATAGCCCAGTGATATCATCTGGAGACCATATCACGACTATACCTTATGGTCTGGCCAGTGGAGATAGTTAGCAAGGATGTGGAGGGATCAGCTGATGGCTGGGGACCTCGATCACAATGTGGCTTGGTTCTACTTTGACAAGGTGGCATGACAGTTCGGATAGGTACATGATGTTCCTATAGTACGTCCGATCTATGTGTGCACTGTATGTAGCGTAGTCAGTGTGAACAACGTTGGATGGCTGATAGTAGTAGATGTACCTATTAGTGATGATGATGGTCCAGAGGATGTAGGGCTAGTATCAAATGTATATGATGTCTATTGTACCTGAGCATATCAGACCTAGTGGCATATGACACGACTTGCTCCTATCTTTCCTCCTGGTCACCCTATAGGTGACTATTGACCTTGGGCTGGTCATGCTAGTGACAAAGGGGTAGAGGTTCATGTGCGTGATTTTGTAGGCTACTATGATCTAGAGGAGGATGCAAAGGATGACGATGATGAGGAGGAGGTTCCATCGCAGTATGTCTTCAGGGTGAGACCACAACAAGACCAGCAAGAGGTGGACACTGATGAGGAGACCAAGTTGAGACCACGGTCTAGGGCTCATGGTCCATTCCCTATAGGTGTTGATAGGCCTAGTTAAAGAGATTGGGGGAGACCAATAGGCCTATATCCCCCAGCTATAGATCAGTCTACAAAGCTTGTTATACCTTCAGTGATTTGAGATCCATCTTGGCAAGATGGAGATCCAGGTTAGACATGTTTCATTAATTTGATGTTCTTATGTTTATTGTTTATGATGCTTATGTGGGTGTCTAATATTTATCCTATTTTCTATTTTGTAGTTGGGATTGATGCTTGGTGAGACTTTGTGACTCGCATCATAGAAAACATAGTACCTATAGATGTAGCTGAGTAGTGGGTATGAGTGGGATATTGGCCACGACCATCCGCTGGGTGACATGTGGAAATATTTATGCCTTTCGTCAGATACAGGACAGCTATAGAGGCCATTCTAGAGCAGTCTGCATGAGAGAGAGAGAGGAGTTACTTTAGAGAGCTGAGCATGCTAAGGCTAAGCTTCAGGCGTAGCAAGATCATGCGGTAGCGGTGCCCACATCTATGATAGAGTCAGTCATTAGTGAGTTCTTACTTCCTGAGTTACACTAGGCTAGATCTAATAGAAATAGGGCTTAGATGGAGAGAGACCAATACCAGTGGATATACCAGGAGGCACATGATGAAGTGTTAGGACTGAGAGGTACTCAAGATCAAGGGATTATGATCGCGGAGTGTCTCTAGGAGTCATTTGTGATTCATAGCCACACATGGTCAGGCATTTGTCACACGCACACCATGAGATCTTGAGGGCACAGGTGACAAAGCTTTAGCTATATGATTTATATATTATGTACTAGGACATCCCATTTTATTGTAAGGGATAGTCGACTTAGATGTATATTTGAAATTGATGATGGTTTACGATGAAGTGTTAGGACTGAGAGGTGAGATGAGGGGATTACAATCACGAAGTGTCTCTAGGAGTCATTCATGATCCGTAGCCACACATGGTCAGGCCTTTGTCACACGCACACCATGAGATCTTGAGGGTACATGTGATCGAGGTTTAGCTATGTGATGTATATATTATGTACTATGACATCGCATTTTGTTGTAAGGGATAGTCGACTTGAATGTATATTTGAAACTGATGATGGTATATATATATATATGATGTTTATTTTTCTCTCTATTCACAATGTTTTTAATCTATCACATGTAATTTTGTAAAATGTAACTAGTGATGAATGCTAAAAGCTAGTATGGAAATGTAATTAATGCTAATGTGACATACTAATCAATTCTTTGCAGAACATATAGTAAAAGGCACAATGATTAAAAATTTCACTTATAACCAAAATTCTATGCTATGTTTAGTTAATACAAGAGTGATCTTAATAAAGAATGTATAAGAAAGATACAACAATGATTAACCAAGCAAAAGATGCAATGTTAAATGAGTTAGGACAAAATAATAATATCTTGTCGAATTTAAAACTAATCTAATTAATAAATTTGCTTTATAAAGTAGCATTTAACATCAAAAATTAAGCATGGAATTTCTTGAGGTGTGCTGAATTAATGGGTTCTTTAAGTAGCGTACCTTGTTCATTAGCTAGTTTATACCAATCCAAAGGCTTTAGTAAGTATGTACGGTTCTAGCCAATTGGGGATGAACTTACCTTTTTCTCCAAGATGTACATTTACATTGCATTGATTCTCATAAAGTACCAAATCCCCAACATCGAATGAACACTATATAACATGTTTATTGTATGATCATTATATGCTTTTCTGATGGGCCTTGAGGTGCTCAAGAGTGTTTATTCATCTTTCATCAAGCATCTCAAGTTCTTGCAATCTCTTCTCACATTCTGTATCATCGTCAATAATGTCTCCTAGGGAAATTCTTAATGAAGGAATTTCTAACTCCAAGGGCATTATTGCGTCTATGCCATAGACAAGATTATACGGTGTATTCCCAGTAGCCATATGAATGCTTGTTCTATAGGTCCATAATCCATAGGATAACTGAATGTGCCAATCTTTTTGATGTTTGTTAATAGTCTTCTATAAAATCTGTCCAATAATTTTGTTTGAAGCTTCTGCTTGGCCATTTGATTGAGGATAATAAGGCATAGAGAAGCGATGTTGAATATGATATTTTTCAAGAAATTTCTTCACAGCCTTGTTCTTAAATGGTGTACCATTGTCAAAAATGAGGGAGGAAGGTATTCCAAATCAACAACTAATATTATCTTGTATAAACCAACAAATTACATTAGCGGTCATGTATCGTAAGGGGACAACTTTGACCCACTTCATGAATTAATCAGTAGTAGTGATAATAAATGTATGCCTTTGAGAGGAGAGTGGATTGATTTTACCAACTAGATCCAAGCCCCAGATATAAAATGGCCAAGGTGAAACTTGGGCATGAAGTTCCTGAGCAGGTTCTCGGATTAGGTAATTGTGCTATTGGCATTACAGGCATTTCTTGACATAAGCAAAGGAATCTTGTTCCATGCATTGCCAATAATATCCCATTTGTAACAATTTTTGTACCAAAGTTTTTCCCCCAAAATACCCTCCATAGGCACCAGAGTGAGCTTCTTCTAAATCTACCAGGATCTTTGAATTACTTAAACATCAGAGTAAAACTCTGTTGTAGCTTCATCTATATAACACATTTGACAAGATAATGTAACACGCTACAATTTTGCATACACAAATTTGGGCATTTTTAGATGTTGAATTAGGAATGGTTCCATCAAACAAATAATTGAATATATGGGAGAATAATTCATCATCACTTGTATTACCATAGAGTTATGAATTCACAACTATAGGGTCTTCAATTGTCAGTGTTTTAAGATTATGGATAATGAAAGTAAATTCTTCAGGAGAATCATTAGGGGATATAAGGGAAGTTGTACTTGCCATTGCATTTGCATGTTGATTATCTTTTTTGGGAATAGTATTTATTGAAACTGATGTAAATTGTTTTAATAAAGATAGAGAAAACTCATGATATTGAGATAGCTTGTCATGTTTAGTTTGATATGATCTAGTTATCTGTCATACAATTAGCCATGAATCACTGTACATAGCGATGTTTTTGATATTTAAAGCCAAAGTGACATAGATTCCTACAATGAGGGCTTCATACTCAACAATGTTGTTTGTACATGAGAAGTTTAAATGATAAGACATAGGAATCAACTTACGTGTAGGGGGTATTAATATAACACTAGCATTAGAGCTGGTTCGACACCTTGATCCGTCAAAATACAGCTCCCATTTATCAACCTTAGTAATGGCTAAAATTTGGTCATCAAGAAATGTATCCTAATGTTGTATAGCAAAAGGTGAAGGTGCTTTAGCTAAATGATCTGCTAATGCTTGCCCTTTAATTGCTTTTTGAGAAATAAAATTAAGATCAAATTTAGTTAACAACATAACCCATTTAGCAAGATGACCAGACAAATCAGTTTTTTTGAAAAGATGTTTCAAAGGGTTAAATTTCACCATCACATGAATTTCAGCATTTAAAAGATAATGTCTAAGCTTCTATGTTGCAAACACTAAAGTTAAGAAATGCTTCTTAATGTATCACACTTCATAATCGAGCAATGTTCGGTTGATATAATAGACAACACATTCTTTGCCTTCAACATTATGTTGTGCTAACAAGGCTACAAGAGCATTATTAGATGCTGAGATATATAATCCTTTAAATCTTCAAAAGATTTTTGACATTCATAATTCCATTTAAATTTCAAATCCTTCTTAAGTAGATGGGTAAAGGGTGAGTCCTATCCGCGAGTTGTGAAACAAATTGGCAAATGGCCTACATCTTCTCTTACAAACTACAAAGTTGAAATATGTTCTTATGTATTGGCATATTAACAATTGCATCAATCTTTTTTGTATCTACTTCAATACCACTATTTGAAATGATAAACCGTAACAATTTTCCATTGTCACACGAAAAACACACGAGTGTTTAATCACATGTTATAGTTTCTTATTTGCTCAAAAATCTATTGAAGGTTCATGGTGTGATCTTGGTGATGAATGGACTTTGCCAAGATGTCATCAACGTAGATATATAGAATATTGTGCATGTAATCATGAAATATAAGGGTCATGGCATGTTGGTAAGTGGCTTCTGTATTCTTAAGTCCAAATGACATGACTACCCAACAAAATGCTACGCCCTTAATATTGGTGTATATTGGGTTATGAATAGTTAGCTTGTGGCTATCTTAACTCCTAATTAAGTCATGTTATCATGATTATATTATTAGTTAGTTAGATAGGTCGGACTAGGTGTTATATAGGGGTGTGTCTATTCATCCGAAGCATAATTAGGTATACATAGGAGGATGTGAGTCTTATTTCATCATCATATTGTGAAGTGTGTTCTCATTGGAGATATTTGGAGGTTGCCCCTTCAAAGTGGCATGTTTTTCTCAGTTATTATCAAGTATTTGTAGAATATTTCATATCATCTTCTTCCATTTTGTAATTTATTTCATTACAAGTGGTATCATAGCATGATCTTGGCACCGTAGAGGCAAGGTTTTTTCTCAATATTGGAGGTGATTTTGGGAAGAGCATAACTTTCTTATTTTAGTGAATTTTTTAAAGATTTTAAAAGGGTTTTTGAAGACCATATTAAAGAAGCTACAGCTAGATTTTAGAGGAATTGGAGTAGAAATGTGCAAATTATTGTAGAATTATGATTTCTACACAATTTATATGGGATCTACATATCTCTCATATCTAGCTGAATTAGAGCATAATTTTTATTGGATTTTTGAAGACATTCCAAAGGAGACTTTAGTCCAAAATTTAGATAAATCGGAGAAGAAATAAGTGAGTTATTGCAAAATTAGTGTTTCCATAAAATTTTCTCTCAAGGTTGCAAATCTGCTTATTTCTTGGAGATTTTTTTGGGTGAGGTATTTTTACCCTAGTAAGTTACAATAAAAATTTTAGATAATTTAAGTTTCATTTGTGTGATTTATTTCAAAATTATTGGTTCCGATCATGACAGGGCCTACAACAAGGGGCAAAAAGAATGTTGTCACACTGGGGAAGACTCCTGATAAGGATGGGGTAACAATAAAGCATACTAATCATAATGAGGGAATGATTAAGGTGAAGAAAGACATTTCCTCAATTAAGGTTGATATGTGTGACCTAAGAGGAGATATATTGTATATACGAAGCATGCTAAGCACCTATATGAATGAACCAAGAAAGGAGTTCTCAAGAAACCAAGGTGAAACCTCGAAGTCGGCTAATACTGACACAAATTTTAATACTCCTATGGGATCTAGGAATTTGTTTCCAAAGGTGGATATGTGAAAGTTCGATGGAAAGGATCCTCTAACATGGATAAACCCAATGGAGAATTTTTTTGAAGTACATCAAATCCCTTATGGACAAAAGGTCACTATGGCTTCCATATATCTAGAACTATATCAATTTATTTGGTATCGTTGGCTTTGTACTCATCAGAGGAAAAAAGGTCTCACCGTCTCATGGTCAATTTTTACAGAGGAACTCCAAGCACAATACAGCAATAATGTGACAGATAGCTTCTTCAGCTAGCTTGCTAAACTTCAACAAACAGGATCAGTTAAGGATTATGTTCAGAAATTCCAAAATCTATCCTTAGAGTGGATACTATTACAGAGAACTTGAATGATTTATTTTTGGGTGGTCTCAAGGATCACATTCAACATGAGGTATGCATGTTTAGTCCTATCTTGGTAAATGAGTCTTTTATCCTAGCATGCAGGGTAGAGGAGAAGTATTTGATTCCTAAGAAGCAAGGGGCTAATGTGACAAGAGAGAAAGGATACTCAACACCTTCTCTTCCTCAACCTATAGGTTGACTCCACAACAAAGTGAGGAGAAAAGAGCAAAAGGGTTGTGTTTCAATTGTGATACCAAATACAGTCGAGGACATAAATGTAGTGAAAATAAATTATTCTATATTGAAGGTCCAAGTGAGGAAGAAGAGGAGGAACCCATATTAGTGGTGGATAGGGATTCAAGTGAGGAATCACATGATTCTCAACCAATCATTTCTTGTCATGCACTCTCAGGTTTCAGTGCACCACAAACTCTCAAGGTAGTGGGTTTCTCAAAGAAACAAAAAGTAACAATGTTGATCGACTCATGTAGTACTCATAATTTCATCAACAAAAAGTTGGCAACTCATCTAAATTGTTTTATATATCTAGCTCTAGAGTTTTAGGATTTGATTGCAAATGGTGGTACAGTTAGTTATTCAGGCAAGTGTCATAGCATTAAATTATCCATGGAAGATTATCAACTTGATACCCCAATGTATGTGATATCCATGGGTGCAACAGATATTGTTTTGGGAGTACAATGGCTTACTACATTGGGAACAATTGAGATGAACTTCAAAGAACTATTCATGAGATTTCAATCAAAAGGAAAGGTAGTAGAGCTAAGGGGGTTGAAGGCAAAATCCCCACAGATGGTAAGCTCTCATCAAATGCAAAAGTTTCTTAAGAAAGGAGTGGAAGGATTTGTGGCCCAACTATGTTCATTAGAAGTCTCTCAATCTAATGCTCATACTCATCCTGATTTACAAGCAATAATTGATCATCACTCAGTGGTTCTTGGAGATATGCCTAAAGGACTTCCTCCTAAGAGGGATCATGATCATGCCATACAAATAGTTCTAGGGAGCCAACCACTGAACATCAGGCCTTATAGATACCCACACATACAAAAAAGTGAGATAGAAAAAAATGTTGAGGAGATGATAGAGGCAAGAATTATCAGGCATAGCCAAAGTGCTTACTCCTCACCTGTGGTGATGGTGTGTAAGAAGGATGAAACTTGGTGCATCTGTCTGGATTATAGAGTGCTCAACATGCACACCATTAAAGATAAGTTTCCTATTCCAGTCATTGATGATTTGCTAGATGAATTGAATGGAGCTATGTATTTTACCACGTTAGATCTTAGATTTGGTTATCACCAAATTTAGATTAAGGAGGAAGATATTTGTAAGACAACATTTCAAACTCATGAGGGTCATTATGAATTTTTGGTTATGCCATTCAGTCTTACCAATGCACCATCTACATTCCAAAGGTTGATGAATTCCATTTTTAAGAAGTTCTTGAGAAAGTTTGTGTTAGTGTTCTTTGATGATATATTGATTTATAGCAAGACTTGGGAAGAACATTTGCAGCATGTAGATCAAGTATTACAATTACTTGAAGATCATCAATTCTATGCTAAACCATCTAAGTGTGCTTTTGGTCTTAAGGAGGTGGAGTATTTGGGACACATAGTTTCACATGAAGGAGTAAAGGAGGACCCTAACAAAATTAAGGCTATCATGGAATGGGCTATTCCAAAAACCATTAAGAAACTGAGGGGCTTCTTGGGATTGATAGGGTACTATAGAAGATTTGTCAAGCATTATGGTTATATAGCAGCACCCCTCACCACTCTATTGAAGAAGGATTCTTTTCATTGGAATGAGTCTGCTAATGCAACATTTGAGAAATTGAAGGAGGCTATTTATACAACTCTAGTGCTTACCACTCTGAACTTCACCAAGGAATTCATTGTGGAATGTGATGCTTTTGGAAATGAGATAGGAGTAGTTCTCATGCAAGAAGGTCAACCAATTGCTTTTGAGAGTTGTCAATTAAAGGGTAAGAATCAACTCAAACATATTTATGAGAAGGAATCGCTAGTGATCCTTCATGTAGTTAAACAATGGAGGCCTTATCTAATGGGTCAACACTTCAAGGTTAAGATAGCTCATGATAGCCTAAAATATTTTTTGGAACAAAGATTATCCTCTAAAGAGAAACAAAAATGGTTCACTAAGATGTTGGGATATGACTTTGAGATTGTATATAAGAAAGGGAAGGAAAATATTGTGGAATATACAATTTCTAGGAAGGATGAGAAAGATGAAGCCTTATTGTTTGCTCTTTCAATATTACAAGCAAATTGGGTGGAAGAAGCCAAAGTAGAGTGGCAAAATGATGTTGTGACAAGTAATCTCATCCAACAATTAAAAAGTGATCCTAGTAGTTCAAATAAGTTTTGTTTGAAGGGGATAATCTTTGGTATAAAGAGCACTTGTATCTCTGTAAGAATTCCACTCTTAAAGACAAGATTCTCATAGAGCTACATGAGTCCCTAGTTGGTGGTCATTTAGGATTTGTGAAGACATATCATCAGGTCAAGCAAGATTTTTTTGGGAAGGGCTAAAAGGTGATGTTTAGAAAGTTGTCGCTGAATGTTTGGTTTGTCAAAGAAATGAGGGGGAGAAAATTAAGACACCGGGTCTCTTGCAACCCTTATCTATTCCTAGCCAGCATTGGGAAGAATTATCCATTGACTTCGTCATAGGGCTTCCCAAATCTAAAGTTCATAATGTCATCATGGAAGTAGTTGATCATCTCACTAAATATGCACATGTATTGCATTATCACATCCTTTTACAGCAAGTGTAGTGGCAAAAGTATTTTTGGAGAATATCCAAAAGATACATGGTACACCTAAGGTTATTTTCTGTGATCATGATCCTATCTTTACTAGTCACTTTTGGAAAGATTTATTCTCATGTTTGGGTACTCAATTGGCTCATAGTTCTTCATACCACCCTCAATTAGATGGGCAAACTGAGGTTGTTAATAAGTGTTTGGAAGGATATCTACATTGTTTCACTTCAGAGAAATAGTCTCAATGGGTAGATTGGCTACCACTTGCAGAATGGTGGTATAACACTTCTTTTCATAGCTCATCAAAATTGTCTCCATTTTTGGCACTTTATGAATATCATCCTCCTTCCATCACATCATCATTAAAGGTGTCACCAAGAGTTCAGGTAGTATATAACCACTTGCTTCATCAACAATAGGTACTTTTAGGACTTAAGGAGAATTTAGCAGTGGCACAAAATCAAATGAAACAACAGGCAGACCAACATTGTAGTGAAAGACATTTTGAAGTTAGTGATTGGGCCTTCTTGAGATTGTAACCTTATAAGAAAATCTCACTGAAGCAACAAAAAAAGAATAATAAGTTGTTTCCAAGATATTATGGACCATACCAAATTATGCAAAAGATTGGTAGTGTTGCCTACAAGCTAGAGTTGCCACCAACAACAAAGATACATCTAGTTTTTCATGTTTCTCGTTTGAAGAAGGTAATTGGGCATAATATTCCTACTCAAACAGTACTACCAGGGCTCAATGAAGAAGGAAGAATCATTTTGGAACCAGAGTGCATTCTTCAAACAAGCACAAAGAAGCTAAGGAGTAGAACCCTCACTGAGTATCTCATCCAATGGAAGAATTTACCAATTGGAGAGGCCACATGGGAGGATGAGGAGTTCACTCAAAAGAATCCACACCTGGTTAGCATTGAGGACAATACTTCTTTGAAGAGGGGGGGCATGCTACGCCCTTAATATTGGTGTATATTGGGTTATGAATAGTTGGCTTGTGGCTATCTTAACTCCTAATTAAGTCATGTTATCATTATTATATTATTATTTAGTTAGATAGGTCAAACTAGATGTTATATAGGGGTGTGTCTATTCATCCTAAGCATAATTAGGTATATATAGGAGGATGTGAGTCTTATTTCATCATCATATTGTGAAGTATGTTCTCATTGGAGATATTTGGAGGTTGCCCCTCGAAGTGCCCTGTTATTCTTAGTTATTATCAAGTATTTGCAAAATATTTCATATCATCTTCTTCCATTGTCCAAGTTATTTCATTACACAAAATGTACCCCAAGGTGTTATAAAAGTTGTTTTATATTGATCTTGAGGGTTTATCAAAATTTGATTATATCCTAAAAAATTATCCATGAAAGAGAGTAATTAATGGCCAGCTATAGAATCAACAATCATATCAATGTTAGGAAGTAGAAAATTATCTTTCAAAGATGCAAGATTCAAGTCTCAAAAATTAGTACCCATTCTTATATGACCATCAGGTTTAGAGACAACAACGATATTTGAGATCCAAGGTAAATAGTCGATAAAGCGGATGAAGCCATCTTGTAGAATCTTTTCTATCTCATCTTTGACAAGTAATGCAACCTTAGGATTCATCTTACAAATCTTTTGTTTAAATGGCTTGGCATCTGGTTTCAAGACAATATTATGCACGTTACAATATGAGGATCAATACCAGGCATATCTAAGTAGTTCCAGGCAAATAGTTCAGAAAATTCATGTAATGACTTCATGATTTCTTCTTTTGCTTTTGCATGTAAACAATCACCAATAAGGATAACTTTTTTAGTGTTTTCTTTCTCCATGAAAACATCAACAATCTTTCCATTAAGTAGAGTACTATGGTCTAGGAGATCAAGTGATTGTGATAAGTCTTTAGATTCTTCATAAAACTTTAGAGTACTATTTATCATGCTACTAGATTTCAAAAAATAGGCACTATTGTTCCAGCAATAAGGTAATCCATGTTTATGATGGTAACGAGGAATATTGTCATAAGCACCCAAGAATTCCATTATTGCTTCATACATTGAAAATATATCCAAAGGAATCACTCCTAGAGGACATCTAGTGTCAATCATCTCAGGAAATATCAAGTTAAGTGTCAATATTGTATTCACATTAAGAGTAGGATGTCTACATGCTTTAGATTCCTTGAAAGGATTATATCCAGTTCCACTTGATTAATGTCACGAAGTGGATTCTATAGGGACTTTGATTCCATGTTTATTAATACCGCAACCATTACCTACATAATCACAATTCTTATAAAGGATTTGAAATCCTCGACCATAAAGAGAAGTCGTTTCTTTGGAAGAAGGTGGTGCTTCATAGGTTTCATAATTTGTAGTGTAAGTAAGAGTGTTATCTAAATTCGTTACCAAAGGAGCTTTATGTTTCACATTCCAATCATGAGATGATATTGATGCAATATTTGATGTTTTAGGGACTGGGTTATTAACTTTATATTCTCCCATGGAAGAAGATGTAAAATCTAATGAACCCCAATCATCACCAAAAACTATATTCAATTGTTGAGACTCTTGTACAACATTGTTTGAGGCAAGAGAAGTTAATGAATCAACTTTCAAATTGTTTAAAATCTTATGACAAATAATTTGTTTTTGTAATTCAATTTGTAAACACTTATTAGGTTCAAGATCAACATGAATAGTATGAAGTTTGTCTTTGAATATAAATTTGATTGAATGATGTAAGGTAGAAGGAACTACCCCTAATGCATGAATACAAGGTCTACCAAGAATCATGTTATACAATAGAGAACAAGGCATGACATGAATCAGGGTAGGAACAATCACAGGCCCAACTTGTACAGGTAGAGTTAGTGCCCACAGATTGTCTTCCAACATTGTCAAAGCCACAAATACTTAGTGTTTCTGGCTTAATCAAGGATGTATCAACCTTAATGTAAGTTAATTCCACAAACATTAAGGGTTGAACCATTATCAATCATAACTCTCTTAATTAGTTTCTTGTTTATTGTAATGAAGATAATCAAAGGATCATACTAATTATGAACTTCAAGAGATGGCAACTCATGTTGTTGAAACAAAATGTCTATTTTTGTCACATGCATACAATCTAATACAAATTCTACATCATTTGTCTTGACAATAGGTGGGACAATCACCTTTTGTTAACCTTCTTGGAGCATTCCATGGTAAGTAGGCAAAGTTTGTATAAGTTTTGAAAGAGATATCTTTGTAGGAGTAGCGTGAAGCTACTTTATAAGATCATAGTCTTGACCAACCTTATGTGTTAAACAAAATGCTTGAGGAAGCATAGGTTGAGAAGATGGTAAAGATATGGGAAAGCTCAGTTGTTGTTTGCTTTGTTTATTATTCTGAATGTTATATGCATGAGAAACCATAGTATGACTAGGTTGTTGTGAATTTTGATGTGTTATTTGTTTAGCATAGTCATAAATGTGATCATGAGGTCAAGAAGAAGGTGGAAGGCCTCTAACAGTGAGCACTAGTTTAGAAGGTGGTTTAACAACATCTAAAAATAAGGTGACCACAATTTTTGATTTCCCACCTTCTTCCTTACTTTTAGGAACATAGATTGCATTTACAAATCTTTGAAGCAACGATCGTTTAGAAGTCATAGTGGAATGTTCAATCAAGATAATGTCCTCAAGGGCTTCATCTAACATATTGAAGTTATCACAACTACATGGCTCATCATATACATGAAAATATTGCAAAAAACAATCTAACATTATAACATGCTCAAATTAACCCAAGATTTAAATGTAAAATGATGTTGTATGAACTTCTTGAAAATGAAACACTATGCACAACACAAAGTTATAATTTCAAACTCTTTTAGTGAAGCGTTAGTGAATATCATTCAAAATTCAAAGCATGCACTTTCACAAGAGGGTTTGCAATCTAAATGTGTTTTAGGACAACAAACTAATTTAGATCTAATGTTTAAAGGATATAAATTCTTTAGAGGTCAGGTTCACCAAAATGTTTAGGGTGAAAAATTAGGTTTCCTTAAAACAAGATTAAGTCTTATTTCTCCACTAACTAAACATTGGGAAGATAACAACCGATCTTGGGATCAAGCTACAAATTAATTATACATTCCCTAATGCTAATTAGGTCTTATTAGGTGTCTAAATTAAGGTTTTACTGAGTGTTCTTATTCACTAATCAATCAAATCCTAATTACACCTTGTAATAGAAATTGACTGAATCTAGAGATGAAATAGACAAAATAGATCACAGAAATACAAAGAATAAGGTTTAGATGTCATGTACCTAGAAACTAAGGGCTAACTAGACTACCTAGGCACCCACTCATTAGTCCTGTAACTTTCTATCTATAAAAACCTTGTGCATTAGTTGTCCGGTAACCTTCAGCAGCTCCCAGATCTTAGAGAATCTCCCCAGTTGGACTAGGGTGCCCGCTCATTAGTCCCAAAAGTGTCAAGATCTGGAACTCCAAAATTCAATGACGACTTTGTAATATCCATCTTTCTATCACTCCTTTCCACCATTTCCTATCAAACATGATCTGTACCTACAAAAGGAGGAGAAATATGTTGCGGCTATATAGGATCTTGCCTCATTCAAGCCCCATTTTTGATATTCCTACCTCAAAAATAGCCAGAGATAAAGATTTACAGAAGTGTGTACAAACCTAACAAAGTGTATACAGAAATATCAAACCCTAGATGTCTCAATCAAGGGAAGATCAATAACTTTCTTCAACTCAATAAATAAGTACAACTTCACCTCAAGGAGAGAAAGTGAAGAAGACTCATATGAACCAGAAGGTGAATCAACAATGATCGCGGAGGATCTCCAAGCTTGATGTTGGAGGCTTCAACCCTTCTCTTGATCATGCAAAATGTGTAAAAAACTATAGGAAGAGAAAGATACCATCAAGATCTTGATACCTAATCTCCATCCATTGTCTCCATGTGTAAAGGGTAAAATTTGAATCTGTTTAGTTTAGTGTTTAAATCCTTCTTTCACCTTTTACAGTCAAGGACCTTTAGATCGAGTGGCAGAGCACTAATAGGTCCTTGGTCACTTACAAATGTAGGGAAGATTGGATTAGGGTTTAATTATCAATTTTCTTTCTCCTATGTTCAAGTAACCATTAAAACCTTAATTTTGTAAATATGACAGTAAACAGATGAATTACAGAAAAGCTCTTACAGGGGGAAGTCAAAAGACAAATCATAGAGTACCTATTTTTTGGGTCCTGAGGTGGAAAAGTCAGGGACATAGGAGCGGGTGCCCAAGTCCAAGGCCCTAGTTTCTGTTGAGATCTAGAAAAAAGATTTACAACCTGTATCTGTTGCACCAAAGATTCTCTCGCCATGAAACTTTAAGGACTAATGAGTGGGCGCCCAAGTCCAGGGGGTAGATTTTCTTCCCATTCTACAATTTTGACACTCCAAGATGTCTTCCTACAACTTCACTTTGTCCAGCTCCTCAACCTGTAACTTGCAACCATGAAACTTTGGGAGGGGGTTGTGGTGTTTAGAAGCTTGCCTCAATCAAGCCCTAGAAGGACACTGAAGTCTTCCAAACACCTTTGTCAGATAGAGAATGAGTGCCTAGGGAGGCAGAGGTAAAAAACAAATGAATAATGATACAAACACAATAAATATCACCTTGTAGTGAAGATCTCATGGGAGGAAGATGCTCTTCATTCCATGAGGAAATGGATGCTCAAATCTGCAAACACAAACACATAGACAACACCAATCTACTCTTGCAACACAATGAAAGCCTTAAATCACTTTGAGAACACAATAGCTTGCTAGTAATCATCTAGTTGAAAATCTAGTTTACAAATGAATGCCTAAACATGCTTTTATATGCAACTACAAACACTCCCACCAAGATTTCATAAATTCAAACTTACCGTGTCGCCCTGGGGACCAAATAACAGTCATAAAATGACACTTAAAATTTGGGCCTAACCTAAAATAGGGCAGGATTAGGGCGCGGGTGCCCAAGTCCTCCCCCCCTATTTTGGGTAGGGTTAAGCTCAAGGGGTCCCCCTAGGCCCCATTTGTCATGATACCTAGGGTTCATTCCATCGGGATGCCAAATTATGATGTAAGATGTCCTAAACGCACACTAAAGGCCCAAGAGCTAAACCTAAAGAGAGAAAAGCCCACAAGGGGACATTTTTTGACATTACATTTAGCCCCCATTTTAATGTATGTATAAACACAAGGCCAATACATGCATTAAAGTATGGTCACAAACACAACAAACACACCAAGCACAGAGAAGACACGCCAATCACATAGAAAATAGTAATAAGGCTAAAAAACACAGAGAAGATAGTTACAGTCATGCAGAACATAGAGAAGACAACAAATGCATAGAAGACACATTAATGCATGGAAGACAGAGATGATTTCTTTTATTTTCTTTTTCTCATATATATGAAATGCAGATGCAAGTATAGGAATGTAAACAAACCTCCCATAATGCAGGATGTACTGCATATATGGGGCAACACACATGCAAGACACACAAAACCTCCCAAAATGTAGGATACACTTATCGTGCAGGTATTTAGACTACATATGGGGCAATAAACATGCCAAACAAAGCAAGCACCCTAAACAAACACACTTTGAAGACACGAAGAAAACACGATAGACAAGTGATGGAGTGTCCCTATTTTTTGTTTCAACACCATCTCAGGTACATTATAGGCACACATAGACAATTGGGATTCACCACAACAATCGCCCAAGACATGCTTAAGGGTTGAGTTAGTCACAAAACTGCTCCCCACCTCTGCAGAGGACTTTTTGAAAATGCAACCCTACTCGCATCACAGAGACACCTTATAGTGAAAAGGAAGCAAGGCATACAACCCCACCCACATCGCGGAGACACCTTACGATGAAAAGGAGGTATGAGCTCAAAACTGTACAACCCCACCCACATCACAGAGATGCCTTGTGGTGAAAAGGAGGTACATGAAACAGATTTCAAGATTGTTCAAACACACTTTACTAGCATCTAGAACATACAACTTACCTTATATATGCCCCCACCTTAAGGTGGTTAATATCATGCATCGATATCAAGCACATTAAGGTAGGAAGAAAACACACAAGGGAACACAGACTTTCGCAAAGCCCATGCCCCCCAGAGGTGACATGTACTTTATGATCCCCAAATGTTCCCACAAACACATCCCTGCAAGAAACATGTTTTTGTCCACATAAATGCATATGAAATCTGAGGTATGCAAGATTCAAGATAGAAAAAGTGCACAGAGCAGCAGTATTGTTATGATTTGTAGATGAGATAGAACACCATCAAAATCACTACGTGGAAAGCACGAGTACTTCCCCTAGCCAAGCATTAGATAAGATATACAACCCCATCATCATATTAGGAACTAAGTTCATTTTTTGATTGCTATCGAAAGGGACACTAGGTCTGCATCAGTATAAATGTTTTACGTCATCTCCCCACTAGATGGAAACACTAGAGGAAGGGAAACAATAAATAAGAGAGGCGAAACAAGTGTCTTAGGGACAATCACATAGGAGGGTTCCCCCAAGTCACGAACCAAAATGCTATGTCTGTATGACACAACACACAATGATGAAATGAGATAGAGCAATCTAGAAGAATGATGATACAAATAGAAGGTCACAACAAAGGAAGTCTCTTGGTATCTCAGACCTTATGGGAGAATCTGAGGTCATCCCAGGAGGCCTAAACAACACATAACACATCACAAGAGAGATAAAGGGTTAGAGATACTTACCTATAGGGTCTTCCAGGCTAAGTCTTATCATCAAGTAAATCATTGTCATATTCCCACCCTTGAATGCTAGAAGAAAGTGGGACATAAGGTACCATAGCCCAGATCTTGTCTTGCTCATCATGTTGTTCATTGTTAGGATCATGTTTGTTTGGTTCAATGTTAGGATCAATGTTTTCTTGTTGAGATGCAAGGTAAGCTTGTCGCCTTCTCTTTCTCCTTTTTGCATGTTGACATTGTTGTGCTTTACGACTTAGTTTTTGTAACATAGGGCTTTGCTTTGTCATCGAGTTTTGTGTTGTAGAGGAGGAAGTACCAAGATCAAAGTTCATTTGTCTAGGTGGAATTTTTTCTTGTTGAAGTTACTAGCATGCTTATTCTCTATCCTCTTAGTAATGTCCAAATGACTTGAATATTCAAACAAAGGAGGGACATTAAAGGTCTTCTCTTCCTTAGTGAAATCCAAGGTGTGTGAACAATCAAATAAAGGAAGGATGTTGGTGGGATGATCCACAGAGGTAGGAATTTGATTATTGTTAAATGAATGCTCATGTTCTACCCATGGAATGTTTTTTGTTAAAGGGAGCTCTTCATTCACTAATGCTTCATCTTGGCCAGGGAGAGCAGTGGAATTACTAAAGCTATCTCTATTCTTCTTATTTGAGTATTCAGTTATAGGGGAAGTAGGATAACCTATGGGATCATCATCATCCTTTTCCTTGCTACTCATGGAGAAGAGCTCAGTTAAGCTTTCTAATATCGTAGGATGTTCACTCATGAGGGTTAAAAATTGGTCAAAATCAAGATCTTTGATAAATGCATGCAAAGATACTATTGAGAAATGACATGAATCTTCCATTCCAATGTAAGATAAGATTTTTGAAAAGATTTTCCAACTTTATGCAAAAGTCAAGTGCAAAACTAAATGCCAAAATGACCTAGATGCTTGTTTTTTTGTACTTTTTTCAATGCAAATGAATGAAACAAAATGTGTTGTAAGAATTTTGATAAAGGGAAGAAAATTATATGTCTGATATCAATCTAAAATATAAATAAGGTCCTTCTCAATACACTCTTGATGCAAGTCCAAGATAATGCCAACTCAAACTATAGTGAAAATATGTCGAAATAAGCACTTTTTTCACCAAAACTCAATGCAAAAGAGCATGAAAAAGGGTGTTGTGAGGAAAATGATGATGGAAATAAAATTATATTAGTAATAAAAGCAGCTTAATGTCAAAATATCCAACACAACACGCTTTTAGTGCCACTTAAAGTAAAACCCTAGTGAAAATATAGCAAAAATAGGCTATTTTTCACATTTTTTCAATTCCAAGACCTAGAAAAAGGGGTGTTGTAATGAATTTCAGGAGGTGAAGAAAATAAAATAAATTATATAAGTCACCTCAATCCATAAAATTTATAACAACACACTTGGAGTGCAAACTAGGCCAAACCCTAGGGCAAAAATAGCAAAAATGTGTAGTTTTTTGTCAAATTTTCAATACAAGAGCCCGTTAAAAGGGTGTTGTGAATATTTTTAGGAGGGAAATAAAATTATTACCTTGATAATAGTCAATTTATGCAAAAATACCCTTCACAACATGCCTATGGTGCAAGTTTAGAGAGTTGATAAGGCTAAATTTAGTGAAAATCGATGTTTTTGAAGCCCTAGATTTGAGATCTTGACACAAAATGCTATGTGAATGTTTTAAAGTCTGATTTATGATGAAATTAAAATACTCTCAGATCTGAAAATGAATTCCAATCCTTAATATGTAAAATGTCAATGCAAATCTAATGAAAATGCATGAAAATTGCTAGTTTTTTGTTGAAATTTTCTATGCAAAAATGTAAATATTTAAAATCTAAATGCAAATTTATACTAAAATGCAAGACCACAATCAAATGAAAATTTTAATGAGCCTCTAAAATTAGTAGAAAAATCTGAAAGAAGATTTTGCCTACTAACCCTAGATTTTGGAATTACTAGGTTATATGAAAATTGTCAAAATTTCTACAAAAGCCTAGCAAATTAATGATGAAAATGCAATGGACATTATTGATTTTTTGTGTTTTTCTATAGTTTATAACAGATCTGATGAAAAAATCATGAATTAGGGAAATTTAGAAAGAATTTATGCAATTTAGTAATCTATATGAAAATGCAAGCTAGGGTTTTCAAATTTTTGCAAATTTTTCAATTTTTTTGTAATTTTCACAATGCAATAAGATGAAAAACTATATGAATGAATGAAATAAATACAAATATGAAGACACACACTCATAAAGTTGTAATTTAAGTCTAAAAACATGGGTTCACAAAAATGTTTAGGGTAAAACTTGGATTTGTTTAGTTTAGTGTTTAAATCCTCCTTTCACCTTTTACATTCAAGGACCTTCGGATTGAGTGGAAGAGCACTAATAGGTCCTTGGTCACTTAAAAATGTAGGGAAGCTTGGATTAGGGTGTTTAATTATCAATTTTCCTTCTCCTATGTTTAATTAACCATTAAAACCCTAATTTTGCAAATACGACAGTAAACAAATGAATTATAGAAAAAACTCTTGTAGAGGGAAGTAAAATGACAAATCATAGAGTACCTATTTTTGGGGTCCCAAGGCAGAAAAGTCAGGGACATAGGAGTGGACACCCAAGTCCAAGGCCCTGGTTTCTATCGAGATTTGGAAACAAGATCCATAACTTGTATTTGTTGTACCAAAGATTCTCCCGTCATGGAACTTTGAGGACTAATGAGTGGGTACCCAAGTCTAGGGGGTAGATTTTCTTCCTGTTCTGCAATTCCAATAGTCCAAGATGTCTTCTTGTAACTTCACTTTGTCCATTTCCTCAACCTATAACCTGTAACCATGAAACTTTGGGAGGGTGTTGTGGTGTTTAGGAGCTTGCCTCAATCAAGCCCCGGAATGACACTTAAGTCTTCCAAACACCTTTGTCAAATAGAGAGTGTGTGCCTAGGGAGGTAAAGGCAAAAACCAAATGAATAATTATCACAAACACAATAAATGTCACCTTGTAGTGAAGATCTCATGGGAGAAAGATTCTCTTCATTCCATGAGGAAATGGATGCTCAAATCTGCAAACACAAACACATAGACAACACCAATATACTCTTGCAACACAATGAAAGCCTTGAATCACCTTGAGAACACAATAGCTTGCTAGTAATCATCTAGTTCAAAATCTAGTTTACAAATGAATGCCTAAACATGATTTTATATGCAACTACAAACACTCTTGCCAAGATTTCATAAATTCAAACTTACCGTGTCAAATTTGGGCCTAACCCAAAATAGGACAAGACTAGGGCATGGGTACCAAAGTCCTCCCCCCCTATTTTGGGTAGGTTTAAGCTCAAGGGGTCCCTCTATGTCCCATTTGTCATTATACCTAGGTTTCATTCCATCAGGATGCCAAATTATGATGTAAGATGTCCTAAATGTACACTAAAGACCTGAGAGCTAAACGTAAAGAGGGAAAAGACCCCAAGGGGACATTTTCTGATGTTACACCATGATATAAAATTCAAATAACTTTCAAAAGCTTCAACAAGTCATTGATCTTCAATGGCAATTTCAGAAGAGTTTTGGCATCAAGCTTGCATAAATATTGTGTGTGATAGAATGATTTTCAAATGTGTTTAAATATCTAACCTTAGGAAATTTAAATTTTGAAATAATGTCTTGATATTGCATGAAAACAAAAAATTGAAAACGGAATCCCAAGATGCACAGTGGGAGCTGACATCCCACCAAGATTTAAAATCTTGGAAAATGGGGCAGGACTAGGGCATAGGCACTCAAGTCTAGTCCCCCATTTTTGGATAAGATCTACTACTATGGGGTTCTAGGGACCCATAATCCAAATTCCCTTTTTGGGTTCAACCAATAGTTATCTTAGAAAATGAACATTTGTCAACTAAACAATTCAATAAGGGTTTCAGAAAGGCCAAAAACAAAGAGGTTAGAAAGGCACCAAAGGCAAGGAGCTAAACTACGGCAAATGGTACCATTCCATATAGGAGGACAATTTTTGATGTAATAGATTTGATTCAAAATTTTTTGGTATTGAAGAAGCTAGAGATCTGAACAAACTCACCATGGATGATTCATTTGGTTCTCTCACTATCTATGAGATGAGAAATACAATCAAAGATACATCCAAAAAGGAAGCTACTTTAAAAGATTCAAAGAAAGAAGGAACATGTAATCCATGCAGTGAGCCTGAGGAAGAAGAAACAAACTTTGTGAGAAAGCTAAAGGGTTCATACAAGTACAAAGGTAAGCTACCCTTCAAATGTTTTAATTGTGGTAAAATTGGTCATTATGCATCTAAATGTCCCTTTGGAGAAAATGAAAATAACAACAAGGTTTTTAAAAGAAACAACTTCAAAAAGAATCTCTTTTCTAAAGAGGACCACAACTCTTTAGAAGAAGCATATGTTGAATTTAAGGAACACTAAGAGCGGTGGGTGCATCAGTGTTCTGTAAAAACTTATTATTATGTTTCTTTATTAATTTACCACATATATTCAAGAGAAAGAAGCATGAACTTAATAATAGCAACAACAAGATCATCACACATGAACACCAAGATTTTTATGTGGAAATTTGGTTAAGGGAAAAACCACGGTGGGGGTTAACCCACAAGATTTTATACTCTATTAAAAGTATTACAAATGGGAAGGCACATACCTTCGGGGACACTGCCCAGAGCTCACTACTCAAAGGAGGATCACTTCCTACAAGATCAATTACAAGAGTTCACTAAAATATTTGAACTGAGGAATAGCATCTAACAATGAAAGATTACAATTCTGGTTAAGCTCAATATACTAACTTCACGCACTTCATCTCTCACCACCCTGTTTCATTGTTCTGCCATGATCTGAAGCTTAGATCTCCTTAATTTGCACTTGATATTGCTACACTTCGCACCTATCACATCATATTCACACATACATACCTCAAAATGCTCACACCCATCGATCATATATATCTGTAACATGAAATTACATCAAGTGCAGTCGGCCTCAAGAAAACTTAGAAACTTTTTCATAATCACTGTTCTGTCAGTTGAATCCATGCACAAACATCAATGTGGACCAAAACCTATGTATTCAAGTCACCACACATGTCAGCCAATACCTCTAGATCTCATAAATTACTCAACCAACCACTTCTCTTAATCCGCACAAGGATCAAACACCAAGTCAGCCTGTTCTTCACCGGACTGAACTGTCTAACCAAAAGCCGATACTCAGATGCTTGTAACTTTCAATCCCTTCATCACCAGAAGCTAAAAATTTGGATTTAGGTAACCCTGAAATCCCTTAACATTCCTTTAGATTTGTAGCATAATATGATTACATCTGGATAAATGCAGACTAAAATACTAAACCCTATCATATGTTTTGTTCATGTCTATCTGGACTTAGACAAATCTACAATCTGACTTTTGATATGATCAAATGATACAATGTGGATGTGTAATATAGATTTAGTTGCCATCAATGATAACACTTGACATGCCTAGCAATGTCTCTTGACAACAATCTCCCCCTTTGGCATTAATAGCAAGACTTAGTGAAAAATGACTAAGTGTTAGAATAGCTCCCCCTTGCTATGTACACTTGTGATTTCCAATGATCCCCCTTAGATGAATTCCTCATTTTTCACTACTTTCTACTCCCCCTTTGACATTAATGGAAAAGGCTGAGATCCGCACAACAAAATTCATGCAAAAACTCTATGTACATGGGCACATATATACACACAATCCTTATGTCTTATCTACATGAACTTAAACACATCACCAAAAATGTTTTTCAACAATGCCAATTCACTGTCCCATCTTTTCTTCATGCTATCCAAAACTAAAATATGATCACTAAATAAAAATTCATGTGACTCTGCCTTATGTAGACCAGTGGGATCAGTTGTCATAGCAGTAGCTTGAGTTTCTGTCAATGCATTAAACATTGTTTCTAACTTAGGGGAAATCAGTCCCCAGAGTTCATCCAATCTACCCAAAACTTTAACCTTTTCTTTCTCCAAATTGCTCAATTCATCAAGAAAACTCACTACTTGACATCTTTTATTTATTATAGACTCAGTTAAAGGACTATAGGACTTAGAGGTGTTAGACAATTTAAACTCTAAGTCCTTAATCTTATTCTCAATATCCTCAACAACTCTAGACCGAGCTAGGCAAAACATATAAATTTTTGCACCTTCAGAGAGAGTATTTTGAATTCTCTTTATACTAGCATCAAGAACTGATCTATCATAACTAATTATTCTCTTTAATTTAGAAAAACTCTTCTCATTAAATTCATTTCAGACTTTAACTTCTGCCGACTTCTCAAAAGATTCAAAATAAGTACTTACAGAGTTTATCAGACTCTTCAACTGACTAGAGGAGGATGTTGATGAATCCTTCTAAAATGTAGGCATGATTTTCTCCAAAATGCCTAATGCCAGACTAAGTAACTCACTGTCTTCTATATGGGACTTCAAGACTTCCTCTCTAGACTTAGCTTGTGCAAAAGAGGCAAACTTCAACTTCTGTACTGGTGAGAAAACATCCAAATTGATTGGACCTTGTATTATATCTGGATCTTCTACAACTTGTTTATCTTTCTCCAAAATTTCTTTCACTACTTCAAAAGTGTCTCTTGCCTAATATGATGTTTCAGTTTTATGCTCTTTAGGGCCCACATCTTCTCCCTTTCCGGAGTCAACCATATTGTCTTGCTTATCATTTTCATTCTTTTTCTCTATTTCTGCTTTCTCTGCATCATCAATAGAGGCATCCTTCTTTTTATCTTTATCAGAAATGTCTTCTGTATTCTCTTTCGAATGATTTTGTGTATCCTCAGTAGCAACATTATCAACATTTTTATCAAATTCCTCAACATCTGGAATGGAGGAATCAATTTCATCATCAGTTTCTTCTTCAATAGTAGGAAGATCATGCCTTTTTAATGCATTCAAAAGAATCTCCTGAGTATCTTCAACTATCTTATCAATCTCACCCAGCATGAGCTTATTCATTTTGATCTTACTCTTGAAGTTCTCTTTCACTTCTTTGAATATCAGGTTCTTTTGATCCGGAGTAATTTGAGGACACAATTTTATTAACACATGCTCTCAGAGCTCAATATCTTTAACTTTTGCACTCTCTTTTCTTATTTCTAGAATATTTCCAAGGCTTTCTAGAATTTCATAAATTATTTCAATGAAAGTCTTATTATAGATATTCAAGTATTTGACTGTTGCTTCCTCCAAAACTCTCTTATCACCATCACTATAATGATCATAAAATTAATTCATTAGACTTGAGTTTCCATCTACAGTGATTGACTTTATAATGTATTCCATAGAAGGATTAGGCTTCTCAACATAAGCCTTTGACTTATGCCTTTTACTTGACTTTTTGTTTCCAAAGGGATTCTCCTTAGACACTTTAGTAGTTGTAGTGCCCAAGGCCTTCAACTCTTTAACCTCACCATCTGAATTAGTCTCTTCTTCATCCTCTTTCTCCATACTGACATATGACCTTTTGCCCATTACTTTTGTCCTTTTTCCTTCATTACTAGTAGGTTTTTCTTTGAATTTCTCTGTAATAGGATAGGGTGATGCACCGAAGGTTAAACCAGAACTCCTAGTAGTCCTTGACTTAGAAGGGGATTCTACCAGAAAACTTTCCTATTCCTTGTCCTGCTTCTCCTTCTCATCTTTCTCTATCCTTTCCCTATATTGTCTCACAGCTTCCTTGGTTAAGCCAAGATTCTTAGCGAACTGCTCAACTTCTTTTCTCATAGTCCTTTTGATTTTAGAAGCCTTGAATTCAACATGCAATTTTTGTGTAATCTCTTCACATGTTCCAAATCTCTCCTCAGCTGGATCCCTAGGCTGGGTCAACAAATGTTGTGCATACAGTTCTAATACATGTCCATCCACTTCATACCCCATGGGTATGATCCACACAACTCTAGGCTCTACTGCTTCCATCTTGCATTGATCAACAATAACCATAAAATAAATGGTGTCTCTGTATTTCTCAATTACAGCCCTAGGTATTATTTCCCTAGCCTGCATCATACTCTAGAAATTCTTGAAGAATCCCCAAAGTGTAGAATTTTGTGCCTCATAATTACCTAAACAACTCAAATAATTTCTAATTTGAATTGCTACCAGTTTCTCATTACACCAATATACATTCTTCTTTCTAGGGAGCTCACTCAAGAAATAAAAGAAAAGACAAATAATTAGCATACCAAATTTGAATGAGTACTTCTTATCCTTCTTTATCTTTCTTAGATTCTCCATAAGATGGTTTTGTATTAGTTCACAAAGATCATAGTCTAGATCTTCTTTTACCATTTGATATGTAATATAAATGGTTGTTCCAGACACTGAATTTTCTCTGCTAGAGAAATATATCTTGTACCCTATCACCATCAATGTGAATCTAACCCCATGATCCTCTATATCATTTATAGTCATAGCTCTCTTATCAAAGTTTGATACAGCTGCCTCTGTGACTACCTCATTCTTCATGACCTTCAATTGAAGCAGAGTACCAATTGAATTCAACCCTGTAACTACCTTTATTGCATCTTTTATGATCTTAAATAGATGGTTCAACCACATAAATTCATCATGGATATAGCTCAAGACATATTAGAACCACTCGTCCTCTGCGAAATTTGAAAACTCAACAAATTGTATGAATTTCTAATATTTCAATGATTTAAACTCTACTTTGAGCTCAAAATCATCATCTTGTAAGTGATTAATGAATAGATTAGAAAACCTTGAGTTGCTATGCTCCTCTAGAGCTGTGTGAATGTAAGTCCTAATATCCTCTATGTGAAGAACTCCATGTGGAATGACAGAAAATGCTCCCATCAAATCAAATTCAGTGGACTTGAAAGGGTGCTTCTTAAACCTTGGCCTAGGTTGCTCAGTGATATTTACAACCAAAGGTGTAGCCATTTCAAAAAATCACAAGTTTAAAGATTTGCAGAAAAATACCTTTTTCTCCATAGGATTAGGGTTAGCTGTCGAATTCACTTTTTGCACTCCAAATCTTTGAGACCTCAGCTTAGGCACTCATCTCCTTGTTCTCTTTGAATGTAAAGTGATTCAAATGTTGAGTGAATGACCTTTTCTGCTCCGCAAAACTTAATTTACCATTGTAATAAATGCTTTTCCCTAATTCATCTAGTTACACTATGTTTGAATATAGTCAATCTTCAATTACTCTGCACTCAATTGCATTATCTTCTTTTCTTCCAAAATTTGCTTCAATAGATCTGTAATAGGCCTTTTTATCTTCATTCATTGTGCTAGATTCAGGCACACAAACTTTGGTAGGGGATTTATGATTTTCTTTACTTCTCCCCCCTAAGCCAGAACCTCCAGCTTAGTTTTCGGAGGAGGTATCAGTACTGGATGTTGGTGTAGATCCCTCCTTTGAATTAGAATCATCCCTTTTAATCCATATCTTGCTCATCTCTTTCTATGTTTCCACTGGATCTACCTTTTGCTTGCCTTTGTCCATCTTCTACTCTGTTCTTCCTTTACCTACCTGTGAGTTCTCTTTTCCCTTTTTGATTCTACAAAATTTAGCAATATATCCAGATTTGTTGTAGTTGAAACACACAATCTTATTTCTCTGACAATTACATGTTGGAGTAGGTATAGATCTGCATTGCATTGCAATATGCCCAAACTTGTTGCAAGTAAAACATCTTCCATTGAAAACTTGTTTGTTTTTAGGAGGATTCCTTGATCCACTTCTGTAATCCTCAGCCTTAGGACCTATCCTTTTGCAATTAAAGCATTGACTAGAGAAAGATAATGCATTTTGATTCACTTTACTTCTACATTGATTAGCTCTATGACCATACTCATTGCCTTTGAAACAATTTCCATTAAAAGATGGATACCTTTGAGTATTAGGTTGTCTTACAGGAGGCCTTCTAGGATTCTTTCTTTGATTTCTTGCTTTAGGATTTCTTTGACTAGATCTAGAGCTTTCACCTTTCTCATATCCCAGACCGTGCTTATCATCTGCCTTCTTCTGACTATCAGGCAGCTCCTTAAGTTTAGCTAAGCTTATCTTGAACTTCTCTTTGAGTTCATTTGCAGCTTCTAGGTCATCTTTGAGAGTGACAATTTGCCTTTCAAGTTATTCCTCATTATACCTGGTTTCTTGTAGATTAGACTCGAGATCACCAATTATTCTATCTAATCTGCAACACTTGTCTATTCTTTCTTTTAGAGACTGATTCAAGTTATCTTCAGTCTTCTTCCTTTCCTCAATTTCCTTGGTTAGCCTCATCACCTTGAATTCCATCTAGTGTTTTAGGACAACAACTTCTTTTACCAGCTTCTCACATTCCTTTATCTTCTCTTTTAGAGCCTCATCCATGCCATTGTCTTCCTTTTGATTTACTAACTATTGATGTAGCTCCTTCCTCTTTTCCATGGATTTTCTCAGTTGCCCTTTTAAAGTCTGAATAAAATCCTCATCATCTTTAAGGTTCTCTTGTAGTTCTTTGACTTTTGCTCTGGATTGATCAAGATATTCTAAATCAAATTGAAGTTGTTCATTGATGCCATTAGAATACCTAAATGAACCCATTGAAACACCTTCCCAGATCTTCCTCAAGTTGTTAAAATTCTTCCAAGGAACCTTGCTCTGATACCAATTGTTGAAATTCAGGAACACTGAGAAGGGGGGGTGAATTAGTGTTATGCAAAAACTTATTATTATGTTCCTTTATTAATTTACCACATACATTCAAGAGAAAGAAGCATGAACTTAAGAACAGTAACAACAAGATCATCACACATGAACACCAAGATTTTTACGTGGAAACCTGGTTAAGGGAAAAACCATGGTGGGGGTTAACCCACAAGATTTTATACTCTATTAAAATTATTACAAATGAGAAGGGACATGCCTTCGGGCACACTACCCAGAGCTCATTGCTCAAAGGAGTCTCACTTCCTACAAGATCAATTACAAGAGTTCACTAAAATATTTAAACTGAAGAATAGCATCCAACAAAGCAAGATTGTAGTCCCAGTTAAGGTCAATATACTAACTTCATACACTTCATCTCTCACTGCCCTGTTTCACTATTCTGCCATGAATCAGAGCTCAGATCTCCTTGCTTCACACTTGATACTACTTTACTTCACACCTATCACATCATATTCACACATCCATACCTCAAAATGCTCGTACCCATCGATCATATATATCCACAACATGAAATTAAATCAACTGCAGTCAACCTCAAGAAAACTTAGAAACTTTTTCAAGATCACTGTTTTGTCAGCTAAAACCATGCACAAACATCAATGTAAACCAAAACCTATGTATTCAAGTCACCACACGTGTTGTTCAATACCTCTGGATCTCATAAATTACTCAACCAACCACTTCTCTTAATCCACACAAGGATCAAACACCAAGTCAACCTGTTCTTCACCTGACTGAACTGTCTAACCAAAACCTGATACTCAGATGCTTGTAACCTTCAATCCCTTCATCACCGGAGGCTAAAAATTTTGATTTAGGTAGCCTTGACATCCATTAACATTCCCTTAGATCTATAACACAATATGATTACCTATGGAGAAATGTAAACCAAAATGATGAACCCTGTCATATGCTCTACTCCTATCTATCCAGACTTAGACAAATCTGACTTCTGGTATGATCAAATGATACAATGTGGATATGTAAGATAGATTTAGTTTCCATAAATGACAACACCTGACATACCTAGTAGTGTCACTTGCTAACAACATATCACTACTCATCAGATGATGAAAAGGAAAAATCTTTATTCATGAACTATGGAAGTCTTTGATAATTCAGACAATGTTGTTGATGATGAAGAAAACATGACAGTCATTGATGAAGAAGAATGTGAAGTTGATCTTGAAGGTGAATTCATTTCTTCTCTTGAAGACTTGAGATGTATAAGGAAAGAAAACAAATAAAAAAGGCAAAGATTGAAGAATCTGAGGAACTGATTGCTAGTTTAAAAGTCCAAATTGAAGCCAAGATAGATGAATGTTCAAAACTTGAGGAAGAGATTGTTTCACTTAGGAAAATTGAAGAAGTTGATTTCATTCCTATCATTTCTCAAAGAAGAATATATACAAGACCATTTCATGCAAGGTAGAACTTCATAAATAGGTTCAATCATGTGTTTTTTCCATTATTGTTTTATCTGCAATAAGTATGGTCACAAGGCTATTGAGTGCAAGTCTAGAATGAATAGAAGAAATTTTCTGAGTAGGAATCTGCTGGCACCCTTGGTTGATTTCAATGTGATATGTGATATGTCATACTTGCAACAATTTTGGATACATAGTAAGATATTGCAGAAGTGGATTGGCAAATTTAGAAACCCAGATGATAGACATCACTAAGCAAGACAAGGAGAGTGACACTTCCAAAAGATAGGAAACAAATAATGAGATGGAAAATTCAATGATTGCTAGAAACAATATTCCATGAACAAGGGAAAACAAACCCCTGGGTGATAGACAATGGATTTTCAAGTCACATGATAGGTGATAAGAGCAAATTCATCAGTCTTGTAAAGTGGAATGGTGGATCAATCAAGTTTGGAGATAATACAACTACAAGAATTTGTGGAAGGGGCACCATAAGTATTGATGTAATGCCTAAACAATAAGATGTTCTATATGTAGAAGGTCTCAAGCACAATCTTCTCAGTGTAAGTTAGATGTGCAACAATGGATACAATCTTATATTTAATGCACAAGGATATGAAATCAAAAGAGAAAATATTGGTAAATTGGTGGCAGAAACTATTAGGAAAAAAAATAACCTATACAATCGAAGTGATGTTAATGGAAGGAATTGTCTTCTAGGAAAGACACGTGAATTTTGGTTGTGGCACAAAAGGATGGGACACATCAACTTTGACAATCTTGTGAAATCAGCTCCGCACAAGAAGTAAGAGACAAGCCAAAGATTGCCAAGCCTTCAAGCACCTTATGTAAAGAATTCTATATTGGGAATAAAACAAGGACAAGGTTGAAGACAAAGGAGTATTCTTCTACAAGGCCATTGGAATTGATTCATACTCATGTGCGTGGTCCTACCAAAATAGAGAGTCTAGTAAGTGAGGTATTTTATGTTGCTCATTGATGATTGCTCTAGGATGGCATGGGTTACATTTTTGAAGGAAAAAATAGATGCTTTTAGAAGGTTTAAGATTTTCAAGTCTATTGTTGAATATGAAATGAATTATAGAATCAAGTGCTTAAGGTCTGATAGAGGTAGTGAGTTCACATCAAATGAGTTTGAGGAATATTGTAGAGAACATGGAATAAGGAGGCACCTCTCTGGTGCAAGAATGCCTCAACAAAATGGAGTTGTTGAAAAAAAAAATAGGATAGTGCAGGAGATGGAAATAAATATGCTTAATGATGCAAAAATTCCTAATAGATATTGAAAAGAGGAAGTTCACACCGTGGTCTACATTCTCAATAGAGGACAAATAAGAGTAAAAAACTCTAAGATGCCATATGAGTTGTGGAAAAGCAAACCTAGTTCAGTCAAACATTTCAAAGAGTTTGGAAGTAAGTGATACATTAAGAGAGATAATGATAACCTAGGAAAATTTGACTCGAGATTAGATGAAGGTATCTTCCTTGGCTATTCATCTAGAAGTAAGACATGCAACTGTTTCAACAATAGGCTACAAAAGATTGTCGAAAGTGTAAATGTGAGGTTTATTGAAGATCTACATCCATCCACATATGTTCAAGAATATTGTTTCTCAAAGGGATCTGCTTGTACAAAAGAAGAAACATAAAAGAAGGCCACCAAGACTCCTACTAAGTATGCTTAGAAAAAACACTCACAAGATTAGATAATTGGAGACAAGAATGAAGGAGTATAGACTAGAAGAACATTTGCAAGGACAAATGAATAGGTAAACTTCTCTTTGTTGTCTAAGATGGAACCTAAACCTTTTGCTGATGCTAGTAGGGATGAATGATGGATCAAGGCTATGGGAGAATAACTCAATCAGATAGAGAAAAATTAGACTTTGGAATTGGTTTCAAGACCCATAGAAAAGCATACGAGGCACAAAATGGGTGTTTAGAAATACACTAAATGAATAGGGACAAGTTGTTATAAATAAGGCAAGATTGGTCTGCAAAGGTTATACATAATTAGAGGGTATTGATTTTGAGGAAACCTTTCCTCTTGTAGCAAGGTTAGCAACAATCATGATGTTCTTTGCATTTGCAATCCACAAAAACTTCAAGGTTTATCAAATGGATGTCAAGTTATCTTTCCTGAATGGTCATTTAGAAGAAGAAGTCTACATTGAGAAACCTGAGGGATTTTAGCTGTCTGAAGATCAGAATTTGGTGTGCAGATTGAGGAAGGCACTATATGGTCTTAAGTAAGCCCCTAGGGCTTGGTATGCAAGGTTGGATAAGTATTTACTCTAGAAAGGTTTCAAGAAAGGTGCAACAGATAGTAAGTTATATATCAAAATAGATAATGAGCACATGTTAATAGTGGTAGTAAATGCTGATGATATTACCTTTGGTGGCAATGATGAAATATGTAAAAAGTTTGCAAAAGGAATTTGAAATGTCTGTGATAGGTGAACTATCATTCTTTCTTGGGAATCAAATCACTCAATCAGACAAAGGTATTTTTATCTCACAAGCAAAGTATGTCAAGGAGATGTTGAAAAAGTTTGGTATGGAAGATTGCAAACTAGTGGGTACACCTATGGTAATAGGTTGTCATCTAAGTAAAGATGTTGAGTCAGCATAGGCTGATTAGACTCTGTATAGGTCTATGATTGGGGGGCTACTGTACTTAACGAAATCAAGGCTTGATATTATGTTGTTTGTATAGTTGCAAGATTTCAAGCTAATCCACAAGAAACACAGGGGAAGGTACTCAAAAGAATCTTCAAATACTTGAAGAACACTCTGGATTATGGAATATAGTATCAAAAAGGTAATGACTTCTTTCTGATAGCATATACTGATGTAGATTAGGATGGAAATATTGATGATAGGAGAAGTACCAGTGGTGGAGCCTTCTTTTTAGGTGAAAATTGGTTTCATGGTTTACTAAAAAACAAGATTTAGTTTTCTTATCAACAACAGAAGTAGAGTACATAGCCGCAATATCTTGTTACACTCATGTGTTGTGGATGAAGCAAACATTGAAGGTAATCAAGGTAATAAATGATGATCCTATTTTCATCTTATGTGATAACACAAGTGCCATCTATATTTCAAAGAATCAATTAATGCACTCCAAAACCAAACACATATCCATTAAATATCACTTTTTAAGAGAAAATCTTGTAAATCAAGAGGTAAAATTGGAGCATGTACCTACAAAGGATTAGATTGTAGACATCTTTACAAAAACACTTCCAAAGGACACTTTTCACTATCTCATGCAGAAGTTACGTGTTCATGCCTCTCCTTCTTCTTCTCATAAATAGATGCATAGATGTTGTATCTATCCAAGGGGAGTAGTTCAAGGTTCATTTATCATCCCTAGATTAACAGAGGCTACCTCTTAGGGGGAGCAGGCAGATAAAGAGATAGTAAAGGTATGTCAAGGCTAATATGGATAGGGGGAGCTTCTGTGTTTTGTTGGTACAAAGGAAGATCAGTAGCCCTTTTCTCTTGATGTCAAAGGGGGAGAGAATTTGAATATTAGATTAGTGTTGCCATCAATGACAAAGGAGGAGATTGTTGCATATATTGTCATTAATGTCAAAGTGTTATGAATGATGAAAAGAGATGCATGAGGTATGAAGGAAATTGTTTGAGAAGTTATCAAGTTATCAAGAACGCCAAAGACACAGGAGATTGTACTGCATTCTAACATAGATAAAGATATGACCTCATAGTTTGAAGGATAGATAGAGATAGCTATGAGGTATGTATGATCCAAATTTTAGAGCATATGAACTACCATTAAGATATCGAGAGTTAACAGAATGAAAACAATGTTGTTGTAGTGTAAGGTTATCAAAGATGAAACAGAAAGCTACCACTTTCCACCACATCTACATATACAACTTGACAGATTGGAGAATATTTAAAGCAAAGAGGGAAGTATGACATATTAATGTTTTAAAGGGTATAAATTACTGATATTCAAGTTTAAGAGGGTATAAATTACCACAAATGTATTTAACAGTGTTCTGAGTTAAGACTATGTGATTGGCTTGTGTAAAGGATACTGGTATCAATGTTTCAATGCTTGTGCCAACAAGTATAAGCATGGACTTGAAAGGGGATTTTATGAGAAGGTTTTTTGTAGGTCCCATAATGTTCATGGTATAAACCGCTTGATGATATTTTACTCCTCCAGTATCACATATGGTCTAGAGCTAATGTATGGAATGTTAAGTACTTGCGGAGTTGACATGGTGTAATTGAGTACTTGTGCATTGTGTCTAGAAGTGTGCACCAACAAGAAAGTTTGGGAGGAAGGAAATTGGGTCTAGTAGATCATTTAGTGTGAACCACATAATGGGATTTCACTCTTACATTACTATAAATGATTTAGGAGCCAACAAGTAAGGCTGGTTACACATTCCATGATACAGGTTACCTTGAGGCCAACACAAATGATGTTTAGAAGGCTTGTGGAGGATATATATGAAGGATAAAAGATTATTACATGTGAATTGGGTGGATCTAATGAAAAGAGAATGATCTAAAGATAGAAAAGTAACTTTGTAAGACATGATGTACAACTCATAATAGAGTCAGTATTGCAGAGGTGTTTGAGCCATTAGAATTAATCAAATGACCAAGAAGATAGCAGAGATGATAGCATTTCAAGTATGTTCTAATCGGTGTTGTCATTGGTGTCAACTGTATCTTCTAATGTTGTTGTTTGTTGATTAAGTTATTGTGTTAAGGTGATTTGAATGATTTGAAGAAGTACTGATGATGTTGGTATATTTCTCTTGTTGTTGAGTTTCCTTGTGCTTTTGAGAAAATTTGATAAATACTAAAGATAGTGTTGTGAAGAAGTATTATGGATTACAAGATATTGTCTGAGTTTTTGCTCCACATTTCTCCTATATTGAAGACTAGAGTGTGAGGTTTGGATATGTTTTGGAGAAGCAGTTAATGATGTTAAATCTAGAATTTGGTGGTTTGGAATTTTATGATTTGAAATTTATATTCACCAGTTTGAAGATTGTGCCTGGCAGCATTTGCAGTGTGACAAGGAGAAAGTATTTTTCTTCGCATTCTTCTGTAGTGTGGTTTTTGGTCATGTGGTTCTAGATGAGTGTTCCTAAGATCCATATCTATGTTCCATCTAAATAAATTGTGATTTGGTGCTCCAGAATGTAGTTTTCATGAGTAGCAGAGCTTGGCAGTGTTGGTTGTGAGCAGTCTGTGATTTGTCTTCAAGTGAGATTTGTTGTAGATGGATTTGTTGGCTCCCAGGTGATTTCATGTTGTTTGTGGATGTCTCCAAATTGTGTTGAAGTCTTATGCTTGGTCTGAAAGTTATGGTTATGTACTTTGAAGCATGTGCCTAAAGATCCTAGTGTCAACACCAATTTTGGCTGACCTAGTTCTTTACACTCTTTGCAGATGTGCTTCATGGATTGTGGAAGCATGTGAAGATGTATTTAGGTCCAAGCTAAGCTATGAAATGTTCATATTTCATCTCTTTACTTCATAAGATTGTTTATCTCTAGACCTAATTTGAATTATGTATGTTTCCCGACCTTGGAGATTGTTCCAAAGGCTGTAGAATGTGTTGTTGACCTTGATGTATGTTCCAAGGTTGATGATTGATATAAATAAGTGTAAAGGATTTGTGTGTATTTGTGAGAATGTTAAGATGAGGATGTTTTTGGTTGTGAGGTTGCAAAGGTGACATGTATTGTGCTTCATTGGAACTAAACTCAAGCATGTGGTAGATGCTATTATATCAGTTCATGGCAGTGAGGCCTTATGGCAGTGAGTCCTTTTAGTAGTGAGCCCTTTTGGCAATGAGCCTATTGCAGTGAGCATTTCTTTGGATAGTGAGTCCTTGGGTAGTGAGCCATTTTATAGTGAGCCTCTTTGTAATTCAGTATTGATACTACTATATATTGTGAGCTAATCCTCACTGTGGTTATTCCCTTTTAGGGTTTTCCATGTAAAAATATGGTGTTCTCTTGTGCATGGTGTTGATGTGATTAAGTTTCTATTATTTGTTTTTCATGTTTAATATTCATAATAGAATTAGGGTTTAAGTGAATTGAGATAGATGTAAATATGTTTGTGAGGGTTTAAAATTTTTAATACAACTGATTCACCCCCCTCTCAGTTGTCTTGTGAATTCTGTAATTGGTATCAGAGCTAGGGTTCCTTGGAAGAAAGCCTAACAGCTTAAGGTAGTTCTGGCATGATGCACAGGAAGGATGCTTCTCTACTTATATTCTGAAAATGACAATAGTAAGCTATCTAATCTCTCTTGGATATTTTTTCTGGAACTAAGTTGTAGCCATAGTCAAGATTGACAAATCCAAGAAATCTGTAGAAATAGATCAGAAGATTGCTGATAATATGGAAGTTGGTTGTGGGAGAGGAATAAAAATAGATACTAATATGCACAAGTATAAGTTGTCTCTCAAGTGTTTCAGTTGTGGAAATATTAGTCCTTATACATCAAGATGTCCAAAAGGAATTTTGAGAAGTAAGAAAAAGGAAAATGAAAGCAGAGTGCCTAAGAAAATCTACTATGATGTTGAAGACAATGACTGCTTGCTCACTAATTCAAAGGATAACATTTGTAGTGTTGACCCTAAAGGATGTATGAAATAAAATGATCCAGAGGTAAGTCCTGATAGTGAAGATACTTTTTAAGAGAAGAATTATTGGGTTATTAATAGTAGTTGCTCAAATCAAATGACTAGTGATAGAGGCAAGTTTATTAATTTTGAGAAATGTGATGGATGATCAGTTATATTTGGAGATAATTGTATTGCTAAGATATGCAGAAAAGGCTCAGTCAGTCTCTATGGAATATATCATACTAATAATGTTATTTATGTTAACAGATTAAGGAAAACTCTCTTGAGTGTTGGACAGTTGTGTAGCAAATGATACAATCTTGTATTTTAGGATGATGGTTTTGAGATCAAAGAAAAGTTTGGAAAGGTGATAGATGCTAGAAAGAGGACAAAACAAAATCTTTATCATCACAAAGAAGGTGACAGTTATTGCTCTATAACTTAGATAAGTGAGAGTTGGCTCTGGCATAGGAGATTGTGTCACATCAATCTTTATAATCTGGTAAGGATGAGTTTAGTTCAAGTTGTGAAAGATCTACCAGGGATTACCAAACCTATCAATAGGATCTGCAAGGAGTGTCCATGTGGAATGCAAGCAAGAGGAAGTTTACAAGATGAAAAAAAAATCTTCTATAGGATTGTTGGATTTGGTTCATACAAACCTTTGTGGTCCTACAAGAGTAAGGAGTTTCCATGATAACATATTTTATGTTATTCATTGATGATTATTCTAGAATGACATGGGTTACTTTTCTTAGAGAAAAATTAGAAGTCCTACACAAGTTCAAGGTAGTTAAAGAAATGATTGAAAATGAAATGGATATGAAGATCAAATTTTTGAAGTCTGACAGAGGATGAGAGTTTACTTCTAATGATTTTAATGTATTTTGTGAGAACCATGGGATAAACATGCTATCATCCGCTTCTAAAACTCCATGACAGAATGGAGTGGTTGAAATGAAAAACATGACTGTTCAAGAAGCTACAAGGACAATGATAAAGGAAGTAAATCTATCAGAAGTATTTTGGAAAGAAGCAATTCATACTGTTGTCTACATACAAAATAGAGTACAAGTAGAAGAAAACGATACAAAGACTCCCTACGAGCTATGGTATGGAAGGACTCCCATTGCTAAATATTTAAAAAAAATTGGAAGCAAATGTTTTAATAGAAGAAAGGAAGAAATAGGAAAGGATGATGCAAAGTATGATGGAGGTTATTTTCTTGGGTATTCTACTAAGAGAAAAGCTTACCAATGCTATAACAGAAGGCTAGGGAAGATTGTGAAAAGTACTAATGTCAAAGTTGATGAAGACCTACAGAAGTATTTAGAAGTTAATGAATGTGTATTAGACTCAGATGGGTTCTCTTGCAAAGAAAAAGAAAATGCTACAAAAAGGGAAGTTCATACTAGAGAAGAAGAAGAAACTGAAGAAAAAGAAATGCAGGTTGAAGAACAAGAAGCTCTGGAAAGAATCTTTGAAACTCCCAAGTACATGCAAATGCATCACACTGAAGATGAGATCATTGGTGGTAAATGGATAGGATGCAGAGCTATTGTAGACAAAATAAACCTATGTTTGATTTCTAAAGTTGAACCTAATATAGTGACTGAGACTTGTAATGATATAAAATCTTTGGAAGAAGAATGCATGTCCACTGACATTGAAGAACTCAAAATTGCTCTTGAAGACCTAGAAAGATACAAAGAAGAAAACATGGTCTTGAAGGAGAATATCAAAGAAGGAAATGAATGCATTAGAAATTTAAGAGATCAAGTCAGGAAGCTTAAACAAAGACATAAAGAGGATAGTCAAAAATTGAGGCTAGAAAATGAATCCATAATTGATCTAAAAGTTAAGGTTGAAGAAAAAGCAAGAATTGAGGAATGTCTAAAAGATAAAACTAAAGACTGTACAAAGTTTGAACAAGAGGTTGTGAACCTGAAGTCAAATTTCAAGAAGGCAAAGAGCTATAAAGAAAACTTCAAGAAAAGTTCTACAAAATTGATGAGATGATTGCTAAAAGCCCTGATGACAAAGAAGAATTGGGATTTGAGAAAGGTGAAAGTTCCAAATTAGGTCAAGTAGTGAAAGCTAAGAACACGAAGGACAAAGGCAAGCAAAATCAAAGGAATGGACCTAGAAGATCACCGATCAGGCAACCAAATGCTCAAAGGTAACATATTTCAATGGTTATTGGCATTCATGCAATAAGTTTGATCATAAGGATACTTAATGTAGGAGCAAAATGAATCAAAATATTTTATCTTTCTCTAGTCAGTGCTTTATTTGCAAGAGAGTTGGTCATAGAGCCAGTGAATGTAGAAGTCAGATAAGGAAAGGCTATAGTAATGGAAGGAATGCTTAATCTTTCAATGGCAACTGCGTTACATGTAATATAGTTGGACACAAGGCTAACCAATGTATGTTCATAATGAATGGAAGGAATAATGGTCAAAAAAATGTTGTGTGTTATGATTGCAATAGGCCTAGACATATTACAAAGTTCTATAGAAGCAAGAACATGAAGAAGGATAATCTGATAGAAAAGAAGAAACCAGTGCAAGAGGATGATCTTGTAGAAACCAAGAAGGAGATGAACAAGATATGGATCATGAAGGATGCCAATGAAGTCAAGGATGAGCCTATGCTAGCCCATGGTACAGATGTTTCCTTTAGGAATTGAGGTGGAGGTTACCTCTTAGGGGGAGTAGGTAGTGACATTAAAAATTGTTGCAGTCAAGGGGAGGTATTCAGTGTAGCTAAGAATAGTGCAAGTATGTGTAGTATCATATTCAAGGTGAGAAGTCTTGAAGAAGGTGTGTCATACTTTGCCATTGATGTTAAAGGGGGATAGAATTCATGTGAAAAACAAAGAGAGAGTAAGATGTATAAAAAAAAGAGGGAGAATGAGATTACTGTAGAATTATGTGATGATGGTTTTTCACATCATATGTTTCCATCAATGACAAAGGGAGCGATTGTTGCAAGTATGTGCTAACTGGTGTTGTCATTGATTCAACATGTTTGTGTTGTCATTGGTGTCAATTGTATCTTCTAATGTTGTTTTTGTTGGTTGATTAAGTTATTATGTTAAGATGATTTAAATTATTTGAAGAAGTGTTGATGATGTTGGTATATTGCTCTTGTTGTTAAGTTTCCAAGTGCTTTTGAGAAAATTTGATAAATACTGAAGATAGTGTTGTGAAGAAGTATCTGGCTTATAGGATATTGTCTGAGTTTTTTCTCTGCATTTCTCCTATATTGAAGATCAGAGTGTGAGGTTTGGATATGTTTTATAGAAGTGGTTGATGATGTTAAATATAGAATTTGGTGGTCTAGAATGTTGTGACCTAAAAGTTATGTTCACCAGTTTGAAGACTATGCCTGATAGAATTTGTAATGTGATAGGGAGAAAGTATTTTGCTCCACATTACTCTGTAGTGTGGTTTTTGGTCTTGTAGTCCTAGATGAGTGTTCCTAAGATCCATATCTATGTTCAATCCAAAGGAATTCTAATATGGTGATCTGAAATGTAGTTTCCATGAGTAGCAGAGCTTGGCGGTGTTGGTTGTGTGCAATATGTGATTTATCTTCAAGTGAGATTTGTTGTAGATAGATTTGTTGGGTCCCAGGTGATTTCATGTTGTTCATGGATGTCTCTAGATCATGTTGAAGGCTTGTACTTGGTCTACAAGTTATGGTTATGTTCTTGGAAGCGTGTTCCTAAAGATGCTAGTGTCAACACCAGTTTTGGCTCACCTGGTTGTTTAAACTCTTTGCAAATGTGCTTCATGGATTGTGTAAGTTTTTTGAAGCATGTGAAGATGTATTTAGGTCTGAGCTAAGCTATGAAATGTTCTTATTTCATTTCTTTGCTTCACAAGACTGTTTAGGTCCAGACCTAATTAGAATTGTTTATGTTTGCCAACCTTGGAGACTATTCCAAAGGTTGTAGAATGTGTCAACCAACCTTGATGTATGTTCCAAGGTTGATGATTTATATAAATAAGTCTAAAGGATTCATGTGTATGTGTGAGAATTTGAAGATGAGGATGTTTGTGTTGTGAGGTTGCGAAGCTGATATGTATTGTGCTTCATTGGAACTAAACTCAGGCATGTGGTAGATACTATTATATCAGTTCATGGAAGTGAGCCCTTTTGGTAGTTAGCCTCTTTGTAATTTGGTATTGATACTACTATATATTGTGAGATAATCCTCATCATGGTTTGTCCCTTTTAGGGTTTTCCATGTAAAAATATGGTGTTCTCTTGTGTATGGTGTTGATGTGATTAAGTTTCTGTTATTTATTTTCATATTTAATCTTCATAATAGAATTAGGGTTTAAGTGAATTGAAGTGGATGTAATTATGTTTGTGAGGGTTTAAAGTTTTTGATACAATTGATTCACCCCCCTCTTAGTTGTCTTGTGCATTCAAAAGATAGTGTAGAGGTGTTTAAGTCATGAAAATAAGTCAAGGATTTCAAGGTGTTAACAAAGATGATGTTGCGGAGGTAATTGAACCATCAGGATCAGTCAAAAGTTTTAGATCAGAGGTTGGTACCACATCTTGTAAGTGCTATAGCATATTAGGGATTAGGTGCTTCCTTTGGGTTGGTGCCCATAAAACATTGTATCAGGGAGTTGGTGCTTCCTTTGAGTTGGTGCTCATAAAATAGGGGATTGGTGTCTCCTTTGGGTTGGTGCCCATAAAACTCATTGTATACTTTATTTTTATTTGTGATGCTAGATTTGGATAGTAGATCCAAGTAGCTGGCTCACCATGGTTTTTCCCATCTTGGGTTTCGACATAAATTTGGTTTTATGTGTTTGTGTGTGTATTCTTATGCTTCATATGGTTTAAATGTTTACATTAGATTAAATTCATCTAAAGAGAAAAGCTTTGAATATATTTTGATTCACCCCTCCTCTTAGTATATATATGTATTCAACAAAAAAAGTTATTTTTCTTAGTTTGTGGGTAAAAATAGACCCCTAGAATAAGTACCTATGGGGCGGGAGTTTATTGAAATGCTAACTTTGACCTATAAAGCCTACTTCGAGGAATGTGAATTGACCTAATGAGTGGGAAGATAGAATGTTGACTTGTCACTCTCCAATCTCCCCTACCTAGGTCTATATGAGGGGTTGTGTTAAGTACACCCTCATTCCAATTCTTCAAACATGTGGGAGAAACCCATAGGTGAGTGCATGAGGAAGAGTGTACAAGTGCACTCCACTTCCCTTTGTCTCACACATGTATGAGCATGTGGGAAGTGTATGATCTTGTTAATCATTTGTGAATTAGATTTAGTGGGTGAGTTGGAGGCCATGTTTCACCCTGTCATTTGGTGAGGATAAGTGACATGGTACTCCTTATTTATACCCTCTTATTAGGCTTGAAGAGGATCTTCTTGGCTTATTTTATTTATGTTTTTTGGTGATGCAGAGTGCCAGCAGAAGCGAATGAAGTATTTGCCTATATCTTCCCTATCGGCAAGAGATCCTCCAGTGTTTCGCCGAAGTCAAGGATGTCTTCTCTATCAGAAAGACATGAACTATCAGCCGCTCCTTATTCTTTTGTCCCGATGGCCAAGTTCTCACCGATACTGTCGAGTACATCGGCTAGACCTTCCGCTTTGGTAAGACTCCGGTTCGTGGCCCCGATGGTTCATCTCATTCTGACGAGTCCTTTGTCGCTGAGACTTCTTGAACTCCTCCCGATGAACTTCTTTCGGCGGGACTCTAACGGTCGCCGTGACTTCTTCGGCTTCCCCCGACAAGGTTCCTCACGCCGATACTCTTTATCGGCGATACTCCGAGGATGTCTCACCGATCGGTGAAACGGTATACTGTCGGCTAAGTATCTTTTCCTTAGCCCGATATCATTTCTCTCACCGATGCGAACAACAATGGTATGTGTCTCCGACACTATACCAATCTTTGGTAAGACAGAGAGTATTTCACGCCGATGCCAGTTTCATCAGTTAGACATAGTCTATCGGTGGCCCTTCAAAAAGCTATTCCGACACTTGATCTCACACCGACAGACTCCCAACTATTAGGTGACGCCGAACTCGGATTCCTTTCGACAGAACAATGGAATTTGGCCGCTTCATATATCAACCCTCGATCACTTGTATCAGTCTGATCCCCAAATGACACCATTTGCCTTACATCAATTTCTCGACTAGCCACATGACGATGTCTAGTCGAACTTGACTGAGTTCGCTGGCTTCCTGGGTAAGAATTCAAAAACAACAAACGTGAAAAGTCTTTCCCCCATCACACTGATACTATACAGGGCTTCAGTGGACAGAGGAAAGGGCCTCCATGTATGAATCAAAACCCTACTCCTAGGTTACAAACCAACCAGTGTGGAACCGTGGGTTTTACACCGTCTGCACACTACATAGTCACTATGGATTGACAGATAGCATCTGGTTAGGGTTCCAATTGCAAAATCAGGATAAAGATATCAAAATCACTAAGAACAACCAAGAAAATCAACACAGATCATACCTAGAACTCTCTTTATTCAGTTATCAAAAAGAACTTGTTGTAATACACACTTCTCTCTCTCTCTTCTGCTCCGTGTGACATACAACCTGCCTCTAAAGAAGATGTAGAGACATCAGTTATCCCCTCCAACCATGCAAACTAATTTTCAAATCAGTTAGCCGTTGGTTTACCCTTCATACAAGCAAATCACTTGTTTGCCTTGCACAATTACATTCATGGGACCAAATTGACCCTTATTACAAAATGAAATGGCTTAAGAGCCTTATGAGAAAACAAAAGAAAAGATGACCCTGCACTACAGAGAATGTGCTCCTGCACCATACTCCCCCTGCAGGAAAAACTCAAGTCCCTTGAGTTGCTAACTGCTAAAGTGTCTTCCCATGCTTTAAAATATCTGCTTCACTCATCCAGGTTGCCTCTGAATCAGGAAGATCCTGCCACTTGACCAAGTAGTCTTTGTATACCCCTTTTCTTGTCTTCTTGACAATTTTGGAATCCAAAATGCATTCCAATTGCAAAGGCTTACTTGGAGGTAAATCTCTGATCCAGTCTTCATCTTCAATCACAGCATCTGAGCCATCTTCAGCATGTAATGGAGGGCTAAAAGGGAACAGGTCTACAACATTGAAAATGGGAGAGATACCAAGGCCAGATGGTAATTCTATCTCATATGCATTTGGACCAAATTTATGCACTACCTTACAAGGTCCTATCTTCTTCATCAACAATTTGGTTGGTTGCCCCTTAGGTAATCTTTCCTTTCTGAGGTAGGCCATCACCAAATCTCCTACCTTGAAGTGTACCTCCCTTCGCTTCAGATCTGCCTGAGTCTTGTACTTGGAGATAGTTTTCTCCAACTGAAGCTTGACCTGATCATGTACTGTTTTCATGGTAGCAGCAAAGTCTTCTCCTAGAGCATTCCTTTTATCCCATCCTTGGAGGTCTTTGAGTTCAAGTGGTCCTCTTGGGTGGAAGCCATAAACTATTTCAAAAGGGCTTTTCCCAGTACTTTTGTTTCTTGAATCATTATAAGCATATTCAGCTTGACTGATCACTAAATCCCATGCCAATCCATGCTGTTTGGTAAGGCATCTCAAAAGGTTTCCCAAGGACCTATTAACAACCTCAGTCTGACCATCAGTCTGGGGATGGTAGGCTGATGAGAAAGACAACTGTGTGCCCAATTTTCTCCATAGGGTCCTCCAAAAATGACCAACAAATTTGGAGTCTCTATCAGTAACAATTGATAGGGGTAAACCATGAATTCTGACCACCTCTCTGAAAAAGAGACCAGCAATATGAGATGCATCATTTGTGCACTTGCATGGCTCAAAATGAGCCATCTTACTAAATCTATCCACAATGACAAAAACACTGTCTACACCCCTTGCTATCCTAGGAAGACCAAGCACAAAGTCCATACTAATGCTTTCCCAAGGTCTGGTGGGAATGGGCAGTGGTTGGTACAAACCAGCATTAGAAGACATACCTTTGGCCTTTTGACATATGGTACAGCTCGCAACATATCTCCTTACATCTGTCTATACCTTGGGCCAATAATAGAACCTGGTGACTTGTTCCAAAGTCTTGTCCAACCCAAAATGTCCTCCTAAGGCTCCATTGTGCTTCTCCTTGATGATATTGTCCCTCATTGAACATTTAGGAACACACAACAAACTACCTTTAAATAGGAGTCCTTCTTGCAGCACAAAATCAGAATACTCACCATGAAAAGTATTAGCCAAACTTGCACACACTTCATAGGCAGCCTTGAAATCTGCATCATCCTTGTACAACTCCTTTAGACATTCTAGACCCATATGTTCCATTTGTACTTCCTGTATGACCAGTATCCTTCTACTCAAAGCATCTGCCACTTTGTTGGCAACACCTTTCTTATACTTAATAGTGAAGGTATAGGCCTGCAATTGTTCCATCCACTTGACGTGCCGATGATTCAACTTTTCTTGACTATTTAGGAAGCTAAGAGCATGGTTGTCAGTAAAAACAATGAACTCTTTTGGAAGTAAATAATGTCTCCATTTTTTCAGAGCTTGCACCATTGCATACAACTCTAGGTCATAGGTAGAATACCTCTGTTTGGCCTCATTCAACTTCTCTGAAAAGAATGCTACTGGATGTCCTTCCTAACTAAGAACAGCACCTATAGCCTGTTGGCTTGCATCACATTCCACAACAAATACTTTGTCAAAATCAGGGAGTACCAACGTAGGTAACTCAGCCACTTTCTATTTCAACAGTTCAAAACTATCATCTGCTTGTTTTGTCCATTGAAATTTATAATTCACTCCACCCTTGATGGTATTGAGAATAGGAGCACTTATGTAACTGAACCCTTTAATGAACTTCCTGTAAAAAGTTGCCAAACCATGAAAACTTCGTACATCTCCTACTGTCTTAGGAGTAGGCCAATTGAGAATAGCCTCAACTTTTGTAGGATCCATTTTCAAACAGCCATTGGAAATCACAAATCCAAGATACACTAGTTCAGTTTTCATAAAATCACATTTATCCAAGTTGATCATCAACTTACTCTCATGCAATTTCTTTAACACCTGTCCAAGATGCTTCACATGCTCTTCTTTGGTCCTGCTGAAAATCAATATGTCATCAAGATAAACAATAACAAATTTGCCAATAAATTCTACAAGTACCTCATTCATCAACCGCATGAATGTGTTTGGAGCATTACTGAGTCCAAATGGCATAACAAGCCACTCATAGAGACCTTCATTTGTTTTGAAAGCAGTCTTCCATTCATCTCCCTGCCTTATTCTGATCTGGTGATAACCAGATTTCAAATCAATCTTGGAATAGTAACATGAACCACCAAGATAGTCCAACAGATCCTCAATTCTTGGCATAGGAAATCTATACCTTATGGTGATCTTATTGATAGCCCTTGAGTCAGTGCATAATCTCCATTTGCCATCTTTCTTAGGAGCAAGTACACTAGGGACTGCACATGGACTAAGACTTTTCCTAATCAAACCTTTCTCCAAAAGTTCTTGAATCTATCTACCTACTTCTTCATTCTGCTGTGGTGTCAACTTGTAGGCAGCTTTGTTGGGTAATGTGGCTCCAGGAATCAAGTCAATCTGATGACTTATGTACCTCATAGGTGGTAAGGAGTTAGGAGTATCCTCTACCACAAGATCTTGGTACTTATCCAGTAATTGTTGCACTTCCAATGGAATCTCCTTCTACTATTTGCTTTGCTGATTGGATACAGGCTTCATCATCAGTGCATACCCTTGGGTATCCTCCTCCTTCATGAGTTGTAGGAACTCTTTGCCACTCACTAACATGACACTGTTGTCATTGCTCTTCTCTCCAACCTGCTCTGGTAAGGGATCCATCTGAAACTTCTTACCATTCTTGGTGATCATATATGTATTCTTTTCACCATCATGCTGTGCCTTCACATCATACTGCCAAGGTCATCTAAGAAGAAGGTGACAAGCATCCATAGGAATAATTTCACATAGCACCTTATCCCTATAATCACCTAGTTCAAACTCTACCCAAGTTTGTTCTTCCACCAAATAGTTTTGATTCTTATTCAACCAAGATATTTTGTGAGGATTAAGATGGGGTAATCTTTTTAGTTTACACTTTTCGACCATTTCAGTAGACACTACATTTTCAGTAGAACCTGAATCAACAATGATTTTACAGAGCTTACCATATGCTATTCCTTGGGTTCTGAAGAGATTCTTCCTTTATGGGGGCTCCTGCTTCAATGGCATCTTCACGAGGGTCCTCTTAATCATCATATTTTCTCCTTCAAGCACTGGTGCAGCACTACCAATTGGTGAGTTTACACTTTGACAATCATCCTCCTGCAATAGTTGGTTCCTTCTCCCACCATCATGAGAGCTAGATGCCTTCTCAGGGCACTTACTTGCAGTGTGGCCTACTTGATTGCAGTTGTAACATCTTCTAGTGAAGACTCCACGTCCTCTGCCTGCACCACCACCTCTTCCTCTGCCATTAGGTCTTCTCCAACCTCTGAAACCACCACCTTTTTGTTCTGTATCAGAACGAGATTCTTGTTGACTTGAACTTTCACCTTTGTTTGGCTGTCCTCTGCCAAAATTACCTCTTCCTCTATTGTTCCTACCACCTCTTCCTCTGTTATTTTGATCACCTCTCCTTTTCAGTTTATCCTCTGCCCTAGAGGCTAACTGAAAACATTCATCCACAGTCTTGGGAACCACCATACTGAACTCATCCTGTATATTGTACCTCAGACCATCCAGGTATCTGGCCACCATCTCTTTTTCTTCTTCTCTGTGATTGGCCCTCATGCTCAATCTGTGGAATTCTTCAGTGTATGTAGCCACGTCCATATCTTTCTGCCTAAGATGATTAAACTTTCTGATAGTCTGCAGATCATAATCACATGGTAGAAATTTGGCTCTCAGCATGGCCACCATTCTGCTCCACTTGGTGATTGGACTCTTTCCAACCTTCTCCCTTTCACATTGAGTGTAGTTCCACCAAACCAATGCAGAACCTCTCAGTCTGGTCTTCGCAAACTTTACTTTCTTACTGTCACTATACTCTTTGAAGTCAAAGTAATTACTTATGGCTTCAATCCAGTCCACAAGAGTATCTCCATCCAATTTCCCATTGAATGTGGGAACATCCATTTTCGGATCACCACTATCTCCATGACCCTTGAGTGCGTTCAGAAATGCCTTTTGATCAGCAGTCATACCTTCTCCTTGAGGATTCTCTCCAGTTTCTCCTTCTTCGTCCTCTTCTGACTCAGAAGTGCTTCCATCCTTCTCTTTGGATCTTTCATCCTTCAGTCTCTCTTCGAGCATTTCTTCCACCATCTTCTGGATGGCTGCTTTGCTCATCGTCTTGGGAGGCATTGTGCTAGCCTCTGTTTCTATCTCCAATTCTTCATCTGACATACATGGCTGTGATTCAGAATATTGGCTCTGATACCAATTTGATGCAGAGTGCCAGTAGAAGCGAATGAAGTATTTGCCTATATCTTCCCTATCGGCAAGAGATCCTCCAGTGTTTCACCGAAGTCAAGGATGTCTTCTCTATCGGAAAGACATGAACTATCGGCCGCTCCTTATTCTTTTGTCCCGATGGCCAAGTTCTCACCGATACTGTCGGGTACATCGGCCAGACCTTCCGCTTTGGTAAGACTCCGGTTCATGGCCCCGATGGTTCATCTCATTCCGACGAGTCCTTTGTCGCTGAGACTTCTTGAACTCCTCCCGATGAACTTCTTTTGGCGGGACTCTAACGGTCGCCGTGACTTCTTTGGCTTCCCCCGACAAGGTTCCTCACGCTGATACTCTTTATCGGCAATACTCCGAGGATGTCTCACCAATCGGTGAAACGGTATACTGTCGGCTAAGTATCTTTTCCTTAGCCTGATATCGTTTCTCTCACTGATGCGAACAACAATGGCATGTGTCTCCGACACTATACCAATCTTCGGTAAGACGGAGAGTATTTCACGCTGATGCCAGTTTCATCGGTTAGACATAGTCTATCGGTGGCCCTTCAAAAAGCTATTCCGACACTTGATCTCACGCCGACAGACTCCCAACTATTAGGTGACGCTGAACTCGGATTCCTTTCGACAGAACAATGGAATTTGGCCGCTTCATATATCAACCCTCGATCACTTGTATCAGTCTGATCCCCAAATGACACCATTAGCCTTACATCAATTTCCTGACTAGCCACATGACGATGTCTAGTCGAACTTGACTGAGTTCGCTGGCTTCCTGGGTAAGAATTCAAAAACAACAAACGTGAAAAGTCTTTCCCCCATCACACTGATACTATACAGGGCTTCAGTGGACAGAGGAAAGGGCCTCCATGTATGAATCAAAACCCTACTCCTAGGTTACGAACCAGCCACTGTGGAACCGTGGGTTTTACACCGTCTGCACACTACAGAGTCACTATGAATTGACAGATAGCATTCGGTTAGGGTTCCAATTGCAAAATCAGGGTAAAGATATCAAAATCACTAAGAACAACCAAGAAAATCAACACAGATCATACCCATAACTCTCTTTATTTAGTTATCAAAAAGAACTTGTTGTAATACACACTTCTCTCTCTCTCTCTCTTCTGCTCCATGTGACATACAACCTGCCTCTAAAGAAGATGTAGAGACAGCAGTTATCCCCTCCAACCGTGCAAACTGATTTTCAAATCAGTTAGCCGTTGGTTTACCCTTCATACAAGCAAATCACTTGTTTGCCTTGCACAATTACATTCATGGGACCAAATTGACCCTTATTACAAAATGAAATGGCTTAAGAGACTTATGAGAAAACAAAAGAAAAGATGACCCTGCACTACAGAGAATGTGCTCCTGCACCATTTGGGAGAAGTAATTTTTGTGTATCATTAGAGAAATAAGAGAGCTTGAGAGAAGGGAAGAAGAGGATTCTTGGTAGAAGGATGTTGTTAGAATATAATATTATTAGGGGTCATACCCTTATAACATTTATATATTGTTCTAATGTTAGACTATAAAACCTTATGTTATAAAGCATATACAATTTAATAATTATTAATCTCTTAACAATTATATTATTAATTATTTACAAATGATTTCTTTGAATGGGTGTGACTAATACCCATCAAGTATTTTTCCACACCTCCTATATTTAAGGAGTTACTCTCTCATTTGAGAGGTATGTGGATTTGGAGATTTACAGTGAATTATATCAATATGAACATTGCATATTATTGGCCATGTGGAGTTATGTAGAGGAGTATATTCTGAGGTTTAGTTTATTTTTTGTAACATCACCTCATATAATACATAAATATCATAATAAATAGAGATATGAATTACAAAAATGCACTCATTAGATCATGATTTACCTCAACACATGACCATCAATCATAAGGATATCAAAGAAAGTATCTCTTATTTCACTAACTCCATACACGTGATACACTATGAAATCCGATAAGGTCATAATATCTTATTTGATCAATGATTACATTAGTAATCTGATAAGGTAAGAATAATTCATAATCAATAGTATAATAAGGCTAGACAAACAAGCCCACAACTTATTCTACCTGAGTAATTAATTTGGCACTTTATCTCACCAAGGATCTTAAGAATTGACAAACAGAAAGATGGACTCATCCTAGTGGCTAGACCTGGGCCTCTGGGGCTCATAGAAGATGACCTTGCCTATAGTTTAGAATCAAATTTGGGACACCTCCTATGGTAATGAAATTAGAAAGACCCTTAGGAGTTTTCTATTAAAAACTACAAATAATAGCTTGCCTAGGGCATGCTAGACAATTTTAAACCCTCAAAAGAAAGAATAAGAGTAGAATATTTCTAATTAGAGTTTGGGATGCGTTTAAGTGTTTAATCTCATACATGTCTTTCATTTAATACATAAATGGTCATTGTTATTGGCATTGTTATATGATTGGGTAGGAGAATGTTGGATGGTCAAATTGTCTATTGTAGTTCAACTGAATGAAAATAATAAACATTTTAATTTGTATCTCTTAAAATTATACTTATTACTAAGAATACCCAAATATGATTCTAAGCCACTTTTGAATAAAATTAGATGTTGACCCTACTGGGACCTTAAAAATTAGCTCCCAAAAATGCATTATTTTGCCCTAAAAACCCATTAAAAATCCCAATTTTTCCTTTATAGTTAAAACCCACTGTTTAGATCCAATTTGAGATATTCCCCATGGATTTTCACTCAAACAATTCTAAGTATAAGCCCCCAAATTAAGTTTGTTTTCCTCCATTAGAAAAATTGGTTCCTTAATGGCCTATGTCGGTGAATCAGGGAAGTTGTGAACTTACAAACTTGGTTTGTGAGTTTGTGTTTTTGCTGATTTGCCAATTTACTAACAATGCTAGAGAATTAGGGACCACACAAGGTAAAATTGTCTAAGGTAGAAGGGTGGCACTGTGCCTTTATCAACAAAGTTGGTTGTTCATGAACCATTAGGTTCGTCAACTGCCAAGTTTACCGGTTGGTAGATTTGTCGATAAGGCGAGGCAGCTTCGACAAAGAGAGTGGAAGAGAAAAAGAGAGAAAGGAAATAAAGGAATGAAGATGGCAAGGTATTTATTAGTGAAAGTGGTTGTTTGTGAACCAACAAGTTCATCGACATAAGATTTCACCAATAGAAGAGAGATCGATCAGACAAAGAAGCAGAGATAAAGGCAAAGAGCAAAGGTGGAGGCAAAAGGTAAAAATAAAAACTATGTCTTTTCTTAGTAATTGGCTGGTTCACAAACTGTCGATTTCACCGACAATAGTTTACCATTTCAAGCCTTTGTCAATAAGCTAACGGAGAAGTTACAAATGGCAAAGGAAGAGGTTCGTGAAAAGAGAAATTTGTTGATAAAGGCAAAAGGATGAAACAAAGAAGAAAGTAAAGACTGATGGTAGTTCACAAAAGGAAATATTTGCTGATAAGTCAAAAAAGAAAGTAAAGAAAGATAAGAAAGTGACTTCATTGGCAAAAGGGTTGGTTTGTGAACCATTTGGTTCACTGACCACTAGGTTTGGTGACTGGAGATTTCCCCGATTGAAGCAGGACCCACTAAGAGAAGAATAAAGTGCCAAAGGAAGATAAGGAAAGTATTTCCATGGTTTGTGGAAATAAAATATTACTGATTAAGGAGAAAAAATGAAGCATGAAGGGTGGATTGGCAAAGGGAGAGAAAGGAAAACAATATGGATGGTTTGCACAAGGTCAAATTCACTGATAAAAGGGAAAATGGAGATTAGAAGAAGAAAATCAAATACAAATCAAATGTATATGTAAAGTAAAAAATAAATTTAATAGTTCAAAACATTTTAAACTTAGTTTAAAATATTTTAGAATAGTGTAAAAAGGATTTACATAGTATTTTGGTGGACTATAATCATGCCATGATTGCAGGGTAGTGTAGGCCAATATGTACTCAAACATTAATGTGTTATAGTTCAGGGTCAGTTGCAGGTGTTTGAAAAGATAGTGATCTTTAATGAAAAAGGACCATAATTGAATGAAAGGATGAAGTATCTTAGTAGGCATATATTTTGCTTGTTACTTTCATTCTAAAATAACACTAGTGTATGGGTACCTGTAGGTTTCAAAGTTATCAAGGAATGGGTATTTCTTCCAATGTGACTGATTTCCTGACAAGGCCATGGGCCTAATTTTTAATGCAACATGATTGTACTCTTTGATTTGAGTATAGTGCCTTGAGTTGTACAGAGAGTTGAATTGCTATATATGCATAGTGAAAGGTGTTTTGGTGGTTGGTCGCTAAACCAATTGTCTAGTTTGTAGTGCCTCAAGTTGATTTTAGGGATTCAAATCAAGCCAGTCTGGGTAGTGAATAGAGGAATGTGTTTGATGCAATGTAGGAATGAATTATAACACATATTTCATGTAATTGCATGTCTTTATGACTATTTGTAGTGATTCAGGGGAATACATAGTTGCAACTTTGTATTTTGCCTTCACCACATTTGTTGGTACGATTGTAATAGAGATTTGATAACGTGTGACATCGTTGAGGTCAATACAAGCTTTTTTTAGTCATCTTTTTGTTGTAAATGCATCATTGTAGTTTGGTTCTAGATAATTAAGCATGTTCAGTGTATGAAGTATAATATGAGAAATTAATGTGAATCCATTTTAGTTTTTCTTCCCTCTTTACTACTTATGATTGTTGTCAAATGGAGTAGGAACCGGTCCATATATTGCGAATGGATTAGTCACTATTTAAATTAACCAAACATTTACCAGTGGTTTAGGGTAAAATCCATCCTTTCTATGCATGTACATTCACATAGTTGAATTAGCTATATATGGGTTTTGTGACAGCTAATTGTTCTTGGTTCAGTGATAGTCTTTTGGGCCAAGACAATGATTTGGGTTTGGTTGTCCATATATTTTTAGTTGTTCATCTAGTTTGAACTCAATACCTATTCAATTATATCCCTTGGAATATCCCTCTAGAGTTTAAGTTGAGCTCAAAGAGTAGTGAAGTCTACCCACTCTTGTTAGTTGGTCAAAATCTGTTAGACTTAGGGCACACAACTGAGAGGGGGGGTGAATCAGTTGTGCAAAACTTTCTCCAATTTACACACTTAAATCCTCTTAGTGATTAGCAATATATTAAATATGAAACATAATGCATTTAAATCAAAGCAGAAACTCATCAACACATGAGACACCAAGATTTTGACGTGGAAAACCTGATTAAGGGAAAAACCATGAGTTGATTAACCCAAGAATGTATTCTCTGTTAGAAGAATAGAAAGAACAAAATGGCACATGCCAATTAGGACTCACTACTTGAGCACACTGCTCATAAGAGGCTCACTGCCTACAAGAGACACACTATCTACAAAGAAATAAGTATCACATACATGAACTGGAGAATAGCATCTTCACCATGCTTGAATCAGTTCCATTAAGCTCAATACTTCTGCTCTACCTTTCGCTCTCTTCTTTGCTACCACTTGCTCATCTCCACAAGATGCTCTTCAAAATGACTTCACAATTCCTTATTTATACAAGGCATCTACTTAGGAACAATCATCTAAGTCAGCAAACACCTACAAGAACATCCACAAGACGTGTAATACATCCGGTTGGCCAGTCTCAAGAAGAACACCAATATCTGGTGGTTATTCTTCAAATGCAAACTCTAACTTCAATACGGACCACCAACATGAATTGGACATGATCCAACAATCATCATAACCTTCCCTAAATCACCAAGAACATCCCCACTTCATCAGCCTACTGGAATTCTTCTCTCCTTCATCCAAAGCTTCAAGAACACAGTCTGTCATCATTGTCACAAAGGAATAGGCTCTTCCAAACCTTCAAACCATGAACCAATCTAGTTGATACTTCACAGGGATGTCCTCAATGCTCCCTCAAATCTGCAGAACGGAATAATGAATTTCTGGATCTCACCGGACCTGTCTGTGACACTTTGTCACCTCTGAACACTTGTCAGAACCGGTTCTACTTGAGAGACCATAACTTCTTCAGATCTTCATGTGGACCTCTGAAAACTTGACTGGAGCATCTAAAGACTTATATCTACAAACCCTTTAAACCATATCCTCTGATCCTCAACCTATTGAGGACTTTTACCTTCTTGTCATCACTATTCTTCATTGTTCCTGATTGAGACTAATTTTCTCAATATCCTCAGCACACAGCTCATCTAATCCTTCTCATTAATGCAACATGAGTATGTTGACATCAATGACAACACCGGTTAGGCCCATACTTGCAACAATCTCCCCCTTTGTCATTGATGGCAACATATGATCTGAAAAACCATCAAGACAAGAACTTCTTCTTACTGTCACAACTCCCCCTAACAGCAACAACTATTCACATGTCTTTTCTTCCTTTATTGCTCCCCCTTTGATCAACAACCACTTGTTTTTCACATGTCTTCTCTCTCCCTTTGACATCAATGGCAAAGGGCTCATACTTGTAACTCCATCACTTCATAACATACCAGTTGCTCCCCCTGAGTAGAAGTTCCCTATCATCAATCTGGATCACAAGATATGACTATGATATCCATCGGATTGATACACATCAATGCATCCTAGTTCATCACCGAAGGGGCAATAACCCCTAACTTCTCACTAAGATACTCAAAAGAGTCCTTGGGAAGAGGTTTAGTAAAGATATCTGCAATCTGATCCTTGGAGGGCACATACTCCAATCTGACTTCATCCTTGTTCACTTGCTCTCTCAGAAAGTGAAACTTGATACATATATGCTTAGTCTTAGAATGCAACACTGGATTCTTAGAAATATTTATTGCACTTGAATTATCACAGAAAATTATGATAGGCTCCTCATATTCTACTTTAGTATCTCTTAGCATCTGTTTCATCCACAAAACTTGAGTGCAACTACCTGCTGCTACAATGTATTCTGCTTCAGTTGTAGATAGGGATATTGCCTCTTGTTTCTTTCTTAGCCAAGAAACCAATCTTTTTCCCAAAAAGAATGCTCCACCACTGGTACTTGTCCTGTCATCCACATCTCTTGCCCAATCTGCATCTATATATGCATGAAGAGAGAAATTATGATCTCTAAGATACCACAAACCATACTCAACTGTTCTTTTTAGGTACCTAAAAATCCTTTTGATTGCCATGACATGAGATTCTCTAGGATCAGCCTAGAATCTCGCAACAAGACCAACAACCTGCATTATATCTAGTCTAGTTTGAGTGAGATACAATAATCCTCCAATCATTGATCTGTACTTTGTCTAATCTGCCTTAGGGGAGTCATCATCTTTGCTCAACTTACATTCGGTTGCCATGGGAGTGTTCATTGGCTTTGAATCTTCCATTCCAAATTTCCTCAACAATTCTTTCACATATTTGGTCTGAGAAATAAAGATTCCTTTCTTTGTCTGAGTAATTTGTAGACCCAAGAAGAAATTCATTTCACCGAGCATTGACATCTCAAAATCACTTTTCATTTGATTTGCAAAAGTTTTACACATACTATCTCTTCCTCCCAAGATGATATCATCAACAAATACTTCAACAATCAAGATGTTTTAATGGTCAATTTTGAAATATAAGTTACTGTTAGCAGTACCTTTGTTGAAACCAATCTTCAAAAGATGTTTGTCCAATCTTTCATACCATGCTCTTGGGGCTTGCTTTAGTCCATATAGTGCCTTCTTTAATTTGCAGACCATATCACCATGCTTAGATAATTGAAATCCATCTGGTTGTTCAATGTACACTTCTTCTTCTAAGTCACCATTTAGGAAGGCAGATTTGACATCCATCTGATACACCTTGAAATCCTTGAAGGCAGCAAATGCAAGAAATAATCTGACTGCTTCAATTCTTGCCACTGAAGTAAAATTTTCTTCAAAATCAATTCCTTCTATTTGAGAGTAGCCTTTGTAGACCAATCTGGCTTTATTTCTGATTACTTCACCAACTTCATTTAGTTTGTTCTCGAAGACCCATTTGGTTCCAATCACATTCTTGTTTCTAGGTCTGGGAACAAGATCCCAAGTGTGATTTTTCTCAATTTGCATCAACTCTTCCTCCATTGCTTTGGTCTAGTTTTCATCATTGCAGGCTTCATTTATTGTCTTAGGTTCAATCTTTGAAATCAGACAATATTCATCTAAATTTTGAGCAATTTTCCTTCTAGTTTGCACACCTTTGCTTTTGTCACCTATGATCTGATCTTCAGAGTGGTTCAGTCTTACATATCTTGGAACTTTGGGAGTTTCTTGTACTTTTGCTTCTTGATCAGGCTCATTCAGACCTATCTCTTCTTCCTAATTTACCGGATCAGTCTGAATCCAACTTTCAGAAGAGGATTGAACTCTTTAAACCAGAACACCATTCTGATCATCTTCATCATATTCATAAAACCTTGAGGGTTTCTCTATTCCCTCATCAACCTTCACATTTGTACTTTCTATCGTCTTTCTTAGTCTCTTGTTATAACACCGGTATGCTTTGCTTTGAGTAGATTAACCCAAGAATATTCCTTCATCACTTCTAGCATCAAACTTGCCTAAGTCTTCATCTCTTTTGATGTAACATTTGCTACCAAAGACTCTAAAATATCTTATAGTAGGAGTAATGCCAAACCAGAGTTCATAAGGGGTCTTACCGGTATTGTTTTTGATTTAAACTCGATTAAGAGTATAGACTGCAGTGCTGACAACTTCTCTCCAATAGATCTGAGGAACATTTACTTCCATCATCATGGTCCTAGATGCTTCTTGGATGGTCCAGTTCTGTCTCTCCACTACTCCATTCTGCTGTGGAGTCCTAGGAGCAGACAACTACCTCTTTATTCCATGTTTCTCACAGAACTCTATGAACTCGCCGGATGTGAATTCTCCACCTCTATCAGACCTTAGACATTTCAACTTTAATCCTGTTTCATTCTCTACCATAGCCTTGAATATTTTGAATTTCTCAAAAGCTTCTGATTTCTCTTTCAAAAAAGTTACCCACATCATCCGGGAATAGTCATCTATTAACAACATGAAGTATCTATCACCTTAAATACTCTTGGTTCTTGCCGGACCACAAAGACCAGTGTGATCTAAGTCCAATAATCTAGTAGAAGATAGTTCCTTGCTTTTGAATGTGACTCTGCTTAGCTTACCCAACTGATATTCCTTGCACAAGTTGTTAGTAGGTTTCACCAATTTTGGAAGATCTCTTATAGCCTAAGTATTGCTTATCTTGATGATATTATCAAAATTCACATGACACATCCTTCTATGCCATAACCAACTCTGATCAACTTGAGCAAATAAGCAGCTTTTACCTGTACCAACCAAGTGGAAGATATTACCTTTAGTTTGAGCACCGGATGCAATCTTTGTTCTGGAACTTTCAAAGATTTTGCATTTTCCATCCTTGAATCAGAGATCATAGCCTTTGTCTACCAACTGTCCAACACTGAGAAAAATGTGCTTCAAACCTTCAACATACAGTACATTACCAGTTTTGTTTCTTCCATCAAAAGAAATAGTTCCTCTTCCTTTGATTCTACCAGTAGAATTATCACCAAACTTCACCACTCCTCCTTCATACCTTTCCAAATCTATGAACTTATTTTTGTCACCTGTCATGTGGTGAGAGTAACCACTGTCAATGACCCAATCATTCTTTTCTTCAACTTGGGCAGCCAGAGCTCTTTCTACAACTTTATTATTGATAGATAGAGAGGATATTAGTTCTTCTTCCTTGATGGCAATAAACACCCATTCACTTCTGGATTTGTTTCCTATCTCTGATTCATCATCTGTTACTCCTTCATTATCATCTTCTTCATGAACATAGTAACAATTCTTTTGGAACTTTGATCTGTTAGGGTTTGGCTTTGAAAATCTTTCTGAACATCTTGAGGCAAAATGACCAATCTTATTGCAGTTGAAACACTTAAAAGGCAATTTTCCTTCATACTTACTGGATCCTCTTGGTAGTCTCTTTGCAATGAGGGCTTCAAGTTGAGCAGCTTCTATTTCTTCTTCTTCCAGGTCTTTTCTTGCTTTTTCATACCATGACAGTTTCCTTGATGAGTTCTCTCCCGGATCAAATCTTTGTTTACCTTTCACAGAGGCACTAGCTTTGAATGTAGATTCAGTCTTGGGGGATCATCTCCAAACTCGGTCATTTCAAAAGCAGCCAGTTTGCTAGCCAATTGGTCTCTTGTGATAGTTGTATGGGCTCTGAATTCATCAATGGCAGCAACCTTGATTTTGTAAGAGGCAGGAAGGGATCTGAGAATTTTACCAACAATCTCATTTTCATCCAAGACTCCACCAGCATTTCTAATTCCACAAACCAGCTCATTCACTCTTGGCACAAAAGTGGTAATATTTTCATCATCTCTCATTTTCAATCTTTCAAATTTCCCTTTTAGACTCTGTAACCTTGCACATTTAACATACTGATCTCCTTCATGCAAAAGTTCCAGTTTATTCCAAATCTCAAAGGCAGTTGGTAGGTCAATAACATTTGAGAGCTATGAGTCAGATAATGCGCTTAGAAGAGCCTCTTTGGTCCATAGATTATTTTCAGCATCTGTGATTTCATTTAGGGTTGTCAGACCACCCTATGGAGGTACATATGCTTTTGTAACCATGGACTAGTACGCCATTCCCATACACTACAAGTGACATTTCATGCGACCTTTCCAAAGAGCAAAGTTGGTTCCATCAAACTTTAGACTATCCTTCTTGTATGATGACATCCTGGATCTCCTCAAGCGGTTAAGCTCCTTTTTAGAGGAACTTGGCTCTGATACCAATTGTTAGACTTAGGGCACACAACTGAGAGGGGGGGTGAATCAGTTGTGCAAAACTTTCTCCAATTTACACACTTAAATCCTCCTAGTGATTAGAAATATATTAAACATGAAACATAATGCATTTAAATCAAAGTAGAAACTCATCAACACATGAGACACCAAGATTTTGACGTGGAAAACCTGGTTAAGGGAAAAACCACGGGGTGATTAACCCAAGAATGTATTCTCTATTAGAAGAATAGAAAGAACAAAATGGCACATGCCAATTAGGGCTCACTGCCTAAGCACACTGCTCACAAGAGGCTCACTGCCTACCAGAGACACACTATCTACAAAGAAATAAGTATCACATACATGAACTAGAGAATACAATCTTCACCATGCTTGAATCAATTCCATTAAGCTCAATACTTATGCTCTACCTTTCGCTGTCTTCTTTGCTACCACTCGCTCATCTCCACAAGACGCTCTTCAAAATGACTTCACAATCCCTTATTTATACAAGGCATTGACTTAGGAACAATCATCTAAGTTGGAAAACACCTACAAGAACATCTGCAAGACGTGTAATACATCTGGTCAGCCAGTCTCAAGAAGAACACCAATATCTGGTGGTTATTCTTCAAATGCAAACTCTAACTTCAATGCGGACCACCAACATGAACTGGACATGATCCAATGATCATCATAACCTTCCTTGAATCACCAAGAACATCTGCACTTCATCAGCGTATTGGAATTCTTCTCTCCTTCATTCGGAGCTTCAAGAACATAGTCTGTCATCATTGTTACAAAGGAATAGGCTCTTCTGGACCTTCAAACCACAAACCAATCTAGTTGATACTTCACAGGGACATCCTCAACACTCCCTCAAATCTGCAGAATGGGATAATGAATTTCCAGATCTCACCGGACCTGTCTGTGACACTCTGTCACCTTTGAACACCTACCGGAACCGGTTCTACTTGAGAGACCATAACTTCTTCAGATCTTCATGTGGACCTCTGAAAACTTGACTAGAGCATCTCAAGACTTATATCTACAAACCCTTTAAACCGCATCCTCTGAGCCTCAACCTATTGAGGACTTTTACCTTCTTGTCATCACTGTTCTTCACTATTCCTGATTGAGACTAATTTTCTCAATATCCTCAACACACAGCTCATCTAATCCTTCTCATTAATGCAACATGAGTATGTTGACATCAATGACAACACTGGTTAGGCCCATACTTGCAACAAAATCAACCCTAACTTGTTGATAGATGTCTTTCTATCACCTTAATGACATCCCTGGCCTAGGTCATCTTGAAATGTTTTAGAGTTTTCTGTTTCTATTATTTTGGGACCCAACATTTTTGCACCATTGCCGAGGAAGACTTAAAAAGGTTGAAGAAATTTGAAGACCCATGTAAGAGTCAGTTTGTAGTTGTGCATGTGTTTGTGTAATATTGGCATCTCATCAAAGTGCACCAACAAATTGGCACTATTTCTAGTGAAGAATTAAAATGTTGAATTATTTTGAAGACCTGTGTAATAGTCATCAAAGTTTGCATCAGTTTGCATTTGTGCCTTTGTTTGCGTAAGTTGGTAGTACATCAACTTATGCTAACATTATGGCACAGTTGTCAGAGATAGATTATTACTAGGTTGAGAAGAATTTGAAGATTGTGTTGGTAGGAGAACCTAGACTTATTTTACATCCTTGAAGATCACTCACGCTTCAAAGGTTTTGCTCATTCAATGAGGTGGCGACTCAGCTATCAAAGAAAACAAAGTTTTCCTATCATGTGCATGATTTAGAAGGACTATAGTTAGTTAAGGTACACATTTTTTCTTCCAGCTTTGAACCATGGTTTCTTTCTTAGTGAAGAAACATTTTATTTTCTCTCTTTTTTCCTTGTACAAGTGATTTGTAATCAGCTATGGCTGAATGAAATGGACCAGTTTACCCTAGGAAATCATTTTCAAATGTATCATATGATGAGAGCCCTAGGTATTATGATAGAGATAATGTCCAAGAGTATGATGAGGATGAATGTCCCTACTGTTCATACAACCCAAGCCTATATGCACCCTTGCCTAATCAAAATGGGTCAACTAGGCTACAATATGAAATTGAAAGAGAGAAACAGTTTGTAGAATATTTGTTGCAACAAGAAAAAGAATTAGAAAATCAAATGAGGCTACGTCAATACAAGTTACAACCCCATGTCCTTCCTGTTGTTGTCAATAGCTCACTTTTTCAACCCCCTCCCATTGCTAGTGAAAATACATACAAATAGTTGGACCTATCATGGGTCAATAATGAAAAAGAGTCCAAGCCCAAAATAATATATTATTAGATGCTTTATTTGATGAGTGTGAGGTTTATGATGGGAAGGAACATGTTCTGGCATTCTCATATTTCATGGATAAATTTTGATTTGAGGATGAAGATATGTGGATGAGATATTTTGTTAGATCTCTGTGTGGAGTGGCACCTAAATGGCATGTTGATTTCCTTGACCATCACTTTGCCTCTTGGAATGACTTGGTGGCAGCATTTGAAAAGTTTGCAACTGGTTTGGACACTGCTATTCTTGTCCAAGAACTTGAGAGTATTAGATGGCAAGATAGGGAGTCTAGCATGGAGCTCAACCATAGATTTGTAGTTGCCTTGTCCCACATTCCAGAGGATTTCAAACCTAATCCTCCTACTTGTATTGACATGTATATGAGAGTCAATGATGTTACTCTAGGCTCAATTTCCATACAAGAGGAATTTAATCCAAAGAGCATGCAACAAGCATATTTGTTCATCAGTTATGTTGAGAAAACTAAGCAGGATATGATTGCAAAATCCTTATCCTTAGATTCAGAGTGGCTGGTAATAAAGAGGCTATTGTAGGAAGAAAGGATGTAGATGCTTCATATGATCCAGGGACAATATCAAGTGATGATTGTGTGTGTAGGAGGGTAGAAGAAGGTGTTGGGGTAGTGTATGATAATGATTTAGATTAAGATAGGAGTGATTGCACCTGCATTCAATTGGATCAATCATTAGTAGATAATCAAGATGAATCAATGATGAATCCAAACCCAGTGAAGAGAATTATGACCTTGTTTCTTGTAGTATTATAGACTGCTAGGAAGGTATGTATGCAAATGAAAAATTGAATAGCTCAACTCTTGTAGTTGATTGTATAGAGCATATATACATTTATGATGCAAATAATGATGAAAGGATGAGTATAAGGCACAATGTACTTTATGAAGAGCATGAAAGTCTATCAGATGGCATGATTCATGATTATCATTAGTGCTTAGATAATCATCTTTTTGAAAATCACTTAGGGTTCAGTGGTTTTGATGAGCTACCAGCTTTGAAATAGGAGAATCAAATGCCATACTATCAATATGATCATGTTACCTATGGACACCAAGTGGACAAAGAGGTGTTCATACATAATGATGAAGAGCTCACTTAGTCAGTTCTTAAGGTTGGTTATGCTGAGTGTGTGCATGTAGATGATATTAAGGGTGAACAAGAGACTGGTCTCTTATTTGGTGTATTACCTCTTTTATCCATGATAATGACATTGAGGCCATTAACATTTGTTTGCATGAGGATGATGATGATTTGGTTGCACTAGATGATAGAGCTACAGAGATAAATGATGGTGCATCCAGTGAGATTCAAGCTGAGGATCTTGCTTGTGTAAGTTGTGAGGATGAGGAGCATGCAGATGTATGTGAGGCCCTATCTCAACTATGCAAGGTTCATTATCATTTTCATATTGATTATGTTTCAGCTAAACACCATGAAGGTATTACTATAACTACAAATGATGTGGAGGTAACAATTTCCAAATATGAAGACTCTGTCACATATGCTTTTTTAGAGCTTTGTTTGAGGCAATTATCTCTTATTGATGTGGATTGTGTTGAGAGCACATTTTTGAGCTCAGTGGTTGGGCTTGATAATATTGAAGTTGGGTGTTCTTGTGTGGGTCAAGTTTTGGATTTGTAGGATGAAAATAAAAAAATCATGAGTGATTTTCTTAGCAACCATTTTTACGTAGCAAAGTGTGTCAAGGAGTACTAGACAGAGAGGCAACTTGAAAATTGTGAGTCTTCACTTCAAGTCCCTCAAATTTATGATCTATATGCTAATAATGAAAAATTAGATTTGAATCAATCCTTTGATTCAATCATGGAGGAACACATTAGCATTTGTAGTGTAGTTGGGTCACAAGGAATTGAACAGTCATGGGCCATAGCCCAACTTGACTCCATACATAAACTGGATGCATTTCAAATTGATATTTCTCTTCATGTTGATATTTATGCAGGTCTATATATGCATCATGCTAACAAGAATATTGAAGGTGAGTATTTCTATGTTAGTCAACATGATAATGGGCCCTATAATATATGGCTGCCATGTCTTGATGATAGCCATTTTCATGTTCAGCATGATGGTATGATTAACTTTAATGTGCATGTGCATGCATACAGGATGTTTTTATTACTAATGTTGGGTGATCAATACAGCAAAGGGTTGAGAGAGATTAGATCCTTCAATAGGCTTTTCTTTGATAGAGGCAAGTAGCTTCACCATTTTTTTGCAGGGTTAGCCAACAAAGTTCCAAAATTTTGAATATAGTCAAACTTTCTTTTGTGCCCTCATGCCTTTGAATGTATGCTGTCTTGTAAATACGTTTTGTGTTTTTTCCCATTGTGTTTTTTTTGGTCTTTTTGGTATGCCTAGAGATGTTCTGGATTCTTTTTGTGCCAAGTTTGCCATATATCCTCAACCAAATCCACTATTCGGACCTAAAAATTTAGCTCCCAAAAATGCATTTTTTTGCCCCAAAAACCCATTAAAAATCCCAATTTTACCTTTGCAATCAAAACCCAATGTTTAGATCCAATCTGAGATAAACCCCAGGGGTTTTCACTCAAAAAATTCTAAGTATAAGGCCCCCAATTAATTTTTTTTTCCTCCCTTAGAAAAATTGGTTCCTTTATGGACTTTGTCAGCAAATTGGTGAAATTGTGAACTTACGAACTTGGTTTGTGAGTTCATGTTTTTGTCAATTTGTTGATTTATTGACAGGGCTAGAGAAGAAGGGAAGTTTGAAGGAATGTTAGTGTCTTCAGAAATTTTTTTCAAATTGTGGCCTTTGTCAGTAAATCAGAAAAATTGTGAACTGCCAATTTCTCTTAACGAGTTTGTAGGTTTTGGTTTCGTCGATTCACCAATAAGATGACCAAGCGGTGAAGGGACTGTGTGAGGGAAAATTATCTAAGGCAGAAGGGAAATGCCATGCCTTTATCATCAAAGTTGGTGGTTTATGAGTGGTTAGGTTCACTGACAACCAAGTTTTTCAGGTTGATAGATTTGCCGATAAGGTGAGGTAACTTCAACAAAGAGAGCGGAATAGAAAAAGGGAGAAAGGAAACACATGAATGACGATGTTAAGGTCTTTGTTGGTGAAAGTGTTCATTCACAAACCAATAAGTACACCGACATAAGATTTCATCAGTAGAAGAGAGATCCACTAAAGAAATAAGTAGAGTTAAAGGCAAAGAGCAAAGGAGGAGGCAAAAGATAAAAAAAACTAAGTCTTTTGTTAACAATCAACTGGTTCACAAATTGCCGATTTCACTGACAACAGTTCACCATTTTAGGGTTTTTCCAATATGCCGATAGAGAGGGAAGAAAAAACAATTTCAAATAAGAAATGACAAAGGGAGAGGTTCGTGAAAAGAGAAAATTTTCAATAAAAGAAAAATGATTAAACACAGAAGAAAGTAAAGACTGAGGCTAGTTTGTGAAAAGAAATATTCACCAATAAGGTAAAAAAGCAAGTAAAGAAAGATAAACAAGTGGCTTCATTGGAAAAAAAGGGTGGTTTGCAAGCCATTTGGTTTTTTGAATGCTAGGTTCGGCGACAGAAGATTTCACTGACTAAAGTAGGACCCGCCAAGAGAAGAAAAAAGTGGCAAAGGAAGAAAAGGAAAGTATTTCCATGGTTTGTGGAAATAAAATATTACCGATAAAGGAGAGAAGATAAATGGAAAAGGGTGAATTGGAAAAGGGAGAGAAAGGAAGATGAGATGGATGGTTTGTGCTAGGCCAAATTTGCCGATAAAAGGGAAAATGGAGATCAAAAGCAGAAAATCAAATGAAAATTAAATGTATATGTAAGGTGAAGAATAAATGTAATAGTTTGAAATTTTTTAAACTTAGTGTGATAGCTAAAAAATCAAGTTAATAAGATCAAGCATAGCCATTAAAACCTAACCCTAGCATCATCAAATAATCTAATCCAAATGAAACGAAAAGTATGCAATTCAAGCACAATATCACCTAGATTGTGTGATTCCTTGTTTACGATGTGGATTGCTTCTTCAACAATGAACAATTATGAAAATAAAAGCTGCCATAATGGATGGATGATAATGATGATAAGCTCAATGGATGCTATAGATACTCAAGTGCTCAATATGCTTAGGATGATAATGTAGACGCTATACGAATGCTGGATAGATGAATTATGGAATGAGAGGGTGTTTATATAGAACTCAACCAAAATCAATCAACGGTGGAGATTCGGTGGCTATGTGAATGGCTAAGATTAAAGGATAGACATAGATGAATGTGTAGATGACAAGTGGAGGGAAGATAGGGCTTATGTGTGCTTGTGTACATAAAAAGTACTACATGTGAAAGATATTAAATAAAAGAATGTAGTACCACTTACCTTCTTTTAAATGAAAGAGGCACACATGTCGGCTCATGAGATAAATGATAAGATAAATTAATTAAATAAATAAAATTTATTTAATTAATTGGAAAGTGGGTTTATGAAAGGAATTTTTAATTAATTAAATAAAATTTATTTAATTAAAAATAGATAGAATGAAGATAATTAAATAATTAAAGATTTTTTAATTATATCTTTAGAAGAAATAGCTAATGAATTAATTAAATAAATATAAATTTATTTAATTAATAGAAGAAATAGACGTGTTAGGGATATTGCTCAAGTGTGTTAAATAAATACATATGATGTGTAATGTGATATTTAAATGCTAATGATAATGAGTCAATTTTGGGTGTCTACATTTTGACCCTCTTTAATACAATGTTCGATAGAGCGTTGTGTCAAAGAAGATATGATATGCCTTCGATAAACAAGGTTATGCCCCAGTGTAATTGGCAGGTGATGCCCCTTTGAGAGGTAAGCCAAGCTAACCAAGAAGGGCTAGGTTGGCTCGCGATAAGATGAAAGGCTAGAAACAAGGTTGACACAAAGAAAACGAGGGTTGGGTGGGAGAAAATGGGATGAAGCAGAAGAAAAGATGCTTTGGCATAGAAAAATTAGGGTTTGGATAGGGCTATAAGTAGGTCCTACAAGGGCAAATAGCCTCATTTGTGCTCATTTGTGTTCAAAAATTTGTAGAGATCTAGACCTTCTTAGAGTTGGTGTGTGACGAGAGTTGGAGAGCTATCAGGATGGTGATTCCACGCAGAGATCATCGTACCAAGCAAGTGAGGACACATGGATAACCAGAGGGATCAGGCATACCAGTATGTATCAAAAATTTTGCTAAAAGCATGATTTTGGTAGGCTAGAAGTGTCATAAATGCACATAGTTCACCATAAGCGACTAGGTCTTAGAATAGGCAGTTCATGTCACTTGTGTAGGAAAACAGGTTGCTTATAGTAGTTGAGGTCACTTTCAGGCATAGATTGGTCACAGATGGTAAGGACAAGTCGCTTATAGTCAGCTAAGTAAATAGAGGAAAAAATGTGCATATAAATAAAATCAAGTCTTATGGGCTAAAAACAGGCGCATGCATAGGTGTGCAACTCGCTTGGAAAGAAAAAATGCTCGCTTATGAGATATTTCTCTCTTATAGGCTAAAGTTAGGTGCACATAGAAATATAGCTTGCACATAGGCAAGAAGCGATCACATAAGTAAAAGAGGTCGCATATGAGCGAAAGATGAGTCCATGTAAAATAGATCACTTGTGATCAGTAGATAGGCGCATATGGAAAAATGAACCGCTTATGGTAGATAAGAGCCAGGATAGCAATAAAAGATAAAATTTGATAGCAGTTGTGGCGTAAGAGACTGACATGATAAATGAAATGATGTAGGATATAGTACTGCTGTTATTATCATGAGAGCCACATCCAGGGATTTACGGTTGGTGAGATTGCTAGATGTAGAGGAGCGGCTAGTATTAGAGATCCTCAAATTAGAGCATGTGTTGAGATTGGAGCTGGTGCAAGCACATCGAGGACTGATAATGGTGATGGTGGAGTGATGGATGAGCGAGCATAGTTCTTTTTTGTTGCTGACAGGAGAGGATATGTTTCAAATTCTATGGATTCCTATAGATGGGGACCAAGTAGATTATGATCTTGATATGGGTCTAGCTGCATTCAAGAGATTGTTCGGGACACTAGACATTGGAGTAGAGGGCTTAGAGATCCCGATGGCAAGGATGAAGGAGTTATGTGATAGACTGCAGTGAGTAGTAGTGGCTATTATCAGGTGGCTAGTGGGAGATAGACGAGAGAGAGGCTTTCTGGTAGGATGGGGGATGACGACAGGCTCCACTAGCACAGGCTATTGTACCAACAACGCTAGGGATATAGATACAGGGACAGATGCCAGGATAGCCTTAGATACTTGCATAGCCTCAGGAGTAGATATTAGTAGGTGACAATGTTGGGATTCAGCAGTTGCAGAGGCAGATTAGAGAGGAGAGGAGATGGAGGCAGCAAGCTCTGATGAGATTGAGGAGGGTGGAGTTAGATAGACACCAGGTAGTGATTGGCTTGCAACATGCTATGGCTTAGGCTTAGACATACCATGCTTAGTTATAGTTGAGAGCACAAGCTGGGGATGGACAGGATGATGGTGCACTTGCTAGGGTGACAGGGGAGAGAGATGCAACTAGACAGAGCGAGCAGATGATGAGATTAGAGCAAGATACTACTGTGCAGCAGGTACAGGCGATGAGAGTAGAGAGAGACGGTCTACAGGAAGAGACAGATATAGCTGTGCAACAGCTACAAGGGATGACTAGTGAGCAGGATAGAATAGTGACTGCATTGTGTATAGATGGGGCTATGATGTACTTGGCCACACAGTTGACACAGGTGCAGGCAGAGCTGCGGAGAGTACAGGGTGAGGTAGAGTACTATAGAGGCTTATACTATGGGGCTATGCTAGCAGAGCAGAGGCAACCTAGCTTCAGGAGCAGGTCAGGGGCTTTAGGTTCATGGAGGTCATGTGGATCTCGATCAATATCCTCAGTGATGGGGCCACCAAGAGATAGGGGGACAGGTGCAGGACCGAGCGGTGGTGGTTAGAGTGAGGGAGCTACCAGTAGTCACTAGGGCTACCTTGTTTTATGTTGTATGATGTTGTATCATGATGAGGCCTAGAGCTGATTGTACATATATTCTTTATGGCTCAACTTGTATATGTAGACACTTGTATATTGACACATGTATATATATATATGTATATATGTATATATGTATATATGTATATATGTATATATATGTATATATACATATATATATATATATGTATATATACATATATATATATATATATGTATATATACATATATATATATATATGTATATATACATATATATATATATATATATATGATGGCATGTTATTGATCTATATGATGATGTAATGGATGCACTATTAATATTTATGCATGTTATATTTGTATTTTTCATGGATTATGTATGGATGTTTATGCAAATGATATAAATGGAAATGTATGATAAGGCAAATATGTAAATGGTAATGATATGATATGTGATGGACCTCTATATGTCTAACACACTTCTTTTGCAGTATAGGAGATGTGGATGAAAGACGATGGAAATGATTGATCTTGCCTGAGGACTATATAGGAGAATAATGGGATGAAGAGATGGTATAACGGGCAACTTTAAAAGTAATTGTTCAAAATGAAAAGAAATGCAATCCTTATGTTTGATATAGCATGTGGATGTTATGCACCAGGGTAGAGAAGACCAAGGTGTCGAGATATCCAATGCACAACTAGCATGTTACAATCTTGTTTGAACACATGAGGTCAAGATGTTGAGCCAACATGCACAAGATATGAATAATAGCTAGTGTTTCGAGATGGACTCTGACGCTACAAGCAATGGTTTGAGCTTATCTCCACTACGCATAGTGATAGCTTGCTGGTTATATGTATGGAGCTAGTCTTGACATAGAATAGTCTCAAATGCATAAGAGACTACTTAGCTTCTCAGATGCTAGAGATATTGATCTGTAAAATGCTAATCCCAACACGTACAAGATACCAATATGCTTAGGAAGAGAATAAGATCATCCTACAAACACGGCATACGAAAACAATACGACCATGCCCCATTCCTTACTTCATCGTAACATACCAAGATATAGATAGATCAAGGTAGTCTTGATTAGGCATAGAAAAGGGACAAAAGATAAATCAAAAGATAAAACAAAAGATACTGTCATCACATTCTCTTGCCAAATTTAGGTGCTCTTAGATAGATTTAAGCTAGGGCCTTGTTGAGAGGAAAGCTACATCCTACTGAAGGCTAAATATATTGATAAAATGCTATAGTAAATGTTGGCTTAAGGCATGTAGACAAATAGCTTCTAGCTTACTCTGATTGGTTAAAGTGCTGGAGCTTTTAGTATACACATAGTTTGCTTTCTGCTTGAGCTGATCAAAGAGAAGAAGATGGGAGATGAAAGAAGATGAAGATGGGGTGGATCATCTATCCTTGAGTACTGGAAACTTCCTTTGTATTCCAGACTACCTATATAACCTGTATCCATGAGATCAAAGCACATTTATGATGAAGATGAGACATGATGAATATGTAGTTCTGGGTTTAATTGATGATGTGTGTGATAAAAGATAGAAGAATGTGAGATGAAAGATTGAATGATGATTAGAAGAAAGATGAAAGATGGATGATGAAGAGAAAGGGCTATCGTCTTAGCCTGAATTAGAGTGCTTCCTTCGCATCTGAGATTGCCTACATACCCTGTATCCACGGGATCAAGGCTTTAACAATAGAGCTGGGATGTAGTTCTTGCTTATTACACTGGTGAGTGATGTTGAAAGAATCAACTTATTTGCTTGGATGTTTGCATTGGTGATGTTTTGCGATGTTTAGATGCTAGATGAGTGCTAATTGATTGCAAAGCTATGAATCCTGGTTGCAGGCTATTTTGCCATGTTTGTCGTTGGATGAATGCTATGGTTGAAGTTGAAAGTTTGCTATGTTGTAAGCGAAGTGTTTGATGTGTTATGAGCTAGAGATAGCGGTATCCACTTCCAAATAAGACTCAACAAATGCCCCCAGTACGAGATGAGGTTTATTATGAAGGAGCGACAATGAAGAAGGCGTACGGTCAAGATGCTAAGGTGCCAAAAGAGAGAGTTATCACACAATGTCTCAAGTATGATAGCTAGCATTAATAGAGGCAAGGATAGAAAAGTTGTTTATTGCGATGACATGTGGATTATGATATGGATTATGTGGGCTAAGATGGCAAAGTATGCTAGGAAAAGTGATGATCAAACAAACCAAGCGGACAATGGAGGCTGGTCACTACACATAGTGCCTGTTTGCTAGGTTTTCACCATGGTAATGGATAGGAGGGACTCAAGTGTCTAGTTCAATGGATGTTGGTACTCCCGTTAGAGATGGATGTCATTGCACGGACCATGTCATTATGCTCATCAATTTTGATAAGGGTTTGCATGTGAGAGATGGATTAGGTAGGATAGTGGATTAGGATAAGGATCATTGAAGATTCACACAAGGATAGATGGAAGGCTCATGCAAGGATAGATGAATGGGATAGTGGATTATGGAAGGCTTATGCAAAAGCATGGACCATAAGAAGGTGATAGGGGAGATATGTAGGATAATGGATGAAGGATGGAGGTATGAAGATATGTGAAAATGTGGGATGGAAGGGAACCATGACCAACGATTGCACCCACCATGATAAACATTGAAGCTTTAGATGGGAAGGTGGCATAGGAAGCAAGAGTGATATGTGCTTATGAGATGAATGATGGAAGGATTTATGGACCCACATAGACTTAGTATTTTTATGATTTTTACTTTGCTTGTGGGATTTTAGATGGAATGGGATGTTTGGAAGGAATTGGAATGAGATGGAAGAAGACAATTAGGATTCTTTTGTTTGAGATATGGGTAAGGATGCCTCATTCAGCCTGCTTGTTTGTTTGCTTAGGAACCCAAACCATTTGAGGCGTAGGCTCTTCTTGTGGATTTATAGGCTTAGCTAGCTTTTTAGATGTATTAGGCTATGATTCTTTGCTTTGATACCCTAAGGCATGAGAATCTTTAGGATTCTTGGTAGGATTTTTAGCTTTAGAGATAGAGGCATCCAAATTTTCATTTTTGAATCCCATGGATTTGATGGAAGAGGGGTTGGCAGAATGAATGGAAGATTTATGCTTAGACGGTATGTACATTTGTTGGTCACGATTAGGAATGTAATGGTACTGAAGGATAAAGGGATAATTAGGCATTGGTAGTAATGGAGGTGAGGAAAATGGCAGGATATTAGGAGTTGGAAGGAGTGGCTCAGGTAAATTGGATGGTGGAAGGTGTATGGTCACATGCTTTTGTAGGTTATAGGATGGTGGAAGATGTACAGTCACATGCTTTTGGAATTTAGCATGGGGTTTTTGACAAGAAATGGTGGACTTAGGATGGATGGAGGATTTACCAACATCTTTAGCTTGGGGAGGCCTGTGTTTGACACTGGGACTAGGAGTGCTTGGAGAACTAGACTTGAGTTCATCATTAGATGGAGATGAAGGGGTTACAGAAAGCATGAAGATGGAGGATCCCAGAAAAAGGTCAATGTTATGAAGGGAGTCATCGATGGCATCAGAGTTAGAAGTCTCTCTTACCAAAGAAGATCTAGCTTCTGTATTACAAATGGATGTGGATGAAGATTCTTACAATGTGTATTCACCAAGACCATGTTCGGAGTACTTGATACGGAGCTTGGAAGTGGGTTTTCTAGATGATGGCTTGAGTAGGTCAGATGGGTCTATATAGGGTGAAGATAGATATGCCTCAGTGTTGATAGGAATGCAGTTCAGACTCTGATATTTAGCTTGAAAGGCACAACAAAATTCAAAAGGATTGGGATCATCTTGGATAGTAATCTCAACACCATTATGTGGAAATTTAAGACATTGATGTCATGTGGAAGGAATTGCCTTGAGGGTATGTATCCATGGACAACCAAGGATGATGTTATAAGGAAGGCCAATATCAAGAACTTGACAATGGGTTTCAGTAGTGACCAGACCTACTTGGATAGGCAAGAAAATAATCCCTTCAGTATCTTGCTCAGCATCATCATATGCTCTGATAGTAATAACCTTGGAGGTGTCAACATCTTTCTTAGAATATCCCAATTATTTTATTAATTTCAAGGAACATATATTAAGACCAGCTCCACCATCTACCAGGATTCGTTTGATACAGCATTGTTTAACAAAGACTTTGAAGTGGAGGGCTTCATTATGTGAAGGATGAATGGAGGGCTGAAGATCTTTGTTAGAGAAGGTTAAATGATAAGGGACTACAATGCTAGGGACCATAGATTGGAATTGTGTGATATCAATATCATTGGGCACCGAAGATTCTTATAAGGCTTTATCAAGTATAGCTTTGTGAGCTGAGGATATGTGAAGAAACTCAAGAACGGATATGTGTGTGGGTGTTTTGCCAAGGTGATCTAGGATATTATAGTTAGAGAATGGATGAGGAGGATGAACACGTGCTCCTTGGATGGTCACTCGATCTCTTCGAGTGGTTACAGTGCAGTCAGGTGCTTTGCCTTAGATAGTAATGGTAGAAATACGAGCATGGTCAATGCGGCCAATGGTAGATGATTCATAGTTGTACTGAATGGAATTACCAACATGAGGGTTACTTGGTTTATCATGAGATGGAAGTGGATTCTTGAAAGTCTCTAGATCATAGTTCGATGTTGATTATTGTGCAGGTTGAGTTGTTGAAGGTGTAATTTTGATTAAACCTTGATCAATGCACTCTTGAATAACATGTTTTAAGCACATACAACCATTTGTTTTGTTTCCTTTAACTTGATGGTAATCACAATACTCATTTTCTTTGTACCAAGGAGCTTTAAAGAGCAGTTCACCATTGGGTGGTGCATCTGGTAACATAATATTGCCCGCTTGGAGAAGCTTTCGAAAGACAACTTCCATAGGTTCTGCTAATGGTGTAAATTGTCGGTGCGGATTGGAAGTTGTCAGTGTCGCATTCATTGAAAAGGTTGTGTTGTTGTAGAAGCAGCTTGAATGTTGATGGGAACTTTCATAGTTTGTATATTTTTTGCGTCCACTACACTGTCGTTGACAACATTCTTATTTTTGTTCCAAAAGTAAGACTTATTGTTGGAGTTTTGAGGACAATCTTTGTTATCACAAAAGATCTTGATAGTTCCTTTAGCAATTAAAGCTCATTCAATGATGGTTCCTTTGGAAACAAGTTCATCAAAGGTGCTAGCACTTTGCAATTGTAATTGAAATGACAGCTTGGGATGAAGATTTTGAACAAAGATATTGAGCTATTGCTTCTCAGGTATTTCCCATGATAGTTTGCTAGCCATATTATGCCATCGCTGAGTAAATGAAGAAAAGGCTTCACCATTACACTATTTATTGTTGACAAGGCCATTCATGTTCACCTCATGTTCAATGTTAAAAGCAAAGTGTGATCGAAACTTATTTGCTAATTCCAAAAAAGACTTAATTCCCGGAGGTAAATGAGAGAACCATTCAAGAGCTTGTCCTGATAAGCTTCGAGGAAATAGTCTCAAAAGATATTTATTGTCATGAGCAACATCGATACATGCCACAAAGAATGCTCTAAGATGGTCTTCCAGATTTCTTTTTCCTTTATACTTGTCAAATTGTGGAATTTATAAGTGTGGCGGAAAAGGTGTGATATGAAGAGACCTGTCAAATGGATAAGTGCATAGGTTTTCTAGAGAAAATGTCTTCTTACCTTGTCCTACCGCTTGATTGATCATTTGTTGAACATCCGCTGGAGATAATTGTTGTTGTTGCAAAGGGGGTGAAACATGGTATGATGTATATTGAGGTTGTTGTTGTGGGATATATGAAGCCATGACCATTTGTTGAGGTTGTGTACTCACAATGTATGTCAAAGGATTGGTATGTGACACATATGTGGTTGAGGAGTGCTGTCCTTGAGACACAAGCGGTGGTTGGGTATATTGTGACGAATTGACACAAAGATTTGGGATCACATGAGAAGTGGAAGATGGATTGACACTAGTTAATGGTTGGGAAGTTGGAGTTGGGTTTGTGACATGGTAAGTGATGGAAGGATTGGTAGATGCAAAAGAAGGATGGATACTTGGGTTTGTATTTTGGACAACATGGGGATTGATATGTGTCATATGTTGGGTGACAATAGGCAAGCCTTGGGTAGCATAAGATGGATTGATGGTTTGTAACGGATTGGAAGAATATGACAAAATGGATGCAAGTTGGTCAACATAAGTGACCATAGTGCTTGGATTGGCTTGAGAAACGATAGGAGGGTCACTCATGTCAATAAGACTAACATTGGGATTATATGGTGTAATGGAGGGATTAGTAGAGATAGTGGAAAGCATATTAGTAGTTGGTATATGAGATGTGGTATTCATATGGGATATATAAAATTGTGATTGTCGTGAAGTTTGGACTATTGGTGTTGTTGGGATAGTTTGGGAAGCTTGTACACTATGGGATATGGGGATAGCTTGTGATGTTTGGGGAATTTACGCTTGGGCCACATTGACATCTTATGTTACTTGAGGCATGAAAATGGTCATGGTAGGAGGAGTATGTTGAGGAACATGGAAAGGTGGAATGTTTAAATTTTGTGAAATGAAAGGGAGCACATTGGTTGGTGTTATCAAAGGTTCTAGAGTGTACTCTGAGCGTGGTGGATCAAGTGAAGTAACAATAGGCAATGAAAGAGATGTGGTGGAGGGTAGAGCTTGTGATATGATGGGGGATGGTGTGACTATAGTGGATGGTCCCTTTGTAACAACAGCGGGAGTGTTTGGATCATGCTCTCTAATAGCGGATATGTCAAAATCTCTTGGCAATTTAGCACCCATGCGAGCAAGTTGTAAAATGCAGTGATTAGGCTCAGATAAAACAAGTCTCTCAACTTGATCCCACACATGGGTATCCTGAAATTCTGATACATCTTCTTGGGATTGTTCTTCAAAAGTCTCCAAAAATGTTTGAGGTTGCACTTGTTGTGAAGATGATTCTCCAATGGTATACCCATGGGGCATAAACATATGAGGAGGCATACTGGTCGTGAATTGAATTGTGTCTTTAAGAGGCATTGATCTAGATTGTTGCATCTTAGCTCCCATATCAGCTTGCAATTTGGCTTCTATTTCAACTCGTAATTTGGCTTCCATTTCAGCTCTATATTGACTCCTAGTTTGAGGCATGATGTTGATGTTGAAAACTGAAGTTTAGCTTGTCAAGATTTTTAAATCCAAAAGAAAGATGATAGTTTGTTGGTTGGTTGGTTATTGGTTGCTTTGTTGCTTTGCTTGGTTGCTGATTTGTTTGGTTGGTTGCTTTGCTTTGGTTGGTTTCTTTGTTGGTTGCTTTGTTGTTAAGTTGCTTGGTTGATTTGTTGTTGGCTAGTTTTCCCTAGAGAAAAGCTCACACACTCAAGGGAAAAGTTGTTTGCTAAAGGTTGCTATGTTGTTGATGTTGTTGAAACTAAAGCTAGGAGATGATGTTTTGCTGATTGATCAAAATGATTGGTTTGATGTTTAGTTTGCTAGTTTTGGGATCTCAAAAAGATGAAAAGCTCATGAATTCAGTTGATTGATAAGCTCAAAGTAGGAGACAAAGTCCAAGTATCTACTAATGATCAGAGACAGGTCTGAAAGCTAATGCTGAAGCTAAGCAAGCTAGATGTGTGGCTAATTCGACTGAGTCACTAAGATTTGCTGGTGTTAGCCCATAGGCAACAAGTCATAGCTCAAATGCAACTTAGAAAAGGCCAAAGGTGATTGGTAATAGCTTAATGTGAGCTAGTTTAGGTTCTAACAATAGGTTGCAATGTAAACCAGAAGCGAGCCAAATTTTCATAGGCAATTGATGTTAACTCAAAAGTGATTTACTGTTGATCAGAGGCAACACACTTTAGACTCAAGGCCACAGACTATTGCTTAAAGGTGATGCAATTTAGGCAGAAAGTGGCTGACTATTGTTTAAATGTGACTCTGTTTAGGAAAAAAGTGGCTAACTGCTGTTTAAAAGTGATTTAGTTATCTGTATGCGGGTAATTTAGGCTCAAAAGTGATTGTGTCTATTAGGGAATATGTTTGATTTGTGATTTTTGACAAGAAAATAGTAATTGTAGTCACTCACACTCACAACAATCACAAACTTGTACAACCTAGGTTAGGAAAGGACTGTATTTGTTGAATCCCCTGGACGTGCTTATTCAAAGCGGATAGCTTCACAATCTTGGTAGCACCAGCTCCCCTCCACGGCACACACTTCTCACGCATACCAAGATCCAGGTTTCCCAAAAGGCCTATCCCTCACCAAATCTTAAGATTGTCCCTGCTATCTCTTTTAAGAACCATGTGAATTAGGGCAGCTTCAAAGGTACCACCTTTTGCGTCAACAAATAGAAGGTTTTTGGCTACTACATAAAGTTGCTAATAAAGGCATCCGTTTGGGTGGCTATACATGTGACAACGCTACTCTCCATTATGGAGTCTCCCAGCCTTCAAGAGTTGCACCTTGGAGAGTTTTGGGGGAGGTTGGCTGTTGGTATAACAAAACAACACCCATTGTTTGTGGCTTTCAACACAAACACTTTTCTTATATAGCGGTTCGAAAGGACTTGGCTTTAGCCTGTTACTGCTTGGGTCTTCTCACACTGGGAAGGCAAGCCCTCTAAAGATAATAACAAGTTCTCATACACCCAAGATCCATTTGATAGGCAAGGGGAGAGGATACTTTTGTTATTAAATTTGGGTTACAATCAATCACATGCAAGCAATCAAAAAAGATAAATCAAGCATAGAGAAAGCAATGATTCATTTTAAGCACCAAGTCCAAATGTTCCTAATTTAGTGAAAAACCACAAGTCTTAGACTGATTGAAGCTGCAATAGATATGTTAGTACTTTGATAACCTCCTTTTCTTAGATAATTGATAAGATGTTGCACAAATACCAATTTAGTAGCCAAGAAAAATAAACTGCAAATGATACAAACTGAAAGCGACATAGTTTACTAGAGGCAATCTAGTGTCAGTCAAAAGTGATCTATATTCTATCAGAGGTGAAATGTTACAGATCATAAGTGATGTGGAGAGTTCCAGATGTGGACTGTTAAAGCTCACAAGTGATACGAACTGGCAGGAAGCGATTGATTATAGGTCATAAGCGACTTGGATCTGCAAGAGAAACAACATGCAACAAAAACCCTAGTTTTGCAATAAGCGATTTGATTAGCTAAAAGCGATCACTGTCAGATCAAAAGTGATTTAGATAAAAGCATAAGTGATCACTGTTAGTGTAAAAGTGATGCAAAATAGACAAAAAGCAACCACTGTTTGCTTATAAGCGATCTAGAAAATGCTAAAGGCAGCAGGTTTCAACTCAGAAGTGATGCGTGTATTCAGACGATGGTTTTTTTTGCTCAAAAGCAACTGGAACTTACCGTAAGCACTCAGAAAATCTGATCTTCATAAAAACAACTTTAAATAGCAAAGTTAATCAAGGACATGAGTCCCACCGGGTGTGCCAAAATGTGATAGGTAAAAAATCAGGTTAATAAGATCAAGCATAGCAATGAAAACCTAACCCTACCATCATCAAAGAATCTAATCCAAATGAAAGCAAAAGTATGCAATTCAAGCACAATATCACCTAGATTGTGTGATTCCTTGTTTACGATGTGGATTGCTTCTTCAACAATGAACAATTATGAAGATAAAAGTTGCCATAATGGATGGATGATAATGATGATAAGCTCAATGGATGCTATAGATACTCAAGTGCTTAATATGCTTAGGATGATAATGTAGATGCTATACGAATGCTAGATAGATGAAGTATGGAATGAGAGGGTGTTTATATAGAACTCAACCAAAATCAATCAACGATGGAGATTCGGTGGCTATGTGAATCACTAAGATTAAAGGATAGACATAGATGAATGTGTAGATGACAAGTGGAGGGAAGATAGGGCTTATGTGTGCTTGTGTACATAAAAAGTACTACATGTAAAAGATATTAAATAAAAGAATGTAGTACCACTTACCTTTTTTTAAATGAAAGAGGCACACATGTCGGCTCATGAGATAAATGATAAGATAAATTAATTAAATAAATAAAATTTATTTAATTAATTGGAAAGTGGGTTTATGAAAGGAATTTTTAATTAAATAAATAAAATTTATTTAATTAAAAATAGATAGAATGAAGATAATTAAATAATTAAATATTGTTTAATTATAGTTTTAGAAGAAATAGCTAATGAATTAATTAAATAAATATAAATTTATTTAATTAATAGAATAAATAGATGTGTTAGGGATATTGCGCAGGTGTGTTAGACAAATGTGGATGATGTGTAATGGGATATTTAAATGCTAGTGATAATGAGTCAATTTTGGGTGTCTACACTTAGTTTAAAATATTTTAGAATAGTGTAAAAAAGCTTTACATACTATTTTGGTATACTATAATCATGCCATGATTGTAGGGTAATGCAGGCTGATATGTACTTAGAAATTAATGTGTTGCAGGTCAGGGTCAATTGCAGGTTGTTGAAGAGGTAGAGATCTTTAATGCAAAAGGACTAGAATTGAATGAAAGAATGAAGTGTCTCAGCACAAAAAAAATTTCTGGTACTTTCATTCTAAAAGAACACCAGAGTACGGTACTTGTAGATTTCAGAGTTGTCAGGGAATGGCCATTTCTTCCAATCTAATAGATTTCTTGATAAGGCCATTGGCCTAATTTTTAATGCAGCATGGTTGTACTCTCTGATCAGAGTGTAGAGCCTTGAGTTGCACAGAGGGCTAAATTGGTATATATGCATAAGTGAAAGATGTTTTGGGGGTTGGTTGCTAAACCAATTGTTTGGTTTACAATGCCTTAGGTTGATTTTAGGGCTTCAAATCAAGCTAGTCTGGGTAGTGAATGGAGGAATGTGTTTGATGCAATGTAGGAAAGAATTGTAACACATATTTCATACAGTTACATGTCTCCATGACTATTTACAGTGATTTAGGGGAATGCATAGTCGCAACTTTATATTTTGCCTTCACCACATTTGTCGGTGTGATTGTAAAAGAGATTTGATAATGTGTGACAACATTCAAGTCAATACAAGCTTTGTTTTGAGTCATCTCTTTGTTGCAAATGGGTCATTATAGTTTGATTCTGGATAATTATGTATGTTCAATGTATGAAGTATAATCTGAGGAATGTATGTGAATACATTTTAGTTTTCCATTGATGTTGGTTTAGTCCTTTTCTTCCCTCTTTACTGGGTCAATGTAGGATCATGGGGGTACAAACTAGGCCCCTAAGTGGCAATGAAAATTTAGAAAATTAGAGTTAGGCAATTTGACATAAAAATTTGAATAGGTTATTAACATAATTTGAGAAATATGTAAGAAGAAAATTTTTACCAAATTGAATGTAGTTTCTAGGCTACTAGTCCTTTTTTGGAAAAAAGTAAATATACTTTGTAAAAATTTGAAATTTCAATGCAGTAGTACTAAATTTTTAGGAAAAAGATAAAAAGCAGGTGTATGTCTAACCAATCTAAGTACAAGAAAAATAAATATTTTTTTTCTAAAACTTTCAATATAAGTAGAGGACACATGCCCATATATGCTGCATTTTTTTTGTAATATTTTTGCAAGTAAATAATTAGTTATGATTTTTTTATTAGAACATTTCAAAATTATTAAAATTTATTTGTCTGACCACCATAGCTTGGTCAAAAGATTATGAAATTCAATTTCTTATCCTGTAGTATGCAAAGCATAGAATGTGACACATCTTTTAGATTCTAAAAATGTGAAAAAGTTTGAAAATTATAGAAGTTTTTCAATCAGCCTATCAATCAGGACTTAGTCTCAATGTAAGTAGAAAATCAATAATAATTATCTATTAAATTCAAAATAAGGCATATTTTATATTAGTGGAAATTTGATAAATTTTTTCAATAAACCCTTTTCATTTCATCAAATTTAGATAAATAAAATTCGTCAATCACAAGGGCAAAATTTTGGTCATCACATCGCCACATTTTGTACCTCCATGATCCTGCACAGACCCTAATGCTTATGACTCTATTGTCCAAAAGAGTAGGCACCGATCCATATTGGGGATGGATTAGTCACTATTTAAATCAAACAAAAATTTACTAGTGTTTTAGGGGAAAAACCATCCTTCCTGTGTATGTACATTCACACAGTTGAATCAACTATATAGGGGTTTTGTGACAGTTAGTTGTTCTTGGTTTAGTGACAGTCTTTGGGGCCAAGACTGATTTGGGTTTGGTTATCCATATATTTTTAGTTGTTCATCTGGTTTGAACTCAATCCCTATACATGTATACCCCTTGGAATATCCTTCTAGAGTTTAAGTTGAGCTCAAAGGGTAGAGAAGTCTACCCACTCCTGTTAGTTGGCCAAAATCCCCCTAACTTGTTGATAAACCTCTTTCTATTACCCTGATGACATCCCTAGCCTAGTTGATCTTGAAATGTTTTAGAGTTTTGTGTTGTTATTTTGGGACTCAATAGACCCTTAAGTTGTCCAAATTGTAGTCTTAATGAAAATATGGTAGACAATCTTGCCAATTATAGTGAAGATGGAAATTTGTAGATATGATAGTGTTGCTATTTTTATGTTTTACAAGAATGTCTAAAATATTCATAAGTGATGATTAGGTCTCTATTTGGATATCATATATAGAAGTTAGATAGCAATGTTAAAGGCACTGAATGATAATTTGTCCTATATGGACTCAATATTTTTAACCTTTTAAGGGTTTATGTTCTTCCCTTAAGCTAACTATATATCAAATGTTTATTTTTGTATATATCCAATATAGAATTGTGATATAGAACATGTGCAATACTATTTTTATGATTGAAATATTCAATTAACGATGTCTACATGTTTGTATGTGTTGATAGAACAATATTTCTTGGCTTTGTGAGTAATTGACTAATTTGTTAAGTAAATTATTATCGGGTCTCCTGATGTGAACTTCAACCATCTAATAGATATTTGTTATGGTTGTCAAAGATGGTTTTATGAATTATATTATTTCTTACCTCCAGATTAAGGGTGTGCTTCTGTGTAAAACTAAGTGACAATCTAGTCTCAATTATGTTGTGAGGAAGTATAAGACCTCTTGTCCATTGTATCTTGGTAATATGTGGATTTGGGAAATGCATTCATAAAGTGGAATAACATCCTTGATGGACTGTTCAGTAAACAATATTACCCTAGAAATATATTATTATAATTAAATTTAAACGACTGAATATCAAGTATAGACTTTGTCTTCTGGATATATATCCTTTTAAATGTCAAGATATCATGGTGAGATGATTAGGACATTCTTAGGTTGTGGGGTTCATGACCATTGATATATGAAACCAGATTTATAGATCTAATAAAATCAAATGTGTTGAAAACTAGTTTGTTTAAAACTATTGTGATACTTGAAGAAGGATTGAGAATGAACTATGGAGCCTCTGATCACATTATGTACGTAATGCCATCTTAGATGATCCCTTGAGGCATAGGTCTAGCCTATAAGATGGGACCTTCTTTGTGTTTGTAAATTTTCTTAAGGTCCTTGGTGAGATAAATCACCGGATTAATTACTCAAGTAGAATAAGTTGTGTGCTTGTTTGTCTAGCCTTATTATATTATTGAATATGAGTTATCTTTACTTATCATATTACTAGTGCAATCATTGATGAGATTTAAATGTTATGACACTACTATTTCAAGGATGCATTATGTAATTATTGATTTCATAGTGTATCACTTGTATGGAGTTAATGAAATAAGAGATACTTTCTTTGGTATCCTTATGATTGATGGTCATGTGTTGATGTAAATCATGATCTAATAAGTACATTATTGTAATTCATATATTAATTATTATGATATTTATATATTATACAGGGTGATGTTACATTTTTTAATAGACTATTTTATGTAAGTGTTTTAATAAAATGATGCTTTTGTTAACACATAGAAGTATTGAGAGGGGGGTGAATCAGTACATATTCAAATTACTTTAGTATTAGTAGCATTAATCTAACTAGTCAAATCATGAAAGAGACAATAACACAAACATACAACCATAACACCAAATTTATGTCGAAAACCCAAGGGGAAAGCCACAGTGAGCAAGCTTCTTGGATATATTATCTAAATCTAGCCTCACAAATAAAACAAGATTACAATATTATTTATGGGCAACAATCCAAAGGAAGTTGCAACTCCCTGACCAATTACACATTTACAAGGCTTATCACAATTTTCTTCATGCACCACAAAATGCTGATCACTTCAGCCTCTGCACTACTATTTGTCTTCCATATAACAACAATACTAATCTCCACAACATTGAAACATATTCAGTAATTCTTCTTTACCATTGTAGAGCTCATCATATCTTTCCGAACTATATTATATTACATGAATTGATCCTTAGCACATTTCACCATCATATCTGCTTCTGTTGTAAGTATAATCGCACAATATCAATTCTACCTTGGCATTCACTTCTCAACTCATTTTCAATAATTTTGATTCTCCATATATATCCTCTGCAAGAATAAAAATATTTCTCCTTGGTCAGCCAAAATGAAACGTGTAGCATGAAACGTGTAGTGGCAATATTAGTTGGCTACCAAACATGTGCGGTAAGTAAAATTCAAATGTGGTTCAAGAACAAGTCATAATCAGGTCCTTTCCTATCTTCACACACTCTTCCAAGCTGACACACATCCCTCACACACAATAATGTCTTTATTATGCACCAAGTAGGCACCTCAACACCTAACCTTCCTTGTATTTGACTCTAGACCCAAAGTGATATTGGAGAAGATTAAATTATATCATGCAGATCACACTATGAATATTATATGACTTGTAAAATATTTCTAAACACCTCCCTTACCAATCCATGTTGTTATGTGCTAGCACAAATATTTGAACATTGATTCCAATATCCTTACCATATTGTAATATCACAGTCTTAAAGTGAAACATTGAAGATCATACTTGCGTTAAAAAAAGATGATTGAAACCTCAGCTGAGCATACCAAATGATCCAATGTACCTATCTTTCCATTAACAAGACCAAATATCAATGTGTGGTGTTCTACGGTAACATTAACTCTCTCCTTCTATTCACACTATATAGTACCAAGGCATGTCTTCATAGATCTAACTCCGAAGAAGCATCTGTGGTACATATCATTACTTGAAACTTGAAACATAAATACTTGTTTCTCATGTCTACCTATCCTCCAAGCCATGACTTCATATATTCAACCACGGAGAAGTGCTGAGCATTCTCCAATCCTACTATGACTCCACTTACCCTGTTCCATTGCTATCTTCATTCTTCTATCTCTAACACACCTTGTAGTAAAATTTATGATCTCAAACTTGAAACATAGATACTTGAGAGTAATACTTATTCATCTGTCCAATATGTATGCTCATATCTTCAGATGCAGTAGAATGCAGTACAATGTTTTGAGCTTGTAACACCTTTCCCGACATACACTATACTTAACTAATTCTTCTTCAAGTTTTTGCAACTTTATCCTTCAGGTGTCAATCATCATGAGTTCATATCTTCATCATGAAGCAAAATCCCAACATTACTAATCATAGACTTCAAACATAAGTATATCAAGAATATCAAAGTTTACATATGAACTTCAACAAATAAGGTATGATTGTGTATAGATGATATTGATCCATCTCCTTTACTTCACAACTCTTTTGACCAATTTTCTTTGTCTACTCCTTTAAATATCTTAGCACATATTCATCACTTTACTTAGCTATCTCACAATGCTTATTCTACTATCCTCATAATACTACAATCTCCTTTGACATCACTTGCAACCTTCCATACTGCTCCTCATCATACAACTATTGACATCAATGACAACCTATATGCAACAATCTCCCCCTTTGTCATTGATGGCAACACTTGACCTGATATACATATATTTCTGCCCCTTTAACATCAATGGCAAAGGGCCAATCGTCTTCTTCTATTTTGGCAAAAACAAGTAGGCTCCCCTTGTTTGAGTGTATTTTATCAATCAACTCCCCTAAGAAGCAGCCTCTAACTTTTCAAAACTAATGTAGCAAAAATTATCCTTCAAGATACTATGTACAATATGCCTTATTTGTATCAAAATGGCATTGCATATCCTTATTTTATTCACCACATATAGAAACTTCAAAATTTGTCATACCTTCTAAAATTTGTTCACTTGGAAGGTAGAATATTTTTATAAACTACCTTCAACTAGGAAAGAGTTGAGTCCCAACTCTTCTTTGCAGAGGACATAATGTATGATTGGCTTTCAAACTAAATATACAAGACTTCTGCTTCTTCCAAAGTGGCTGACATTTTAACTTTCTGAGCTAGATTCTCTACTTCAGTTAGGATGCTAGTTAAGATTTCTAATTTCATATCCACAACCTTTCTCAGCTAACTTGTTTCTCCCATGATTTTCTCTCTTTGCTCTAGGAGCTGCTTTAACTGACTATGTAGGTTTTCAATTTGAACCTTCACGACTCCATCTTTGTCCTTTAGGGTATCATACACTTTGGCCACTTAGTTAATTGTGACTCAATAGAGTTAGCTTGACCTTTTATGTTCTCTGTAGTGACTGGCCAATTCAAACAAAATTGATACAATATTTTGGCTTCCTCAATGCTTTTCTAAATATTTTTCAAATTTTCTTGTAGATTATTATGTGCCTTTGCACACTTGTTAGATACTTCACCCAAGCTTTTGTTATTTATTTTTTCTGTTATCTTTTTCCTAGCTTGCTTCTCTAGGTAAGATGAATGAGTCTTGAAAGACTCCAACATGAGTTTCATCTATTGAGTAGAAGGCAAGGTGGGATCTCTCTTTGCCTTTGGCAATTCCTCTTGTAGCATCTTAATTGCCTCTTCTAATACTTCAACCCCTTTAACCTATTATTGTAGAATCTCTTGACTTGTTGAGGATTGAAGTATATCTCCTAGTTGTAACTTGTGAGGAGGAGATATATTGGACAAGTTAACTTGTTCATCTAATACAAGAAACTATAATAGTTGTGGAGTAACCACTAGTTGAATTTGCATTTACTAAGCTAGAAACTCCATGATAGAGTGAACTGAGTAGGAGGAGGAAGTTGTATCTTGTTCCTTTACAAAGCTTTCCCCTGAATTAGTATTTGTCTACCCCTCTTGTTGTGTAGTATTATCCTATTGTTCAGTATGCAACGACGATTGATCATCATGCCCAAAATTGTGATCCAAATAATCATTCTCTTCTTCATCAGCCTCATTTTTTAATCCTTTTCTACTTTCTCTTCTGTCTCTTCTTTAGGAACTTGATGCTCAATGTTAAACGAAGGAGATGTAGTCAAATTGGGTGGAGAAGTAGTGTATGAGGTGGAGAAACTTGTGGTTGCATCACATTTTCAATTCCTTTTACCTCACCTACAATTTTCTCTCACATCCTTTTTTGTCCTAAATTTTCTCTTTATCACTTCCCTTCATGACCATAAGTGTGTCTACCCTTTGATTTGTATTCAATTCTTGGGCTTGTATCTATGCCAATATGTCTTTTTCTTTTTGAGACATAGATGATCTGTATTTTTCTAGAGCTTGTTGTCTCATCTCATTATTCATTTTGATAGCTTCTTCTCTTTTTTGCCTTCAGGCCTGAGATAGGCTTTCTAACACCTTTTCAATCACATGAATCATGAGCAAGTTATTTTTGAGCATGTACATGACTACTACCTTTTCGATAGTCTTTTGATGCTTAGGAGGAACAGCTTTAATAACTCATGTTGTTCAATTCCATTGAAAACAACTTCAATTGAAGAGGACCTTTTGTAGATACCACCAAAGGATTTTTCTTAGATTTCTTACCTTTTCTGATTATCTTAGAGGTTTCCTCTTCACCTTCTTCTTCTTCCTCTTCAATTGCTACTCCCTTCACCTTCTTCCTTTTAGCTTGGATTTTAGGTCTTTATACTTCTTTTCTCCGGTCTTCTTTTGTGCTTGTATCTTAGAAGCAACCCTTCTTCTAGTGAATCCCATTTATTCTATTCCAGAGGTTAGTGGCACATTTGTAGTAGTAGAAGTAGCTCTGCTAGTTCTTCTTGGGCTTTGTGTAACTGGTGGAATAGTAGAAACATGATGTGTCTCCTCTGCAGGGGATTTTGAAGTAGTTCCAGATGAGATGCCCCACTTCTCATCAAACTTACCCTATTCTTCTAAAGATGTTCTTCTATATCCTTCATGCATTTTGTTCACAATTTCATCATAAGTTCCAAACCTTTCAATAGAGGTGTCTATGGGTTTATTAAGCAGGATGTCATCATATACTTTTATTTATTCTTCTAAGACTTCATATGGAAGTTTAGGAATCCATACAGTTCTGGGTTCAACTACCTCTATGTTGGTGTAATCCTTATCTACCAAAAATGTAATCTTCTCCCCATATTGTTGTATAGAGCAGTAAGGAATTCTTTCTTTGGCATGCATGTTGGTTTGAAGGGTTTTGAAGAAACCCCAATACATTGTCTTGTAGTGATTTGGATCACTAAACCCTCTTACATCACTCTTGATTTGTGCCACAATAGGAATATGCTTTTGCCATATATTTCTACTAACACCATGTAATTCATTTAGGAAATAGAATGTAAGATAGATAATCAATGTACTATACCTAAAAATGTATTTGATTTCCTTTTTCCTTCTTAAATTCTCAAGAAGTTATTCCCTCATTACCTCACAAAGGTCAAAGTACTTTCCTTTTTTGACCATCTAGTATGTAGTATGAATGGTAGTACCAATGGCAGAACCTTCTTTGTTTGTTAAGTAAACTTTGTAGGAAATTCTGATAGATGCATACCAAACACCCTAATCAATTATGTCATTCATAGTCAATGTCCGTTTGTCAATTTTTTCTCAAATCAACTCAATAACCTTTTCATTATTAAATGAATTCATCATCGGTATAGATCTAATGGAACAGAACCTAGTGATTTCCTTGATTGCATCCTTGGTTATCTAGTAGGGTTTGTCTAAATATCTGAATTCATTGTGAATTCTACTCAATATGTATCTAACCCACTCATGCTCATCACAAAAATTAGAGTAGTCTTTCCAAATGTCTAGGTTTTTTTCCCCCATGTTTGCATATTCAAACTTATAGATAACATCATCATCAAGAAGTTGATTTTTGAGTTCCTCAAATTTTACATGATTAATTTCATCTACTTTTGAGTGAGCATAAATTCTGACATCTTTTATGTAAACAACATATGCATGTATATGGGAAAATTCTCCTTTCATATCAAACTCCCTTGACTTAAAAGGGCATTTCTTATATTTAGGTGTAGGTTTCTTAGAAACATCAACTAGTTGTGGAGTCGCCATCACAATTTTTATGAATCTAGCAACTAGGGTTTTAAGAAGTGGTAGTTTTGATAAATACCTTTTTGTACAAACTCTAGGATTTTACCTTTAGCTTAATTCTTGTCAAATTGCCAAATGCTTTGACATACTTCTTCTCTACTCAGCTCTAGAGGTGAATACTTTATCGCAATTAAGTTTTGATCGTTCAAAAGAAGTATAAGTATCTTGCATTTGCCCTAACTTTCCATAATTAATGCATCTGTGTTTGGTAGGTAACATGCAACAAGAATGCATTGTGAACTCACAGAGACTCAAGAATTCTCGACAATCCTCCACATTAAGTTATTCTACTCTAGACATTTGTGAAAAAAGATACAATCTTGTCATATCAACATCCTCTCCAACTATTTTCATTTCAACTAAACTATGTGAGCTTCTTTCACTTGTAAATGCTAAAAATTACATAAAGGGGGAATAAAGAATATACCCTAATTATCTCCCCCTGACCCTATGTCTTAGATTTCAATCAGCAATGGAGTGCAGAGACACATTCCTCCTTTTCATCACTTTGTTCTATCTTTCTTCTCCATATCTTTGGCATTTCCTTCTTTTGTTGAGTTACAATTTCCTCTATCTTCTTGTGTTGACTAGATGGTTTCTCAAAATCACACTTGTAAAATCTTGCCTTATGCCCAAGGTTATTACATTTGTAGAAAAGAACATTATATTTAGAAGTCATACCATTTCTCCTTACCTTGGTTCTACACTCAGCAGCCCTATGACCAAACTTATTTCATGAATAACAATAGCCATAGAAGGAGTGAGAGATCACAACATCATGTCTTGTAGGCACATATGAATTTTTCTTCATGTAGTCATTTCTTCTTGCCTTAGTTCTACAATCAATAGTGTTATGACCAAATTTATAGAAAGAATAACAACAATCATAAAAGGATTGAGAGAACCTAGAAAGCGACCTCTTGAAAGCTTCCTTGACACTTATGAAGTCATCATTTATCCCTTTCTCCTCTTCTTTAGATTCTTTAGAATAGGGTTCTCCATTTTCACTTTCAAACATAATTTTTTTAGTGGTTTTTGACAACTGATTATTTCATCAAGGATGTCAGTGCTTTTATGAAGTTTTATACCTCTGTCTATTTGATCCTTTACTTTTTCCAATTCTTTCTTTAGGGAGACAACTTCTTCTTCATGTTTGGAGCATTCAACTGATTTGTCATTCAACTTGACGTTTAGAAAATCTACAACCTTATTACTTTCTTCAATTTCAAATTTTAACTTGGCAATTGCTTCATTTGATTTTATGAGCTTGACCTTATATTCTTCATTTTCACTTCTAGTTGCATCTATATCTTCTAGGATAGAAATGCATTCTCCTTCATAATCAACTACATAATCTTTTGGATTATAAGATATCATGTTTATATCATTTCCTAGAGGATTCCTTCCAATAAATCTTGCTTTTGTTCCCATGTGTTCACACCAAGATCTATCTCAGCTATTAGGCTATATCCAAGGAACCTTTCTCTAATACCAATTGTTGAACACATAGAAGTACTTAGAGGGGGGGTGAATTAGTACAAATTCAAATTGATTTAGTATTAGTAGCACTAACCTGACTAGTTAAATCATGAAAGAGGCAAGAACACAAAAACATACAACAATAACACCAGATTTATGTGGAAAACCCAAAAAGGGAAAACCATGGTGAGTAAGATGCTTGGATCTATTGTCTAAATCTAGTCTCACAAATAAAACAAGATTACAATATTATTTATGGGCTACAACCCAAAGGAAGTTGTAACTCCTTGACCAGTCACACATTTACAATGCTTATCACAATGTTCTTCATGCAACACAAAATGTTGATCACTTTAGCCTCTGCACTACTATCTATTTTCCTTATAACAATAATACTAATCTCTGCAGCATCAAAACATATTTAGGAATTCTTGTTTACTATTGAGAGCTCATCTTATCTTCCACAACTATATTATATTACACTAATTGATCCTTAGCACATTTCATCATCATATCTACTTTTGTTGTAAGTATATTTAGACAATATCAATTCTACCTTGTCATTCACTTCTCAACTCACTTTCGACAATTTTGATTCTTCATATATATCCTCCACAAGCATAAAAAATCTTTGTCCTTGGTTGGCCTGAATGAAACATGTAGCATGAAATGTGTAATGGCCATATCAGTCAGCTCCTGAACATGTGTAGTAAGTAAAATTCCAATGCGCTTCAAGAACAAGGCATAATCAATTCCTATCCTATCTTGACACACTCTTCTAGGTTGGTGCACATTTATCACACAATAAAGTCTTTATTATGTAATAAGTCAGCACCTCAACACCTAACCTTCATTGTGTTAGACTCTAGACCCAAAGCGATATCAGAGAAGATTAAATTATATCATGCGGATCACGCTATGAATATTATATGACTTGTAAATCATTTTTGAACACCTCTCTTACCAATCCATGTTATTATATGCTGCTGCAAGTACTTGAAGAGTGATTCTAGTATCCTTACCATACTCTAATATCATAGTCTTGAAGTGAAACATTGAAGATCATACTTGTGGTAAACAAGGATGATTGTAAATTGAATTGAGCATACTAACTGATCTAGTGTACCTGTCTTTCCATCAGCTTGAGACTAAATATCAATGGGCGGTGTTCTGCAATAACATTAAGTCTTTCCTTCTATTCACACTACATAGTACCTGTTGAATATAAGGAATATTGAGAGGGGGGTGAATCAGTATTCCACAAAATCACTTCTTAATAAGTTTATTAATCTGATTTCCAAAATCAATAACATGAAAGTAGAATAAGCATAAGAACAACAACCATAAAGACATAACAAATGGACACCAGGATTTTTACATGGAAAATCCAAAGAGGAAAAACCACAGTGAGTGTTAGCTCACAATATATTATGATAGTTCAATACTGGATTACAAGAAGGCTCACTACCTTAGGGCTCACTGCCCAAGGCTCATTGCCCTATGAGGAAGTGCTCATTGCACAAAGGCTCACTGCTAAGAGAAAAGAAAGAAAGAAGAAAAATTGGCTCACTGCCATAAGATGAACTATAGTAAATACATCTACCACATGCTGGATCATAGTTCCATTGAAGGTTTAATATATAGAGTCAAAGGTCTTCATTTATTCTACCCTGCTTCTCAACTTAACTACATATACTCTATTTTTTGTCCTTGTTCAACTCTTATTGCTCTGCATTCTGCTCATAATCCTTCACCCTTTGAATTCAAACATCACACATCTCCACAACAACACACTATCATCAAATTCCATTGGGTATATATATTCGCTACAGGATTTATCTCATAATCAGGTTAGCAAGCAAAACATAAACCGTGTACACAAATACTACGTCTTATCATCTTGAACTAGAGTACAATCTACAATGCAGACTTAAACAAACCTACAAAATTATTCACATAGGTCAGCTTCAATCATACTATCACTTAGATTTACTAATTAGAAAATATAACTTCTCTGCATAAGAATCAAGATGCATGTCGACTTGTCTCTTCAGAACATACTTGACCTATCCACCTGTCACATCAAAAATCTTACTACAAACCAAAAGAAAGTCAAGAAATCATGTCAACCATTTCTCGTACCTTATAGATCATATCTTACTAGCCACAGGCCATGATGTCCTTATGTGGTGAAATGAGGAACTTAGAACTGACTCTTCTGCCTAGGTGAAGTACTGGCAAACCAATTGCCATATCTTGGAGTTTTGTAGAAACCTTTTAGATCACTTTAGATTCTGTAACTCATCAATTGTATGCTTCTGACACTTATCCATACTACCTCAAAACCACATACTAATACAATTACTTGCTAAGAGATGCAGACCAAAATACTTATGTACTATGCACTATTCTTATCTTAATTGTGTTCACTCGGACTTAAACTAGTCACAACTTGTCTTCCAGAAGTCATCAGGACTTGTAATCCTGAACATACTATCTCCCAACAATCATGAATAACATACCTGAACCACATACCTTGACCATCAACTAGGGAGGAATACCACTTGAGTTTGCTACTAACTCTATGTTATCAGTACTTAGCCATTTTGCCTTAGTCTTTTGTGTCTGGACCAGATCCTTGTATGTAGGTTGTTCCAAGTTAAGTTCCCAATTATCCTTAGCTTCATCATGCTCTATTTGCCTTGTTGCTATCAATGACAACATTACCCAATCAATAGTGTCTCTTGAGTATGTTGCCAATAATCTCCTCCTTTGGCATTGATGGCAACACTTAGTGAAAAATATGTATCTTCTCCCCCTTACTTTGTATTTCTTCTCCCCCCAAGATGTTTTCCCATTTTTCATTGGTATTCTTCTCTCCTTTGACATCAATGGCAAAGGTGTATGTACAAGAGTCAAAATGGGACCAAAAGTGCAAAAATATTCATACTCTACCACATATATACACATACAAACTTCAACTCAATTTGTTGTCAATGAAAGAATATCCTTATACACAATCCTCAATTGTGTAATCTCTTCATCCCATTGATTCTTTGCCCTTTCCAAAATTTGAATGTGACCATTTATCAAAAAGACTAATTTTTCTACCTTTTGTACATTTGAGGGTGTGTCAATTTGTGAAGCTACATGTGCTTCTGCTATAAGATTTATCTTGATCTCAATTTTTAAGCTTAATACCCTTCTCAACAAACACATTTTGTTTTTTATTTCTTCCTGTCTGCTGAACAAATTGCTTATGTTGTATTGAATATTTTCAACTTGTGTTTCTATGCAGCTGATTGAGTCAACTGTTGGATCAAAGGTCTTAGAAATATTTGTGAGTTGAAGCTCCATGCTTTTGATTTTCTCATCCATTTCCTTAGTAGTTTCAGGCCAAGATAGGCAAAATTTATATAATTCATAGTCTTCCTTGATTGCATTTATCCTATTCTTGATGTTACTCTCTAATAGAATTGTGTCACTGTCTAACTTGGTTTTTGATATTGCTAATCTTTTGTTTTCATATTTCTTTTTAACCTTACTTTTCAAAGGATTCAAAATGAGTACCTGCAGAATTTCTAAGACCTTTGAGATGAGCAGGTGATGATGCTAGTATATCCTTCTGGTATGAGCGAATTAACTTCTCTAGAATGCTTGATGTCTCATTAATGAGTTCATTGTCCTATAAATATGTTCTTAGCATTTCTTCCTAAGCCTTAGCTTGCACCATTGATACTAGTTTGAACTTTTCCACAGGAGACATAGAAGCTAGATTTATTAGTCCTTGTAGAGTCTTGGATGATTCTAGAATATGTACATTTTGTTGTTTTTCCAAAAACCTTCTAGCATAGTCAATTGAGATTTGGTCTACAACAGTGTCTCTTGCCACATATTCATCACTAAGTGTAACTTTCCTTCTTTTCTTTCCTTCTATTAGATTGACTTTCTCTACTTCTGTACTGAATGAGATGCGTGTTCTTTTCTTTGGGCTAGATGCATATTCTTCCTTTTCATCTTTCTTATCTTTTCTTTCCAGAGTGTTTGACTTCCATTTCATCAGAGCATTTAATGGTCTTGACTCAAGATCTTTGGTTTTTGCCTTGCTTGTTTGTTCATTATAAATTTTCTCTGAGTGCTCATATTCCATAGACAATTCTTTGAATGTTCCAATCTGTCTTGTTGGAGATCTTTTGCTTTCTTTAGTAGTTCATCAGCTAATTCAGTCAGGATATCTTCTACAACTTCATATTCTAATGGAGGGACCCATGCAGTTCTTGGTTTCATAGATTCCATGAAGCATTTGTCTTTATTTACCATGAATACAATGTCATTTTCATATTTCATCACTACCTTTTCAGATATCTAGACTATACATATTATCCTCTTTTGAAAGTTCATGAAGTATTCTCCCAAAAATTCATTCTATTTGTCTCTAGTTCCCAAACTTTGCAAGTGATTTTTTATTTGAGTTGCTACTAATGTATGATCAAGCCAAACAATGCTTCCCAAGCTAGGTAGCTCTCTCAAGAAATAGAAGATTAAATAGGTAATCAAAGTTCTGTATTTGAAGGGATAATTTGTCTCATTTGTTCTTTTCAGGTTCTCCATTAATTCACATAGATTATAATCTATATTATTTTTTACCATATCATAAGATGAGTATATAGATGATGCAGACATAATTTTTTAAATGAGAAAAGTATATTTTGTATCCAACAATCATTGATGCAAATCTAATGGCCGGATCCTTGATATCATTTATTGTGAGAGTTTTCTTATCAAATTTGGCCCCTATTAGTTGCACTACTAAATTGTTCTTTATGTTATTTTTGTCTAGAATACTTCTAGAGGAACTCATAGCAATCACAACTTTAATAGCTTATTTGGTTATCATACATGGTCCATCGAGCCACAAAAACTCATCATGAATTTTTCTAATAATGAACCTAACCCATATATCATTTGGGATCACAGGAAAATCTAACTAGATGTCTAATTTATTTTCTCCTAGAACTTTATATTCATTCTTCAACTCAACATGAATAGTAGTTAGTTCATCCAAGTACAATTTGCCAAGATTCAAGTGATTGTATTCCTCTAGGTTGGTATGAATGTATGCCCTAATATCTTCCATATGCATAGTTCCATGAGGAGAAATTGAGAATGCTCCTACTAAATCATTTTTTGGTGGTTTGAAGAAATGTTTCTTGAACTTGGGGTGAGGCTTTTTTGAAATCTCGATTAATTGGGGAGTAAACATTTTCTAAAATATTTTAGACTACACAAAAGGGTTTTCAAGTTGTAAATACCTTTTTCGCCGAATTAGGGTTTCCTTCACCTGAGGTCAATTTTGACTTGAATCATTTTGGAAAACTCTGAGTTGCTTGGATTTTAGCTTCAGATTTCCTTAAACACTTGAAAGATTGAATGGAAAGTGATTAATCTTTTACAAATCCAAGCCTTTAAACCCCTTGAAGTCTTAACTTAATCATCATAAATGTGGTCTTTCAAAAAGTTGTCAAACACTTTTCTGTCAGTCACAATCAATCTAAATTGCTCCGCAATTCCTTTGTCATAGAGTTCTTCACAACATACCAAGTTAGTGTCGGATTTCAACACTAACTTTCTGGCTGGGGTTTTAGATTTTCAACATAGCTCCCCCTAAGCCATAGCTCCCAACTTACTTCTTGGAGGAAGTATCTAGACCAGATGTTGGTGCAGATTCATCCTTGACTTCAATTACTTCTTTCTTTATCTAGATCTTGTCCATTTCTTTCTTAGTTTCAACTAGATCAACTTTTTCTATTCCCTTATCATTCCTCTACTTTGTTTTCCTTTCTTCAGCATAGTAGTTTCTTTTCACATTCTTGCTTCTACAAATTCTTACAACATGTCTAAAATTGTTGCAATTGTAGCACACAATATTTTCCTATCCTTGATTCCTTCCTCTTAATGAATTCATCCTTGATCTGCATTGATTGGCCATGTGTCCAAATCTATTGCAAGAAAAAATATCTTCCATTGAATGATTGAGTTTTACTTCAATTGTGAAATCCATTTCTTAACAAACTTCTGCATTCATTTGATCTATGACCAATTTTCTTGCAATTGAAACATTGTCGAGAGAATGATGGAACATTTTGATTTATTCTACTCCTACACTGAGTAGCTTTATGCCCAAACTTTTTGCAATTAAAACAATGGCCATTGAAAGATGGGTACCTTTGAGCATTTGGTAGTTTGACCGAAGGTCTTCTAGGTCCTCTTCTTTGATTCCTAAACTAGTTGCCTTTGTTTTACTTCAACTGAAAGTTTGCTTGACCTAATTTTGAACTTTCTCCTTTCTCAAATCCTAATCCTTTCTTATCATCTAAACTCTTTTGACTAGCCATCATCTCATCAAGTTTTGCAGAACTTATCTTGAACTTTTCTTCATAGCTCTTGGCTTTTTCCAAGTCTATTTTCAGGCTCATGACTTCTTCTTCCAATTTGACACATTCTTCTATCTTATTGTTTAGCATCAGATTTAGATCTTCTTCTGGTTTATCTATTTTAATAACTTCCACTTTCAAATGATCCAGGGTTTCATTTGCTGATATCAGTTGTTCAATAACATCTCTATATTTTTCTTTGAATTTCTTGACTTGTTCTTTCAGCTTTAGAATAAAATCATCAGCTTCATGAATGTTATCCTTTAGATCCCTGATTTCTACTTTAGATTTTTCAAGATCAATAAGAGCTATGCTTCTAGTCCAACATTGTTTTCATATGAAATGTTTCCATACCTTCTGGCTACCATGATTAATCTCTCCCAGATATTCCTCAAGAGGGTAGGCATCTTCCAAGGAACCTTGCTCTAATACAATTGTTGAATATAAAGTATATTGAGAGGGGGGTGAATTAGTATTCCATAAAACCACTTCTTAACAAGTTTATTAATCCAATTTCTAAAATCAATAACATGAAAGAAGAAAAATCATAGGAACAACAACCATAAAGACATAACACATGGACACTAGGACTTTTATGTGGAAAACCCAAAGAGGGAAAACCATGGTGAGTGTTAGCTCACAATATATTCTAATAGATCAATACCAGATTACAAGAAGGCTCACTACCTTAGAGCTCACTACCCTATGAAGAAGTGCTCACTACACAAAGGCTCACTACCAAATGAAAAGAAAGAAAGAAAAAAGATTGGCTCACTGCCATAAGATAAACTATAGTAAAGGTATCTACCACATGCTAGATCACAGTTCCATTGAAGGTTCAATATATAGATTCAAAGGTCTTCATTTATTTTACCCTTCTTCTCAACTTAACTACATATACTATGTTTTTTGTCCTTGTTCAACTCTTACCGCTTTGCATTCTTCTCATAATCCTTCACCCTTCAAATTTGCACATCACACATCTCCACAAGAACACACTATCATTGAATTCCATCAAGTATATATATTCGCTACAAGATTTATCTCATAATCAGGTTGGTAAACAAAACATAAACCGTGTACACAAATACTACGTCTTGTCAGCTTGAACTAGATTATAATCTGCAATGCAGACTTAAGAAAACATAAAAAAATTCTTCACATAGGTTAGCTTCAATCATAACATCACTTAGATTTACTAATTAGACTTGATATAACTTCTCCGCATAAGAATCAAGTTGCCTATCAGCTTGTCTCTGCATAACATACTTGACCTACCCAACTGTCACATCAAAATTCTTACTTCAAACCAAAAGAAACTTAATAAATCACATCAACCATTTCTCATACCTTACAGATCATATCTTACTAGCCACAGGTCATGATGTCCTTATGTGGTGAAATGCAAAACTTAGAACTAACTCTTCTGCCTAGGTGAAGTACTGGCAAACCAACTACCAGATCTTGGAGTTTTGTACAAATCTTCTAGATCACTTTAGACTATGTAACTCATCAATGTATGCTTTGGACACTTATTCATACTACCTCAAAATTGCATACTAATACAATTACTTGCGGAGAGATGTGGACCAAAATACTTATGTACTCTACACTTTTCTTGACTTAACTGTGTTTAGTCAGACTTAAACCAATCACAACTTGTTTTCCAGAAGTCATCAGGACTTGTAATCATGAACATAGTATCTCCCAACAATCCTAAATAACATACTTGAACCACATACCTTGACCATCAACTACAAAGGAATACCACTTGAGTCTCTACTACTAACTCTATGTTATCAGTACTTAGCCATTCTACCTTAGTCTTTTGTGTCCAGACTAGATCCTTGTATGCAGGTTGTTCCAAGTTGAGTTCCCAATTATCCTTAGCTCCATCATGCTCTATTTGCCTTGTTTCCATCAATGACAACATTACCCAATCAACAGTGTCTCTTGACTATCTTGGCAACAGTACCAAGGCATGTCTTCATAGATCTGACTTCAGAGAAGAGTAGTTGTGGTACATATCATTACTTGAAACATGAAACATACATACTTTTTGGTCATGTCTATCTATCCTCCAAGACACAACTTCATATCTTCAACTACGAAGAAGTGCATAGCATTCTCCAGTCCCACTGTGATTGCACTTACCTTGTTCCATTGTTGTCTTTATTCTTCTGTCTCTAACACACCTTGCGGTAAACTTTATGATCTCAAACTTGAAACATAGATACATGAGAGTATACTTATCCATCTGTCCAATCCATAGACTCATATCTTTAGATGCAGTAGAATGAGGTACATTATTTTGATCTTGTAATACCTTTCTCAGCATACACTATAGTTAACCAATTCTTCTTCAAGTTTTCACAACTTTGTCCTTCAGGTGTCAATCATCATGAGTTCATATCTTCATCATGTAGAAAAAACCCAACACTACTAATCATGGACTTCAAACATAAGTATATCAAGAATGTCAACTTACCTATGAACTTCAATGGATAAGGTATGACTGTGTACAGATTATACTGATCCATCTACTTTACTTCACAACTCTTCTGACCAGTTTTCTTTGTTTGCTCATTTGAGTATCTTAGCACATATTCATCACTTTACTTATCTATCTCACAATGTTTATTCTACTATCATCATACTACTGCAATCTCCTTGGACATCACTTGCAACCTTCCATACTGCAACTCATCATACAACTATTGATATCAATGACATCCTATATGCAACAACTTTATGGGTTTTCTACTTGAAAGGGTTTTCCCCATGTATAGCTTGTGTAATTTGTTAAATCTATGCTTTTATAATTCTCATTTATATTTATTTTATTTTTGTTTATAATTATTAGCATCCTAAGATCCTAATTTAAAACATGGTATTACAGCAGGTTAGGTTTTACTAATCATGTTTATTGGTTATACTAGACGACATGTAGAACTTGATGAGAAATATCTTTATGCTAAAAAAATACATATGCAAGGCCATTTGTGCAATACATCTAGTGTGGCTTATCTATTGTTTTTAAAACAATTCATGAAGAGCTAAGTTAGGAAATTCTATTGATTTTCTTTAGAGGTAATATTGAGAGAATTTTCATACTAATCTTTTTCCCTAAAATATTCATATAGCATATGATTGTGATTGCCATCTATTTGATTGTTAAGTAATGTATGCTATTTATTTCTTATTATTGTATATCGTAATTAAGTTAAAATTATTCCATTATCCCCAAAATTACAATATTCTTATAATCAAATCACAAAACCTTTTGAAAGTACCTATTCTATAGAAAGTTGTACTTTTTTTAACAAATCAATATCTTTTATAATTTTTTTAAAAAGACCTTTTCTAACATGAGGACAAATGTCAAAAGTCATGACCCTTGTCAATGTCCTCCCATGTGGAATGAGTGCATGGCCAGACAATTTGAAATGGTCATCAATACATTAAAAATATTCAAAATACACTCGAATCTTCATTCAATTTTGATTCTTTCAAAATAAATAATTTTTTTTTAACTTGCAGATATAGTACTAATAAAATTAGGAGTACATATAGTGGCCCAATAGGCCACCTCAAAAACTATACATCACATAGTAATATTAAAAGTTTTTGCAAGTTAAAAACATATTTCATAATCAAGTTTCTATAATTCCTATTCCATTTTACAGCCCGTGTTAGGTGTCCATTTTCTCAGCCCTACTATTGTCTCCCTGATCAGACAGTAAATGATTTCCTTGATTTGCCTGTTTCTGTTCATTTTGAACTACATGTAACTATTCCATCACTACATCCCTCAAGTACAGCTCATCATTTCCTTCTACCCTACTATTAACACCAAAGTTTTAGCCTGTACAATCCATGTTTTCCAATACATTGCCTTCTCTACATGCTGGTAAAGTAGGAGTTTTGTATCTATTATGTTCTTCCATGTACGCTTAAAAAAAATTGGATTAGGTTTTCTGTAGTCATGTAGCCAAAACTCTACAAATTAGATGTTTGACCTATATACTATCCCCTCCCCTTCATCAAGGATCTTCATTAACCTTTCTATAGGCATTCTCATGGTTGCCTTTGCTTATTTAACAATCATTCAAGTAGTGAGCCAAATGGAAGACTCAGCAAGGAGTCTTCTCCTCCCCTGATAAAATTCTCATTTCTTTCCTTCCACAAGGACCATAATATTTCAATAGAAAAGATATTTTAAAAAGAGTTTACATGACTATCTACATTAGCTACAAAACCACATAAAATGTCTAAATTACATATACATGTTACATATAAAACACCTGATTATGACTTCAAGAATAAAGTCCAAACACTTTTAGCAAATTCACAATCAAAAAATAAATGCTCATAAGTTTCAAATTCGTTGCAAACTAGACATAGGGAGATTCCATTTCCTAAGGCCAATTTTTTTAAAAGTAAAAGCCATTTTAAATAGCACTTTTTAGGTTCATTCAGATTAGACCAAACTACACTCAAAGATTTAGACACCATGGAAGCCTCTAGACATATGTTCCACACAAATTTAATGTGTTTGATGACTGAGTAGGACTCAATTAGCATTCCATACAACTTCTTTGTCTTAATTTTCTCAAACTCAGTGCCATCCATCCATTTAATATATTTCCATGTTATTTATTTTGGGACAACACCTTGAAGAAGGATCTTATTAACAACATCGTAGAGGATTCCATAGGTTCTTTTTTGAGAATATAGGACTTCAAATTCATTTTTTATTTGCACCCAACTTTTTATAGAAAGATTTGATTCCCAGATTCTGCCATTTTTTGTAGAGAAGCCTTGGAGAAGTGCGAGAAACTTATCTTTGTGCTTCAAATTCCACCAAATGGATCTTTCCTTGTGGAGAGCTTTATCTTTACTATCAAAGACCTCTCTACTACCAATGAAGGTTTTAACCTTTTCCCATGCCTTCCAGATTGAGGCAAAGACCACTGAGCTAGCCGGTTTAGTAATAAAATCCCCTAACATAGTGTCCAAAAGGTTCATCGCTTTCCAATATGTAGCTTTTTTGGGTGTTTCCAATCTAAATTTATTCACTAGTAGCACATTCCAAGGCTCACTGCCCTCAAAAGCCTTGACTATCCACTTTGCAACTAGAGTTGCACCTTCAATCCTCAAGTCCTTGAGACCAAGCCCTCCCACTTTTTTCCCCATGCAACACTAGTCCCATGTAACTACATGTATCTTTTTTTGCCCCTTCCCATTTGACCACAAGAAGGCTTTGATACTTTTTTTAATAATGTTAACCTGATAGCTAGCAAACATCAAGCAAACAAAATCTTTTGGTAGATATGCATTCTTCCTGCAAGAGAAAGATAATTTCTATCCCACATATTCAAATTTCTATTAATTTTTTTAGGTGCCCATTCCCACATGTTCTTCAGAGAAGGATTGACAGAAAAATGTATACCTAAAAATCTCACCTACTTATCTGGGATACCCCATTTCCAGTGATGTATATTTAACCACTCTGGGGGGCTATCATTCCAACTTAACAAGATTGATTTAGGAAAAGATATTTTGGTTCCTGAGGCTTGATAGAAAATTAACAATCTTAGATCTAACTGTTTCAAATTATCCTCTTCTATAACGGGGAATAGGGTTGTATCATCTGCAAATTGGATGTTCAAGAGAGTATCCTTATTGGGTAAGGCTATGCCCTTCAAGACATCCTCAATTAGATTGGTTTCAAAATGTAATGCAATGCTTTAAAAGCTATGACAAATAGAGTTAGAGGAAGGGAGCAACCTTGTCTAATCAATCTTTCCAATACAAAGGGATAAAAAATGGAACCATTAATATCTATTTGCATAGTAGCATCTTTAAACAAAATTTTCACCATATTGCAGTATTCCTCAGGAAAACCAATTGCCTCAAACATCAACAAGACAAAGGACTATTCAATTCTATCATAGGCTTTCTCAAAGTCTAGGAGAAGAATACCAGCATTTTGACCTAAGACCTTAGCCCATTCCATGGCTTCCCAACTAGTTATAAGATTTTCTAAAATGTATCTTCCATTAATGAATCCAGTTTGAGTGGGATTTATAATTGTAGGTAGGACATCAATTAGCCTTAATGTCAATGCTTTTGTAAAGATTTTACAAGAGACATTTAAAAGAGTAATGGGTCTCCAATTTTTCTTGTTTGTTTTGTCTCTATCCTTAAGCAATAACTTTATCACCCCTTTGTTGATATCTTTCCCCAAGGATCCCTTAGCAACAACTTCACTATAGACTTCCATTAGGTCTTCAACTACCCAGTCTGTATTAGTTTTGTAGAACTCTATTGGAATACCATCCAACCTCAAAGATTTACCATTGTCGATGAAGTTAATAGCCTTCATAATTTCTTCCTTTGAGATAACCTTTTTTAAATTAAACTGCATTTCTAGGGATACCTTCATTGGACAAACATTTTTAAACAATTCTTGAGCCTCTTTACATACCCTAGTGTCATCTTCAACTTTGAACAGTTCTTGGTAGTAAGCCTTAAATACCTCTTTTATTTCTTCATTGTCATTATGGCACACATCTCCTTCAACAATTGGTCCTATATTTTCTTTAGCATTTTTACTCTTGAGAAAATTGAAAAAATATTTTGACCCTTTATCACCCTCTCTTATCCAGTTGATCCTAGCCCTTATTCTAGCCCCCTGACTTTTGTAGGTTTGAAACTTCCTCAGCATGTGTTTGACTTCCCCTAGTTTTTTTACTAGATCTTCATCATTTGGATGGGTTTGCAGTTTACTTTTAGCATCTAAGAAATATTCTTGAAATAATTTTTCTACCCTTCTTCTGTACTTGGCATATTTCCTTCCTACAGTTTGGAGTAGGTTTTAATATTGGAGATTAGGGAATTCCAATACTATAGTCTAGTAGAATTACTATGCAGCATTCTAGAAATATTTCTCAAACTCTATATTCCCTCAACACAATCAACATCATGGAGCAATGAAGTGTTTACCTTGAACCTATTATCTTTCCTAATTCCTATTTTTGATTGTCCTATTTTGAGATTAATCTCTGCCACTATAGGATGATGGTCAGAGAGTGTGGAGGGAATCACTCTAATATAGTTAGAACTAGTATTTGATTTAAAGTAGAAATTGTTCATATTAACATAAAATCTGTCAAGATTGCAATAAATTCTATTGGTTCCTTTCTGACAATTGTACCATGTATACTAGAAACCATTACTTTCACCTTTCCCCCCCCTAAAGGATCAAACAACATAAATTTATTCTTCAATTTGTCCCAAAAAAAATCATTTCCTTTCCACCCCCAATTGTTACCACCCCATTTGTCTTCTCTATTTTTTGTCATGTTACAATCCCCCCTATAATCCAAGGGATGTTAGGCAAACAAACTGCCATCCATCTCCAGAGTTCAACCCTATTGCAATAATCATTTGAAGCATACACTACACAAATACCAAATAGAAGGGTTTTTCTTGCAGTATCAACCATATACTCCTGTTACATGGGGAACAACCTTTTTGATATACTAGTTTAGCCCATTTTTATCTAATAGGATAGAAATACCACCCTTTCCTTTCTCATGGTTGGAGAAGAAGATTTCAGCTTATCTCCAAATGAACCTTAAATTGTTCTCAAGGGTGAAGCTAGTTGCTTTCACCTCCTAGATCATTAAAAGATTGAGATCTTTGTTTTTGTTATAGAAGTCCCTTATTAAATACTTCCTGTCTTGTGATTCTAAGCCCCTAATATTCCATGAACAACACTTCATGAATGATTTGTGTCAGTTGTTTCTAGCTTCCATTTTTTGTAAATTTTCTTAAAACAAACATGAATTTTATCTTTCTTATCTTGCCTAGAACTGCAAGAATTTTTCTTAACATACTTCCTTTTTTTTTCTTTCTTCTATTTTTACCTGGGAAAGGGACTCAAGAAAACATTTTAAATTATCTTCATTTATGTCAAGAGTGGGGAGGTCTAAACCTTCTGAAACTATTTCAGTGGACATATTGATGTCACCTTCTGGACTAGCAGTGTAGGATTTTGTGCCTACTGACAACACAAGGTTGTCAATAGTTTTATCAGACTTAAACTCTTTGTTCCAAAATTTGCTCTGACTTTTTCCAAGGCAAGCTCTTGTGCATTTTTTTTTCCCCTAAAACTACTAGGTTAATATTTGTTTCTTCTATTTGGTAGTTAGCAGCACTAGTTTTACTATCATCATCAAGTTCAATTTTTCATTTCCTTCGGCAGCAAAATAGCCTTCTATAGAGCTACAATTTGTCTTTAAGTCTTGTGCCTAAATTAACACATCTTTTTCTATTAGAACCTCTTTTGATATAACCATATCTTCAATATTTTTTAGGGACACTAGGGTTCAAAACCCTACCGTCTAGGAGACAACCCCCACTAGGGATTTCTTTATTAAGAGGAAGCATATCTTCACAGGTCTGCATATTACAAGGACTCGTAGAACCCTGTGATTCAATATTTTCTTTTTATTCTACAACTTTATCTTTACATCCCCTCTCCTCAAGACTTGGCTCACTCATTTTTATGCCTACTGCTATAATATTATCTATGAGAATGTTGTTCTCAGTTTCAGTGCTATGTGACTCATCTTCTGACTCTTTAGGGATTTCTTTTGTCTCTTCCCTATTTTTACATGATTTAGGGTTCTCAACACCCTTGGAATTAATTGTTTGCTCACTCAGTTGTTTTTCTTTATAGATTTCATGGACCTCTGACTTATTGTGCATGTTTTTTGAATTAAAAATTTTTAGGCAATCCTTTTTTCTAGTGGCCATTGGATTTACACATAAAGTAGGAATTTAAACCCCCGAGACCACAAATGTCACAAATAACTAATTTATCAAGCCCCCTAATTTATATCCATTTAGGAATCTTTATTCCTAGCTTGACAAAAACTAGAACCTGTGTGTCCATGTGTGGGAGTGTTATGTTTGCTTCTTCTACTATTAGTGTTTCCCCAATAGGAGAAAATATTTATGGGATGAAGGCCCATAGTTGCTCCAACACATTTTTTACTACAAACCATTAAGGGTTAGCACAAAACATTATTTCCTTGTGAGAGGCTTCAGAGGTCCATGGGAGGGCCTTGAACAATGTTTGCCCTACATTCCAAAAACCCTTGCTTAACACTTTTTTTGCATTTCATGGATTTTGAAAAAGATAACAAATAGCCCCTTCTGAATCATCCTACAAAAGGTGACTCTAACTGCCATTTTCTTCACCCACACTACGTATAACCATTTATCAAAGAAAGCACTCAAAGGGAGAGATTCAAGATTTAAACAAACAAAGAAAACTGCAATATTCTTTAATCTTGATTTGTCACTTTTAACTGCATAAACCATTTCCTCATTAGGGCAGAGAACAAGACTAGGGGTGGGAGAAGAATCCTTACCCAATGCTTCACCTCTTCCCTTCTCCTTACAGTCTCCTGCGTTGGTGAGTCCACCATGCCCTCCAAACATTGCAACTTTGTTGACCTCCTCAAACCTACCATTTTTGGGTGGAGGTGCAGCATCGTTAGTGGTGAGCACATGAAAATATCACTAGCTCCCCTCTTTACTGCCATTTAGTGCCGAGTTCTACTTATCTTGTTGTGCCATAAATGTAGTGGATGCAATGGCCATGTCTGACTATGGCCACCAACCATATTAAATCTATGACAACATCACCACACCTTTGGTAGGGGTAGAAATTTCCCTCCAAAGGAAACTTTAAAATTGAACAAAAAGAAAAAGATAACCTAATAATAAACAAAATAGCCTAAGACACAAGCACTATCAATCACAACAAAAAGCCATCAGACTCAACCATGTAGTTTATAGACTACCACAAGACAATACAACTTGAACTCTTAACACCAATAATCAATGGAATGAATCAGGAGAGGGATAGGGGAGATCCCCAAGAAGAATACAGAAGGCACCAAAAAATCTTGTCCCTCTCAGAGCCCCTCTTTTTCTTGTAGCTTGTCTTTTTATAATAGTTTATTTTGGATATTTGTGTGGTGTAATAATATGTGATGGAAGAAAGATTTATCTAAAGAATTATTTTTTAAAACATATTTACAACAAAAATATAGAAAATACCTCAAAGAGGAGAACTAAAAACCATTTATAATATGGTTAAAGCCATATCAAAATAACTTATGCCCGTCTTTCTAGGTCCTCTATATCCAACTTCATTTAAACACTAAATTGTTTTTGATTATTTCAGCTAGAAAAGAGGGTCTAGAACCCTATACAAAATGGCCACACGGGCTACAGACCATTAATAAGCCAAAAACAACACATTAACAGCTCATGAACAACAAACAAAAAACACCTAATCAAAAATAGCAAAAGCAGTAGAAACAACAAGAAACTAGGGATTGTCAGTCGTCCCATACTTAGCCAGGAATTCCACCATATCTTTATAATCCCCCAAGCTATCAAGCCCCACCTGCTTGACCTTGTCATTTAAATCCTTGACAGCCATGAAGATCGACGCTACCCTATGCAAGGCCTTAGCAACAAACTCAGCCATCACCTTCCACTTGTTCTGCATTCTCGCCATCTTCTCCAGGAGGTGCCTCAAGTCCTCGGTAGTCTTCAAGCATAAAGAGCAACTTCCCTTGCTATCTTGTCCCCCTGACACTCTAGTAGCTTCACCCACATCCTCAGAGATGGATTTGTTCATGGAGGCAAAGTGGCTAGTCCCCTCCACTTCATGCACCAATTCCATGGGGGTTTCTTCCCTTTCCTCCTCCATAGTTTCTTTGACAAACTCTAACTCATCAGATATCTCCACCCCCTGAGGAGATGTAGAAGGTTTACCAGTAATGTGCGTAGATTGACGAACCCTTGTCAAAATAGTTTTATTGCAATGTCATTTTATTTATTAAATTTCATAATCTTTATCCAAATCTGAAAATTGATCTTTTATGGAGATGAAATTATATTAGTCTCTCCCTTAATGAAAAATCACATCCCTAAGGAAAGTCATGTAAAGAAAATCATAACTTTTAATGGAGAGAGTAATCTTTATAAAAGTATGCATAGGTGATCATTAGAAACATTAACCTGAGAGAGCCATATCTTTCTATAATAAGGTCACATCCCTTCTATAATAAAAAGATGCCTTATTAATGAATGGGAACTATACATTTTTCTTAGATGAAAATTATATTTTTTAACCATCAAAACGTTAAGGGAAGTCGCTTTTTTAAAGTAAGTAGTATCTTTTTTATATAGGGTGCATACATTCTATTCCTAAGGAAAATCACATCCTATATCCATTATGTAAGGGAGATGAATCCTAATTCAAATTAGAACATCCTTTAAATTTGAATTCTTAAGGAGTCATAACCGTAAAAGAAAGTCACTTCCTTTCATAATAAAAGTTGATTCCCTCACATATTATAAGTCACATCCTTTATATGGAAAGTCACTCTTAATGAAATCACATCTTTTCTTAAGAGGTTTGCATCCTCAAATGTATGGAAGTAATATCATTTATATAAAGAGAGCTATATCATTTATAAAAGTAAGCTTATTTTCATCCTTCGTATAAGAAGAGTTATATCATTTATAAAAGTAAGACTATTTTCTAATAAAAAGAGTAAGTCTAATAAAAAGTAAGACTAATAAAAAATAAGATTAATAAGAAATAATAAGGTTAATAAAAAGTAAGCTAATAAAAAATAAAAAAGATTTTTTTTATTTTTATCACTTATTTTAAAAAAGATAATTATCTTCATCATAATGTTTAATGACATGTTCATGGAATATGGGGAAAATAAGTATGGGAGGATGTTGTTGTTATGGGAGTGCAAATAGATTTGGTAAGTAACTTCCAATTTTTTACAAATCTTATAATTTTTAAAATTCCTCCATTTCTGCAAGAAAACAAAAGTATTATTTTAACTTAGTTTCAAATTGTTATCATAACTTGCTTGCCCATTATTTTTGGCTTTATTCAGATCCTTCTTGGAAAGAAATTTCAAGTCTTTTGCATAACCTCTTTACCACAATAATTAATGTTGAGAGGCATTCTACAATGGCAGCATGAGGTGGAGTGTAATGGTGTGAGTGTGTTAAAAAACACGTACCTTTTACTTTAAAATCAACTGTCATTTACATGTCAAATTATTAATATTTAATAATAAATATTATAAATCCAAAATAAGTAGCGTGTAAAAATAAATATATGGACAACTTTGGATAATCATCATTCTTCTCATTTTCAAAAGTGTAAAAAAAAGGTTTATGGGTTAAGAAAGAAAATAGTTTGATTTCTTAATTTGAGATTTTATTTTAATTTGTTAATTAAAATAAATAATTAAAAGTAAATAAAACAACTTAAAAATAAATAAAATAACAAGCATTAGTTTTCCACAATCCATGATTTAATATCAGAGATAGTTGATGCAGGAGCATCTACTGGTGTAAGGGCAATCTTACATCACCCAGAAATAAGTTAATTCAAAATCATTGTAGTTGTTTTCATTTCTTTCCATAATTAGTGTTTTTGGTTCCATAATATCCTGAATAATGATGTAGGACTTTCAGTTTTTCCAAAATTGCTAAAAATAGTAAACTGCCAGTTTTGGAAAGATTACTTGCCATTTTACGAAAGTTTGCATTTGGGCATGGATTGAGGTGGAAAGTTAGAGAAAGCTTCATAACTGAAATATAAGACCTTTGGCAAAGGAATCAGGGAACGATCATTTGTGAGCTGAAATATATTAAAGTTTTTATTTTCTGAAAAGCCCCTGAAAATTTCTGAAACGAGATATGAGGGACTAAAACATCCCACAATGTCCTAATAAGTTAATGGTAACCCATTTATGAATTTCTAGCATGATAGTTCACATCGCGACCTTTCTGGTGCTTAAAACGGTTCATCAATCGGACACCCAAATCAAAATTTATGCTTTCCAAAAGCTAACCTACTTTTGGAGGGAGTTGCAAATTTCAAAATTTAGTTGGAGGCCACCAAAAAGTGCTATTTATGACTATTTTGGGAACCCTGGGCAATAGTAGAGTTAAGGGGGAAAGTCTAGAGTCAAGAATAGGTGGGAAAATAGAAACCCTAGCTGATTTGGGGTTACAGAAGGCCAATGACTCCAGAGTCTTGTGATAGGAAGCTGTAATGTGTTGCAACCTATGGAGGGTTGATTCCTCTGATTGTATTTAAGCTTTTGTAATGTAATAAGTTGTCCAAATCAATAAAATAAAGTTATATTTTCTATGCGCAATTTCTTTTGTTGTGTGTTTTATGATTTACCCCTTCATTAAGTGGTATCAGAGCAAGAGTTCCTTAGTGTGTAGACAGATCGCTGACCATGAGGCAGTTTGCACCAGGACCTGAAGTTGTGGGTTTGCTGTAGAGATCAAGATGCCTCCATGAATAAATCGTATTGGGAGGAATGCTTTGACCAAAGAGGGTTTTAGAGCCCTACAAAGACAAATTGATGCATTGCAAGATGAGCTACAAAGAGGGTTTGATCCGAGAACAAGAGAAGAAAGTGAGGATGGAGTTGAAGAAGAGCTATCTAAGGAAGAACAAGAAGCTACAGAAGATCCTGTAGAAGTTAGGTTGTTGAGGGCTATTTTGAAGATCGGGAAGAGGCCCAGGATCAAAGTTTCTACATATTCTAGAGATTTGAATCTGGAACAGCTTATTGATTGGATCAATGACATGGAGGAGTATTTCGAGTATGAAGATGTGGAGGGCCTAGATTGGGTCAAGTTTGTAAAAAGAAAGTTGAAGGGCCATGCCAGTATTTGGTGGAAGGAGGTTCAGTTAGAGAGGAATAGAAGAGGAAAAGGAAAGATCTCTAGGTGGGATCAGACGGTGGAGAAACTGAAGAAGTAGTTCATTCTTGTGGACTATGAGATGGATTTGTTGAAGAAGCTACAAGGACTAAAGCAAGGTAACAAGTTTGTTAAGGAGTATACATAATAGTTTTATAAGATTACTATCAGGATAGGCCATGCAGAGCCCAACAAGGAGAGGGTAGCCCATTACATTAATGGGTTAAGGCCAAGTATTCAAGAGGAGCTGAGCCTGGTCAGAATGACCACCATAGAAGATGCATATCAGTTTTCCTTGAAGGTGGAAGAGAAGCTGAATAAAAGATTTGACAACAAGCAAAGGGGAAGAGGTCAAGGTGGAAGGACTGGTGGAAGACCCTATGGAGGCCATAATTAAGATCAAAAGAAAAGTGAAGAAGTTGGTACCAGTCAAAATCAAAGAGGGGATAATGCCTACCACCCTCGTGACCAATACAATGGTGAGCAAAGAGGAAGAGGAAGAGGCTGACCTAGGCAAGGACCCAGAAGAGGAGGTTTCAAAGGAACCTGTTTCCAATGTGGAGAAGAAGGGCATCAAGAATATGAGTGTCTGCAACATCAAGGAAGGACAAATAGATGACCTAAAGGTAATGCACGAGTTGCACATGTAGATGAAGATGCACAATCTAAGCGTTCTAAAGATGTTGAAAGGGGAGAAACCCTAGTTGTTAGAAGAACTTTGTTGAATGAGGAGAAAGAACCCAATCAGAGGAAGAGTTTATTCCGCACAAGGTACAAATGTGAAGGTAAGTGTTGTGATATGATTATTGACAATGAAAGTACTGACAATCTTGTTTCAAAGGAGATGGTTGACAAGAAGAAAGCATCTGCATCCATATCAGATTGCATGGTTGCATAAGGACCATAGAGCTTGTTTCAATTAGCAGTGTTTAGTGAAGTTCAAGATTGGTGACTACCATGATGAGGTGTTGTGTGACATCATACCGATGGATGCATGTCATATGTTATTGGGGAGGTCATGGAAGTATGATATGAGAGCTGTCATGATGGTCGTGTAAACACATATTCCCTAACAAAGGATGGTGTTTGTCATAAGTTGAAGCCCTTGAAGGAGGTGGAAGAAAAGGTATGTAATACTCCTAGAATTTTCTTGGTAGATGGTAGGAAATTTTTGGAGGGTATGAAGCATGAGAGTCATTGCTTTGCATTGATTTCTAAGATTAGTGAAGAGAAATGTGAAGATGTACTAGCAGAAGTTAGAGATATGTTGGAAGAATTTAAGGACATTTTCTCTGATAATGTACCAAAAGGTTTACCACCAGTGAGGAAAATAAGTCATCAAATGGATTTGATACCAGGAGCCAGTTTGCCAAATAAGGCAACCCATAGAATGACTCCAGCAGAGAATAAAGACTTGAATAGACAAGTTCACAAGTTGTTAAGGGACTGATAAGAGAGAGCCTGAGTCCATGTGCGATACCTGTAGTACTAGCACCAAAGAAAGATGGATAGTCAAGAATGTGTATAGATTCTTGAGCTATAAATAAGATCATGATCAAGTACAGATTTGCATTGCCAAGAATGGATGACATAATGGATTGTTTGAGTGGAGCCAAGTACTTCACAAAGATTGACCTGAAGAGTGGGTATCACCAGATCTGAATCAAAGAAGGAGATGAATGGAAGATAGCCTTTAAGACAAAGGAGGGTTTGTATAAGTGGTTAGTCATGTCATTTGGGCTAACCAATGCACTGAGCACATTCATGTGGCTCATAAATGAGGGACTAAAAGAATTAATGGGAAGTTTTGTTATTGTTTATTTGGATGATATTTTTATTTTCAGTAAGACTTGGGATGAGCATCTGATGCATATCAAAATAGTTCTAGAGAAGCTGAGAGAGGAGAAGTTATTGATTAATTTGAAGAAATGTAGTTTTACAAAGAAGGAGTTGGTATACCTAGGATTTGTTGTCTCAGAGGAAGGTCTTAAGATGAACCCAGAAAAAGTAAGAGCTATCATTGAATAGCCTACACCAAGGAGTGCTACAGAGGTAAGATCTTTTCATGGTTTGGCATGTTTTTACATAAATTTTATCATGAATTTTAGTAGCATTTTTGCACCCCTAATAGAGACAATGAGAGGGGATAGAAAAGAGTTTAGATGGACTAAAGGAGCAGACAAAAGCTTTGATATATTGAAGAAGAAAGTCATAGAGAAAACTATTTTGGCACTTCCAGATTTCAATAAGGTATTTTAGGTAGATTGTGATGCTAGTGGCAGTGCTATAGGAGTTATTTTGAGTCAAGAAGGTAAGCCCATAGCCTATTTTAAAGTGAGAAGCTTAATGACGCCAAGAAAAAGTATTCTGTTTATGATCAAGAATTTTATGCTATAGTTCAGGCTTTGAAGAAATGAAGACATTATCTGTTGCCAAAAGAGTTTGTTTTATATACTAATCACCAGGCTTTGTAGTATCTTAATAGTCAAGGAAAGTTGAACCAAAGGCATTTAAAATGAGTTGAGTTTTTGTAGAGTTATACTTTTGTTTTGAAGCACAAGAGTGGGAAGTCCAACATAGTTGCAGATGCCTTGAGCAGAAGGCATAATTTGTTGACAAAAATGAAGTTAGAGGTTGTTGGGTTCGATGAGCTCAAAAGTTTGTATCCTAAAGATCTAGATTTTGCAAAGGCCTAGAAAGCTTGTTTGGAACCTGTTACTTTGGACAAGACAAAATGGTTGGATTTCATAATTCAAGATGGAATGTTATTTAAAGGAAGCCAGTTTGCATTATGAGGAGTTCCATGAGAGAGAACCTGATTAAGGAGAAGCATAGTGGAGGACTGGCCAGACACTTTGGTCGAGATAAGACCATTGCTATTGTTGGTGAAAATTATTATTGGCCACAATTATAGCAGGATGTGAGGAAATTTGTGCAGAGTTACAGAGTATGTCAGATGGTGAAAGGAGCAAGTCAAAATATAGGTCTATATCAGCCATTACCTATACAAGAGAAGCCATGGGATGATATTAGTGTTGATGTATAAAATTATGCAGGTTCTAACACCAACATGGGAAGTTTCAAGAATGTGGAACTTGCTACTTGAAACAACCTCCAGATTTTAAAGAAGCTGGCTCTTCTCTATTTTAAATGGGTTTTGAACAAAGGGTAAGAAGTTAACAGGATTACAGATACAATTAAGCAAATCTAATTATGGTGATGCACCTAAATCAAAGTATCCTTCAATTTAAGCATAGTAAAACTATTCTCAAGATATAGTTATATTAAAGAGAAGATACTGCATGATTAACATAAACAGATGAAATGAATATAATCAAAGGTTCACAATCAGACACTTTGCAATGACACAGATAATATCAATCAAGGCACTGAATAGAGTTCTTCTCATTAATTTTCTAGCAACATAAAAGACATAGATACATGCATAGATACATTAACTTTCTTATCAAGAATAACAAAATAAAGGTAAAATGACATCCACTGGTCACAACAAAGTCTCCAACTTCTCTTTCACATTCTGACTACAAACTTATAAAAAGTATATCTCTATGTCTGTCTGTCTATGTCGATCTATTACAAATACTACATATTTATAATCATAGATCTGACCCTAGATTATCTGCAACAACCGAATCCCAACGGCCCAACGAAACTGAAGATAACTGGAAGTCTCCGGTAGTTATGATCCTCTAAATATATAATGGCCATCCCCTTCTACAAGCTCATTGGCTGGGGCAAAATATATGTGGCACACCTCTTTCATTAAGACACAGACACATGGCAAGACCCATGCACTTGAAACTTGAAACATTGCTGTGACAGATTGTAGCTTCCACACAAAATGAAAAACTCCTTTGTCTTTTAGAAATCAACAGGAAAATGACACTTGTCATGTTCTACAGCTTTCAAGACCTGATACATGTCTTCTTCTGAAAAGCCTTTAAAACTGTGTCTTTATGCTTGGATTATCTCCTCTATTGACATCTATCATAGTCCACACTACTTATAATATGAGACACATTAAAAGATGGGACCCACAGCCTTGGTGCTCACTAGCCTTCAAAGGAAGAAAATTGGGACAAATGGCAGCTTCTACTAGCATGCCAGCTAAGATGTGGCAGCACCTACACTATGCTTGAAACTAATAAAACTTTTGAAACTCCCTACGGAAGCTGACACTTGGCTCAACCCGCACAAAACTATAGAAGCTTTAAGTTTCTCATTGAAAAGGGTCATAAACAAAACAACTCCCTTCATGACCACCACATGGCTCCTCCGCAAGCTTGAAACTGAAACATACTGTGGCCCACCATCTTCTTTACTAGCATCAAAATGATATGGAAAGAAACATGTGGCATCACCCACAACAAAATACAACAACACACAATGCCCTCTGCACAAAACATAGAAACTTTAGGGACTACCTCTGCAAGCTACACATGGCAACACCCGCAACACTACTGAAACTTGAAACATATTGAAAGTATCTACTACGTGGCATGCTCCACACAAAACTTAATATTTGAAACATTACTGTGGCCTTAACTATGGCTTGACACTTGGAAAATTCCACACAAAGCATAAGAAACCCACACAACAATACCTTTGAAACTCGCATAGAAACAAAAAGAGACCCGTGTAGCAAGATTTGAAATTGGCGAACTAAGTTGCGGCTGAAACAAAATGTAGAGTATTTGACACTCTATAGTTCTTGGCAACCATCAGGACTTCTGAGCTTGCTCTAAAAGAACCCAAAATTGGCAAAAAATATGTATTGAAAATACAACTTAGAGTCATAAATTTTGCAATGTTGTCTAATAAACAGACCATTCTGAATCAGAGAGTCCCTATCTACTCTGTAAATCTTGAAAAATAAAATCAAGATTAATTATATCCTTATGAGAAAAAGTTTGCAAAATTTGTACCACAACCTTTAATTGAAACTACAGCTAGGCCATTGTATCAACACAGCTTCAACTTCCTTGACTGATGATGAATCACTTAAACCCTAGAAAATTGTCTGATCATTTTGCTTAGTCAAGAGCAGGGCTTTGATGTCATCAATCATCAACACTGTGTTACTATCTGGGAAAGGGGAAGGAAGCCCCAGTTGCACCAAATCTTCTATATGTTTCTTCATATTTTTCACTCTTTCTTTTACTGTATCTAGGAGCTCTTGACAATTTGTGGCCACAGAGTTGCAACTCAAAATCTAATTGACCATTTTAGCAACAACCATTCGATCATTTATACCTGCTGCTGACAAAGTCTCATCTATGGTGTCATACAATTTCTTCAAAAAAAGTTGAGAGTTAGAAACCCTCAATGAAATAGTAGACAAGGTGGCCTACACCAAAGTTTCTACTTTCTCACACAGCTGTTGAGCATTTAACAAAAATGTTAAATATGGCCTTAGCTGGATAATCTCCTCAGAGATTCTCTTCCACACTAAAACATATAGCTCTTTCACCAAATTTAAAACTCCAGCATTCTGTGGCCTATTAGCCAACTCAATTGTCAACTGCTTTGTCCTTTGTTGCTTAGCCAGAAGTTGTGCCTAAATCACACCATTAGCATTTTGCTCATTCAATAACTTCTATTAGAAGTGTGTGGCCTGTTGCAACTTATCTTGATATTTCTTCTCCAAAGTGGCTTTCTCTTGTCTCAAAACGATCACTGCAACCTTTTCTTATGCTAGCTTAGACTTAAGAGAAGCATTCTGGGCCTATGTAGCCTGATGTATCTAGAAAGAAACAATATTTTGCAACTGTTTGTTCAGACTCTCAATCTCATTCTTCCTAGATTGAACCTCCCCAGCAAGGTTGCTACTATTAACCTTCTCTTGAGCCAAATTGTTTTCTACTTTCTACAACTTCTTGGATACCTTCAAATAATTAGTTGCTACAGCAGATACAGTCTCATTTAGTAGCTCAACCCTTTCTTGAGGCCTAAAAGGAGACATATCCATGGAGGCAATATTCATAGCATAATCCTGGGGTTGCATTTGTTCATTAGGTTTCACCACATTTGGAGATAAATGTGTGACTATCAGTGATTGTTGAATGGGGTCAAAAAGTGACCTCATGTGTGCCACTGTAGGGCTCTTGTTTTCTTCTTCCTCTTTTTGTCCATTCTAGCCTCTCTAGCTCTTTTTGCTATGTCTGCTTGGGCTTGGAATGTAGGAGGGGATGCAATGTATCCTCCAACAAAGGGATGACCTTGAGGTAGGCCATAGGGAATAGCCAATAATTGTTGGCTAGGAGAAACTTGAGGAGGGGTTCTTTTTGGTATAGATGGAGAAAATAATGGTAATGAAATGGCCTGTGAAGACATGGCCTGTGAACTGGCATTTGTTGCAAGGGTTGATGTAAGCACATCAGAAGTGACAGGGGTAATAAATCCCTGGCTAATTGGGATTGCCACTCCTATAGTAGAAGAAAGAGATATAGGAGAAAAGGGAGAAGAAACACTTACTTGAGTGGCAGAAGATGTGACTGGCAATTGTTCCTGCTGTGGTTCTAGATTTCTTCCTCCTCTTCTGGTTGTAGGTGCAATTTCCTATGTTTCCTAGGCCTCTCACCTGTTTCCTCTATTTCTTTCTCTTTAATATTTACCACCACTAGTGGTTGTAAAGGAACAAATCTGGAACCCCTAGACGCTGAAGTTGTTTGAGTCCCCAGAGTTGGTGATGACACCAAACCTTTTTTCTTCTCTAAGGTGTTGAGGGATTAGGGCCATGAAGATGCAGAAGCAGCAGATGAGGCCTGTCCTATTTCTTGCATAGTTTGAGATGACTCTATTTCCTCCTCTATTTCTTCAGCTTTCCTCTGAAGTTTACTTGTGTTTGGACTTGAAACTAGGGAGGGATGCCATTCATCCCAGATTGATTCCCATTTCTCATCACTGTCAACATTCCCAAATGAATGTGTTAACTCTAAAATTTCTTTCCTATATTTCCAATAGGCTTCAATCTTTTCTATTTTCCAATCTTGGGCTTTTAATGATTTTCTCAGACCAGTAGTCATTTTCATCTTAGGGTCATATTCCTTTTCTTTGACATAAAATCTTTCCCATGGCCTAGGCCCCTCATAGGTCAAATCAGTTAATTCTACATATAGGTCTAGGTTATCCTCCTTTAGATTCCTCCTGTCCTCCTAGAATGGATGACCCTCATGTACCATCTTGGTACGAACCTTGTTATTCATAATCCAAGAGGCTAGGAAACTATATGGGTCATATTTCCATTTATCTTCAATGATGATGAAACCAAGGGCAACTAACAAGAGGTTCTCTGCACCTCTAACTTCAAGTGTCATGTTTTTTCTGACCCATGGAATATCATACATCTTCTTCTTTCTTTTCTTGTGGCCAAAGTCATTATCAACCATAGATACCTATCAGGTCACTTCTAAGAATATGACCCTAGGGGTCAATACTTTAGGTAATAGCATAGGCTCCTCATTGAAACTGTGGACTCTGATTATTGTATTATGTGCCCCAAAGAAATAATCACAAGGAATTGGGTAATTGGTCATAAAACCCCTTATACTCTGTGTCAATCTATGTTCTATAGGCTCAAGGCTTAGTTGGCAAAAGGCAGGGGTGACAAAATGTTCCCAAAACTCATAAGGATCAGAGACTTCAGATAACACATGTGTCCATACGGACACAGTGATGATTTTATTTTGACCAAAATCTAGATCATACATATTTAAATGCATATGCTGTGTGAAAAGACTGTGGTTCTAATATAGCATAAGATGGAATAGGAAAGAAAAATACCCGAAAACTTGCCTTGACTTGAAATTTGAGAGCTGGTCAATCATGGCATTAGCAATTTGTTCCAAAAAATCCAGCCGGTACTCTTGTGATTTGTCCATAGTTTTCAATCTGAAAATGATTACCAACTGCTAGTCATGACTGTATTATCCTCTCTTCATTCTAAAAATGAAAGCTATCATTGAAAGTGCCTCCTGAAAATTTTATTGAATTTTGCCCACCCAGTGGGTAGTATGGGCATATGAGTATTATCATCTCCCAACTGCATCTCAGAATTCAGGAACTTCACTTTGTTAATGATATTTGCCCATGTTTTTGCATTTTGGCAATAGTTGGAAATGTGGCTATTCTATCGTGTTGTAGGGCCAACATTTCTCTTATGGCCTTGGGCTTAATATGCCCTATAAAAGGGCCCTATTGTATAGTATTTGATGGTACATGAAACAATTCTGCACATAACTCGATTAGCTCAGGACATAGGTGGACATTAGGAACTAGGAATTGTGCCAATTGCGAGGTCCATATCCTCATACCAAAAGTCTCAGACTACCCACTATTTACTCAGAGAATACACCTTTGATGTACCCGTTCCCAGAGAGCCTTGGTGTTCTTTTGAAGGGTCGTGTCGTATATGCCATCCGCATAATCCTTCACCTATTCTGGGTTGACAAAATACCCTACTTCAAGAATCCTTGTCCTTGGATAAGTTTTCCTTGGCTGTGCGGGTGCTGAAGCATATGATTTGTTGTTCAATAGCTTATCTATTGACTCATAAATTCCAAGTCCCTCCTGTGGTGATTGTGTCTCAGACATATCTATATCTGTAAGGAGAATGTGGGAAGCTTTGACACAGGAAAGAATGAAACTGTTAAACTAGAGTGATACTTAGCTAAAAGGCACTCACGAGGGAAGGAATTCAGATGCAACAGTGATCGGAAGCAGAAGGGATAGCAGCGAATGAGGGCTATATTTAGGATTTAACACTAACTCATTGGGGCTTTATAGAGATAATCAATGACACATCCTATCTTATTAATGGCATTAATGCCAAGAAATAGGTAGTGTATCTTTTTGAAATCCACATGGAACAGAGTGTCAGATATGTTACGGGAGTGGCCATCTTTCTGGAAAAGTGTGTACTTTCAGGGAATTTTAGGGATTACCAAACAACCTTAATAAATGCTAGACCAAAAGAGAAGGGGCTTTGCACTGCTGACACGTGTTCATTGAACACTTATTGAAAGGGAAAGTGGGAAAACATGAAAGCAAGAAAAGAAAGAAAACTAACTATGATACATTAAGAGCCCCTCCTTAATTGAAATGTTTCAGAAAGATCCCATTTACCGGAATCTCTTCAGGTTCTCCATCCATGGTCTCCAGCTCAAATGAATTTTGTTGCTTGTAGGAATGAATTTTGTAAGGACCCATCCACAATGATTCAAATTTACTGTGTTGACCTCGCTTCGCAGCTCTTTTGTCCCATCTCAATACCAGAGAGCCAACCTCAAAAATGGGATTTGAAGTCTTCTTATCAAAATAGCCCTTAACCATTTTCTGATGTTTCATTAGTGACTCATGTGCCTTTTCTCTTTTTTCTTGAACTTCCAATAGTTCAGCAAGTCTGACTTGCATGGGGCCATTCTCTTCAATTTCTATCTGTTTTAACAATTGCAAAGTGGGGATCTCTAAGCTTAGCAGCATTACTGCAGGTTTACCATAAACCAATTCATAGGGAGACATCTTAGTCACTTGCTTTGGTGTGATCCTATCAGCCCATAGTGCTGTATTAAGTAACTTCTGCCACTCTCTATGATAATTGGTCCCTATCCTTTTTATGAGTCTGATAAGGTTCTTGTTAGTGGACTCTACCAGACCATTACCTTGAGGGTAATAATTTGAAGAAGTCTTCAAATAAATCCCATTCCTTAATGCAAACTCAGATAATTTGGCTCCAAAAAATGCTTTAGCATTATCTGATATAATGGTACGAGGAGGACTAAACCGAGTAGTTATGCTTTCTAGAAAATCTAATATGACCTTTTCCATTACCTCTTTGAGTGGTACTACTTCACTCCACCTGGTAAAGTAATCTATTGCTATGAGGATCCATTTATGTCCCATACTTGACACTAGATTTATCATACCAATAAAATCTATACCCCATTGAGCAAAGGGTTCATCCATAACTATGGGGCTTAGAGGTGCTGCATTTCTCCTTTTGCCTTTATAAAACTGACAAGCTTGGCATTCTTTAACTAGCTGATAGAAATATGTAAATAGAGTGGGCAAGAAATATCCTTCTTGAGTTACTTTGATCATAGTGGTTTTTGCTAAAAAGTGTCCACCTGAGGCTCCATGGTGTAATTCATGTAGTATTCTTTGAGCTTCATCCTTTTCTATACATCTCAAGAGTATGCCATCAACATTCCTTCTGAATAAAATATGATCAATTAGTACAAAAGGGGCCCCTTGCTACCTATAGTACCTTATCTTATCATGGGAGAGCTCATTTGGGAAAATCCCATGCTTCATAAAATGTATCCTATTTTTTACCCAAGAGTCTTGGTCAACCTCTTAGAGTTTCAACATATTTTCACTTTTTTCTTCTTCAGCCACTATTCTTTCCATGTCTTGGGTCATGTATTGGCACAATCCTTTGCCTCTGACTAACTTGTGGGTCTTACTTCTACATCATATTCTAGAATCTTTGTGATCCAATTTGCTCTTTTCTCAGTGATCTCACCTTCCATAATATATTCTCTTACACTAGGATGAGCCACTAATCTCAGAATCTTATTTCCTATTACCAGATGTCTAAATTTTTTAAGGGATTTCACCATGGCATATGCTTGCTTCTCCACAAAATTATATCTAGACTCATATTCCCTAAGAGTTCTAGAGAAAAAGGCTATTGGATGCTCAGCATCCTATTGACTATCCATTTGAGTTAGAACAGTAGCTATACTAAATTCTCCCCCATAAACATACATTATAAAAGCCTTAGAAAAATTTTGATTTCTAAGTACTGGGGCTATTGAAATGGCTCTCTTAACTTCTTCAAAAGCCTGTCTTCCTTTTGTAGTCCATTTGAAAGCCAGATTTTTTTTAAGTAGCAATGTCATTGGTCTAATTAGACCTGCAAAATTAGATATGAATTGGCTAACAAAGTTTATTTTCCCTAGAAAGGATTGAACTGCTTTCTTATTGACTGGTAGAGATAGATTCACTATGGTTGTGACCCTTTCTGGATCAATGGAGACACCTTCCTTTGACACTATATGTCCTAGAAGTTTACCATGAGGTACAACAAAGATGCATTTCTTGGGATTCAGAGATATTCCAAACTCTTGACATTTCTTGAAAACAACCTCTAAATGGTCAAAGTGATCTTTGGCATTTTTTGAAAAGATAGTGAGATAATCTAGATAGATCAGAATAATCTTATTTATAAGCTCCCCAAATGCTACATCCATTGCACGCTGAAAAGTAGCCCCAGCATTTGAAAGGCCAAAAGGCATTTTAGCATATGTAAATGTTCCCCACTTTGTAGTGAATATAGTCTTATGTTGATCTTCATCTGCTAACCAAATCTGATTGTATCTTGAGAAACCATCTAGCAAGAAAAGCCTTTCTAATCCTGCCATAGTCTGTAAAATCTGTTCCATAGAGGGCAGGGGATAATGATCTTTCAAAGATGCTCTATTCAGATCCCTAAAATCTACACAGAGTCTTATATCACCATTATTCTTTCTTACAGGCACTAAGTTTGATACCCAGGTTGAATGCTTAATTGGAAAAATAATCTTTGATTCTAGAAGCTTTTGCAGCTCATCCACCATTAAAGGTTCAATTCTAGGATTCACTAGCCTTTGCTTCTGTCTAACTAGTTTAGATCCTTTAGTAAGCTCTATGGTGTGTTGGATGATATCTCTATTATAGCCATGAAGGTCCTCATAGGTCCAAGCAATCACCCTATCATATTTTTCACACAAATCAATCAGCCTTCCCCTTTCTTCTTGGGTTGTTGAATTACCAATTTTCAACTTTCTTCCTTCACTAACTTGAATCTTAGAATAATCTTCCTTATTTGCTTGAAACCTCCTCTTCTCTAGGCTTGCATCTTCTAGATCAAATAAGTTTTCTAAAGTAATCATCCCTTTAGGGAGTTTATTTGATTTCAACTAGATAATTTGATCACCATATGCTTCCTTAACTTTAGGATGTAATTGATCAGCAAATTCACCTGATTGTTGTAAGAATGAGAGTACTTGGAAATCATTATAAAAAACTTGCCAATTTTGGTCATTAGCTGGAATAGTTGGTCTTACTATAACTTTGACTGACTCATTGTTAACTAATAGATCACTTGCTAGGTCAAATTGTGAACCAATCTATGCCATTCTATCTACCTTAGAATTTTGGGCTCTGGGAAGTACCTCAATATTGAAAGCCTCAAAACCATCTATCATGTCCCAAATTCAGTGCCTATAGGATCTCATTCTTACATTTTTGGCTATTGCCTTCTCTCTGATTTGTTTTACCACCAATTTTGAATCTCCTCTTACTATCAAATCCTTTATTCCTTTTTCTTTGCCAACATGAGTCCATGCACCAAAGATTCATATTCAGCATCATTATTGGTATAGGTAAACTGAAAGAGAATGGCTCTTAGAATTTTCTCACCATTTGGGGCAGTAAGGCAAATTCCTACTCCAACACCATTTTTACTCCTAGCTCCATCAAAATTGAGGGTCCAAATTTCTGAGTTTCTTTCAGATTCTTGACTCTGTGATGCTTCTTTCCTTAAAACATTAGGGATCTCTTGGTCTTCTTCAAATATGACATAAGTGCCTAGACCTATAGAGTCATAATTTCCATAGGGATCACTCTACATCATAGTCAATAACTAGTTATTCTCTTTTTCATGTTGGTAATGTTCAGTCCAGTCACGTAACTCTTAAACAAATATTCTCTCTCCTCTTTATTCAGCATGGCATGGGATGCTTCTAATTTTGGAGTTGGTTCATTTGTGATATGGTCTTTGGATAATGGTTCAAACAATATTTTCATCTTTGTCCCATATTTGGTTCTCAAGATCAGGTGTGACCAATCTAGTGACATGTAACCTCCTATCTTGGCTATAAAATCTTTGGATAAGCATAAACCAAATACAAGGGGGATATCTATGACTACCACATCCTGATTGACAATTATATTGGGGCAAGAATATAGTTGTAATGGAAGTTGTTTGATTTTTCCTATTGTTTGAATAGATTTCTCATCCAACTGCATGACCCATCTTATAAGTGGTTCATATTTTATCTTTAAAGCATCTATTGTCTACTTTGGCATTACTGTAGTACTAGCCCTAGAGTCTATCATTGTATTATGCAACAATTTTTTCCCAACTATTAGAGTCAAATAAAAGGGATCTGGTTTAGATTTACCTACCTCAGGTGCATTGTTCAGCAAAGCCATTGTTTGTAGAGATACAATATCTTTGGACTGAAGTTTCCCTTTATCCATAGCTCCTCCCTTAGTACCAATGTGTTTAGATGCTTCTTGACCTTGCAGAGGTTCCTACAACAACAATGTCTTCTACTCAGGAATAGCTAACATATCCTAGATTGATACATGTGCTGGAGTTCTTTTCATCTAATCCACCACATTTATAGGTCCTAATGCTTGGGTCTTTGAATAATAAGGGTACCTTGTCTTTTCTATAACATGTCCTGGGGCTATTTGATTCTGCACAGGCTGAGGCATATCCTGCCTAGAGACTGTGTTGTGATGATTTTGAAATGGAGGAGCTCCCATGATCTCATTATTAGTGACTTCAGGATGCTCCATCATTCTCCTCTTTGATTTGTTATAATAGTCTGACTGCACCAATGGTTTCTTTAAAGTGGATGCCTCATTTAAGAACATTCAATCTTCTTCTTCAATCCATGAAAATAAAGCATATTCATGGGCTATTTCCTCTTCTTGTTGTATAGACATCCCTTGCATCTGGGCGACTATTACTACATTTTGAACACCAGGGGACTGATATGGTGGGGTGTTAGAAGTTGAGAATTGTCCTTCTAACCCTCTCTGTTCTACTATCTTTTGCTATAAATTACCTCTGGGATAGTCTCTGGGCATATGGGCATTGTTATAGGGAAAGCACCAAGCATTTGTGTTATCTGCTAAGTTATTTTGTCCTGGAACTGTTTCCCTGTTGGGATTATGAGGGACAGTTTGTAGAGGTGTAGGTATTGAAACCAACTAGTTTGAAGGCTAAGGATTAGTTTGTCTTTGAGGACCTTGATATTGATTTGGTTAAAAGGGAGGCCTATTTCATTGATAACCTTGATAAGGGGGCTTTGGATGGGGATTTTGTTGTCTCTTTAGATTAATTATCTCATTTGAGAAGGTCCTTAGAATGTTCTTGACATCATCCATTTCAGATGGTTGAGTAGAGGTGGTTGCCTTAGCAGTCTGTTGAGGTACTGGAAATGAATACATGGACATAGGTGGGGCTGCAAGATTAGGTGCTTCTTGTGGCAAAGGTAGGGTAATTTCTGGGAACATGGGCATAGGAGGCCTTGGGGGTAATTTTCCAGCATCTATCAAGTTATTTTCAATCTTGACTACCAAATCATATGCTTCTGGTAGTGTCTGACCTCCAAGAGACTAAATCATTACTGATATATCAGAGTTTAAAGCTTTGAGGTAAAACACAATAGCCATACCTGATAATGGTCTTGTTGTAGTGGGAATTCTATCCCAGGTCTTTTGAAATCTTGAGTTGAAATCGATCATGGCCTCCTGTGGTGCCCTTTTAATAGTGATCAATTGTTGCAGCAAGGAAGATTATCACATTTCTCTTTAAATCTTGTAAACAAAGCATCACCAAGTTGATCCCATGTAGATATTGTGTTTGGAGTGAGAGATCTATACCAGTCTAGAGCTTTTCCTTTGAAAGATGCTGCTAGCAGTCTTGTGGCCACATTCTGTTGGGTAATAACATGTACTGCACACACATCAGATACATCTTACAGATGCTCCTCAGGTGTCTTGAAATCTTCTCCACTAAACTTAGGTAGAGCCTACAAAGCATTGTCTAGAATAGCATCCCAAGTTGCTGGTGGTACTGGGAGGATAAGTGGACTACCAGTATTCCAAATGGCATAATTCCTTGGAGGTATAGGTGCTCCCATATTTATTCTTTGTGCTACTAGAACCTGATTCACTCTTCTCCTTGGAGTAGCTAACAATGGTGGTAAAAGAATGCTTGGATTAGTAGAAGACTGAGCTCTTGTTGTAGGTCCATAGCTCTGGCTCCTTGTTAATCTCTGGCTTATACGATCTTGATAGAAACTTCAAGAAAAATCCCACTGGGCATGCCAAAAACTGTTGATGTATAAAATTGTGCAGGTTCTAACACCAACATGGGAAGTTTCAAGAATATGGAACTTGCTACTTGAAACAGCCTCCGTATTTTAAAGAAGTTGGCTCTTCTCTATTTTAAATGGGTTTTGAGCAAAGGGTAAGAAGTTAATAGGATTACAGATATAATTAAGCAAATTGAACTATGGCGATGCACCTAAATGAAAGTATCCTTCAATTTAAGCACAGTGAAACTATTCTCAAGATACACTTATATTAAAGAGTAGATACTACATTATTAACATAAACAGATGAAATGAATATAATCAAAGGCTCACAATCAGATAGATAATATCAATCAAGGCACATAATAGAGTTCTTCTCATTAATTTTCCAGCAACATAAAAGGCACAGATACGTGCACAGATACATTAACTTTCTTATCAAGAATAACAAAATAAAGGCAAAATGGCATCAACTGATCACAGAAAAGTTTCCAACTTCTCTTTTAGATTCTGACTACAAACTTATAAAAAGTATATCTCTATGTCTGTCTATCTATGTCGATCTATTACAAATACTACATATTTATAATCATAGATCTGACCCTAGATTGTTTGCAACAACTGAATCCCAATGGCCCAATAGAACTGAAGATAATAGTTATGATCCTCTAAATCTATAACGACCATCCCCTTCTACAAGCGCATTGGCTAGGGCAAAATATATGTGGCACACCTCTTTCATTAAGACACAGACACATGGCGAGACCCGCACACTTGAAACTTGAAACATTACTGTGACAGATGGCAGCTTCCGTACAAAATGAAAAACTCCTTTGTCTTTCAGAAATCAACAGGAAAATGACACTTGTCACGTTCTGTAGCTTTCAAGACCTGATATGTGTCTTCTTCTGCAAAGCCTTTAAAACTGTGTCTTTATGCTCAGATGATCTCCTATATTAACATCCGTCGTAGTCTGTGCTACTTATAATATGAGAGACATTAAAAGAATGGACCCATAGCCTCAACGCTCACTACCCTTCAAAGGAAGAAAATTGGGACAGATGGCAGCTTCTGGTCGCACGCCAACTAAGACGTGGCAGCACCTACACTATTCTTGAAACTAATAAAAATTTTGAAACTCCCCACGGAAGTTGACACTTGGTGCAACCTACACAAAACTGTAGAAGCTTTAAGTTTCTCGCTGAAAAGGGTCATAAACAAAACAACTCCCTCTGCGACCACCACATGGCATCCTCCACAAGCTTGAAACTGAAACATACTGTGGCCCACCATCTTCTTTACTAGCATCAAAATGATACAGAAAGAAAAACACGGCATCACCTACAGTAAAATACAAAGACACATAGTGCCCTTTGCACAAAACATAGAAACTTTAGGGACTGCCTCCGCAAGCTACACGTGGTGACACCTGCAACACTGCTTTAACTTAAAACATATTGAAACTATCTGCTACGTGGTGTGCTCTACACAAAATTTAATATTTGAAACATTACTGTGGCCTTAACTATGGCTTGACACTTGGCAGATTCTGCACAAAGCATAAGAAACCCACAAAGTGATACCTTTGAAACTCGCACAGAAAGAAAAAGAGACCTACGCAGCAAGATTTGAAACCTGCAGACTAAGCTGTGACTGAAACAAAATGTAGAGTATTTGACACTCTACAATTAGTGTGGATTTTGTTCTTGGTTTACCAACGACACAGAGATGACATGATTCCATTTTTGTGGTGGTGGACAGATTCTCGAAGATGGAACATTTTATTCCTTGTAAGAAGACTAATGATGCTGTTCATATTGTAGAATTATTTTTCAGGGAGGTGGTGAGATTACATAGTCTACCAAAGAGCATAGCTTCATATCGAGATACCAAGTTTGTTGGTTATTTCTGGAGGACATTGTGGAAGAAGTTGAAAATGGATTTGAAGTTCAGTTCTGTACACCATCCACAGACTGATGGGGAGACATAAGTGGTGAATAGGAGTTTGGGTAACCTGCTATGATGTTTAGTAGGAGACAAGCCTAAGGGATGGGATTTGATTTTACCACAGGCAGAATTTGCGTACAATAATTCTATCAATAGGAGTACTGGTAAATCACCATTCCAGATTGTATATGGCAATAGCCCAAGAAATGCTTATGAGTTAAGGAAGCTAGACAAAGGAGAAAAGACAAGTGCCAAAGCCAAAGACTTTGCAGAAGATCTGAAGAATTTGCATGAAGAGATGAGAAAGCATATTAATAAGATGAATATTTAGTACAAGGCTAAGGCAGATTAGAAGAGGAGGTATAAGGAGTTCTAGGTAGGAGATGAAGTCATGGTTCACTTGAGAAAATAAAGGTTCCCAATTGGAACATACAATAAGTTGAAAATGAAGAAATTTAGATCGTGCAGAATCTTGAATAAGCATGATTCAGGAAATGCTTATGAGGTAGAGCTATCAAGTGGGATCAATATTTCCCATGTGTTCAACATTGTTGATTTAACAGAATATCATGAAGGTGGCACAGAGGATAGACCAATAGAAGAACAGTGGAGTATTTTGGCATCTACTTCAACGGAGGAGATAGAAGAGATCTTGGATAGTCATGTGGGAAGAAGTACTCAGAATAGGCAATATGAAGAATATTTGGTGAAATGGAAAAGAAGGCCTATTGAATATTCTTCTTGGTTGTCTAAGGTAGAGATTTACCATTTGGGTTTTCCTCTCACAAACATCTGAGACGTGACAGGGTCACTTCTCAAATTACCCTAGTTGTCTGATGTAGGAGCATCCAGTGGTGTAAGGGCAATCTTGCATCACCTAAAAAGAAGTTAATTCAAAATCATTATAGTTGTTTTCATTTCTTTCCATAATTAGTGTTTTTGGTTCCACAATATCCTGAATAATGATGTAGGACTTTTAGTTTTCCCAAAACTACTAAAAATAGTAAACTGCCAGTTTTGGAAAGTTTACCTAGCATTTTAGGAAAGTTTGCATTTGGGCACGGATTGAGGCAAGAAGTTAGAGAAAGCTTCATAACTGAAATATAAGACTTTTGGTGAAGGAATTAGGCAAAGATCATTTGTGAGCTGAAAGATATTAAAGTTTTTGTTTTTTGAAAAGCCCCTAAAAAATTTTTGAAATGAGATATGAGGTACAAAAACATCCCATAATGTCCCAAAAAGTTGACAAAAATCCATTTATGAATTTTCAGCATGGTAGTTCACATCGCGAGCTTTTTGGTACTTAAAATGGCTCGTCAATCGAACACCTGGATCAAAAATTATGCTTCACGGAAGTTGACCTACTTTTGGAGGGAGTTGCAAATTTTGAAATTTAGCTGGAGGCCACCAAAAAGTGCTATTTATGACTATTTGGGAACCCTGGGCAGTAGTAGAGTTAAGGGGGAAAATGTAGAGTCAAGAATAGGTGGGAAAATAGAAACCCTAGTTGATTTGGGGTTATAGAAGGCCAATGATTCCAGAGTCTTGTGATAGGAAGCTATAATGTGTTGCAGCCTGTGGAGGGTTGATTCCTCTGATTGTATTTGAGCTTTTGTAATGTAATAAGTTGTCCAAATCAATAAAAGGAAGTTCTATTTTCTATGTGCAATTTCTATTGTTGTGTGTTTTATGATTTACCCCCTTCAGATCAATAGTGCTTCTAGATTAATTTATGTATGTTTTTGCTTCAATGTTTCAGATCATGCACAATGATCCATCATTAGGAACGTTGAAGCAAAAACATACATAGTTTAATCCAGAAGCACTATCTCTCATATAAATAAAATAACTTCAAATTAATCTCTTTAATATTAATATTTAATAATAAACATGATATTTCAAAAATAAGGATGTAAAACAAAGATATCCCATCATCAACACGGTTCACTTCTCCATCATATTTGGAGATATCATTTTTTCTACAATTTGTAAAGCCCTTCTACAAAGCCTATGACCTCTAGCATGAAACAAAATAAAACTCAGAAAAATAGAAAATGAAAGGCTGTAATTTTTCAAAAAAATGTTAGAACATGGAACATTATTTTGTATATATTAAATGAAAGAAAAGGGCTGTAATTTTTTTTAAAAATGTTAGAACATGGAACATTATTTTGTATATATTAAATGAAAGAAAAGGGCTCTATTTTTTTTGTGTAATGTTAGAAATAATTTCAACCATAATTTTATACATGTTTTAGGTTTGAATCTTAATTAATTTATATAAAAAATGTAGTAGTGTAATAATAAATAAAAAACTTTAAATTTGATTTGTTAATTTGAGATATTTTTTTATTTGTTAATTTAGTTGAAAATTTGATGGATAGATATAAACCTTAAATAATTAAATAATTAATGAAAATCATGTATATAGTAAATAAAATAGTTGTAATGTGAAGTAAATAAAATAGCTTCAAATTGATATCTCTCGATATTTTTTTAGATAGATGTATTTAATATATCTATACTAGTTTATTTATAATGAGCATGAATAAGAGATAACATTTCATTGTCACAAAATAGAATAATTCTCTATGCTCTATAACTTCGAAATCAAATTGCAATATAGAGGGTTGTGGTATGAATTGTGAAAAATGGAGAGCTATCTGGTATACTACAAAATGAGTTTACACCAACCATCCTTAGGATGAGTGTGAGAGAAGTAGATTGGATAGTAATATGTGTCTTCACACAATTTTTTTAGCCCATTAACAAGGCAATAAAATGTTGTCTTCTCAAGATATCACTCTCTATTGAGTCTCCAATGTACCAAGATTGTTCATACCATGACATAATTTATGAAATCTTAACAATGTATTCTATTATACTATACATATGCTTAATTTTATTTTCTTAATTCATGTGGCGTAGGTTTAACTTCATCATTCTCAAGTTACCTAGGGTTTTCTTTCAACATATCCTTTAACTGCTCTCGCTTCATATTCAATAGAGTTATAATGAATGCCTTAGGACATTAAGGAAGATTTAAGTCTATAAAACACACTTATGAGTGCTCTTCATTATGCCCCACAATCATTTCACTTTTAGGATTTTTTAATATCAAACCATGCATATGTATGTCATATTGCACAAAAATGTAAATGTTGTAGTCTCTTCTGTCAAGACAAGAAACCTAAAGAAGTTTCTATAATTCTCTCTTTAATATACAATATGATTCTTTCTATGGACTATATGATATTTAGAGGAAACTTGATGATTGGAGTTTTGACTTAATGGGATCCCCTTGTCCATATGGAGGTAGAACTTAATGGCTAACCTTTTGGAAGGTAACATTAAAACTTACATTCTCTAATATCAAAAATTATCTCAATCGTCTTAATCTAATTTGTCAACACCTCCTTGGAATATATTTTGTTAAACATTTAATTAACCATATTTTTTCTATTTATAATTATAATTAAAAAGAATAAAAATCTTAACAATTAGTTAGATTATCTTTGTTTCCTCTATGGAGACTTCTATACCGATTCAGGTTGATATCCCCCGAGCCTCGTTGTGATGGGATTCTTACTCTTGAATTTCCTTTGAACATTAGATAGTCTTTGACTCCCTTGGGCCTTCATTCTCCCCCCTATCAAGAGACACATCTAGTGGAGGCTACCTTAGAGGATGTCCCTTCTCCTAGATCTGAGGACCTTGTTAAGGATGTAACTTGGATGATAGTTTAAAGAAATAAAAAAGGACACCCTAAATTTGTGGTTGTTTCCCATCCTCGTGTAAAGGGGGTGAGGATCTCTAGGACCAGGTCATGAGTTTAACTTTTTGACATGCTTGTTAGTCTATTTTTGTGTTGTTGATCTGCTAGTTTTTGCTAGGTTGGGCCTTCTTTTCTTTGCCCTTGGGGATTTTTTTGTAAAGCAATTAGGACCCTCGTTTCCTTCTTACTTAATTAAAATCAAGTAGTTAAATTATTATGTATGGTGGTTTAATTTGGGTTGACTTGGATTAATACTATGTGCATGGCCACTTCAAAAAATATACCATTCTTATAATTAAGTTTCTAACTTACGTAGGTCATTTAGATCTAGTAGCAATATTTATGATGAAGTTGTTTGGACCTCTCATCTCCCTTTAGTTAACTTAACTAACAATCATATCATACTCATATGACCCTAATGATTATAGCACTATGGAAACATGGTAGTGGAAAGGCTTAGCACATACATCAAAGAACCCATAAATGGAAATCCTTCCATAACTAGAGCTATAAAAGTTAAATGACTAACTTCTCTATTTATAAAATTAACATATCTTATGAGATACTAAAGCTAAAGGAGATAGACTCCATCATATTCTATGTTTGAACATATTGAAACTAACTTTAGAGATATATACTATTATAATTCTTGATATTGTTAATTTTTTAAAAAGATGTAAGCAACACCTAAAAATAGAACTTTATTACTATTAATATTATAACCATAGATGATGTTTTATCTTGGATGTTAAAGAAAATCATCACCTCTAAAAATAAGAGATATCACATAACTTGCATTATCATGCATATAAGATATTGTCATAGGTAAAGGCTCCCATTTTAGATAATTATATTGTATATGAATTAATTAGATAAAAACCTTGGATGAGTTTACATGGATTAGAGATTGATAATATTTTATTTTAGTTATTTATATATTATTATAATCAAGAAGTACTAATTTTATCCTATATGTCATGGAGAAAGAGAGGTCCATTGAGGGGAAATACTACAAGATAAAAAGGTAAGTTCAAACTGGTAAAGACATCCAAGATGAAATTTTGTTTCAAATATATAAATGTTATTCACAAATATCTATGGAGGTTAGTATTTCTCTAAAAACTCTAAATTTCTTGGGTATAAAAGCACCTACATGTAATGGGTGGTTGTTGCCCTAATAAACTATATGAGGAGAAATCCTAAAAATGATAACTCACCCACGACTTTAATTTTTATGGATAATTATGTAACATCCCCCATTTCTGGTTTCTTTGTAAGTCTATGATGTTTCAATTATGGTAAAAATTGTATAAGCTCTATTGACTTATGTTATACTATGTAAAGTGTTGATTCAATGCATTATGTGCATAATTTGTGATTTCATTACCATGGCCAATTGCATAAAGGTGACTATATGATTATATTATTTCTTAATCATGCTACTAAGATATGTGTGGCGAGATTATGTTGTGTGACATGTATACATATTAGGGAAGGTGAACTAGGTCCTAGTGCTGAAGTGTCTTGAAATGATCCAATGGTGTGTACAATTAAATAATAAATTAAATTCAGATAAATGATTAATTGGAAAAAAATAACTAATGGCTTAATTAGTTAATTTGGGTGGCTAGAAGTAATTCTATTTATTTATTTCATAATTAATTCTTAAGGTTAATTATAAAATAAAATAAATAGATAAAACTAATTATTTATTTGATGCTTATATTATTTTTTAAAATTAATTGTCTAGTTAGACAATTATAATTTCTGGTTTTTTAGAAATAAAATTAATGCAATTTGTATTTAAATTATTTAATTATTATAATTCAAATAGATTTTTATGTGCATATTTTTATTTCAGTTTAGAAATAAATAATTATTATTATTTTAATTTGGGAAAAAGATTAATTAATATAAGCAAGAATTAATTTCATTTAAAATAAATAAATTATTAGTGTTGGTTAATTATGTGAGCATTATATTATTTCTTTTATTTATTTATTTTGGTAACTAATTTCTTTTGGAAAAAGAAATAAGTTTATTTATTTTAATTTCTTAATCTATTTTATTATTGAATGTGCATGTCTTTTTTAAGGATTTGGAAAAGCAGTTATTATATAATTCATCATATTTGTGAATTAGAAAATTATATTTTCTAATATTCATTTTTAAGTGAATTCTTTTATTTGCATAGAATTAGAAAGGATAATATTTCAATATTATTTCACTTTTAATTTAGAAAATAATATTATAATTTGGTTTTTAGGTTTTGGGGAGGAAAAGGAAGAGTTATTAAAAGAAGAAAATTAATTTTATTTTTGTTATTTTTGGTTATTAATTTTAGTATACAATTTAGAAGAAAAGGAAAATAGATTATTTAAGATTGAAAGTTTTGGAAGTGCTTTTTGTGAAGAATTGAAGAATTATTATTTTTTGTGGATTCCTTTTGAATTCATCTCAATTGATTATCAAATTGCTACAAGGAATGAGGTAGGATTCATATCATGGAATGCTTTAAATAATATTTACTTTGGCTAATCAATGAATTTAGGATTCTTTGATGAAAATGAATTTATTTGTTAATCATGTTTTACTTTTAGAAAATAATAGGTAAATCTAAATCAAAACAACTAGGTTTCACATTGTTCAAATCAGGAAGAAACTAGTTATTGTAGGTTGAAAACTAGGGTTGCTTGGGGAAGAAGAAATCTAGTGAAATATAGGAGTAACATCTGATTTATGAAATCCAAAAATAGATCTGATTTTGGATTAAATCTATATGTTAAGAGGGTTTAAATTATGTTTTCCATAATATGTTTTTGTTATTGAAGATCTTTTTCAAAATGGGTTTTTGGGAAAAGTCATAATGGTAGTAAAAATGTCACGAGGAGAAAAAAATCAGTTTGTTATGTCTTGAATATCTTTAGTTTTAGGAACTAGTTTTTTTTTTTTATTATTTAATGGAAGGTATGCAACTAATATTTTTAAATCATAAAAAAAAATCAAACTAGCAAGTTTTGTCAATTATGAGATATGTATTAATTAGCAACTGTCTATCTCTACTGCCTTTTTTAGAATGATGTTTTACTTGTGATTATATTGTCATTATAAAAGTATGTTAAATAAATTTAGTATGAATACATTTTCTGGGTTTTCTAGATCTCTGTATTATATTTCCAACTCATTTATGGAATTCACACATAGATTTATTTTTTATTAAACCTATATGTTAAGAGGATTTAAATTATGTTTTTGTTATTGAAATTCTTTTTCAAAATGTGTTTTTGGGAAGTCATAACAATATAAATAATTTCATGCAGACAAAAACATTAGTTTGTTGCATCTTGAAATGCTTTACTTGTAGGAAATGAGTTTCTCTAAAATTTTAATGGAAGGTGTGCAACTAATTTGTAAATCACAGAAAATAATCAACCTTACCCAGTTTGTCAAATCTCAGATATGTATTAATTAGTAATTGTCTATCTCTGCTACTTTTTTTAGAATGATGTTTTACTTGTGATTATATTGTCAATATAAAAGTATGTTAAATAATTTAGTACGAAAATATTTTCTAGGTTTTGGAGATCTCTATATTATCTTTCCAATGTATTTACAAACTAGAAAACTGTTATGTTTTGAGAAAGTTATGAATTTTGGCCGATAAGGATGTGGTTCGGTGGTTAAGTCACTCAGTTGTAGTGGTAGTCACTAGAGTTCAAACCCCCACTGGGTCAATGAGTTCACAAGCTTTACGCCTTCACTGGGCCAACAAGCTCGCAAGTTTGAAGTGTTCTTGCTAGGAGATGAGGTCCCCCCATGTTGTGGCCTCACCAATTCATTTCTCTAGACAAAAGTATTCATGTGGAGCCCGAGGGCGTGTCACACCAGCGATGTCGGTCACGTTAAAAAGTTTACTAGGCTCATTTAAAAAAAAAGAAAGTTATGAATTTTTTAATGAAAACTATTTTTATGCAATATAAATACAAGTTGCTAGCATGAAAGTCATGTTTGGTATATGTGTGATCTCCCAACATAGTTTGGTGACTTTATATTTGTAATGCCCCGCCATGAACACCTTAGAGAACAACATATCTATGCTATGCAAAGTAGGATAATTTTTTTTATATGAATAAGATAACAAAGTAATGTTAACACATCTATACACATCATTTGAACTAACGACTTGTCCTCTAAGATTTCATGGTTGCATTACTTGCCAAATCAATTAACATAATTCAACATACATTATTAACTAACATTAGTAGATCATTCTAAATCTATAGCATTAAATGAATAAACATATACATCTCCATATCATAACATCAGATGAATAATTGACATGATCAGGATTACATGTGAATATACAAATTCCTATACACATCTTACATTATCACCCTTCGGAATACATCTGATTACATACATTATGAATTGACTGTCACACAAGGCTAGCCCATGAGTATGCATAATCATCTTCCTCAAACTGGTACAAGATCTGATATCTAATGCACAAGATACATCCTCCTTGCCCACGAACATCGGCAAGGGAAAAACCAATGGAAATAAAAGCTCTTCCACCCGACCATGTGGAACCCTAAGGTCCACCCCCCGAGCTAGGAGATAACACAAGATCCCACACTCACAGAAAGTAAGGAGAACAATAGACTAACACAAGCAGTAGGGTTATACATGACACCAATTATCAAACTGTCCACAATAAACATCACTGACATACTTAACTGCACTTCCAGAGGCACTTACACAATCGAGGGAGGAAATACAACTAGGGAGTGCTAGACTACAATAGGGAGGAGTGTCATCACATGGATTGATATGGGTTGTCCTGGTGGACCTTACTAGGCCCCGACTCCCATCTTTGGGTTGTCTTGGCAGCCTCTCCCGATCCCCGGCCCCCACACAATTCATGTAGAATCAACATACCTTTCATGGGGAGAGGGTAGTTGATCTTGCCATTCCAGGCCTTCTCATTTCATCTCAAGCCTAAACAAGTACTTGAGCCATCAGTGAGGCATACATTATCTTAACTAATGTTAATTCTACCCATTTCCCTATTTCATTATAACATTATCACTGGGTTAAGAAACCCTTCAATGGGTTGTCCTAGACACCACTTTGGGTTCTGGAACCCATCAAGAGCCACTCCCCCTACTTGCAACTAGTAAAGCCTACCCTGACAAGGCATTGATCTTCTTGCCCATGTATCATAACTACATGATCATACATAGAGCAAGGCATTACCCCTCTTGCCCATTTATCACAATTACATGAATTCATACCAGCATGGGAGACAACATTCTAGGGTTACATCTCACTCAACACACATGACCACAACATAGCCAACCACCTTCAGGGTTACATAATCATGAGGGCCATACACACAATTATACCCTTCTAGGCCTCTAGAATCAATTTCCCAATGACACAGACACTTGATGTCACTTTAAGCAATAGTATGTCATTTAATCTACCAATTATAACACATAGGTTAATACAAACAATTAATTCTAACAAGTTAACAATGTAAGATTTTAACCACACATAAATACCTTGTTCTTATCACATCTACAACCATTCAATCTTTGATATGCGAATAAACAAATTCCCTCAATTTTATATACAACCAAATATTCACTTTAATTGGTTATTCTATTAAATGACACTATGAACAAATTACAATATTGGTAACAACTATATTATACATTTTTCTTTTCTAAACCAACTTAATTAACAAACTTCTATGTATCATTCTAACACTAGACAAGATTGACCTAGTTAATAAATTTAATACCTCTACAACCTATTTCCACAAAGAAAATTAAAACATAATTATTATCACATGAATTTAATGCTAATTAAACTATTCTACAAAATTAATGGATAATAACCATAATAATATTTGATAAAGATTAGTAATAACAAGCAAGGTATAAAAGATCCTAGGCTTTCATCATTTGCAAGATACATTCATTCATTGATAAGGTTCTACAAACCATTTTAAAGGCTGTTAAGAAACACTTAAATGCCATAACATCAAATATATTAAATTTTATAAAAATACCCTAATAAGATCATGAAGGAGTCCATAACATGACAAAATATTTACACTGGAAGGATCCTTGTACTACCTTTAATATCTCAATTAGAGACTGCTAAAGCGACCTATTTACTATATAGACATCAATCTTTCTAATAAATTATTATGGCATTGCACTAACTATGTATGGATCTAGGCTAAATAATAACCAATTCTTAAATGGTTTAGAGGATACTCTAAACAAACATGTCTCATCAAGGAATATAAGGGGCTTATAACTTAATTATTTAATCATGGATTATTTATTGTAATAAAAGAGATACATAACAATAAGTTAATGCCATATACATGCAAGGTTTTATTTATGAAAGTTTCTAATATTAATTATACGGTTTAGCCAAGACATTATATTAACATTTACATGCATATAAATCATAAGGGACTATGCAGATTGCATGACAACAACTCGCTATAATGATGATATATGGTTAATAGTAATTTCTACATAATAATTACTAACCTATGTGGCCACCAGGAAGATTGTAAGATATCACAATTCCTTAATAATTCTCACAACACTAAGACTTCACAACCAGGGTGCACATCGTCTAAACTAGCATTACCAAAAAAAATGAGAAAGAAAGTATAGAAGGTTGCTATGGTGATGTGCCCTAAGGGGAGATTATCTCAAAGATTTAAGGGATGAAAATAAGTATAAAGTGTAACACCTCAAAGAGATGTAATCTCATGGAATGCAATGATGGCAGGTTATGCGCAAAATGGATTTGTTGACCAGGCTTTAGAAACTTTCAAGCAATTGCAATCGGTAGGCATAACACCAACTAACCACCTTTGCCAACATTATCTTGCCCCTATGGAAGAAAGGGAGCATTGGAACGGGTATGGACATCCATCATAGCATAAAGGATAGAGGAAGTCTGTCAGATGATGCAGTTGCAACGACCCTGCTAGATGTGTATGCAAATTGTAGAATCATGCACAAGGAACATGAGATGCTTTTTCCTCCTCTTATGGAGAAGACTAAGCATTACCAGATGCCCCTCCAAGCCTTCCAGACTGGCTGGCGAATCAAGACTTCCCCTTGCACCGAGGTGTGGAAATTTGTTCAACTTCAAGGAGGTTCTCAAGAAATCTGGGCTCATGGAATGTAATTATTGCAGGATACACACAAAATATATTTATTAAAAAGGCCCAAAACAAGAGAATAAAATCTAGGGTTGAGAAGATCCTAACAAAGTTGGATAAATTGGCTTGGAAGAGAAGGTACTAGGGTAATTTCCAAGTTCAAGCCATTACTAAATGTTATGAAGAAGATTCATTATTCTATCACCCAAGAGAGAAGACAACAATGCATTTAGTTTGATAAGCATGCCCACAACACATCTATAAAAACTAGGGAAACTTGTTGGATATAAGTAAGAAACTTCACGTAATGCACAAGATTGTCTCCTCAATAGAAGCCGTCATTGGTAGTTAAAAGGATAAAAGAAAAAGTAAAAGGGTAGGTATAGGCTGATATAAGTGAACTGACAGTAAGACTCACAATCAGACATCAAATTATAAGAAATGTATATTACAAAACATGATAAGGATAACACCTATCTTGATGTAGCAATAGATATTCGAGCACTTCTAATTCTCTAGATAAATGAGGAAACTAATGGTATAGGGAAGTGACTCAAAAATCTAATAAGTCTGAGCATAAAATATCTATATAGTTGCAACCAAGAGCTACACTAGGAGAACTTGGACAGCACAAGCTAATGGAATAGTTTTGTTTAGCTATAGTAAATTTATGTACATCATGTGTAATGGAAATAGAAAATATAGGCAAAAGATTATGAAGCAACTATGCCACAAATCAAATAAAAATAGAAATCGATGCAGATTCACCTGTAATAAAAATCTCCCAAATCATTGATTTCTTGTCCCAGATCCATAACTTTCTTCAATCCTCCATATAAAAGTACCAGACCTAAAAGTCATATGTTTCATTCCCCCAAAATCTAAAATGATTTCACTACAAATGCAATTGAACCTCAAATGGTGTAATGATTCCTCCATTATCCAATTATCTTCCTCAAAAATCTCATTCTGAAGGGAAGATGAAATTAATTACCTCCTTCCCAAAACAAACTTTTTCCTTTTTAATAAATAATGAAGGGAGGGATGTTATTTTTTCCCACTCCCATACAAAATAATTTTACAACTACCCCAACTAACTACCTACTAACCCTTATTAAAAATTAATAAAATATATGCAACCAACATAATTTAAACATACACACAATAAATAATTTTACACAAACAGGTAAAACCATTTACCCACACTCACTTACATATTATAATTAATTATATAACCAACTTTATAATATTCTATTTATTTACTATTTTATTATTATTTCTTAATTATAATATTACACTATAATTTTATTTTATTATTAACTAGGATTATATATATTTATTTATCAATCTATTTTAATGCATAAGATAACCAAGACATATTATCAGACAAATTAAACCAAAAGCCAAAACAATTACCTAACCACTAACTAGGGTCAAAAGGCAAAACTTCAAGCAACACTAACTGACCACAAAACTTCAAGCAACCCTGACTGACCACTGATAGTACTTTACAAGGTATCAAACTAGGTACTCATCCTCTTCGAGGATGATGGTTAGGGTGGGGGACCAAGTGCTATCTCCGATCAACTACTTCCATTGGGTGCAAGGCACGCTCAAACCTGTCAATTCAGGTGGAGTCGATGCCTGGTACCTGTTCACTCAAACATACAAGTTAGAGCACATGCACATAATAGCCAAAGCACTAGGGAAGGGACTCTATCAATCATATCTCATACTCATATGTCACCCATACGTCCAATGGTATGATGCCACCCTTTCCACTTGTCCTAACAACATACTACTGCATCACCTTATCCAAATAAATCTCTGCATAATAACAATATGCATCATGCTCCCAAAAGTATTAACAAAAGCTCTTGTTCCATCCTCATCATCAGGTTCCTTAGCCAAACTACCTGCACATCCAAGGTGAGAATGGAGGGCCGCTACAATATTTCTTATTAAGAATTCTGAAATTGTTATATGTATACTAGTTATGAGGGTGTGAACATGATTTGAAACTTATTCCCTATGCTACCCATACATCTAAGTATAGTGATCTTATGTTTGAGAGCCTTTGGTGGGTTTTTATATGATAGTTTTGATGTCATGGCTGGAGTATGGTTGGAATGTTTGACTTCCATTGTTACCTTTGTTTATTTTCCCAACTTAACTTGGGTGGAGATCAACCAATTGTTTTGGGATAGTGTTATTATGTGTGCAATATTTTCTTGATTATATGTGCGGGATGAGATTATCCTACTTATACTCATGTAAATCCAACTTCACTTGGTAATGTATTATATCCTTAGGGAGATGTTCCTTTTTTATTTGTGACATCCTTTGTGTCATGCTTGATATATGGGAGTGATATCGAAGCTTCTTGACACCTGATTATCCCAAGGTCTAGGATGCTTGATATCTCAACTTCCATTGGAAGTGACAAGATTTAAGGAGTAGGAGAGGCTGGATATCCTAATAATGGGTGGATACATCCTAGCATCATCTTATCTAGTTTGGTCTCAACACATTAAGATATCATCCCCTTATGAAAGTTGTTTGAGGAATTGAGCTTGCTCTTTCTCGCTATTGGCACCGCATCACATGTGAAGCTCTAGTGCTCTTTATATAAGAAGGTCTATAGGCTATTTATACATTATTTTTTTCCATCCATCACTAGTAGCTAGGAGATCTCTAAGGATAAGACTTGTGCCTTGTTTATTAGTGTGCATACTATTCTACCCTAAGGGGTTGGGGTAGGGTCCTCTATGGTGGTATAGTTAACCTTCTTGTCTTATGTGAGGTAGTGGTACTTTGGTACACTACATATTGGGAGATGCCCTCTTGATGGGTTGTGGGGACCAGGTGTGTGTCATGGTTTTAGATTCTTTGTGTACTTTTATCTTATATGAGTGTCTTTGTTGTAATCTTGTAATGTATGGTGTGTTTGTATTCTATGTTTTTCCTATGTACTTTCATTATGTGTGTTTGTTTTATATGTTTATCTTGTGTATTTGAATTATTAATATTTGTATTGTATATCATAGTATTCTATTTCTTTGAGTGTGTTTGTGTATTTGAATTGTTGTTATATGTATTTTTGGATACTTGTGTTGTGCTAAGGTTAGGATGCATGTAGTATGAGATGCATTTATTTATGCCATAGGCATGTGTTCTTAGTAAGACATATAACATCATGTGAAGAGAGCTTTTATAGTATGGGATGTGAGTAGCAATTCATGTGGATGCTGGATATGGTCTTAGATGTATAGTTCTGAGTAAAATGTTGTAAAGTTATAATGACTTGTGGTTATAATTGATGGTCATATTTGGCTTATTTATGTACTTGCATTTCTACATGTGTATTAGATGCTAGAAAGGATGATTTGATGTGTGATGAGAAATTTATTTCTTGTATTTAATATGTTTTGGATCTATGGTTTCATGTGTATGCTTATGTATTAATACATAAATTAATTAAATAAGATAATCACTAGTATAGTATTGTACCACACCTTGGATTATGGATGATGCTTCTTTGCCTTGACTGATGGATGGGAAGAAAAGGGACATCTTCATGGTGGGTTCAAACCCTTCCCTAATCTTTAACAATATCATGAGAGATTGAAGGATTAGCTTGCAACATTGGGCTTGGAGTTCTTTAGATATTGTTCATGGTATATATTGTATATGGCCACTTGTATTAGTGGTGGTTAGTTTATGGCTTATTGTGTTCATTATCATCAATGAAGGTTGTAGTATTTACCCCCTTGTATATCTTGGTTATGTAAAGATGTTATCTTCATTGATAAGTACTTGATATGTACTTGAGAGACATTCATATTGTTTGAGATGTACTTATTGTTGTATTTCATTATCATATTTAATGAGTTGGAGTTGTATATTGTATGGATCTTATTGGATATGACTTTCTTTTTTTTTACATTGTTACATAATATATTGTATGTAAGTTTGTAGTGCCCCTTTGTTTTCACTTTGGTTGTGTCAGGTATGTTTGACATGTGGTTATTTGGTTTGAATTATTCATTTGATGCTATTGGTTAATCATGGCATTAAAATAATATTAGTAGTCACTAAAACATTTTTGATAATTAAATAAATAGAAATGCCTTTATGTAAATTTATTGCTGAAAATTTAAAAGGGTAAACCCAAATTTATAAATTATTATTTTAGGCCCCTATATTATTTATAGCACTATAGTTTATTAGCTATATTAATTTGTTACATTTTCTAGAGGTTATTTTATATTATTGGTGAGTGAAACCTTATTTTATATAAGGAAACCTAATAAAATATAATGTTATTAAATATTACTTTAGGATACCTACTTATAATTGCTTGAGGACAAGCAATCTTGAGTGGGGAGGGTTGTCATGTCCCTATAATGAATTATAATTGAATTATTTATTTAAATAATAAGTTAGCCTTATATAAACTAAATATATAATATATTTATTTAAAATATATTATTAATATGTATTATTTAATAAATAATATTATTAATTTAATATAATTTAAATATTATAAAATATATGAAATATATATCTTTATATTTTAATTAACTAGATATATTATAAATATGAATATTTTAATATAATATTTATGTGAGTAATTAATAAGATATATTATTATATATAAAAATAAATATTATGAAGAGTCTTACCTATTAAAGTTAGAAAGTAAAGTAATTTGGAATAAGACAAAGTAATACTGTTAAACAAAAGGTTAAATTCAAAATAAAATCATATAAAAATAAAAGTCTAATAAGACAAACATTATCCCACCATATTATATGCTTGGAAATAAAATAAAATAAAAGAGCTCCTGTACTTAATAACAAAAGTATTTATTTATACTATATATATTATATAAATAATGTACTTTAATAAGATTAAGGGGAGGTCGAAGGAAGATATTTATAAGTGTAGCACATTAATAAATAATATATTATAAATCTATCTAATAATATAAATACAAATATTATTATTATTTTTTTAAAACAAAAGTGGTCGAACCTTTAAAATTTATTAATAAAAAGTAGTTACAAAATGCCAGGATTCAGAAAAGGTATACCGGCAGGAAAGAATCCGACGAAGAAAACCTCCGGTTATAGCCTGAGTTTAACAAAATTTTACATATTTACCTCAAAAACATAGGTTGGAAGAACAAGACTAAAAACATGCCAGAAAATAATACAATTTTTAGAGAAATTACATAGTATCTGGCATGAACACAACCAAATGAAAAGGGACCGTTGAAGGCAAAAAAATAGGAGAAAGGACCCATCAATCTGCTATGTCGATAACCTGCAAATCTTGATTCTCAATGAGCACATCTTCTTCTGCAGCTTAAGGAGGGGGTGGCGGGGGAGGAGGCACATAATTCAATAGAAATAGTAGAGCATTAAACACTTCCACAGCCTTGTCTGCCAGCTGGTTTCCCAATTCCTGCCTGTGGCAATGGATTGAATTTTGAAATGAAATGATACAATTATTGCGGAGGCCATGTGAAAAAGCGTTGAAAAGACAATGTAACCCTAGCGTTCGAAATAAACACCTGCCATCAAAAAGCCCCCCAACAGGAGTAGACCCTTCATGCACATCATAATCAACTAGAGCAGAGTTAAATGCATCGACAGAAAAATGAACATTTTGAATAAAAATAAACCCCAAATCCCTTACTCTGTCGCCAGATTGCAAGAGATCCATTGCATTAGATAAAAAATGGGAAGCAACCTACAAAGGATAGATAGCAACTGGTGTATGAAGGGCTGGTAAGTTACAGACCTGAATAATAGCAATGCCCACCGGTACCTCATATACCTTAAAAATTTCCTGCATAATGTTAGAATTAAAACAACCAAGAACAGGGCGTTCCCAATTCCAGATAGGCCAGGAAATTCTATTGTTTCGACGGATGGAACCCATACTAATCTGCTAAAAGCTGAAATAAACTAGAACTTGATACCTTCGCAACTGCAAGAGCAAAAGGTAGAACTATATACCAAGATAGGATAAAAACAATGAAACTATAACCACTGCGAAAGCAGAAACAAAGCATATAACCAAAATGAAAAAGATGCCTCGTATAATTCATAAATAAGAGTAATCAGTGAAAAGCCAAATCCCTTGTGCGAGGTCTACCAACCATTTGAATAAACAGGCAACAAGGTACATACCGCCCATCGAAATAAAGGTCACCACACTTAAAACAATGTCAGCTAATCATCATAAAGGACCAAAAAAATGCTTGTCATAAAGATTGATATCTAAAGAATTTAACCAAAATATCATAACTTAAGCAATTGAATCTTTAGCCAAGATATCACTTATACCGGGTATCTGAAGAAAAGACTCTGAATTCCATTCAATAAAAACTTCATTAAGATAAGGAAATTAGATTTTTGCTTTAATGCATAAAAGCAAGAAAGCTAAAAATAGCACCACCAGAATATCAATTTCCAATCAAAAGTAATATGTGTATGAGGAGGCTAATGCGACAAAATTATAGGGTCTTCAAACGAAGACCTTTGCCTTTGCAAGAAAGTTTATTTTTTGAGGCACTTAGGGCACAGCGGCCTTCCGTTTTTCCTCAATATGAGCGTAGAAGGTTTCGAGAGGATGTTCGCCATGTTCGACAAGGACGACCTCTGGGGCGTCCTGACCCTCCTCGCTTCCAAAACCCTAGGTATGCTGAAAGGCTTAATGGCTATCAATTTCATTTTACTTCAACGCATCCAGGTTCTGGAGTCCGTCAGGTGTGGAGGGAAAAATTAGCTAAATCTGCCCAGACTCATGTTGACGATGTTCTTGTTCAGGAGGAAAGGGCTTCCATAGACATTGTAAACATTGATATCCCGGAGGATATGGTCATTCCCTCTGTGCAAGATCTTACTTCTCGAGCCCTTATTGGTAAAGTTTGGAACCCTACATTTAATTTTGATGAATTTCTTGCATGGGTTAGGGTTACATGGAAAGGGGTTTCAGATGTCATCTTTTTGAACAAAGATTTATGTGTTTTTACAGTGGTTTTTTATAATGGGGGTTTCCGAGATGAAACCCTTAGTCAAAAATTGTGGTTTTATCATGGCAAAGGGATTTGTCTCCAAAAATGGGAACCAAATTTTGATCCGGTTAAAGCTAATATGAACTTTGTTCCTTTTTGGATCTCTTTGCCGAATTTACCTCTGGAATATTAGGATTTTTCCATTATTGAATTTTGCGCTAAGAAACTGGGTTTCTTCATTAAGCATGATTTGTCCTCTTTTGAAAAACTAGATCTGCCAATTAGGTTTTCAATAGTCCTCAATACTTCGTTCCCCTTTCCCAAATTTGTTGAGTTCCACTCTAAATTTGGAAATTGGAAACAGGTAATTGTTTTTGAAAACCCTATGGCGATTGATAAAGAAGAAGTATTGCATTCAACTAAATCTTGTGACGACTCTGAAGAAGTGTTTTATGATAAGGACAATTTAGATTCTGTTAATATAGGGGAAGCATCTCTTAATCATTTTGTCAATGCTACCATTTCTGAAGAAGCTCTTCAGACTGCTACAGGGTTAGAGGATGACTGTTCTTTTGAATTTGTAATTGGTAAACCTGAAGATATTGAAACTCTTGCTTTTCCTAGTGATAACATTAAGAAATGTCTATTCAACTCCTTTAATTCTGAGGTAAATTGTTCAAGGGATGTAGTAAACGAACTGCCTGCTTTAGAATCAGATGGATTTCCTGTTACTGAAGAGGAAGCACAAGCTTTTGTTGAAAATACTATTCGTAATGTTGCTTCTGGTCTTATTGATGAATTGGCGGATGAGGTAATAGCAGAAAAACCAAGTTCTATTATTGGTAATTCACTTTATTTAAATACCCCTGTCCCTGGTGTCGATCCTGAGAGTTACTTTAGCCAGGGGAAGGAAGAACATTCTGTTGTTTTAAGAGACAATAGTGAGGTATATGATTTTTCATCCAAACTTTCCATTTCTCAATCGTTGAGTCAGGATTCACCTACTAAACAGAGCTCTCTCTCTCCCTCTAAGAGAGGACGTAAACCAAAATCTTTTAAAATGCAAGAAGAAATAAAAGCGGGCCTGCAGGCCACTTTGGAAACATGTCTGAGATCGGGGAGAGTAAGGAACTCTCCCCACGAGCAATGAAGCTCCTCTCTTGGAATGTTAGGGGCATTAATGCCCCTAACAAAAGACGCTTGATAAAGCGTCAATTAGATTCCTCAGGTGTAGATATTGTCATGCTCCAAGAGTCAAAATTATCAATTTCTCAAGCTGATAGAATTTTCCCAAGCTGGTTGAAATGGAAGTATATTCATTCTCCCTCTCAAGGAGCCTCCGGTGGGCTGGTTGTTCTCTGGGATAGTACAGTGTGTGCAGTAGAGTTAATTTTCTCTATTCCAAATTTTCTTTTGGTTAGGATTACTTCTTCCTCTGTTAATTTTTGGTTATTTAATATTTATGGTCCTACTAAAACTAGAGAAAAAAAACATTGTTGGGATACTCTCACAGCACTTCTAGAGCATTTGTCTAGAGAGAAAGTTATTTTAGGGGGGGATTTTAATGCTTTATCTTGTCTGTCAGAAAAGATAGGTGGAATCTCCCCACCCCAGAGGGTAATTGAGGACTTTAAGGGGTTCATAGCTGATAATGCATTACTAGATAGCCCGCTACTCAATGGGAGTTTCACTTGGTCAAACAGGAGGAAATACTTTTTAAATATAACTGAAAGATTGGATAGGTTTCTTTTTTCTCCTGAATGGTGTCTTGAGGCAAATATTTCTGGTACTTCTATTCTTCCTTTTACAACTTCAGATCATTTTCCTATTTCTGTTCAACTTGGTGTCACTTTCAGGAAACAAAAAACTTTAAGGTCCTCATTCAAATTCCAAGCTATGTGGTTTAGAGATAAACATTTCTTATCCTTACTAGAATCCTGGTGGAAGAATGCTCCTTTTGTCAATGGTTCATGTATGTATTGGGTTAATGAACATTTAAAATTTATAAGAAAAAAAATTATGAATTGGAATAAATCCTCTTTTGGTAACATTTTTTCCCAAAAAGCAGCCCTACAACTTCAATTACAATAGTTAAATGAAACAATTATCTCTAATGGCATGGATAATGCATCTTTTCAAAATATAAAAATGTTATAAGCACAATTAGAGGAAATTTTATCTCGGGAAGAACTCTTTTGGAAACAGAAATCTAGGGAAGTATGGCTAAAGGAAGGGGATCGAAATACTAAGTTTTTTCATGTCTCGACCATGCTAAGAAGGCATCGAAATTCTATTTTCTCCATTAAAGATTCTATGGGTAACATTTTACATGATGCTTCTCTTATCCAAAAAGAAGGAATCAACTATTTTTAGAAACTACTCTCTAAAGATCTAATTCAGATCCCTAGTACAACTGTTTCTGAAGTCCTAGATCATATTCCTACTCTCATTTCCCCTGCAGATAATTTGGAATTGATGAAAAAGTTTACCATGGAAGAAGTTAAGGCAGTAGTCTTCTCCTTAGAACTAGATAAATCACCTGGCCCTGATGGTTTTACTCCTCATTTTTTTCAAAAATGCTGGGACTTTGTGGGCAAGGATATTTGGCTGGCTGTAGAAGAAGCTCAGCAAAATAGAACTGTTCTGAGAGAGATAAACTCAACTTTAATTGCATTGATTCCTAAAATCAATTCTCCTTCCTCCTTTGCTGATTTCAGACCCATTTCATTATGTAATACCTTTTATAAGATCATTTCCAAAGCAATAACGTTAAGACTAGCTTCACTAATTCCAAAAATTGTCTCTGATGAACAAGGCGGTTTTGTCCCAGGCAAGGAAACTTCAGAAGGTGCTTTGATCGCTCATGAGGTAATCCATTCAATTCATCAACACAAACTTCCTGCAATGATGATTAAATTGGATATGCTAAAAGCTTATGATAAAGTATCTTGGGATTTTTTATTCAAAGTACTCCTCAAATTTGGTTTCTCTTCTAAATGGTGTAAATGGATCCAATCCTGTATTACTGGTGTCAGTTTTTCAGTGTTGATTAATGGCATGCAATCTGAATTTTTTAAATCTTCTCAAGGCATACAACAGGGAGATCCTCTTTCCCCTTTTCTTTTTATTTTAGTGGCTGAAGGTTTGAGTAGACTAATTCTGAGTCAGAACACTTTGGATCATTGGAGAGGGATTAATATTCCTAGAATTCCTTTTTCTATCACGCATGCTTTGTTTGCAGATGATACTTTGTTGTTTGGACAACCTATGATGGAAGAAGCTAGAGTTCTAAAGGAAGTCATCTCTAAATATTGTTTAGTATCTGGTCAAAAAGTGAACAATAGTAAATCTAAAATTTTCTTTTTCTTCTCTTCTGATTTGGTGCAAAGTAGGATAGCTAAGCATCTTGGTTTTCAAATTGACACTTTACCCTCAAGGTATCTAGGAATCCCTTTGTTTTCGGGTTCAATTAAAAACATGTTCTGGGATAAGCTTCTATCAGGTATAAAAACTAAAATATCTTCCTGGAAAGGCAAATGGCTTACTTTGGCAGGTAAACTTTTGATGATTAAAACAGTTTTATCAGCGATTCCAGTTTATTTGTTATCAGTTTTAAAAGTCCCAAAAATTGTACTTACTTTTATTGTGAATATGTTACGAAAATTCCTTTGGAATGGCACTAATTTACAGGGGAGAAAGATTCCACTCCTTTCTTGGGATAAAATATGCACTCCAAAACAATTTGGTGGAGCTGGCATCCATGATATTGTAGCTCAAAATAAAGCTCTCGGAGCTAAACTTGTTTGGAATTTGTATGAAAATCAACTTCTAAATGGGGGAAAATAATGTATGCTAAGTATCTAGATTCTTTTAATCCTGAAAGATTATTTACTCTTTGAAATCCAAAGGTAGGTTCTCACATGTGGAATTTTTTGATAGATTGTTGAGAAGTTATTTCTTCTTATTTATCTTGGGTTATTCACGATGGAAGTTCTGCTCTTTTCTGGGATGATTCTTGGAATAATCATCCTCCTTTAATTAACACAGAAGGTCTTCATGAGATTAAATCTTTGTTATGTCAGGTGTGGGGAACAAAAGTTAAAGATTATTATGAAGTTGATCCTAATTCAGCCTTTAATTCAGTAAAATGGAAAAACTTTGATGAGTTCATGATTCCAGAAGAACAAAAGACTCTTCTTAGGAATATTTTGAAGGATCACAGACTATTTATCTCAGGTGAAAAGGATAAGTTAGTATGGGTTCCTTTGAAATCAGGTCGTTATACAGTTAAACAAGGTTATCTAAGTATCACTACTAAGGATTCTAATACACTTCTCTCTTGGCCTTATAAGCTTTGCTGGAGTGATTCATGTCTGCCCAAAGTAGGAGCTTTTTCATGGTTAGCATTGCATTCTCAAATCCTTACTAGTGATAGATTAGTTAAGCTTGGGGTTGCAAATCCCTTCTTATGTCCTTTCTGTCAGGAAGTGGAGGAATCTGTTGATCATCTTTTATTGAATTGTGTTTTCTCTTCACAGGTTTGGTCTTGGCTTATTTCTAGACTGAACTGGTTGGGTCCTCTTCCTTGTTCTTTACTACAAGTCTTTCAAAGTTGGCCTATCCTATTCTCGAAGTCTACTTTTTCTGCTTTGTGGATTGTTTCGCCAAGCATTGTCATTTGGTCTCTTTTGTTAGAAAGAAATAGTAGAATATTTAAAAGGGTAACTAATCCACTTCATATTGTGCTGGGCAAAGTTGAAACATCTATTTCAGAAGTAACTTTAGCATCCTTGTTATCAAAGAAGGCGGGTTCTCTTACTTTTACTAGCTGGGATCATATGATTTTGCAAACTTGGAAGTAGTTAAAAGTGCCTGATACTTCTTGCTTTAAGTTTGAAGCTTTGATTGATCATTCTGTTATCACATGGATCCCTCCCACTGCACCTTTTGTCAAGCTAAATTTTGATGGTGCAAGTAGAGGTAATCTAGGAAATTCCAGTGCTGGTTGTGTTCTTCGAAATCAGCATGGAACAATTCTTAGAGCTTTGTCAATTAAACTTGGTACATTAACAAATAATGAGGCTGAGGCTTTGGCTCTAATTGCAGGCTTGAATTTAGCATTAAAATATGATTTTACTAACATCATTGTAGAAGGGGATTCATTGAATATTGTTTTAGCCTTCTCCAAGAATTCTTCTCCGAGTTGGAAAATAGATTATATTCTTAAGTCAGGTAGAGATTTATTAAATAGGTTTCATTCATTTCAAATTAAGCATACTTATCAAGAAGGTAATCTTTTAGTTGATTTTCTAGCTAATATTGCTTTTAATTTTGATGAAAGTGCTATCGAATGGACTTCTGATTCTCTTCTTTAGATCCCCGGTATAAGCTATATTTTGGCCAAGGATGCAATTGATTAAGTCATGATATTTTGGTTCATTTTTTAGATTTTACGTTTAATCACTAGCATTATTCTATGTTTTACATGATGCTTAGCTGACGTCGTTTTAAGTTTTGTGAATTGTATTCAAACGAACGGATTGTACCTTGTTGATTACTCCTTGAGGCGGCTGGCAGATCTCGTACATGGAAATTGACATTTCATCATTCCTATCATTTATGACACATGAGCAGCATCTTTTGCATTTACTTGGTTTCTTTTTTGTTCTCTGCTGCCGTAGTTGCTTTATTCCATGTTATCTAACCTTCTCGGTAAAAGGTTCTGCTCTTTGCCCTGTTAGCTGTGTTAGTATCTTGTCTTCTGTTCTACAGCAAAATTTTTGCAGATTTCTATGGGTTCCATTCGCCGGAATACTAGACTCTCTTGGCCAATCCAGAATTGGGAATGTCCCCTTCTAGGCTATTTTACTTTTAATGCACTGCAGGAAGTCTTCCAGGTTCATGAGGCATCAGTGGGTAATGCTATTCTCCAGGTGTGTAATCTACCAGCTCTTTCTACTCCAGTTGCTATTTATCCCTCACAGGTTGCTTCCCACTTTTTGTCCAATGCAATGGATCTTTTGCAGTCTTGTGACAGGGTAAGGGATTTGGGGCTAAATTTTATACAAAATATGCATTTTTCGGTTGATATTTTTAATTTTGCTTTAGTTGATTATGATGTGCATGAAGGGTCTGCTCCTGTTGGAGGGTTATTCGACTGCAGATGTTTGTTTCGAATTCCTGGTTTACACTGCCTGTATAATGCCTTTTTGCATGGTCTTTGCAACAATTGTATCATCTCCTTCTGAAATTCCATTCACTATCATAGGCAGGAATTGGGTCCTCAATTGGCAAACTCGGCTATGGAAGTGTTTAATGCGCTACTATTTTTGTTAAACTATGTGCCTCCTCCTCCGCCACCTCCTCAATTTGCAGAGGCTGATGAACACGTTGAAGATCAAGACTTGCAGGTTATTGAAATAGCAGATTAATGGGGATCTCATTCAAGTTTTTTTTGATTTTGTACCTGCCAGATGTTTTTTAATTCCTTTTTAAAAATTGTATATTCTCTGGCATGATCCCAATTTTTTGATCGAACTATGTTGTTGAGTCGATTATGTATAATCTTGTTAAACTTAGGCTATAACCGGAGGTTTTCTTTGCTAATTTTTTCCTGCTGGTATGCCGTTACTAAATCTGGCATTTTGTAACTCTTTTTATTAATATAATTTTAGTGGTTTATCCACTTTTTTGCAAAAAAAAAAAAACAACTTCATTAAGATTAAAAGCAATATTAGCTAAAAAATCAGCTAGTAGGTTACCTTCGCGATATGTATGCCTTATCTGGAATGAATGAAACTGTTGTAATAGATCTCTGCCTGGCTTAAGAATATATTCTATTTTCCAATTCAGAGACGAATTATTGGAAATAGCTGAAACAATATTCAATGAATCCCCTTCCACGATGATATTATTAAAACCATATTTTAATGCTAAGTTCAATCCTGCTATTAAAGCCAAAGCCTTAGCTTCATTATTTGTTATTATGCCAAGTTTTACTGACAAAGCTCTGAGAATTGTTCCATGATGATCTCTAATAACACAACCAGCACTAGAGATTCCTGGATTACCTCTACTTGCTCCATCAAAGTTAAGATTTACAAAGGAGTCAATAGGAGGGATCCATTTAATAACGGATCGATCAATCGAAGCTTCAGACTTAAAGAAAGCAATATTAGGCACCTTTAACTGCTTCCAACTCTTTAAAATCAGATCATCCCAGCTTGTAAAAATAAGAGAACTTGCTTTCTTAGATAACAAAGATGCTAAAACTACTTCTGAAATAGATGTTTCAACTTTACCCAACACAATATGAAGAGGATTGCTTACTTTTTAAAAAATTCTTCTATTTCTTTCTAACCAGAGAGACCAGATGACAATGCTTGGTGAAACAATCCACAAAGAAGAAAAAGTAGCTTTAGAGAATAGTAAAGGCCAACTTTGAAAAACCTGTAGTAAGGAACAAGGAAGGGGACCCGACCAGTTCAGTCTAGAAATAAGCCAAATCCAAACCTGTGAAGAGAAATCACAATTCAATAATAAATGATCTACAGATTCCTCCACCTCCTGACAAAAAGGACATAAGAAGGAATTTGCCACCCCAAATATTATTATTATTATTATCTTATATTGTAATATGAATATAAATAATATATCATTTATTATAATGATATAATATAAATACAAATAAGGTAAATAAATAATAATAAACATCTTTTAACCTATCCTCTTATGATAAGGGAGTTACGTATGGTTAGAACTAGTTTTACCACAAAAGGGAATTAATATAAAGTAATAAAAATAATAAGAGACATACCTCTTCGAACATATCCCTTGAAAGGGAAATAAATAAAGGTTGTGAGATAGAAGGAAATCATCATCGAAAGAATGAAGTAATAAAAAGAAATAAATAAACAGCTGTGAATTCAATAAAGGTAATAAAGAAGAAACATCATTTGAATTCATCAAAGACACAGCAAGAAAATATCACAAGGAAGACACGAGGGCAGCCAAGGAAAAGGATCATGGGGAGAAAATATAAAAAGAGAATGGGATAAATACATTTATTTAGATCTGCATTTTATAACAGCAATAAAATAAAGACTATATTACCGCAGCATAGGTAAGTAATCCCAGGTAAAGCAGGTAGATAAGTATTTATATTTACTTATTCAATTTATGATTTGTAAGAATTTATAATTACTTGTTCAATTTATAACTCGAAAGATATAAATAATAAGGTTATTAAGTAAAAATTGATATATGTGATATATACATTTATGTCTGAAATTTATATTTTAAATATGTATCTTGTATGATTTGAATTCATAAGTTGTTAATAAATGACATATGAGAGATAACAAGTATGTATGGGCATTGGTTGACAAACTAAGGAATAATATTAATGGACCCATAGGATTGAGATGACATCACCTACCTAACAAATCTTCTCTCACAAGGTGGAAGGTGAGGTTAATAAGAGGCCTAAGGATTATCTCACCCGAGAAGAATCATGATGTATGGAAAAATGAATTTATGAAATGGCAAATAGTATATGGTTATGTTTATGATTATCATCAAGATTAAAAGGAAATGAAAAATGGAATACTAATGTTCTCTTTTGGTAAGTTGAAATTGTTTGCAAGGGTGCAAAAATTTTGGCTTGCTAGAAGGGGACATTACATTTGGTATCAGAGCCAAGTTTCAGCACTGGGACCTCTGGATTAATGTTGTCGCCCATGTTTAGCTATAGTAGTACTTTTTATGCAAGTGGTAGGAAACTCCTGAGTAGGATACTATGCTTGATCTATACACCTAGATTGATGTATTTTATAGATGATCATGAGATTGAGATTTAACATCGTGTGATATGCAGAAAAGTAGAGTGGAAGGAAACTGGAATAGGGAAGTGGATAACAAGTAATGTTATGATTTTACAAATAGGAATCATATTGGTAGTAATGGAATTGTGTATATAAAAGTAATCTTCCCATGTAAAAGTGTGAAACTAGTAACTGTGCATTGGTTGAGTGTTGTGAATACCCCGTACTTGCTTTGTGTACCCTTGAGATGGTGATACTGGGTACCCATCCATGGGGAAATGTGTATTTTAGGTGTGGAATCAACCATACCATTATGTGTGTTTGTATGTTTGTTACCCAATTGAGGGCCAACCTTTGCGTGGTTGAAAAAATATATATAAAAGAGTAGCCAAAAGTTAGATTCATAGATTCTCTTCTTTTGGTTCACTAGTCCCTCAATCTGTGAAGGGGTAGTAGCAGCCACAAATTTCCTTGGGTGGAGTGTATAGCATACGCTTATGACGACGCAGAGTGGTCCCTCACTCAACCAAACCTAAGGAAACGTACTCACTACTTTCCCTTATGATGGATCAAGGTACTTGATTCATATGTGTTAGCCTAATCCCCACAGTTTCTGAGCATCTGGATGGTATTTCTTGGATGATCATTTACCTTGTCTTCACGAAAGGTATGATATGCCACATGAGTTGTCAGTTGGGGGCTGGGGTCTAGGACCTGCAAGGACAACCCAACTGGAACTATGTGATGACATGAGTCATCATTTGGGGGCCAGGGTCTAGGACCTGCATGGATAACCCAAGTGAGACCATGTGCCCCATGTATATTTGAGGTATAGCATGTGGAGGGAGATTTGTTACCCATGTTGAGACAGATTTCGTATCTGTACATGTTCCGACATGATGCAATAGGTACGATTGCACACCCCACTGATGTTCCAACACAGTGTTGGTGATGATGCCATGTTGCTAATGGTAGTGAGTTGGGCTTGAGGACACAATACCACATGCATAGCCACGTGAAGGTGTACTATGAGATTGTGTCATAGCCTACTTGTGTGATGAGCGTAATGGGGCCTCGCACACTTGTAGAGGGATACCCATGTTTGCTTTCGACAGTGTTGGGTCAGTTAGCATATGGGTAGGTCCTAGCCATGTATACCTCTAGCTATGACGAGTACCTGCGTGTGCCTTTTCCATGAGGTATCGCTATGCGGGGTGTGTTCTGTGCGTGCCTACTTCCACGAAGCCACAGACATACTGCCATGCGGTATACGGCCAATACGTGCCTTCTTTGGCTGGCATATGACCATGCCACACTGAGATGCGATGCGGGATGTGGCCGAGGTGTATGTTCCATGTGGGCAGCTAAGGAGTGTGCAGACCACTTGGTTAGTCCATGCTGCGTGACGACGCGATGTAGGGTGTAGCCGAGGAGTATACCTTGAGCCATGTGGATGGCGTGCTCACTCTGCACCACATGAGGGCTACTGCTATAGCCTGACGTTGTTCCCTCCTTCCTCGTTTGGTGGCTAGTATCTAGTCACGCAGTGTTGTACATTGCAATTTTGAAGATTGTGGACTTTCTTTATGGTTGTTGATGATTTTCTATTGATTGTGAAGGCTGAAACTTTGTTTATATTTAATTGTGATGGTTTAGCCACACCTTGTGATCTTATTTGCATGTAGCCATCGTGGTTACATTTGATTTAGTGTTGAAATTGCGCGCATTTCTTTCTTTATTGTTGAAATTGAATTTTTATTTGATCTTTCTTTATGACATTGGTGGATAAACTAGTTTTTCCTTATTATTTTTTATGTCAGCCATGTGTCGTATTGTGATTCCTCTCCAAGGACGTATGAGGCATACTTGATGAGTGTATACGAGGAAGCAGATCCAGGGAACCTTGAGGATGGGGGTATGTGAGGCTGTTACATAGCTAGGACCCAATACCCACCTATGTGTGATGACTATCTCTTGGAAGATAACTACCTTATACAACAAGAGATAGGTCATTGTGGTCTTGTTTGGATGGTCTCACCATGTGTGTGTGGCCTAACACCATCAAGCCACTACGTGTGAGGTATAGATTATGTGAGATGGATTTTGGCTCTTGGATCATGGATTATGTATCATAGATTAGTATGTTGCTTCCCGGTGTCCAGATGAACCCTTGTGTAGCCTTGTGATGTGAATCCTGGTAATGTTAATTTGTGTGTATGTGAAGAATATATGGTAAAGCATGAAAATGGATTTATGAAATGATAAAGTGTGTTTCCATGCTTCAAAAGGTGAAAGAAATTCATGACCTTGTTGAAGATGCTATGAGATTTAGTGAAAAAGGTGTGTTTTAGGTGTATGAATATGTTGATATTTTGTGAAAATGTAGCATTCTGACATATGGTTTGCTTAACAGCAGATTGGTAGAGAAATTACAATGGTGGTGTATTTGAAATAGAATGCTTCATATGTTTATGATATGATTAGGTGCAATGTTTTCCTTGTTCTGAAGAAACTGGTTGGGTGTCAATGCTAACTTGTAAGGATTGGGAGTGGTTTATGCATTATGAAACCACTTTTGAAATTGCAAGCTTTGATTGTGTAGATTATTTTTGAAATGGAGTATATAAGTTTATATTTTAGCGTGTATTATTCTATGAAATGAATCAGCTTTAATGTTGTTACTAACTTGTAATGTTTCCAACTTAGCTATGACTTCTAGGAGTAAGTCGAGTTTTAGGGGGGGAGGATGTAGTGCCCCTCCGTTTTCACTTTGGTTGTGTCAGGTATGTTTGACATTTGGTTATTTAGTTTGAATTGTTCATTTGATGCTATTGGTTAATCATGGCATTAAAATAATATTAGTAGTCATTAAAACATTTTTGATAATTAAATAAATAGAAATGCCTTTATGCAAATTTAGTGCTGAAAATTTAAAAGGGTAAACCCAAATTTATAAATTATTATTTTAGGCCCCTATATTATTTATAACACTATAGTTTATTAGCTATATTGATTTGTTACATTTTCTAGAGGTTATTTTATATTATTGGTGAGTGAAACCTTATTTTATATAAGGAAACCTAATAAAATATAATGTTATTAAATATTACTTTAGGATACCTACTTCTAATTGCTTGAGGACAAGCAATCTTGAGTGGGGAGGGTTGTCATGTCCCTATAATGATTTATAATTGAATTGTTTATTTAAATAATAAGTTAGTCTTATATAAACTAAATATATAATATATTTATTTAAAATATATTATTAATATGTATTATTTAATAAATAATATTATTAATTTAATATAATTTAAATATTATAAAATATATGAAATATATATATTTATATTTTAATTAACTAGATATATTATAAATATAAATATTTTAATATAATATTTATGTGAGTAATTAATAAGATATATTATTATATATAAAAATAAATATTATGAAGAGTCTTACCTATTAAAGTTAGAAAGTAAAGTAATTTAGAAAGTAAAGTAATTTGGAATAAGACAAAGTAATACTATTAAACAAAAGGTTAAATTCAAAATAAAATCATATAAAAATAAAAGTCTAATAAGACAAACATTATCCCACCATATTATATGCTTGGAAATAAAATAAAATAAAAGAGCTCCCGTACTTAATAACAAAAGTATTTATTTATACTATATATATTATATAAATAATGTACTTTAATAAGATTAAGGGGAGGTCGAAGGAAGATATTTATAAGTGTAGCACATTAATAAATAATATATTATAAATATATCTAATAATATAAATACAAATATTATTATTATTATTATCTTATATTGTAATATGAATATAAATAATATATCATTTAATATAATGATATAATATAAATACAAATAAGGTAAATAAATAATAATAAACATCTTTTAGCCTATCCTCTTATGATAAGGGAGTTACGTATGGTTAGAACTAGTTTTACCACAAAAGGGAATTAATATAAAATAATAAAAATAATAAGAGACATACCTCTTCGAACATATCCCTTGAAAGGGAAATAAATAAAGGTTGTGAGATAGAAGGAAATCATCATCGAAAGAATGAAGTAATAAAAAGAAATAAATAAACAGCTGTGAATTCAATAAAGGTAATAAAGAAGAAACATCATTTGAATTCATCAAAGACACAACAAGAAAATATCACAAGGAAGACACGAGGGCAGCCAAGGAAAAGGATCATGGGGAGAAAATATAGAAAGAGTATGGGATAAATACATATATTTAGATCTTCATTTTATAACGGCAATACAATAAAGACTATATTACCGTAGCATAGGTAAGGAATCCCAGGTAAAGCAGGTAAGTAATATTTATATTTACTTATTCAATTTATGATTTGTAAGAATTTATAATTACTTGTTCAATTTATAACTTGAAAGATATAAATAATAAGGTTATTAAGTAGAAATTGATATATGTGATATATACATTTATGTCTGAAATTTATATTTTAAATATGTATCTTGTATGATTTGAATTCATAAGTTGTTAATAAATGACGTATGAGAGATAACAAGTATGTATGGGCATTGGTTGACAAACTAAGGAATAATATTAATGGACCCATAGGATTGAGATGACATCACCTACCTAACAAATCTTCTCTCACAAGGTGGAAGGTGAGGTTAATAAGAGGCCTAAGGATTATCTAACCCGAGAAGAATCATGATGTATGGAAAAATGAATTTATGAAATGGCAAATAGTATATGGTTATGTTTATGATTATCATCAAGATTAAAAGGAAATGAAAAATGGAATACTAATGTTCTCTTTTGGTAAGTTGAAATTGTTTGCAAGGGTGCGAAAATTTTGGCTTGCTAGAAGTGATGCAGCACACAACATACACTCAACAAAATTGTGCCATTAAACATGAGAGACAAAAGTTTGGAAGCTGAAACATAACAAAACTTCTATTCATCAACTCTGCTGCTACAATAAGAGAAAACTCTCTTATATCTAAGAAAACAAAAAAAACAAAAAATTACCTTTTTTGGCAGATTTCGACAATTGTTAGATTTTGCCATTTTAGGTAATTTTACAATCATATCTTGAGAATCTAGTTTTTTCCCAAAAATCTCATAAAGCTAAGGTAGGACGAAAAACCAACTAACATCCTAAATTCGAAACATGAGTTTCGAGTTATTAAAAAAAGCAACTTTTAAAAAACTAGAAAAAAACACTAATTTGCCATTTTGAGGGCCAAGATGAAAGTTTCAAGCCCCGAAAAAGTGCCAAGATGAGGTCCAACCAAGTAGGGTGGGTTGGGAAACCACTAGCCACCTCATAACGCATCCACATGTAAAATTTCGTAGAAAACCCACATCCGAGTTAAAAGTTATGACCTCCGGAAGTCCCTGCATCATTCTCCTCTGGTTGAAAAGAACGCAGCTCCTACAAGTGAGTGTCTTCAAACTACTGCCATTTGACGGGATCTAACCTCTGCACTTCCCACTCTGTAATCCATGTGCTATCTGTTGGTGGCAATCCTTCCCACTGTACTAAATACTTGTTGTAACGCCCTTGCCGAGTGTAGATAGTGTTCATATCAAGAATCTGTGTAATCTTTTCCTTCTTCTTATGGGGAAGGTGGTTGTGCCATGCCACCTCGGGTTGACTATCTTTAGCATCATCCTCACCATGGAATGCATATAAATCAAAAATATTAAACACGGGAGAAATAGCGAGATCATCTGGTAAACTGACATCATATGCATTATCATTGATCTTCTTTATAATTCTGCAGGGACCAATTTTCTTGTACTTCAACTTGTGATATGTTCTAGTAGGAAACTGCTCTTTTCTCAAATATACCATCACTAAGTCACCTTCACTGAATGTCTGATGTCGCCGACTAGTATCCACTGAATTCTTATACCTCTCATTACTGTCCTGTAACTTCTGTCTCACTTCTTGCTGCAACTGTTGAAGGTGTTCTACAAATGCTTCCCCATCATCACTGACCTGATCTTTCATTGGTAGCTGTACCAAATCTAGAACACCCTAAGGATTCCTACCATACACAATCTGGAAAGGGGACTTTCCTGTTGATCGGTTAAAAGAACTATTATAGGCAAATTCAGCCTAGGGTAATGCCAAATCCCATTATTTTGGCTTTTCTCCAACAATACACCTCAGCAAATTTTCTAGACTCTGATTAACTACCTCTGTTTGCCCATCTGTTTGAGGATGATAAGCACTACTAAACTGTAACTTGGTCCCCATCTTCTTCCATAAAGTCCTCCAGAAATGACTGAGGAATTTGGTATCCCTATCAGAGGTAATAGTCTTTGGAACACCATGTAGTCTAACAACTTCTGAAAAAAATAACTCTGCTACCCTCATTGCATCATTAGTTTTCTTATAGGCAAGAAAATGAACCATCTTGGAGAACCTATCAACAATTACAAAAATGGAATCATTACCTCGTTGAGTATGTGGAAGTTCGAACACAAAGTCCATGCTCAAATCTGTCCATGGTGCAGCTGGTACTAGTAAGGGCATATACAATCCTGTATTCTGTGAATGTCCCTTAGCCACTTGGCAGATTCTACACCTTGTGACATACTTAGTTATATCCCTTTTCATCTTTGGCCAGTAATATTTATCTTCTATCAAGGCTATTGTCTTGTCCTTGCCAAAATGTCCAGCCAACCCACTGCTATGAAATTCCCTGATAATGTTGTCCCTCATAGAGCCACCTGGTATGCATAGTTGTTTTCCTTAAAATAGATACCCATCTTGCATAAAATATTCACCCCTAAAGTGATCCAAGTTACCAGATATTGGTGCCTTCAATTGTCCCACAATCTCCCAAAAATCATCATCAGACCCATACAAATTTTTGATTGTATCAAAACCAATCACCTCAACTTCCATTGTGTTCAAAAGTGCAACACGCCTACTTAACGCATCTGCAACCTGATTTTGTTTTCCAGACTTATGCTTTAGCACAAAGTTGTAACCTTGCAAGAAAGAGACCCACTTGGCATGCCTACTATTCAACTTTTTCTGTGTGTTCAAGTATCTCAGTGCAATATGATCTGTAAACAATACAAACTCCTGGGGAACTAGATAATGTCTCCAATGCCTCAATGCTTGAACAATTGCATAAAATTCCAAATCATAAGTAGAATAATTCTTTCTCACTACATTCAGCTTTTCACTAAAAAAAGCTATAGGTTTTCCAGCTTGGCTAAGCACAGCACCTATTCCCACATGGGAGGCATCACATTCTACTTCAAATACTTTATCAAAATTTGGCAATGCAAGTATAGGTGCTTCTATTACCTTTTTCTTCAAGTACTTAAAGCTCTCCTCAACATCCTTGGTCCATACAAACTCCCTCCCTTTGGTGCAATCTGTTATAGGAGCTACAATACTACTGAAATTTCGAATGAACTTTCAATAGAAAGTGGCCAAGCCATGAAAACTTTTTACCGCTATGATGTTGCTTGGACTAGGCCATTCTAGAATTGCCCTGACCTTTTCTGGATCCATTCTAACACCATCTTTAGAAATGACAAAGCCTAAAAAAACCAAACTGTCTTGCATGAACCTACACTTTTTCAAATTGGCATAGAGCTCCTCCTTCCTTAACACACCAAAGATGATCCTCAAGTGCTATAGGTGCTCTTCTTTGCTGTTACTAAATACCAAAATATCATCAAAATAAACTACCACAAACTTACCAATGTAAGGGCATAGTATAGTGTTCATCAATCTCATAAATGTGCTAGGTGCATTTGATAACCCGAATGGCATAACCATCCACTCATATAATCCATCTCTAGTCTTAAAGGCTATCTTCCACTCATCCCCTTCTCGAATCTGGATTTGGTGGTAGCCACTTTGTAGGTCGATCTTGCTGAAATATTTAGCCCCTGCAAGGACATCCATCATGTCCTCCATACAAGGTATAGGAAACTGATACTTGATGGTAATCTTATTAATTGCTCTGCTATCAGTGCACATCCTCCATGTTCCATCTTTTTTTTGGGGTTAACAATGCAAGTACAGCACATGGGCTCATGCTCTCTCTCACCACACCTTTACTTAGGAGTTCTATTACTTGCTTATTCATCTCTGCATGTTGTGTTGGATTCATCCTATAAGCTGCTTGGTTGGGTAGAGTTGCTCCTGGAATCAAATCAATATGATGCTAAATATCTCTCTTTGGTGGTAGACCATCAGGCAATTCATTAGGTAAAACATCAACAAATTCTTTCAATAGCTCGGCTACTTCTTGGGGAACTGAAATGTCTTCCTCTTCACCTTTTTTCACTACTAATGCATAGCAACACCCTGTCACCTTCATTTCTTTAACAAGATCTCTTTTAGACAACATGGTCTCACCTTTTCCTTCATCCTTGAGAGGCAATAAAATCACCTTAGCGCCATCTTTCCAAAAGGTGTATGTGTTTTTCTCTCCATCATGCATAACTTTTCTATCATACTGCCATGGCCTTCCCAATAACACATGACAGGCATCCATTGGGACAACATCACACCATATCTCATCCTGATAGATCTTCCCTATGCTAAACTTAATTAGGCATCTTTTATCAACAGTGACTTCATTTCCCTTTTTAAACCATGTAATGCGATATGGATGAGGATGTTTTTCACAGTGCAAATTCAATTTGTCTACCATTTCTTTAGAAACCATATTTTCACAACTACCTCCATCAACAATGACTTGACATACCTTGCCACCCAAAGTGCATCTGGTTCTGAAGATATTAGTTCGAAGCCATGAACCATCAGAGCTTTTGGCTTGTGTTTTCTCCTCCAGAATCACCATTGCTTTTCTCATCATGAGACTTTCTCCCACATCTGGTGGAACCTCCAGTTCTGTCCCTTCCACTTCATGCTGCATTTGAATCATGTTCACCCTAGGTTGTCCTCCTTGATTTCTTTCTTGCATGTTATAATTGGAGCATTCAAATGCCCTATGACCTTCTTCTCCACATCTGAAACAAGTGAAAGGCCTTCTTTGGTTTTCCCATCCTCTACCGCTACCATAATCTCTACCTCTTTGAAATCCCCTTCCTCATTCTTGATTTGGAGGATCTTGCTGAGTGTCTACTTGTTTTTCCAAACCATGGGATGACTCTCCCATACCATAATTTAAACCTCCTCGAAATGGGATTGATGTACCCCTTCTTCCTCCTCTATTCCTCTGATGGTACTGTTTGTTTTGTTTTTCTTCAGCCTTTAGAGCCAATTGGTAAGCCTCTTCCATATTGTTGAGTCGATGCATGCTCAATTCATCTTGAATAGAAAATTTCAGGCCATTCACATATCTAGCAGCCATTTGTTCATCAGTTTCTTGATGCTCTATACATATAGACAGTGTATAAAACTCATTTGTATAATCTTGCATAGAAGAGAGGTTCTGCTTTAAATTTTGAAACCTACAAAAAAGGGTTTGCCCATAATCTATGGGCAAAAATTTTTCTCTCAACTTCTTCTCCATTTTATTCCATGTCCTAATCTTATCCTTGCCTTTCCTTGTTCGTTTCTTTTGAAGATGATCCCACCAAATCATTGCATGACCCTTTAATTTAGTGCATGCAAATTTTACCTTCTTCTCCTCTGTCATGGATTTCCATTCAAAAAAATTTCTCATGCCATTCAACCAGTCTATCAACTCCTCTGGTTTAAGACTGCCTGCATAATCTGAAACATCTACCTTGATCCCTTCATTTTTTTCTTCTAAGGCCCTGAGCATCCTCTCTTCAAAACTCATGCCTTCCAATTCTTCTTCGTCATGTTCTGTATCTTGATTTGCACCTCCTTGACCTATCTCTTCATCAGATTCGTCTCCTCCTCTACCCAGTCTTTGGGTTTCCATCCGTGTTGTAAGTTCTGCTATTTGCATTTGCAGATTTTGTATTTCTCTATGCATCTGGGCAAGACCGCCTCTTCCTCTTCCTCTCCCAGCCATCTTCCTACTCTGATACCAAATGACGCAGCACACAACATACACTCAACAAAATTGTGCCATTAAACATGAGAGACAAAAGTTTGGAAGCTGAAACATAAAAAAACTTCTATTCATCAACTCTACTACTATAATGAGAGAAAACTCTCTTATATCTAAGAAAACAAAAAAAAAAATTACCTTTTTTGGCAGATTTCGACAATTGTCAGATTTTGCCATTTTAGGTAATTTTACAATCATATCTTGAGAATCCAGTTTTTTCCCAAAAAGCTCATAAAGCTAAGGTAGGATGAAAAACCAACTAACATCCTAAATTCGAAACATGAGTTTCGAGTTATTAAAAAAAGCAACTTTTAAAAAACTAGAAAAAAACACTAATTTGCCATTTTGAGGGCCAAGATGAAAGTTTCAAGCCCCGAAAGAGTGCCAAGAAGAGGTCCAATCAACTAAGGTGGGTTAGGAAACCACTGGCCACCCCATAACGCATCCACCTGTAAAATTTCATAGAAAACCCACATCCGAGTCAAAAGTTATGACCTCCGGAAGTCCCTTCATCAAGAAGGGGACATTACAAAGTTTATCTTGTACCCTTTTTGTTAGTAGTGGATTGTTTATTTTGGCTAATACTAAAGAATTTTGAGGTTGCTTTTTGGAGTTTGTTACATTTCTATCAGAAGAAAGGTTCAAACACTAGGGAACTGGAGCCTACTAGTGAAATACAAAAGGATTAGTGTTTCAAAACACTAAAAAAATTTCACGATTTTTTATTATGATGATTTTGGAAGAGTGAAAAGTAGAATCACTAGTATGAACCTTAGGAAGGTAAAACCACTTGGAGTTAATGATGAATGTTTCAAGCTAAGATCGACTATTGGAGAATATGTTCATGAGGAAGGACCAATTTAGTACAAGTTAGTAAAGATAAGTTTGAGTGATAAATGGTTGAGAGTGGTCATAGAAGAGGACCTAACAATTATTTTGAGTTTTGTGTGAAGTTAAGTATTTAGTTCTATGGGAATGAATGTTAGATCAGATTTGTGTGTCTTTGGTAAAGGACAAGTATAAAATTATTGGAATTTATGCCTATATAAGTGTTTCCCTAAGGGGGGAAGTTTGAGTGTAAATTATGTTCTTGGAAGAAGTTTTATAACTTTTGTTAAGAAGAAGGAAGTTGATTAACAATAGGTTTGTGGCCTATCTTTCAATGTCAAGGAGGGACATTGGAATTTCAAGATGAATTGATGGTTCATTAGGAACTTAAAAATATTTCTAGGGCCTAGTTGGCACTTATGTGTAAAATTTAGTGTATGGATAACTTTAATTAAATCTAAGTTCAAAAAAATTGGTCCTTGCTTGACTTATGCATTATTGTGTGTTATTAATTATGTAAAGAATGGATGGGACTCTGTGTGATTATGTTGAGAACCACATTGTGGGGTGTATGCTTATCTTGTTAGATAATGATTTTTAATTACTTTCTTATATATTTCCATGTATGAAATTTTGTTGATCCTTTATGACTTATGTATGTTGTTATGATGGTGCATGTAAATTTGGGTGATGAAATCCTTTATTATTTTATGTATGAACACTTTTTTATAGTATGATTTTTCGTTATGTTTATTGTGTATATAATTTGCTTTATGGTTAGAAGTTAAATACTTGAGATCCTTATATAAGAATTTCTTATGTGATACCATACTTTGTTTGAGTTTCTTGTGCAACATAATTTTGTTGATGTTATGAACCTTTTAGGTAAGTCATTATGTTTTTGTATCAAATCTTTTTCTATTGAGATTACATTGTGTTAATGTGATTCCATTTGGGAATGTGGCATCCTTGTGGATGGTTGGTTGAAGATAGGATCCTTGTATATTGGTCTTCTTGATTGAGTTTTCTTTATACTCTTGTTAGACAATCTAATGTACGTGTTTTTGAATACTTTAATTAGTAGAAGTTTTATTTCCTTTAGTGACATCATATTTATTGTTGTGACAGAATTTGATAGGTCATGATGTTTTTCTTGAACTGCCTATTATATTTAGTGTTGTGATTTGATATTATTTATTGTTGAACCTTGAATTTTAATTTAGTGTTTAAATTATCTTTTGAATGTTTGAGTTTATTTACCTTCATGTGTTTAGAATTTTTATTATTTTTGAGTTCTTGAGGACATTGTTATTGCTTGAAAAAAATTTATTAGAGATTTATGTAATTTATTTTTGACTGATCAATAGATGATGATTTTTTTTTGAGAAAAAGTGGCAAAGCCACTAAAATATATTATATTATATATAAGAAAGATTACAAAAAGCCTGATTCAACAAGGCATACTAGTAGGAAAGAATCAAGCGAAGAAAACCTCCAGTTGTAGCCTTAAAAACAGGCTAACTATTACAAAAAATGACTCAAATGAGTTTGATCATATTTAGTTCTTGGATATTACATGATTGACCTCTTTGTCAAAAAACACTGTTACAATGTTCTTAACAAAATGATAACCCATGATTTTCACAAGATACAGTCCAATTACATCAAATACAAAAATGTCCAAAAATGAAAAAAACTTTTAGTTGTCAGCTATCAATCCTTCAACAATGAAACCATGTTGTCGAAGGGTCACTTCTTCTTCTTTTGTCGGCTGAGGAGGAAGTGGAGGGGGACTATAATGCAGGAGAAAAGCAGGGCATTGAAAACCTCTATGACATCTTCTACCAATTGTCTCCCCAGCTCTATTCTATGACAATGGATAGAATTATGGAAAGACACAACATAGTTATTTTGGAGGCCATGTAGCATAGCATTGAAAAGACAATGAAGTACAGGTTGATGAAAGAGTTCCCTGCAATCAAACAAACCACCCACAAGTGCAAAACCCATATACAAATCGTAATCCTCTATAACCTCATTGAAAATATCCACAGGAAAATGAACATCTTGAACAAACAAAAAGCCTAGATTTCTTACCAAATCAATACTTTGCAATAAATCCATGGCATTTGAAAGGAAATGTGAAACTGCTTGGGATGGGTTGATAGATCTAGGAAAATGTAAAACTTGCACACCACAAACCTAAATGATGGCTCTTTCAACAGAGTCTTCATAAATCTTAAACACTTCCGACAGGGAATTTGGGTTGAGGAGACCTAAGGAAGGTTGTTCCCAATTCTAGATTGGCATGAAAATTCTTCTGTTTCTTTGAATCGAGCCCATGCTTAAACAACTACAATTCTTATTATTATTGTTGAAATTTATGTTTCTTATTGTTTTGAGGAAAAGAAATTTGATTATAAGTTGTTGAATCCTTGATTATTTATCAATTTTATTTGAATTTGATTGGTGATGCATTAAGAGTGTAGTTTACTTTTGGGTTTAGAACTTAATCTTCATCATTTATATTTGAAAAGTTTCTCAACAAGTCTTGATGGATTAAGATTCTAAGTGTTTCAAATCACTTTTATTTTAGTTTAGTGGATGAGTTTTATATATTTTTATTGATAAGGGCATGGTAATTTTGTTGATGCTGTGATTTTTGTGATGCTTTTGATGAGACATTATTGATTTGATGGACCTTTTTGGAAGTATTTTTTAATTTTTTAGTTTGATATAAATTCCTTGTATGGGAGCATTTTTAAAGAACTTATGTTTTAAATTATTTATATTAATGTGAATTTGATGTGTTGTCACTTCTTATGTTAGAATCTATGATAGTATATTCATTAGATTAGTATAATTTTCTTAGTTGAGTACTATGCATTAATCTAATGTATTTATAAGTGTAAATAATGTTGGAGCCAACATTAGTCTGAGGGGGGAAGGATGCAACATCCCACATTTCTAATTTATGTGAAAGACTATGATATTTCATTCTATGGTAAAAATTATATAATCTCTATTGGCTTATGTTAAGTGTAAAGTGTTGGTTTAATTCATTGTGTGCCTAATGTGTGATTCCATTACAATAGTTAGTTGTATAAAGGTGACTAAATATGTTTATATATTATTTCCTAACAATGCTACTAAGGTATGTCTGGTGAGATTATGTTGTGTGATTGTAACGCCCTATCAGGAAACCCCAAAGAACAGCTCAACTATGCTATCCAAAAAGGACAACTTTTTCAAAGAAATGTAAATCATATTTATTCATAACATCAAGTTAAGCTTATCCTCTAGGGTTCAACAGCTACATTACTAACAAACTATTAACAAGATCTAGCCAACATTATGAATTAACTAACAACCATAGTTCATTCTAATCTAATTGCATGAATTGAGTAAACACATACATTTCCATATTGTATCATTAGAAAGGTAGACAACAAGATAATGAATATAGGATTTCAAGTAAATATACAATTTCCTTTACATGAGAGTACATCATTACAATGTTAACAATATCACTTTTCTGAATACATTAGAGTACATACATCAAGTCAATAGTGCATGAATATATGTCTCCTCGAGCTAGAACATGATAAGAAATCTGCTATAAGAGATACATCTTTCTCACACATGAACAACAACAAGAGAAACCAATGGAGATATAAGCACAACCACCCGACCATGTCGAACCCTAAGGTCCACCCCCTATGCTAGGAGATGACAATAAGGTCCCACAATATGAAACAGTTAAGAAGACAAGAACACAACACAAAAGGCTAACATGACTCCAACATATAAGTACACATGAAATTCACAATAGAGTCACCACTTCCTCCAATAGTCAAAAAGACAATAGACTAACAGGTGCAAGGACTACACATGAATCCAAAAGAACACCAGTCAATAAGGACATCATAAGTAACTCAAACATCACTTCCAGAGGCATTCACAAAATAAAGGTGAGAACACAACTAGATAATGCTAGACTACAGTAAGGATGCATGTCATCGCATGGTCCTAGCATAGGTTACCCTAACAATCTCTAGCTAGATGCTGGCCCCCATCCATGGGTTACCCTGACAGTCTCTCGCTAGGCACTGACCCCCATCTATGGTTACCCTGACAGTATCTCATTAGATGCCAAACCCATAGGGTGACACATGCAGAACTAACATTCTTTTTGTGAGAACAAGGAAGTTGCTTTTTCCAACCATGACCTTCTCATCTCATCCATAGCTTGAATGACCACTACAGGCATGAGTGAGGAATCCAATTATCTTGATTAGTGTGAAAACTACCAAACCCTCTAAATTTATTATTAAGTTATCATGGGATTAACAACTTCCAATGGGTTACCCTGACAAGCCACTTTGGCATTGACCCCACATTGAAAGCCACTCCCCCTTCACTGCATCTAGATTCCAAAAGCCCAAAACAAAACCCAAGCATGAACTATCACATTTCTCATCATGATACATTTACAACACAAAATATACATCATTTCACATTACACAGCGCAAGGCATTACCCATCTTGCATAGTTATCATAACCACATGAATAGGTACACTAAGCAAGGCATCATCCATCTTGCACAGTCATCATAACCACATGAATAGGTACACTAAGCAAGGCATTATCCATCTTATATGAATCCATAAATAGAGGGGAGTCAACATATAATCAATACATATTCAACCATTAGCAAGATTACATAATCACAGGAGTCATACACACGACTACCCCTCTTGGCCTCTGGAATCAACTTCCCCAAATGACACAAATACTTGACACACTAAACACTATGGTCTCACATCACATTCACTCTCAAAGGAACATCATAAACTAAGATCCTTCCTCAACATTTCAATTACAATACCACAAATGCAACATATAATATGATGCACTAAATTATAGGTCTTAAAGAATGTAACATTAATCCAACCATGATCAATCATCTACCAAACATAAAGTGAATCTATCTCTATAATGCAGAACAATAATATTCTAACTACTATAATCATATGATATAAGAGTCCACGAGTAACAATATTTTAACTAATAGTTCCCAAGACTTATTTTAGTTTTATTTAATTAAAATGATTGCGAACAACATGCAAATAACCCTAAGGCATACAAATTAAATGCAATAATTATTTAAAAGAAATCCTTATCACAGTGAGGGACTACCACCACAGTTAAAATCATACAATAGTGTATTAATGCTATACCGATGGCTACAAAATCCACTATTTACAATGATGTAGATTTCATTAATAATCTAGACAATTTTGTAAATACTATTTAATACAACTGTATGAGAAAGACTAAAAGCCTATAATATTAGAATGGTATAAATCTCTTACACTAGTTAGAATCACAAGGTACAAAACCCGAAGCTATAATAAAAGAAACTTGTTATAAGGTTAGCTTGAGAGGAAAGGAATATAGAACAACAAAACATTCCTATAGATCTAACATCTTCATCAAAACTATCTCACTTTTAACTACATGCATATGATATGATTATAACACATTTAAAGGATGGTTCAAACCACGTAGAAGTATTATGGCTAAAGCGACCCAAGAGTGAACACTAAGAGGGTACAAGTACAACAATAATCTTTTTCTGGATTTTAAAAAATTTCATTCAACACATGAATAGGAAGAGAAGCTCAGGTTGCTATGGGAAAGCTTAAGTGTCAACTTGATCAATCTTCTATAAACCACTACTACATAGGTCCTATGAATATCAAAATGATCATACCTAATACATAATTCTTCTAGAGGTGTCTACACCTCATAATGATTACGAAGCTTGCTAAAATCCTTTACCCAACATTAGTACTAATGGAATAAACCAATGCAAAGCATTCTAACCTGTTAACTTACCAAGTCTAGGAATAGAAAAGGGTTGATTCAGTTTAAGACATAAATATGATACAAACATTTTCTCAACATCAATGTTAATAAGAACGTGACATTTCCTAAGCACAAGTAATAAACATGCTCTATAAACCTAATTAACCACCACATCTGTAAAGGACTTTATTATCACATCAAAATTCACTTACAACATCACATACACAAAAAATCAGGACATACTAATCTATGCCTTAGGAAAACTAAACCTCGACAACATGACCCTATTACGACCACTGATACAATTTACACAAGTTCCATTTACCTTATACAATTCCACTTGTAATCAACTAATTTCTAAAACAAACTTATAAATCAAATCTTAAATACATTTTTTACAAACCTAAATTCCAAACCTACTTATCATATTTCTACCAATAAATCGTAATAAAATCAATATCAATTTAAATTAAATTTATCAACATTAATATACAATCACTCTATCCAAATTGAATTCTTCTACTTCTATTCTATATAGATTTAATATCCTTCTTATAACCTAACAAACAACCAAAATAAGTAGAGTTATTATTGGTGACGCAACTAACTGTTTTAACAAAGACAAAATGGGTGAAAGGTAGACAATCACAAAATATTCATATCTCTAAAATTACAAACTGGGTAAGGCTGATTTTTGGATAGGATGTAGATAACTAGGTTGTGCACAATATATAACAACTTCAGAGGAACCCAGTTCTTATGTAGTGCCCCTCACCTTGTCGTCTGTCAGGCTGATGTATTTTCTAGTAGGATTAGACACTATGACACTCTATTTGGTGAAGGACACTCTGTTTTATGATAGCTGATAATGAATCTATGTTAGGATGATGCTTGATCACTGATACTTTATGTTATCACAGTTTGATGCACATATTAGATGTTATAGATTATTTTAATTTCAACTCCATGTGCTATTTGATCATGATTATGATGACATCTATTGAAGTTTTAACTATTGACATTTTATGTTTTCACAGTTGTATGGACATACTAGATGTGGTGGATTAATTTAATTCAAAGCTTTACGTTTTATCTAATCTTTGTGATGATGTTACTATTGATAACTGCTCAGTAGATAGTTGTCATGTATAACATAGTTGTCATGTATAACATAGTGACTTGTCAATGTGCTTATGTGAATGGAACAGTGTCGCATTACTCATGTTTGAGTACCCTGCCACGCTGCGACTTCCATTCACTATATGATTATATATATATTTTCATGGTTGACTATGTGGTTTGCTATAGGGTGCAGGTACCGGGCATCGACTCCACCTGAACTAGCAGGTCTGAGCATACCCTAGCCAATGGATTCGTTAATCAGAGTTAACCTAAGGTCCCCTGCCTAGTCAACATCCTCGAAGAGGATGAGTCGTAGTATTGTATCTTGTTGTCATCGTCTGTTGAACTATTTGCCCCTGTGTCGTGGTCATGTCTTGTGGTCTTGTATGAAGGTCAGGTGCCATCTTGTAGATTGTGCTTACTGAATTCATAATACTTGATTTAAGTCCGGTGTGTGTTTCATTAAATAAAGATTAATTTCAAGTTAAAATTATGAATTGTTTACGAAACATAAACAATTCAATTATGATATAATTGTAAATATTAAATAAGTAACGCAAGTTGTAAATCAAAATATAATTTGTAATATTACAATTTTATAAATAAAATAAATTATGTTAAAGTTGTAAAAATTAATTTGTAACTTGTAATGTTACAATCTAATCAATAAAATAATAATGTGGGTAGTGTAAATTGGTTAGTTATATTGGAATTACAATACATAGATTAATAATAAAATTTGATGTGTCGTCATTATCTACAATGAGGATTTTTGTAGGCCAGGTGTGGGGCAGGTGTCTCTGTCCAGGGCTCGTGGAAAACAGGTGTTTCCTCCTGCGTTGGGTGCTTCCCAACCGGAAAGAGCTTTAATGGCTATGGGAGGAGATTGTGAGAGAGGGATGCCGAAGGGCTGTCGCTAGGTTTCCATCTTGAATCTCTTGCTGCAATACTCTATGTGTTTTTAGTCTATGTCGTGGCTATTCTGTTACTTAGAAAATGGAGGGCAAATCACTATTATCTAATAGCATACACCTGCTATAAACCTTAGAGGAAAGAATGCTCAAAACAGAGACCTCTGAATATGTTATTTCTAAAAAATGTGGTGTCTAGTATGAGCGAAGGTTGGTTGAAGTAGCAAGAGGCACATAAACTATAAGCATGGATGCACGGGTACACAACTTCACTACTTCTTCTTAAATGTTATCTTTTGCAGATGTGTGAAGTCCAATGAGTGAAATTTTTGATCAAAATTTATTGTCTGTTGCAATAGATGAATTCTCTAATGAATTTAGCAGAAACTGTGATTATTAGGCCTAATATATTTTATTTCTTCTTAGGTAATAGAATTTATGGTTTCATTCTAGGAAATCTGTTTGGGGTTGGTATCCCAAGTTATAGCTATGGCCCTCATAGTAGTACAAACGGTTGTAGTCTTAGAGTTTCCCTATCATATATGACTAGAAGAATATCCTTGATGAGGACAAAGCGCAATCCCTAGCGCTGGTAAAGGAGGGCGCTATCAAAATTTGTGAATCAAACATTCTTTCTTTAGTTGCCTGATTTATTGTTTACAATTCATTAGAAATTATTGGTTACCCTTTGGGTGTGGTGAAACCGTCTCCCAAATTGGTGAAGGCTAGGATCTTGTTATTTGACGAAATTCCTGTATCATTATGCCTCTATGGACGTCCTCCCCTAAATCAAAATTCCCATGTTGGGGTAGTAGGGAGGGCACTACAAAGGGAGTAGAATTTGACTTTACATAATGGATTTCAGAAATGGCATCTCCTTGGGGACAATGTGTCAAACATTTTGCATGCTTTTGTCTATATTTCTAGCCATAAGTCTTGTCTATGCTCCCAGCCATGCACTTTGTCTATGCTTCCCTATTCGATCAAAGAACTTATTCTTTTAAGTTGCCAAAAGTTTATTCAACCTTTTTTTTTATATATATAATAGACATCATCAAATCTTGTACTGATTCTTTTGCAATGGCTGATGAAAGGAAGGAGAGTGAAGGTTGGGCATGGCCTTCATTGTGTTGGGGCTGGTGTGGTCCTTCATTGCATGATTCAAATTAGCGGCAAATTTCACTACTAGCCACACCCTTCATCAACCCTATCTTCAATTTGTCTGTAGACAAGTTTTATTTCCCCCATGGCTATTGCCTTCAACTGTCCTCTTATTAGTTTGGCTCTTTTGTCACTGTAATTTTAGTTAGTTTTAGCATGATGATTGTTTTTGGAGCTTACTTTCAGTCCCACAAGTTATTTCAATTGATTGTAATTTTGAGCCTTATTGAGCTATTTTGGTCATCTATAAACAGTAAAATAAGCTCTTTGTGTATTTCTTCAGCAGTCAAGGGCATGCAATCAAAACTCACATTCTTTTCGGGTCAATTGGGTATGACTATGCTTGCTCTTGATTCCACCCCTTAGAAGTGTAACAGTCCAAGAATTACACCTTTTGAACAAAATGATTACATGGAAGGCCTTTTGTCTATAAAAGCAAGGAAAGGTAACACCTGAGCATGGGCCCTACCACCCCAGTGGTCAAGGAGTCAACATCTTAATTAAACTGGGGTTGCTTTACTTGGAAAAATCAAAGACAAGTCCTTGAAAAGCTCTAATTTTTCTAAATTGAGTGAGGAAGTGTTCTCCTTATAAGTTGCATTTCCTTTTGTCTTCCACTAAATGGTAATTGTGGCAAGTTGTTTTATATGCCATAGAGTTATGTTGTTGTTGTTTGATCATCCTAGTGGCTCATAAAAGAGAATGGCAACAAGAGAGGGGTAACAGATAAGTAATTGAATTCAGTCCATGACCATGCTGAAGATATACTAGCTAAAATAGTGCTTGAAATGATGGCCATTGAAAACACCTATAAATTTGTTGTCTTGGTGTCATTAGCTTCACCATACCTTTTCTATGCTTCCACATTTTATGCACATGCCTACCAAGATAATTGTAACTACAGCAGCGACACAATCTCTTTATTCTTTATGCATTGACGGATGTCGATACCCTGTCCAAAACTCCCATTTTGTTTGGCTCAGTAGGGAGGATGCTGGTAAAGGTTGTGGAGTCTAGACACATTTTAAAGCCTTTTCAACACGTCAATTTTTTGTGTATACTGCAATCATTGCATTTTGTGATACTACAGTTCTTGAGGCATTTTGTCAAACAGTTCATGTGCTTCGTGCATGCTTCTATATTTTGACTACATGTGTACCGGTTACACTTGCTTAAAAGATTTTAAGGCTTTCAATGAATCCACCTTGAACATATCCTGCAATCATGGCATTCTATATTCCTTTTAGGGATCTACATGCCTTGATTATAATTCCACGTTTTGCATGCATGTTCACCAGGGTACTTCTGGTTGAAATTCTGCATAAATAACCAAGGACAGTCAGAGGATTTATGTTGGACTAATTCGGGTGGGATCTTTATGGCTGAATAAAAATTACTATTTTGTCTAACTGAGAGTGGTTCATTTTGCATGGAGCCACTGCTAGGATTGTGTCATGGTATATAGTTTCCAACCATTATTTTTCACGTACTCTCCCTATCACAAGGTTTTATCCTTGTTCTTGCTATGTAATCATTGCTATTGATGGTGTCAAAAGAAAATAAAAATAATTAGTGACAAAATAGTGAGCTACTAGAATCCCACCTTACTTCTCTTGCAAAGCATCTGTTCTACAAACCAATAGAAATTTATGTCAAAGAATTTATTGGGTGGCATTTTAAGAAGTCTTTTATAGAATCATGGCGATGTCCTTATGTAGCTACTAACTAAAATGTTACAACATTTTCCTATGTAAATGCATGCTGATGGTACCAACAAGAAATTCTATCTAGTATCTAGACAGGGAATGGGCCATAGTAATTGTATCCAGCTGTAATTGGAATATGAACACGAGGAAATCCTAGCAAGCTTAACAGGGCTATTTGTTGATATAAAACATCAATGCTGTATGGCTATCACTATACTAGGAAAAACATTCAGTCTTGTAGACAAGGGTTGTTAGTTGTACCAGGTAAAGACGCATGCAATGAATGAATATATTTGTGAGAGGACCATCCTACCTTTCTAGATAATTGTTTAAGCTAAATTTGTTGCCTTATTGATTTTGTCTGCAAGGTGTTATTTAAAATGAAAATCATGTTCCGCAAATTGGAAAGACATTAATTCTTAAATAAAGGTAGACATATCAAGCCCATAGGCAACTCAGTTATAGAAACAATCTGATGTTCTTCACGAGTAATGGGGTCCACCGGGTGATCAAAGTAGTGATAAAATACTTGCAACTTTTACATAAATGGAAATGTAGTCGCTGGATTAGTCTACAAAGTGATAAATGTGATGCCAGTCACTTTCAGCAAGTACAAAAGATCTCAAATCTTATGTATCCATCAATCAGTATAATGTAAGTTTTCATTGTTAATACTCTTGAGTATTCAGCTTTTTAATGATGGCTTTATGAACAATTCCTAGGTTTAATATTTATGCATGGGTGAAATTGACATTGCCAATATCTAGAGAGAATCTTGCATTGCGCATATTTCTCTATTCTTGTCAATCACATTGGATACAAAAAGATCATTGTAATCAAATTTCATTTCCATGATACCAGTAATATATCTGAAATCCTCACTGCACCTTCTCTACACAACAAATGACCCTGTAAGCTCTTCCTTGTATGCCACATCTTAAAGACTGCTAAAAACACACCTCTTTTGAATGGAAAACTCTGACTTGCCCCAAATCGTCATTAGATCAGGTTTTGAAGTGTTGTGGCATGGACCAATCCTTAGTTGCTGCATGCCCAAATTATTTTCATCAGTGAAGTAGGCCCATTGTTCAGGTTGAAAGTACTCAAGACTTACATAGTTACTTCTATGGACTCTAGTGTTGATGGTGATCCACCACATGTTGGTATTAGTAAGAATGATCCTTAAATGTCGCATTTATGATTGAGTTCATAGACATATCAATATAGGGTCATTTAGCATCTGTTTGGAAATATGAGGGGCCCACTTATTTGCTTGATAGCTTATAATGGCAATCCTTCCCCAATTCACATTTACGATATGGCATGATCTTATTTGATAGCGAAAAATTTCAAAACTATAGCAAATCCTTGTAGCCATGTAATGTTAAGTGCATAACATGTGCATGATGGGGATCCTCTCCAACTTGAAGGCTTTAATCTCCACATCAATGATTCTAAAGTCTTTACTTAACATTTTCTTTCGGGTTTTACTCCCTACAAAAGAGAATGATAACTATTGAAAAGGTGGTGGCCTTTGTCTACTCTTGGTGATAAATTATGATAATGTTGGTCCCTATGCTTATTATGGGATGAAAAATATTTGTTGTTCTATAATCTATGGTATTTATATTATTATTATTATTATTAGTATTAGTATTATTATTTCAAGATGAAGGAGATGTTTAGCTAAAATGCCCCATTAAATTAGAAATTTAGAATAATGCTATTATTCATCGTTATTCATAATTATATATCGTTATTTGATTACTGATTTAAAATAAACATTATTGTTAGAATCACAATTGTTGCATTTGGTTAACGTGGTTAAACGAGAACCAACATGGATACATAATAATGTAGATAAAATTTAATCCATTGAATTACGATGGTTGGAATTAGGGTTATAAATATTGTATTTAGGCTTTGATAGTGTAACTTGTGCAAGTCATATCAAAGGTCATAATAGAACCATGTTGTCAAGGGTGAGTTTCCAGAGGCAAATGTTTGACTTTTGTGAATATGTGATTTTGTAATGGTTGTATATGAGTTGGCTTAATGTGATGTTGACTCCTTTACATTATGGTTCCTATTTGGAAGGTTCATGTGCAAGATGGATTATGCCCCGTTCAGGGCACCTAATTCGTGTGGTTATGTTGTTATCATGTTGTGACAAGATTGTAAGTCCATCTCAAAAGTTGTAATAATTACTATATTGGTTTATGTAAAAGATTGAACTTGTTGGTTTTATGTAATGTTTACCTTTCTCTATCTTTGGTTCTTGCGGATGTGACAACCGAGCAAGAGGACCCATGCCTTGCTCTGTTGATATCTTATGTTGAGACTTGTATGCAAGAAGGTAAATGCCTTGCATGATTTATAGATACTTGTTGAGATTCTTGTTGATAGGGTTTCCTAGTTGTAGGTAAGGGAGTGGCTTCCTATGTGGGGGACGGCGCCAAGTGGCTAGCCAGGGTAACCCACTGGGAGTTGGTAATTCAGTGATAACATAATAAAATACCTAGGGGTTGGGTAGTTTTCACACTAACAAGATAATAAGATGTTTGTTCCTCACTCATACCTGTAGTGCTAGTTCAGACTAAGGATGAGGGGAGAAGGCTGAGATTGCTAGATCTGCTTCCTTGTCATCACGAAAGGAAGGTTGATTCTGCATGTGTCATCCTATGGGGTTGGTGTCTAGAGAGAGACTGCCAGGGTAACCATAGATGGGGGCCGGTGTCTAAAGAGAGACTGCCTGGGTAACCCATGTTAGGACCATGCGATGACACTCTCCTTACTACAGCTTAGCACTCCCTAGTTGTACTCTCCCCATTTGCTAAGTGTTGCCTCTAGAAGTACTGTTGTGTGGTTTGTGGTGGTAACTTGTGATAGTCATGTGTTGTCTCATAGCCTACTGTCTACCTGACCGTATGTTGTAGTGGGGACCTCATGTTAACTCCTAGCTCGGGGGGTGGACCTTAGGGTTCCACATGGTTAGGTGGAAGAGCTTTTATCCATTGGTATTTTTCCCTTACCGTTGTTCGTGATTGAGGGGGTTATATCTTGTGTTTCTGGCATCAAATCTTGTACCAGTTAAGAAGGCAGTGATCTATATTCATGTACTAGTCTTGTGTACCAGTTGATTCATAATGTATGTATTCAAAAGGTGATAATGTAACAATATAATGTTGTACTCATATGTGAGGAGAAATTGTAACTGTGAATTAGATCCTGATGATTACTTATCTGATGTTGTGATATGGAGATGTAAATGTTTATTGATTTTTACGCAATAGAATTAGAATGATCTACTGATGTTAGTTAATGATGCATGTTAAATTATGTTGATTAATTTGTCAAGTAATGCAACCATGGGACCTTAGAAGACAAGTTGTTAGTTAATGATGTGTATTGATTTGCTAAACCTTACCTTGTTATCTTATACAAAAAAAAAATTCCGCATTGCATAACATAGATGTGTTGTCTTCTAAGTTGTCTATGGCGCAGCGTTACATTTGGTATCAGAGCCTATTTTAAACACTGGGTACTCTGGGTGTGCATAGTCCCATTATGTTGTCCTAGTTGCTTAAACTCTAAAGATTTTCTTCTTCCCTTTTGTCATCCTCGCCTGACAACGTGAAGGTGTCCCTTGGCGGTGTCTACATAGGTAGGTGCCTAGAGGTCAAGGTAGAGGTAGTTGACATGTAGAGATCCATCCCCTTGAATCCTAACATGCAATTGAAGAAATGTATGTGTCAAGATTGTTAGTTGTTTGTTGTAATGGTTAACGATTTGGAGTTAGGGGAGAGTCGAGAGGTGTCCTTTGATGATCATCCTATCCTTGAGGACCTTCAGTTGTAGTTAGAGGAGTTGTCATTTAGAGGACTAGATGCTTGTGCATCCTCTTGTGGAGTATGAATTCTTGAATATTCTTGGTGCTTATGTAGAGTCCTTATTGTATGGAGTGAGGTGTTGAGGATAACTTGATGTTGTTCCCTCCATCCTTGTTTGGTGGCTAGTATCTAGTCACGCAGTGTTGTACAGTGCAATTTCAAAGATTGTGTATTTTCTTTATAATTATTGATGATTTTCTATTAATTGAAAAGGCTGGCACTTTGTTTATATTGATTTGTGATGGTTTAGCCACACCTTGTGATCTTCATTTATGTGTAACCCTCATGATTACATTTGATTTAGTGTTGAACTACGCGCATTTCTTGTGTTATTGATGAAATTTAATCCTTATTTGATATTTGTTTATGACTTTGGTGGCTAAACTATTTTCTCCTTATTGTTTTCGATGCCAGACATGTGTCATATTGTGATTCCTCTCCAAGGATGTATGAGGCAGACTTGGTGAGTGTATACGAGGAAGCAGATGTAGGGAACCTTGAGGATGGGATATGTGAGGCTAGGACACACTACCCACCTATATGTGAGGACTATTTCATGGAGGCTAACTACTTTATACAATAGGAGATAGGTCATTGTTGTCTTGCTAGATGGTCTAACCATGTGAGTGTGCCCTAGCACCATCAAGTCTCTCAGTGTGTGGTATGGATTGTGTGGGATAGATGTTAGCTCTTGGCTCATGGATTTTGTGTCATGCCTTAGTAGGTTAGTTACCGGTGTCCAAATGGACCCTTGTGTAGCCTTGAGATGTGATTCCTAGTAATTTGAATTCATGTGCATATGAAGAATGTGTGTTAAATAATGAATATAGTACTTATAAAATGATAAATTATGGTACCATGCTTCTAAAGGTGTAAAAACCTTATATCAAGATTTTTCTATTAATAGATCACATGCACAAACTGTGCCCCATGTTTGCATAGGGTTGTGGAAACTATCCAAACTCAATCCATTCCATTCATAATTGTTACAGGCTTCCAGGAGTAAGCCTGATCCTGGGGGGAGGATGTAGTGCCCTCACGTTGTCATCTGTCAGACTGATGTATTTTCTAGTAGGATTGGACACTATGACACTCTATTTTATGATAGCTGATAATGAATCTATGTTAGGATGATGCTTGATCACTGATACTTTATATTATCACAGTTTGATGCACATATTAGATGTTATAGATTATTTTAATTTCAGCTCCATGTGTTATTTGATCATGATTATGATGACATCTGTTGAAGTTTTAACTATTGACATTTTATGTTTTCACAGTTGTATGGACATACTAGATGTGGTGGATTAATTTAATTCAGAGCTTTACGTTTTATCTAATCTTTGTGATGATGTTACTATTGATAACTGCTCAGTAGATAGTTGTCATGTATAACGTAGTGACTCGTCAATGTGCTTATGTGAATGGAATAGTGTCACATTACTCATGTTTGAGTACCCTGCCATGCTACGACTTCCATTCATTGTATGATTATATATATTTTCATGGTTGACTGTGTGGTTTGCTATAGGGTGCAGGTACCGGGCATCGACTCCACCTGAACTAGCAGGTCTGAGCATGCCCTAGCCAATGGATTCATTGATCAGAGTTAACCTAAGGTCCTCTGCCTAGTCAACATCCGCGAAGAGGATGAGTCATAGTATTGTATCCTGTTGTCATCATCTATTGAACTATTTGCCCCTGCGTTGTGGTCATGTATTGTGGTCTTGTATGAAGGTCAGGTGCCATCTTGTAGGTTGTGCTTACCGAATTCATAATACTTGATTTAAGTCCGGTGCGTGTTTCATTAAATAAAGATTAATTTCAAGTTAAAATTATGAATTGTTTATGAAACATAAACAATTCAATTATGATATAATTGTAAATATTAAATAAGTAATGCAAGTTGTAAATCAAAATATAATTTGTAATATTACAATTTAATAAATAAAATAAATTATGTTAAAGTTGTAAAAATTAATTTGTAACTTGTAATGTTACAATCTAATCAATACAATAATAATGTGGGTAGTGTAAATTGGTTAGTTATATTGGAATTAAAATACATAGATTAATCATAAAATTTGATGTGTCGTCATTATCTGCAATGAGGGTTTTTGTAGGCCAGGTGTGGGGCAGGTGTCTCTGTCTAGGGCTCATGGAAAATAGGTGTTTCCTACTGCGTTGGGTGCTTCCCAGCCAGAAAGAGCTTTAATGGTTGTGGGAGGAGATTGTGAGAGAGGGATGCCAAAGGGCTGTCACTGGGTTTCCATCTTGAATCTCTTGCTGCAATACTCTGTGTGTTTTTAGTCTATGTCGTGGCTATTCTGTTACTTAGAAAATGGAGGGCAAATCACTATTATCCGATAGCATACACCTGCTATAAGCCTCAGAGGAAAGAATGCTCAACACAGAGACCTCTAAATATGTTATTTCTAAAAAATGTGGTGTCCAGTATGAGCGAAGGTTGGCTGAAGTAGCAAGAGGCACATAAACTATAAGCATGGATGCATGGGTACACAACTTCACTACTTCTTAAATATTATCTTTTGCAGATGTGTGAAGTCCAATGAGTGAAATTTTTGATCAAAATTTATTGGCTATAGCAATAGATGAATTCTCTGACGAATTTAGCAGAAACTGTGATTATTAGGCCTAATCTATTTTATTTATTCTTAGGTAATAGAATTTATGGTTTCATTCTAGGAAATCTGTTTGGGGTTGGTATCCTAAGTTATAGCTATGGCCATCATAGTAGTACAAATGGTTGTAGTCTTAGAGTTTCCCTATCATATATGACTAGAAGAATATCCTTGATGAGGACAGAGCATAATCCCTAGCGCCGGTAAAGGAGGGCGCTATCAAAATTTGTGAATCAAACATTCTTTCTTTAGTTGCCTGATTTATTGTTTGCAATTCATTAGAAATTATTGGTTACCCTTTGGGTGTGGTGAAACCGTCTCCCAAATTGGTGAAGGCTAGGATCTTGTTACTTGACGAAATTCCTGTATCATTATGCCTCTATGGACGTCCTTCCCTAAATCAAAATTCCCATGTTGGGGTAGTAGGGAGGGCGCTACAAAGGGAGTAGAATCTAACTTTACATAATAGATTTCAAAAATGGCATCTCCTTGGGGACAATGTGTCAAACATTTCGCATGCTTTTGTCTATATTTCCAGCCATAAGTCTTGTCTATGCTCCCAACCATGCGCTTTGTATGCTTCCCTATTTGATCAAAGACCTTATTCTTTTAAGTCACCAGAAGTTTATTCAACCTTTTATATATATATATATATAATAGACATCATCAAATCTTGTATTGATTCTTTTGCAATGGTTGATGATGGGAAGGAGAGTGAAGGTTGGGCATGGCCTTCATTGTGTTGGGGCTGGTGTGGTCCTTCATTGCATGATTCAAATTGGCAGTAGATTTCACTGCTAGCCACAACCTTCATCAACCCTGTCTTCAATTTGTCTGTAGACAAGTTTTATTTCCCTCGTGGCTATTGCCTTCAACTGTCCTCTTATTAGTTTGGCTCTTTTGTCACTGTCATTTTAGTTAGTTTCAGCATGATGATTGCTTTTGGAGCTTACTTTCAGTCCCACAAGTTATTTCAATTGATTGTAATTTTGAGCCTTATTGAGCTATTTTGGTCATCTGTAGACATTAAAATAAGCTCTTTGTGTATTTCTTCAGCAGTCAAGGGCATGCAATCAAAACTCACATTCTTTTTAGGTCAATTGGGTATGACTATGCTTGCTCTTGATTCCACCCCTTAGAAATGTAACAGTCCAAGAATTACACCTTTTGAACAAAATGATTACATGGAAGGCCTTTTGTCTATAAAAGCAAGGAAAGATAACACCTAAGCATGGGCCCTGCCACCCCAGTGGTCAAGGAGTCAACATCTTAATTAAACTGGGGTTGCTTTACTTGGAAAAATCAAAGACAAGTCCTTGAAAAGCTCTAATTTTTCTAAATTGAGTGTGGAAGTGTTCTCCTTATAAGTTGCATTTCCTTTTGTCTTCCACTAAATGGTAATTGTGGCAACTTGTTTTATATGCCATAGAGTTATGTTGTTGTTGTTTGATCATCCTAGTGGCTCATAAAAGAGAATGGCAACAAGAGAGGGGTAACAGATAAGTAATTGAATTTAGTCCATGACCATGCTGAAGATATACTAGCTAAAATAGTGCTTGAAATGACGACCATTGAAAACACCTATAAATTTGTTGTCTTGGTGTCATTAGCTTCACCATGCCTTTTCTATGCTTCCACATTTTATACACATGCCTACCAAGATAATTGTAACTACAACAGCGACACAATCTCTTTATTCTTTATGCATTGACGGATGTCCATACCCTGTCCAAAACTCCCATTTTGTTTGGCTCAGTAGGGAGGACGCTGGTAAAGGTTGTGGAGTCTAGACATGTTCTAAAGCCTTTTCAACACATCAATTTTCTATGTATATTGCAATCATTGCATTTTGTGATACTACAGTTCTTGATGCATTTTGTCAAATAGTTCATGTGCTTCGTGCATGCTTCTACATTTTGACTACATGTGTACCGGTTGCACTTGCTTAAAAGTTTTTAAGGCTTGCAATGAATCTGCCTTGAACATATCCTACAATTGTGACATTCTATATTCCTTTTAGGCATCTACATGCCTTGATTATAATTCCATGTTTTGCATGCATGTTCACCAGGGTACTTCTGGTTGAAATTCTGCATAAATAACCAAGCACAGTCAGAGGATTTATGTTGGACTAATTCGGGTGGAATCTTTATGGCTGAATAAAAAATACTATTTTGTCTAACTGAAAGTGGTTCATTTTGCATGAAGCCACTGCTAGGATTGTGTCATGGATTATATAGTTTCCAACCATTATTTTTCACGCACTCTCTCTATCACAAGGTTTTATCCTTGTTCTTGCTATGTAATCATTGCTATTAATGGTGTCAAAAGAAAATAAAAATAATTAGTGACAAAATAGTGAGCTACTAGAATCCCACCATGTTTCACTTGCAAAGCATCTATTCTGCAAACCAATAGAAATTTATGTCAAAGAAATTATTGGGTGGCCTTTTAAGAAGTATTTTATAGAATCATGGCGATGTCCTTATGTAGCTACTAACTGAAATGTTACAACATTTTCCTATGTAAATGCATGCTGATGGTACCAACAAGAAATTCTATCTAGTATCTAGATAGGGAATGGGCCATAGTAATTGTATCCAACTGTAATTGGAATATGAACACAAGGAAATCCTAGCAAGCTTAACATTGATGTTTGTTCATATAAAACATCAATGCTGTATGGCTATCACTGTACTAGGAAAAACATTCGGTCTTGCAGACAAGGGTTGTTAGTTGTACCAGGTAAAGACGCATGCAAAAAATGAATATATTTGTGAGAGGACCATCCTACCTTTCTAGATAACTGTTTAAGCTAAATTTGTTCCCTTATTGAGTTTGTCTGCAAGGTGTTATTTAAAATGAAATTCATGTTCCGTAAATTGGAAAGACATTAATTCTTAAATAAAGGTAGACATATCAAGCCCATAGGCAACTCAGTTATAGAAACAATCTGATGTTCTTCACGAGTAATGGGGTCCACCGGGTGATCAAAGTAGTGATAAAATACTTACAGCTTTTACATTAAATGGAAATGCAGTCGCTAGATTGGTCTGCAAAGTGATAAATTTGATGCCAGTCACTTTCAGCAAGTACAAAAGATCTCGAATCTTGAGTATCCATCAATCAGTATAATGTAAATTTTCGTTGTTAATACTCTTGAGTATTCAACTTTTTAATGATGGCTTTATGAACAATTCCTAGGTTTAATATTTATGCATGGGTGAAATTGACATTGCCAATATCTGGAGAGAATCTTGGATTGTGCATATTTCTCTATTCTTGTCAATCAAATTGCATACAAAATGATCATTGTAATCAAATTTCATTTCCATGATACCAGTAATATATCTAAAATCCTCACTGCACCTTCTCTACATAGCAAATGACCTTGTAAGCTCTTCCTTGTATGCCGCATCTTAAAGACTGCTAAAAAGACATCTCTTTTGAATGGAAAACTCTGACTTGCCCCAAATCATCATTAGATCAGGGTTTGAGGTGTTGTGGCATGGACCAATCCTTAGTTGTTGCATGCCCAAATTATTTTCATCAGTGAAGTAGGCCCATTGTTCAGGTTGAAAGTACTCAAGACTTACATAGTTACTTCTATGGACTCTAGTGTTGATGGTGATCCACCACATGTTGGTATTAGTAAGAATGATCCTTAAATGTGGCATTTATGATTGAGTTCATAGACATATCAATATAGGGTCATATAACATCTGTTTCGAAATATGAGGGCCCCACTTATTTGCTTGAAAGCTTATAATGGCAATCCTTCCCCAATTCGCATTTACGATATGGCATGATCTTATTTGATAGCGAAAAATTTCAAAACTATAGCAAATCCCTGTAGCCATGTAACGTTAAGTGCATAACATGTGCATGATGGGGATCCTCTCCAACTTGAAGGCTTTAATCTCCACATCAATGATTCTAAAGTCTTTACTTAACATTTTCTTTTGGGTTTTACTCCCTACGAAAGAGAATGATAACTATTGAAAAGGTGGTGGCCTTTGTCTACTCTTGGTGATAAATTATGATAATGTTGGTCCCTATGCTTATTATGGGATGAAAAATATTTGCTGTTCTATAATCTATGGTATTTATATTATTATTATTATTATTATTATTATTATTATTATTATTATTATTATTATTATTATTATTATTATTATTATTATTTCAAGATGAAGGAGATTTTTAGTTAAAATGCCCCATTAAATTAGAAATTTAGAATAATGCTATTATTCATCGTTATTCATAATTATATATCGTTATTTGATTACTAATTTAAAATAAACATTATTGTTAGGATCATAATTGTTGCATTTGGTTAACGTGGTTAAATGAGAACCGACATGAATACATAATAATGTAGATAAAATTTAATCCATTGAATTACGATGGTTGGAATTAGGGTTATAAATATTGTATTTGGGTTTTGATAGTGTAACTTGTGCAAGTCATATCAAAGGTCGTAATAGAGCCATGTTGTCAAGGTTGAGTTTCCAGAGGCAAATGTTTGACTTTTGTGAATATGTGATTTTGTAATGGTTGTAAATGAGTTGGCTTAATGTGATGTTGACTCCTTTACATTATGGTTCCTATTTGGAAGGTTCATGTGCAAGATGGATTATGCCTCGTTAAGGGCACCTAATTCGTGTGGTTATGTTGTTATCATGTCATGATAAGTTTGTAAGTCCATCTCGAAAGTTGTAATAATTACTATATTGGTTTATGTAAAAGATTGAACTTGTTGGTTTTATGTAATTTTTACCTTTCTCTATCTTTGGTTCTTGCGGATGTGATGACTGAGCAAGAGGACCCATGCCTTGCTCTGTTGATATCTTATGTTGAGACTTGTATGCAAGAAGGTAAATGCCTTGCATGATTTATGGATACTTGTGATTCTTGTTGATAGGGTTTCCTAGTTGTAGGTAAGGGAGTGGCTTCCTATGTGGGGGCTGGCGCCAAGTGGCTAGCCAGGGTAACCCACTGGGAGTTGGTAATTTAGTGATAACATAGTAAAATACCTAGGGGTTGGGTAGTTTTCACACTAGCAAGATAATAAGATGTTTGTTCCTCACTCATGCCTGTAGTGCTAGTTCAGACTAAGGATGAGGGGAGAAGGCCAGGATTGGCAGATCTACTTCCTTGTCATCATGAAAGGAAGGTTGATTCCGTATGCATCATCCTATGGGGCCAGTGTCTAGAGAGAGACTGCCAGGGTAACCATAGATGGGGGCTGGTGTCTAAAGAGAGACTGCCTGGGTAACCCATGTTAGGACCATGCGATGACACTCTCCTTACTACAGCTTAGCACTCCCTAGTTGTACTCTCCCCATTTGCTAAGTGTTGCCTCTAGAAGTACTATTGTGTGGTTTGTGGTGGTAACTTGTGATAGTCATGTGTTATCTCATAGCCTATTGTCTACCTGACCGTATGTTGTAGTGGGGACCTCATGTTAACTCCTAGCTCAGGGGGTGGACCTCAGGGTTCCACATGGTCGGGTGGAAGAGCTTTTATCCATTGGTATTTTTCCCTTGTCGTTGTTTGTAAGCGAGGGGGTTATATCTTGTGTTTCTGGCATCAGATCCTGTACCAGTTAAGAAGGCAGTGATCTATATTCATGTACTAGTCTTGTGTACCAGTTGATTCATAATGTATGTATTCAAAAGGTGATAATGTAACAATATAATGTTGTACTCATATGTGAGGAGAAACTGTAACTGTGAATTAGATCCTGATGATTACTTATCTGATGTTGTGATATGGAGATGTAAATGTTTATTGATTTTATGCAATAGAATTAGAATGATCTACTGATGTTAGTTAATGACACATGCTAAATTATGTTGATTAATTTTCCAAGTAATGCAACCATGGGACCTTAGAAGATAAGTTATTAGTTAATGATGTGTATTGATTTGCTAAACCTTACCTTGTTATCTTATACAAAAAAAAAAATTTCCGCATTGCATAGCATAGATGTGTTGTCTTCTAAGGTGTCTATGGTGGGGTGTTACATCTTAAAAATAAAGTTATGGCTAATGCAATAGACTATAAAAATGGAGTTGAAATTAGTGAGAGATAGAGAGTCACAAAATATTCATATCTCCAAAATGACAAACTGGGTAAGACTGATTTTCAGATATGATTTAGATAACTAGGTCGTGCACCATATATAAAACATTTAGGGGATCCCAGTTCATAAAAATTAAGTTATCGCTAACACAACAAATTGGTTTCAGAATATGTAGAAAAGAATTCACGGCATAATATAAATCTTACATATTACAAATTCATTTCACTAAATCTAATGCAACAATAAATCAGATTCATATCTTAGTCCATGCCTGGAATATTACTTCTATCACATCTTCACAAAGTTCCCAGCTCACATCCATTTTCCCCCAAATTTTTTCTTCTGGAAGCTATGGTTTATGGTGCCAAAAGCAAAATGAAAACTTCCTGAGAGAGATCATGAAAACATAAAAAATATTCTCCTCCTTTAAATGCATGCTCCTTCCCCAAATTATATCTTCAGATTTCAAAATTAAGTTGAGCATGCATAACCACCCCCATAATTTCTTCTAGAAGATTCTCCTTATTAAAGACAATAAATTCCGCCTTTATTACTTCCTTTCAAAAAGCAATTTCTTCCTACTTACTAAAATTAGTCTCTTACTCAAAAGAAGTAATTATTTCTAAGATTCCTTCTATAATGGCAATAAATTTTGCCTTTAATACTTTCTTACAACATGTTATTTTAACTAGACAGTAATCTCTCTGATTTTATTTATTTTAGAATTTGCTATATATATAAGTTTTTATGACAACTCATAAATATTATAAATTTATTTTAATTGCCACTAACAAAACATTTACTTGTTTATAAAATATTTTCATTTTAATTTTATCAATTATATTCCTGTTTTAACAACACTTTATTTTTCCTCATTATAATTATTATTATTTATTGACTGTAAAATAAAATATAATATATTTTCCTACAAACTTAAATTTACATAAAAGCATCTATATTTATATATTTATCAAAAGTACCTTCTTAACTTACTAATTTTATTTTAATGCAACAATTAACCAAATAATTAATCAAACAATTCAAAACAAAATAACTCAAATGCCAAACAATACCTGACACTATGCATGATCAAAAAGGATGACTACAACAATAGCGACTGACTATCATGCCCATACAGACAACATTGACTAGGTGCAAAACTGGATACTCATCCTTTTCAAGGATGATGGCTAACTAGGGGACCATATGTTATCTTTGTTCAATAGTTCCATTGGTTTTAAGGCACACTCAAACCTATCAATTTAGGTGGAGTTGATGCTTGATACCTGCAACTTGCAGCACACAACACAGTCTATGCACAAGTATAATAAATATCAAATGGCCATGGAGTGAAAGAGAATCGTAACATCACCGGACACTCATGAATGAGTGGTACGACATTGTCTCTTTTCATACCACACAATAATCAGATCATCCTATAATACAAAATCAATCGCATAAAAATCAATTCTAACTTATGACAATCATAGTAAGATCAACATCATAATCACCTGAATGTTAAATAATGTCAGAGCATATGAATTATAAGTATTGTAACAAGGATTATCAATAAAACATGCTAACTGTCATATGAAATCACACATGAGGATAATCAAGAATGTCACCAACATGAATGTAGCATCTACAAACATCATATAATGTACGACATCAACTATCTAACATACCCTAAATATTCTTATTATTTTACCTTCATCTTCATGCTCGTTAGCCAAACTATCTGCACATCCAAAATGAGAATGGAGGGGCACTACATCCTTCCCCCCTAAAACTTGACTTACTCCTAAAAGTCACAGACTAGGGTGGAAACATAACATATTAGTATTGCAATTTTTTTTTGCCAACATACGCATCCATATTAAGCAATTGTTCATAAGAAATGCACAATCATTCAATAAAGACAAGAAGGACATCAATTCCTCACCTTAAGACGTATCATGTGATCTACTTATAACCAATCACACATATTTTGAGAATTTCAAATGATTTAGGGAATTGCATTTGCATATTAACAAGGAAAAATACATCTCATCTCTTATTTCCACTATGGTTCCAACTAATTACCAAACATGCAAGTACAATTGTCTATGGAGTCTTCCCTTGTACATACTATTAGAGGCTCAAAATGAACATGATAGAAACAACACTTAGCATGAACCGGGTCTAACAAAAATAAACATTCAGAATAGCCACCATAGAAATTAAAAAGAAGGCAAACCCAAGTGGGGAAATAATCAAATTCAATCTTTAGTCATAAAATGCTAGTAATTTTCAACAATAAATCAAGTATAAAGAAAAGAGTTGTGGTGACCACTCCTATCATAAGAGAGTTCAAAGAAGACAAATTCACTATTAGCCCACCAACAACACATGAAGCAACAATCAAAAATTCCAAAACAACCAATATTACAAACAAATCCATATCACAGTGTGACTAATTTTAGCCACAAAAGGGAGTATCTACTACACAACACCCCAGGACTCAAAGTCCAGAATGTGTTAGAGAATGTACACCAAACACACAGAAAACTAAGTTTTCTACATCTTCATATCTAAGCAACTTTTATACAAAAAATTAAGGTAACACAGTCACTACTTATATGCAAAAATTTTCTATCATTAATGCAGTACAATTTTTTTTTTTTAAACCACACTATGAACATATGCAATTACTTCCTTATGCAAGAAGATATTTACAGAGGGAATGTATGATATCACACACAAGAATAATTCAAAACTCTAATTAACTTACAGTATCACATTCATGATCTCATGGGTCCAACACAAGCTCCAATTTGATCTCCTACCCATGGTTGTTACATAGGCATACACAATGATAACTTCCACAACAAAACTTCCACATGAGGTCATGACCAACAAGGAGATAGATATTAGATTATAAATCAACCATGTAAAGATACCCCACACATGACAACACCACATAACCACATGACTCGCAATGCATGATCCCACCGAATAATTAAATAATTCCAATACTTACACATATACAAAAATAATACAATTAACATAAAGACGGTATGGTGCTTCTACACCCATAGCTAAACATAACCCCCAAGTATGATTACTTCACCAAATTAGGGAACTCAAAACACCACTGTACTTTCACAACTCCCCACACAGAATGGGTATAGGACATTCACATCAATAGAGGGGGCAAATACCACACTCCTAATTACATGCACTAACCATAATCATGTTTCTTTCTTCTAAAGCACTAGAGACCACAAGAGGAACTCAAGGCCTCAACAAATTAGCAAGAACTAACATACAAGAAACACATATTGTCAGATACATCATCATATTTTCAAAAAAGGAGGGAGAACACATAGCAGACACATAAGTAAAACAAGGCATAAAGAATTTATTTCTTCTAGAATCAAAGAACAAGTCTGTAAATTTATCAAACTTCTAACATCATACTAAGGCACATAGGTGAGAGGTGCTATTACCAGCTCATCACAAGGAGAAATATGCTTAACCTAGAGTAACAACAACAATCTATAGGTCCTAGTGTTGCAACCTAGCTCTGATACCAAATGTAACACCCCGCCAGGAAACCCCAGAGAACAGCTCAACTATGCTATACAAAAAGGACAATTTTTTTTTAAGGAAAGAAATAGAAAATAAATGTAAATCATATTTATTCATAACATCAAGTTAATCTTATCCTCTAGGGTTCCATGGCTGCATTACTAACAAATTATTAACAAGATCTAACTAACAACCATAGTTCTGAAAGGAAGCTAGGTGTGTGGAAATCACTTCCTACAATAATCTAATGAGGAGAGGAGAGTGCAAATTCAATTTAATCCTTACAACTAAATCAACATTAAACATCTAACAGAGATATTGCAGCAATACACATAGAACCAAAAAGAAGACAGAAGAAGAGAGACAAAGATATAACGTGGGGAAAACCCTTATTGGGTGAAAAACCCCACACTCAGAAACCTGCACAATGTATTATCAAAATTGAATATGGTTTACAATACACTTGCAATGTGTTGTTCTCAAAATCAGCTGTGCTCATTTTTGTAGACAACCCCCACGAAACTTGTCTGTTTCGTGATCTACACTCTAAGGTTGCAAATCAAGATGAGATTATCTTGATCCCGTGCGAAGTCATTTGACATTCTAAACTAGTTTGCAACATCTCGAATAGGTTTCTTGATATTTGTGAGATTGTTTAAGTCATAAATTGATTAAAATGTCAATTTTTAGCCATTTTCAAGAGTTAGTAAATTTTTGAGTTTTGATATGTAATGGCGGCATTTTTTGCCACTCTTACATGTCTCTTTTGTTGTGTTGCATATGTAATGACAGCATTTTTTGCCGCTCTTACATATGTTTCTTTTTGCATATGTGAAGGTGGCACATTTTACCGTCATTACATATTTCTCCAAAGTTTATATGCACTGTCTGCAAATAACACCACCTTTGCATGTTTGTTGACACATGTGGGGTCGACCGATTTTTCCACCCGAGCAATGATTCTCGGGATCTCGAACTTTGAGTGCCATTAATGGTCACTCGTGCCACTCATTAAATGTTTGTTTTTGAGTTTTAAATATACCTTAAACTATTCTTTTTGTTATTTCATTCTTCCTAGCCAATCTCTGGACTCCCCTCGCACCGATCAATCGCGCCGATTTGAAACTCAATCGAATTCATCACCATCAAATCTAGGGTTTTCATCCATTTCATAGGTAAGTCTTTTTATCTGTTTTCATCTTCTTTTCTAGGGTTTCTGTTAATACAAATGTTTGATATGGCTTTGTTTGTTCTATTTTTGTTATAAACTTTTATCGAATGTTGTTTTCCTACTGTTGTGGTCTCTTTTGTTTTAAATCTCGGTTCATTCTTTTTTATGTTAGATATGTCTTCAGGTGGGACCTATCACTTCATGCCCTAGTTTTTGCAGCATTCCATGTTACCGGTTGTCTTGACCGATCAATTCTATAAACCAACCCGTAGTTCAACCCTTGTGTGTGCTTTGCATTATGGGCTGTATTAGCCACTCTACCAAAACTCTACATGCAAAGAAAGGTGTCAAAGCAGAGATTTTTGCCACTTAAAACTATTTTAAGGTTTTTCCAACATAAGGTGTATAGGCGGTGAAATCCGCCACCCTTACACAAGGTTTCTTAAACATCAAAACTTCTCATTGTGATATCGGTGAAAACACCTGCTCCTACACCATAACCTTGTGACCCTACCCAAAGTGTATCATCAGCAATTCCTGTCATTTGAACATCACCTTACATGAAAATCCTGCAAGCAGTAGTGGAGAAAAATACCGCTCAAACATAAACTTTGCAAATTTCCTGTTTACCTACAGTAGCGGTAAATTTCACTGCTCCAACATAATTTGTTCCCTAGCACATGCATGAGTGGTAGATTTTTCCACTGATGTAGATATAAAACCCCTCATATGTAAGGGTGGCAAATTTTGCCGCCCATGCAAACATTCTCTCAAATTTTCCTAACTCTGGGAAATTTCCAGTTTTGATTTTTCAAGCCCGCTTTCCTCTGATTTTTGGCCTGCTCGTACTGTAGCCCTTTTTCAAGTGCATCTCCATAGTTGTGATCATCGACATGCAATTTTCTCAGATTTCTAGTATTTCCCCTAATTGCATGATCATGACTTTTTGCTGCAGTTTCTTCTGTGGATCTTCATTCTTCATCAACATCTTCTGGTGATAGCTCGTTTAAATGAGTAAGTTGTCCCCGAAGAAATCAAAAGCAATGAAGTACAAATATCAAGGTGTTTTCCCAATCACCTCAGTCACTTCTAATTTTGATGACATTAGAGATACAGAGATTAGCCATGTGGATATGGCTGAGTTTGTAGAAGGAACCAAGTCAACCAACCCCAGTGCTGTAATGAAGAAAATAATTGATAGTAATATTCATCTGGTGTCATCTTTCCCAGTGGCAGCTCACAACATAGAATTTGTTCTTCAGTGTGCTCATTTCTACAATAAAGATATTAGAGCTATGCTAGACACCAGTGGCAATGTGATAATCAGGTTGGATCCTGAGTTCATTGACAAAGTGTTCATGTGTCCTCTTGCTACAGAAGTGTTGAAACTTGATTTTTTTGAAGCACAAAAGGAATATGACAAAAACCCAGAGAAGGCAAAGAAAGTAATCAACAATAAATGGTTGAAGATTGTGAGGTCCAATTTGTCAAGGTGGCCACGTAGTTTCCCTCGAAGTGACTTTGTAGAGGAAGATGGTGACCTGATTACTCTCCTCAGCAGGATAAGAGGTTTGTCTTCCTCTTCACAGTTTCATGAATGGATGTATCCTTTCATTAAGGTCATACTCCAGGGTAAGCAAATCAGTAACGCTTTGCACGAACAACTGACGAAGGTGTCCACTACCTTCAAGTTCTACATGACCTCCTATCTAGTGTACATTGTAGCCTCTATGAAGATTTTCCTTGGTTTGACATTAGAAGGGGATAGGAGGGTAATCCCAGTGTACCAATACTATTCTCAGTTAACGTTGAAGGGTTCTATTCACCATTTTAGAAGAGTCAATGCTGTGTTCTTTGTAGTATTCCTTTGTCTTTTTGATCCCCAACTAGAACAAAGAAGAGTGTCAGATGAGGCATGGATAGTGGTAAATGATTTTGGGTGTATGTTCCTACAATTTCCTTCTTTTTCATACTTGAGGGTTGGCTTTTTCCAAGGTTACCCCTATATGCTTCCAAGATTCCCTTCAGACAAACTGGTCTTAATGGATTTGTGCAAACAAATGGAACTCAATAAGCCCAGTTTTAGATTCCCAGTTGAAATTGGCAGATATTCAGTATTGACTGCTGCAAAGGCAAGGGTCATGGAAACTGAGATGCAGCTGGTCACCATGAAGCAATTCAAGAGGAGATCAAAGTTTGACTACAGGGGTGTGAAGAACAAAATCAAAAGGAAAACTCAATTTCATGAACCCATGGTTGAAGATGTTTGGGTAGATCTGAGAACAGAGGAAGATATCAGGAAACTAGACTACAGTAGGTTGTCTCTTAAACAGATTGAATATCTAGGACTTGCTGATATTCCAGAAGATCTAGTGGATGATGGGAAGTTGGTTGATGCCAAATATAATACTGAATAGGTTGCTAATACCCCTCTCCCTCCAATCCAATGGTCCCAAAAGGAGTTGACCTCTTTGAGAAAAAGATTTGAGCCTATATTGGCTAACACCAATAACTGGCTAGCAGATAAAGGAATTACTTTGAAAGAATTCCTCACCGGATCAGAAACTAAGGTTCAAGAGCAAACTGGTAAAAAGGTGAAAAATAGAATGAAGAACAAGAGTGATGTTCCCTCATCCTCTAAAACACATAAGCCTAAAATTAGATTTGTGACGAAGAAATCAAAAGCTGTGGAGGAAGAACCTGAACTAAAAGATATGGAAGCTGAGGAGCCAGCTATTGAGGAGCCAGCCACTAAAGAGATGGATGTTGAATATAGGACTACAGATCAACAAGACAAGGAGGATTTGTCTCCATAGGAAAATACACAACAAGAAATGCGAGTCTCATCCCCTTTGCTTGATACACCTGTTGCAGCTCCTATGTCTGTTTCCCCTATTGATATTCCCTCTTCTGAATCTCCCTCTCCTAAAATAATTTTTGATAATCCTCAAAACACTTTTGAAGATGTTCTCCGTTCTTTAGGGTCTATTCCTAGTTTGTCTTCTTCATCTTTTGATATTGGGGATGCCTCTATTTTTTATCATTTTGTAATGAATACTGATCAAGTCTCTAGTGTAAATGTAATAGGTACAGTTTTCACTAACACTTGACCTATTGTTTCTACTACCAGTACAAGTACAGTTCTAGGAACACTAGCGATGGGAACAGATCCCAATGTGAGTACTTCTCTGCTTCCACCTTGGTTATCAACTTTTACACCAGAAAGGAAAAAACAAGCCATCTCCCCAGATGACTTTGATTTCAATACGCTGGTGCCTGCAAAGCCCAAGGCCCTAAAGAAACCAAAGATTCTTTCAAGAATGCTTGAGGATAAGGGACATAAATTTCTGGAGATTGCCAAACCTCCACAGGATGCAACCATGGAGAATTTTGATATGAATCATTACTCTATCTCTAGAGTTGAACTGGACAAGATAACTCATGAAAGTGCCAAGAATGATATGCAATCAGCCATGGACATCCTGATTCAGAAATTTCACAGGGAGAAAGAAATAAAAGATCACTACAAAGCAATGGTAGAATAGTTGACTGCAGTGGTAAGGAAAATCACTTTGAATTCAAAAGCAGTAACTCCTGAAGCCATTTCTGTGGAAGACCCTATTATTTAGAAAGCAGAAAGGACTCACCTCAAAGGAAAAGTGCTTGAAGAGTACCTAGATAGGATGCAAACATAGGGAATATCTCTGCTCATAGAACTATCTGAGAAGACAGATAATATGGGGAAAATAAGAGTAGAGCTTGATGACCTCATTGATGTTATTTCTCAAGATATTGAACACACAAAGAAGAATCATGATAAATGGGTAGAGACGAGGAAATTTAAAATAAGCACCCCAATATCAATTGGCGCCATCTCTAATAGGGATTCTTATATACAAACAAGGGAGGCATTGATGTACAGGAGCAATATGCTTAGAAATTTGATCAATGATCTTGAAGCTGCAAAAGAAATCAGTGAACAAAGTGACGTCAGCCTTTTGCATAAGTTGGAGGAGTTGCCTTGTAAGCTGGTATCACAGGACAACCATTTTCTCTCTACAGAAGAAATGGTTCAAGAATTTGAAGATATGTTCCAGAAAGAGTTTGAAGATAAAACATTTTCAATGACTTCTGTGGACAATATTTTGGACAACCAGTTAACTTTGGATAATCTGAAAACCAAGGTAACTGGTCATGCAAAATCAGTCACTATTGTGAGAGATGCCATAGTGAGAGCCAAGATGATCTTCAGGAACACGGTTAACCCAGATAGCATTGGGATGCAAGCAGCTTTCACTATGTATGATGGTCACATGAGGAAAAGTGGTGACACAAATTGAAGCAGTTTTTCCTAAGTTTATTTTTCATTTTTTCAGATGTACTTTCAAAACAATTTTGGACATTTTTACATGTACTTTTTTCATATGTAATTACATGTAAAAATAGAGGAAGTCCCAAGTCAATAAGGACTCCTATTTTTGAATAAGTCAAAGTAGTTAGGTTTTTTCCTAAATTTTCTCAAAGCCTCTCCCTATAAATAAAGAGGGCCTCTTTTGTAAATATTATCTTTTATCTATTGCAAGAAAACTCTAGCCGAATTGAAAAGCAAATCAAGACTTTGTACTTCTTTGTGAGAATCAATTATCAAATATTTATCAATATAAGAAAGAAAGTTCAATTCCAATCGGGATTATTTGTTTTATGATAGAATTGTTCTTATGTCTTTGCTATCATATTATCTTTGATAAGTAATTGAAGTGTGAGTTTATTTCAAGTGATTAAGGAGTATTCTAAATCTGATTTCAATAGACTTTGAGCTATAAAATCATTTGTGAGGATTCTGTTTATGTTCGTGAGGATAAAACAGCTTGAAGACTTTTTGCCGCAAGTTGTTATATTCAATCTACTTTATCCATCTTGAAGAAGAGTGAAGACTTTGGGCTGCATTCAACTTCAAATAGTTCTATTTGCAATTAGTAAGTAAGGCAACATAAAACTTTGTGTTTCTATGGGTTTATGAAAGTTCATAAGTTCTTTATTATCATCTTGAAGTATAAGCATCTATTCTGAAAAAAGAGAATGAGATGAAATGGAACCACCACAAATATAGTGTTTAGTGTACATAAATTTCATAAGTTATTTGCTTATAATAGTTAAGCAATCAGAGGGAACCTCCCCATGCTGAGAGGAGAGACTTTGTCTCATCATAGCTGTGGCTGATATACCCATTTTGTCGTTAGTGAGTTAACGACAAAATATTCACCCAGCAGTTTTTTGGTGACTCTACTGGGGAAGGAATGCACAACTTGAAGCCTCATGCTTCGAGTTGAAGCATTTTCAGTTCCTTTCCATTTGGTGCAAAATTGTGTTGATCATACTACATTCTGGCAGATTCACGGTATACCAGAAGCAAGAGAGCTCAAGGTATTATTGATCCTGCATTTTAATTGATGCAGCAAAATAATTTTGGACTCTTGCCTCCATGACCTCATCTTCAGCATACCAGGAGTTTTCCTCCTACCAACACCAGGTCCCCAATACTAGGTGAAACTTCTAGTTCTAGTGCTAGCAGAGTTTTGTCTATTCGTACTTCACAAAGATTTGTTATCCTGCCTTTTAATCAGCGCGTCATGGTAGCCCAAGGCCCTTGGGGTAACACTTTTGGTCCTCTAAATTTAACCCCACCATTGCACAAACTGCCTCGTAGTTCAAGAAAGAATTTCCCCAAATTCTATGGTGATGGGAAGGTTCATCCTGATGAAAACATTGTAGCTTTCTGTATAGCCTGTGGTTCGAGCATGAAGATGTAGCTGTATGACTTTTTGTAGAAACACTGCAAGGTGCTGTTGCAGACTGGTTCTATCATCTTCGAGCTCAGATCATAATGAACTGGAATACTCTCAAAACCAAGTTCAAAGCCAGGTTTAAACCTACGGAAGATGCACATGCATTGTTGGCACAGCTAATACAAATGAAAAAAGAACCCCATGAACCTATGCGAGACTTCATCGCTAAGTTCAATAAGTTGAGAAACAGGATCCCCACCACCGCTAAGCCAACAGTGGAGAATCTTAAGTGTTTCTTTATCAATACACAACTTCCTGAGGTGAGCTTTCTGTTAATGCGAGCCGGTCCTATAAATCTTGTTGCAGCTTAGATTTTGGCAACTGAAGTGGAAGATGATCTTATCCTTGCGGGTAAGATAAGAAGGGATTCTAACAGAAATAAAAGTTCCTTTTCTGCTAAGAATTCTTCCACAAGCACCACAGACCCTATGGTGCAAAAGCTAGCAAATGAATTGCTAGCTCTGAAGAGACAAATGTCCCAAGGTATGTGTTCCCCTCCTTATTGGGATATACCAAGGAGGACATTTCTAAATAATTCATATCAAGGCAATGTTGCTAGAAATCAAGGACAACATAATCGTCTTCCTCCTACACAAGGGAAGCTTGCCATTGAAGCAGCGCCGGTTAACTCAGTAGTTGGCTATTATGAAGCTGAAAATGAACATTCTTTCCAACCTGAGTTGGACTATGAAAATGATGCTAATCTCTTCATAGAAGGAGAAGAAGAATTAGCTGGCGACTCTACCATCAGCTTTTTGAATTACCAAGATGAAGCTAAAAAAGGAGGAGAAGTGTGTGAAGAAGCATATGCTGTCTTTACCAGGTCCCAAAATCAGCCAACCCTACAAGCTGATAAAGGAAAGGAGAGAGAAGAATCTCAACCAGTAGTTTCAATCGCTTAATGGGGGACTCCGCTACCTTTTCAATCAAAAGACCCGGTGGGTGGTAAACAAGTAAGTGCCTCTAAAGATTTTGTACCTTCCACTACTCCTCAGACTAGTACTATCTCTACCAAAAATTAGAATGATGGATTTTCTTCCTTCGTTTCTAATTCATTTCAGCAATTTGATATAATAGATCATGCTAGGAAGACTAAGATTCAAATGTCTGAAGTTGAGTATTTACAATCTAATCCTAAACAATTTGATAGATTAGCTAAATACGTCAAAAACAAGACCATCCCTGCAGGACAAGAGTTTCCAAAAGTTGCTCATGACTCCTCAAAAAACAAACCTACCCAAAATAATCTTGTCACTACTCCCCTTGAAGCCTCTAGAAAAATTGAACCTTTCTATGTTTCCCTATTAGTAAATGGTCATAAATTGAGCAATTGCGTAATAGATTCCGGAGCCTCTGATAATGTTATGCCAGCTAAAGTAGCAAACGCCCTTAGCCTCACCTTAACCAAAACTTTTGGGAGGTGTTTCTCTATGGAAAATAAGCAAGTTCCACTTTTACGTCAAATCAAATATGCCCAATTTCCATTTGCATCTTTTCCAGATAAGAGAATTAAGATGACAGTCTTGGTTGCTGATGTTCCAGCTTCTTACGGCATTCTGCTTGGGCGTAATTTCTGCAAGGATGTAGGTGGGGAGTTGAACATGGACCTATCTGAAGCAAGGATACCTATTAAAGGTGTCATGCAGAAGTTGCTTCCTGAGAAGGACGCAAAATACATTGTTACCCAAACATCAAATTTTGTTTGAGTCCTTAGGAATGGGTAATTATTTCCTGTCTACCGAAGATGTTTCTAGTTCATCAGATGAGAGTACATTGGGTGATAGCTCGGATATGTCAGATGGAGACTCAGAAGAGTTTTCAGATGAAAGTTCAGGTGAAGGTATAGTAATGCCGAATTCTTCCCTCATCAACGAAGAGGAATCCTCTGATCAAAGAAACTCCAAAAAATCAAATTCTAATGAAAACTGGATTCTAGAATTTAATTGCAGTTGCTCATCTACCAGTTCTGGAGCTGAAGTGGTTTTGATATCTCCTCAAGGTGATATCTTACCTTTCTCATACAAATTACAATTTGACAATACCAATAACACCACCGAATATGAGTCCTTGTTGCTCGGATTGGAAGATGCTCATGCTAGAGGTGTTAAAATCCTTCATGCTCAAGGGGATGCCAAATTCGTGGTTTGTCAAGTGAGGAATTTGTACTGAACCAAGAATGAAAGATTGAGACACTATCGCAATCGCGTATGGGATTGTATTGAAGGTTTTGATGCTTTCAATATTTTTGCGGTGCCAAGAGAGTTCAATGATTGTGCAGATTCATTGGCTATTTCTGCCACTCTCATGGTTCCTCACCAAGATTTCAAAGGAAACAAGTACACTATTGAGCTGGTCTTCTAACCAAGTGTACCTGATAATGCTAACCATTGGCAGGTGTTCAATGGCGATAACCAAATCATTGCTTTCCTGGAAAAGATGGATAGCTTTGATGAGCTTTACTTTGAAGGTAGTGAATCACCACCGCAGGAATATATTTTCGAGATACATTCACAAACCGGTGAAGAGTTTCTTCAATTGAAAGGGAATAAGATTCCAAAAGGTTTGGTTTCCCTTGAGAAGCTATTTGATAAGCACGATAGGTATATCAAGCAGCAGCAACAACAGGATTCAAGTTCTTCCATGGAATTTGAACAGGTGAATTTGAGTTTGGAGGCGGATCCCAAAATAGTCAATATTGGGAAATGTTGCACTGCTAATCAAAGATTCAAATTCATTACCCTCCTTCACCATTACATTGATGTTTTGGCTTACTCCTATGATGATCTGAAGTCTTTTAGGCCTAAGGAGGTTCAACATGAAATTCCCCTCAAAGCTGGATCATTACCTTAGAAGCAGAAGCAGAAGCAATACAATCCTAAAATATGAGGTATGATCCTTTCTAAGATTTAGAAGATGTTGAATGCAAGGATAATTTTTCCAATTCATCATTCCACCTGGATCGCGAACATAGTTCCTGTAAGGAAGAAGAACGGAGAAATCCGTGTCTATGTTGATTTCAGGAATCTCAACCAGTCTTCCCTGAAAGATAACTACCCCTTGCCCATCATGGATCAAGTATTGTAAACAATAACTAGTTTAGAAATGTTGTCTATGCTAGATGGTTTTTCAGGGTATAACCAAGTGGAGGTCAATGAAGCAGATCAGTTCAAAACTGCTTTCACTACACCATGGGGCATATTTACATATCGCAGAATGCCTTTTGGTCTGATCAATTCTAGCGCCACATTTCAGAGGGCAATGGATCTCGCCTTCAGAGATGAGATGGGGAAGTTCATTGTGGTGTATCTTGATGACTTGACTATTTTCTCCAAAAACTTTCATGATCATGTGCACCATTTACGACAAGTGTTGGAACGCTGTTGGCAAAATGGTATTTCTCTCAACCCTAAGAAGTCAATTTTTGGGGTTACAGAAGGCAAACTTCTTAGACGTATTGTATCCTGAGAAGGCACTAAAATTAACTCAGAAAGAGTCAAATCTATTCAAAGTCTTACTCTGCCTGCTAGTAAGACTACAGTTCATTCTTTCTTTGGAAAGGTGAATTTCCTGTGAAGATTCATTTCTGATTTTGCAGAGAAAACCCGTCACATCGTCAACATGATGAAGGGTAAGGCCACTTTCCATTGGACTACAGAAGGCAAAGTAGCATTTGAGGATGTCAAGAAAGCTATTGCTCATGCTCCAGTTCTTGTTTGTCCTGACTACACCAAAGATTTCGTAGTTTACAGCTATGCTTCAGAACATACACTTTCAGTGATTCTGGTTCAGCAGAATGAAGAAGGTGTGGAATCCCCCATATCATTTATGAGTTGTCCTCTCAAAGCTCATGAATTGAAGTATTCAAATATGGAGAAGCATGCTTATGCCGTGGTCAAAGCAGTGAAACATTTCAAGTTTTATAATCTGAATTCACACACTATTGTTATGGTGCCTAATATAATAGTCAAATCTATCCTAACTCAACAGGAGTTTGGAACAAAGAAAGGTAATTGGATTGCTAAGATCCAAGAATTTGATCTGGATATCAAGCCTACCAAGATTGTGTGTGGAAAAAGTTTGTGTCAATTGATCACTGATAATGTTCCAAAAGAGACAAGGGACGAAGAAGAAGAAGTTGAGGACACACCAACTATTCTTTTTGTCACTACAATTGATGAGTCGTATTCAAATATCACTCATTTCCTTACCTATGGTGAGTGTCCTCATCTGTCTTATAAGGAGAAAAGAACTGTCAAGTTGAAAGTTGATAACTACATCCTTTGGGACAATGGTTTGTATAAAAGGAGTCTTGATGGGGTATTTCTCTATTGTGTGGATAAAGTGCAACAAAGTAGACTTTTGGAGTCTTTCCACAATTTGGCTTGTGGAGGACATTTTTCTGCACCTGTAATGGCTCACAAGATTCTGTGAGCTAGATACTATTGGCCTACACTATTCCAAGATGTGTACAATTGGGTACGTAGGTGTGAGTTGTGTCAACAGTTTGTTGGGAAACCAAAGTTGGCACCCCTACCTCTTAAACCAGTGGTTATTGAAGAACCTTTTCAGCAATGGGGCATCGACTTCATTGGCGCTGTGAATCCACCATCGAGTGCAGGACATAACTATGTTCTCACTACGACAGACTACTTTACCAAGTGGGTGGAAGCCATTCCAGTCAAACATGCTACTTCTGAAGTGGTATGCAATTTTCTTAAGGAAAACATTATTTCTAGGTTTGGAGTTCCAAACAAGATTGTAGTAGACAATGCTACTTGTTTTTCTTCCCATGAAATTACTAAATTTTATTATGAGCATGGGATCATTCTTTCCCATTCTTCAGACTATTATCCGCAAGGGAATGGTCAAGCAGAATCAAGCAATAAGAATCTGGTCACTATTATCAGGAAACTGGTAGATGAGAATCAGAGAATTTGGCATAAAGCACTTTTTTATGCTTTATGGGTAGATAGAATTACCCCCAAAAGGGCAATAGGAATGTCACCATTTTAGCTTCTATATGGCCTCAATGCAAAGATACCAATTACCTTGGAATTGCCAGCACTGAAGTTGGTAAAGGCATTGGAAGATAGAACTTTTGATAGTTCTATTGCTAAAAGGATCATGTATCTAACTAAACTTGAGGAGCAATGAACTATGGTAGTGGATCGTATCGCTGAACTCCAAAGTCAAGTAAAGAAACTCTTTGACAAGAAGATGAGGATTCGTGAGTTTCAGATTGGAGATCAAGTCTTGTTGTGGGACAAGAGGAGAGAATCGAAGGGAATGCATGGAAAATTTGATTCCTTGTGGAAAGGTCCGTTCACCATTCATCAATTCTGTGGTGAGAATAGCTTCTTGCTGGAGTATCAAGATGGGACACCATTCTTGCAACCTCATAGTGGGCAACATCTGAAGCACTTCAATCCTTGAAGTATTAGATAAGTTCATTTGTACATTTGTATAGTTGTGTTTTTATTTTTGTGTTTTTGTTTAGTCTTTCATGTCTTTTTCTTTTTCGCTTGACTCTATAGCCCAATGGCATGGATGAAGGCACTTAGAAACTAGATTCTACTCCCTTCAATCATTTCAAATATCAATCGAAGGAAGTTCTCCAATTAGAGCCAGCTGTTGTTCTCAAAATTAGCTATGCTCATTTTTGTAGACAACCCCCATGAAACTTGTCTGTTTCATGATCTACACTCTAAGGTCGCAAATCAAGATGAGATTATCTTGATCCCGTGTGAAGTCATTTGACATTCTAAACTAGTTTGCGACATCTCCTCGAATCGGTTTCTCGATATTCGTGAAGATCGTTTAAGTTGAAAATTGATTAAAATGTCAATTTTTAGCCATTTTCAAGAGTTAGTAAATTTTTGAGTTTTGATCTGTAATGGCGGCATTTTTTGCCACTCTTACATGTCTCTTTTGTTGTGTTGCATATGTAACGATGACATTTTTTGCCGCTCTTACATATGTTTCTTTTTGCGTATGTGACAGCGACACTTTTTGCCATCGTTACATATTTCTCCAAAGTTTATATGCACTGTCAGAGAATAACACTGCCTTTGGATGTTTGTTGACACATGTGCAGGGTCAGCCGATTTTGCCACCCGACAAATGAATCTTGGGATCTCAAACTTGGAGTGCCATTAATGGTCACTCGTGCCACTCATTAAACGTTTGTTTTTGAGTTTTAATTATACCTTAGGCCATTCTTTTTGTTATTTCATTCTTCCTAGCCAATCTCTAGACTCCCCTCGCACCAATCAATCATGCCAATTTGAGGCTCAATCAAATTTGTCACCATCAAATCTAGGGTTTTCCTCCATTTGATAGGTAAGTCTTTTTATCTGCTTTCATCTTCTTTTCTAGGGTTTTCGTTAATACAAATGTTTGATATGGCTTTCTTTTATCTATTTTTGTTATAAACTTTTATCGAATGTTGTTTTCCTACTGTTGTGGTCTCTTTTGTTTTAAATCTCGATTCGTTCTTTTTTATGTTAGATATGTCTTCAGGTAGGACCTATTACTTCATGCCCTAGTTTTTGTATCATTCTATGTCGTCGGTTGTTTTGACCGATCAATTCTATAAGCCAACCCATAGTTCAACCCTTATGTGTGCTTTGCATTATGGGCTATATTAGGCGCTCTGCCAAAACTCTACATGCAAAGAAAGGTGTGAAAGCAGAGGTTTTTGCTGCTTAAAACCATTTCAAGGTTTTTCCAACATAAGGTGTATAGGTGGTGAAATCCACCACCCTTACACAAGGTTTCTCAAACATCAAAACTTCTCATTGCAATATCAGTGAAAACACCCGCTCCTATACCAAAACCTAGCAACCCTACCCAAAGTGTATCATTGGCAATTCCTACCATTTGAACATCACCTTACATGAAAATCCTGCAAGCAATAGCGGAGAAAAATACCGCTCAAACATAAACTTCACAAATTTCCTGTTTACCTATAGTAGCAGTAAATTTCGCCGCTCCGACATAATTTGTTCCCTAGCACATGCATGAGCTGCGAATTTTTCCGCTGATGCAGATATAAAACCCCTCATATGCAAGGGTGGAAAATTTTGCTGCCCATGCAAACATTCTCCCAAATTTTCCTCTGGGAAATTTTCAGTTTTGATTTTTCAAGCCCGCTTTCCTCTGATTTTTGGCCTACTCACACTATAGCCCTTTTTCAAGTGCGTCTCCATAGTTGTGATCGTCGACATGCAATTTTCCCAGATTGCCAGTATTTCTCCTAATTGCATGATCATGACTTTTTGCTACAGTTTCTTATGTGGATCTTCATTCTTCATCAACGTCTTATGGTGATAGCTCATTCAAATGACTGAGTTGTCCCCGAAGAAATCAAAAGCAATGAAGTACAAATATCAAGGTGTTTTCCCAATCACCTCAGTCACTTCTAATGTTGATGACATTAGAGATACAAAGATTGGCCATGTGGATATGGTTGAGTTTGTAGAAAGAACCAAGTCAAACAACCCCAGTGCTGCAATGAAGAAAATAATTGACAGTAATATTCATCTAGCGTCATCTTTCCCAGTGGCAGTTCACAACACAGAATTTGTTCTTCAGTGTGCTCATTTCTACAATAAAGATATTAGAGTTGTGGTGGACGCCAATGGCAATGTGATAATCAGGTTGGATCCTGAGTTCATTGACCAAGTGTTCATGTGTCCTACTACAGAAGTGTTGAAACTTGATTTTGTTGAAGCACAAAAGGAATATGACAAAAACCCAGAGAAGGCAAAGAAAGTAATCAACAATAAATGGTTGAAGATTGCGAGGTCAAATTTGTCAAGGTGGCCACGTAGTTTCCCTCGAAGTGACTTTGTAGAGGAAGTTGGTGACCTGATTACTCTCCTCAACAGGATAAGAGGTTTGTCTTCCTCTTCACAGTTTCATGAATGGATGTATCCTTTCATTAAGGTCATACTCTAGGGTAAGAAAATCATTTTCTGGGGTGAACAAATTAGTAATGTTTTGCATGAACAACTAATGATGGTGTCCACTACCTTCAAGTTCTACATGACCTCCTATCTGGTGTACATTGTAGCCTCTATGAGGATTTTCCCAGGTTTGACATCAGAAGGGGATAGGAGGGTAATCCCAGTGTACCAATACTATTCTCAGTTAATGTTGAATGGTTCTATTCATCATTTTAGAAGAGTGAATGATGCATTCTTTGCAGTATTCCTTTGTCTTTTTGATCCCCAACTAGAACAAAGAAGAGTGTGAGATGAGGCATGGACAGTGGTAAATGATTTTGGGTGTATGTTCTTGCAATTTCCTTCTTTTTCATACCTAAGCATTGGCTTTTTCCAAGGTTACCCCTATATGCTTCCAAGATTCCCTTCAAACAAACTGGTCTTAATGGAGTTGTGCAGACAAATGATTATCATGCATAACAAACAAATGGAACTCAAGAAGCCCAGTTTTAGATTCCCAGTTGAAATTGGTAGATATTTAGTATTGACTGCTACAAAGGCAAGGTTCATGGAAACTGAGATGCAGCTGGTCACCATGAAGCAATTCAAGAGGAGATCAAAGTTTGACTACAGGGGCATGAAGAAAAAAATCAAAAGGAAAACTCAATTTCATGAACCCATGATTGAAGATGTTTGGGTAGATCTGAGAATAGAGGAAGATATCAGGAAACTAGACTATAGTAGGTTGTCCCTTGAACAGATTGAATATCTGGGACTTGCTGATATTCCAGAAGATCTAGTGGATGATGGGAAGTTGGTTGATGACAAATATAATACTGAACAGGTTGTTAATACCCCTCTCCCTCCAATCCAATGGTCCCAAAAGGAGTTGACCTCTTTAAGAAAAAGATTTCAGCCTATATTGGCTAACACTAATAACTGGCTAGCAGATAAAGGAATTACTTTGAAAGAATTCCTCACCAGATCAGAAACAAAGGTTCAAGAGCAAACTGGTAAAAAGGTGGAAAATAGAACGAAGAACAAGAGTGATGTTCCCTCATCCTCTAAAACACATAAGCCTAAAATCAGATTTGTGACGAAGAAATTAAAAGTTGTGGAGGAAGAACCTGAAATAAAAGATATGGAAGCTGAGGAGCCAGCTACTGAGGAGCCAGCCACTAAAGAGATGGATGTTGAAGATAGGACTATAGATCAACAAGATGAGGAGGCTTTGTCTCCATAAGAAAATACACAACAAGAAATGGGAGTCTCATCCCCTTTGCTTGATACACCTGTTGCAACTCATGTGTCTATTTCCCCTATTGATATTCCCTCTTCTGAATCTCCCTCTCCTTCTAAAATAATTTTTGATAATCCTCAAAACACTTTTGAAGATGTTCTCCATTCTTTAGGGTCTATTCCTAGTTTTTCTTCTTTATCTTTTGATATTGGGGATGCCTCTATTTTTGATCATTTTGTAATGAATACTGAGCAAGTCTCTAGTGTAAATGTAACAAGTGTAGTTTTCACTAACACTCCACATATTGTTTCTACTACCAGTACAAGTACAGTTCCGAGAACACCAGCAATGGGAACAGATCCCAATGTGAGTACTTCTTTGCTTCCACCTTGGTTATCAGCTTTAACACCAAAAAGGAAAAAACAAGCCATCTCCCCAGATGACTTTGATTTCAGTAAGTTGGTGCCTATAATGCCCAAGGCACCGAAGAAAGCAAAGATTCTTTCAAGAATGCTTGAGGAAAAGGGACATAAATTTCTGGAGATTGCCAAACCTCCACAGGATGCAACCATGGAGAATTTTGATATGAATGATTACTCTATAGCTAGAGTTGAATTGGGCAAGATAACTCATGAAAGTGCCAAGAATAATATGCAGTCAGCCATGGACATCTTGATTCAGAAATTTGACAGGGAGAAAGAAATGAAAGATCACTACAAAGCAATGGTAGAACAGTTAACTACAGTGGTAAGGAAAATCACTCTGAATTCAGAAGCAGTAACTCCTGAATCTGTTTCTGTGGAAGACACTGTTATTCGTAAAGTAGAAAGGACTCACCTCAAAGGAAAAGTGCTTGAAGAGTACCTAGACAAGATGCGCACACAGGGAATATCTCTGCTCACAGAACTATCTGAGAAGATAGATAAAATGGGGAAAATAAGAGCAGAGCTTGATGACCTCATTGATGCTATTTCTCAAGATATTGAATGCACAGAGAAGAATCATGATAAATGGGTAGAGATGAGGAAATTGAAAATAAGCACCCTAATATCAATTGGCGCCATCTCTAATAGGGATTCTTATACAGAAACAAAGGAGGCATTGATGTACAGGAGCATTATGCTTAGAAATTTGATCAATGATCTTGAAGCTACAAAAGAAATTAGTGAACAAAGTGATGTCAGCCTTTTGCATAAGTTGGAGGAGTTGCCTTGTAAGCTGGTATCATAGGACAACCATTTTCTCTCTATAGAAGAAATGGTTCAGGAATTTGAAGATATGTTCCCGAAAGAGTTTGAAGATAAAACATTTTCAATGACTTCTGTGGACAATATTTTGGACAACCAGTTAACTTTGGATAATCTGAAAACCAAGTTAACTGGTCAAGCAAAATCAGTCACTACAGTGAGAGATGCCATAGTGAGAGCCAAGATGATCTTCAGGAACACGATTAACCCGGATAGCATTGGGATGCAAGCAGCTTTCACTATGCATGATGGTCACATGAGTGGCAACACAAATTGAAGCAGTTTTTCCTTAGTTTATTTTCCATTTTTCAGATGTACTTTCAAAACAATTTTGGACATTTTTACATATACTTTTTTCATATGTAATTACATGTAAAAATATAGGATGTCCCAAGTCAATAAGGACTCCTATTTTTGAATAAGTCAAAGTAGTTAGGTTTTTTCCTAAATTTTCTCAAAGCCTCTCCCTATAAATAAAGAGGGCCTCTTTTGTAAATATTATCTTTTATCTATTGCAAGAAAACTCTGGTGAATTGAAAAGAAAATCAAGACTTTGTACTTCTTTGTGAGAATCAATTATCAAATATTTATCAATACAAGAAAGCAAGTTCAATTCCAATCTTTGCCTTGGGATTATTTGTTTTATGATAGAATTGTTCTTATGTCTTTGCTATCATATTATCTTTGATAAGTAATTGAAGTGTGAGTTTATTTCAAGTGATTAAGGAGTATTCTAAATCTGATTTCAATAGACTTTGAGCTATAAAATCATTTGTGAGGATTCTGTTTATGTTCGTGAGGATAAAACAGCTTGAAGACTTTGTGCTGCAAGTTGTTATATTCAATCTAATTTTATCAGCTTGGAGAAGAGTGAAGACTTTGGGCTGCATTCAACTTCAAATAGTTCTATTTGCAATTAGTAAGTAAGGCAATAGAAAACTTTGTGTTTCTGTGGGTTTATGAAAGTTCATAAGTTCTTTATTATTATCTTGAAGTATAAGCATCTATTCTAAAAAAAGAGAATGAGATGAAATGGAACCACCACAAATATAGTGTTTAGTGTACATAAATTTCATAAGTTATTTGTTTATAATAGTTAAGCAATCAGAGGGAACCTCCCCTTTCTAAGAGGAGAGACTTTGTCTCATCATAGTTGTGGCTGATATACCCATTTTGCCGTTAGTGAGTTAATGACAAAATATTCACCCAACACAATCCAAGCTTCAATGGTCTTCAACACTCATATCTAGAGTCAATCCGGCAGAGTAACAATACCTGTAAATCACACATTACTTCTCCTCCTCCAAGCACCTGTTTATATCAAATATACAAGGAAAAATTGCTCCTATCTTTGAATGGGCGTCCAACTTGGCCTCATGGCCCAAAACCCATACCTAAGGACACTTGGTCAACATTGTAGAATGTGTCTGAAACTTGTCCACAATCTTCAAAGTATCTATCTTCTCCAAATTTACCTTCCAATCCTCTACCATGTCTCTCATGAAGTGAAACTGAACATCAATGTGTTTTATTTTGGCATGGAAAGTTGGATTCTTCGCAAGGCAAATTGCACTCTGACTTTCACAACTAATCATAATCTGACCTGCATCAACACCAATGTCTCAAGATAATCTCCTAAGTCAAATGGCTTCCTTACAAGCATGAGTTGCTGCCATATACTCAGCTTCTATCGTGGACAAAGAAACCACAGGTTGTCTCTTACTCATCTAACTAATAGCACCACCAAATAGTGTAAACACATAAGCACTAGTGGATCTCTTGCTATCAATGTCACCTACCCAATATGAATCCACAAATCCATGAATATCAATAGAATGTGGAGGTCCTGTAGCATTACCATGATAGCATATGGAATACTCAGAAGTACCCAGGTCAAATATCTGAACACTTGCTTAACTGTATCCCAATGAACCCATCAAGGATTAGCCATAAATCAACTAAGGACTCCCACTGCTTGGGCAATGTCTAGTCTTGTGCAAACCATGGCATACATCAAACTACCAACAACACTAGCATAAGGTACTATGCTCATGTCCTCCACCTCACTAGGAGATTTTGGAAAATCCTTAATAGACAACTTTGTCCCCAAAGAAATAGGAACACACAATGGTCTACAATCTGCCATGCTGAACCTATCCAACACGGTCTTCACATACTTACTCTGTCTTAACCAAAGTTTTCTATTAGTTCTATCTTTTCTAATTTCCATTCCTAGAATGTACTTGGCTGCCCCTCAATCTTTCATTTCAAACTATGCTGACAACTAAAATTTGAAATCAAAAATCATATTCTTACACTTCCCAATGAGAAACATATCATCAACATACAATGCAACAATGAGAATATGATCACCATCAAACTTATAATACACACAGTGATCTAATTTTGATCTCACAAATCTAATTGACAACACAAAGGCATCAAACTTCAAGTACTATCTCCTAGGGGACTGCTTCAAACCATACAAAGACATCTTAAGCTTGCAAACCAAATTTTCTTTACCTTTCACCATGTAATGGTCTGGCTGTGACATGTAGATTTCTTCCTCCAAATCACCATGAAGGAAAGCTATCTTCACATCCATTTGTTCTACCTCTAAGTCATAAGCTGCTGCAATAGACAATAGGAATCAAATGGATGTTAGCTTTGCAATGGGAGAGAAGATCTCACCATAATCTATACCCTCCACTTGTGAATACTCCTTCACAACCAATCTGGCCTTATACTTCTCAACACTGCCATCTGCACGAAATTTCTTCTTGAACACCCATTTTCATCCAACAGGTTTCCGTCCAGGAGGCAAAGGTACCAAGTCCCAAGTTTGATTCTTTTCCAAAGAAGCCATTTCATCCTCCATGGCCTCCTTCTAGGAACCTACATCTTTCATGTCCATAGCCTCTGATACAATTCTAGGTTCATCACTATTAGTAAGCAAAGTAAAAGCACAACTAGAATCAACCAATGTAAAAAAAAACCTTTCAAGTTGCTTTCTTATCCATGTAGACCTCCTCAAGAACTGAAGTTGAGGTTCAACTTCTTCATTTGAGCTTTCAGAGCTACAAGAGCTCTCCTCATCATCAGGTCCAACATTGTCTTTCTATTCAGTCTTCTCAGGGGTAACAGGAAACTGAGCAACATCCTCTTTCTTTTCTTTTTCCTCTGGTTGTAAAATAGTCAAAAAAGGTGTAAGCTCTCTTAAGATGACACTTCTTCTATACAACACTTTTTCAGCCATAGGGTCCCAAATCTTGTATCCTTTCACATCGACACCATAGCTAATGAAGATACACTTAACAGCCTTGTTTTCTAATTTTGACTGCTTCTCCCTAGGTACATGTGCATATGCTTCACAACCAAAAACATGAAGATGCCTTATTGAAGGCTTTCTACCAAACCACACCTCCATGGGTGTATTTCCAACAAGAGTTGATGTAGATCTATTTAACAGATAGCAAGCAGTGGCAATAGCTTCAACCCAAAACTTTTGTTCTAGGCTAGCTCCACTAAGCATACTCCTAGCCTTCTCCATCAGTGTCCTATTCATCCTCTCCGCAAGTCCATTTTGTTGCGGGGTGTATGGAGTTGTCTTATGTCTTTCAATCCCAATTTCCTTGCAATATTTATCAAATTCTATAGATCCAAACTCACCACCATTGTCAGTTCTCAAACACTTAATCTTTTTACCAGTCTGATTTTCAGCAAAGGCCTTAAACTCCTTAAACTTACTATAGACTTCAGATTTGCTTCTAAGAAAATAAATCCATGTCCTTCTACTGTAGTCATCTATGAAAGATAAAAAAATATATATATTTTGATAACGAAGGAACATTAACAAGACCAAATACATCAAAGTGAATAAGGTCCAACACACCAGAAGACTTATGAGAACTGAAATAAAACTAGACATGGTTTTGTTTTCCATATATGCAATGTTCACAAAAGTTGAACTCAAGATTAAAATCATCTAACCCCTCAACGAGGTTTTTATTTTTTAGGGTTCACAGACCCTTCTCACCAATGTGGCCAAATATCTTATGCCATAACATTATCTTTTCATAAAGAAGTTTAACTTCCAAGGCATGATTACAACCATCAGGACTAGGAACAATAGATTTCTTCACTACTTGTTCAGATGGTGGGGATGAAGTGACTATTTCCCTCTTCTTTGAGTTAGAAGAACTATTACATTGTGAAATGCATGCCTCCAACTGAAACATAGTATGTCTCCTAGTACCCTTAGCAAACACCATAGCTGCTCTAGTCATCTTGCATCCTTCTTTCAAAAAGATAACCTGCACACCTGCATCATTCAACATACTTACAGAAAGTAGGTTTTGTACTAAGCCTGGGATGTGCATAACCCCAGAGATCCCCTTCACTCATCCATCAGGGAATCGAATAGAGACTCTTCCATGACCAACAATCTTCAGATGAGAGTCATCACCTAGATACACCTTTCTACCATAGAACACCTCATACTTAGTAAACCAGTCTCGATGTGAGGTCATGTGCAATGATGAACTAGAGTCAATCAGCCAGACATCATCAAATGCATGGGTTGCTAGGGCTGCGATGAAAGCATCACCATCATCTTGTGACTTTTCAGAATCCAAATATGGGGTCTTCTTATTTTTCTTTTCCTCTTTGCGTTCCTTTTAGAAATACCCAGATTTAGCATAGTTCCAACAAATAGCCTTGGACTTTCCAAGAGATTTGGATCTCCCATGGGATTTGGATCTACTCTTCTCAACTTTCTTGTCCTTCTTTTTTCCTTTCTCCTTGGGTCTTCCATGAACTGTAAGAGCCTCTTTGGCTGCATCAGAAGACTTTCTCTGCATTTCTTCGGATAACAGTGAAGAAACCACTTCATCCATTTTGAATGTGGATGTGGTGCTTCCAATATCCATGACAAGGTGATCCCACAAGTCCGGTAAAGAACAAAGCAAGGTTATATAGCGATCCTCCTCTTCCATCTTCACACCAACAGATGTCAATTGTGCAACCAACATGTTAAAAGCAGTCATATGTTCTACAACGGATCCTTCGTCCTCCATTCAAAGGGAATACAACTTCTTTCTCAAAAAAAAATTGTTAACCAAGAATTTGGCTTGATACACATCTCGTAACTTCTTCCAAAGCAAGTTTACAATAGTCTCCTCATGGACATTTAACATAACAAAATCAGCAAGACTAAGTCTTATGAGACCCTTAGCCTTCTGATCCTTTAGATCCCAATCATCTTGTGACATTACAACTGGTTTAGGTCCATTTATAGTTTCCCAGATGTCTCGATCAACAAGCATGTCTTCCATCTTGAGCTTCCACAGCTCGAAATTAGTGCCATTGAATTTCTCCACCTCAATCCTTCCAAATGTACTTGCCATCTCCTTGCTGTAATAAGATTTAGAATACTCTACACAAACTTCCACGCAACTTAAGATCAGCTCAAAAAACCCCTACCCAACAACTAAGACCAAAACTAGTCAGGCTCTGATAGCAACTGAAAGGAATCTAGGTGTGCAGAATCGCTTCGTACACTAATCTAATCAGGGGAGGAGAGTGCAAATTCAATTTAATCCTTACAACTATAGTAACATTAAACATCTAATAGAGATATTGCAACAATACACATAGAACCAGAAAGAAGATAGAAGAGAGACAAAGATATAACGTGGGAAAACCCTTATCGGGTGAAAAACCCCATACTCAGAAACTTGCACAATGTATTATCAAAACTGAATATGGTTTACAATACACTTGCAATGCAAGCTTCAATGGTCTTTAACACTCATATTTGGAGTCAATTGATAGAGTAACAGTACATGTAAATCACACATTACTTCTCCTCCTCCAAGCACCTGTTTATATAGAATATACAAGGCAAAATTGGTCCTATCTTGGAATGGGCGTCCAACTTGGCCTCATGGACCAAAACCCACGCCTAAGGAAACTTGGTCAACATTGTAGAATGTTCTTGACACTGTCCACAGCTCCCATCCCAAAGAGGTCACCTATTTCCAAAATGGGCTATGACAGATGCTCTTACGACACTTACGACAGTCATAGAATCTGTCATAGTGGTTACAACTTATAGCTGTAAGAAAATCTATCATACATAGGATATAAATAGCATATTCTCTTACAACATGTCATAATCCACCTTGGGGTGCCCAAATATGCCTTTTTCAAAGATTCTTCATGACACATGTCTTCACCTGTCTTACAAGCTTCTATTTCTGACTCTTACATGTCATAGCTTCGTCATAGCAATCTGTCATAACTGTTTTGGTCAAACATTCACTTACACAACATCTAATATGCCGACACATGGCAAAATGCTCCTACCACAAAGGGGGATGCCTATCTCCTCATGTGAGGAAAAAATTACAAGTTGTCATCTTCCATGTAGGATGACACATCACTGTGCCACATCCCACAAAATGATAATATGGAATTTACAATTAATTTACAACATAGGCAATGAATAAATAAATACAATCATAAATAATGCAAGGAATTCCCAAGGTTGAGAAACCTTAATTCCCAACAAGTTCATTCTAATCTAATTGTATGAATTGAGTAAACACATACATTTCCATATTGTATCATCAAAAAGGTAGACAACAAGATCATCAATACAGGATTTCAAGTACATATACAATTTCCTTTACATGAGAGTACATCATTACAATGTTAACAATATCACTTTCCTAATACATTGGAGTACATACATCAATACAACAGTACATGAATATCTGTATCCTCGAGCTAGAAGAGGATCAAAAATCTAATGTAAGAGATACATCTTTCTTGCACATGAACAACAACAAGAGAAACCAATGGAGATATAAGCACAACTACCCAACCATGTGGAACCCTAATGTCTACCCCCCATGCTAGGAGATAACAATAAGGTCCCACAACACGAAACAATTAAGAAGATAGGAACACAACGAAAAAAGCCTAACATGACTCCAACATACAAGTACACATGACATTTAGAACAGAGTCACCACTTCCTCCAACAATCAAAAAGATAATATACTAATAGGTACAAGGACTACACATGACTCCAAAACAACACCAGTCAATAAGGACATCACAAGTAACTCAACCATCACTTCCAGAGGCATTCACAAAACAAAGGGGAGAACACAACTAGAGAACGCTAGACTGCAGTAGGGATGAGTGTCATCGCATGGTCCTAGCTTGGGATACCCTGACAGTCTATAGCTAGACGCTGGCCCCCATCCATGGGTTACCTTGACAGTCTCTTGCTAGGTGCCAGCCCCCATCTATGGTTACCCTAACAGTCTCTCACTAGACGTTGGCCCCATAGGGTGACACATGTGGAACCAACATTCCTTTTGTGAGGACAAGGAAGTTAATTTTGCCAACCATGGCCTTCTCATTTCATCCTTAGCCTAAACAAGCACTACAGGCATGACTAAGGCATCCAATTATCTTGATTAGTGTGAAAACTACCCAACCCTCTAAATTTATTATTAAGTTATCACTGGATTAACAAATACCAATGGGTCACCCTGACAAGCCACTTTGGGTGCTAGCCCCACATTGAAAGCTACTCCCCCTTCACTACATCTAGATTCTCAAAGCCAAAAATAAAACCCAAGCATGAACTATCACATTTCTCATCATGATACATTTACAACACAAAACATATATCATTTCACATTACACAAAGCAAGGCATTACCCATCTTGCATAGTTATCATAACCACATGAATAGGTACACTAAGCAAGGCATTATCCATCTTGCACAGTCATCATAGCCACATGAATAGGTACACTAAGCAAGGCATTATCCATAAATAGAGGGGAGTCAACATATAACCAATACATATTCAACTATTAGCAAGATTACATAATCATAGGAGGCATACACATGACTACCCCTCTTGGCCTCTGGAATCAACTTCCCCAAATGACACAAACACTTGACACACTAAACATTGTGGTCTCACATCACATTCACTCTCAAAGGAACATCATAAACTAAGATCCTTCCTCAACATTTCAATTATAATACCAAAAATGCAACATATAATATGATGCACTAAATTATAGGTCTTAAAGAATTTAACATTAATCCAACCATGATCAATCATCTACCAAACACAAAGTGAATCTATCTCTATAATGTAGAACAATAATATTTTAACTACTGTAATCATATGATATAAGAGTCCACGAGTAACAATATTTTAAATAATAGTTCCCAAGACTTGTTTTAGTTTCATTTAATTAAAATGATTGTGAACAACATGCAAATAACCCTAAGGCATACAAATTAAACACAACAATTATTTAAAAGAAATCCTTATCATAGTGAGGGACTACCACCATAGTTAAAATCATACAATAGTGTATTAATGCTATACTGATGACTACAAAATCCACTATTTACACTGATGTAGATTTCATTAATAATCTAGAGAATTTTGTAAATACTATTTAATACAACTGTATGAGCAAGACTAAAAGCCTATAATATTAGAATGCTATAAACCTCTTACACTAGTTAGAATCACAAGGTATAGAACCCAAAGCTATAATAAAAGAAACTTGTTATAAGGTTAGCTTGAGAGGAAAGGAATACAAAACAACATAACATTCCTATAGATCTAATATCTTCATCAAAACTATCTCACTTTTAACCACATGCATATGATAGGATCATAACACATTTAAAGGATGGTTCAAACCAAGTAGAAGTATCATGGCTAAAGTGACCCAAGAGTGAACACTAAGAGGGCACAAGTAAAAGAACAATCTTTTTCTAGGTTTTACCAAATTCCATTCAACACACAAATAGGAAGAGAAGGTCAAGTTGCTATGGGAAAGCTTAAGTGTCAACTTGATCAATCTTCTATAAACCACTACTACATAGGTCCTATGAATATCGAAATGATCATACCTATTACATAATTCTTCTAGAGCTATCTACACCTCATAATGATTAGCAAGCTTGCTAAAATCCCTTACACAACATTAGTATTAATGGAATAAACCAATAAAAAAGCATTCTAACCTGCTAACTTACCAAGTCTAGGAATAGAAAAGGGTTGATTGAGTTCAAGACATAAATATGATACAAACATTTTCTCAACAAGAAGGTATAAGAATGTGACATTTCTTAACCACAAGTAATAAACATGTTCTATACAACTAATGAACCACCACATATGTAAAGGACTTTATTATCACATCAAAATTCACTTACAACATTGCATACACAAGAAATTAGGACATAGTAATCTATGCCTCAGGAAAACTAAACCTTGACAACATGACCCTATTACGACCACTGATACAATTTACACAAGTTCCATTTACCCTATACAATTCCACTTGTAATCAACTAATTTCTAAAACAAACTTATAAATAAAATCTTAAATACATTGTTTACAAACCTAGATTCCAAACCTACTTATCATATTTCTACTAATAAATCGTAATAAAATCAATATCAATTTAAATTAAATTTATCAACATTAATATACAATCACTCTATCCAAATTGAATTCTTCTACTTCTATTCTATATAGATTTAATAGCCTTCTTATTACCTAACAAACAACCAAAATAAGTAGAGTTATTGGTGACGCAACTAACTATTTTAATAGAGACAAAATGGGTGAGAGGTAGACAGTCACAAAATATTCATATCTCCAAAATTATAAATTGGGTAAGGCTAACTTTTGGATATGATTTAGATAGTTAGGTCATACACCATATATAACAAATTTCGAGCAACCCAGTTCATAAAAATAAAGTTATGGCTAACGTAACAGACTATAAAAACAGAGATGAAATCAGTGAGAGATAGACAGTCACAAAATATTCATATCTCCAAAATGACAAACTAGGTAAGGCTAATTTTTGGATATGATTTAGATAACTAGGTCGTGCACTATATATAAAAACATTAGAGGAACCCAGTTCGTAAAAATTAAGTTATGGGTAACATGACAGACTAGGTTCAGAATATGTAGAAAACAATTCACAGAATAATATGAAGCTTGCATATTACAAATTCATTTCACTAAATCTAATGCAATAGTAAATCAGATTCATATCTCAGTCCATACCTAGAATATTACTTCTATCACATCTTCACAAAATTCCCAGCACACATCCATTTTCCCCCCAAATCTTTTCTTTTGGAAGCTATGGATTATAGTGCCAAAACAAAAATGAAAACTTCCTAAGAGAGAGAGAGAGCTCATGAAAACATAAAACATATTCTCCTGCTTTAAATGCACGTACCTTTCGCAAAGTATATCTTTAGATTTAGAAATAAAGTTGAGCATACATAACCACCCCCATAATTTCTACCAGAAGATTCTCCTTATTAAAGGAAAGAAATTTTTCCTTTATTACTTCCTCTCAAATAGCAATTTCTTTCTACTTACTAAAATTAGTCTCTTACTCAAAAGAAGTAAATATTTCTAAGATTCCCTCTATAATGGCAATAAATTATGCCTTTAATACTTTCTTACAACATGCTATTTTAACTAGACAAAAATCTCTCTCTGATTTTATTTATTTTAGAATTTGCTATGTATATAAGTTTTTATGACAACTCATAAATATTATAAATTTATTTTTATTGCCACTAATAAAATAGTTACTTATTTATAAAATATTTTCATTTTAATTTTATCAATTATATTCCCATTTTAACAACACTTTATTTTTCCTCATTATAATTATTATTATTTATTGACCGTAAAACACAATATAATATAATTTCCCATAAACTTAAATTTACATAAAAGCATCTATATTTATTTATTTATCAAAAGTGTCTTCTTAACTTACTAATTTTATTTTAATGCAATAATTAACCAAAGCATTAATCAAACAATTCTAAACAAAATAACCCAAATGCTAAACAATACTTGACACTATGTACGATCGAAAAGCATGACCACAACGACAGTGACTGGCTATCATACCCATACAGACAACACTGACTTGGTGCAAAACTGGATACTCATCCTTTTCAAGGATGATGGCTAACTAGGGGACCATTTGTTATGGTCCCCTATAGTTCCATTGGTTTTAAGGTATGCTCAGACATGTCAATTCAAGTGGAGTTGATGCCTGATACCTGCAACCTGCAGTACATAACACGGTCTATGTACAAGTATAATAAATATCAAAGGGTCGTGTGGTGAAAGAGAATCGCAATGTCACTGGACTCTCACGAATGAGTGGTACGACATTGTCTCTTTTCACACTACACAATAATCAGATCATCCTATAATACAAAATCAGTCACATAAAAATTAATTCTAAGTTATGACAATCATAGTAAGATCAACATCATAATCACTTGAACGTAAAACAATGTCAGAGCATATGAATTATAGTGTCGCAACACTTGGATTATCAATAAAACATGCTAACTATTATATGAAACCACACACAAGGATAATCAGGAATGTCACCAACTTGAATGTAGCATCTACCAACATCATATAATGTACAACATCAACTGTCTAACATACCCTAAATATTCCTATTGTTTTACCTTCATATTCATGCTCCTTGGAAAGACTATCTACACATCCAAGATGAGAATGGAGGGGCACTACAGTGATAGATACAGGTATTAGGGAAGGTGAATTAGGTCCTAGTGCTGAACTGTCCTGAAATGATCCATTGGTGTGGGCAATTAAATAATAAATCAAATTAAGATAAATAATCAACTAGAAATAAATTAATTAGTGGCTGAAATAATTTCTTTGAATGCAAAGAAGTAATTCTATTTAATTATTTGATAATTAATTCTTAAGTATAATTAGAAAATAAAATACATAGATAAAGATAATTATTTGTTTGATGCTTAGATTTTAATTTAAAATAATTGTCTAGTTAGACAATTATAATTTTTAGTATTTTTCCAAATAAATTTAATGTAATTTGTATTTCAATTTTTTAATTATTATAATTGAAATAGATTTTTATGTGCATGTTTTTATTCTAGAATTTAGAAATAAATAGTAATATTTATTTCAATTTGAGAAAAATATTAATCAATATAAGAAGAATTAATTTAGTTTAAAATAAGCATCTACAAACATCATATAATGTACAACATCAACTGTCTAACATACCCTAAATATTCTTATTGTTTTACCTTCATATTCATGCTCCTTGGCAAGACTATCTACACATCCAAGATGAGAATGGAGGGGCACTATAGTGATAGATACAGGTATTAGGGAAGGTGAATTAGGTCCTAGTGCTGAAGTGTCCTAGAATGATCCATTGGTGTGGGCAATTAAATAATAAATCAAATTAAGATAAATAATCAACTAGAAATAAATTAATTAGTGGCTGAAATAATTTCTTTGAATGCAGAGAAGTAATTCAATTTATTTATTTGATAATTAATTCTTAAGTATAATTAGAAAATAAAATAAATAGATAAAGATAATTATTTATTTGATGCTTAGATTTTAATTTAAAATAATTGTCTAGTTAGACAATTATAATTTTTAGTATTTTTCCAAATAAATTTAATGCAATTTGTATTTCAATTTTTTAATTATTATAATTGAAATAGATTTTTATGTGCATGTTTTTATTCTAGAATTTAGAAATAAATAGTAATATTTATTTCAATTTGAGAAAAATATTAATCAATATAAGAAGAATTAATTTAGTTTAAAATAAGGGTGAGGGTGATGCAGAGTGCCAGCAGAAGCGAATGAAGATTTGACTATGTCTTCACTATCGGCAAGACCTTTTACTTTTCTCTCCGAAGCAATCCCCCTCTTGCCTATCGGCAAGACACTACTCTATCGGCGGGCTCCTTGAATCTTCTACCGACGCTATCGGTCACACCGATGAGTGTCTAACTCCCGCTTCTCCATCGGTCTGACTTGATCGTCGGTGGGACTTTTCTCTTCTCTACCGATATTGTACCTCACACCGATGTGCTTATCACCAAGAAGCTGTCGGTAAGACTTCTTACTTCGGCCAGACTTTCTTCACCTACACCGATACCTTGTTTCTCACTGATACTGTCAGGTACATCGGCCAGACCCTCCACTTCGGTAAGACTCCGGTTCGTGGCCTCGATGGTTCATCTCATTCCGATGAGTTTCTATCGGCGAGACTCTAACGGTCACCGTGACTTCTTCAGCTTCCCCCCGACAAGGTTCCTCACGCCGATACTCTTTATCGGCGACACTCTGAGGATGTCTCACCGATCAGTGAAACCTTATACCGTCGGCTAAGTGTATTTTCCTTAGCTCGATATCGTTTCTCTCACCGATGCGAATAACAATGGTATGTGTCTCCGACACTATACCAATCTTCGACAAGACGGAGAATATTTCATGCCAATGTCAGTTTCATCGGTTAGACATAGTCTATCGGTGGTCCTTCAAAAAGCTATTCCGACACTTGATCTCACGCCGATAGACTCCCAACTGTTATGTGACGCTGAACTCGGATTCCTTTCGACAGAACAATGGAATTTGGCCGTTTCATATATCAACCCTCGATCATTGTATCAATCTGATCCCCAAATCAAAACTATCCAATTTCACTCTGATTCCCGATTAGCCACATGACGATGTCTAGTCGAACTTGACTGAGTTCGTTGGCTTCCTGGGTAAGAATTCAACAACAACAAACGTGAAAAGTCTTTCCTCCATCACACTGATACTACACAAGACTTCAGTGGACAGAGGAAAGGGCCTCCATGTATGAATCAAAACCCTACTCCTAGGTTACGAACCAGCCACTGTGGAACCGTGGGTTTTACACCGTCTGCACACTACAGAGTCACTATGGATTGACAGATAGCATCCGGTTAGGGTTCCAATTACAAAATCAGGATAAAGATATCAAGTCACTAAGAACAACCAAGAAAATCAACACAGATCATACCCAGAACTCTCTTTATTCAGTTATCAAGAAGAACTTGTTGTAATACACACTTCTCTCCCTGCTCCGTGTGACATACAACCTACCTCTAAAGAAGATGTAGAGACAGCAGTTATCCCCTCCAACTGTACAAACTAATTTTCAAATCAGTTAGCCGTTGGTTTACCCTTCATACAAGCAAAACTACATGTGTGCCTTGCACAATTACATTCATGGGACCAAATTGACCCTTATTACAAAATGAAATGGCTTAAGAGCCTTATGAGACAACAAAAGAAAAGATGACCCTGTACTACAGAGAATGTGCTCCTGCACCATACTCCCCCTGCAGGAAAAACTCAAGTCCCTTGAGTTGCTAACTGCTGAAGTGTCTTCCCATGCTTTAGAATATCTGCTTCACTCATCCAGGTTGCCTCTGAATCAGGAAGATCCTGCCACTTGACCAAGTAGTCTTTATATACACCCTTTCTTGTCTTCTTGACAATTTTGGAATCCAAAATGCATTCCAATTGCAAAGGCTTACTTGGAGGTAAATCTCTGATCCAGTCTTCATCTTCAATCACAGCATCTAAGCCATCTTCAGCATGTAATGGAGGTCTGAAAGGAAACAGGTCTGCAACATTGAAAATGGGAGAGATACCAAGGCCGGATGGTAATTCTATCTCATATGCATTTGGACCAAATTTATGCACTACCTTACAAGGTCCTATCTTCTTCATCAACAATTTGGTTGGTTGCCCCTTAGGTAATCTTTCCTTTCTGAGGTAGGCCATCACCAAATCTCCTACCTTGAAGTGTACCTCCCTTCGCTTCAGATCTGCCCTATCCTTGTACTTGGAGACAGTTTTCTCCAACTGAAGCTTGACCTGATCATGTACTGTTTTCATGGTAGCAGCAAAGTCTTCTCCTAGAGCACTCCTTTTATCCCATTCTTGGAGGTCTTTGAGTTCAAGTGGTCCTCTTGGGTGGAAACCATAAACTATTTCAAAAGGGCTTTTCCCAGTACTTCTATTTCTTGAATCATTATAAGCATATTCAGCTTGACTGATCACTAAATTCCATGCCAATCCATGCTGTTTGGTAAGGCATCTCAAAAGGTTTCCCAAGGACCTATTAACAACCTCAGGGATGGTAGGCTGATGAAAAAGACAACTGTGTGCCCAATTTTCTCCATAGGGTCCTCCAAAAATGACCAACAAATTTGGAGTCTCTATCAGTAACAATTGATAGGGGTAAACCATGAATTCTGACCACTTCTCTGAAAAAGAGACCAGCAATATGAGATGCATCATTTGTGCATTTGCATGGCACAAAATGAGCCATCTTATTGAATCTATCCACAATGACAAAAACACTGTCTACACCCCTTGCTGTCCTATGAAGACCAAGCACAAAGTCCATACTAATGCTTTCCCAAGGTCTGGTGGGAATGGGCAGTGGTTGGTACAAACCAGCATTAGAAGACATACCTTTGGCCTTTTGACATATGGTACATCTTGCAACATATCTCCTTACATCTGTCTATACCTTGGGCCAATAATAGAACCTGGTGACTTGTTCCAAAGTCTTGTCCAACCCAAAATGTCCTCCTAAGGCTCCATTGTGTTTCTCCTTGATGATATTGTCCCTCATTGAACATTTAGGAACACACAACAAACTACCTTTAAATAGGAGCCCTTCTTGCAGCACAAAATCAGAATACTCACCATGAAAAGTGTTAGCCAAACTTGCACACACTTCATAGGCAGCCTTGAAATCTACATCATCCTTGTACAACTCCTTCAGACATTCTAGACCCATATGTTCCATTTGTACTTCCTGTATGACCAGTACCCTTCTACTCAAAGCATCTGCCACTTTGTTGGCAACACCTTTCTTATGCTTAATAGTGAAGGTATAGGCCTGCAATTGTTCCATCCACTTGACGTGCCTATGATTCAACTTTTCTTGACTATTTAGGAAGCTAAGAGCATGGTTGTCAGTAAAAACAATGAACTCTTTTGGAAGTAAATAATGTCTCCATTTTTTCAGAGCTTGCACCATTGCATACAACTCTAGGTCATAGGTAGAATACCTCTGTTTGGCCTCATTCAACTTCTCTGAAAAGAATTCTACTGGATGTCCTTCCTGACTAAGAACAGCACCTATAGCCTGTTGGCTTGCATCACATTCCACAACAAATACTTTGTCAAAATCAGGGAGTACCAACGTAGGTAACTCGGCCACTTTCTGTTTCAACAGTTCAAAACTATCATCTGCTTGTTTCGTCCATTGAAATTTACACTTCACTCCTCCCTTGATGGTATTGAGAATAGGAGCACTTATGTGACTGAACCCTTTAATGAACTTCCTGTAAAAAGTTGCCAAACCATGAAAACTTCTTACATCTCCCACTGTCTTAGGAGTAGGCCAATTGAGAATAGCCTCAACTTTTGTAGGATCCATTTTCAAACAGCCATTGGAAATCACAAATCCAAGATACACTAGTTCAATTTTCATAAAATCACATTTATCCAAGTTGATTATCAACTTACTCTCATGCAATTTCTTTAACACCTATCCAAGATGCTTCACATGCTCTTCTTTGGTCCTGCTGAAAATCAATATGTCATCAAGATAAACAATAACAAATTTTCCAATAAATTCTACAAGTACCTCATTCATCAACCGCATGAATGTGCTTGGAGCATTACTGAGTCCAAATGGCATGACAAGCCACTCATAGAGACCTTCATTTGTTTTGAAGGCAGTCTTCCATTCATCTCCCTGCCTTATTCTGATCTGGTGATAACCAGATTTCAAATCAATCTTGGAATAGTAACATGAACCACCAAGATAGTCCAACAGATCCTCAATTCTTGGCATAGGAAATCTATACCTTATGGTGATCTTATTGATAGCCCTTGAATCAGTGCATAATCTCCATTTGCCATCTTTCTTAGGAGCAAGTACACTAGGGACTGCACATGGACTAAGACTTTTCCTAATCAAACCTTTCTCCAAAAGTTCTTGAATCTGTCTACCTACTTCTTCATTCTGTTGTGGTGTCAACTTGTAAGCAGCTTTATTGGGTAATGTGGCTCCAGGAATCAAGTCAATCTGATGACTTATGTCCCTCATAGGTGGTAAGGAGTTAGGAGTATCCTCTACCACAAGATCTTGGTACTTATCCAGTAATTGTTGCACTTCCAATAGAATCTCCTTTGGCTGTTTGCTTTGCTGATTGGATACATGCTTCATCATCAGTGCATACCCTTGGGTATCCTTCTCCTTCATGAGTTGTAAGAACTCTTTGCCACTTACTAACATGACACTATTGTCATTGCTCTTCTCTCCAACCTGCTCTGGTAAGGGATCCATCTGAAACTTCTTACCATTCTTGGTGATCATATATGTATTCTTTTCACCATCATGTTGTGCCTTCACATCATACTGCTAAGGTCGTCCAATAAGAAGGTGACAAGCATCCATAGGAATAATTTCACATAGCACCTTATCCCTATAATCACCTAGTTCAAACTCTACCCAAGTTTGTTCTTCCACCAAATAGTTCTGATTCTTATTCAACCAAGATATTTTGTGAGGATTAAGATGGGGTAATCTTTTTAGTTTACACTTTTCTACCATTTCAGTAGACACTACATTTTCAGTAGAACCTGAATCAACAATGATTTTACAGAGCTTACCATATGCTATTCCTTGGGTTCTGAAGAGATTCTTCCTTTGTGGGGGCTCCTGCTTCAATGGTATCTTCACGAGGGTCCTCTTAATCATCATATTCTGTCCTTCAAGCACTGGTACAACACTACCAATTGGTGAGTTTACACTTTGACAATCATCCTCCTACAATAGTTGGTTCCTTCTCCCACCATCATGAGAGCTAGATGCCTTCTCAGGGCACTTACTTGTAGTGTGGCCTACTTGATTGCAGTTGTAACATCTTCCAGTGAAGACTCCACATCCTTTGCCTGCACCACCACCTCTTCCTCTGCCATTAGGTCTCCTCCAACCTCTGAAACCACCACCTTTTTGTTCTGTATCAGAACGTGATTCTTGTTGACTTGAACTTTCACCTTTGTTTGGCTGTCCTCTGCCAAAATTACCTCTTCCTCTATTGTTCCTGCCACCTCTTCCTCTGTTATTTTGATCACCTCTCCTTTTCAGTTTATCCTCTGCCCTAGAGGCTAACTGAAAACATTCATCCATAGTCTTGGGAACCACCATACTGAACTCATCCTGTATATTGTACCTCAGACCATCCAGGTATCTGGCCACCATCTCTTTCTCTTCTTCTCTGTGATTGGCTCTCATGCTCAATCTGTGGAATTCTTCAGTGTATGTAGCCACGTCCATATCTTTCTGCCTAAGATGATTAAACTTTCTGATAGTCTGCAGATCATAATCACATGGTAGAAATTTGGCTCTCAGCATGGCCACCATTCTGCTCCACTTGGTGATTGGACTCTTTCCAACCTTCTCCCTTTCACATTGAGTGTAATTCCACCAAACCAATGCAGAACCTCTCAGTCTGGTCTTTGCAAACTTTACTTTCTTACTGTCACTATACTCTTTGAAGTCAAAGTAATTACTTATGGCTTCAATCTAGTCCACAAGAGTATCTCCATCCAGTTTCCCATTGAACGTGGGAACATCCATTTTCGGATCACCACTATCTCCATGACCCTTGAGTGCATTCAGAAATGCCTTTTGATCAGCAGTCATACCTTCTCCTTGAGGATTCTCCCCAGTTTCTCCTTCTTCATCCTCCTCTGACTCAGAAGTGCTTCCATCCTTCTCTTTGGATCTTTCTTCCTTCAGTCTCTCTTCGAGCATTTCTTCCACCATCTTCTGGATGGCTGCTTTACTCATCGTCTTGGGAGGCATTGTGCTAGCCTCTGTTTCTATCTCCAATTCTTCGTCTGACATACACGGCTGTGATTCAGAATATTGTCTCTGATACCAATTTGATGCAGAGTGCTAGCAGAAGCGAATGAAGATTTGACTATGTCTTCACTATCAGCAAGACCTTTTACTTTTCTCTCCGAAGCAATCCCCCTCTTGCCTATCGGCAAGACACTACTCTATCAGCGGGCTCCTTGAATCTTCTACCGACACTATCAGTCACACCGATGAGTGTCTAACTCCCGCTTCTCCATCGGTCTGACTTGATCATCGGTGGGACTTTTCTCTTCTCTACCGATATTGTATCTCACACCGATGTGCTTATCACCAAGAAGCTGTCGGTAAGACTTCTTACTTCGGCCAAACTTCCTTCACCTACACCAATACCTTGTTTCTCACCGATACTGTTAGGTACATCAACCAGACCCTTCGCTTCGGTAAGACTCCGGTTCGCGGCCCCGATGGTTCATCTCATTCCGATGAGTTTCTATCGGCGAGACTCTAACGGTCGCCGTGACTTCTTCGGCTTCCCCCCGACAAGGTTCCTCACGCCGATACTCTTTATCGGCGACACTCCGAGGATGTCTCACCGATTGGTGAAACCTTATACCGTCGGCTAAGTGTATTTTCCTTAGCCCGATATCGTTTCTCTCACCGGTGCGAATAACAATGGTATGTGTCTTCGACACTATACTAATCTTCGGCAAGACGGAGAATATTTCACGCCGATGTCAATTTCATCGGTTAGACATAGTCTATCGGTGGTCCTTCAAAAAGCTATTCCGACACTTGATCTCATGCCGATAGACTCCCAACTGTTATGTGACGCCGAACTCAGATTCCTTTCAATAGAACAATGGAATTTGGCCGTTTCATATATCAACCCTCGATCATTGTATCAATCTGCTCCCCAAATCAAAACTATCCAATTTCACTCCGATTTCCCGACTAGCCACATGACGATGTCTAGTCAAACTTGACTGAGTTCGCTGGCTTCCTGGGTAAGAATTCAACAACAACAAACGTGAAAAGTCTTTCCTCCATCACACTGATACTACACAAGGCTTCAGTGGACAGAGGAAAGGGCCTCCATGTATGAATCAAAACCCTACTCCTAGGTTACGAACCAGCCACTGTGGAACCGTGGGTTTTACACCATCTGCACACTACAGAGTCACTATGGATTGACAGATAGCATCCGGTTAGGGTTCCAATTACAAAATCAGGATAAAGATATCAAGTCACTAAGAACAACCAAGAAAATCAACACAGATCATACCCAGAACTCTTTTTATTCAGTTATCAAGAAGAACTTGTTGTAATACACACTTCTCTCCCTGCTCCGTGTGACATACAACCTGCCTCTAAAGAAGATGTAGAGATAGCAGTTATCCCCTCCAACCGTACAAACTGATTTTCAAATCAGTTAGCCGTTGGTTTACCCTTCATACAAGCAAAACTACATGTGTGCCTTGCACAATTACATTCATGGGACCAAATTGACCCTTATTACAAAATGAAATGGCTTAAGAGCCTTATGAGACAACAAAAGAAAAGATGACCCTGCACTACAGAGAATGTGCTCCTGCACCAGAGGGCCCTGGCTCAATTGGCTAAGTAATTCTGTTGTGGTAAAGATGGTCATGAGGTCCAGTCTCCCCCCATCCCCATGGTATCGGAGGGCGTGTCATGCCAGCATCACCGGTCACGTGAAAAAAGTTTACCAGGCATAAAAACAAAAAAAAAATTAAAATAAATAAATAATTAGTGTTGGTTAATTGTGTGAGCATTATATTATTTCTTTATTTATTAGTTTTAGTAATTAATCTCATTTGGGAAAAGAATTAAGTCTATTTATTTTAATTTGTTAATTTATTTTATTCTTGAATGTGGATGTCTATTTTAAGGATTTAGAAAATCAATTATTATATTTATTATATTTGCGAATTAGAAAATTATATTTTCTAGTATTAGTTTTTAAGTGAATTCTTTTATTTGGATAGAATTAGAAAGGATAATATTATAATATTATTTTTTTTATTCATAATATAATATTATAATTTACTTTTTGGGTTTTGGAGAGGAAAAGAAAGAGTTATTAAAAGAAGAAAATTAGTTTTTATTTTACTCTTTTTGGTTATCAATTTTAGTATGCAATTTAGAAGAAAAGGAAAACAGGTTATTGAAGCTTTAGAATTGTGGAAGTGTTTTTTGTAAATAATTAAAAAAAAAAATATTGTTAGTGGATTGTTTATGAATTCATCTCAATTGATTACCAAATTGCTACAAGGAATGAGGTAGGATTCGTATCATGGAATGATTTAAATAATATCTACTTTGGTTAATCAATGAATTTTGGATTCTTTGATGAACATGAATTTATTTTTTAATTACATTTTACTTAAAAAAATAGGTAAATCCAAGTCAAAACAATTAGGTTTCACATTGCTCAAATTGGGAAGAAACTAGTTAAAGGTTGAAAACTAAGGTTGCTTGGGGAAGAAGAAACATAGTGAAATTTAAGAGTAACATGTGATTAATGGAATTCAAATATAGATCTAATTTTAGATTAAACCTATATGTTAAGAGGATTCAAATTATATTTTTTGTTATGAAGCTCTTTTTCAAAATGGAAATTTGGAAAAGTCATAACCATAAAAAATTGTCATGAGAAAAAAATTGGTTCATTACGTATTGAATAACTTTATTTTTAGGAACTAGGTTTCTCTATAAGTTTAATGGAAGGTGTGGAACTAATTTTTAAAATCAGATAATAGAATCAGCCTTACCTGGTTTTTCAATTCTGAGATATGTATTAATTAGCAACTGTCTACGTCTACTGCTATTTTTAAAAATATGTTTTACTTGTGATTATACTGTCATTATAACAATATGTTAAATAAATTTAGTATGACAATATTTGTTGGGTTTTGTAGATCTCTATATTATCTTTCCAACTTATTTTAAAAACTAGAAAAATGTGATGTTTTCAGAGAGTTATGACTTTTTTAATGAAAACCATTTTTATGCAATATAATCCAAGTTGCTAGCATGAAATTCATGTTTGGTATATGTGTGATCTCCCAACATGGTTTGGTGACTTTGTAGTTCTTATTAAGAATGTTGAAATTATTATGTTGATACTAGTTATGAGTGTGTGAATATGACTTGGAACTTATTCCTTATGCTACCCATACATCTAAGTATAGTGATCTTATGTTTTAGTCCTTGGGGGATTTGTGTATGATGGTTTCGATGTCATGGTTGGAGTATGGTTGAAATGTTTGATTTTTACTGATACCTTTATTTATTTTCCCAACTTAGTTTGGGTGGAGATCATCTCTTTGTTGGGATAGTGTTATTATGTGCATATAATTTTCTTCATTGTATGTGTGGGATGAGATTATCCTATTTATGCTCATGTAAATCCAACATGGATTGGTAATGTATTATCTCCTTGCACTAGTAGAATTTGGCAAATAAATGACTACGTGACTAAAACTTTTAGTCACAACAAATAAAAATGAGTAAATTATAGTCATTTTTGTAACACATCTATAAATGACTAATTTGATCATCATAAGTGACTAATTCGATTGTTGGGTAAAAAACACAACTAAATAATTAGTCACAAAAATAAAAATGACTAAATAATTAGTCACACAAAAAAATTAGACAATATGATATTAAAGTGGGTAATTAAAAAAAATATTTCATTTGCGGAAGTGGGAAATAATTCAAAGTGCACAGAGAGGGAAATTATTTTCATGAAAAATAATTCAAACAAAAGAAACCCCTGTATCATCCTAAACTGATCAAGAATTGATAGAGAAGAGTCATGGCTCCTCGCTTTGTAATTCCTGATACTCTCAATGACTTGGAAGATGTGTCAGATGAAGACGACCGCCTCTACACTCAAGATATTATTGAATTGGACGTGTTGTCACCTTCAAAAATAGATGAGGTCATCAAGGGTTGGATTCCTATATTTTTTCACTGTCTCCAATGATTTTTGAAAAATTTCAAGTTCCAGAAATACCCATTTTGCTGAAAATGAGCAAAGGTAAAATGGTTGATAATAGGTGTTGTATAGTTCAACAATCTGGCAATTTGCAATAGGAACGACAATGCCCATTTTGTTGAAAATGAGCATCTTTAGTTTATTAGCCACGATAGAGTGGTTTTCAGTTAGGTTTTGGTTTATATAGTGTGCTCTACATTTTCTAAGGGTGGCATTTGACTTGGCTAATAAGGATCTATTTTGTGTGGAGGAGCAGCAACTATTTGATCAAACATACTCTCTTGTTAAGGGGTTCCAATTTATTTAACTCTCGACCAAAGGATACTTTATCAAAAGCCTATAGCAGATCCAATTTTAGCATCCTGCTTCTAAATATAATGATGCTTTCCTCTCATTCTACTTCTTATAATACATCGCTGCAAGATTAGATAAGCTCTTGTTGAAATGTGCTTAAATTTACACTTATATTCTTCAGGCAATAGTTTTCATTGAAGAAGCACAACCTGAGTAGCCTGGTAAGCATATTTTATTTATTATTAAAAACAAATTTGTGCTTTATATGAAGTGAGTGAATTTTTGAGCTTGAGTATTACTATCTCTAGCCTCTATTGTTAGGGCTTCTTTATCCTAGTCTATTTTTTATACTTGGCTAAGCATTTAACTTTCTAGAGATTTACACAAAAACCTAGTAAATACTTATGCTAAACAGAATATTCCACATGCTTCTATTATATGCTCTTGCTAAGCAAAGGTTTATAGAGAGCTCCAAAGAAATCCATCAAAACAGACATATTCCCTAATTTTTCTTGACAAGCATAAATTTAGGAAGTTATAATAGGTTTTGCTTTATTGATAGGTTGCCTATTGGCAATTTTAAATTTTGAGCTTTTCTCCCCTTGTATATCTTGGTTATGTAAAGATGTTATTTTCATTCATAAGTACTAGATATGTACTTGGGAGACTTACATATTATTTGAGATGTACTTATTGTTATATTTACTTATTATATTTAATGAGTTGGACTTATATATTGTATGGACATTATTGGATATTGCTTTCCTATTTTTTACATTGTTACATAGTATATTGTCTCGACAAAGTTAATAGAAGTTGTTGGAAGTTTATCTTGTACCCTTTTGTTACTATTGGATTGTTTGTTTGGTTAATACTTAAGAATTTTGAGGTTGCATTTTGGAGGTTTTTACACATTACTATATTTTTAATGACTATTTTGTTTCCTTTTAAAAACATGGCATATCATACATGCTTATGCTTATGAAAATCCAATATGATCTCAATGATAAGATCATCATATCATTTTAAAGTATTTTCATAGCATATTATATGTTTAATTACTTCTTATTAAATCAATTAAGGGCTTTTATTATTCTACATCAAAAATAAAAATTATTGATTATTGTGTTACTAACTACTTTGGTGATCCTATTGATAGGACATATATTTCAGTCTATGTGTTCAAGATATGGTATACCTTCTATCACATGGATAGAGAAATATATAAAAAACTATCTTCCATAGCACTTGAACAAAAAGTGGACTATAAATGTAGCTAAAAAAATCAATGTGGCTTAGGAGATTATTGGAATACTTTTTCATCTATGTACTATTACAAGTCCCACTTTATTAGATGAAAACAAAAGCTATTTAATTTTACCAAAGATTCCTATTTCTAGAAATAAAATCACACTTGAAGTTCATGGGAACTTCATTCAAGGGAAAATATTTCCATCCTAATATTGTTCTTCAATTGTATGAGATCGATTATCAGATGGTAGATATACTATGATCAAGAAGAACTAGGGTAGACTCTCAGTAATCATGGAAGAAATGATATATGCACTATAGAATCAAACCTCTGTGCAATTTCTAATTCACCAGATTCAAATCAATGCTTGGCCATAAGGAGTTTCCATTGACGGGGAGTGTGCATGACAATGACGCCTCTAGATGTAAGACCTAAGGCATAAAATAAGACTTTAGGCTTTTTAACACCTCAGACTAGCTAAATCCTTATGTAAGACCTAGAATAGGTACAACATAAGACCTCTAGGCATTATACGTAAGACCTATAGGCATATTGAAAATTATTCTCTATAAATCTTCCACTTATAAAAGAATTGTATTATACAAGACCTATAGGAATGATGTAATGGACCTAGGGGTTGGTTTTAGGAGTTCTGAGCTCCAATAATAACATTATAAGACTTCATTTAAGCATTACTTTTTAAAACACTGGGATTCTAAATTGTGACAAGATGACTTTCATATAGTCAAGAATACATGCTCTGCATTTTGGCATATATTTGTGTCCCTATTGTCACTATCAAAGAAGACCTACATTAATGGGCTACTTCATTTTTTATATAAATTGACATGTGATTCCCTCTATTAACATTAAAGGGGAGTGTTAAAACATAATGTTAGTAGGGGTCCTACCCTCATAAAATTTATATTGTTCTTGAAGATGCTAGAATGAGGAAGATGCTAGGAACATAAAGTAAACCAAAAACAAGTGATTATACCTTGAAAATCTTCTCTATTCTAGTCTCCTTGATAAGGTAAAGGAAATGCATGCACCTAGCTACAAATCCTAACTTTACCCAATGCTAATGAATGTGGATTTCTCAAGCAAATACCATCATAATGGAGGTAAGGAATTGGCTATGATTTTTCTACAAATTGACTATAATTTGGCTATGGAAGTGAGGTGATTTTGACAAAATAAAATTGATAAGTGTAATGTAATGTAAAAATAAATTGGAGAACCTTTTAATTTATAGATTTTTGGTGGATTTTGGATCAATGGTGGAGATTCAAAAGTGAGATCCAATGGTTGAGATTTCATAGTGAAATAAAGGGCTAAGATTTCATCAACAAGGATGGAGGGGTCTCATTATTTTGCAATTTTTAATTCATCCTTGGCAAGGCTTTACATTAATGAGGATGGAGACATGTGAATGAAATTTAACTTCATTTTAATGAGGGAGTGGGATGAGATAAGACAATTGTATAGATTTGGAAAGGTGAGATGGAGACATATGTGAGCACAATCAATTAAATAATGTTAATTATTTAATGAATTATGGGGAGATTAGATTATGAGGGCTTAGGTTAATTAATTAAGTGATTAACTTATTATTATGACTATAGGAAATCAGGAGATGGATTAATTAGTGGCTCAAATTAATTAAAGAGAGGTTTACTTAATTAATTTAGTCATAGGGGTTTGGTAGGGTTGAGTAGGTAATTAAATAAATGGGATTTATTTAATTAATCAAGGTTTGGCTATAGGATAGGTGATTTAATTAAATAAATGAACTTTATTTAATTCATTTAGGCTAATGGCAATGAAGGGATAATTAATTAAATAAATTTTAATTATTTATTCAATTAATTAAATATTATTTATTTATTTATTTATTTTTGGGTAGGTTATAATGAGGATTGGGATAAATTAATTAAATAAAATTAATTTATTTAATTAATTTTAAGGAAAGGGATAAGTTAGCATGATGAGTGATATTAGGGAGATGTCAAAAAATGATGGTGTGAGGACACATCATTTTCAGGTGTCTACATTTCATCCCTCTTTGATGTGGCATCACAACCAAGTGGGAGTGATGTCAAATCAAAGGAAATTAAAATTTTGGCCCAGCCAACCGAAGAGAAGGGAAGAATAAGTGGGATATGCTCCCTTAAGAGATCAGATGGAAAAAATAAATTTTCTAGGGTAACTCTCAAAAAGAAGGAAATGGTAAGCAAAATGAGATGTAGGGAAGAAACGGGATCAGATGAAGAAAAAAGGGGAAAACGTATGTGATACAAGGCTAGGGGGTGAAAACTTAGGGCTTAGGTGGAGGCTATAAATAGGCTAAGGGGGGGCATATTCCTCATTTGTACACCTAATATTGAGTGATTTGGGGAGAGAAGAGAAAGAAAGCACAGTAGCCATGGCTAGAATTCCATGTCATAAGCACTATGTGAAGCAAGTTCAAGACTAGCAGTGACCTCAAGAGGCTGGTGAGTCGGTATGTGAACTATCCTTGATTTGTACTCTAGGTTTTGAGTATTTGTGGCACAATAAATGTGGGGTAGATTAGGGTCAACGATTGCGCTGAAGTACTAGGTTAGCGCAATCGAGTCAAGTGTAGCACCTACAATGGAGCAATTAGTGCTTTCATCTTGGTTTAGCACCTTTCTTGGGGAGTGGTTCTTGCATAATGCCAAAAATGGCTAGTTAAGGGGGTTAGGTTAGTTCCTTCATTAGGCGGTTTAGTGCATTTGTGCCAATTCGATTCTTGCATGGTAAAGTTACTATCTTCATGCCTTTTGATGCTTGTGCTAGGTGGATTAGCGCTTGAACCTTTTGGTGCTAGTGGGAGATCAATTAGTTCTTCCATAGATTTTAGTGCTAGTGTGAGGTTTAGTGCCAATGAGGTTTCTGTCAGTGCTAGCATAGGATTTAGTGTGATCACAAGGTATGTTAGCCCTTGCACACCTTCTAGTGCTAGTGTGGCATATGTTAGCACTTGCACATGTTTTAGCATATGTGTGGCATTTGTTAGCACTTGTGTGCCTTTTGGTGCCATCATGGATGGACTTAGCACTTTTGTGCAATGTTTTGACAAAAGGCCCATTAAGTGGCACTATGGATGTAGGAGGATTTGTTAGCACTGTAGTTGAGGGAGCAGAGGCTACCTCCATTATCTTTTAGGTTAAGGTTTGGGCCAGTAGATGTTCTAGTGTTAGAGCAGATTGGATTATGACATTCAACATATATTCTTGAGATTCAGGCCCATAGGACCATGATGACAGCTCTGGTGGAGAGGTGATGGAGTGACTACTGTGCTTTTCTTCTATGTATGGGAGAGATAACCATCACCCTCAAGGATGTCTAAAGGATCATACAAATTTTGATTAATGGAGAGCCAGTCGTGTATGAACAGGCAGCAGGTGTAGTAATGTTGTTGTACGTGTTCACACCTAATACCCTCCCACTAAACAGGAGGGGTAGGGAGCTTATATGGTTGGATTCCATGGACACCTTAGGGGTGATGGTGTTATACATTGTGGCATTGATAGGAGGTCACATGCCTTCTCGGTGGGATGGGAAGGTGTTCTGAAGAGGATTTCTAAGGAGGGTATAGTGCATGCATGGGAGTTGTGTGTGTTAGCTCATCTATACCATGATATGCACTTTCTAGTGTGTAGATAGGGAGCAAGCCTTAGATGTGGTGTAACTTTGCTCTATGTGTGGGCTTGGGAGCACATTATCATGAAATGGCTAGTATGTGTATGGTAGGACAACGAGTTGACCTTATGTATTTCTTTATGAGGTATTTCTTAGCACCAGTAACTGGGTGGTATAAGATACTAGCTGCTGGTATTTGATGAGGTGAACACAATGGTTTGGCATCCATGGTGAGAATGCAAGGAATGTGATGGGAATGAGGATCATCTACCCTATGCACAATAGGGGAGATACCTCATGGGGAGGACTGAGAATATTATAGACTTGTTGTGAAATTTCGCGTAGCCCTAAAATATTCTTGTCCTCCTCTTTCTATCAAAGAAATCCAATCAGAGAAAGCCTAAATAGAAAGATGAAAGTCTTAAATCCTTCAAATACTCATGCTCTACCTTACCAAAAGATCCCAAAATCTCACTTGAAGAATCTTTTCCAAAAACCCAGAAAAACCCAGAAATCTTTTAGCTTCAAGTATTTTCCATTGCAGGGTTTCTCAATTTCATGCTAGTATTTGTGTATGCATTTTCGAATGTATATTCACATATACATTTGCCATTGTATGTTTACATATACAAAGGCAGATACATGAGAGAGATACAAAAAGGAAGATGCAAAGATCAGATGCAAAGGGATATACATTCGCCATTGTATGTTTGCATATACAAAGGCAATATGCATTGGCAAGATACAATGGCAATATACAAGGGGCAGACATACAAAGGATTTTCAGTGTGACATGCTTATCAGCAACTCTACTCATAGTCTTTCCAATGGCCGATGCATGTGCACATATAAAGAGGGAGCATACAAGGCGGGATACAAAGGAGAATGTACATCGGGTTCTTTATATGCATTTTTTGTATGTATCTTTGTTTGCATATTGTGCATACAAAGGGAATATGCAAAGCGCACATGCAAAGCAAACATACAAGAGGTTATACAAAAGGTGGGGCCCACCTTTTGTGCAAAGGCGATTGTATCTCATATACAAGTTGCAGATACAAGAGGCAATATACAAGTCAATTTACAAGCAATGTGCAAAGAAGAAAAGATGCAAACTCTATATACAAGGAAGAGATACAGATGGTGGGGTCTACCTACTACATGTGTATGCGATTGTATCTTTAAACATACAATCTACATATACAATGGCATATGTATTCCTAAGATACAAAGCCCATAACCAAAGGAATATGCAATCTAGTCTATAAAGGGCAGATACCTTGTATGCAGTTTTGTTTGTATGTAAAGGCAATATACAAGGGAATACATACAATCCGAACGTGACTGAAGAATCAAATGCGGCAGATAATCATTTGGCATCTGCAGTTGTCTATTTCATATACAAGGTCAAAAGGTGCATACACACAAGATGGTAACATGCAAAGGCCAGACTCGATGTTAAGTTCAATTTGCTTTATAAAAAGTTGGGGTCTGCCTATTGTATGTATATGTGATTGTATCTCATATACAATTGCATATAAAAAGATCACATACAAAGGTTTTTCAGCGAAAGAATAGGAATCGGTGGCTCATGCAAAGGTCTTTCAGATGGCTGATAAGGATGCAGTGGTGGGTCCTAGGTTCAGCTCAGCACCCAATGGAGCGATAACACGTGTCATGGTATATACAAGGGGGCAATTCAAAGGCAAATTAGGGTGAAACAAAGGTTAAAGCCATTTTTATATTATGGTGATCGTATGTATATACATTTGCACATACAAGGCATATACAAAAGGCACATGCAGGATCTTCGGCGAGACCATGCTTATCGGCAGCTCAACTCATAGTCTCCCCGACAACTCGATATATACCACAGTTGTATATGCAAATGCAAAGTGATAAACATATACAAAATGCAGTTGATCGTAGCTTTGACCGTGAATATCTTCTACATCTTGGTGAATTTCAACATGCTTCAAAAGGCAAAAGTGCTTATTTTTGCCTCCTCTTTCATCTGGTGGGCTTTTAAGAGGAATTTTCTCACTTTCAAATTTTGATCTGGCTTGGCATGCTCGGCCGACTGGATATTTTAGCCACCAATTTGGCATATGCAGATGCAGATATTTGTTGCATTCATTGCCACAAATCGATGATTTAGCAGCTCACATTGAAGACTCAAAATATCTTCCATCTGCCCCTGTTCTAGATATTTTTATGCCATAACTTCTTGCAGGTGAACGTCCCTTAAGAGGCAGATATTTCCTGACAGAGCCCATGGGTGAATTGATTGTAATCGACATAGGTCAAAAATACTATATATGCTAAAGGCATGAGATGTAATAAGGAGGATGGTTTTATTTTGGGCTGTTATGCTACCTTTTTTTCTATAGTCAAACTTCTTATTGTAATTGCAAGGGTATGTTAATGTGACTCATTGTGCTTGAATCTGGCCTCTGTTGTCTTCCTTTTATCCACCAATGAATGTGATTAGCTATGCTGGTATACCTATGCTATTGAATATTTTGTATTGTAATGGTTTTTGACCTTCATGATCAATATATGCATGATTTCTTGCCTCTCTTATGTCTTGATTTCTGTATTTCACTTGAAGTTATAATCTAGTCTGTGAGTAAAAATGGCTCCTCTATAGGTTAGATCTTCATATTGAAGCCTCAATTAGCCCTATAAGTCTGTGTGAACTCCCTTCATGATTGAGATCAGTGTTGTTTCTACACCAAAATCACCATCGCTCAATGAATCTAGTGCATCACCCTTATTTTCCAAGCTTTTCCAGTTTTATCTTTCATTTTCAAAGCATTCCTTCTACCCCTTTTCCCCTGCAAGCATTAGCACTAGATTTAGTTACATTGCTCTAAGTAATAGGCTTAGAAAGAGGAAGTTGGCCTTCTCTGGAGGTTTGATCTCAGTTTGCAAGGTCCCACACTTCGAGATCATTCCCATGTTTCTCCAAATTGCCAAGATTTTACAAACTTAGGAAGGGAGCAAATCTAGGTGATAACAAGACCAATACATGCCAAAGTGTGTATTAAGGCAATTCAAGCTCCACCAGGGGGAGACATAGGTAGAGGTCATATTCCCTCAGGTCATGAGTGAGAAACCTAATTAGGGTGTGTCCATTCATCCACGTTAAATGATTATTGTATGTCAGGTTTTCATGCCAGTCTGCTTGGAGTGGAGATCAGATATTGTAGATGTTGGGACCACGCCAGACTATGATATCTGGTGGCATGAGCAACAACCAACAAGGCTTACTATTCTAGTGGGATAGTTGATGGAGGTAGAGAGTAGTGAGGATGAGGATGAGGAGGAGGAGGATGATGGGAGGATGGAGGAGATGAAGGAGGTAGTCTTGCTATTAGTGAGTGATGAGTTCACCATAGGGTAGAGATGTTGGCAGGGGGTTGGGAGGAGGTAGATCTTGACATGCTTTGGGATGAGATCTAGAGATTGATGGGGGAGCTAGACAGTACCTGGGTTGAGAGAGTTACTACAAAGGCTTAGTTTGTTGTAGTTGAGTCAGAGGTAGACAAGCTATATGGGGAGTTGAGGACTGTACATGGATAGATTGCCAAGTTGACCACAACATAGGGATGAGGGGTATACCTTGTAGATCTAGCTCGTGTCATTCAAGAGCAAGACATAGCTATCACAAAGAGAGATGTAGCTCAAATTTCATAGCAATACACTAAGAGATAGGAGGCATTATTGTAGGTGGAAAGGGATATTGGGAAATAGGAGGTGGTAGGGGCTAGGCTTGGAGACATGTGGCAAGATTTAGTATAGATACCATAGGGTGTCTTAGCTTAGGTACATGGTGAGTTTCTAGAGTCTAGAGCTAAGACACATCATTTCTGGACGTTGTATCGTACAATAGTGCCAGATGACTCTAGGAAACCTAGTTACAATGCATAGAGTCAATCAGGGGCTAGCTGGCTAGGGAGACCCTAGACTCATTCTATGACATGACCATCTATGCCACCACCTTGGGATATGCCTCCACCAAAATAGGTGCCAGTAGTGTTGCCACCAGGTATAGGGACTCAACCACATGAGCTACAGGTGTACAGGTTATAGGGGTGGGGCACTCATAAGCAATACTACAAGCTCCAACAGAATCTGGGGATAGTACCACTTAGTGGTATGTTGTATATTTTATACCAAACATTTATGTATTGAACCTTTAGGAACATTTTGTATCATGACCTATTTTTTGATGTATATATGATGGTTTGTGATATGATTATTTATGATGTTTATTATGTTATTTATGATGTGATAGATAGTTCTATTAATGTCATGTATAGATTCTTATGTGATGGATTATGTTATGTTATGGATGGATGTTTATGATTTATTCTATGGATGGATATTGATGATATGCATTATGATATGTGATAGACTATGTTATGTTATATGTTACATGTGATGGATTATTCAATGGGTGATGTTATGGTTTATGTGATAGTTTATGCATTATGATATGTGATGTATTATGATGTTATAGATTATGATTATGTTATGGATCATGGATTATGATTATGTTATGGATAATGTAGAGTAGAGCAGAGGTGTTTGTGTTTCAATGGAACTAAACTTTGGCATGGAGTAGATGTTGTTATCTCAGTTCAACCCTTTTGGCAGTGATGCACCCATAGCCAGTGAGCCTTTCTCTGACTGATTTGTGACATGATTGTCCTCAATATGTTATCAATGATATGACTACACCTTTGCTCCATCCTATTGCTCTGCTGCACCTTGAATTGTCTTGATTGTTCATACGTTGTTTAAGTCATTGATCATATACCATTTCTTTTATGAAAGAAAGTATTGTTACAAGTTGTCATTTTGGGTCTTCAGCTGATTTTCTTATTCCTCCATATGCATGCTTCTTATGTTTACTCAATCTGATCTGGAAAGGAGTCAAGAACTATAGAATCTTTTTGCACTAGCTTCTCTAGTTGAGGAAGTTTAAATACTGTGAATTTTTAAGTAGATTGGAAATACTCCAAACAAACTAATGCTGGTAATGGTTGTAATAGAGACTGATCTAGCATAGAGCACATAGGTGGGATATCTTGTATTTAGGATCAGATGGTACTATGTATGTCATCTTCTACTGACAGTTCCTCAATCTTCTTTCTTAGGTGAATGCTATGTTAATAGGACTGCTATTCAGGCCCTTTATCATTTGGTCTTCATATTATCCTTCACATCTCCACAAACACATAGATAACAAAAGAACTTTGATGACTCCTTATTCACAACAAATGCCTCATGTCTTCATGTCATTGTCCTTGAATTGGACTATCCTCATTTATTCTGCTAATGGTTGTGGCTGTCATCTTTTGCTTAGACTGTTCATATCTCCATTGATGGTCATTTGCTTGCTTTGGCTATCTTCATTTGCTTAGTGATTGTCCTTGCCTTGATTATTACTACTATCCACACGTCATTTGATATTGATTTTCAAACAAAAGTCTTTTTATGAATGGTCTTCATGTACCTATACCTACACAGTGAATAAACAAGTTAGATAACACATATAGGCTGATAGCCTCTCCTTGATTGTATGATCTGATTTTATCTTTTCTACTTCATCTCATGATTTGATATCTACATCTGATGTCTATTTATCTCCTTCATTTTGTTGATCAAATGTAAAATAAAAATTACATTTTGAAAATTTGCATATAGAAGTAGAGATGTGAACCCCAAGCTCTAACATCCATGTTCATTTCCTCTTGCAGGTCCACTTGGAGCTATCACTAGGATAGCTGGAGATGCAGATGTAAATGTCAATGGGATTCATCATTCAAGCAAAGACAGGTCCCTCTCCTCTTTTATATGTCTTTTTTACTTCAAAATGTACTTCTTGTTATGCATTACATCCTATACAGTTACTCCCATGGCTTTTGTGGGATCGTATAAACACTTTTCTTTTGAATATAAATAGTTATTTCATGCAACGACTTATGTATAATTTCTCCTTCTCGTAAATCAATTGCATAAACATAAACAAAACATTATTGCATGGTATATGTGTTTATAATCATGAGTAGACTAGCAAGATTTATGTACCTTTATGGAAAGTATCAAACTACAATTAATGAACAATGATCTGCAATGCTTAGATTAGCTCTAACTTCACCTGTCAATCTCTAGATACCTCCTACCTTGGTGGAGCACTTATTATCTAATCTGGCTCATGTAGCAGCTCTAATAGAGCTACTACATGATCTTGGTAACATGATCATTGAAATAGTCCTCCATCAGGATAGTAGATATTCTAGGTTGGCTTATGATATTGTGTATTTTTCTTACCCCTTCCTTTTGAAGATCTCTAATTCTCCAAAGTAGCAAAGAAACTACTATTATAGACTAACCTAAATGGCTGCAAAATACAATTTGGTATAAATAACAAGCCGAAACGATAGATTTATTACATATTTAAAGGAAGGGTAATATGGTCAAGGTAAACAGATACAGAGATATGTGAGGGTTTATGCTACAAGATTGGAAATGTATGATTTGTAAAATGTGAATGTGAGAAAGTCAGAACATGTAGACGATGCCAAATTATAGAAATATCAAGGTATGTTACTTGTTTTAGAATAAAGATTCAAGGTAAGGTGAGTCCTTTTAATGTTTGATTATTTTGGTTTGATATAAGGTTCTGATTGTAATCATGATAGAAGAAATGGTTATGTGTGTCATCTTCTTGTCTATTCAAAAGATTGTATCAAAGTGAGTGTACAGTTTGAAGATTTCTTGTTCATAGGAACATCAGTTTAAGTCTTGTTCATGGTTGATGATATAAGGAGTTTCTTGCAAAGAATACTATCTTTTATGTATGTGAAAAAGAAAAGTATAGCATTATACTAAAAGAGATAAATTTTTTGTCAATCTAGGAGAGATAAGGTGTTTGGATAAAAGAGTTATAGAACTCATCTATAACCTTGGGTTTTTGATGTAGGAGCACCTAGCACAAGGTGGCCTCCATGAGGCATTTAGATTTATGTTTTGTTTAGAAAATCATGTTTGTGTTGTAATAAGGTCTATTTGACCAATGCGTGTTATTTCAGAGTGTATCTAGTTTCATTTTGTAAGTCCCAAGGGGCTTAGGTTACAATTGTCAGATTGTTAATGCTAAGACGGTTGGTCTCCCAACTACTTGGAAATAGTTAGTTTTCTCCTAGCTGTTTGGAATGGGCTGGTGTTCCTCGGAGCAAGCTTATAAATCCTAGGAAAATGAACCAACTCAGGCATTAGATTTGTAATCAGATCAAAGTAAAGAAGAGTTGTATGTAATCGTGCATTGTGTTAAGGAGAAATCAAACTATTCTGTGTTGTTAATTTATCTTTTGTTCTCTATAATTACACATTGCATACCTATAGATTTCCATTCTCTATGTGCTTTCCATTTTGTTGCTGTATGTCATCGTGAAGCATTCCATTAGTGAGATTTCTATCAAAATCAGTAGAATGGCTTTGTTGTATAAATATTTGTTTTCATTTTCTATTTGGTTCCATTGTTTGGCAGTGCAGAGGATCTAGACAGTGCATTTCGCATAGTAGGTTGACCTAGCATCTCCATGTGCTAGGGTTCAGAGAAGGTAGACGGTGCAACATAGCACACCCTAAGGTGGCTGATAGCAATTGTCACGCTGACAAGCGGAGGTTGGAAGTGACATCAGAGTGATCAGTTTGTCAGCAACTTTGGAGAAAGCCTGACCGATAGTGAAAGTCTCACCAAGGATGTTGTCTCATCGACGCATTGGCCAAGGCCTATAAGTGCTTGCCGATGAGGTGGGTCTCACCGAAGGTAGAGCGAAGTGGAGTCATCGGTGTAAGGTGGACCGACAGAGAGACTTTAGTAAGTCATTCCAACCGGTGGTTGTTTGGTCGATGGTGATGTATCGGTCACTCATATGTGAAGTCTGGCTGATTGTAAGGAAATAGGGACCCATCTGCAGTTTCTGCTATGCACTCCCCATCATATTGGTATTATGGTGCAGGAGCACCTAGCACAAGGTGGCCTCCATGAGGCATTTAGATTTATGTTTTGTTTATAAAATCATGTTTGTGTTGTAATAAGGTCTATTTGACCAATGTGTGTCATTTCAGAGTGTATCTAGTTTTATTTTATAAGTCCCAAGGGGCTTAGGTTGCAATTGTCAAATTGTTAATGGTAAGATAGTTGGTCTCCCAGCCACTTGGAATGGGTTGGTGTTCCTTAGGGCAAGCTTATAAACCCCAGGGAAATGAACCAAATCAGGCATTAGATTTGTAATCAGATCAAAGTGAAGAAGAGTTGTATGTAATCATGCATTATGTTAAGGAGAAATCAAACTATTCTGTGTTGTCAATTTGTCTTTCGTTCTCTATAATTACACATTGCAAAGTTGTAGATTTCCATTCTTTTTGTACTTTCCATTCTCTCTGTACTTTCCATTTTGTTGTTGTATGTCATCATGAAGCATTCCACTGGTGAGATTTCTGTCTAAATCAATGGAATGGCTTAGTTGTATAAATATTTGTTTTCATTTTCTTTTTTGTTCCATTGTTTAGTGGTGCAGAGGATCCAAATAGTGCATTTTGTATAGTAGGTTGACCTAGCATCTCCATGTGCTAGGGTTCAGAGAAGGTAGCCTGTGTGATAGCATATCGGCGTATCAGTGTAGCAAACCCTAAGGTGGCTGATAGAAATTGTCACGCCGACAAGTGAAGGTCGGAAGTGACATCAGAGTGATCAGTTTGTCGACAACTCTAGAGAAAGCCTGACCCATAGTGAAAGTCTCACCGAGGATATTGTCCCATTGGCGCATTAGCGAGGGCCTATAAGTGCTCACCGATGAGGTGGGTCTCACCAAAGGTAGAACGAAGTGGAGTCATTAGTGTTAGGTGGACTGGCAGTTGTCTAGCTGATGGTGATGTATCAGCAGCTCATATGTGAAGTCTGGCTAACTATAAGGAAATAGGGACCTGTCTGCAGTTTCTTCTATGCACTCCCCATCATACTGGTATTAGAGCTTGCGAAAGGTCTAGGTGGATGTGTCATGTATTTGATTTCTACCACTGAGAAGGTAGATGAAGAGTTGCTTGTGCCATCTAGTTGCGAGGAGGAATAGTATTACTGTAGTGTGTGGGCAGACAATGATGAGGATTGTTGTGACCATTCACCAATAGAGGTTTGGCTAGAAGAGGGTGCAGAGTGAGGCCACTGTGAGAGAGAGTGGTAGTGCATCTCCAGGCTCTACTGTTGGATGAGAGGAATGGGTCTATGAAGCAGTGTGTAGGATGGACAGCTGATTGAGCATTGTGTTGTAGTCAAATTGAGGATTTGCAGAAGTGTTGGCATTGTTTGTGAATGTTTATGTTAGATAAAGAAAGTGAAGGAGAGGCTAGCGATATGCCTCAAAAGGGGATGACCACTGAAGTGGTTAAGAAATTTAAAGAGATGGAAGAGATGATCAAAACTAGAGTCAGGGAAGCACTGCAAGCAGAATTGAAGGCAATGAAGATAGGAAAAAGGATGGAGGAAGGTTCAGATGCAGAAGAAGAGAAAGAGGAAGAAGAAGAGGAACAAGAAGAGGTAAAGATACCAGCTGAACAAAAGCAATTCCTGGAAGTCATTAAGGCTATTGGCAAGGACTCTTCAGAGGCTCAGATAGATATCCCCATGTTATGTGGAAAGATGAATGTTGATGAAGTCATGGAGTGGATTGAGGCTCTAAACAATTATTTTGAGTACAAAGAAGTTCTTGAAAGTAATAGAGTTAAGTTTGCAAAAACTAAACTCAAAGGTGCTGCCCTTACATGGTGGAATTACACCCAAGGAGAATGGGTAAAGAATGGGAAGAGTATGATATCTTCGTGGAGCAGAATGCTGGAGAAGATCAAGTCTTAGTTCATTCCATCTGACTACAAGGTGCAGGTTTACAGGGAAATGCAGAACCTCAAGAAAAAAGATATGGCTGTGGCTACTTACACCAAGGAGTTTCACAAATATACTCTTTGTTGTGGGTACAAGGAGGATGAAAAAGCCAAGGTAGCAAGGTATCTAAATGCTTTGAGGATCAATATTCAAAATGAGATAAGTTTATTTACACCTGAAACTGTGGAAAAATGCTTTCAAGTAGCATTAAGAGCTGACAAGAAGCTAAAGAGCAAAGGTGAGTAGTAGAGTAGAGGAAGAGGTGACATGAATTTTAGAGGCAGTTTTGGAGGCAAAAGTCCTACCTAGAGGCCTAGTGGTGAGTCTAGCCAAGAAGAGAAAGTTGGAGACTCAAGTACCAGAGCAAGCTACCATGAAAGAAGGCCAAATGAAAGAGGTGGGACAAATGGATCAGGTAGAGTATCCAAGTTCTCCAACATGAGATGTTATAACTGCAATCAGATGGGGCACCTGGCTTATAAGTGTCTAGAGAAGGCCTCAACTTCTCATGGCAATGAGAGAAGAACCACATTGACTCAAGAGGATGCAGGAAGTATGACATCTCCTGAAGTGAATTTGACATCAGAAGTGGGAGAAGTTGCTCAAAGAACCAGTGCAGACTGAACCATCATAGAGGAGAGCTCTTTTTAGGATCAATTGCAAAAGCAAAGGTAAAATATGCAAGGTAGTCATAGATTCTGGTTCAATAGATAATATGGTGTCTAGGGAAATGGTGGATAAATTGAACATAGAAAGGATTCCTCATCAAACTCCTTACAGAGCATCTTGGATAAGTGATAGTCAATCACTTTTGGTTGATGAGCAAGCATATGTTGATTTTGAAATCAGAGGATATAAGGAGAGAATTTTATGTGACATTTTTCCCATGGAGTGTTGTCACCTGCTTTTAGGTAGGCCATGGCAATTTGATAGGCAAGCATTGTATGATGGATATGCTAACACATACACCATCAAGAAGGATGGAAAGACTTTTTTGATGACACCATTGCAAGAGGATGTTGAAGCAAAGAAGGAGGCCAAGATCATTTTGCTGGGTACAAAAGAGTTTGTGAAGATGCATGAAGAAGAGATAAGGAAAGTTGAGGATACCTCGAGGAGTGGGGTTGCCAAAGATCAAAGTTTGATGGTGATTTTAGTTTTGAATGATAGTAATCAGATGGTGATGTTTGAAATGGACTAGATGAAGGTTAAAGAGTAGGTCTACAAGAAGCCACAGGTTGATTAGAAAGAAGAGGATACTATCATTATAATCACCATTGTTTGTCCTCTAGAGCCAACAAGAGTTGAAAGACAATCATATTCTACCATAGCTACAGTACCAGTAGCATCGTCCAAGATTTTGAATGCAAGTGTTCAGGCATTTCTGACAGTAAGCAATCATGGCATGCAACATCCAAGTTTGGTTGCAATCACTCACTCATGGCAAGGTGTGAGTAGAGCCTACAATGCAAGGCATGAGTTTTTGATTCCATGGAAGCAAGTTGTAGTCCAGAGGTCATGGGGAAGGCATGATGCAGTAGAGGATAACGGTGGTGCAAGACAAAGAATCAACTCATGGGACATGAGTTCTTTTCTAGGTGGGGTGTATGGTGTAGGAACACCTAGCACAAGGTGGCCTCCATGAGGCATTTAGATTTAAGTTTTGTTTAGAAAATCATGTTTGTGTTGTAATAAGGTCTATTTGACCAATGCGTGTCATTTTAGAGTGTATCTAGTTTCATTTTGTAAGTCCCAAGGGGCTTAGGTTGCAATTGTCAAATTATTAATGGTAAGACAGTTGGTCTCCCAGCCACTTGGAATTAGTTAGTTTTCTCCCAGCCACTTGGAATGGGTTGGTGTTCCTCGGGGAAAGCTTATAAACCCCAAGGAAATGACCCAACTTAGGCATTAGATTTGTAATCAGATCGAAGTGAAGAAGAGTTGTATGTAATCATGCATTGTGTTAAGGAGAAATCAAACTATTCTGTGTTGTCAATTTGTCTTCCATTCTCTATAATTACACATTGCATAGCTGTAGATTTTTGTTCTCTTTGTGCTTTCCATTTTGTTGTTGTATGTCATCGTGAAGCATTCCATTGGTGAAATTTCTATCAAAATTAGTGGAATGGCTTCGTTGTATAAATATTTGTTTTCATTTTCTATTTTGTTCCATTGTTCGACGGTGCAGAGGATCTAGACAGTTCATTTCACATAGTAGGTTGACCTAGCATCTCCATGTGCTAAGGTTCAGAGAAGGTAGACTGTGCGACGGCATATCAGGGTATTGGTGTAGCAAACCCTAAGGTGGCCGATAGCAATTGTCACGCTGACGAGCAGAGGTCAGAAGTGACATCAGAGTGATCAGTTTGTCGGCAACTCTAGAGAAAGCCCTACTGATAGTGAATGTCTCGCCGAGGATGTTGTCTCATCAGCACATCAGCCAGGGCCTATAAGTGCTCACTGACAAGGTGGTTCTCACCGAAGGTAGAGCAAAGTGGATTCATCAGTGTAAGGTGGACCGACGGAGAGACTTTAGTAAGTCATTCTGACTGGTGGTTGTCTAGCCGATGGTGATGTATTAGTGGCTCATATGTGAAGTTTGGCCGACTGTAAGGAAATAGGGACCCATCTATAGTTTCTGCTGTGCACTCCCCATCATTTTCTTTGTAAACAAAGTAGTACTCTATATTTGTTTTCTTGTTTTGAGATTGGAGTTGATGTGATCAGTAAGATCATGTGATTAATGAGATCCTAGCTAGTGAGGCATTTATGTATTGAGTGTGATTTTGGTTAGTGAGACCTAATAAAGAATTTGGTGAGGTGAGATTGGATAGTGGTTTTTCCCTAGATAGGGTTTTCCACTTTAAACATTTGTGTTATGGTCTTGTTATTCTATTGCTCTCTATCTTTTAGGTATGTTGATGTTAATTACATGATGAATGAATTAGTTTTATCAGATCACTAATTCACCCCCACTCTAAGTGATCCATTGTATTCCACTGATTTATATAAAAGTAGCAGGTTCCTTGTAGGTGTCTAACAAACTTGGATAGATCCTAGAAGTGGAATACTATGGCAAAGAGTAAAAGAATTAAGGAAAGAAGAAATGCCAAGAAAAAATTGTTCAACCAGTCCAAACCAAATCAAGTGATGGGTTGTTGCAAGAAATACCCCTGCCAATTGACACAAAATATGATATATCTGAAAGAGATGATGATCTTGTAGTTGAGAATATTGACAAAGAAAAAAACCACATAGTGAGTGAAGACGAAGAGGACTATGATGAAGATGAATGTGAAATTGATATTGAAGGTGAACTCATGTGTGCCCTAAATGAGATCAAGAAATTCATAAAGAAGAACCAGAGAGTAGAGTTACCACTTCAAAAAGAAAAGGACTCCAAGTCCAAATTACTTTTAGACCTTGAAAAAGAAATTTAGATCTTGAAGAAGAAAGAAATCTGATTGTTGATTTAAGAGTACAAGCTAAAGAATCAAATAAATTAATTATCAGTCTAAAACTAGATATTAAAGAGGCTAAAAGGATAGTAGATGCAACAAAGTCTGAATCTGAAGTCAAAACAATTGAGTACCAAATACAAATGCCTAAGATAGTCTCTTTAAGAAAAGATTTTGAAAATCTCAGTACTCAATCAAAGAAAAATTAGAAGTTTGAGGATAACACCAGGAAGTTGTATGAGATGTTGGGTAAGAAAAAACATCACATGGACACTACTAGATTAGGCTATGAAAAGGGGAAGACTTCTAAATTCAGAGAAACTCCTAGAAAGAAGATAGATTTGGACTATCATTATGCTGCTCCTAAGACTGAAGACAAGAAGAGGGAAGAAGATAAGAGTGCTAATAATGGGTTTTTCAAGAACATCAATAGTGAAGGAAGAAAAAGAACCATCAGGTCCACAAGATCTCCACCTACCAGGCAAAGTCAATCTATAAGGTACAATTATTCCTTTCCTAGTTATTGTTATTCATGTAATGGATATGGTCATAAGGATGCTACATGTAGAATTTCTCATAGGAGAAGGTTTAATTTTATGAGAAGAAACTCTTCTACTTCAATAAGGAATGTTGATCTAGTGTGTTATAATTGCAACAATGTTGGCCGCATAAAAAGAAATTGTAGAGTGCATGGAAGGTATGATCATGTGTGTAATAGCAATATAAGTGCTCATAGGTTGTCAAAAAGAAACTATCAATCATTTGATCTAGATTACAATATCATATGTTATAAGTGCAACACCCTTGGACATAAAGCACATTGTTGTAGAAAAGGACCACCTCATTTGAAAGGTTGGAAAAGAAAAGAGCCTAAGAAAGTTTGGAGGAAGAAACTTGAACAAAAGAGAACCTATGAAAGTGTGGAGAAGGAAACAAAATCAAGAAAAAGATAAACCTAAACTTGTACATATTGCACAAGACACATCACAAGTTGCATAAGAAGTAGCATGAGGTCAGGGGCAGATGTTTATTGTCTTATCATTTAGCCCCATTAATAACAACAAAGAGTGTCATGCTTAGTTATGTTTGTTTATGCATTAATAAGATTATGCTTGTATTAAGGACAATGATTCCAATACAGTGATTTACATCAGCTATTTTTTTATGACTGTATCCCTATGACAAGTCTTCTATAAGCATGTGAGAGAAAGGAGGTCTACAAAGTATGCATGCTTATCTCTTGTTTAGTAATTTGTCAAAGACATCTCCACATTATTGAGTTAGGCCATCTCAAGGAATTCACATCAAGAAAGGGTGACAAACCTTACATTGTTTTGAGCAAAACATATCACTGCCAAGTGTGTACTTATTCTAACATTGTTACCTTGTATGCCAAGCCTTTACTAAATCTCTACAATAATATCACTAATCATAAATTACTTTAGACTACTTATTATTGGTATGAGTTGATCATCTTATTTGATGAAAACTTGCTTACACATGATATAAACTAGTTCACAACGGTGCATGTGATGTCATAGACAAATGATGTCAAAAGAGCATGTGTTGGAAGTTTGCTAGTCACCATTGATAACTTTATGAAATTCCCCCTGAAAAAAGATATAAAATCTTGGTGAATCTTTCATTTTTTTAGAATAAAATATTAATTTCTATTGGCGAATCTTTCCTATTTTCTAGAAAAAAATAATAATTTTATTGGCAAATTATTTTAAATCACTAGAAATTTGTAGAAAATCCTGGCAAATCTTAACAAAAAATAGACAAATACATTGATTACCATGGCCAATCCTTGCTTTTTAAAAAAACTAAATTCCTATGGAAAAGTAAGTGCCTAAGGGTGGCAATGATTAACTTGTTTAAGGTGTAGCACTCATGTCTATAATTCCTTAATATTTTAAATCAAACATTGAGTATTTTAAATCAATCTTAAATTATTTTTCACCACCCTTAATTTTATTTAAAATTTAATAGTTTGGGTTCTATTCCCTAGGGAAAAATGTACCCGTGAAGCTCCAATGCCCATGGGGCCCAAAATTGCATTTAGGTTGTTGATCTCAATTGAGATCAACGAGATAAATGTAATTTCAAGCCCCATGGGCATTAGAGCTCTAAGGGTACATTTTGGCCCACAGAATTTAACCCTAGCCATTAGATTATAAAATGAGATCAATAGCGCAAATAAATGTTTTAGCTCAATGGGCATTGGAGCTCCATGGGTACCTTTTAATCCATGGAATACAACCCCAGTCATTAGATTATAAATAAAATCAATTGTGGTGATTAAAAATTTGTAATATGGCCCTTAACCAATAATTATATAATTTTATTGGCAAATTAATTTCATTTTCTACTATAACTTACAAGATTTAGGTGAATCTAATATAATCATGTATCAAATATTGTGTCTAATCTTTGAGTTTAAAAGTTTAGTAAAATAAATGTCTTGGTGATTTAGCTAGGATTAAAACAAAGTTTTGTAAAAAAGTGGCAATGCACATCACATTATAGCTTGTACTATTAGCCAAATTTTGAATCCCGAATTTCAACTATTAGCCAATTGGTGAATATTAGCCACTAAAAAAATCACTGCTAGTCACTTCACAGAGTGTGAGAGTTACTTCATGTTTTTGGTTCACAGAGTGATTATGTTTTTAGGATAGTGTGACAACAGATCAACACAAATTTTTTTCATGAATCTTGCACATAGGACAGTTGTTAGTGTTGTTGATGATATATGATAGTGAGTTTTATGTAGTTATGATAAGTGGACAAAGGTCAGTGTTTTTAGTACCTGAGAATAGTGAGTGAAATAAAGATACATATAAGGGGTCTTAGATGGTGAGAAACAAAAATTTTAAGTGTGCAGGGTATGATAGAGTTCAAGACCATCAAGGTCTACTTATCCTTATGCCAAGGTAGTCCACTATAAATTTTCAAAGAACAATGATAACCATTGATATGGTCCAATGAAGTTGTATGCAAATGTCATGATAGTGATACAAGCACAATGCCTATGAAGATAAGCATTTTAGGATGTGATAAGCTACAGGGGGGTTTAAAATCATAGGGGGAGTATATGGAGTGTTGATTGATTTGCAATCAAGGGTCCTTTGTCACTTGATGTCAAAGGCGGGGGAGAGAGAGTGGTGAAGATTTTTCCATCAATGACAAAGGTGGAGTTTGTTGGAATCGAGTTTGTCATTGATGTCAAAAGGTCATCTATTGTTTGAGTTAGTGTTAATGTTATGATATTGATCACTCTCATGATAGCATTGTTGATAGTATGATGTTGTTCATCTATGCTCCTGATACTTGTCAGGTTTGGTGTTTGATGTTGAATGTTGGTTTGTTAGATTGATAGGATGATTTATGCTTTAGGATGCTTCATTTTCATGCCTTAGGAGATGGAGTTGTGAGTTGTGTTTGGAGACCAAAGGTTAATGGGTGTTGATGATCACAGGGATGTGAGATCAATGTGATTGATGGTTTGGTGTTTGATTAATTCATGATGTATGCAAAGGTTGAATGGAGCTTGTAATTTGATAGATGAATTGTGTCATTGGTCTTCACCTTCAATTGATATGTCATCTCTAAGAGATTGATAGGTTTGATCATTTCCTTTTCATTATTGTCATAGAGTCACTTTAGGAGTTCTCATATGGTGTTCATGGCTTAAGAAGTTCGTATGGTATTCCTACCTTGTTGATTGTTGTTCATGATCACTTGTTATGGAGTTCATACTTGATGGTGTTGTGCTTCATGTCAGGAGTTGTCTTTATAGTAAATTGATGATATTAATGACTGTGGTGTTGATCTTCTCATCAAATGCTATAATCATATCAGATCTTAGCAATGTCAAAGGAGTTTTAATGTGGTATCACCTTCATTCATTCAATCTTCATTGGTTTATCCCTACACAGTTTGGTTGTAGAAGAGAGGGATCTTTGACGTTAATCATATTATCTTATTCTGCATTAGAGACATTGGTCACTAGTATAGATCATAGAACAATCAAATAGAGGTTTTGAAAGGGATTAGGGTCCTTTCATGGCTTAATTTTTATGCTTTAAACCCTTAGCACAAACCCTCGGACTAAGAACCCTAAAGTGTACTTATCATATTTCCTATCTACCTGTAACAGAGTAAAAGTGTAGGAGCCTATCAATATAGAGTTAATATATGTCTTAACTCCTAAATCTTTTAAAACCCTAAGGGTGCCTAAATTTTTAGACCTAAAACCCTAAGCCTAGATAGCCAAAACCCTAGAACTATGTGTTGCTAAAGTCCTAAATGATCATCATCCACTTTAGTTATGTTTTAATATTGACCAGCTCATGCAGGTAAAGAGTATTTTAAGTTATAACTTGTAGGGGTTCTAAATCATGGATGACCGACCCCTTCATCCTAAGGAGTAAGGATCATCCAGTTATACCTCTTATGTTGGGACCCAAAGACAAATCAAAGGTGATTATTCAAAATCTCGAGGGCACATAGTACTTAATCAAGGGTCCATACTTAATTTTGATTCAAACACCAACATCCATTCTCATCTGTGAAATTTGATGGCCATCTATGTATGAGTTATGTTTTGTTAGTTTTATAACTGTCGACAATTTGAGAGGAAAATCCATAAATGCAGCAGTGAAAAGCTAAAAATAAATAGGTCCTAAAGAGATTTTTGAGCACTGAGCATGGAGTATCCACAATCTCTATTTATAGATACTTTCTTTAACTAATGCAGTGAGTATCAATTACCTTTATCTCTATGAAGAGTAGTGCAGAGTTCTCTATTTTTATATATTGTTAAAACCCTAATGTGTTAGTTTTTGAAGAGAGGTCTACATGTTGAGAGTGAAGAAGTTTTATGATGAAAAGAAGATGATCTTAAGGTTACAGAGGTTAAATAGAATGAGAGTCCATTGACATTGTGCGAGATGTTTTTAACTTGCAATAAAGGATGAATAAGGGGCATTGATTGATTGCATTGAAGGATGAATCATGGGCAATGTTTATTGCAGATGAATAGTTATATTGTTTGCAGGTGATGAATGAGTCTGAGTGAAATGAGATAACAACAAGTAGAAATGTTAGATTTATTGTAGATTTAAAGGATGAGTAATATGGTGGGAAAACAAATATAGAGATATGTGAGGGTTTATGGTACAATATTGCAAATATATGATTTGTAGAATGTGAATGTGACAAAGTCAGAACATGGAAATGATGCCAAAGTATGGAGATGTCAAGGTATGTTACTTGTTGTAGAATATAGATTCAAGGCAAGCTGAAACATTTTAATGTTTGATTGTTTTGGTTTGATATAAGGTTTTGATTGTAATCATGATAGAAGAAATGGTTATTGTGTGTCATCTTCATGTCCATTCAAAAGATCCTATCAAAGTGAGTGCAAATTTTGAAGATTTCTTGTTCATAGCAACATCAGTTTAAGCCTTGTTCATGGTTAATGATTTAAGGAGTTTCTTGCAAAGAATACTATTTTTTATGTATGTGAAAAGAATAGTATGGCATTGTACTAAAAGATTTAATCTCCTATGTCAATCTAGAAGTGATAAGGTGTTTGGATAAAAGAGTTATAGAATTCATCTATAACCTTGGTTTTCTTTGTAAACAGAGTAGTACTTTGTATTTGTTTTATTTTTTTCAGATTGGAGTTGATGTGATTAGTGAGATCCTAGATAGTGACGCATTCATGTATTCAGTGTGATTTTGGTTAGTGAGACCTAATAAATAATTTGGTGAGGTGAAGTTAGATAGTGGTTTTTCCCTGGATAGGGTTTAAAATTTTGTGTTATGGTCTCATGATTCTATTGCTATCTATGTTTTTGGTATGTTGATGTTAATTTCATGATGAATGAATTAGTTTTATCAGATCACTGATTCACCCCCCTCTCAGTGATCCATTATATTCCAACAATTGGTATTAGAGCAACAGGTTCCTTGCAAGTGTCTAACACACTTGGGTAGATCCTGGAAGTTGAATACTATGGAAAAGAGTAAAATAATCAAGGAAAGAAGAAATGCCAAGAAAAAAATTGTTTAACAAGTCCAAATCAAATCAAGTGATGAGTTGTTGCAAGAAATACCCGTACCAGTTGACACAAAATATGATATATCTGAAAGAGAAGATGATCTTGTAGTTGAGAATGCTGACAAAGAAAAAGACTGGACATAGTGAGTGAAGATGAATAGGAGTATGATGAAGATGAACTCTAAATTAATATTGAAGGTGAACTCATGTGTGCCCTAAATGAGATCAAAAAATTTAGAAAGGAGAACCAAAGATTAGAGCTACTACTTCAAAAACAAAAGGACTCCAAGGCCAAAGTACTTTTAGACCTTGGAGAAAATTTTTTAGATCTTGAAGAGGCAAGAAATGTGATTGTAGATTAAGAGTACAAGTTGAAGAATCAGATAAATTAATTATCAGTCTAAAAACAAAGATTGAAGAGGCTAAAAGGATAGTAGATGCAACAAAGTTTGAATATAAAGTCAAAACAATTGAGTGCCAAAAACTAGATGCTGAGATAGTCTCTTTAAGAAAAGATTTTGAGAATCGCAGTATTCAGTCAAAGGAAAATTAGAAGTTTGAGGACAACACCAACAAGTTGTATGAGATGTTGTGTAAGCAAAAACATCACAAGGACACTACTATACATTAGGCTATAAAAAGGGGTAGACTTCTAAATTCAGAGAAACTCCTAGAAAGAAGATAGATCTAGACTATCATTCTGTTGCTCCTGAGACTAAAGACAAGAAGGCAAATGATAAGAGTGTTGATAATGGGTTTTTCAAGAACATCAATACTGGAGGAAGGAAAAGAACCATCAGGTCTACAAGATCTTCACCTACTAGGCAAAGTCAATCTATAAGGTATATTTATTCCTTTCCTGGTTATTGTTATTCATGTAATGGATATGGTCATAAGGCTACTACATCTAGAGCTTCTCATTGGAGAAGGTCTGATTTTATGAGAAGAAATTCTTCTACTTCAATAAGGAATGTTGATCTAGTGTGTTAGAATTGCAACAATGTTGGCCACATAAAAAGAAATTATAGAGTACATGTAAGGTAAGATCATGTATGGAATAGAAATAGAAGTGCTCATAGGTTGTTAAAAAGAAACGATCAATAATTTGATCTAGATTGCAATATCATATGTTATAAGTGCAACACCCTTGGACATAAAGCACATTGTTGTAGAAAAGGATCACCTTGTTTGAAAGGTTGGAAAAGAAAAGAGCCTGAGAAAGTTTGGAGGAAGAAACTTGAACAAAAGAGAGAACCTATGAAAGTGTGGAGAAGGAAACAAAAACAAGAAAAAGATAAACCTAAACTTATGCATATTGTACAAGACACATCACAAGTTGCATAAGAAGTAGCTTGAGATTGAGGGGAGAAGTTTATTGTCTTATCATTCAGTCCCATTAACAACAACAAGGAGGTGCCATGCTTAGTTATGTTTGTTTATGCATTGGTAAGATTATGCTTGTGTTAAGGACAATGATTTACATCAGCTATTTTGTTATGATTGTATCCCTGTGAAAAGTCTTCTATGAGCATGTGAGAGAAAGGAGGTCTACAAAGTATGCATGCTTATTTCTTGTTTAGTAATTTGTCAAAGGCATCTCCACATTATTGAGTTAGGACATCTCAAGGCATTCACATTAGGAAAGCATGACAGACCTTACATGAAGGAAAAGGGATAGTCACCACAAGGATGATAGTTCACATCCCAAAAGATTCTTTAATCATATTATGATAGTCATTATGAAGTAAGTCAAACATGATTCATAAGATGACAATGAACAATGTTATATAGGTCTATAATAACAGTTGTCAAATGGATATGGATAGTTCTCAAAGCATAATTGACAAGTAGCTTCTCTTAAAAGATGTAATGATAAAGGTTGAAGACCTTCTTGAAACATGATAAATCCCTTAGGCACTTGGTGTTGGTGTAGTTCCTTTGTCATAGGAGCTAGAATAGTGAACTAATGTCTTGGGTCTTTATGTTGACAATAGTTGGAGTTGCAATGATTGCAAGACTCACACAAAATAGGTTTGTTCGACATTAAATCAAGAAAATAACATTATCAGGTGTAAAGTCAGACTTTGTAACCTCTATCAACACTCTTGAATTTGTAGAACAGAATATGACATTCATTAAGGTATAAAGGAGTTGCTATCAATTGTTGTTATTACAAGTGTCCAGATAGAATTGTATGCAAAATGTAGAAGGAAAGACAAGTATGTAGGTGAATAAGTATAGAGTTTGCTAGAATCAAATCAGCTATCAGGACAGTCTCAAGATTTTCATGAGGACTGTAAACAGTGATTTATGATCTGTGATATTATTACAGAGATTTAGTAAAGTTTTGGCATACAAGGTAACAATGTTAGCATAAGTGCACACTTGGTAGTGATATGTTTTGCTCAAAATGCTATATGTGACAGTCTCATCATAGCGATCTGTATCTTCTTCTGTATTGTATCTCCATTTATTGTTGAGATAGTGGTTTGTTCCTTTAGTGGTTGTATCAGAGTTTGGATCAAATGACAATGTCAAGTAGGTTCAGACATATTACTTTAGACTCCTTATTATTGGTATGAGTTGATGATCTTATTTGATAACAAATTGCTCACATATGGTACAAAATTCTTCACAAAGTTGCATGTGATGTCATAGACAAAGGATGTGAAAAGAGCATGTGTCGGCAGTTTGCTAGTTACTTCACAGAGTGTCAGAGTTACTTCATGTTTTTGGTTCATAGAGTGATAATGGTTTTGGGACAGTGTGAAAGTAGATTGGAATAGAGGTTTGTCATCAATCTTGCACATGACAATTGTAAGTGTTGTTGATGATATATGACAATGAGTTTTATGTAGTTATGATAAGTGGACAAAGGTCAGTGTTTTTAGTACCTGAGAACAGTGAGTAGCATGAAGATACGTATAAGGAGTCTGAGATGGTGAGAAAAAAAATATTGAGTGTGTAGGGTATAACAGAGTTCAAGACCATCAAGGTCTGCTTATCCTTATGCCAAGGTAGTCCACTGTAGTTTTTCAAAGAATAGTGATAAGCAATGATATGGTACAATGAAGTTGTATGTAAATGTCATGACAGTGATACAAGCACAATGCCTATGAAGATAAGCATGTTAGGATATGATAAGTTGTAGAGGGAGCCAACATAATAGGGGGAGTATATGGAATGTTGATTGATTTGAAATCAAGGGTCCTTTGTCACTTGATGTCAAAGGGAGAGAGAGAGAGAGATGAAGATTTTCCCATCAATGACAAAGGGGGAGTTTGTTGGAATGAGGTTTGTCATAGATGTCAAAAGGTCATCTATTGCCTGAGTTGGTGTTAATTTTATGATATTGATCACTCTCATGATAGCATTGTTAATAGTATGATGGTGTTCATCTATGCTCCCGATACTTGTCAGGTTTGGTGTTTGATGTTGAATGTTGGTTTGTCAGATTGATAAGATGCTTTATGCTTCAGGATGCTTCATGTTCATGCCTCAAGAGATGGTGTTGTGATTTGTGTTTAGAGACCAAATATTGATGGGTGTTATGATCACAGTGATGTGACATCAATGTGATTGATCGTTTGGTTTTTTATTCATTTATGATGTATGCAAAGGTTGAATGAAGTTGGTAAGGTTGAATGGAGATTGTAATTTGATGGATGAATTGTAACATTAGTCTTCACCTTCAATTGATATGTCATCTTCAAGAGAGTGAAAAGATTTATTGTTTCCTTTTCATTCTTATCACAAAGTTTCTTTAGAAGTTCTCATATGATGTTCATGGCTTTAGGAGTTCATATGGTATTCCTTCCTTGTTGATTAGTGTTCATGATCATTTGTTATGGAGTTCATACTTGATGGTGTTATGCTTCATGTCAAGAGTTGTCTTTATAGTGACTTGATGATATTGATGATTGTGGTGTTGATCTTCTCATCAGATGCTATAATAATCTCATATCTTAGCAATGTCAAAGGAGTTTTAATGTGGTATCATCTTCATTCATTTAGTCTTCATTGGTATATCCCTACAGAGTTTGGTTGTAGAAGAGAGGGATCTTTGACTTTAATGATATTATCTTGTTTTGCATCAAAGACTTTGGTGACCTGTATAGATCATAGAACAATCACATAGAGGTTTTGAAATGGATTAGGGTCCTTTCATGGTTTAAGTTTTATGTTTTAAGCCCTTAACATAAACCCTAAGACTAAGGACCCTAAAATGTACTTATCAAATTTGTTATCTGCCTATAGCAGAGTCAAAGTGTAGGAGCCTATTAGTACAGAGTTAACATGTCTAAACTCTTAACTCCTTTAAAACCCTAAGGGTGCCTAAATTTTAAGACCTAAAACCCTAAGCCTAGATAGCCAAAACCCTAGAACTATGTGTTGCTAAAGTCTTAAATGACTGTCATCCACTTTAGTTATGTTTTAACGTTGACTAGCTCATGTAGGTAAAGAGTCTTTTAAGTTATAACTTAAAGGGGTTCTAAATCATGGATGACTGACCACTTCATCCTAAGGAGACCGGATCATCCAGTTATACCTCTTATGTTGGGCACCAAAGACAAAGCAAAGTTGATTATTCAAAAGCTCAAGGGCGTATAGGACTCAATCAAGGGTCCAGATTTAGTTTTGATTGAAATACCAACATCAATTCTCATCTATGAAATTTGATGACCATTTATGTATGAGTTATTTTTTGTTAGTTTCATAATTGTCAACAATTTGAGAGAAAGAATCCCTTAATGCAATGGTGAAAAGATAAAAATAAACAAGTCTTAAAGAGATTTTTTGAGCATTGAGCATGCAGTATCCATAATCTCTATTTATAGATACCTTCTATAATTGATGCAATGAGTATCTGTAACGTCAGAAAATGTCCCCTTGGGGGCTTTTCCCTCATAAGGTTTAGCTCCCCGGTCTTTTGCATGCATTTAGGACATCTTACTTCATAATTTGGCATCTCGATGGAATGAACCCTAGGTAACATGACAAATGGGACCTAGGAGGATGCCTTGAGTTGTACCCTACCCAAAATAGGGGGAGGACTTGGGCGCCTGCATCCTAGTCTTGCCCTATTTTGGGGTAGCCCCAATTTTGGGGTATCAGTTTATGACCGTTATTTGGGTCCTTTGCTAACACGATAAGTTTGAATTACAAAAATCTTGGCAGGAGTGTTTGTAGTTGCATATATAAGCATGTTTAGGAATTCCTTTGTAAACTAGATGGTGATTGTGATGTTCAAGTTTTCTCAAGGTGATTCAAGGCTTTCATTGTGTCGCAAGAGTAGATTTGTGTGGTTTATGTGTTTGTGTTTTCAAATTTGAGCATCCATTTCATTATGGAATGAAGTGCATCTTCTCCCATGATATCTTCACTCCAAGGTGACATTATATTGTGTTTTCATCATCATTTCCATTGGTTTTTGCCTCTGCCTCAAAAGGGCACACACTCTTTATCTAACAATAGTGTTCAAAGACTTAAGTGTCCTTTGGAGCTTGACTGAGGCAAGCCTCTAAACACCACAACCCCCTCCCAAAGTTTTCATGGTTGTAGGTTATAGGTTGCGGAGCTGGGAACAGTGAAGTTGTAGGAAGGCATCTTGAAATGTTTGAATTGCAGAAAAGAAGGAAAAATAGCCACCTTGACTTGGGTACCCTCTCATTACTTGTCCAATTTATGTGACAAGAAAATCTCTAGGACAACAGGGAAGAGTTGTAGTCTGAGTTTCTAGATCTGGGCAACAAGCAGGGCATTGGACTTGGGCACCCACTCTTTTGTCCTTGAATTTTCTACCTTGGAACCCCAGAAATAGGTACTTTGTGATTTGATATGTTGCTTCCGTCTGCAAGAGCTTTTTATGTTATTCTTCCGTTTATAGTTGTATTTGCAAAATTAGGGTTTAATGGTTAATTGAGCATAAGAGAAGGAAACTTGATAATTAAACACCCTAATCCAAGCTTCCCTACATATCACAATGATCTAGGGTATGATAGTGAATTGCCACTCGACCCTAGATCCTTGAATGTTTAGGGTGAAAGGAGGATTCAAACATCTAAGCACTTAAAAACTAGACAATCCCAATTTTAACCTAAATAGTATCAATTACCTTTATCTCTATGAAGAGTAGTGCAGAGTTCTTTGTTTTTATATATTGTTAAAACCCTAATGTGTTAGTTTTTGAAAGAGAGGTCTGCATGTTGAGAGTGAAGAAGTTTTATGATGAAAGGAAGACGATCTTAAGGTTATAGAGGTTAAATAGAATCAGAGTCCATTGATATTGTATGAGATGTTTTTAACTTGCATTAAAGGATGACTCATGGGCAATGCTGATTGTAGATGAAGAGTTATATTGTTTGTAGGTGATGAATGAGTCGGAATGAAATGAGATAATAGTAAGTAGAAATGATAGATTTATTGTAGATTGAAAGGAAGAGTAATATGGTGGGCAAATAGATATAGAGATATGTGATGGTGATGTCAAGGTATGATACTTATTGCAAAATAAAGAGATGTCAAGGTACATGTTAATTGTTGAAAAATAAAGATTCAAGGCAAGGTGAGCCCTTTTAATGTTTGATTGTTTTGGTTTGATATAAGGTTTTGATTGTAATCATGATGAAAGAAATGGTTATTGTGTGTCATCTTCTTGTCGATTCAAAATATCCTATCAACATGAGTGCAGAGTTTAAAGATTTATTGTTCATAGAAACATCAGTTTAAGTCTTGTTCATGGTTGATGATATAAGGAGTTTCTACCAAAGAATACTATCTTTTATGTATGTGAAAAAGAAGAGTATGGCATTGTACTAAAAGAGTTAATCTTTTGTGTCAAGCTAGGAGAGATAAGGTGTTTGGATAAAAGAGTTATAGAACTCATCTATAACCTTAGTTTCTTTGTAAACAGAGTAGCACTCTATATTTATCTTCTTGTTTTGAGATTGGAGTTGATGTGATCAGTGAGATCCTAGCCAGTGAGGCATTCATGTATTCAATGTCATTTTGGTCAGTGAGACCTAATAAAGAATTTGGTGAGTTGAGGTTGGATAGTAGTTTTTCCCTGGATAGGGTTTTCCACTTTAAACATTTATGTTATAGTCTCATGATTTTATTGCTCTCTATGTTTTTGGTATGTTGATGTTAATTGTATGATGAATGAATTAATTTTATCAGATCATTGATTCACCCTCCACCCTCTCAGTGATACATTATATTCCAACAAGAAGGAATCCAAACCTATGAACGAATAAAAATTAGTTAATGAGCCTTCTATCTCTTCCAAATAGGACAAATCAAAGAAGGAGAAAATTAATTTTTCTTATTGTAATAAAACAAGCCATGATGAACATAATTGTTATACAAAAAAATGATGAATTGAAGCATCTTTTGCAAAAAATGATATTCAATTGCTTGGTTCTTTGTTTTATTCTACATATAAATAGTCAGGATCTTTTAAAATAGGCCATGTAGGCTTAGCTAATGGGGAACACAAACAAAAAAGTAAAGTTGTTTGTGTAGGTACAAGTCTTGGATTAGGTAAATGGATTCTTGATTCTAGAGCCTCTCATCATATGGATTCATCTTAGTCTATGTTCTCTAATTTTGAACCTTGTGATATGACACTTATATTAATGGGTAAGAACACATATATGAATGTAATTGGGAAGAGAACTATTGATATAGGTGAAGGTACTTTCGATGATGTACTCTATGTGCCTTCTTTGACCAATAATCTTCTTTCCATATATCAGATTTCTCACAATGGTGTAGAGAAGCCTATGGAGTTCACATGTAATTTATTTATTACCAAAGACTTGGAGAGAACAAATCTATAGGGGTGGTTGAACATGCGTATCAGTTATACACCTTTTATAGTTTCCCTCCTAATGATGATTCAGATCCTTTTGTTGATATTCATGCTCCTTGTGTTAATCATATTTCTAAGAAGTTTGGTTGCTTGAACCTTGGTATTATTTCATCCTCTTTAGTTCTTGAAACTTGTGCTAAGATTACATCTCCTCCTCCTTTTTCTTCTTCAAAGTTTAATTATTGACTTCAACAGGATGTTTCTTGTCTTTTAGATTTAACTTTGTGGGATGAGTATTTTACATGTATTTCAATTTTTTTGTAAGTCCCAGCTTGTTGATTTGTAGGACACACTTGAAGATCTTCATTTTGTATTTGATGATAGTTATAGGATGTCTATTGTCACACCATCCTTTCCTTTGGAGATTTATGATCTTTAGTTTTACTATTGTCTTGGATTGTCACATTATTTGACTAGGCATGACATTCCTAATGTTTTGGAATCTCTTGGTTGTGACTTGTGGACACTTGAGTAATTTTTAGAGACATAATACTTCATGAGGCTTCTTCCCCCATCTCTTTTGTTGGAGTTGGAGTTTCTTCTACATGCACCAATGGATTTGTTTCTTCCCAAAGGGGAGAAATATTTCCTAATTTTGGATTCTCTTTGGTTTTCTTCTTCGAGCATACACCATTGGCACAAGAGACACTTCATTATGGGTGGGATATCTAGTCTCATTATTTCTCTCTAATGGGGGCTATTGATTTTATATTTTTGATGGATGTGGTCCTTGGGGGATCTTAGTGTTGATTCCTTCTTCCATCACTCCATCATTTGTACATGTCTGTTTGCATGTTTTCTCTCTTTTGGAGAGGGGTTTTTTCCTATGGGTTTTTATCCTTTATTCTATTTGTGAGAAATATTTTGTACATGGGTACCTAACATGACCTTGTATTTTGGACCCATATTTGCATCTTTACATTTGTTTACTTATGCCTAAGCTACACATAAATGGGTGTTGGTATGAATAGGGTATATTGCCTAACTAGTTTCATATTGGGTCCTAGTCACACTTGTCTAGTTAAGTTTACTTAGGGCATTTTATATTTGTGTCACTTTAATGTTTGTGTCTCATGTCAAACAATTATGAAACCTCTCACAATCACATGGTGTCCTAGGTCTCAACCTTTGCTATATAAGAAAGGTATCTCATTGTACAATATGGCTGGATCATAAGTTGCATCTTGTATATTATATGCATCATTATTTTTCCTTGGAAATTAAACATTGTTATTTCTTTTCTCTCTTGTTGTGGAAGCTTGTTTTAATTGTAGGTAATACTAGGAATCCTTGAGTCCATTGGTGAATCTTAAAAATAAAGTCACTACTTAGTGCTTATTCACTTACATTGCACAATGGCATGTCTAACAAATGAAATTTTGACTACTAGTGGTGATAAAATCAACAACTTTTGAAATAGTTTTGAACAAATCCTTATGTAGAGCCTTGATATGTGATGTTAGTGTATTGGATCCCTCACATTACATGTACCATCCTTGATAATAGTCTACATCAAGTGGGAGTTTTCACTTTTGTATTCAACAACAAGGAAGAGGCTCTAGTAGTTTAGGAAAAGTTTAAACCTTACAAAGATTTTGGATTGTGGAAGATGCTAGCAAGAAGGATTAACCAAAGAGAAAGCATATATCAATGTGGTTTTCTTCATTATGAAACTCTATTATTGAATGTTTAGGTTTATAATAATTGAAGATATGCATATAAAACTACATGGAGGAATAGCATAGTGAGCAAAATGTGTAGCATCTCCTTCAATTGGCACTCTCTACATAAAATTGTGAAATTAAGAAGTATAGTTGATGACAATGGAATTTTATAATTGCAGAAAATGGATTCATTTATAGAAATGGAAACAATACCTCATTGATTAGATAAAAATTGGCAATTAATGACACCTTAGGAATAGGAAATTTTAATAGTATACTATGTTCAAATTTTGGACAACAAATGGCCATAAATTCATAAACATTGCCACTGAGTACTTTATGAAGTAGGTCAAATCCATATAACTCACCTTCACCACTAGATCCCAAATCACCAAATTTATTCTATGCCATATCATTTCCCATTATGGTATTCCATCTTCCACTATCATAGATAATGGAAAACCTTTCAGAAACAATGAAGTCTACACTCTTTAAGAATACTTCCACATCCAACATCACTAGTTCACTCCCTACTATGACCAAGGTAATGGTCAAGTAGAGGTGAAAAATAAAATATTACTAGAAATCCTTAAGAAATCCATTAATGAAACTGATCGTGATTGGCATTTCCACCTCCATCTTGTCGTTTAAGCATATCAAACTAGCATATGTACCCCTATAGATGCTACTCCATATTCTCTAGTTTTCAAAGCCAAAGCTACTTTTCTAGTTGAGATCGAACTCCCCTCCTTGTGCATTTCACTACATAACATCATTGATGAGAAGGAATGTTGTACATCTTTAGGAGCCATAATTACTTGATGACTGGCACCTCAATTCCTTGGCCCATCTTTAGGCTTATCAAAAATGACTTTGCAAACATTAAAATATAAATATCTAGCCATGTGAATTTAAATTCAGTGACTTGGTCCTCAAAGAAAATCAAAGGAATCTCTAGGGTCATGAAAACAAAGGTAAGTTTGAACCTAATTGGTTGGGACCTTATGTTGTTACTTCCAAGTATGGCTTTGGGGCATATCAATTGTCTATGTACACCAAATGGATAAGAGGTAGATGATCCTCTTAATACATTTCACCTCAAATGGCTCCATACATAAGTTGAATATGCCATAAAAAATACAAAAACATCAAAAAATTATCAAAAGACCAAAAAAATCAAAAAAGAAAAAAAAAATTAAGAAAATAATAGTAAAGAAAAATAATACATCCTATGGTGAATACCACTTTTAGTGGCACCTTGGATAAGTGCCATGATGAAAACCTACTGTAATGTTAGAAAATGTCTCCTTGGGGGCTTTTCCCTCATAAGGTTTAGCTCCCGAGTCTTTAGAGTGCATTTAAGACATTTTAGTTCATATTTTAGCATCCCAACGAAATGAGACCTAGGTGCACCCCTTGAGTTGTACCCTACAAAAAATAGGGGGGAGGACTTGGGCACCCACGCCCTAGTCCTACCCTATTTTGGGGTAACCCCAATTTTTGGGTGTTAGTTTATGACCATTAGGATGTTGTTTTGCCGACACGGTAAAGTTTGATTTTTAATATCTTGGCAGGAATGCTTGTAGGTGCATATATAAGCATGTGTAGGCATTCATTTGTAAACTAGATGATTACTAGCAAGCTATTATGTTCTCAAGGTGATTCAAGTCTTTCTATTGTGTTGCAAGAGTAGACTTGTATGTTTTGTGTGTTGATATTTGTAGATTTGAGCTTCAATCTCCTCATGGCATGAAGAGCATCTTCCTCCATGAGAGCTTCACTAAAAGGTGACATATCATTGTGTTTTTATCATTGATTCCTTTGGTTTTGGCCTTTGCCTCACAAGGGTACGGCCTCTTTATCTGACAACGGTGTTCAGAGACTTAAGTGTCCTCCGGGGTTTGACTGAGGCAAACCTCTAAACACCACAATCCCCAAACCAAGTCTTGTGATTGTAGGTTATAGGTGTCACATCTGGAAAAAGTGGAGTTGCAGTGAGGCTTGGTAGACATCAGGGATTCGAGATCTAAATAAAAATTGGACAAAGGAACACTTCCAGGACTTGGGCGCTTGCTCCAGTGTCCTCCGTAGATAGATCTTGGGAAACAAAAGTTACAGGGTTGATCAGTGTTGGAAGGAGATCCAGATTCCCTAAACAAATAGGTACCTTAGACTTGGGAGCCCACTCTAGTATCCCTGACTATTCTTCTTCGGAACCCTAAAAATAGGTATTTTGTGATTTCCTATTTTACTTCCGTGTGCAAGAGCTTTTTCTGTTATTCATTAATTTGTTGTCGTATTTGTGTAATTAAGGTTTTAATGGTTAATTGGACATAAGATAAGGAAAATTTGATAATTAATTCCCTAATCCAAGTTTCCCTTCATTCGCAAGTGACCTGGGGTATGATAATGCTCGCCACTCGACCCTAGATCCTTCAATGTTAGGGTGAAAGGAGGATTCAAACATCTAAACAACAAAGATTAACAAAATCTAAATTTCCCCTAAACATTTTGGTGAACCCATGTTATTGTTCTTAAATTACAACTTGCTGAGCATTTGTCTTAAGATTTGGTGTAGTTTCATTCATTCATTTGGTCATTTATTTTATTACATTGAGAAAAATTCAAAAAAAATGAAAAATTGGAAAAATACAAAAAAATTGCATTGTTTGGCTTACTAAATTGCATCAATTCTTTTTAAATTTTATTAATTCATGATTTTTGCATTAGATCTGATATAAACTATAGAAAAATCTAAAAAATCAGAAATTTACATTGCATTTTGATCATTTAATTGCTAGGGTTTTGTGGAAATTTTGACAAATTTATATAACCTAGTAATTCCAAAATGTAGGGTTTGTAGGAAAAATCCTTGATCATATTTCTATACTAATTTTAGAGGCCCATTAAAACTTTCATTTGGATTTACTCTTGCATTTTAGTGTGAGTTTGCATTTAGATTTAAAATATTTGCATTTTTACATAGAAAATTTCAACAAAAACTAGCAATTTTGATGCATTTCATTAAATTTGCACAGGTATTTTGCATGTTAAGGCTTGAAAATTATATTCAGATCTGAGATTAATTCAATTTAATTATAAATTAGACTTCAAATCATTTGCATAGTATCTTGTGTCAAGATTTCAAACCTAGGGCTTCAAAAACAATAATTTTCACTAAAATTGACCTTATCGACTCTCTAAACTCACATTATAGGTGTGTTGTGAAGGATATTTTTGCATTAATTTTCTATTATCAGAGTAATCATTTTAGTCCCCTCATAAGAAGTTTCACAACACCCTTTTAACGGGCTCTTGTAGTGAAAATTTGGTGAAAAACTACACATTTTGACCATTTTTGCCCTAGGGTTTGACCTAGTTTGCATTCCAAGCATGTTGTGATCAATTTTATGGATTAAGGTGATTGATATTATTGATATTATTATCTTCACCTCCTAAAATTCCTTACAACACCTCCTTTACTAGGCCTTTGAATTGAAAAATTGTGAAAAATAACTTATTTTTGCTATATTTTCACTAGGGTTTGACCTTAAGTGGCACTAAAAGTGTGTCATATTGGGTATTTTTTACATCAAGTGGTTGTTATTACTGATATTATTTTCTTTCTATCATCATTTTCATCACAACACCCTTTGTTATGCTCTTTTGTATTGAGTTTTGGTGAAAAAAGTGCCTATTTTGACATATTTTCACTATATTTTGACTTGGCATTATCTTTGATTTGCATCAAGTGTGTGTTGAGAAGGATACTTTTGCTATTCTAGACTGATATCAGACATATAACTTGCTTCCCTTGACTTAAATACTCATAGCATCCTTTGTTTCCTTTATTTGCATTGAAAAAGTACCAAATATCAAGCATTTAGGTCACCTTTTGCATATAGTCTTGCATTTGACTTTTGCATAAAGTTGGAAAAGCTTTTCAAAATCTGATCTTACATTGGAATGGCACCTTCATGTCATTTCTCAATGGTATCTTTGCATGCATTTATCAAATATCTTTATTTTGACCAATTTTTAATCCTCGTGGGTGAACATCCTTTGATATTAGAATATTTAACCAAATTCAACTTTAGGAACACTTATGAGAAAGATGAGAGTGAAAATCCTTTTTCCACCATAGAGTATGATGATGATGATGTACCTTCCTCTCATCCCATTGCTCTCCCTGGCCAAGATGTAGCTTTAGTGAATGAGAAAAGGTCTTTCACATTAAATCCTTTGGAGATGGATATTGGGTGCAATCAAGGAGAAAATAATGTTAATTCAATAATCGTTAATGGACTTCATAGCAATATTCCTAAAATTATTGTTCGAGGGGCACTTAGTGCACCCTCTTTCTTAAAACCAATGATTACGGTTCAAGGTGTTCAAAATGTGTTACAACAACCACACCATAATGTGATTGGTCACACATACAACACCCGTAATAACAAAAAAAGTAACAAAGCACCGCATGTGCCTATCTCTCTTCCCTGTTCTCAACCTATGCTCCTTCAACCACCTCATCTTACTCATAAAAGTGGTCAGGAGGATGATCTTTTCAAACAGCTTCGCGCTACTCCAGCTAAGATCTCCCTTTGGGATTTAATACAAACATCACCTACATACCATGGAATGCTCCAAGAAGCTTTACATAAGGTGATTGTCCCACTGACTGCTAAGCCTAATGATGTAGTAGCTGTATTAGATAGTATGCATGTGATAAAAACAAATATTATTTTCCAACCACATGAATTACCATCAGTCGAAGTTCAAAATCAATATGATCCTCTAATAATCTTTGTTACAATAAACAAAACATTGGTTAAGAAAGTTATGATTGATAATGGATCAGCTCTTAATGTTTGTAGCATTGACTTATTACATAAGATTAAAGTTGATATATCTACCATCAAGACATAATCATTAAGTATTCGTGGTTTTGACAATGTTGGATAACAATCCGTGGGCACTATAACTTTACCTATACAAGTGGGACCTGTGATTGTGCATACCCTGGTTTATGTCATGCCTTGTTCTTTTTCTTAGAACATGATTCTTGGTAGACCTTGGATTCATGTATTGGGGGCAGTCCCTTCCACCCTGCATCATTCGATCAAATTTATATTCAAAGGAAAACTTCATACTTTTCATACTGATCTTGAACCAGATAACTATTTACATATTGAAAAGCAAAACCTAGTTTACAACCATATGAGCTTAAAAAATTTGTGAGGTGATCCACCAATGACTAATGTTGTGCAAGACTCTCAACCACGGAATGTACTTGTTGGTGATGATTGGGGTTCATTAAATTTTAATCCTTGCGATATAGGGGAATATAAACTTAATAACCTCAACACACCAAAAGTGGCATCTATCTCGTCTAAGCAATCTTTTGAAGCATCTAAGAAAAACAAAGTCTTCTTGGTTGAAAATAAAGACAATACTCTAACTTATACTACAAATTATGATACCTACGAGGCTTGACCTTCTTCTAAGGAACTGGATTCTCTATATGGTTGTGGATTCCAAATTTTGTACAAACATAATGACTATGTAGGTAAGGGATGTGGTGTAAATCAACAAGGAATTCGAGTACCTATAGAATCTGCTTCAACACATTACTCAAGCAGCATTGGATATAATCCTTTTAAAGAAAAGAAAGCCTCTCGTCATCCTACATTTAATGTTAATTTAATAAGATCAAAACAACATGATAGATAGTCTAGATATGTAGGTTCTTAACGATGATACCCTAACAGGTAAGTATCTCTAACCCTTTATCTCTCTTTTGATGTGCTTCACTCGTGATGTGTTATGTGTTGTTTAGGCCCCCTGGGATGACCTCAAATTCTCCCATAAGGTTTAGGATACCAAGAGACCATCTCTATTATGACCTTCTTCTATTTGTATCATCATTCTTCTATATTGCTCTCTCTGATTTCATTGTTGTGTGTTGTGTCTTACGCACATAGCATCATGGTTTGTGACTTGGGGGCACCCTCCTACATGATTCTCCCTAAGACACTTGTTTATCCTCTCTTATTTATTGTTTCCCTTCCTCTAGTGCTTCCATCTAGCAGGCAGATGATGACAACAAATTATACTAATGCAGACCTAGTGTCCCTTTCGAGAGCAATAAAAAAGTGGACTATAGTTCCTAATATGACGATGGGGTTGTATATCTTATCCAATGCTTGGCTAGTGGAAGCACTCATGCTTTCTACGTAGTGAATATTAATGATGTTTCTATCACATTTACAAACCTTAACAATACTGATGCTCTGTTTCTTTTGAATCTAGCCTTGGCAGTACTCGATTCGGAGAGCTTTGTGATAAAGCCCCTGGTTATCCTCAAACTCTAAATTCATTGTATAACCTTGGCTCTTTGTGTGGCTAATCATATGCATTGATTTTGTTGTTTATCATGATCTTGTAGACACTAACATATTTTTTGCAGCAATGTGTTTGTGGGAACATTTGGCGATCATAAAGTACATGTCACCTCTGGGGGGCATGGGATTTGCGAAAGTTGGTGTTCCCTTGTGTGTTTTCTTCCTACCTTAATGTGCTTGATATCAATAGCTAATATCAACCACCTTAAGGTGGGGGCATATATAAGGTAAGCTGTCTATTATAGATGTTAGCAATGTGCTTGTCCTCAAGTCTAGGCTAGGGGTGCTACCACAATACTGGGTTACACTTTTTGGGACATCCTGATTTTTCCTGAAATCACATATTTTTAGAAAATATAATGATTTAATCCTTGAAAGGTTCTGTTGGTTATTTTCTCTGAATCGGTAGAGGGTTTGCCAGTTCCAATGCATGGGCAGATTTGGCCAACAGATTACGGGAGGTTGCGTGAGCTACCTCCCCTTCACTTCTGGTTCTGCCACACCAAGGGGGGTATCCCTATTTGCTAAAGATTTGACATTTGCTCTCCAAATGATAGAAAGATTTAACTTTGTAATAACAGGCAGAATACTCTCATGTGTGGACCAAGATGTGGATGATACATCACAAGGTTGGGAATATTCTTGGACATATGTGTCTAGTTATGGATGAGAATATGCAGGGGTTCCTAATCCTACTCCTACAACTAATAGGTGGAAGTTATGAAAAGGTGGATATGATGATTTGGATGCAAGACAAAGGGTTTTGGGTCATAATTACTAACCTAGGAGCAGACCGGTGCCTATCTCAGGGCAAGGAGTCAACTAGACATATGCAACAAATGGTTTACAACTAGAATTCAAGTTTTAAGGGGTTGGATTGATGCTTGCCTTACAAACATCACCCAAGAATGGGTATTTGGCTGCCTCTACTTACAGATATCCCTATTGATAAACAACCTTCTCCATGCTTAACCTAAAACAATTTAATCCACTCCTTGAATGGAAGTCAGAGATGAAGCATGTGACACAAAAAATTATACCCTAGAATTTGAGAAACCCTTAGCAGCCAGATTCAAAAGAAGGAAATGCATGCAGCGAAGGAGACAAATAGATAAACACATGCATAAGAGCATTTTTCATCTATATCAACACGAAACTAAACATACGTGCAAAATACATTCTTGATGCAACTCATAAACTCCAAAATGAGATAAAACAACCCAGGATCATGCCCTATTCTTCATTATTTACACAAAAATGCCCAAGTCTTCAACAACTAAAAATGAGTAACACAGTTTGGCTTTTATACCAAGATTGTGTACTTAGCAAAATTAATTACATGGAAAGTCAAAATTTTGCTAGATACAACGCATAAGAAAATGGTGCTCAAAAAAGTTAATGTAGTAGAGGGACAAGGAGAAAGGAGCAGATGGAATCAGGATCTAGGTCACCACATGAAGGTTCTCTCCATAAGCCTGGTAGTTCACCTATCACCTCACCCATACTTCCCTACACAATCTGCCATTAAAGCCCCATACACTTGCAGGACACAATAGCAAGTACATCTAGAGATTTTCCCACTCAAAAAATGGCTGCACACGCTCAGGAAAAACCACCACTGAAGGTCCAAAACATGGCCGTCGATCTACTCCCCGTCGCTAAGATCCACGGCACTCAAAAATGTTGAAAAGTTGTCAGCTAGTGAAAACGTGCCACGTAGGCACTTCATGCTCTTATCGCTAACTTTTCCTTTCTTCATTTTGCCATTTTCGCCCTGTATACGCATGAACATATGCATATACAATCACCCTTCATACAAGGTGGACCCTAAAACATCATAGAACAAATTGAAAATCAACTATTGGGTCCGCTTTGCATCATCTTTCCTCGCATATCCTCTTTGTGTATCAGCATGTACAAACATCATATACATGCACGCCATGGACCCCAAATGTTTATGAAGCAACTTGAAATCTTCATCAAGTCTGGATTGTATGTCTTCCTTTGTATGCCAAATATACAAAATCATTTGTATATACCCGCGAACCCTACCACATGTATCTTCCCCGCTGTAATGTAGCAAATGCATCTTTGCACATTTGTATGTTTTGCTTGCATCTGCAAATGTACAAACCTCTAATATACAACTACGGTATCTTCAATAGAATATTCTAGGAATGTATCTTTTGCTTGCCACTGTAGCAATTGTATATTAGCACACCCTTGTATATTTTGCTTTGTATATTTCCTCTGCATACAGACAGCGAATCTTCCCTAGAATATGCCTGCAATGTATATTTTTCGCTTGTATCTCCAGCACTATAGTAAATGCATCTGTGCCCTTGTATATTTTTCAATGCACCATTGCATACAACCTGATATACAAAGCGGGAATATTCCCAAGAATCTACGAAAGATTCCTCCTTTGTATATGCACATTTAGAGCCTAATATGCACTCAAAAATGCATCTAACTGATTTTTTCAAAGGGCAATGGAAATTTTACACCCACCAATGCATATTTCACCAGTATGTATATACAAAAAACCCTTGTATATACAAAGACACCTGCACCTTAATTTTTTGCATTTTTTACAACTACAGAGGCTGAAAGTGTTAGAATTTTTGGATTCTTGGGAAGGGGCCTGCATATTTAAATTCTTAAAACCTAATTGCTTATGCAGGAACCACTAGTGGCTCTATCTGGGGAAGCATGTCTCTTGCAAGCATGGCGAGAATCATAGAACTCTGGGATGTAGACCAGTCCCTTATCCATTGGGCAATAAAGTCTATCATACCAACCTGCATCACAAATTATATTTTGAGGATTATTTTGGTGGCCCTGGGCAGCCAAAAAAGAAGAACCATAACTTTATCCTGTCAAATTCCTGATTCCAAACTGGATAACCCCAACCACAACTGAAAACATTAAAACAATATGCCCGTAAGCTGATTTGATCAATTACATGCTTCACCATTTTTAAAAACTTGCCCCTGTTAGTGTAGCCTCTATCACTCTGCATCTTACAATCAGAGATATAACCATGCACATTATAATATTCTTTAGCATTAGGTAACATATGTATGTTATGATCCTCAAGCAGCATATCCTCATATTGCATTTGGTAATATTCATTATCTACCTGGCTGTTGCATATAACCAAACACATATCTAGCTGATCCAAAAACTGAAAACACTCAGAAAATATGAGACCCTCAATATCATTTACATCACTCATTGAAATTGAAAATAAATCTTGATCTACACACCCATTGCCATCACTGCACATGTCTGAAACAACTGATGCTAAGCATTTATCATCCACAGTTTGCAAATCAGTATTATCATTGTCAAATAAAGGGTTAATTCTGTACCAATGAATGTCATAACTCACAATATCAAAAGTATCTGCAGGCTCATCATAAAGGGGATTCACACTCATTGCAAAAGTCTCTATTTCTTCTTCATGACAATCCATTTCTTTTTCATCATTATCAGACCTAGAGTCATAAGAAGAACAAACCTGATCCATGAACTGGTCATGGATATCATCTTTATCATCTTTAACATCTGTTTGCCCCACATACAAAATTTCTACTACTTCAATGCAATCTAAAGTTGAACTATCTGCATCATTTTCCAACCCTCTAATGCTTCTTGATGAAACTGATATTGATTCTTGATCCATATGATCACAACTTTGCACAACTGGATCATTTAAACATGAATGCTCTTTGTTTAGGACTGGCATGCAAATATTACTTGGGAAATTCTTGTTGTCAACTTCATTTGCTGGGCAAAATAGGACATCCTCCTTTATAACAGAAACATCATCAACTTGGGATGATGCAAAAACTAGGATAGTAGGGGTGTGAGTACTTTGACATTCATTTCCAACAATTAAACTATATCCCTCATCAACATTGGTGGCCCTAGGGCAGAAATTTTTTTTAGAGAAATAACCCTTTTGAATTCCATACCTCTAATTATTTTCAATGGCTATTGCAAACTGTTGTGCCTGATGCAATGTGGTGGGCTCCTTGTCCCTCAATCTATAGCTCATTTTCTTATCAAATGCTCCCAAATAGACAACTAGGCACAATGCATCATTAGGTCTCATGCATTATGGAATTCTATTCAATGCCCTCATAAACCTGAGGTTAAAGGCTGGAATCAACTCATCCTCTTCAATATAGATATACATAAAATCACTAATAACTACATAATCATAAATTCTTTCACCATATTGATCTAGAAATGCAGATTTAAAATCATGCCAAGAGCTGACAAAGTAAGCTAGAAGATAGGAGAACCAGTACCTTGCATCATCGTCTAGAGATTGAACAAATAATCTCATTACTACATCTTCATGGTCAATCTCAAAATCATCTATAACATTTATAAACTGCTACAAGTGTTTCTCAGCTAATTCATCCTTTGCACCATTAAATTTTGGCAAATATTTTCTGATTTTAGATGGAAAAGCATTTGGATAGCCACAGATGCCATCAAAGTTTATGGGCTTATATCTGTCAAGTCTGAAACTCTTTCTATTACATGGTTGGGACTAATTATTATGCATTATTGCATTTGACACCTCACTAGGGTTCATGGGCTGATAATATATCATTATGTTCTTACAACCCTTTTCTTTTCAACTCAGATCTTCAGTCAACAATGACCTTAGGCCTTACAAATTCAGACTGTTGTTTAGCTTTCCTAAAGTCCTCCAAATGAGTCTTTCAAACAATATTGCATACTCTTTGGAAATACAAACTAAGTTCTTACAATAGCATGCAGTCTTTCACTATCATCTCTCTTTTAACCAGTGCGGTTTCACCAAATAAGGAGTCTTTCAAACAATATGAAATACCTGGATATGTTGCAGCAGCTACAAATTCTTCTCTGACTGATTTTGTTCTTTGATCTAGAGTCGCCACCTCCTTGAAGAGGAATAAGCTTTAAATAGCCTGAAGCTGAAAATTGATTTCTTTCTTTCTGGGTCATCCACCAGCAAAGCCACATATATAACTTTCTTGTTTGCTGCAACAAAGCACTTCCAGGTCTAATTCTTCAATCCTTTAGACTTAGACTTTCATGGATATGACATTGATCTCCCTAGTAGAGTCACCAATTCTGTTGGTGACTCAGATGGATAAAAACAAATTCTGTCTTCATCAAATCGTCCCCAGCGGAGTTGCCAAAATCTGTTGGTTATTTTCTCTGAATCGGCAGAGGGTTTGCCAGTTCCAATGCACAGGCAGATTCAGCCAATAGATTACAAGAGGTTGCGTGAGCTACCTCCCCTTCACTTCTAGTTCTACCACACCAAGGGGGGTATCCCTATTTACTAAAGATTTGACATTTACTCTCCAAATGACAGAAAGATTTAACTTTGTAATAACAGGCAGAATACTCTCATGTGTGGACCAAGATGTGGATGATATATCACAAGGTTGGCAATATTCTTGGACATATGTGTTTGGTTATGGATGAGAGTATGCAGGGGTTCCTAATCCTACTCCTACAACTAACAGGTGGAAGTTATGAAAAGGTGGATATGATGATTTGGATGCAAGACAAAGGGTTTTGGGTCATAATTACTAACCTAGGAGCAGACCGGTGCCTATCTCAGGGTAAGGAGTCAACTAGACATATGCCATAGATGGTTTACAACTAGCATTCAAGTTTCAAGGGGTTGGATTGATGCTTGCCTTACAAACATCACCCAAGAATGGGTATTTGGCTGCCTCTACTTACAGATATCCCTGCTGACAAAGAACCTTCTCCATGCTTAACCTAAAACAATTTAATCCACTCCTTGAATGGAAGTCAAAGATGAAGCATGTGATACAGAAACTTATACCCTAGAATCTGAGAAACCCTTAGCAGCCAGATTCAAAAGAAGGAAATGCATGCAGTGAAGGAGACAAACAAATAAACACATGCATAAGAACATTTTTCATCTATATCAACATGAAACTGAACATACGTGCAAAATACATTCATGATGCAACTCATAAACTCCAGAATGAGATAAAACAACCCAGGATCATGCCCTGTTCTTCATTATTTACACAAAAATGCCCAAGTCTTCAACAACTAAAAATGAGTAACACAATTTGGCTTTTATACCAAGACTGTGTACTCAGCAAAATTAATTACATGGAAAGTCAAAATTTTGCCAGATACAACACATGAGAAAATGGTGCTCAAAAAAGTTAATGCAGTAGAGGGACAAGGAGAAAGGAGCAGATGGAATCGGGATTTGGACCGCCGCCTAAAGGTTCTCTTCATAAGCCTGGTAGTTCACCTGTCGCCTCACCCATACTTCCCTACACAATCTGCCATTAAAACCCCATCCACTCGTGGGATGCAATAGCAGGTACATCTGGAGATTTTCCCACTCAAAAAATGGCCATACACGCTTAGGAAAAACCACCGCTGAAGGTCCAAAACATGGCCGTCGATCTACTTCCTGTTGCTGAGATCCATGGCACTCAAAAATATTGAAAAGTCATCGGCCAGTGAAAATGTACCACGTAGGCACTTCATGCTCCTATCGCTGACTTTTCCTTTCTTCATTTTGCCATTTTCGCCTTGTATATGCATGAACATGTGCATATACAATCACCCTTCATACAAGGTGGACCCCAAAACATCATAGAAGAAATTGAAAATCAACTATCGGGTCCGCTTTGCATCATCTTTCCTCACATATCCTCTTTGCGTATCGGCATGTACAAACGTCATATACATGCACGCCATGGACCCCGAATGTTTATGAAGCAACTTGAAATCTTCATCAGGTCCGGATTGTATGTCTTCCTTTGTATGCCGAATATACAAACTCATTTGTATATACTCGCGGACCCTACTACATGTATCTTCCCCGCTGCACTGTAGCAAATGCATCTTTGCACCTTTGTATGTTTCGCTTGCATCCGCAAATATACAAACCTCTAATATACAATTGTGGTATCTTCAATAGAATATTTTGAGAATGTATCTTCCGCTCACCACTGTAGCAATTGTATATTAGCACGCCATTGTATATTTTGCTTTGTATATTTCCTCTGCATACAAACATCGAATCTTCCCTGGAATATGCCTGCAATGTATATTTTTCACTTGTATCTCCAGCACTGTAGTAAATGCATCTGCGCCCTTATATATTTTTCAATGCACCATTACATACAACCCGATATACAAAGAAGGAATATTCCTGGGAATCTACGAAAGATTCCCCTTTGTATATGCACATTTAGAGCCCGATATGCACTCAGAAATGCATCTAACTAATTTTTTCAAAGGGTGATGGAAATTTTACACCCGCCAATGCATATTTCACCAGTATGTATATACAAAAAACCCTTGTATATACAAAGACACCTGCACCTTAACTGATTTTTTGCATTTTTTACAACTGCAGAGGCCGAAAGTGTTAGAATTTTTGGATTCTTGGGAAGGGGCCTGCATATTTAAATGCTTAAAACCTGATTGCTTATGCAGGCACCACCAGGTTCAATTTAAAGGATTTTAGTTGGAGAGGGTTTAATTAAACCCCCTTAGATTCAAACCCCCTTGGATAGAACCTTGCTAGTTTTAAACAATACCTATAATGGAGTCTCCTCTACACCTATCAAAATGGTGATAAAAAAACCACTTTTGATTTACCTTTTGGGGGATCAAATGAATTCATTTAAAATTTATATTTTTTAAGTATGTAGTCCTTATTATAAGCTTCCCAAAAAGTATAATTTTAAATATATTTAATTTGATTATTATATTTATTTTTTTATTTCTTGTGAATGTGGGTTTTTCACCGAACATCAAGTTCTCTGTTCTACACACATGGAAAATTAGTAAATTAGTGAAACCAAATTTTGAAAAATATCTATGTCCTAGGTATTAATGTCCTTGTTTCAACAAAAAAAGAAAAATTGAATTTTGATACATACAGAAAAAGTTATGTTTTACGGAATACGCGTATATCTAAAATTTTAATTGGTTTGACTTCAAAACTTAATTAGGAAAAAAATATTCAACAAAACATTATGAAACCAAATGCATGCCCTATATATCAGTGTTATCAATCTAAATTCAAAAGAATTAGAATTTCACCCTTTGTAGAAAAAAATTTATGTTCTACGGAATACACATCACTTTAAAAAATGTTGTTTACTATTAAAAACTAGTTATCAAAGGAGACACAAATTTTTTTACAATTTAACTCCAAATTTTTTAATAAAAATATATTTAGAATCTACAAACAAAATCTCACAAATCACTAGTTCACATCATCTTCAAATTCCTAACGGTTTAGTGGCTATAAGTTTTGAAAAGTGAAGATTTAGTTCAAAATGTTGATTTCAATGTCAAGTTTGGCCAAAAAGTGTAACCCACTATTGTGGGATGACCTCTAGTATGATGAGTACTTCCTGCATCCTGAGTTTGTTTACAATCTATCAATCTATCTATTATGTATACCTCCTTTTCACCATAAGTCATATCTGTGATGCGGGTGGGGTTGTATAATTTTGAGCTCATACCTCCTTTTCACCGTAAGGCATCTCCGTAATGCGGGTGGGGCTGTATGCCATGCTTCCTTTTCATCGTAAGGCATCTCCGTGATATAGGTGGGGTTGCATTCTCAAAAAGTCTTTTGTAGAGGCAGGGAGTGATTATGTGACTAACTCAATCCTTAAGCATGTCTTTGACGATTGTTGTGGTGAAGCCCAATCATTAGTGTGTGCCTGTAATGTGCATGAGATGGTGATGAGCCTAGAAATAGAGAACACACCATCGCTTGTCTGCCATTTTCTCTCTATATCTTTAAGTGTGTGTGTTTTGGTGTGCTTGTTTTGTTTGACATCTGTGGTTCCTTCCACACACGCCCCATTTTGACAAATGGAGACCCCCTCTTTTGCTTTGGCTTGAAGTCTCAGCCTTTCTGCCTTATGATGATGAGAAGGTGAAATTGTGCCTAGAATGTAGGATTTGCTTCAAATTTTAGTATTTTGCATGTTTGGAGTCATTTGATGTCTTTCATGATTGATTTGGAAGTGTCTTGAGTGGTCTCGTGCTTAAAAAATAGTGATTTGTTGCCTTCTGCATTGGAATTGGGTGTTACTACATTTTGCTCAAAATCCTATGTCACTGGATATTGCTCTTGAGATTGCTTTTGTAGGATGTGTCATGTTGAAATTCTTAGTTTCCAGATCTTATAGTTGCAAAATCATGTCAAATTCCATTAGATTTCACTAAGGGGTCTATAAGATTTCATCATGTCACATGATCCTGGAGCCCTAATTTGGCTAAGCCTGAAACCCTGAAAATCTTGAAAAAATGGCTAAGTCTGAAATCTGGTGGAACCTCAAAATTCTAGAATCTGCATATGAAATCCTATGGATCTGGAGCCCATCTCAAACATCCTAAAAGTATATTTAAAAATATTTATACTTATCTGACTTATACTTGAATATATTTTTAAATATACTTTCACCCTGGGAAGTTCAAAATCTAGCGCTAAAAATGACCCCAACTACACTTTGAGCCAAAAACAACACTTACCGACCTTAGCGCTAAAAATTCAATCCACTAACTTTGTGCTAAAAATAGTCGCTACCAACTTCCAGCGCTAAAAACCTCTCTCACGGACTTCTGTACAAAAATCATCATCGGTTGACCTTAGTGCTAAAATGGGCTTCAACTGACTTGCGCTAATATTTGCCTTCACTACACATGGTCAGTAGATAGAGAAACCCGTGCTAGTTGGTTGCATTGAAAATCCCCGCCAACACACTTTACGGTAAAAACAGACCCAACAGACGTGCATTATGAACCGACTGACCGCATGATGCATCATTTTAGTCAGTTGGACCCAAATCTGTGCAAGGTCAGATGAAACCCAAATCTACGCAAGGTCGGATGAAACCCAAATCTGCGCAAGGTCAGATGAAGCCAAAATCCCCGTTAAGTTAGTGACCCCTAAAATTAGTACTTTTTGGTATTTTGGCTTCAAAATTGAGTTTTTCAAGGTACAAATTGAATTTTCTTGGTGAATTTGAATTGCATATCTATTTGTCACATCATGATGAACATTTTACCAAGTTTGTGTGGATTTTTGGCATGTTTTACGATAATTAATAAAAGGCTAGAAAAACCCCCAAAAATCCCACTTTTTATAGAAAAGGCTAAAAAATATGAAATAAAAGTCTGCAAATAGATTCTAATGACCACAAAAACTTCCTAGACAATATATAGGCCAAATGGGTACTTGAAAATGGCAAAAAATGCATAAAATCATATGAAAATCACCAGATTTAAGAGGTTGTTTATACAAAGGTGACATTGACAATGAGTTGTTTTTAACTAATCCATGACTGCAAATAGACATATCTTGATCCAAATAGATGGAAAATGGTTGTTTAAGATGAAATTGATGCTTTACATTGTGAATTGTAGGTCTTGGAGGATATATGACCTTGTTGAAGTCATCTTGGAAGGATGAACATACAACAGTATCCTACTAACCTAGAAATGCAGAACTAACATTCTATCAACCAAATTACTATTGAACCTATAAGAGAAGATCAATATAATGTCCAGAATGATAAAGATGAGTCTCAAGAGCTAAAAGACGTAGAAGATCATGCCAAATCACTACTATTTCTACAGATCTAGTCCAATGTCCAAGACTTGTTCAGAGTTGTCCTAGTCATCCAGTCATGTAATGTTAGTCCAGAAAGCTTCCAGTTGGATACACTTTCACCAAAAATGTGCCACATACACCTCTTGATCTAGTCAGCACTTGGAATCTCATGAATCTGCAACAGATCATATTTTCAAATGTCATGTGACTCTATTTTGGCTTTATTTGGACTTGAAAATTGACTTTTCGTCATATACAATCAAATGGGTATCCATTTTGTCTAGATTCAATGTATTTGCAAGCTATATTTTATCTTTTTCCTAAAGGACAAATGCAAATCTAAAAATGTAACTAACTATTGTACCTTCATTAAATGTCATGTGATCTAGACCATTGGTGGTGAGTTAATCTCCACCGTCCATTGAAAAACTCGATATGGCACCTTGTCTATAAAAGGGCCATCCTTTTTTCTCATTTGCAAGTAAGATTAGATACTAAATTGCTGAGACTCTGCCAAAATTCAGTCAATACAAAGCAAGTTTTTTAGGTTGCTAGGAATTTGTGTTTATGTGTTGTCTCATTTTGCTTTAATGGTTCATATCAATCTGATTTTAATTAGTTGTGCCTTTACAATGATGGGTAAATGTTAAGATATCTGATGGATACTTTGGCCCATACTATTAGTGCTCACTGATGGTAAGTTGCTATGTATAGTTAGTCTGGGCCCTATCATTGAACCTAGTTCGGTTGCCTTCCACTAGTTAAGTTGTGCCATTGTCCAGATGTTTAATGAGTGAATGCAATTTGAAAATCATAAGAATCCTTTGAAGATTGCATCATTTCTTGCAACATTGTGGGTTTCCTATCCTGGTGAAATAGGGAATGGTTTATTGAAAGTATTTGTCTATTTACAACATTTTACCCCATTGCGACTGTCACTTAGGATCTCTTATCCCTTCTCTCTCCCTTTCCTTTTTGCATTTTCTTTACATCAAGTTTGGTAGATTTAGGATTTGAGCAACATTACATTGGTAGACTTCATAGTTAGAACCACTAGGGTTTCTGCATATACATTGCTACAATTTTTCATAAACCCTGCATTTCATGTAAGACACCTTGTTGGCACAGCTAGACATACCACTGAGTCATTCCAAACAAGCTAAGAACTAGATGTATTATCCTTGGGGTAGTCCTATCTTGGATAGGATACCTTTTTCAAGAGAGGTGTGATACCAGCAATCATACCTACGTTGTTGTGTGCTAAAACACTCATCAATAGAATTGGTGCTACAAGGAGGGTTGGACAAAGATTTTATGCAAGTTTTCAGTTTACTAGTTCACTGCACATGCTAAAATGAAATGAATGTGTAGAAAATTCTAATCCAATGGGTACACATAAGGGTTTCAGTCATGAAATCCCTTCATTCTTTAGAGGACCATCTCATTTGTCATATCATGAAGAGAACTTCCAAGTTGATATCCCACTTTTCAAAGAAGTATTAGATAGGCAGATAAGAGCAAAATATCCTCCATTTACATTGCTTGATTTTAGTTCACCTCAGGTCTATATTGTACATCCTGGAGAGCTGCATGACAAAATAGATTGTTTGACCTTCCTCCAAAGGTTGGATTTGCATTTAAAAGGATTGCTCCCTATCTTTGAAATTTACAAGCCTGAAGCAAGATGTGGATATGATAGACATATTTAAAGCAAGACCTTGTAGGGAGTTGCAAAATGGATGGATGCACATTACTATAATCATGTCCCAGTTGAGAACATGCAAAGAGTTAAGGCTACAGGAGCTGCAAATCTACCATTCATAAGAGATCACAATCAAAAGGGTAGTTTGCATAAAAAAATATTGAAGTTGTTCATCAAAATACATATCGAGATGAGAATGGTAGACAATGCATGTGGTCTACAGGTCACCCAACTAATGAAGATGAGGTCCCTGCCTGGATAAAGCTTGGTTTTTAACCACTAGATCCAAACTATTTAGTCACAGAATATGTTGTCCCAGCTTGGCTAAAACTTAGTTTTCAGTCATGGGACAATGAATACAACAAGATGCAAGATCAGATTTCTGTTACTAAAAATGCTGATAAAATTGACAATGAATCAACCCTCATGAACAATCATATTGAAGATGCAGATCAACAATCAAATGTTTCATAGACATCAGGTCCTAAGGCTGAATTTGCTCCTACAAAGGTGTAGAACAACAGTTCATTTCAGATTGTTGATAGTTCTAAGTTGGAACATCAAATTCACCAGGTCAAACATGTGAAAATCAGTCCTCCAGATGAAGGACAGTCATGGACAGTAATGCAAAAAATTATTTCAATTGACATATCTGAGCTACAATTGAATTATTCAGAGAAAAGTGATCAAGTTCTTGATTGTATCAGCTCACTATATCATCATGACCAGTCATACCAGGCTAATGCAGTCACTCCAATAGAGTATCTAGATGAGTTAGATGAACAAAATTAGGATAGTACACCACTTCAAAGCAACATTGACATCAAGAATCTACCTATAGAGGACGAAAAATACCTTGTTACTTCTATAGACAATAAATTACCAACCCAATGCCAGCCCTTAATTCAAACAAGAAGATTATTGATTGGTGCAGAGGAAGTTTTATCAAAACATATGACTAATTTTAATGAAGTGGATTTGCATTTATCATTTGTTCCCCATGTTAATCATGTTCACACTGGAATAAAAGAAGAGCTCCGCATGGTTGATGCCAACCTACTAATGACATCTAAAAGTAGAAATCTGCAATCTAAGGATAAAAATCAAACAATCATGCAGAATGATGGCTTAGAAGCATTTTCATCTCAGTCACTTGACCAGATGATCGAGTTGGTGTCAAGAATGAGCAAAGATATTTGCTACATGGAAATTCACCACATATGTTAGACTTTGCTTTGACCAATTCATGTAGAATTCATCCAGATGATCCACATCCTGAAGAAAGTTGTCTAGACTTCCTTTTTGCTTGGGAGATTGCTATAGCATTCAATGATCCAGTGGTGCCTAATGCACAAGACATGACCCAACATGAAATTAGACCTCCTAAAGGTGCACAAGTCAGTGCTACAATGTAGCAAGATGATGAACTTACATACCCAACTGACAATATTGCAAACCAGCTTGTATCTTTCCTCTTTTCATTTAGTTTCAATAGTTATCAATTTGATTATGGTAATTTAGCTAAGACAACTTGCATATGGATTGATCATGGCCCTAATGAGCTCCCTCAATTGCTGATCCTGCATAGTTGGTACTCTAAACATGAACCTAGCATGCCTCTACTTCATTTTCTAGAGTATAAAGATGAATTTGCTAGACTTAGGACATTGACCTACACCTTGTTACTTCTGTATGTCCTAAGAAATAAGTCATGGGGTAGTGTAAATACTTGTTGTCCAAGATCTTTGTACCTAGTCTTGCTTGTTTCTAGTTAGGTTTTAGTTAGTTTCTTGTTGTTTAGTTTAGTTTCTGCTTTCTATTTTTCCTTTGTTGTTAGTTGTTAGTTGTTCTTTCTTTTTTCTATTTGCTTTGGTTAGAGTAGTTTGCTTTACTTTTTGCTTCTACGCTTGCTTTGCTTGGGTTCTCCATTTCTCGAATGTGGTGGCAGCCGTGCAGGCTTACAAGAGGTCCTTTGTTCAGTAAGTAATTTGGAATATTTCTTTGAGAAGCCAAGGTCCTGATTAAGTCTTGTTGTGGGTTCCGCTATTATACTAGAGAGTATGATATTTGTTCATAAAAATGAGTCATTAGTTGGTGCACTTGAAGTGTTTCTAACCATATATCTTTCACACTTTAAATAATCCTAAAGTAGATAAGTGAGTCTGGGTGATCTTGTGATAAGTGAAAATGTTTAGATTCCCATTTTACCACCCATACCGGTACTATGGACTCAGATGAAGTTGGCAGGCAGTACTAAGTACTGCTAGCCTATATTGGGTAAAAATAAAAGGTGTTTTTCAACACCAGACCCACTACAAGTATCTATATGAAGATAGTTCCTTTGAAAAACTCCTAAATGAAGGATATTGTCTAAAAGATAATCAGCATCAAATATCATTGCATCAGAAATATTGCTGAAAAATCACTATATGCTTCTCTTAAGGCTCATCTTATCTTAGCATTAGAGCATTCTCTTGGTGGTAAAATGATCCCAACTTCATAGCTTATCGCAAAAGATCTTAGGTGAACTTAGTTGCTAAGGAATGGGAATGAATGCAATTGCACACACTCAGGTTTTCAGGATATGGATGGTTGCACTGGATAGTGGTCTTTGATTCTTCAATAAGATATCATACTTTCTCATCTAATGTGTGGGAAACACAGAGATTCTGGGTTTGAAATTGACTTTTATCTTTGAAATGCTCTAGATCATTTTCCAGCAGAGTCACCATTTGTTGTGCCTTGCATACATGCCCCATTTTGCCAAATGGAGACCCCCTCTTTTACTTTGGCTTGAAGTCTCAGCCTTACTGCCTTATGATGATAAGAAGATGGAATTGTGCCTAGAATGTAGGATTTGCTTCAAATTTCAATATTTTAAATGTTTGGAGTCATTTGATGTCTTTCATGATTGATTTGGAAGTGTCTTGAGTGCTCTCGTGCTTAAAAAAATAGCCATTTATTACCTTCTGCATTGGAATTGGGTGTTACTGCATTTTGCTCAAAATCCCATGTCACTAGATATTGCTCTTGAGATTGCTTTTGCAGGATGTGTCATGTTGAAATTCTTAGTTTCCAGATCTTACAGTTGCAAAAAAGTGTCAAATTCCATTAGATTTCACTAAGGGGTCTATGAGCTTTCATCCTGTCACATGATCCTGGAGCCCTAATTTGGCTAAGTTTGAAACCCTAAAAATCCTAAAAAATGGCTAAGTCTGAAATCTGGTGGAACCTCAAAATTCTAGAATCTACATATGAAATCCTATGGATCTGGAACCCATCTCAAACATCCTGAAAGTATATTTAAAAATATTTAAAGTATAAAAAAATACTTTCACCCTGGGAAGTTCAAAATCTAGTGCTAAAAATGACCCCAACTGCACCTTGCACCAAAAATAGCCCTTACCAACCTTAGTGCTAAAAATTCAATCCACTGACTTTGCACTAAAAACAGTCGCTACCAACTTCTGGCGCTAAAAACCTTGCTCACAGACTTTTGCACAAAAATCATCATCCGCTAACCTTAGCGCTAAAATGGGCTTCACCTGACTTGCACTAATATTTGCCTTCACTGCACTTGGTTGGTAGATAGAGAAACCCATACTAGTCAGTTGCATTGAAAATCCCCACCAACACACTTTGCGCTAAAAACAGACCCAACACACCTGCGCTAAAAAGTGAACTGACTAACTGCATGAAGCATCATTTTAGTTGGTCAGACCCAAATCTGCGCAAGGTCAAATGAAAACCAAATCTGTGCAAGGTTAGATGAAACCCAAATCTGCGCAAGGTCAGATGAAGCCAAAATCCCCGCTAAGTCAATGATCCCCAAAATTAGCGCTTTTTGGTATTTTTGCTTCAAAATTAAGTTTTTCAAGGTGTAAATTGAATTTTCTTGGTGACTTTGAATTGCATATCTATTTGTCACATCATGATGAACATTTTAGCAAGTTTTTGTGGATTTTTGGCACATTTTACGATAATTAATGCTACTGCACATGAAAAGTCTGTGACCCCAAAAATCCCTCTGTTTACAGAAAAGGCTAAAAAACATGAAATAAAAGTCTGCAAATGGATTCTAATGACCACAAAAACTTCCTAGATCAACATATAGGCCAAATGAGTACTTGAAAATGGCAAAACATGTAGAAAATCATGTGAAAATCACCAGATTTAAGAGGTTGTTTATACAAAGGTGACATTGACAATGAGTTGTTTTTGACTAATCCATGACTGCAAATGGACATATCTTGATCCAAATAGATGGAAAATGGTTGTTTAAGATGAAATTGATGCTTTGCATTGTAAATTGTAGGTCTTTGAGGACATATGACCTTGTTGGAGCCAGCTTGGAAGGATGAACATACAACAATATCCTACTGACCTAGAAATGGAGAACTAACATTCTATCAACCAAATTGCTGTTGCACCTATAACAGAAGATCAACATAATGTCCAAAATAATAAAGATGAGTCTTAGGAGCTAAAATATGTAGAAGATAATGTCAAATCATTGTTGTTCCTACAGATCTAGTCCAATGTCCAAGACTTGTTCAGAGTTGTCCCAGTCATCCAGTTATGCGATGTTGGTCCAAGAAGCTTCCAGTTGGATACACTTTCACCAAAAATGTTCCACATACACCTCTTGATCCAATCAGCACTTGGAATCTCATGAATCTACATCAGATCATATTTTCAAATGTCATGTGACTCTATTTTGGTTTTATTTGGCCTTGAAAATTGACTTTTCGTCATATACAAGCAAATGGGTATCCATTTTGTCTAGATTCAATGTATTTGCACGCTATATTTTGTCTCTTTCCTAAAGGACAAATGTAAATCCGTAAAATGTAACTAACTACTATACCTTCATTAAATGTTGTGTGATCTAGACCATTAGTGTTGAGTTAATCTCCACTGTCCATTGAAAAACTCGGTATGGTGCCTTGTCTATAAATGGGCCATCTTTTTTTCTCATTTGCATGTAAGATTAGATAATGAATTGCTGAGACTCTACCAAAATTCAGTCAATACAAAGCAAGTTTTACAGGTTGTTGGGAATTTATGTTTATGTGTTGTCTCATTTTGATTTAATGGTTCATATCAATCTAAATTTAATTAGTTGTGCTTTTGCAATGATGGGTAAATGTTAAGATATATGATGAATGCTTTGGTCCAAACTATTAGTGCTCTTCAATGGTAAGTTGATGTGTATAGTTAGCCTGGGCCCTGTCATTGAACCTAGTTCGGTTACCTTCCACTAGTTAAGCTGCGCCATTGTCTGGGTGTTTAATGAGTGAATACAATTTGAAAATCATAAGGATCCTTTGAAAATTGCATCATTTCTTGCAACATTGTGGGTTTCCTATCCCAATGAAACAAGTAATGGTTTGTTGAAAGTATTTGTCTATTTGCAGCATTTTACCCCATTGTGACTATCACTTAGGATCTCTTATCCCTTCTCTCTCCCCTTCCTTTTTGCATTTTCTTTACATCAAGTTTGGTAGATTTAGGATTTGAGAAGCATTACATTGATCATTTGCTGAAATTTTAGACTTCATAGTCAGAACCACTAGGGTTTCTGCATATGCATTGCTGCAATCTTTCATAAACCCTACATTTCATGTAAGACCCCTTGTTGGCATAGTTAGACATACCACTGACTCATTCCAAGCAAGCTAAGATCTAGCTGTATTATCCCTAGGGCAGTCCTATCTTGGATAAGATACCTTTTTCAAGAAAGATGTGATACTAGCAATCATACCTATGTTGTTGTGTGCTAAAACACTCATCAATAGCGTGTCTATTGCCCCATATGCAATATGCATTTTGGGAGGTTTTGCGTGTCTTGCGTGTGTGTTGCCCCATATATACAAGGACCTACGTGATGAGTGCATCATGTATTATGGGAGGTTTGTTTACTTTCTAGTACTTGCATTTGCATTTCATATATATGAGAAAAAGAAAAAGAAAAGATATCATGTGTGTCTTCCATACATTGACTATCTACTCCATGTTTTGCATGACTGTAACTATCTTCTCCATGTTTTGTGTGCCTGTTACTATCTTTTATATGATTGGCATATCTTCTCTATGATTGGTGTGTTTGTGACCTTACTTTAACATATGTATGGGCCTCACGGTCATACATACATTAAAGTGGGGGCTAAATGTAACATCAAAAAATGTCCCCTTGGGGGCTTTCCCCTCATAAGGTTTAGCTCCTGGGTCTTTAGAGTGCATTTAGGACATTTTAGTTCATATTTTAGCATCCTGATGGAATGAGACCTAGTTTCCATGACAAATAGGACCTAGGTGGACCCCTTGAGCTGTACCCTACCCAAAATAGGGGGAGGACTTGGGCACCCGTGGCCTAGTCCTACCCTATTTTGGGGCAGCCCCAATTTTTGGGTGTCAGTTTATGACCATTAGGAGGTTATTTTGTTGACATGGTAAAGTTTGATTTTTAATATCTTAGCAGGAATTCTTGTAGGTGGATATATAATCATGTGTAGGCATTCATTTGTAAACTAGATGATTACTAGCAAGCTATTGTATTCTCAAGGTGATTCAAGGCTTTCTATTGTGTTGCAAGAGCAGACTTGTATGTTTTGTGTGTTGATATTTGTAGATTTGAGCTTCAATATCCTCATGGCATGAAGAGCATCTTCCTCCATGAGAGCTTCACTACAAGGTGACATATAATTGTGTTTTTATCATTGATTCCTTGGGTTTTCACCTCTACCTCACAAGAGCATACCCTCTTTATCTGACAACGGTGTTCAGAGACTTAAGTGTCATCTAAACACCACAACCGCCAAACCAAGTCTTGTGATTGTAGGTTACAGGTGTCACATCTGGAAAAAAGTGGAGTTATAGGGGGGCTTGGCAGACATCAAGGATTCAGGATTTGAAGAAAAGTTAGACAAAGGAGCACTTCTAGGACTTGGGCACTCGCTCCAATGTCCTCCACAGACACATCTTAAGAAACAAAAGTTACAAGGATGATCAGTGTCGGAAGGAGATCTAGATTCCCTGAAAAAGCAATGTCCCTGACTATTCCGCTTCAGAAACCCAAAAATAGGTATTTTGTGATTTGCTATTTTACTTCCATTTGCAAGAGCCTTTTCCATTATTCGTCAATTTGTTGTCATATTTGCATAATTATGGTTTTAATGGTTAATTGGACATAAGAGAAGGAAAAATTGATAATTAATTCTCTAATCCAAGTTTCCCTTCATTTGCAAGTGACCTGGGGTATGATAGTGCTCGCAACTCGACCCTAGATCCTTCAATGTTAGGGTGAGAGGAGGATTCAAACATCTAAACAATAAAAATTAAAAAAATCCAAATTTCCCCTAAACACCTACTTGCAGGCATCATGTGTATAAGTTGGATCCATAATCCTTAAGGTTATTTTTCTAGATCACCCACCTAATCCACTGCTCTGCCATAGCCCTAGCATCTATACCGAGGTTTTCCCTGTTCATTTTATACAAAGGTTAAACCTGAAAGAAAATGAAGCCCTTGACTTGTGCAACTTTGCCTAACTTATTTTATATGAGTTTAAATCTAAAAGTAAGTGGACCAAAGACATCATGCCCTCACCTTGCATAATTGATTATTTGATAAAAGGCTAAATCTGAAAGCATATGTTTCCCTAAATAATCACCCAACCATTATACATACTCTATATCAACCTACACTACCTTGACCCAATTGTACCATATCCCTCCATTAGTATGTATTTCTCATATAAATGATTATAGACTACATTGTCCTTGAGACCCCTCATCACCCTCGACATATCACCTATTCCCTCTTGGTCTCAAAACCTCTAAGTTAGATGATCTATTATTCATATTAACTAGTTAGTCCCCTCCCAAGCACTGAGATTCATGTAGTCACATCTTGCACTCCTCATGATTTTCACCCAAATATTAACACCAAGACACCCCTAGAAACCTCAACCACATGCATCTTTAATGCCCTTTTGGCCTCCCATTTCCCCATCATCCTTCATAGGATATATCATTCCCCACATTAGGCACCATCATCCCCACTTTGTCAAAAGGTATGTCGTTGTATGACTAATCGATTGTTGCTTTGTTCTAGTTATCATTTTCTTTTGATCTGTTATCTTTATAAGGTTGCCATGATCATTCACATCATGATATGTTTTTGGTGAGATGTAATGAGCCATGGTTTTCTTATTTTCTAGGTGTTGTGTTTTTAGGACTATCCAAGTATCAGGATCACCAAGATCATCATATGCCTTTCTTGGTGCTAGGGTATCCTTCTGTTTGTTGGTTATTTCACCATATTACCCACCAAGGCTGGCACACGCCTTATGTTGTGGTCCAACAACCTACTACTTGTTTTTGTGTCAGTCCAATGCAAGGGATACATCACCACCTTGGTCTTTGTACCTTGATGCATAATATCTTCTGTAATATTAAAATGAGTGCTCTTTATATTCTAGTTTAATAGTTGCATTCAAGATCACCCCCATCCATTATCATACGTGTAAATCCTCTCCTTATGAGAATTCTATCTCCTAAAGCCTTGATTAATAATATTTTGGTTTTTGCAAACTATTAGTTATGGTTCTTTACTTAGTCCTATTATTATCACCATGCTTTCTACATTATCATCTTCTTCTATCATTATACCATGCACAAAAACACCCACATATCATTTCTTCTAGATCATGTAACAAACATTAGTACATGCTTCATCATGATCCACCCACACCTACACACTCAAATCATGTTGTTTTTATGGAGATCATGATGTAGGAGCATCTAGGTTCACAAACAATCCTATATCATCCAAATTATTTCAGGTTTGAGTTCAATTTTGTTGTGTTTTGGTTCCTTTTGTGTTGTTTTGGAAGTTACTTTTCTAAAGTTCAAGAACCTACCAATTTGTTGAAAAACAAATTTACTTAGCACTTTTGGTAATATCTAAAGTTCATGAACTCCTCTTCACACTGAAAGTGCTTGTCAATCCTTGCCTTTTTATTTTCTCTTCCTATCTTGTGCCAAAAGGTGTTTCGAGAGAAGTTAAAGAGATTTAATAAAGTGTTTTAGTGAATTTCCAAGTTTTCAAACTAGGAGAAACACTGAAGAAGAATTTAGAAGGTTCAATAAAGTGTTGATTTACTAAAATGCATTCTAAATGAAAAGTTCAAGAGTTGCAAGGTTTACCGAATCACTAAATTCCTAAAAAGTGTTATTTTCAGCAATTATTTCTAGTTCACAAACTCTTAAAATATCCAAAGTCATAGTTTTGGTGCTTGTTTTGGTTGACAAATAGTTAAGAACCTTGAAACATGTTATTTTGGAGATTTCAACCTGTAACATTTTAGTTCTATAACTATCCATAGTTTAACTTCCTTGAACTCGAAGTATAAAGGGAAGGTGTTGTATTTTGTTGGTGGGTGGTTGTTTTGAGGAAGAAAGTATTTTCTCTAGAGAAGGATGGATTGATTGAAGTTGTACAGATTGTGCCCTTTTGGCTATTGTAATGAATGTAAACTTTTAATATGAAATAAAACTCAGATTGAAGTTTGTTGTTGTGTGAAAGTTAGAGTCATTGGCTGCTAGATTTTGTCCATGTGATAAGACCCCCATATCTAGACTAAATTAAGTGGTATCATAGCAAGTTGTGGTTGTGTCAAGGAGTGTTCTATAGGATTTATTGTGAGAAAATGAAAAGAGTGGAACCTGCAATTGTAGGGGACTTACATGCAAGCATGACAGATGGAGGACAACCTAGGGCACCATGAGGTTGTGAAATAGTAGAGATGTTGAGAGGTATTACTAAAAGATTAGATGGGATGGATGTATCATAGAGAAGAGGGGTACGAATGGAGGACATTAGTGAAGATGAAGAAGTAGAGGAAAGAGAATAAGATGAGGATGAAGATGTAAATGAACTGAAAGGATGATTTTTGTGAGAAATGTCAAGACTCAGTAGTAAACCATGGGTTGATCCACCATGTTACAATGGAAATTTAAATTCATGAATATCTAAAATGGATAATACTTTGGCTATGAGTCAGTGGAAGATCCAAAGAAAGTGAAATATGTATGTACAAAGATGAAGGGACACACATAACTCTGGTGGGAACATATACAAATGTAATGAAAAATAAAGGGAAAATAGAAAATAAATTCATAGGACAGAATGGTTATAAAATTCAAAGACACATTCTTGCTAGAAGATTACTAGTTAAATTTGTTTCCTAAGTTGTAGAATTTAAGACAAGAGGAGATGAATGTGCATGACTATAAAGAAGAATTCTATAAGATGAATATCAGGGCTAGGCATGATGATATTGATAAGAAGGTGTCAAGGTATGTGAAAGGACTACATTATCAATTTAGGATGAGATTAGTATGGTCCATATACAAATTATTGAAGAATATATTAGTATGCATTGAAGGAAGAAGAGAAATTGGCAAGAAAACAACAAAATAACTCAATAGGTAGAGGAAGATTCTCATATGGAAGAGGATTGTTTAGTGGAGGAAAAATATATTGAAAAAAACAAGGGAAGCCAACACCTCTCACACAAGTAATTACACCTAGGAGACCAAGGGAAGAGGACACTATTCAAGAGGCAAAGGAGATTACTCCAAAGGTAGGGGATATTTTGGAAGAGGAAGAGGAAGATGACTCACAGGTATGTGTTACCAATGTGGAAAGATTGTTCATAAAGTATTTGAATGTCCTCAAATATAGAAATATAGTGAAAATAGTAAAGAAGAAAGGATTCATGTGGCACAACCAAAAGAAGAAAGTGTGGCTTCACCAAAGCATGGAGAGGACCCTGGGGATGGAGAATCCTTGATGCTAAGAAGAATATTGTGAAAACCTGAAGATGTAAAGCAAGAACCTATTCAAAGGATGAGTTTATTTAAAACAAGATGTAAGTCAAGTGGAAAGTGTTGTAAGGTAATTGTGGATTGTGGAAGTACTGACAATCTAGTATCTACAAATATGGTGGAGAAGTAGAAGCTAAAGGAAAATGAAACATCCATGTGCTTACAAAGTTTCCTAGCAACAAAGGGGATGCATCATTTGGTGGTAGGTGAACAATGTCTAGTAAATTTTTAGATTGGTAGTTATATTGATGAAATTATTTATGATGTGATGCCTATGGCTGTATGACATATCCTATTGGGTAGACTTTGGTAATATGATAGACAAGTTGTACATGATGGTAGAACAAATACATAAAAGATAAAGAAAGATGGGAAGGAATTTACTTTGAACCCTTTAAAAGATAAAGAGGAAGAAGTAGATAGTAGTTCAAGGTTTATTTAAGTTCTAGGAAACATTGTTTTATGGAGATGAAGAAGGGGAAGGCATGCTTTGCTTTCATTCCTAAGCCCATAGAGGTTAGGAATGCAAGGACAATTGAAGAACTTCCAATAGAAAATCAATTAATCTTGGATGAATATGTAGACATATTGCTGAAAGAATTACCAGATGGGTTGTCACCCATGAGAAGTACAATCCATTGTATGGATTTGATACCTAGGGAAAGTTTGCCAAAGAAAGCACCTCATAGAATGAAACTATTGGAGAATGAAGAGATCAATAAATAAGTGCAAGAGTTGTTGGACAAGGGTTTGATAAGGGAAAGCCTAAGCCCATGTGTTGTTCCAGTAGTACTAAAACCTAAAAAGGATAGAGAATGACAAATGTGTACAGACTGAAGATCCATAAACAAGATAACCATAAAGTATAGATTTCAATTACCCTAGATGGATGACATGATGGATTTTTTGAGTGGAGCCAAGTACTTTACAAGGATAGATTTGAAGAGTGGATACCATCAGATAAGGATTAGAGAAGTAGATGAGTGGGAGACAACTTTTAAAACAAAGGATGGTTTGAATGAGTGGTTGGTAATGCCATTTACATTGACAAATACACCAAAATTTTTTGAGGTTGATGAATGAAGTGTTGAATCCATTCCTAGGTAAGTTGTACTTGTATATTTAGATGATATTTTGATTTTTAGTAAAACAAAGGAAGAACATTTGTTGCATGTTAGGGCATTTTTTTAGAGGTTGAAAGAAGAGAAGTTGTTATTGAATCTAAAAAAGTGTAGTTTCATGAAGGAGTTGGTGTATTTAGGATTTGTTGTTTTAGAAGATGGAGTGAAAATGGATCCAAGAAAGGTCAAGGTAGTTGTAGAGTGGCCGTCACCAAGAATTATGTTTGAAGAAAGAAGTTTTCATGGGTTAGAAATATTATATAGGAAGTTTATCAAAAATTTCAATGGAATATGTGCACCTATCATAGAGACCATGAAGGGTGGTAGGAAAAAGTTCAATTGGATAGTTGTAGTAGAGGAAAAATTTTAATTATTGAAGGAAAAGGTGATAGAACAACTAGTGTTGGTTGTAAGTATGGGCCTAACCGGTGTTGTCATTGATGTCAACATACTCCTGTTGCATTAATGACAAGGATTGGATGAACTGTTTGCTAAGGCTATTGAGAAAATTGGTCATATCAGGAACAATGAAGAACAGTGAAGACAATAAGGTAAAAGTCCAAGATAAGATGAGGATCAGAGGATGTGGTTTAAAGGGTTTGTAGATATGTGTCTTAAGGTGATCCAGTAGAAATTTTAGAGGTCCACATGAAGATTTGAAGAAGTTTTGGCTGCTCAAGGAAAACTAGTTCCGACAAGTGTTCAGAGGTGACAAAGTGATACAGACAGGTCCAGTGTGATCCGGAAATACATTATCCTGTTCTACGGATTTGAGGGAGTGTTGAGGAAGTATTTGTGAAGTGTCAACTCAATTGGTTCATGGTTTGAAGATCTGCAAGCATCTATTCCTTTGTGATAGTGATGACAGACTGTGTTCTTGAGGTTCCAGATGAAGGAGAGAAGGATTTCAGTAAGCAGATGAAGTGTGGATGTTCTTGGTGATTCAAGCAAGCTTGTGGAGGTCTTTGGATTGTGTCCAGTTCATGTTGGTGATCTACATTGGAGTTGGAGCTCACAATTGAAGAATAACTTTCGGATGATGGTGTTCTTCTTGAGACTGGCCGACCGGATGAGTTGCACATCCTGCAGATGCTCTTGTAGATGTTTGCCGACTTAGATGATTATTCCTAAGTTGATGTCTTGTCTAAATAAGGGATTGTAAGGTCATTTCAAAGTGTGTCTGGTGGTAATGAGAGTGTGGTAGCGACAAGGAGAGTGAAAGGCAGAGAAGAAGTATTGAGCTTAAATGGAACTGATTCAAGCATGGTGAAGATGCTATTCTCCAGTTCATGTATGTGATACTTATTATTTTGTAGATAGTGTGTCTCTTGTAGGTAGTGGGCCTCTTGTGAGTAGTGTGCTCAGGCAGTGAGCCCTAATTAGCATGTGCCATTTTGTTCTTTCTATTCTTCTAACAGAGAATATAATTTTGGGTTAATCACCCCGTGGTTTTTCCCTTAACTAGGTTTTCCACTTCAAAATCTTGGTGTCATATGTGTTAATGTGTCTCTACTCTTGATTTAATGCATTATGTTTCCATGATTGATTTATCATTATGCTGCTAATTAAAAAGTGGAGTTAAGTGTTTAATTAGAAGAAAGTTTTGTACAATTGATTTACCCCCATCTCAGTTGTCTACCCTAAATCTAACAATTCGTATCAGAACTAAGTTCCTCTAAAAGGAGCTTAACCACTTGAGGAGATCCAGTATGTTGTCCTACATGAAGGATAGTCTGAAGTTTGATGGAACAAATTTTAATCTTTGGAAAAGTTGCATGAAATGTCACTTGCAATGTATGGGAATGCAGTACTGGACCATGGCTTCAACCAAGTATACTCCTCCACAGGGTGGCCCGAAAGCCCCAAATGAAATCACAGATGCTGAAAACAATCTGCGGACTATAGAATCTCTTCTCAGTGCATTATCTAATTCAGTGCTTTCAAATGTTGTTGACCTACCAACTGCTTTTGAGATTTGGGAAAAACTGGAACTTCTACATGAAGGAGACAAGTATGTTAAATGTGCAAGGCTACAGAGTCTGAAAGGGAAATTTGAAAATCTGAAGATGAGAGAAGATGAAAATATCATTACTTTCATGCCAAGAGTAAATAAGCTTGTTTGTGGAATTACAAGTGCTGGTGGAGTCTTGGATGAAGATGAGATTGTTGGCAAAATTCTCAGATCCCTTCCTGCTTCTTATAAAATCAAGGTTGCTACCATCGCAGAATTCAGAGCCCATACAACTATCACAAGAGATCAATTGGCTGGTAAATTGGCTGCATTTGAAATGACTGAGTTTGGAGATGATCCCCCCAAGACTGAATCTGCATTCAAAGCCAGTGCCTCTATAAAAGGTAAACAAAGGTTTGATCTGGGAGAGAACTCTTTAAAGAAACTATCATGGTATGAAAGAGCAAGAAAAGACCTAGAAGAAGAAGAAGCAGAAACTACTCAACTTGAAGCCCTTATTGTAAAGAGACTGCTAAGAGGATCCGGTAAGTATGAAGGAAAATTACCTTTTAAGTGTTTTAACTACAATAAGATTGGTCATTTTGCCTCAAGATGTCTAGAAAGATTTTCAAGGCCAAATCCTAAGAGATCAAGGTTCCAAAAGAATTGTTACTATGTTCATGAAGAAGATGATCATGAAGGAGTAACAGATGATGAATCAGAGATAGGAAATAAATCTAGAAGTGATTGGGTGTTTATTGCCATCAAAGAAGAAGATCCAATGTCCTCTGAATCTGTCAATCATAAGGTTCTAGAAAGAGCTCTGGCTGCCCAAGTTGAAGAAAAGGATGATTGGGTCTTTGACAGTGGATGCTCTCACCATATGACAAGTGACAAAAATAAGTTCATAGATTTGGAAAGGTATGAAGGAGGAGTGGTAAAGTTTGGTGATAATTTTGCTAGTAGAATCAGAGGTAGAGGAACTATTTCCTTTAATGGAAGGAACAAAACCAGTAATGTACTGTATGTTGAAGGATTGAAGCACAATCTTCTCAGTGTTGGACAGTTGGTATATAAAGGCTATGATCTCTGATTCAAGAATGGAAAATGCAAGATCTTTGAAAGCTTCGGAATAGAGATTGCATCCGGTACTCAAACTAAAGGTAACATCTTCCACTTGGTTGGTACTAGCAAAAGTTGCTTATTTGTTCAAGTAGATCAGAGTTGGTTATGGAATAGGAGAATGTGTCATGTGAATTTTAACAATATCAGCAAGATAAGCAATACTTAGGTTGTAAGAGATCCTCCAAAACTGGTGAAACCTACAAATAGTTTGTGCAAAGAATGTTAGTTGGGTAAGCTGAGAAGATTCACATTCAAAAATAAGGAATAGTCTTCTACCAGATTATTGGACTTAGTTCATACTGATTTATATGGTCCGGCAAGAATCAGGAGTGTACAAGGTGATAGATACTTCATGCTACTAATTGATGACTATTCCTAGATGATGTGGGTAACTTTTCTGAAGGAGAAATCAGAGGCTCTTGAGAAATTTAAAATATTCAAGGCTATGGTAGAGAATGAAACCGGATTAAAATTAAAATATCTAAGGTCTGATAGAGGTGGAGAATTCACATCCGGTGAGTTGATAGAATTCTATGAGAAACATGGAATAAAGAGACAGTTGTCTACTCCTAGGACTCCACAACAGAATGGAGTAGTGGAAAGAAAGAACCGGACCATCCAAGAAGCATCTAGGACAATGATGATGGAAAGAAATGTTCCTCAGATCTACTGGAGAGAAGCTGTCAGTACTGCAGTCTATACTCTTAATCGAGTTCAAATTAGAAGCAATACCGGTAAGACTCCTTATGAACTTTGGTTTGGCATCACTCCTACTATGAGGTATTTCAGAGTTTTTGGTAGCAAATGTTACATTAAGAGAGATGAAGATTTAGGCAAATTTGATGCTAGAAGTGATGAAGGAATTTTCTTGGATTACTCTACTCAAAGTAAAGCATACCGGTGTTATAACAAGAGATTGAGGAAGATTATAGAAAGTACTAATGTGAAGGTTGATGAAGGAATTGAAAAACCCTCAAGGTCTTATGAATATGATGAAGATGATCAGAATAATGTTTTGATCCAAGGAGTTCAAGCCCCTTCTGAGATTCAAATCTAGACTGATCTGGTAAATCAGGAAGAAGAGATAAACTTTAATGAGCCTAATCAAGAATCAGAAGTGCAAGAAATTCCCAAAGTTCCCAGGTATGTAAGACTGAACCACTCTAAAGATCAGATCATAGGTGATAAAAGAAAAGGTGTACAAATAAGGAGAATTGCTCAAGATTCAGATGAGTATTGTCTAATTTCAAAGATTGAACCTAAGATAGTGAATGAAGCTTGCAATGATGAAAACTGGTCTAAAGCAATGGAGGAAAAGCTAGTGCAAATTGAGAAAAAACACACTTGGGATCTTGTTCCCAGACCTAGAAACAAGAATGTGATTGGAACCAAATGGGTCTTCTAGAACAAACTGAATGAAGTTGGTGAAGTAATTAGAAATAAAGCCAGATTGGTTTGCAAGGGTTACTCTCAAATAGAAGGACTTGATTTTGAAGAAACTTTTGCTCTGGTGGCAAGAATTGAAGAAGTCAGATTATTTCTTACTTTTGCTTCCTTCAAGGACTTCAAAGTATATCAGATGGATGTCAAGTCTGCCTTCCTGAATGGTGACTTAGAAGAAGAAGTGTACATTGAGTAATCAGATGGATTTCAATTATCTGATCATGGTGATATGGTCTGCAAGTTGAAGAAAGCACTGTATGAACTGAAGCAAGCCCCAAGAGCTTGGTATGAAAGATTGGATAACCATCTTTTGAAGATTGGTTTCAACAAAGGTACTACTAACAGTAATTTGTATTTCAAAATTGATCATGAAAACATCTTGATTGTTGAAGTGTTTGTTGATGATATCATTTTTGGAGGAAGAGATAGTATGTGTAAAACTTTTGCAAATCAAATGAAAAGTGAATTTGAAATGTCCATGCTTGGGGAAATGAATTTCTTCTTGGGTCTACAAATCACTCAAACAAATAAAGGAATCTTCATTTCTCAGTCCAAATATGTGAAAGAATTGTTGAAAAAATTTGGGATGGAAGACTCAAAGCCAATGAATACTCCTGTGGCAACTGGATGTAAATTGAGCAAAGATGATGACTCTCCTAAGGCTGATTAGAAAAAGTACAGGTCAATGATTGGAGGATTGTTGTATCTCACTCAAACTAGACCTGACATTATGAATGTTGTTGGTCTTACTGCTAGATTTCAAGTTGATCCTAGAGAATCTCATGTCATGGCAATCAAGAGGATTTTTAGATATCTAAAAGGGATAGTTGAGTATGGTCTGTGGTATCCCAGAGATCATGATTTCTCTCTTCATGCATATACAAATATTGATTGGGCAGGAGATGTGGATGACCGGAAGAGTACCAGTGGTGGAGCATTCTTCTTGGTTTCTTGGATAAGAAAGAAACAAGAAGCAATATCTCTGTCCACTGTAGAAGTAGAGTATATTGCAGGTGCAGGTAGTTGCACTCAAGTTTTGTGGATGAAGCAAATGCTAAGAGACATAAGAGTGGAGTATGAGGAGCCTATCACAATTTTTTGTGATAATTCAATTGCAATAAATATATCTAAGAATCCGGTGTTGCATTCAAAGACTAAACATATATCCATCAAGTTTCACTTTTTGAGAGAGCAAGTGAACAAGAATGAAGTTAGATTAGAGTTTGTGCCTTCCAAGGATCAGATTGTAGATATCTTTACTAAACCTCTACCTAAGGACTCTTTTGAGTATCTCAGGGAGAAGTTAGGGGTTATTGCCCCTTCGGTGATGAACTAAGGTGCACTAATGTGCATCAGTCCAGTGGATATCATAGTCATATCTTGTGATCTAGATTGATGTTGGAGAGCTGCTACTCAGGGGGAGTAGCTGCTATGATTCTGATGAGTTGGAATTGCAAGTATGTGCCCTTTGCCATTGACGTCAAAGGGGGAGAGAAGACATGTGAAAAATAAGTGGTTGCTAATCAAAGGGGGAGAAGGAAAGGAAGAGAAGACATGTGAATGGTTGTTGGTGATAGGGGGAGTTGTGTCAGTAAAGAAAAGTTCTTGTCTTGATGGTTAAAATAGTTTTTCACATCATATATTGCCATCAATGACAAAGGGGGAGATTGTTGCAAGTATGCACCTAACCGGTGTTGTCATTGATGTCAACATACTCCTGTTACATTAATGATAAGGATTGGATGAATTGTTTGTTGAGGATATTGAGAAAATTGGTCATATCATGAACAATGAAGAACAGTGAAGACAATAAGGTAAAATTCCAAGATAAGAGGAGGATCAGAGGATGTAGTTTAAAGGGTTTGTAGATATGTGTCTTAAGGTGATCTAGTGGAGATTTTAGAGGTCCACATGAAGATCTGAAGAAGTTGTGGCCACTCAAGTAAAACTGGTTCTGGTAAGTGTTCAGAGGTGACAAAGTGATACAGACGTGTCCGGTGTGATCCAGAAATACATTATCCTATTCTACAGATTTGAGGGAGTGTTGAGGAAGTCTTTGTGAAGTGTCAACTCGATTGGTTCATGGTTTGAAGGTCCAAAATCATCTATTCCTTTGTGATAGTGATGACAAACTATGTTCTTAAGGTTCTAGATGAAGGAGAGAAGGATTTCAGTAACCAGATGAAGTGTACAGATGTTCTTGGTGATTTAGGCAAGCTTGTGGAGCTCTTTGGATCATGTCCAATTCATGTTGGTGATCCACATTGGAGTTGGAGCTCACAATTGAAGAATAACTTCCAGATGATGGTGTTCTTCCTGAGGCTGACTGACTAGATGAGTTACACATCCTGCGGATGCTCTTGTAGATGTTTTCCGACTTAGATGATTATTCCTAAGTTGATGTCTTATATAAATAAGGGATTGTAAAGTCATTTCAAAGTGTGTCTGGTGGGAATGAGAGTGTGGTAGAGATGAGGAGAGTGAAAGGCAGAGCAGAAGTATTGAGATTAAATGGAACTGATTCAAGCATGGTGAAGATGTTATTCTCCAGTTCATGTATGTGATACTTATTATTTTGTAGACAGTGTGTCTCTTGTAGGCAGTGGGCCACTTGTGAGCAGTGTGCTCAGGTAGTGAGCCCTAATTGGCATGTGCCATTTTGTTCTTTCTATTCTAATAGAGAATACAATTTTGGGTTAATCACCCCGTGGTTTTTCCCTTAACCGGGTTTTCCATGTCAAAATCTTGGTGTCGTGTGTGTTAATGTGTCTCTGCTCTTGATTTAATGCATTATGTTTCCATGATTGATTTATCATTATGGTGCTGAATTACAAAGTGGAGTTAAGTGTTTCATTGGAAGAAAGTTTTGTACAACTGATTCACCCCCCCTCTCAGTTGTCTGCCCTAAATGTAATAGTATTGGCATTTCCTAATTTTGGTAAAGTGTTTCAAGTAGACTGTGATGCAAGTGGAACTACTATTGGAGGAGTTTTGAGTTAGGAAGGAAATCCTATTGCTTACTTTAGTGAAAAGTTGAATGAAGCAGAAAGAAAATATCCAGTTTATGATCAAGAATTTTATGGAATAGTGTAAGCACTCAAGAAGTGGAGACATTACCTGCTACCTAAGGAGTTTGTGTTTTACATATATCACCATGAACTACAGTATATAAATAGTCAAGGTAAGTTGAATTGAAAAATATATGAAGTGGGTTTAACTTATTCATAACTATTCTTTTGTTTTAAAATATAGAAGTGATAAATCAAATCAGATAGACGATGCACTAAGTAGAAGATGTCTAATGCTGAATGAATTGAGTGAACATTGTTTATTTTGATTCAATGAGGGAATTATATGAAGAAGATACAGACTTCAAAGAGGCATTGATAACATGTAAAAGTACATTTGAGAAGGATAGAACTCCACGGTTGGAGCATTTCATACAAGAAGGATTGTTATTTCAAGGATATAATTTGTGCATTCCCCAGGGATCCATGAGGGAGAATTTAATAATAAAAACATAGTACAGGTCCTGGTGGACATTGTGGAGTAGATTAGACATTAGCACAATGAAAAAATAATATTACTAGACAAGGATGAACATAGATGTGAAGAAAATAGTACAAAGTTGCAAAATTTGTCAACATGCCAAGGGAACAAGACAAAATAAAATATTGTATCAGCCATTGCCTATACCAAAAAGACCTTGGGAGCATGTAAGTATGGATTTTCTTCTTGTATTACCAAGAACACAAAGAGGCAATGATTCAATATTTTTGTAGTTGATATATTCTCAAAGATGGTTTATTTTATTCCATGCAAGAAGTCTAATAATGATTCACATATAGCTAAATTATTTTTCAAAGTAGTTAGGTTGCATGGTGGTGGTACCCTCAAATTTTTTAAATTTGATGTGCCAATATTCTTTCGAGATGTTAACAAAGGCTTGGTCGACAGGCTGCTCAATCCACCCTGGAGGCCACCTTCAGTGATTAAAAATTTTCAACTTAGAAATTATCTTGCAAATCTAGTTGGTGGAAAGTTTCTTGGTACATATGGAAACAAGCCTACTCAATTTCATTCTACCAGGATGAGTTTTGATGGGCTATTTAATTATTTTCTAACTTCGATTGGGTTAAAATTGGCATTTCAATAAGTTTCAAATCTTGCAATTCTAAGGATGACCCAGTTGTCAATTTGGTCTCAAATGTCTCTAGTTCAAATTTCAGCAAAATCAGAAACCATGTCATGCATTTTTTTAATGCATTGCAGTTGTGGCAAACTCATTTGGCGAGCCAGTTTACAAAGTAGGTGCCTGAATTTGGTCGGCAAAGCAGATTCTAAGCTAATGGGTTTTCTTGAAATAAATGATAACACCCCTATGCAAATTTTTGCAATCATCGGATGCCCAGTTTTCTCGTGGTGGAAATGTGCCAAATGCTTGGAGGAGGAAAATAAAAATTGCATAAGTTTCAATGTTTTAAAAATGAAAATATTGAAATTAAATATTAAAAGTGGCATATTAGAAAAGGAAGAAAAGGTTTCAACGTGACTTGGAAAAGTCAAATATTATAAGGGAAGGTATATTAAGTTTTAATAAAAGTTTATAAAGTGAAAAGAGAGGGTGTGTTGGTACTTATTGCACCATCGCAGCCCTCCCTGTAGCCTCCTCTCAACCCCCTACGATGGTGCAATATGCCCATCGCAGGGATTTTTTTAATCTTCCTCTCCATCTGTAGGTTAAATGAATGCATTTCCATCGTTAATGTGGTGATTTTGATAAGTTTTTGCTTGCTCTGAGTGGGTTTTAGTGTTGGAAATCATGTTCTTTGGTCTCAAGCACTTTTTTGAAGGCATTTTTTGGCCCAAAATTGCTGTTCTAGGTTGTAAAATCTTGCCACAACAATTCCTCATACATTGGCAAAGGTTGTTTGCTCGTTTGCAACAATTTCTAACTGCCAGATGAGTGAAAATGCCTTTGTTTCTCAAGAAACTAACCAGAGGTAATTGGCTGAGTGAAAACACCGATTGAATACTACTGTGATGTCTCAGAGGTTGAATACAATTATTGGAGATGAAAAAAGAGATCCCAGAGTTTGTATTGTAGCCGCATCTGTGCAGATGAATGAAGTCTCCAGCTACTGCCATTCAACTTGGGAAATATTTAAAGATGTAAAAATTTAAAAGAGGAATATTAAAGCATATTTTATTCTTTTTCTAATCTTCTCCTCTTTTAATGTATTAATATTTTATTCCCAATATCATTTTTGAGGCTAAATGTATTAAAAAATATATCTCACCTACGACCAAAATGAGTTAATTTTTAGGGAAACATACTTTGAGCATAAAAGAAATAGTTGGGCTCTCATTTTGAGTGGGCTAGAAAATTTTGGGAACCTCTGAAGAGTAAATAAAATACAAGTTCATTCATCTGGTCTGCTTCTTCTCTTGTCTTGTAAGCTTATGAGTTGTATGTTGAATGTATTTCTGCATAAATGTTATTAAGTTTCATGTTGATTTAAATGAGAAATGTTGAATGCATGTATTCTATTAATTGTTTCTATTGTTGAATGCATCTCTTCCTTTGAATCTGACAACTAAGGGTTGTTGAGATTCTAGAATATAGTTTTTCTATATTGCATGCTTAATCTTTTACTTCTATTCAAGGGATAGATTAAATGTTTGGGTTAAGTATGAGGAAGAATGTATTGCAGCAGGGATATTTGCAAGAAGAGTTAACTAAATACATTGTCTTGGGTAGTATTTGTAAGGAATATGCTGATTAGACCCCTTAAAACTTGAGTGTTGTCTTAAGTTTATAAGAATCATTCACATACATATGTCTACTTGACTCCATGCCTTGAGATAACCACCGGTCAGATCCGATATAGAGTTTATGATTCAAAGCCCAAGTTTTGCAACCAAACATAAAACAAAATGATTTCAAAATCTCAATTTTTAAGGTTTTAGGAGTAGGGTTGTAGTTGCATGCTTTCATATTTAACCAGTGTGATAGTCCAATAACATTACTAGTCTAGGATTTAGCTGATAAATCTTGGCGCATAGTGGAGAGCATTCTGCTTGAGATAGTCAAAGATAAATCTTTTGTTGTGAATAAGGGAATACCCTCCCAGGTGTAGCAGAACCTAAAGTGCAAGGGAGACAAGTGCAAAAAATCTCCCATCTTTGTTGACCAAATCTTCCATTAAACTTGAGAATAAGAAGTGGCAAATCTTTAGAGTTTGATGTCTGCTGATTTGGGAAAAAACAAAACTGAAGACTCTACTGGGGATAGTAATAGATCTATGAGCAAAGAGTCAAATAATTTGATGGATCTGAGTTTAGATTTTACGAAGTTATTAGACCAGGAAGTACTTTGTTGCAGCAATTTTAAAATGATTTATGTGTGACTCTGCTATTGAGGAGAACCCAGAATGAAAGAAAGGAGTTTTTAGCTTCATAAAGCTCATTCCTCTACAAGGAGGTGGCAACTATGCATACAAAGAACCTGATAAAGGATGTAAAAAATGTTTTAGATCAACATATTTTTAAGTTAGAAAAAAGGGTTAGTAGCTGCAACATATCCATGTATTTTTCATATTTTGGTTTTCAAAAAACCATGGTGTATGAGTTTTAAATGATTCCCTATTAGGTGAAGTTAGCACTAGTTAAAAGGGAAATAGCGGTGATAGGCTTGCATACTTTTGCATTTGCTGAAATTGTAGTATGTATTTTCAAATGAAGTGTGCAATATTTTTTAAGAGACTCATTTAGAGGATCTTAAGCAAGCTGGAACAAAAATTTGCATTCCAAGGGCTTAAGATCATTGTTATAAAGGAGTTTGAGTTTCCCTGTGATTTGCAAAGTTAATGTGAGAAAGTTTGTAACAGTGTAAGAAAATGTATCACCAACCTGTGAATCCCTTTGTGGATCCATATCCAACAATGCATAGTGTACAGCCCCTGTCATATCATCAAAGAAATTTCAGCACTGGAAGATATAGGGCCATCAATTTCAGTCAAATAAATGGTTACCCAAATGGTGTCCCTAGGAAAATCAGAAAATACTTACCCAAATTCAGTGCTAAAAAGGGTGAATAAGTAGAAAAGCACTTGCACTAGTTCAGTGACTTAATGGATAAATATGAAGTTGACCATGAGGATGTTGTTATGAGGCTATTTGTTCAGTCTCTAAAATGAGATGCAAGGGATTGGTTCTCTTATCTTTCGGCATGCTCCGTCCATTCTTGAGTGAATTTATGGCAGCATTCATAGAACAGTTTGGTGAAAGAATGCTAGAGATTTCAATTCTCAATTATTTCATGTATATCCACATTGAGGAAGATGAGTTAGTTTCAACCTTTAGCCTTAGATTCATAAAGGCATTGAAATTTTTTTTGGAAAAAATTAGACCTCGTGATGCATTGGCTTTGCTCATTTGTTTGGGTGCATTTGATAAGAAAATGAGCTACAGATTGAGAGATAAGGAGCCTGCAACACTTTAAAGGCATATTAGATTACCATGGACATTGAAAACAACTAGAAATATGGAATGTTCAAGGGCTACTTATCCATAGGTGTTTATGATCCTAAAGCATTCTATGTTGATGAAAGGTGTAGGTTAGAAAACACCAGTGATTATTAAGATAATGCTATTTCAGTTGCCGCAGATAGTACACCACTACACCATCTAAGTAATGATTTAACTTCCTTGCCAAAGAATTTAAAGTCAATTAGGCTTGACCAAGTATATGAAACCATTGTTTTTTCTAAAGAGATTATAAAGGATAATTTGAGAAAATTTCCATGCTTTCAATCTATAATGATGATTGCTTTGTTGTTCCTTACAAATGAAGCAGAGAAGTGTCACATGAATATGATAAAAATGGAGTGAAAGTTGAAAATACATGCCTCAGTAAGGAAAATGAAGTATGTGACCAATTCATTGGTTGTGTATGTAATGATTATAGTCATCATATTCTAAATGCATGGTTTGGTGAACTAAGGGAGGTGTGTGGAGTTGCCCCTTGTTGTAGTTTTATTAGTCAAGAAATAGAAACATGTCTAGGTTTTCAATGTGGAGAATCAAACCAAGAGGATGAAAATTATTTGCAAAATGAATATGTTTCAGCTATTCCAATTTGCTGATTGAGAGATGATTATGCAAAGGGAGGTCATGGCATAATGTATAAGGATGAAGAGCTCATGGTACATCATGAAGAGCAGGTCTGTAATAAAGGAAACGAAGATTGTGATCAGCCCTAGAGAGAAGAATGTGTAGATACAGATTAAAGAGATATACATGAGGTTTCTTCTTATAGTAGTGTTGTCATTAAAGAGCCGCAGGAGTCCACGAGTGTAAGGTTTGATACCTCAATTCATGATTCAAATAATGATAAAGATGTTCTAGCTGTAAATGATTATTTATATGAGGTTGATATGGAATTTTTCACTCTGAATGAGGAGGATATTGACTCATATAATGACAAGAAATATGTTGATGCTTGTTAAAATCCAAACCCATGTGTGAGCCTTTTAGATGATGAAATATATGAAAATGTTGAATGTGAATTTGATTATTGTATCTACAATACTGAAGTTGAAATGTTTGCTTTTTATCACATGAATGCATTGATGAAGAGAAAAATCAGGGTCACTATTCAGATGTGAGAGGACAAGTTGCAGATGTTCATGTTCATACAATGGAGGATAATATTGATTGTGATGATAGGGGTGACTGTGAAGTTTATGATAAGGGGCAATATTATGATTTTTTCATGCCTTCTTTTGAGGTATTTCAGGCAGAGTTTAATGATGAAAGTGTTAAACACAATAATGATGGGTATGAGGATGTTTTTAACACTGAACTTTTTTAGCCTATTGCCCATGGTGACTGTGAGTATGATCAATTTTTAATTGATTATGATTTCTTATATGAGCATGCTTGGTAAAATTTACTTCAGGTTTGAAAGGTTTTTATGAATATGAAAGCTAGTGTTCAATGGAGCAAGTAAAGATGTTGCCTGCATATGAATGAATCATGATTAGTGAAGAAGATGACTCCAAGGTTTTACATTTAGGCTTCCACTCAATCAGATTGTCTAGACTTGGAGCTGCAATTTGGCCTCAATAGGTTAGGGAAATATTCTTGATGAGACTACTGAATAGATCCTTTTTGAAGCCTTTACATTTGATGTGCAAGATAAATATGATTTCAAGATTAATGATGCCAACTGTCAAAGAGACTATGAATGTTTCCAATTTTTAGTTCAGTTGGGTGAGCATTTAGTGAAACATGACACTGAGCTAGATAAAGTAAAATGTCAAAATGATTATGGATTTCAATTAGTGTGCAGCTTTCAGATTGACAGAGTTAATATTGATAGGGAAAGCCTCAGTGATGTGGTTAGGCATGGTAGTGCCAATGCTAGTTTGTGGGTAGTTTATGGTGGTGCTTTTAGATTTGAACTGATGAAATCATATTAGAATCAGGTATTTGACATAGGAGGCTTCTGGTTCTTCATTTTTGGGGGCTTAGGGCCAACAAATAAAATTGGAGCTATGATTTTTAATGCAAGACGGATCTTTGACTCTATAGCCCAATGAAGTAGGCATCTAGTGTACATCCCAGAGATAATTGGAATCTCACCATGTCTACAAGAGGCATGCATCCTCGAGCAAGAGCCACTGGTGGCACCCTCAAATTTTGCAAATTTGATGTGCCAATATTCTTTTGAGATGTCAACAAAGGCTTGGTCGACAAGCTGCTCAATCCACCTCGGAGGCCACCTTTGGCGATTAAAATTTTTCAACTCAGAAATTATCTTGCAAATCTGATTGGTGGAAAGTTTCTTGGTGCATATGAGAACATGCCTACTCAATTTCATGTTTCCAGGACAAGTTTTGATGAGGTATTTGATTTTTTTTTACTGCGACTAGGTTAAAATTGGCATTCTGAAAAGTTTCAAATCTTGCAATTCTGAGGGTGCCCCAGTTGTTGATTTGGTCTCAAATGTCTCCAATTCCAATTTCATCAAAATTTAGAGACATTTGATGCATTTTTTTTAATGCATTCCAGTTCTAGCGAACTAATCCAGCAAGCTAGTTTAAAAAGTAGGTGCCTAAATTTGGTTAGCGAAGTGGATTCTGAGCAAATGAGTTTTCTTGAAATAATTGATAATGCCCTTATGCAAATTTTTACGGTCGTCGGATGCCCGGGTTGCCCGCGATGGAAATGTACCAAATACCTAGAGGAGGAAATTAAAAATTGCATAAGTTTCAATGTTGTAAAAATACAAATATTGAAATTAAATATTAAAAGTGGCATATTAGAAAGGAAGAAAAGGTTTCAACGTGACTTGGAAAAGTCAAATAATATAAGGGAAAGCATATTAAGTTTTAATAAAAGCTTATAAAGTGAAAAGAGAGGGTATGTTGGTGCTTATCACACCATCGCATCCCTCCCTATAGCCTCCTCTCAACCCCCTACGATGGTGTGATATGCCCATCGCAGGGCTTTTTTAATCTTCCTCTCCATCTGCAGGTTAAACAAATGCATTTCCATCGTTTATGTGGCAATTTTGATAAGTTTTTAGCTGCTCCAAGTGGGTTTTAGTGTTGGCAATCACATTTTTGGTCTCGGGCACTTTCATGAAGGCATTTTTTAGCCCAAAATTGTTATTCCAGGCTGCAAAATCTTCCCATGACCATTCCTCATGCATTGGCGAAGGTTTTTTGTTGTTTACAATGATTTTTGGTTGCCAGATGAGTGAAAAATGCCTCTATTTCTTAGAGAATGACCCAGAGATAATTGGATAAGTGAAAACTACTATGATGTCTTAGAGGTTGAATACAATTGTAGGAGATGAAAAAAGAGGTCACAAAGTTCGTATTGTAGCTACATCTTTGTAGAGGAATGAAGTCTCCAGTTGCTGCCATTTAAATTGGGAAAAATTAAAAGATGTAAAAAATTAAAAGAGGACTATCAAAGCATACTTTATTCTTCTTTTTTCTTCTTCTCGTTTAATGTAGTAATATTTTATTCCCAATGTCATTTTGGAAGCAAAATGTATTAAAAATATATCTCACCTACCTCTAGAATGAGTTAATTTTTAGGGCAACATACTTTGAGCATAAAAGAAATAGCTGGGCTCTCATTTTAAGTGGGCTAGAAAATTTTGGGAACTTTTGAAGAGTAATTAAAATACAAGTTCTTCTAGTCTACTTCTTCTCTTGTCTTGTAAGTTTATGAGTTGTATGTTGAATGTATTTATGCATAAATGTTATTTAATTTCATGTTGATTTCAATTACCCTAGATGTATGACATGATGGATTTTTTGAGTGGAGCCATGTACTTCACAATGATAGATTTTAAGAGTGGATACCATTAGATAAGGATTAGAGAAGTAGATGAGTGGTAGACAACTTTTAAAACAAAGGATGGTTTCTATGAGTGGTTGCTAATGCCATTCAAATTGACAAATACACCCAAAAAATTTATAAGGATGATGAATGAAGTGTTGAATCCATTCATAGGTAAGTTGTAATTGTATATTTAGATGATATTTTGATTTTTAGTTGTTTAGTGGAAAATTAGATTTGTTAATGTTTTAGTGTTTTAATGTTTAAATCCTCTTCTCCACTATACATTCAAGGATCTAGGGTCGAGTGGTGAGCACTATCATAGCCTATATCGCTTGTGATATGTAGGGAAACTTGAATTAGGGAATTTAATTATCAATTTTCTTTCTCCTATGCTCAATTGACCATTAAAACCCTAATTATGCAAATATGGCAACAAATTGACGAATAACAGAAAAAGCTCTTGTAGACAGGAGTAAAATATCAAATCACAAAGTACCTATTTTTAGGGTTCCAAAGTGGAATAGTCAGGGACACTGGAGCGGGTGCCTTAGTCCAAGGTACCAGTTTCTTCACGGGATCCAGACCTCCTTCCGACACTGATCAACCCTGTAACTTGTATTTCAAGAAATTTGTCTACAAAGGACACTAGAGCGAGCCCAAGTGCTGGAAATGCTCCTGTGTCCTACTTTTCTTTAGATCTTGAATCCTTGATGCCTGCCAATCCTTCTTGCAACTTCACTTTTCCCAAATGCAACACCTATAACTTGCAATCACAAGACTTGGTTTGGGGGTTGTTGTATTTAGAGGCTTGCCTCAATCAAGCCCTGGAGGACACTTAAGTCTCTGAACACTGTTGTCAGATAGAGAGTGCGTGCCCTTGTGAGGTAGAGGCAAAAACTAAAGGAATCAATGATGGAAACAAAATATAATGTCACCTTGTAGTGAAGCTCTCATGAGAGGAAGATGCTCTTCATTCCATGAGGAAATTGATGGTCAAATATGAAAATATCAACACACAAAACACACAAGTCTGCTCTTGCAACACAATGAAAGCCTTGAATCACCTTGAGAACACAATAGCTTGCTAGTAATCATCTAGTTGAAATCTAGTTTACAAATGAATGCCTAAACATGCTTTTATATGCAACGATAAGCACTCCCGCCAATATTTCAAAAATCAAAACTTACCGTGTCGGCAAAAGGGCCAAATAACAGTCATAAACAGACACTTAAATTTTGGGCCTGACCCAAAATAGGGCAGGACTAGGGCATGGGCACCCAAGTCCTCACCCCTATTTTGGGCTGGTTTAAGGTTAGGGGTCCTCCTAGGTCTACTTTTCTATGAAACCTAGGCCTCATTCTATCGGGATGCCAAAATATGAACTAAGATGTCCTAAATGCATGCTAAAGACCTAGGAGCTAAATCTTATGAGGGAAAAGCCCCCAAGGGGACATTTTCTAACGTTACATTTAGCTCCCACTTTAATGTATGTATAAATGTAAGGCCAATACATGCATTAAAGTAAGGTCACAAACACAACAAACATGCCAATCACATAGAAGATAGTTACAAGCAAGCAAAAAATGGAGAAGATAGTTACAGTCACGTAAAACATGAAGAATACAGTCAATGCATAGAAGACACATTAATGCATGGAAGATAGAAATTATATCTTTTCTTTTCTTTTTTCTCATATATATGAAATGCAGATGCAAGTACTGGAAAGTAAACAAACCTCCCATAATACATGATGCCCTACCTTAGGGCGTAGGTCTCTGTATATATGGGGCAACACACACACAAGACATGCAAAACCTCCCAAAATGTAGGAAGCACTACTTGAGGGTGCTGGTCTCTACATATGGGGCAACAAACATGCCACACAAAAAAAGCACACCAAAACACATGCACTTGAAGACAGAGAAAACATAGCAGACAAGCAATGGAATGTACCTATTTCTAGGTCCAACACCATCTTAGGCACATTACAGGCACACACTAATGATTTGGCTTTGCCACAACAATCTCTAAAAACACGCTTAAGGGTTGAGTTAGTCATAGAACCGCTCCCCGCCTCCATAGAGGACTTTTGAAAATGATAGGATGATGTAATTTTCTCCAAGAAATAGACCATCTCCACCTATGTAGAGGGCTTAAGAAAAAGGATATGCATGATATCTTACCTCCACAGAGGGCTTACATGAATGATTGATTGATTGCAAACAAACTTAGGATGCACGATGCACTACTCTAGGGTGCAAGTCTTTGCATCTGAGGTCAAACACATTCCTAACATCTATAACAGATAGCTTACCTTATTTATGCCTCCAGATTAAGGTGGTTGATATCAGTTATCAATATCAACCACGTTAAGGTATGAAGAAAACACATAAGGGAACACTAACTTTTGCAAAGCCCATACCCCTCAGAGGTGACATGTACTTTACGATCACCAAATGTTCCCACAAACACATCCCTGCAAGAAACATTATAGTGTCTACAACATCATGATAAACAACAACATAAATGCATATGATTAACCACACAAAGAACCAAGGTTATATAATGAATTTGGAGTTTGAGGATAACCATGGGGATATATCATGAAGCTCTCCAAATCAAGTACTGCCAAGGCCAGATTCAAAGACAAATAAAGTTGCATGGAGCAGCAGCATTCTTAAGGTTTGTAAATGTGATAGAAGCATCATCAAATTCACTACACAGAAAGCACGATTACTTCCACTAGCCAAGCGTCAGATAAAATATACAACCCCATCGTCATATTAGGAACTAAGTCCATTTTTTTATTGCTCTCGAAAGAGACACTAGGTCCGCATCAATATAAATGTTTGTTGTCATCCGCCCACTAGATGGAAACACTAGAGGAAGGGAAACAATAAATAAGAGATGAGACACAAGTGTCTTAGGGACATTCATGTAGGAAGGTGCCCCCAAGTCACCAACCATGATGCTATGTCTATAAGACACAACACACAACAATGAAATTAGAGAGAGGCAATTTAGAAGAATGATGATACAAATAGAAGGTCACAACAGAGGTGGTCTCCTAGTATCCTGAACCTTACGAGATAATCCGAGGTCATCACAAGATGCCTAAACACCACATAACACATCATGGGGGAACCACATCACGAGAGAGATACATGGTTAGGGATACTTACATGTAGGGTGTTCGTACTAAGTCTTGTCATCAAGAAAATCATTGTTGTGTTCCCAAACATAAGGTATAATTTCTAGTCATTGTTATTATTCTTTTGTTCATTCTTAAATGCTTCTTGGTTTGTCTCAATGTTAGGTGGAATATGTTCTTGTTGAAGTTCATTAGTACATTTATTGTCTATCATCTTAGGTGGTGGGAGAAGCAAATTATTTTGAGTGATCTCAACATCTATCCTTGAGGGATTTAATGTGAGAGACTTCTCATCCACTAGGACTACATTCTTAGTGATGTCCAAATGACTTGAATATTCAAACAAAGGAGGGACATTAAAGTTCTTCTCTTCCTTAGTGAAATCCAAGGTGTGTGAACACTCAACTAAAGGAATGAGATTGGTGGGATGATCCATATAGGTTTCATGCACTATTATAGGGAGAGAGTTTTTATTGTTGTTAGATGAAAGATTATTGTCGACCCATGGAACGTTCTTTGTTAAAGGGAACTCCTCATTCACCAATGCTTCATCTTGGCCATGGAGAGCAATGGAATGGGAAGGTGGTGGTATGATGGTAAGAGATGTATCAATGAAATCATCCTATTGAATCAAAGTGCCCTCATGAGGAGGAACAACTTTAGGAGAGGGATCATAAGGTAAACCAAATTTATCATCACATGTTTTAGCAATAGGTGCCATAGTGGAATGTTCCATAAAGTCATCTAAGGCTTCATCTAACATCTTGAGGTCATCATTAGTATATATATTATTAATCGTGAATTTAGTGAGATCATCCAATATCCAAGGGCATAGTCCCATGAAGTTTGTGAAGCTCTCAAAATCTGATATATAACAAAGGATTTCATATGTGGAGCACATAGAGAGATCAACATCATGAATGTGTGCTATTTGTTCCAGAACTTGAGGATATTTATTAGTGAATTTAGAGAAATGATCCATGTCTATGATGTATGCAAACAATTCTTCCAAAGAAGTAGCCATGGTATATGTCTCCAAATGACTGAAAAATTATATTTAAAAGTTTTCCAAAAGTATGCAAAAGACTAATGCAAACTATATGCCAAAAATGGCCTAAAATGATTGATTTTTGATACTTTTTCAATGCAAATGAATGAACCAAAGGGTGTTGTAAGTCTTTCAGTCAAGGAAAACAAGTTATATGTTTGATATCAGTCCAAAATAGCAATAAGATCCTTCCCAACACACTCTTGATGCAAATCCAAGATAATGCCAAGTCAAAATATAGTGAAAATATGTCAAAATAGACACTTTTTTCACCAAAACTCAATGCAAAAGGGCATAACAAAGGGTGTTGTGAGGAAAATGATGATGGAAAGAAACTAATATCAGTAATAACAGCTACTTTATGTAAAATCACCCAACACAACATGCTTTTAGTGCCACATAAGGTAAAACCCTAGTGAAAATATAGCAAAAATAGGCTATTTTTCATGGTTTTTCAACTCCAAGACCTAGTAAAAGGGGTGTTGTAAGGAATTTTAGGAGGTAAATAAAATAATGTCAATAATATCAGTCACTTCAATCCATAAAATTGATCACAACACACTTGGAGTGCTAACTAGGTCAAATCCTAGGGCAAAAATAGTCAAAATGTGTAGTTTTTCACCATTTTTCCACTACAAGAGCCCGTTAAAAGGGTGTTGTCAAGATTTTTAGGAGGGGTAGAAAATTATTACCCTGATAAAAATAAATTAATGTAAAAATACCTTTCACAACATGCATATGGTGCAAGTTTATAGAGTTGATAAGGCCAAATTTAGTGAAAATCGTTGTTTTTTAATCCCTCGGTTTGAGACCTTGGGACAAAATGCTATGTGAATGTTTTGAAGTATGAATTATGATAGAATTGAATTAATCTCAGATCTGAAAATTATTTTCAAGATTGGTCATGGAAAATGCCCATGCAAATTTAATGAAAATGCATCAAAATTGCTAGTTTTTGTTGAAATTTTCTATGCAAAAATGCAAATATTTTAAATCTAAATGAAAATTTACACTAAAATGCAAGAATACAGCCAAATAAAAATTTGAATGAGCCTCTAAAATCAGTAGAAAAATTTGAGAAAAGATTGTGCCTACTAACCCTATATTTTGGGATTACTCGGTTATATCAAAATTTTCAAAATTTCCACAAAACCTTAGCAATTAAATGATAAATATGCAATGCAAATTTCTGAATTTTTTGATTTTTCTGTATTTTATATCATATTTGATACAAAAATCATGAATTAGGAAAATTTAGAAAGAATTGATGCAATTTAGTAAGCCAAACAATGGAATTTTTTTATATTTTCCAAAATTTTCAATTTTTTGAATTTTTCTCAATGCAATAAAATGAATGACTATATCAATGAATGAAATCAATCCAAATCTAAAGACACACACTCATCAAGTTGCAATTTAAGTCCAAAAACACGGGTTCACCAAAATGTTTAGTGGAAAATTGGATTTGTTAATGTTTTAGTGTTTTAATGTTTAAATCCTCGTCTCCACTATACATTCAAGAATCTAGGGTCAAGTGGCGAGCACTATCATACCCTAGATCACTTGTCAGATGTAGGGGAACTTGGATTAGGGAATTTAATTATCAATTTTCTTTCTCCTATGCTCAATTGACCATTAAAACCCTAATTATGCAAATACAACAACAAATTGATCAATAACAGAAAAAGCTCTTGCAGACAAGAGTAAAATATCAAATCACAGAGTACCTATTTTCAGGGTTCCAAAGTGGAATAGTCGGGGACACTAGAGCAGGCACCCTAGTCTAAGGTACTAGTTTCTTCGCGGGAACTAAACCTCCTTCCAACACTGATCAGCCCTGTAACTTCTGTTTCCATAAATTTGTCTGCAGAGGACACTAGAGCGAGCACCGAAGTGCTAGAAATGCTCGTCTCCTAATTTTCTTCAGATCCTGAATCCTTGATGCATGCCAATCCTTCCCGCAACTTTTATTTTCCCAAATGCGACACCTGTAACCTGCAATCACAAGACTTGGTTTGGGGGTTGTGGTGTTTAGAGGCTTGCCCTAGTCAAGCCTCAAAGGACACTTAAGTCTTGGAACACCATTGTCAGATAGAGAGTGCATGCCCTTGTGAGGTAGAGGCAAAAACCAAGGGAATCAATGATGAAAACAAAATATAATGTCACCTTGTAGTGAAGCTCTCATGAGAGGAAGATGCTCTTCATTCCATGAGGAAATTGATGCTCAAATATGCAAACATCAACACACAAAACACACAAGTTTGCTCTTACAACACAAGGAAAGCCTTGAATCACCTTGAGAACACAATAGCTTGCTAGTAATCATCTAGTTGAAATCTAGTTTACAAATGAATGCCTAAACATGCTTTTATATGCAACTACAAGCACACCCACCAAGATTTAAAAAATTAAAACTTACCGTGTCAGCAAAAGGACCAAATAATGGTCATAAACCGACACTTAAAATTTGGGCCTGACCCAAAAAAGGGCAGGACTAGGCCGTGGGCACCTATGTCCTCCCTCCCTTTTTTGGGCAGGGTTAAGGTCAAGGGGTCCTCCTAGGTCCACTTTTCCATGAAACCTAGGCCTCATTCCATCGAGATGCCAAAATATGAACTAAGATGTCCTAAATTCATGCTAAATACCTGGGAGCTAAACCTTATGAGGGAAAAGCCCCCAAGGGGACATTTTCCAACATTACATTAGTAAAACAAAGGAAGAACATTTGTTGCATGTTAGGGCATTTTGTTAGAGGTTGAAAGAAGAGAAGTTGTTATTAAATCTAAAAAAGTGTAGTTTCATGAAGGAGTTGGTGTATTTAGGATTTGTTGTTTTAGAAGATGGAGTGAAAATGGATCCAAGAAAGGTCAAGGTAGTTGTAGATTGGCTGTCACCAAGAAATGCATTTAAAGAAAGAAATTTTCATGGGTTAGAAATATTATATAGGAAGTTTATCAAAAATTTCAATGGAATATGTGCACCTATCATAGAGACCATGAAAGGCAGTAGGAAAGAGTTCAATTGGATAGTTGTAGTAGAGGAAAATTTTCAATTATTGAAGGAAAAGGTTGTAGAACAACTAGTGTTGGCATTTCCTTATTTTGGTAAAGTGTTCCAAGTAGAATGTGATGCAAGTGGAACTACTATTGGAGGAGTTTTGAGTCAGGAAGGAAATCATATTGCTTACTTTAGTGAAAAAGTGAATGAAACAGAAAGAAAATATCCAGTTTATGATTAGGAATTTTATGCAATAATGTAAGCACTTAAGAATTGGAGACATTACTTGCTACCTAAGGAGTTTGTGTTGTACATAGATCACCATGAACTATGGTATATAAATAGTCAAGGTAAGTTGAATTGAAAAATATATCAAGTGGGTTGAATTTATTCATAACTATTCTTTTATTTTAAAATATAGAAGTGGTAAATCAAATCACATAGATGATGCACTAAGTAGAAGATGTCTAATGCTAAGTGACTTGAGTGAAAATTGTTTGTTTTGATTCAATGAGGGATTTGTATCAAGAAGATGCAGACTTCGAAGAGGCATTGACATGTAAAAGTATATTTGAGAAGGATAGAACTCCATGGTTGGAGCATTTCATACAAGAAGGATTGTTATTTAAAGAATAGAATTTGTGCATTCCCCAGGGATCCATGAGGGAGAATTTAATATTAAAAACATAGTAGAGGTCTTGGTGGACATTTTTTAGTAGATTAGATATTAGGACAATGAAAAATAATATTACTAGACAAGGATGAACATAGATGTGAAGAAAATAGTACAAAGTTGTAGAATTTGTCAACATGCCAAGGGAACGAGACAAAATACAATATTGTATCAGCCATTTCCTATACCAAAAAGACCTTGGGAGCATATAAGTATGTATTTTGTTCTTGTACTACCAAGAACATAAAGAGGTAATGATTCAATATTTTTGTAGTTGATAGATTCTCAAAGATGGTTTATTTTATTCCATGCAAGAAGTCTAATGATGATTCACATATAGCTAAATTATTTTTCAAAGAAGTAGTTAGGTTGCATGGTGGTGGCACTCTAAAATTTTACAAATTTGATGTGCCAATATTCTTTTAAGATGTCAACAAAGGCTTGGTCGACAGGCTGTTCAATCCACCCTAGAGGCCACCTTCGGTGATTAAAATTTTTCAACTCAAAAATTATCTTGCAAATACAATTGGTGGAAAGTTTCTTGGTACATATGGGAACACGCCTGCTTAATTTCAAGCTTCCATGATGAGTTTTGATGGGCTATTTAATTATTTTCTGACTGTGATTGGGTTAAAATTGGCATTCTGAAAAGTTTTAAATCTTGCAATTCTAAAGGTGACCCAGTTGTCAATTTGGTCTCAAATGTCTGTAGTTTAAATTTCATCAAAATCATAGACCATTTCATGCATTTTTTTAATGCATTCTAGTTGCGGCGAACTCATCCGGCGAGCCAGTTTACAAAGTAGGTGTCTGTATTTGGTTGGTGAAGCAGATTCTGAGAAAATGGGTTTTCTTGAAATAAATGATAATGCCCCTATGCAAATGTTTGCAGTCGTCAGACGCCTAGTTTGCCCGCGATGGAAATGTGCCAAATCCTTGGAGGAGGAAATTAAAAATTGCATAAGTTTCAATGTTTTAAAAATGAAAATATTGAAAATAAATATTAAAAGTGGCATATTATAAAAGGGAGAAAAGGTTTAAACATGACTTGGAAAAGTCAAATATTATAAGGGAAGGCATATTAAGTTTTATTAAAAGTTTATAAAGTGAAAAGAGAGGGAGCGTTGGTGCTTATTAGACCATCGCAGAACTCTGTGTAGCCTCCTCTCAACCCCATGCGATGATGCAATATGCCCATCGCGGGGATTTGTTTAATCTTCCTCTCCATCTATAGGTTAAATGAATGCATTTCCAGCATTTATGTGGCGATTTTGATAAGTTTTTGGCTTCTTTGAGTGGGTTTTAGTGTTGGCAATCATGTTCTTTGTTCTTAGACACTTTTTTGAAGGCATTTTTTGGCCCAAAATTGTTGTTCCAAGCTGCAAAATCTTCCCATGACCATTCCTCATTCATTGGCGAAGGTTGTTTGCTTGTTTGCAATAATTTCTGACTGCCAGATGAGTGAAAAATGCCTTTGTTTCTCAGCAAACTACCTAGAGGTAATTGGTTGAGTGAAAACTTTGATTGAATACTATTGTGATGTCTCAAAGGTTGAATACAATTGTAGGAGATGAAAAAACAGGTCCCAGAGTTTGTATTGTAGCTACATCTGTGCAAAGGAATGAAGTCTCCAGCTATTGCCATTCAAATTGGGGAAAATTTAAAGATGTAAAAAATTAAAAGAGGAATATTAAAGCATATTTTATTCTTTTTTTATCTTCTCCTCTTTTAATGTATTAATATTTTATTCCCAATGTCATTTTTGGGGCAAAATGTATTAAAAAATATATCTCACCTACCTCCAAAATGAGTTAATTTTTAAGGCAACATACTTTGAGCATAAAAGAAATATTTGGGCTCTCATTTTGGGTGGGCTAGAAAACTTTGGGAACTTCTGAAGAGTAAATAAAATACAAGTTCTTCTGGTCTGCTTCTTCTCTTGTCTTGTAGGTTTATGAGTTGTATCTTGAATGTATTTCTACATGAATGTTATTCAGTTTCATGTTTATTTAAATGAGAAATGTTGAATGCATGTATTTTGTTAATTGTTTCCAGTGTTGAATGCATATCTTCCTTTGAATCTGACAACTACGGGTTGTTGAGATTCTAGAATATAGATTTTCTATATTGCATGCTTAATCTTTTACTTCTATTCAAGGGATAGATTAAATGTTTTAGTTTAGTATGAGGAAGAATGTATTGCAACAGGTATATTTGTAAGAAGAGTTAACTGAATACTTTGTCTTGGGTAGTATTTGGAAGGAAAATGTTGATTAGACCCCTTGAAACTTAAGTGTTGTCTTAAGTTTATGAGAATCATTGAAATACATATGTCTATTTGACTCTATGACCTAAGATAAGCACTGGTCAGATCTGGTATCAAGTTTATGATCCAATGCCTAAGTTTTACAGCCAAACATAAAACAAAATCATTTCAAAATTTTAATCTTTGAGGCTTTAGGAGTAGGGTTGTAGCTGCATGCTCTCAGTTTTAACCAGTGTGATAGTCCAAGAACATTGTCAGTCTAGGGTTTATCCAACAAATCTTGGTGCATAGTTGAGAGCATTCTACCTAAGATAGTAAAAGATAAATCTTTTGTTGTGAATAGGGGAATACCCTCCCAAGTACGATAGAACCTAAAGTGTAGGGGAGATAAGTGCAAACAATCTCCCATCTTTGTTGGCCAAATCTTCCATTAAACTTTAGAATAAGAAGTGGCAAATATTTAGAGTTTGATGTCTGCTAATTTGGGAACGAACAAAACTAGCGACTCTATTGGGGACAGTGATAGATCTATGAGAAAAGAGTCAAAGAATTTGATGGATGTAAACATTTGGTTAAGATTTTATGTAGTTATAAGACCTTGAAGTGCTTTGTTACAGCAATTTTAAAAGGATTTATGCATGACTCTGGTCTTGAGGAGAATCCAGGATGAAAGAAAGGAGTTTTTAGCTTCGTAAAGCTCATTCCTCTACAAGGAGGTGGCGACTCTGCATACAAACAACCTGATAAAGGATGTAAGAAAAGTTCTAGATCAACATGTTTTCAGTCAAAAAGAAAGTTTAGCAGCTACAACATATCCTTGTATTTTTCATATTTTGGTTTTCCAAAAACCATGGTGTATGAGTTTTAAATGATTCCCTATTAGGTGAAGTTAGCACTGGTTAAATAGGAAATAGTGGTGATAGGCTTGCATACTTTTGCATCTGTTGAAATTGTAGTATGTATTTTCAAATGAAGTGTACAATATTTTTTCAGAGACTCATTTAGAGGATCTTAAGCAAGCTAGAACAAAAATTTGCATTTTAAGGGCTTAAGATCATTGTTATAAAGGAGTTTGAGTTACCCTGTGATTTGCAAAGTTAATGTGAGAAAGTTTGTAAAGGTGTAAGAAAATGTATAACTGACCTGTGAATCCCTTTGTGGATCCATATCCAACAATGCATAGTGTACAACACCTATCATGTCATCAAAGAAATTTTAGCACTGGAAGATATAGGACCATCAATTTCAGTGGAATAAATGGTTACCTAAATGTTGTCCCTAGCAGAATCAGAAAATATTTACCCAAATTTAGTGCTATAAAGGGTGAATTGGTAGAAAAGCACTTGCAGTAGTTCAGTGACTTAATGGATGACTATGAAGTTGACCATGAGGATGTTGTTATGAGGCTATTTGTTTAGTCTCTAAAAGGAGATGCAAGGGATTAGTTCTCTTATATTCTGGCATACTCCATCCATTCTTGGAATGAATTTATGGCAACATTCATAGAATAGTTCGGTGAAAGAATGTTGGAGATTTCACTTCTCAATTGTTTCATGTATATCCACATTGAGGAAGATGAGTTAGTCTCAGCCTTTAACCTCAGATTCATAAAGGCATTGAAAAAAACTCTGGAAAAAATTAGACCTCATGATGCATTGGCTTTTCTCATTTATTTGGGTGCATTTAACAAGAAAATGAGCTATAGATTGAGAGTTAAAGAGCCTGCAACACTTGAAAGGCATATCAGATTGCCATGGACATTGAAAAGATTTGAAAATTTGGAATGTTCAAGGGCTACTTATCTACAGGTGTTTATGACCCAAAAACATTCTATGTTGATGAAAGGTGTAGGTCATAAAACACCAATGGTTATCAGGATAATGGTATTTCTATTGCCGTAGATAGTACACCACTACACCATCTAAGTAATGATTTAACTTCCCTGCTAAAGAATTTAAAGTCAGTTAGGCTTGACCAAGTATATGAAAGCATTGTTTTTCTTTCATAAAGAAATTATAAAGGATAATGAGAAAAATGTCATCCTTTCAATCTATAATGATGATGACTTTGTTGTTCCTTAAAAATCAAGCAAAGAAGTTTCACATGAATATGATGAAAATGGATAGAAAGTTGAAAATACATGTCTCAGTAAGGCAAATGAGGTATGTGACAAGTTCATTGGTTGTGTATGTAATGATTACTGTCATCATATAGCAAATGCATGGTTTGGTGAACAAAGGGAGGTGTGTGAAGTTGCCCCTTGTTGTAGTTTTATTAGTCAAGAAATAGAAACATGTCCAGGTTTTCAATGTGGAGAATCAACCCAAGAGGATGAGAATTGTTTGCAAAATGAATATGTTTTAGCTATTCCAATTTGCTCATTGAGAGATGATTATGCAAAGGGAGGTCATGGCATAATGCATAAGCATGAAGAGCTCATGGCACAGCATGAAGAGCAGGTCTGCAATAAAGGAAATGAAGATTGTGATCAGCCCATTAGAGAAGAATGTGTAGATATAGATTACAGAGATATACATGATGTTTCTTATTACAGTAGTGTTGTCATTAAAGAGCCACAGGAGTGCATGAGTGTAAAGTTTGATACCTCAATTCATCATTCAAATAATGATAGAGATGTTCTAGCTATAAATGATTATTTATATGAGGTTGATATGGAATTTTTCACTCTCAATGAGGAGGATACTGACTCATATAATGACAAGAAATGTGTTGATGCTTGTCAAAATCTAGACCCAAGTGTGAGCCTTTTAGATGATGAAATATATGAAAATGTTAAATGTGGATGTGATGATTGTATCTACAATGCTACAGTTGAAATGTTTACTTTTTATCATGAATGCATTGATGAAGAGAAAAATTAGGGTTACTATTTAGATGTGAGAGGACAAGTTGCAGATGTTCATGTTCATACAACGGAGGATAGTATTGATTGTGATGATAGGGTTGACTGTGATGTTTATGATAAGGGGCAATATTATGATTTTTTCATGCCTTCTTTTGAGGTATTTTAGGTAGAGTTTAATGATGAAAGTGTTGAGCACAATAATGATGGGTATGAGGATGTTTTTAACAGTTAACTTTTTCAGCCTATTGCCCATGGTGACTGTGAGTATGATCAATTTTTAATTGATTATGATTTCTTATATGAGCATGCTTGCTAAAATTTTACTTCATGTTTGAAAGGTTTGTATGAATATGAAAGCCAATGTTCAATGGAGCAAGTAAAGATGTTTCCCGCGTATGAATGTTTCATGACTCATGAAGAAGATGACTCCAAGGTTTTACATGAGCCTTCCACTCAGTCAGATTTTCTAGACTTGGAGCTATAATTTGGCCTTAATAAGTTAGGGCAAATATTTTTTGATGAGATTATTGAATAGATCCTTTTTGAAGCCTTTACAATTGATGTGCAAGATAAATATGATTTCAAGATTAATGATGCCAACTATCAAAGAGACTCTGAATGTTTCCAATTTTCAGTGTAGTTGGGTGAGCATTTAGTGAAACATGACAGTGAGCTAGATAAAGTAAAATGTCAAAATGGTTATGGATTTTAGTTATTGCGCAGCTTTTAGATTGACAGAGGCAATATTGATTTTTAACATAGGAGGCTTCTGGTTCTTCATTTTTGGGGACCTGGGGCCAACAAATAAAATTGGAGGTATGATTTTTAGTGCAAGATGGATCTTTGACTCTACAGCCCAATGGAGTAGGCATCTAGTCTACATCTTGAAGATAACTAGAATCTCACCATGCTTGCAAGAAGCATGCATCCCTGAGCAAGAGCCACTAGTGGTACCCTCAAATTTTGAAAATTTGATGTGTCAATATTCTTTCAAGATGTCAAAAAACGCTTGGTCGACAGGCTGCTCAATCCACCCCGGAGGCCACCTTCGATGATTAAAAATTTTCAATTTAGAAATTATCTTGCAAATCTGATTGGTGGAAAGTTTCTTAGTGCATATGGGAACATGCTTGATCATTTTCATTCTTCTAGGATGAGTTTTGATGGGGTATTTAATTGTTTTCTGACTGCGACTGGGTTAAAATTGGTATTTCAAAAAGTTTCAAATCTTGCAATTCTGAGGGTGGCCCATTTGTCGATTTGGTCTCAAATGTGTCCAATTCCTATTTCATCAAAATTTTAGAGACCATTTGATGTATTTTTTTAATGCATTCTAGTTGTGGCAAACTAATCCAGTGAGCTAGTTTACAAAGTAGGTGCCTAAATTTGGTCGGCAAAGCAAATTTTGAGCAAATGGGTTTTCTTGAAATAATTGATAATGCCTTTGTACAAATTTTCACGGTCATCGGACACCTGCGTTGCCCACAATGGAAATGTACCAAATGCTCGATGGAGGAAATTAAAAATTGCATAAGTTTCAATGTCTTGAAAATACAAATATTGAAATTAAATTTTAAAAGTGGCATATTAAAAAGGGAGAAAAGGTTTCAACGTGACTTGGAAAAGTCAAATATTATAAGGGAAGGCATATTAAGTTTTAATAAATGTTTATAAAGTGAAAAGAGATCGTGCATTGGTGCTTATTGTGCCATCACATCCCTCCCTGCAGCCTCCTCTCAACCCCTTGTGATGGTGCGATATGCCCATTGCAGGGATTTTTTTAATCTTCCTCTCCATCTGCAGGTTAAATGAATGCATTTCCATCATTTATGTGGCGATTTTGATAAGTTTTTGGCTACTGCAGGTGGGTTTTAGTGCTGGCATTCACGTTTTTGGTCATAGGCACTTTGTTGAATGCATTGTTTAGCCCAAAATTGTTGTTCCAGGCTACAAAATCTACCTACAACCATTCCTCATGCATTGGCGAAGGTTTTTTGTTCATTTGCAACAATTTCTAGCTGCTAGATGAGTGAAAAATGCCTCTGTTTCTCAGAAAATGACCAAGAAGTAATTGGATAAGTGAGAACTTTGATTTAATACTAATGTGATGTCTCAGAGGTTGAATACAATTGTAGGAGATGAAAAAAGAGGTCCTAGAGTTCGTATTGTAGTTGCATCTGTGCAGAGGAATGAAGTTTCCAGCTGTTGCCATTCAAATTGGAAAAAATTGAAAGATGTAAGAAATTCAAAGAGGAATATTAAAGCATATTTTATTCTTCTTTTTTCTTCTCCTCCTTTAATGTATTAATATTTCATTCCCAATGTCATTTTGGAAGCAAAATGTATTAAAAAATATATCTCACCTACCTCTAGAGCGAGTTAATTTTTAGGGCAACATACTTTGACCATACAAAAAACAACTAGGCTCTCATTTTGAGTGGGCTAAAATTTTTTGGGAACTTCTAAAGATTAAATAAAATACAAGTTCTTCTAGTTTGCTTCTTCTCTTTTCTTGTAAGTTTATTAGTTGTATGTTGAATGTATTTCTACATAAATGTTATTTAATTTCATCTTGATTTCAATTACCCTGGATGGATGACATGATGGATTTTTTGAGTGGAGCCATGTACTTCACAAGGATATATTTGAAGAGTGCATACCATCAGATAAGGATTAGAGAAATAGATGAGTGGGAGACAACTTTTAAAACAAAGGATGGTTTGTATGAGTGGTTGGCAATGCCATTCAGATTGACAATTACAACCAAAAATTTTATGGGGTTGATGAATGAAGTGTTGAATCCATTCCAAGGTAAATTGTAATTCTATATTTATATGATAATTTGATTTTGAGTAAAACAAAGGAAGAACATTTGTTGCATGTTAGGGCATTTTTTTAGAGGTTGAAAGAAGAGAAGTTGTTATTAAATCTAAAAAAGTGTAGTTTCAAGAAGGAGTTGGTGTATTTAGGATTTGTTGTTTTAGAAGATGGAGAGAAAATGGATCCAAGAAAGGTCAAGGTAGTTGTAGATTGGCCGTCACCAAGAAGTACATTTGAAGAAAGAAGTTTTCATGGGTTAGAAATATTATATAGGAAGTTTATCAAAAATTTCAATGGAATATGTGCACCTATCATAGGGACCATGAAGGGTGGTAGGAAAGAGGTCAATTGGATAGTTGTAGTAGAGGAAAAATTTTAATTATTGAAGGAAAAGGTGATACAACAACTAGTGTTGGCATTTCCTGATTATGGTAAAGCGTTCCAAGTAGACTGTTATACAAGTGGAACTACTATTGGAGGAGTTTTGAGTCAGGAAGGAAATCCCATTACTTACATTAGTGAAAAGTTGAATGAAGCAGAAAGAAAATATCCTATTTAAGATCTGCAATTTTATGAAATAGTGTAAGTACTCAAGAAGTGGAGACATTACCTACTACCTAAGGAGTTTGTGTTGTACATATATCACCATGAAGTATGGTATATAAATAGTCAAGGTAAGTTGAATTGAAAAATATATGAAGTGGTTTTAATTTATTCATAACTATTCTTTTGTTTTAAAATATAGAAGTGGTAAATCAAATCAGATAGATGATGCACTAAGTAGAAGATGTCTAATGTTGAATGACTTGAGTGAATGTTATTTGTTTTGATTCAATGAGGGGATTATATGAAGAAGATGCAGACTTCAAAGAGGCATTGACAACATGTAAAAGTACATTTGAGAAGGATATAACTCCATGGTTGGAGCATTTCATACAAGAAGGATTGTTATTTAAAGGATAGAATTTGTGCATTCCCTAGGGATCCATGAGGGAGAATTTAATAATAAAAACATAGTAGAGGTCTTGGTGGACATTTTGGAGTAGATTAGACATTAGCATAGTGAAAAAAAAATATTAATAGACAAGGATGAACATAGATGTGAAGAAAATAGTACAAAGTTGCAGAATTTGTCAACATGCCAAGGGAACAAGACAAAATACAATATTGTATCAGCCATTGCCTATACCAAAACGACCTTGGGAGCATATAAGTCTGGATTTTCTTCTTGTACTACAAGAACACAAAGAGCTAATGATTCAATATTTTTATTGTTGATAGATTCTCAAATGTGGTTTATTTTATTCCATGCAAGAATTCTAATGATGATTCACATATAGCTAAATTATTTTTTGAAGAAGTAGTTAGTTTGCATGGTGGTGGCACCCTCAAATTTTGCAACTTTGATGTGCCAATATTCTTTCAAGATGTCGAGAAAGGCTTGGTTGATACACTGCTCAATCCATCCTGGAGGCCACCTTCAGTGATTAAAAATTTTCAAGTCAGAAATTATCTTACAAATCCGGTTTGTGGAAAGTTTCTTAGTGCATATGGGAACATGCCTGCTCAATTTCATGCTTCCAGGATGAGTTTTGATGGGTTATTTAATTATTTTCTAACTATGCTTGGGCTAAAATTGGCATTCTAAAAAGATTCAAATCTTGCATTTCTAAGGGTGACCCAATTGTTGATTTGGTCTCAAATGTCTCTAGTTCCAATTTCATCAAAATTAGAGACCATTTCATGCATTTTTTTTAATGCATTCTAGTTGCGGCAAACTCATCTGATGAGCCATTTTACAAAGTAGGTGCCTGAATTTGATTGATGAAGCAGATTCTGAGCAAATGGGTTTTCTTGAAATAAATGATAATGCCCCTATGCAAATTTTTGCGATTGTCAAACACCCGGTTTTGCCCACGATGGATATGTGACAAATGCATGGAGGAGGAAATTAAAAATTGTATAAGTTGAATTCAATGTTTTAAAAATGAAAATATTGAAATTAAATATTAAAAGTGCCATATTATAAAAGGGAGAAAAGGTTTCAACGTGACTTGGAAAAGTCAAATATTATAAGGGAAGGCATATTAAGTTTTAATAAAAGTTTATAAAGTGAAAATAGAGGATACATTAGTGCTTATCGTAACATTGCAGCCCTTCCTACAGCCTCCTCTCAACCCCCTATGATGGTGTGATATGCCCATTGTAGGGCTTTTTTTAATCTTCCTCTCCATCTGCAGGTTAAACGAATGCATTTCCATCATTTATGTGGTGATTTTGATAAGTTTTTAGCTGCTTCGAGTGGGTTTTAGTGCTGGCGATCATGTTCTTTGGTCTTAGGCACTTTTTTGAAGGCATTTTTTGGCCCAAAATTGCCATTCCAGGCTACAAAATCTTCCCACGACCATTCCTCATACATTGGCGAAAGTTGTTTGCTTATTTGCAACGATTTCTGACTGCTAGATGAGTGAAAAGTGCCTTTGTTTCTTAGGAAACTACCCAAAGGTAATTGGCTGAGTGAAAACTTTGATTGAATACTACTATGATGTCTCAGAGGTTGAATACAATTGTAGGAGATGAAAAAAGGGGTCCCAGAGTTCATATTGTAGCTGCATCTATGCAGAGGAATGAAGTCTCCAGCTACTGCCATTCAAATTGGGAAAAATTTAAAGATGTAAAAAATTAAAAGAGGAATATTAAAGCATATTTTACTCTTTTTTTATCTTCTCCTCTTTTAATGTATTAATATTTTATTCCCAATGTCATTTTTGAGGCAAAATGTATTAAAAAATATATCTCACCTACCTCCAGAATGAGTTAAGTTTTAGGGCAACATACTTTGAGCATAAAAGAAATACTTGGGCTCTCATTTTGAGTGGGCTAGAAAATTTTGGGAACTTCCGAAGAGTAAATAAAATACAAGTTCTTCTGGTCTGCTTTTCTCTTGTCTTGTAAGTTTATGAGTTGTATGTTGAATGTATTTCTACATAAATGTTATTCAGTTTCATGTTGATCTAAATGAGAAATGTTGAATGCATGTATTTTGTTAATTATTTCCAGTGTTGAATGCATCTCTTCCTTTGGATCTGACAACTAAGGGTTATTGAGATTCTAGAATATAGATTTTCTATATTGCATGCTCAATCTTTTACTTATATTCAAGAGATAGATTAAATGTTTGGGTTAAGTATGAGGAAGAATGTATTGCAATAGGGATATTTGTAAGAAGAGTTAACTGAATATTTTGTCTTGAGTAGTATTTGGAAAGCAAATGATGATTAGACCCCTTGAAACTTGAGTGTTGTCTTAAGTTTATGAGCATCATTCACACACACACACACACAAACACACACACACACACACATGTCTATTTAACTACATGCCCTGAGATAAGCACCAGTTAGATCTAGTATTGAGTTTATGATTCAAAGCCCAAGTTTTGCTGCCAAACATAAAACAAAATCATTTCAAAATCTCAATCTTTTAGGTTTTCAGAGTAGGGTTGTAGCTACATGCTCTCATATTTAACTAGTGTGATAGTCCAAGAACATTGCCAGTCTAGGGTTTATCCAACAAATCTTGGTGCATAATTGAGAGCATTCTGCCTGAGATAGTCAAAGAAAAATCTTTTGTTGTGAATATGTGAATACCCTCCCAGGTGTGGCAGAGCCTAAAGTGCAGGGGAGACAAGTGAAAACTATCTCCTATCTTTGTTTGCCAAATCTTCCATTAATCTTGAGCATAAGAAGTGGCAAATCTTTAGAGTTTGATGTCTTCTGATTTGGGAACCAACAAAACTAGTTACTCTATTGGGGATAGTGATAGATCTATGAGTAAAGAGTCAAAGATTTGATGGATCTAAGCATTTGGTTAAGAATTTACGAAGTTATCAGACCTAGAAGTACTTTGTTGCAGCAATTTTAAAAGGATTTATGTGTGACTGTGTTGTTGAGGAGAACCCAGAATGAAAGAAAGGAGTTTTCATCTTAATAAATCTCATTCCTCTACAAGGAGGTGGCGACTCTACATACAAAGAACCTAATAAAGGATGTAAAAAAAGTTCCAGATCAACATTTTTTTAGTAAAAAAGAAGGGTTAGTAGCTGCAACATATCCATGTATTTTTCATATTTTAGTTTTCAAAAAGCCATGGTGTATGAGTTTTAAATGATTCCCTATTAGGTGAAGTTAGCACTGGTTAAAAGGGAAATAGTGGTGATAGGCTTGCATACTTTTGCATCTGCTGAAATTGTAGTATGTATTTTCAAATGAAGTGTGCAATAATTTTTAAGAGACTTATTTAGAGGATCTTAAGCAAGTTGGAATAGAAATTTGGATTTTAAGGGCTTAAGATCATTGTTGTAAAGGAGTTTGAGATGCCCTATGATTTGTAAAGTTAATTTGAGAAAGTTTGTAAAGGTGTAAGAAAATTTATCACCGACCTATGAATCCCTTTGTGGATCCATATCCAGCAATGCATAGTGTGCAGCCCCTGTCATGTCATCAAAGAAATTTTAGCACTGGAAGATATAGGGCCATCAATTTCAGTCGAATAAATGGTTACCCAAATGTTGTCCCTAGAAAAATTATAAAATATTTACCCAAATTCATTGCCATAAAGGGTGAATCAGTAGAAAAGCACTTGCAAAAGTTCAGTGACTTAATGGATGACAATGAAGTTGAGCATGAGGATGTTGTTATGAGGCTCTTTGTTTAGTCTCTAAAAGGAGATGCAAGGTGTAATGCCCCACCATGAAACCCTAGAGATAAGCTTAACTATGCATTACAAAAGGGCACTTTTTTTTTATTTTCTAAAGAAGAAAATAATAATGAGTGAAGATCATGATTATTTATAACAACTAAGCTAAGCTTTAACTTCTAGGGGTAACATAGCTACATTACTAAATATTAGCTTGATCTAACTAACAACCATGATACATTTTAAATCAAAATACATCAAATGAATCAACACATACATTTATGACATCAGAAAAGTTGACATTAGGATCTTGCATATATGATTTCAAATATATTTATAATTTCCTTACAATAGAATACATCAATACAAAGTTTATAATGTCACTTCATCATTACATCAGAGGATATACATCAATATAATAATACATTGTTCAACTAATATACAAGGCTAAAATATAAACATAAATATCTGTGTCCTCAAGCAAAACAAGATCAGTGATCTTCTACATGATATATCCTCCCCACACACGATCAATAGAAAAGGGACCAACAGAGATAAAGCACAACCACCTGACCATGTGGAACCCTGAGGTCCACCCCCTGTGCTAGGAGATAAAAATAACTTCCCACAACATGAACAGTTAGGTAGACAATAACTATGAAGAACAAGGACTACACTTGACTACAACACAGAGTAATGCTCAAAACTTAAGTGCTTCCAGAGGCAACTGCACAATGAATGGGAAGAGTACAACTAGGGAATGCTAGACTGTATTAGGGAGGAGTGTCATCACATAGCTTGTCATGGGTTGTCCTGGTAAGCCTTCCTAGGCCCCGACCACCATCTTGGGTTGTCCTGGCAGGCTCTCGCGACCCCCATCCAAACTCATGCGGAATCAACATACCTTTCATGAGGACAAGGTCATTGATCTTGCCATTCTAGGACTTCTCATCTCATCTCAAGCCTAAATGAGCACTTGAGCTATGAATGAGGCATCCACTTATCTTGTTAAATGTGATTAACTACCCAACCCCTTAATTCATTAATTAGGTTATCACTGAGTTAAGAAACTCCCACATGGGTTGTCTTGGACACCACTTTGGGCTCTGTCCCCCATTGAGAGCCACTCCCCTTCCTGCATCTAGAAGACCCTACTCATCAAGCATACCAATTAACAAGTATACATGAACCATGCAAGACATTAACCCTCTTGCATACCAACTGAATCACAAGGACAATTTTCACAAAACATTACCCTTAGCTTCCATGTGAACCAAACCATAACCAACATATTACTTTTATGTTATCCATGTTGGGAACTCGTGTTTAACCCTTCTCTTTACTTTGTTAGTATATTCCATTTGGATGCATATGCTTTGTAAGTCATCCTATGAGTATATTGTATTATCCCACATTCAAGGGAAGTAATAGTTGTTTAGATTAGACTTAGTATATAAGTACGTGTTGAGGCCAATGAAGGCATCCACGAGTTTATTGTATTGAGCTTGGTCAAAGGAGGTTACCCCCTCAAAGTGGCCTGTGATCAATAAATTCCTTTTGTGTTCTACTATTTTTGTTATTTCGTGTATTTTTCATTATATTGTTGTAGGAGGTTCCTCTCATCTGGTATTAGAGCACTTTCTTGGGCCCGTTGGGTGGAATTTCTACCAAATTTTTTTTGCAGTGGCCTCCAGGTGTTGTGATTATTGTAGTAGTTCTTTTTTCTTTGCATCTATATTGTTCATTTCAATTGTAGGTTCGGATCAGGGAATAATGATCCCTATTCGCTTAACTATGGGAAGTGCCTGGGCATAGCCCTAAAACTCATTGTGAGGAGTACCACAAGAACCCTAAAGTAGTTGGCCCATTGAGAGGACCTACCAGTGAAAAGGGCAATGGCCCCTACCAGATTGATTAGTTCCCATCTGTGAGGTAAACCAAGAGTTGTCATTTGTGGCAAAGCGGTTATCAGTTTTACCTAAGCAGTGGAGTGAGGGGTACTGCCCCAATACGCAATTCGTTAGACAACATTCGTAGCTAAGTGAATCCCTTGAACCTTTAGGAAGCTGAACATACCTAGGGTCCATATCTATTGCCAACTAACAAATCACAGATTGAATCTGTCCAAATTTGTTTGTAGATCCTGTTGCAGATCGTTTCCAGCCATATCTTCCTTTCTTTAGCTCCGTTTCCTCTAAAAATTCAATGGAACCCTTGAAATTCCATTCTGCATATTTCCTTCCTTGAGGACCCTATCCCAAATTCCACTTATCAAAGCCAAAAATCCCACATTTGTCTATTTTTAGGGTTTTCCATAACTTCTTTGATTCTCACCCAATCACCTTCAAAATTTTCCATAGTTTTCATTTCCTATTTCTGCTCCTTTGTCCCTCTTGGACAAATTTTCCCATTCTTTCACCCCGCTTCTAAAATCCTCATGTTTTGCTTCCATGTCCCTAAGAAAATGTCCAAAACCTAGTCAAACCCCAATTACCCATCAGAGTTTTTCCCAAATCCAAATTTTCCTTTACTAAAAAAGTTTCTATTTTTGTTTTTCTACCCATTCCAAAAAAATATATATCTTGGTTATGGTTGTCACCTTTGCAAGAGAAAAAAACATGCAGGAGGAACTTGCAGCCATCAAGATCAAACTCCAAGATCTAGATGAATAAATTCTCAGGCTCAATCTTCGGCATTTAGCCATGAACAATAGACAGTAACCAAAGTCTTCTACAGATATAGGGTTTTCTTCTTCCAGCAATTTTCGTGGCCTGAAGCTTGATTTTCCTCACTTCAATGGTGATGATCCGACTAGATGGATATACCAGGTAGAACAATATTTCAATCTGCATAATACTTTTGATGTCAACAAAGTCCCACTTGCCTCCTTTCATTTGGAACATGAAGCCCTTAAATGGTTCCATTGGTACATCAAAGCTTGTGAAGAGCCAAAATGGAGAATTTTTTGCAAACTCATTTTGTAACGATTTGGCCCTAGTGCTTTTGATGACTTTATAGGAGCACTCAAAAAACTGCACCAAATAGGCACTATGAGATAATATCAGATAGAATTTGAAAAACTAGCCAATCACATAGAGGGATTGTCTGATGAATTCTTCAGGAGTTGTTTTGTCAATGTGATGCAGAGGCATCCACACTAAAACCCTGACATACAGCATGGATGTCCGCAACCCTTCATCATCATCATCGTATTTCCCTTAACACTGTCAGCATCATCATATCCTCTCTGCCGACCGATATCCTCCTGCAGACAAGCCTTCGCCCTTTCGCATGTCAGCAGCATCATCATATCCGACTATCGGCAGCATCATCATATTCGGCAAGCGCGAACATCCTCCTGACGTTCACTATTCACCTTACCGCCAACCTCTTTCTTCAGCATCATGATGTTCAACATCATGTTCATCAGCAGGATATAGAACATCTGGTTCCTCCCATATATCCTGATGATGACAACCTCATGCACCTTTCCTTCGATGCTTACGTCACCCCGATATCCTAATGACGATTATCCTGATGACGATGACGTCACATGCAGCTCCTTCAATATCCTGCTGCCCGATATCCTGATGACGAATATCCTGATGACGATGACGTCACATGTAGTTCCTTCAATATCCTGCTGTTGGCCAAACTTAACTTTATCGGCCCGCGAAGGAATTGTCAACCCGATCTTCTACCTTATGCCGATACGCTCCTCCTCGGCAACACCTGATGATGATCACCCTAATGCATTTTCACTTTATGCAACCGACTGCATCATGCTCATCTCCACTTATCCAGATGACGCCCGAAGTACCTGCAAGATATACGCAGAAATATCCTGATGATGCCGTTGCGAAGGATTTTTCCAGCCTTAGCGAAATTCGATCCGCCGAACCTCCTGGGATGACCCGATCCACTTTCAGGGTGATCTTCCAAACTCTAACAACCAGCACAACCTAGCACATACCCATGCTAGGGTCCTCAACACCTCTCGACGACGATCCTGCACACCTGCATGCAAACAAACACGAAATGCAGACTAATTCCTACCCTACTGTACATGGCCATTCCACCGATCCGACGAATCAACCGGTGGAATGGATCAGCGAATCCATGAAACCACCAAAATAACAAATCGATTAAACAATGGAATTCAACAGAGGATGAACACAAATAGGATCTTTATTTGATTTCAAAAGATGCAATACAATGATCAGTCTCTCTCTCTTTGTCTCACTCTGTGCAACCTAACTCGATCATCTAAAACCAACCGATCCTCATGCATAAATAGGATCTCCTGCGAGTACTACTGACCTGACTCCAAGCGGCTGGGAAATCTCTCCAGGCGGCTGGGAGATCCAACCGGACCTACAGCATAACAGCTGTCCTAACAACTATCTAAAAATAGCAAAGCATGGTCAACATGACCTTATTACATGCATTGGTCTTATCAGACCTTCTTGAAAACATTAACAAGACCTAAAACAAACTAACTGTCTCATGGAGGCCAGCTGTTAGGTAGGTGCTCCTGCACCATACTCCCTAATAGAAAAGAACTCATGTCCCATGAGTTTAGTTGTGGAAGTCCTCCACCTTTTACACTTTGTCATGTCAGTGTTCTGACCTGTTCCAGCTTTGTCCTCTGCTGGCTCTTGGCTGCTCCAAGACTTCTGAACTGTAACTTGCTTTCTTGCAAGTAAATCCTCATGCCTGTCAATGTAGGCCTTTCTCTCACATACCTTGTGTTTGTCAGGTTGTCTGACCAGAACCTCTGTCTGAACTGCCTCTTGAACTTCTGCAATGTTCAACTCTATCTTCCTTTCAACCTTTATAGGACAAACAATAGTCCCAACTATGACAACATCCTTGTCATTCCTCTCAACTGGTTACTGTTTGCAAACCTGTTTCTGAACCTGCTGCTGACCTTTGTCAATCAAAACTGTAACTGTCTTCAACCTGTTGTCCTTAACAACTCCTTTCCCTGCAGTGTCCCCAACTGCCTTTATGCCTGCTCCTATAGGCATCTGCACATACTCCTTCTTTCCCACTAAAATGATTTTGGCTGCCCCCTATGCTGCAGCATCTTCCTGCAATGGCATCAACATAATAGTCTTCCCATCTTTCTTGATGGTGTAGGTATTAGCATACCCATCATACAGTATACCCATCATACAATACCCTTCTATCAAATTGCCATGGTCTACCCAACAGTAGGTGACAACATTCCATGGGCAAAATGTCACACAAAACTCTATCATGATATGCTCCAATCTGAAAATCCACATATGCCTGTTCATAGACAAAAAGTGATTGACTATCACTCACCCAAGATGCCTTGTAAGGGTGATGGTGTGGAATCCTTTCCAAATTTAGTTTATCCACCATTTCCTGAGATACCATGTTGTCTGTTGAACCAGTATCAATGACAACCTTACATACCTTACCTTTGCTCTTGCATGTGGTCTTGAAAAGAGCTCTTCTTTGCATCGTATCCTTTGATGCCTACAAACTAATTCTCCTTAGCATCAATGCTTCTCCCTCAGGATATGCATAATTTTCAGGAACTCTGTCTTGATAAGTGTTTGAACTCTGCACACTTTGCTCTACTTTCTCTTCTTGCACAAGTTGTACTCTCTTGTCATTTGTTCTATCATTTCTGGATGATGAACCTTTGCTTTCTGGACATTTGAAAAATAGATGACCAAACTCACCACAGGTGTAACATTTTCCTGAAAATGTAGTAGAACCTCTACCACTTCCAAATCTTCCTCTATTACCTTTCCATCCACCTCTGAAATCAGACTGTCCCTGTCCTTTACCAGTGTCTTCTTGACCCTCATTTGTTTGCCTTTATGTAGGGGCTGATCCTCTTCCCCTCATATTGTTGCCTCTTCCTCTCATGGACTTATCTTGTCCCCTATTCATCTTTTCTTCAATCCTGATTGCCATTTGGTAACAATCCTCCACACTCTTAGGGTTAGCTAAAACTAACTCATCCTATATGTTCAATCTCAAACCAGCCAAGTACCTAGCCACCTTTTCTACCTCATTCTCATGATGACCAGATCTCATACTCAATTTATAAAACTCCTCAGTGTATGCCTTCACATCCATTTCCTTCTGCCTTAAAAATTGCAGCTTCTTAAACATCTGAATTTCATAATCCCTTGGCAAGAATTTACCTTTGATCCTTGCTACCATTTTATCCCATGAAGTGATCTTTGACTTCCCTTGTTTCCTTCTCTCAGATTGTACATAATCCCACCATACCAAAGCATGACCTCCTAACTTGGTCTTTACAATCTTTACCTTCTGATCCTCAGCAACATCTTCACATTCAAAGTGATTATCAAGTGCAGCAATCCAATCCAGCAACTCATCTTCATTCAAACTTCCATTATACTTGGAAACATCAACCTTTACCTTAGGTTTATCACTCTGCACTGCCTTTAACAATTTTGCAAATTTCTGGTCTTCAGCATCCAAATCTTCAGCTACTTCTTCATACTCTTCAACAGCATCTTCATCTTCTTCAGACTCACGGTCTTCCACTTCCCTCTTTTTGTCTTCCACTATGATGCAAAGGCATCCACACTAAAACCCTGACATACAGCATGGATGTCCGCAACCCTTCATCATCATCATCATATTTCCCTTAACACTGTCAGCATCATCATATCCTCTCTGGCATGTTTTTCCTTCATCTCCTGCAATTCCCTTGCAGTACCATTACCTTTCGGAGGCATTTTGTCAACCTCTCACTCCTCTACCTCTATCCTTTCGGTGACAGGATCAACTCTACCTCTGCCCTTTCGGTGACAGAATCAACACACAACAGCCCAGACCTTTTTCTGAGCTCTGATACCACTATGATGCAGAGGCATCCACACTAAAACCCTGACATACAGCATGGATGTCCGCAACCCTTCATCATCATCATCATATTTCCCTTAACACTGTCAGCATCATCATATCCTCTCTGCCGACCGATATCCTCCTGCAGACAAGCCTTCACCCTTTCACATGTCAGCAGCATCATCATATCTGACTATCGGCAGCATCATCATATTCGGCAAGCGCGAACATCCTCCTGACGTTCACTATTCACCTTACCGCCAACCTCTTTCTTCAGCATCATGATGTTCAACATCATGTTCATCAGTAGGATATAGAACATCCGGTTCCTCCCATATATCCTAATGATGACAACCTCATGCACCTTTCCTTCGATGCTTACGTCACCCCGATATCCTGATGACGATGACGTCACATGCAGCTCCTTCAATATCCTGCTGCCCGATATCCTAATGACGAATATCCTGATGAGGATGATGTCACATGCAGTTCCTTCAATATCCTGCTATCGGCCAAACTTAACTTTATCAGCCTGCGAAGGAATTGTCAACCCGATCTTCTACTTTATGCCGATACGCTCCTCCTCGGCAACACCTGATGATGATCACCCTAATGCACTTTCACTTTATGCAACCGACTGCATCATGCTCATCTCCACTTATCCGGATGACGCCCGAAGTACCTGCAGGATATACACAGAAATATCCTGATGATGCCGTTGTGAAGGATTTTTCCAGCCTTAGCGAAATTCGATCCGCCGAACCTCCTGGGATGACCCGATCCACTTTCAAGGTGATCTTCCAAACTCTAACAACCAGCACAACCTAGCACATACCCATGCTAGGGTCCTCAACACCTCTCGATGACGATCCTGCACACCTGCATGCAAACAAACACGAAATGCAGACTAATTCCTACCCTACTGTACATGGCCATTCCACCGATCCGACGAATCAACCGGTGGAATGGATCAGCAAATCCATGAAACCACCAAAACAACAAATCGATTAAACCATGGAATTCAACAGAGGATGAACACAAACAGGATCTTTATTTGATTTCAAAAGATGCAATACAATGATCAGTCTCTCTCTCTCTGTCTCACTCTGTGCAACCTAACTCGATCATCTAAAACCAACCGATCCTCATGCATAAATAGGATCTCCTGCGAGTACTACTGACCTGACTCCAAGCGGCTGGGAAATCTCTCCAGGCGGCTGGGAGATCCAACCGGATCTACAACATAACAGCTGTCCTAACAACTATCTAAAAATAGCAAAGCATGGTCAACATGACCTTATTACATGCATTGGTCTTATCAGACCTTCTTGAAAACATTAACAAGACCTAAAACGAACTAACTGCCTCATGGAGGCCAGCTGTTAGGTAGGTGCTCCTGCACCACAATGGTTTGAAGGATGCAATTCGCTCTAAGGTTAAAATGTTGTATCCAAGCACAATGATGGAAGCCTTAGGGTTGACTAAGTTGGCGGAGGACAAGCTCACAACTTAACAACACTCCGAATCCAATTTTGTTCCATTTAGAAATATGGATCCCCAAGGCCCTCAAATAATGCCAGCTCCTAGAACAACTCCTATCAAGCATTTGACTGAAGCAGAGATGCAGGCACATAGAGAAAAAGGGCTTTGTTATAATTGTGATGACAAATTCACTCAGGGACATAGATGTGTTGAGCAAAAGCTCTATCTCTTGGATGTGGATTCTCCACCTAAAACTAAAGTTTATGTAGATGCTCAGGATACAATAGCTGATCAGGTTGAAACTCAGCAATTGCTTGTTGACCCTACTTATTAGGAGGACCACCCAGAGATCTCTCTCCATGCCGTAGCAAGAGTCACCACCCCACAAACCATGTGGGTTAAGGGTTACTTCAAGAAGCTCCCTCTTATAATACTCATTGATTCTAGTAGTACTCATAACTTCATTAACCCTCAAATAGCTAAACAAGCTGATTGTTTTGTTCATCCTTGCTCAAACTTTGAATTCATGATTGCTAATGGGGGCACATTACCTTGCAAAGGGAAGTGTCGCAATGTGTGTATCTCTATTGGAGATTATAACCTGCACTCTAACATGTTTTCCTTGCCCTTAGGAAGATGTGATGTGGTTTTTAGCGCCCAATGGTTATGCACACGTGGACCCATCTTATGAGATTTTGCTGAACTTTGGATGCAGTTTTCAGACAATGGGCACAAACACACATTGAAGGGATTACAACTGAGGTCTGTCATCATCATAAGTTCACATCACCTAGAAAAGCTTCTCAAGTAGAATTCACATGCTGTCATCACTCAGCTTCACTCCATTCAGATGCAACCATCCATGGTCTCCACTACTCCTTTGGCTCTACAACGAATGATGGCTATTTTGCATGCAGTACATAAATGGTGGCCATACCTACTAGGGAATCATTTTTGCATCAGGGTTGCTCACCAGAGCTTAAAATATTTCTTGGAACAATGGGTCTCCTCCCCAGCACAACAGAAATGGATCAGTAAACTCATGGGTTATGACTATGAGATCACTTACAAGAAGGGTAAGGACAATATTGTGGTAGATTCTCTTTCTCGCACAAGTGATGAGCAAGCTTCTCTTTCAGTTATTTCTATATCTATTCCAAATTGGTTGGAATCTATCCTGCAGGCTGTCTTCTATGAACTCTATGTTTCCCCATTGGTAGGGCACTCTTGGTTCCTCAAAACTTATGAGTGGGCGTGGCGTCACTTCTTTTGGAAGGGAATGAATAGGGAAATTCAATAGATTGTGGATACATGTGATACCTCAGAACAACAGCATCAGTGGGCAATGTGGCTCCCTGTCACTGAATGGTGGTACAGTACCTCCTACCACACTACATTTAACATGACTCCATATGAAGTAGTCTATGGTCAGGCACCACCAGCGCTCCTTCCATACTCCCCCAATAGTTCATGAGTTTAGGTAGTCGACACGGTTCTCCACACCCAGGATCAAATTGGGGATCATAAGTTGGCTCCTTCTTCCTGTGTAATGCCCCTCGCTTTTTGCTTGTGACAGATGTTATTTTCATGTTTCCTATGACAGTTCTGGTTTAGATGATAGTCTTGTAGCACATGTTTACAGTTTTGAGATGTTTGGACTTTTACGTTATGGTTTATGATCTCCTTGAGCTTGATGGACACTTGGTTATTATGCTAGTTGATTATGGATCTATGATAGGATGATGCTTGATTACTTGTACTTTGTGCTTTCATAGTTCAATGGACATGATTATGGATTAATGTTATTTTAAGTTTAATGTGTTATTTGATCATGATTATGATGTATAATTGGTAATGGAAGTAGCTAATCAATGATGTGTTTACGTGAATGGAACAGTGTCGCATTACTCGTATTCGAGTATCCTGCCACGTTGCGATTTCCATTCATTGTGTCTATGATTATATGATTATATATGGATATATGCACAACCTTGTCGTTTGTTGCAGGATGCAGGTACCGGGCATCGACTCCACCTGAATTACCAGGTCTGAGCATGCCCTAGCCAATGGAATTATGGATTTGAGTTAACATGAGGTTCCCCATTTAGCTGACATCCTTAAGGAGGATGAGTTTCCAGTGTTTTATCTTGTCATCACCGTCAATGGGACTGTTGTCATCATTTTGTCGTCATGTCCTATGGCATCACTTAAGGTCAGGTGTCATCTTGTAAGATAGGGTATGTCCAATTTAAGTGTCAATTTTTGCATGATTAATATTTCATTTAAATAAGGCTAAATTAAAGCATAAATTAAATAAACCTGGCTAGTGAATTATGTGTGTGGTTTATGAATTATAAATAATTTAATTATTGATAATTGGTAAAACTAATATGAAAAATAGTAATTAAATAAATAAACGGGATAAATAATTAAATGAGTAAATAAATAATAAGTCCTAAGTTGTAAGTGGATAAACTTAAAAGAAAGTAAGATTCATTAGTAAGATAATTAAATAATTACCATTTTGATTAAATGAATTGACAGTAGTAAAAGTAATGTTCTAAAGATTAAATATTAGGGTTGTCGCCTGGTTTTGTGAGTTCAATATTTGGAGATGAGTAAAATTAATGTCTTTTACCGTCAACTACAAGTTTGAGGAATGGAATCCCTTGGTAAGTGAAAATTGAAGAATCTCATGAGAATGTGGGATGTTGGAAGAAGAGAGGCATGTCTCTTGCAATCACCCGAGGAATGGACCCATGTTTTGAGACAGTGGGTTGTCGAAAGGAGAGGCAGGCCTTATGCATTTATCCGAGGAGTTGAATCTTGTCCTTGGGCAGGAAAAGATTTCTGGAAGAGACAGGAAGGAGATTAATCAGGAGGCTGGAGATTCTAGCTGGGATTTGCGAGTAACATCTGCCTTCTGATAATCAAGTGTTCGTATCCAGGTTTCATTTATATCTGAATCTTATCTCTGCTTCCTTGAAGTCTTTTCAATAAATCTGTCATTGCATTTGTTGCTGCATGAATTCTCCTTGTCATATGTATTGACCTTGATGCACCCTATTAATGGATTTAGGTAGTTTTCGTTATAGTAACAACTTACTGTCATCAATTTTGTTATCTCTGGACTCTTTTATATTTTTGTCTATGAATGCAAAAATTTTACTCTTCTAGGTTGTTAATAATCTGGCTCTGTATGCATGCCAATCTGAGTAATTAATTGCATTGACATATACCTCCATTCCTCATGCATCGAAGGATGCCAGAGGTCATTTCAATTTACTAATTGGTGTAGAATGTTGTTACATAGCCTGAATATCATGGTGCCATAAATTAGAGTAATAGAACCTCCTTAGTCAACTCACTCTGCTCTTATCCTTCAGTCATAGCACTCCAAGAGACCATCTGGATCAGTCACTCTCTTAAGCAGAAAAATGTGCCATGACTATCCTACCACTCTATAAATAACTGGAAGCATAACATCCCATGATATCAAATCTGCATAGCTGCTTATGCACTAGGAAATCCACAAGCTTACAATACTAGGCCATGCACCAGAGTGCTCCAACTATTTTATCTGACGGAGTTCCCTTATCCTGTGTGCTTCGAAGGATGCCCACACCAGTTCCAAGCTTCATTTTTGCCTCCTCATCGCATTAGTGGGAAGCTGTTAAAACCTGTGATCATCACATTTCTTGGCCTTTACTATATAGAGGTTGAGAAAAGAACAGAGTTTGCGGGAGATATGAGAAAAAGACACATCCTTAGTAGAATCCCTACCTATTCTATTTCTGCAGCCTCCTTAACATTGGCGTACCCCTGTAACTTTTGATTAGGACTATCAATGGCATTGTTTTTAACTTATCATCAAAGAGCTGTTAGTGTTCATGCCATTGTTCATAGCACCTCCTTTCAAATTATCATCCATTATATTTGGCAATGAGGACTCCTCGATGCCTCTGGAGCTCTGGATGGCCCTACATCCTTCACCACTACAGCTTAAGAAGGTTTAACCATATTCTCCAATCTGCATCCAAATGACCAACCTCTATGTGAAAGATTAAATAAACCCTTGCGTGTCCTTGTTGCTCAAAAACTGGAAGGGAATGCTTCTGTATTTTAGGAATGATAATGATGCCATTCACCACACTAAGGAAGCTTCCAATGTTAGTCACTATTCTCTGAGTGTGCTAACCGTGTTAGAGGGCCACCTACTTGAGTCAGGCCATTTCCGTTATTGTCGACCTGTTTAGAGGTAGTTCTCCGCTCAATCTACGCCAAACTTAAGTTGCTCACATTGTCTAACTCTCTCTCTCTGTGCTGTCCTCTTCTTTTACTCATCGCAACTTTGGCGCGTCTCTTAGCCAGCTTGTTATAAGTCGTTAAATTCTTGATGTGTTGTTGCTGCATTCCTGAGTTGTCAGTGTTCAAGCTTGTTGGCCAGCGGTCATGTTTTGTCGCACCTCTATCGTAGGAAGTCCAACGTTGGTCAGCTTAAGCATTAGTCATTGCCTTGAGCCTATACTGGTAGTCGACGTGGGGAGATCACGTATTAAGAGTTGCTTGGGTTGCTGTGGTCACTTTTGGTGGATGGGTAGATGTCAGTAGAAGTAGATAGTTGTAGGTTTAGTTTCATTTTGTTTCTTAAGTGACAATGGGTATGTTATGGCTTGTCATTAGATACTCATGTGGCAACGTCAGATGGGGATCCATATGTGAAAGGAGCACCTACGCTTGGCATTGTTTAATGTTAGGGAACCTTGTTGGTTGTAGAGTCGAATGGAATGTAGTGGGTTAGACATTATTCTTAAATCCATTATAAGTATGTAATTTCCTTTGCAAGGAAAGAATGTAGTCATAGGACAATGTGATATAGTTATTAGTGTAATGGGTTTAGAATGTTCTACCATTATCCTTACTAACTTCATGTCATAGTTATTTGATCAGTCTCTAGAATATTATATCTATTCCTTTATATTTTCATTTATAACCTTGAGGAATACGTATCCGATAGGATTATTTTTAATAGACTTGTTAGTAGAGTGTAACGTTATTTGTTTAATGACTTGGATGGAAAATATATTAGTTATCAAATGATTTGTGGAATTTTAATATTATTATTATTGCTATTATTATTATTATTATTATTATTATTATTATTTGGATCACGTGATTTATTTAAATCAAGCCATCGAAATTGATATAATCAATTATCGGGATTATTAAATGGTAAATTTAAATGGATTACGATAAGGAAAGACTGTATATTAGATTTAGAATAAATGAAGATTCTATATGTTGATTCGTAGAATGGATAAATGTTTTTAGTGTAGTATTTAAATCTATCACCTTCTCTTTATTAATGACTTGTTGAACTAGATTCCATTCATTGTAAATGTACTTTGATATTCTCATGAATGTTGTGATAGATAGACCAATGATATTTGATCTATAGGTAGTTGTAATCATTAATTACGTAGAAGTGATTAAAATTGTTTCTCTTTTGGTTATAAATTAAATCGGAATCCTCAAGCTTATCCATATGAAATGAATTTAAAATTACCTTGTAATCATTTAATCTATTTGATTTATAATACTGACAATAGAGGTTTACTTTAGTTACGTCAATGATATTTGTATCATGTAGATTAATTAAATGATTATTTTAATACATATTTAAATATAATTCACTTTAATGTAAGTCATGGATTTATCCCTTGTAAGAATACAATCAAACGACAAGCTTTACCTTGATGATTGATATACAATGTAACAACTTAGTCAATTGCAAATTGCTATAGTGGAATTAGTTGTAAGAAGACATAATTTGATCATAAGTATAATTGTTTCTCGTAATATGATAATTCAATCTGTGGGTCATAAAACCGTTCTTATAATCTTTGATTGTGTATCTTCTCGTGTGGCTAGAGTTCTAGAGGCTTTGCTTGGGATGTCTTGATTTCATGTGTTGTGTTGATAGATGTCTTGAGATCATGATGTTATAAGAAGCCTTGTCATCCCTAGTTATGTATGGACTAAATGACAAGTGAATGATAAATGCACTTCTTGTGGACATATTGTTATCCAACTGGTTGTACTAGTCTTGTATCCAGTTTTGTGGTAAGATATGGAACAGGGTGACATGGAAATCTTAGAGTTGTAATGAATATGTGTTATTATGGGCAATGGCCTTGGAGTTCTGCCCTTATAATTATGTTATGGAGGGTTAATGCTTTGTATTGTTATATAAGGATAGTTGTTATGCAAGATGATTAATGCCTTGCATGGTTCCTGTACCCTTGTTGTTGTGATGTCTTGCTATGCTTGTTCTGTAGGGTTTTCTAGTTGTAGGTAAGGGAGTGGCTTCCAATGTGGGGGCCGGTGCCAAGTGGGTAGCCAGGGTAACCCACTGGGAGTTGGTAATTCAGTGATAACATAATAAAATACCTAGGGGTTGGGTAGTTTTCACACTAACAAGATAATAATATTTTTTGTTCCTCACTCATGCCTGTAGTGCTAGTTCAGACTAAGGATGAAGGGAGAAGGCCGGGATTGGCAGATCTACTTCCTTGTCATCACAAAAGGAAGGTTGATTCTGCATGCGTCATCCTATGGGGCCGGTGTCTAAAGAGAGACTGCCAGGGTAACCATAGATGGGGGCCGGTGTCTAGAGAGAGACTACCTGGGTAACCCATGTTAGGACCATGTGATGACACTCTCCTTACTATAGCCTAGCACTCCCTAGTTGTACTCTCCCTATTTGCTAAGTGTTGCCTCTGGAAGTACTGTTGTGTTGTTTGTGATGGTGACTTATGATAGTCATGTGTTGTCTCATAGCCTACTGTCTACCTGATCGTATGTTGTAGCGTGGACCTTATGTTAACTCCTAGCTTGGGGGGTGGACCTCAGGGTTCCACATGGTCGGGTGGAAGAGCTTTATCCATTGGTTTTTTCCCTTGCCATTACTTGTAAGTGAGGGGGACACTCCTTGTGTATCAGACATCAGATCTTGTACCTGTTTATGAAGACACTTATTATGCTCATGTTCTAGCCGGAGTATCAGTGATTCAGATTGTATGTATTCAAATGTAATCAGAATAGTGATTATGTAAATTGCATAATGATGTACTCATTTGTATAGACTTGGAATATGTGCATGTAGTCTTGATTAAAGCTAATTATCTAATTGATGTCACAAAATGGAGATGTATATGTATAATCAATAATATAATAGAGTTAGAATGATTTGTCGATGTTAGTTAGTTATGCATGTAAATTATGTTGATTATTTGTCAAGTAATGCAACCATGGCACCTTGGGAGACAAGTTGATAGTTAATGATGTGTATTGAATTACTTAACCTTACTTGTTATCTTATTCAAAAAAGAATTATTCCACTTTGCTTGCATAGATGTGTTGTCTTCCAATGTGTTCATGGCGGGGCACTACATCCCGCATTCATCTAATCTTTCATGTCTCTTGTCTAAAGAAATTTCTTGGTACCAACGACAGAGCACACACTATTTTACCACAACTAGATAATGAAGGATCCATCCTTTTGCCGCTAGAGGTAATCCTCGATAGGGGCACTCATCCTCTTCACTCCCAATCCATCATAGACGTCTTAATTCAGTGGCATGTAATGCACCTAGAGATTGCTACAGGAGAACCACTCCTTTAGATTTAGCAACAATTTCCACATCTTACGCTTTGAGGACAAATCTTTTCTAAGAGGGAGGGGATGTTAGGAACCCATGTTTAACCCTTCTCTTTACTTTGTTAGTATATTATATTTGGACATATATGCTTTGTAAGTCGTCTCATGAGTATATTGTATTATCCCACATTCATGGGAAGTAATAGTTGTTTAGATTAGACTTAGTATATAAGTAGGTGTTGAGGCCAATGAAGGCATCCATGAGTTTATTGTATTGAGCTTTCTCAAAGGAGGTTGCCCCCTCGAAGTGGCCTGCAATTAATAAATTCCTTATGTGTTCTACTATTTCTGTTATTTTGTGCATTTTTCATTATATTGTTGCAGGAGGTTCCTCTCAATCCAAAACCTCCCCATTTACAAAATCTGACACACTACTTATTACATAATCAACACCATAATGAACCATATCATCCATGCAAGACTTTATTCCACATCATGACACTTTTACAATCATGGAATATGCATGAAAACAAAACATTAAAACATATGCCTCTGGAAATAACCTTGACAACATGACTCTTCTATGACCACTAATACGACTTACACAAGTTTCACTCATAATTAACCAATTATCAAAATTTAAATCATAAGCTTACAAAACAACTATTTCCAATGATTTTGCTTATCTAAGAATAATTTTCCTATAACTAAATCAATAATAGTTTGATAGCCTTATTCTATTTTAAAGGATGGTAACAACTTATACCAAATTCATCTTATAGTACAAAGTAGAAAAACTTAACTATATGATTTTAATACTATGTAAATTATTTTTTTTTATTTTTATTCTAACAAAATATATTGCCTAATTTAGGAATTCATAAATTTACATATGAACCATAATATCATTATATATATATATATATATATATATATATATATATATATATATATATATATATATATATATATATATATATATATATATATATATATATATATATAACTAAAAAAACTAAATTCATTTATTTTAACTATATGTTTTTGTTTTCCTTTTATGAAAATAAAAAAGCTAAACTAAAGTTTATTTATTCTAACTATTTCTTTAAAAAAAAAAAAAAAAAACTAAATCGAAAAGCTAAACTAGGAATTCATACTTCTATCTTTCTTTTTTCCTTAACTACATGAGATTTTTAAGAAACTTAATAAACATAACTTTTTATGAAACTTGCTAAAATTAAGGAGGAGATAAGATTAAAAGAGGGATAGGAGGGAGCACCGTACAAATTGTATGGCCTCCTAAGAAATATATAAAAAAATGCAACTCCAAAAAATTTTAAGATGATTTTGTCATTTGATCACTTAGGGGAAATTTTGGGAGAGGCTACAGAAGGTAATGCTACCTATTTTTTATTGTTTTCAGATTTAAATTTGGTTTATGGAATAAATTAGGCCATACGGCCTCCATAAGAAGAGCTATGAAAATTTTTAATCTGATTTGTTTTATGATTTATTTTGTTTTTATTTCAAAGCAATTGGGATAGGTATAGGTGAAAGGAAAGATTCTATAGAGAAGAGTATGCAAATAGATTTTCTTCAAAGAGTAGGGATGCATGCAACAAGAAAAACATCTAGAGGAATTATTCATGGTGATTTGGAACAAAAAAATACTTATAAAGTACAGAGGATCTAATTCCATATTTGTTTGTAAATGGCTTCCTATTGGTGGTTGAAGATAAAAAGATACAGATTTCATTGATTCAATGGAGCTTCCTAGACTGAACTTATTGCTACATTGACATTGGATAGGTTCAGCTTCTCAGCAAGGAGCTCAATTTAGAAATTGATCAAGATGAAATAAACTCTGGTAACCTTCTTGCAAAATGATGAAGCATAACGACACAAATTTATTTGTTATCTCAATGATGACGTTTTGTCATGCAATAAGGGGTTCAATGGTGATTCTAATTTCTTGGAATCTGGAGGTCACATATGAATACTGGTATAATTGAATATTTCAAATGTAGCACAGATAATATCCATTCCTTAGCTCTCTTATGTAGATGTGAATAGGACAAGAGGAGGTAGGGTTTGAAACTTGATGAGGTTAGAGAAATTAAGAAGGCTTCTAGAAAAAAGTGAATTTATTCCAGTTGACTTACATGGATTAATAAAGTACGAAAAATGATTACGGAAAGCCTCAAGTAATATTCATCACACGGATTGCAAGAAAAAAAAATTTAGATGATAAATATATGAACAACCTTTTTTACAGAGAATCGAATGTAGCCAGAACACACACACATAATGACTCTTTATCAAAATAAAGGAAAGATAATAGAAATAAGATTTAGAATAAAAGAATTTGTATTCAGTGCTTAGCAAATTGAAGATTGCACACGATTGTTGCTTCTTCCCCAAAACCCAATTCACCAATCTTTTCAAAAATGTCCCAAAAACCATGATCCTTCCATCCCCAGAAAACTCCTCAAATATGCATTTCTCCCCAAAAAATAAAATAGCAAAAATAATAAATTCCTTCCCTGTTACTAGCCATCCAGTACTTCCCCATTAAATTCCATTACCCCCAATCATGAAAATTTCAGATTTTATTTATTTTGGGTTGCACCAACTAGATTTTATGACAACACAATTTATTCTTATTTATTAATCTTAATTAGAAGATGGAACATTTTATATCTATGCTCACAATAACTTTTATTATATTTTTTTTATAAACACTTCCACAAGAAATAATGTTTGTTTAAATGCTATTATTTTTGCATATACAAAGATATCAATTATATGCTTAGTTAGAATACTTATTTACCTCATGGTGTTATTATCCTTTTACCAAGGTGGCTAATAATTTCTATTTTAATAATGCAAATAAATCAAAACAATAACACATAGTTACAACTAGAAACCCACATACCGAACAATACCAAATGGCCTCAACAAGGGTGATTGACCATCAAGCCCAAATGACCAAACTGACAGATCAAACCCAATCGAACAAACTGATAGATCACAGGACATGAAATCACCCTCTTCCAAGGTGATAACAAGCTAAGGGACCCTATGCAATCTCCGATCAATAGTTCTCAGTTGGATATAAGGCATGCTCAAACTTTCCAATTAAGGTGGAGTCGATGTCTAGTACCTATAACCTGCAACAAATGAATGTCGAGCATATATATACATATAACCATCTAATCAAATACACCGTGGAAGAGAATCGCAGTGTAGTAGGGTACTCATGCATGAGTAACACGACACTATCCCTTCCACTAATCACATCCACAAGTAACCATATCATGCATGCACATCAATAGCTAAACAACTAAATGAAAACATCATCAAATAAACACATTAAACACATGATAAAATTGATCCACATAATCAGTTGAGTCCATAACTAATCATAATATAACCTTAACCAATATTTCTAACAGTATCATCATAGAAATAGACAAGTATCATCATCAAAATAGTAAATCCAAGATGTCATAATGTCTAAACAGAACAAATATTAGAAAGCCAAAATGAGGGGCAATACATCTTCCCCCTAGGATCAGGCTTACTCCTGGAAGCCTGCAACAAAATAAGGGCAGAGATCTCGCATCTCGACACAACCTCCCAAGAAACTAAAGACTCGTCATTAGGATCCCATTGGGCCCTTACCTGCTTTATACCCCTACCCATGAGGGTCAACTCCCGATGCTACAGAATGCGCACGAGCTCCAAAGAAAGTGGTGCAGGAGCACCTATCCTATAGTGGCTTAGATGAAGTAGTTAGTTAGTTTTAAGGTTGTTTATGTTTTCAATAAGGTCCTAATTGGACATTAAATGTAATAAGGTCTATTTGACCAAGGTATGCTATTTTTAGATTAGTTGGTTAGAGTTAGTTAGAGTCTATTGAACAGCTGTAGTTCCCAGCCGCTTGGAGGCAAGTCTGTACTACTAGTGGTAACTAGATAAATACCCTAGGATTTGATGGACGAAGGGATCTAGGTTTTATGGTAGTTGAAATCAACCAATTGAATTGTACTATTGGAAAATAGAGTATTGTAATAGCATCTTTTTGAAAGTTAATAAGATCCTGTTGTATTTGAATTCACAGTGTAATTGATTTCCTATATTGAGGCCAGATGGATTTGATTATCCATTCCCCTGGTTGATTATGTGAATTGGAGGAATGGTCATGTACAGTAGTTTAGGTTTTAGTTGTGTGTTTTCTATTTTTGTCCGCATGCATGTTTGCAGGATCGTAGGCCAGAGATGTTGAAGAACCCTAGGATGGGTATGTGCTAGGATGTGTAGGGTAAATCAGGTCAGAGAAACCCCCCTGGAAGCAAATCTACGTCAAAATTGCTAAGTAAGCAGATTGGGTCGAACTCAGAGTTTTCAGTACAAATTTGTGAACGCATCAGCGTGAGAAGAACCATCGGGTTGAGAAAGTTGCATTGAGTCGACAGGGGGCACTTTCACCGATCAGGGTGACAATTGCAAAGTGTTGCCGATGAAGAGTATATTGGCGTAAGTCAGGGTATCAGCTGAGCAAAGTTGAAATTCACCGATGTGAAAAGTCCTACTGATGGCGAGTTGATGGTAGGTACATCGGCATGAGATATGATATCAGAGGTAGGGGCGAATGTTTCACCGATGAGGAAAGTCTTGGCGATGAGAGCTATCATTAGGGCATCGGTGTAATGGTTATCAAGTGTATCGGTGTGAGGTTGGATATCAGCGAAGGGGTTCAAAGTTGGGCCAATGGTAGAGGTCTGGCCGATGGTGGAGTCTGGCATTGGTAGTGTCAGGGAGACAAAGGAGATCAGCAAGAGGCTTAAGGTGTTCATTGATAGCGAAGATCCCGCTGATAGGAAAAAAGTTAATTCTTCATCAGCAAGAGGATAGTGATCGACAAAAGAAGTAAAGGTGGTGCCGATGGGAGGATGTGTTGCCAATGGACAAGTGAAGTGGAGATTTGTACATACAATGCCGATTGTATGTTATTCCAAATGTATGTTAAGGTTTTCGTAGAGGTTGGTATAGCCCTCTGCATCATAGTGGTATCAGAGCTCAACAAAAGGTCTGGACTGTTTGTGTGTTGATTCTGTCACTGAGAAGATAGAGGTAGAGGAGTGAGAGGTTGACAAAATGCCTCCGAAAGGTAATGGTACTGCAAGGGAGTTGCAAGAGATTAAGGAAAAACATGCCAGAGAGATGAGGAAGATGAAGGAGCTTGCTGAAGCACTTCAACCCAGGCTTGTAGCCTTGGAGAAGAACAAAAAGAGGGAAGTGGGAGACAGTGAATTAGAAGAAGAGGAAGATGATGCTAAAGAGTATGAAGAGGTAGCTGAAGATCTGAATGCTGAAGATCAAAGATTTGCAAAACTATTAAAGGCAGTGCAGAGTGAGAAACCTAAGGTAAAGGTTGATGTTTCAAAGTATAATGGAAGTTTGGATGAAGATGAGTTACTTGATTGGATTGCTGCATTAGATAATCACTTTGAATGTGAAGATGTTGCTGAGGATCAGAAGGTAAAGATTGCAAAGACCAAGTTAGGAGGTCATGCTTTGGTATGGTGGGATTATGTACAATCCGAGAGAAGGAAACATGGAAAGTCAAAGATCACTTCATGGGATAAAATGGTAGCAAGGATCAAAGGTAAATTCTTGCCCAAGGATTATGAAATTCAAATCTTTAAGAAGCTGCAATTTTTAAGGCAAAAGGAAATAGATGTGAAGGCATACACTGAGGTGTTTTACAAGTTGAGTATGAGATCTGGTCATTATGAGAATGAGATAGAAAAGGTGGCTAGATACTTGGCTGGTTTGAGATTGAACATACATGATGAGTTAGTTTTAGCTCACCCAAGGAGTGTAGAGAATTGTTATCAAATGGCAATCAGGATTGAAGAAAAGATAAATAGAAGACAAGATAAGTCCATGAGAGGAAGAGGCAGCAATATGAGGGGAAGAGGATCAGCCCCTACAATGAGGCAAACCAATGAGGATCAAGAAGACACTGGTAAAGGAGAAGAGTAGTCTGATTTCAGAGGCAGATTTGGAGGTGGTAGAGGTTCTACTACATTTTCTGGTAAGTGTTACACTTGTGGTGAATATGGGCATCCATTTTTCAAATGTCCAACAAAAGCAACAAGTTTAGGAGGAGAAAAGAGTGCAAATCTGGTCCAAGAAGCTGATAAACAAAGTGCAAGCAGCTCAAACACTCAGCAAAGTGTGAAGGAGACTCCTGATAATTATGGGTATCCAGAGGAGGGAGAAGCATTGATGTTAAGAAGGATAATCTTGAAGACATCAAAGGATATGATGCAAAGAAGAGCTCTTTTCAAGACCACATGCAAGAGCAAAGGTAAAATATGTAAGGTTGTAATTGATTCTAGCTCAACAGATAATATGGTATCTCAGAAAATGGTGGATAAACTGAATTTAGAAAGGATTCCACATCAAAACCCTTACAAAGCATCTTGGGTGAGTGATAATCAATCACTTTTGGTATATGAACAGGCATATGTTGATTTTAAAATTGGGGACTATCATGATAGAGTTTTGTGTGACATATTGCCCATGGAATGTTGTCACCTCTTGTTGGGTAGGCCATGGCAATTCGATATGAGAGCATTGTATGATGGGTATGCAAATACCTACACCATCAAGAAAGATGGGAAAACTATTGTGTTGATACCATTATAGGAAGAAGCTGCAGTACAAAAGGCAGCAAAAATCATTTTAGTGGGAAAGAAGGAGTTTGTGAAGATGCCTACAGTAACAGGCATAAAGGCAGTTGAGGATACTGCAGGAAAAGAAGTTGTTAAGGACAACAGTTTGAAGAAAGGCTCATTTTTGACTGACAGAGGTCAGCCACATACCAAACAGCAGGTTTATGAGCAACCGCAAATTGATTGGCAAGACAAGGATGTGATTGTAGTTTGGACTCTTGTCTGTCCTATAAAAGTTGAAAGGAAGACAGATTTGAACATTGCAGAAGTTCAAGAAGCAATTCCTAAGGTTATTCAACCAGGTATACACACAGATGTACTGGTAAGACAAACTGGCAAACACAGGGTATGTATGAACAGAACCTACATTGACAGGTGTGAGGGTTTACTTGCCAAATAGCAAGTTACAGTTCTAAAAACTTGGACCAGCCAAGAGACAGTAGAGTATAAAGCTGGAACAGGTCAGAACACTAAGATGGCAAAGAGTAAAGGTGGAATTTTTCCACAACCTAACTCATGGGACATGATTTCTTTTTCTATTGGGGAGTATGGTATAGGAGCACCTATCCTATAGTGGCCTACATGAGGCAGTTAGTTAGTTTTAAGGTTGTTTATGTTTTCAATAAGGTCCTAATTGGACATTAAATGTAATAAGGTCTATTTGACCAAGGTATGCTATTTTTAGATCAGTTGGTTAGAGTTAGAGTCTTTTGAACATCTGTAGTTCCCAACCACTTGGAGAGATTTCCCAGCCACTTGGAGGCAAGTCTGTACTACCAGTGGTAACTAGATAAATACCCTGGGATTTAATGGATGAAGGGATCTAGGTTTTATGGTAGTTGAAATCAACTAGTTGAATTGTGTTGTTGGAAAATAGAGTACTGTAATCGTATCTTTTTGAAAGTTAATACGATCCTGTTGCATTTGAATTCACTATGTAATTGATTTCCTGTATTGAGGCCAGATGGATTTGATTATCCATTCCCCTGGTTGATTCTGCAAATCAGAGGAATGGTCATGTACAGTAGTTTAGGTTTTAGTTGTGTGTTTTTTGTTTCTGTTCACATGCATGTTTGCAGGATCGCAAGCCAGAGATGTTGAAGAACCCTAGCATGGGTATGTGCTAGGATGTGCAGGGTAAATCAGGTCAGAGAAAACCCTTGGAAGCAAATCTGTGTCGAGATTGCTAAGTAAGCGGATCGGGTCGAACTCAGAGTTTTTGGTGCAAATTTGTGAGGGCATCGGCATGAGAAGAAACATCAGGTTGAGAAAGTTGCATTAAGTCGACAGGGGGCACTTTCACCAATCAGGGTGACAATTGCAAAGTGTCACTGATGAAGAGTATATCGGCGTAAGTCGGGGTATCAGCTGAGTGAAGTTGAAATTTGCCGATGTGAAAAGTCCTATCGATGGCAAGTTGAGGGTAGGCACATCGGCATGAGATATGATATCAGAGGCAAGGGCGATTGTTTCACTGATGAGGAAAGTCTTGGCGATGAGAGCTATCATTGGGGCATCGGTGTAATGGTTATCAAGTGTATCGGTGTGAGGTTGGATATCGGTGAAGGGGTTCAAAGTTGGGCCGACGATAGAGGTTTGGCCGATGGTGGAGTCCAGCATTGGTAGTGTCGGGGAGACAAAGGAGATTGGCAAGAGGCTTAACGTGTTTGCCGATAGGCGAAAAGTTGATTTTTCATCGGCAAGAGGATAGTGATTGGTAGAAGAAGTAAAGGTGGTGCCGACGGGAGGAGGTGTTGCCGATGTACAAGTGAAGTGGATATTTATACATACAGTGCCGATTGTATGTTATTCTGAATGTATGTTAAGGTTTTCGTAGAGGTTGGTATAGCCCTCTGCATCATAAAGCTTCCCATCCTCTACTTGCGGCCTCTAAGACTGTCCCCTGATGCTCTAGCTAGTGGTGTTCAATCACTGCAAACACTCTATAAGACCTCCCTGAATCACCTACAATCATCTTTGAAGCTGCCAGCCTCTGACCAAATCCTACAGTGCTCTTCTGTGGACACTGCCTGGCTATATGGCCTTCCTGACCACAAGAGAAACATCATGTACCTCTTCCGTAACCTTCACCACCCTAGAAAGCATTGGACTACTGAAAACTATCTCTACCAACTACAGACTGTGTGCTCTAAACTGGCTGATTGGGATGATAATTCTTGGCCCGCTGCCAATTACAGTCTTTTCCTGACTGAGTACCACCACCTTACTGAGGTTGAGAATTCTTTGGTTTTGACTAAGATTACTGATGCTATTGTTGTTCACCCTTAGCGGGTGTATGATGGCTTCTAGAAGAGCCCGCTACCAAAGACTAACCACCATGAGACCCAACACCTGTCAAAGGTGCACTACCAATCCACACACCTGTATGGCCTCCAAGAGCCATGGCCAAATTTTCCTCTACCAGACGGGCCTTCTCAACTACCACCTCCATGGTCTTAGGCTCAAAGACACAGACTCCTCCACTGATACGAGCATTCAAGCCCCTAATGAAGTGTTTAACCAACATAGCCTCATCATCTTCAATGCCTATGTACTACTTAAGCTTGTAGAATCTACGCTTATATTACTCTACTGACATCGCCATTTGTCTAAACTCATGGAACTCATCAGCAAAATGCTGCTTCCAGTGATCTGATAGGAAATGAGCTCTGAACCTCTCCCAGAACAATTCCCAAGAAACTATACCAATATCCAAATGTAACTTCTGCTCCTCTAAATGCCACCATGTAGAAGCAAATCCTCGATAGTGCAAGATGGCACATCTTGCCTTGGTGTTACTACCATACGGGTGCATGGAAAAACACCTACCTAAATCTATCAACTAGGTCTTTGCCTCCAAACCACTACAAGAACCATCAAAAGTGGGAGGGTGTGCCCTCAAAAGATCTCTGATGTGACCTACCAAGATAGCCTCTATTGGAAACAAGGCAGATAACTAAGAGGGGGGGTGAATCAGTTATCTTAAACTTCTTAACTTTCTTATCTTCTTTAACAATAGTGCAGTATCAAAACATATAAGCATAAATGAACATGAAAGCATAAATGAACATGAAAGCATAAATGAAATCAACACACATAACACAAGGATTTTTACATGGCAAACACTGTCAAGGGAAAAACCACGGGGTGACTAACCCAAGATTGTATTCTCTATTTAAAGAATAGAAGTTCAAAATGGCACTTGCTAATTAGGGCTCACTACCCGAGCACACTGCTCACAAGAGGCTCACTGCCTACAAGAGACTCACTATCGACAAGGTATAAAAAAAGTAACCAGGTGTTTGAACTGATCAGAGGCATCCACATATGCTGAGGTTTAGTTCTGGTTAGGCTCAATATAATGATCTGCTACACTTCATTCTTCCTCTACTTAATGATGTTCTGTCACATACCAGATTTATATATCTGCTTCTACTCTGCTCTCTGCTTTTCTTCACACTTCACAACACACAACACACACCTTCATACCGAAATCAATTTGATATATATATCCGCATCAAGGCTTTTAACATCTTTCTAGTTGGCATCCAAAAAACTCAAGATATTTCCAAACTTTGGTCTGTCAGTTGAATCCATACTTACTAAGTGATGTGTATCAAAAAGATAGTTATAGAAGTCATCAATCATGTTGGCCAACCATGAATGATCCCTCAAGAAACTTGATCATCATCAATTTCTCATCCGGATTAAGGTCTGATGCTCTGCCGGTAAGTTCTTCCTCAGTCTACTCTGCCAAACAGGAACCCACCACTTAGGTGCTTATATCTTTTCACTCTTTCATCACCGGAGGCTCAATCTATGGAATGTATCATTTATGGTACTCCTCTTAACTTTCCCAAATCCATACTTTGCTGAGATACTTCCTCTGAGAGATTTGGACCTGATTGTTAGACCTTGCTATATGCTCTGTTCTTGCTCACCGAAACCAAATATTCTTCAATCTGACTTCCAGTATGGACATATCATGTGCTACGGATGTGTGGAATGGACTTTGTTTCCATCAATGAAAACACTCATGAAGCCACATAGTGTCTCTTGCCAACAATCTCCCCCTTTGGCATTGATGGCAACACTTAGTTAAAAATGACTAAGTGTCACACAACACTCCCCCTTGGCTGATGCTCTATTCTTATGTATACTTTTCTGGAGCTCCCCCTTAGTTGGATTCCACATTTTTCACTGCTCCTCACTCCCCCTTTGACATCAATGGCAAAGGATAGAATCTGCACACCAAAATTTCAAAAAATCAACCTATACTTAGCCGCATAAGTATATATACATGTTATACTTACATATATTGATGTATATCTACAAAGGTGGTCTTCAAATGAACCACTTTTGTCGCCCAACTCTTCTTCATCTTGTCCAAAATTGAAATGTGACCACTTAGCAAAAATGCAAAAGCTTCTGCCCTTTTTAAGTCTACCAGATCACTGGTCTGGGCTGTGGTCTGGGCATCAATTAGGGCTTCATGCATTGCCTCTAACTTAGGGATAATTATCCCTCTTAGTTCACTTAGCCTACTTATTCTATTTTTCTTCTCCTTCTCAAGCTTCTTTATTTCATTTATAGCTGCAATAGTCTGACATTCTTGATTTATTATGGAAGGGGTGAGAGGATCAAAATTTTGAGATAAACTTGATAGTTTGCTCTCTTGTTCTTCCACCTTCTTGGTAATATCTGCTATCACGGTGGACCAAGATAGACAAAATTTGTATAGACCTCTGCCATCTTTAGGAGTATTTTCTAAGCTCTTTATCCCAATATCCAAATTTCTCCTATCTTTTGTTATAAGTCATTGTACCTCAAAGAATCTCTTACCCAAAAACTCTTTCCAGACTTTCTCTTCTACTGATTTCTCCAAAGAATCAAAATGTGTGCTAATAGAATTGACAAGAGATTTCAGATTACCAGATGAGGAGGCCGAAAGATCCTTCTGGAAGGATGGCATGATTTTCTCCAACACACCGGATGCAATCTCTATCAACTCACAATCTTCCATGTGTGACTTCAGAAACTTTTCTTTTGCTTTGGCTTGAGCAAAAGATGCTACCTTCATTGTCTGGACTGGAGAGAGGGAGTCAAAATTAAGTGGTCCTTGGAATAGCTCTGGTTCATCTAAGTCCATCATTTCTTTTGTCAGGAAGTCTTTAACTACTTTTGTAGTGTCTCTTGCCAGAGATAGAGTTTTCTTTCCTTCTGTGGCCTCAGAATTGTCATCTGGGGTTTTCTCTTTTTGATCTTTTTCTCTTCCCTTGACCTCTTCTTCTTGACTAATTTTCTCATCTTTTCTTTCTTCTCCTTCTATTCTAGAGTCAGCAGGGAGATCTAGAAGAGATATGTTTACTTCTTCAGGGACTTCCTCTTCCGGAGCAGAGGAATCCAAGTTCTTAGTCTTTTCTTCACCTATCTCCTTTGATACACTTAATCCTTCGACATCCATTTCAAAAGGTCCATCACCTAAGTCCTCTATAACAAGAAGATTGAATCTTTTAAATGCACTTCAGGGGATATCTTCTATTTCTTTTGTCACTTGGTCAGTCTCTCCAAGCATAAGCTGGTTCATTCTTGCTTTGCTCTAGAACTCATCCTTACAGTCCTTGAAGATCATGTTCATTTGTTGAGGGGTAATGGAAGGATAGAGTTGGATAGCAATTTCCTCCTAGATCTCCAAATCCTTTTCTTTGGCATTGTCTTTTCTGAGTTCAAGTGCTTTCTCTAAACTCTTGGGGATTAGAGAGATGATTTCAATGAATGTTTTATTGTATAAGTTTAAGTACTTAACTGTGGCTTCTTCCAATATCCTTTTGTCTGTGTCATTATACTCATCATAGAAATCTGTCATTGGTTGCAAATTTCCATCCACTGTGACTCCTTTGAAAATATTACCAACAGAAGGAGTGGACCTTTCGACAAATTCTTTTGCTTCTTCTTCCTTGTTTTCACCGATAGAGGATTCCATAGAATTTTTCTTTTTCTTCTTCATTTTCTTAACCTCCTCATCTGTTTCTATCTCTTCATCATCCTTTTGGCTTGTATATGACCTTGTGGCCTTTTTCTTTGTTCTCTTCTCACCCTTTCTAGATGTCTTGGCTTCCAGTTTAGAGGCTTTTTGGCTCTTAGAGGTGGTATGTGCTAAGGTCTTGGAGGATCTGGTCTGGGAGGAGGCTTGCACCAGATCACTTTCTCTTTCTGCTTCTTGTTTCTCATTCTCTGCTCTTTCTATTTTCTCTCTATTTGCATCGACTGCTTCTTTAGAAATGCCAAATCTTTTGGCAACTTCCTCTACTTGTCTTCTCACTTTTCTTTTCATCTCCTGTTGTCTTAGCTCAACATGAATCTTCGCACTTAACTCTTGAAAGGTTCCAAACCTTTCTACCTCAGGGTCCTTGGACTGACTCAACAGGTGTTGGATATGCAGCTCTAGGATTTTATCATCAACCTCATACCCCATTGGCATAATCCAAACTATCCTTGGCTCCACTGCCTCTATTAGGCATTGATCAGTGTCTACCATAAAGCACATTGTATCCTTGTATTTCTCAACCAAATATTGGGGGATTCTTTCTCTGGCCTGCATCATACTTTGAAAGTTCTTTAAGTATCTCCAGAGAGCTATACTTTGAGCCTTTGCATCACCAAGCCCATACATGTAATCTCTGATTTGTATGGCAACCAGTCTGTCATTTTGCCATACCCAACCACTGGATCTGGGTAGCTCATTCATAAAGTGAAAGAATAAACATAGAATCAAGCCACCATACTTAAATGAATTCTTCTTATCCTTCTTTATTTTTTGTAAGTTCTCTAATAGTTGGTTCAGGAGAAGCTCACAAAGATCATAGTTAGCATTTTTCCTTAGCATTTCATATGCAGTATATATGGCAGTTCTGGATACTGAGTTTTTCCTGCTAGAATGATAGATTTTGTAACCAATTATCATAAAGGAAAATTTGATATTTGGATCTATGATGTCTTCTATTGTCATTGCCCTCTTGTCAAATTTTGATCTGGTAGCCTCAATTACAGTTTGGTTTTTGACTGATTTGAGAGCAGGCAACCGACCGAATGAGTGCAATTCAGTTACTACCCTAATGGCATCTTTTGTGATCTTAAACAGCCTCATCAGCCACATGAAGTTGTCATGCATTCTGCTCATAACATATCAGACCCATTCATCTTTTGCAAAACAGGGGAAATGGATGCAATGTCCAAAATGCTTATCCTGGATGGCCTTGTACTGAGGTTTGAGTTCAAATGATTCATCTATTAATTGCTTGTGATAGACATCCATTAGCTTGGATTCCCCAAATTCCTCAATATTCGCATGAATGTATGCCCTAACATGCAAAACCCCATGTGGAATGCTATAGAAGGCGTCTAAAGGATCAACTTCTAGAGATTTGTAAGGGTGTTTCTTGAACTTAGGGCATGGCCTATCAGTGATTTTCACATCATTCAGAGTAGCCATCTTTCAAAAGATTCATAGAGAGATATTCAAGAGTGAAAATACCTTTTTACACCTCTAGGGTTCATGATATGAGCCGGATAAGATTGTTGGTTGAATCAACTTCTGCAGTTGATCTTTGAGAGGTTTTGAGGCAATTTTGTTGCATAGCTCCTTTCTTCTTCTTGAATGCAAATGTGCAAATGATGAACAAGAGAACCCTTATATTTCTGCGCAAACCCTAATTCCATATTGCAATAAATGCACAACTTAAGTCATTCTAGTTGCCTTGTTCTCCTTGTTCTAAGAGAGATCTTTCTAGATTACTGAGATGCACTTAGAGTGGTTCTTGGTGATAAGTGACAATCTATCTCCCTTTTTCCAATCATTCCATTTATCCACAGATCAAGATATTTGAATTTTAAATCACACCAAATTTGATTGTGGGAATCCTACTTTTACTAGATGACTATCAAGTTGCATCAATCTTGGATGCTTAACCTCTTCAAAACTTCTTGCAGATCTTCCATATCTTTACCAAAGCTTATTTAGATATTTCTTTGAGAACCCTTTAATCCACAACTTTCCATGTGCCAATTTCAAGCACCAATTAACTGGCTGGGGGAATTTGTTTTCCCTTTTGACTCCCCCTGAGCCAGAGCTCATCTATTTAGTTTCAAGAAGGAATATCAGCACCAAATTCTGGTGCGGATCCATCCCCAACATTTTTTGTACTTCTCTTCACCCAAATCTTGTTCATCTCTTTTTAAACTTCATCCGCATTCACTTTTCTTTTTCCTTTATCTTGACTTTGATTATTATCCACTAGACCCCTTTTGTCCTGATTCTTACTTCTACAGACTTTGGCAATATGACTGGATCTATTGCAATTGTAGCAAACAACATTTCTTTGTATATTTGACTGATACCCTCTTGATCTGCATTGATTAGCCATATGTCCCATTCTATTGCATGTAAAGCATCTACCATTGAATGATTTGTTTATTTGCATATTTCTACATTCATGAGATTTGTGACCATACCTTTTGCAGTTGAAACACTGTTTGGAGAAGGATGAATTAGTCTGATTCATTCTTCTTCTACACTGATTTGCTTTATGACTGAAATTATTGCAATTGTAGCAGTATCCATTGAAGGATGGATATCTTTGAGCATTTGGTTGCCTTACCAGAGGTCTTCTAGGCCTATTCCTTGGATATCCTGATCCAGAGTTCTTCTGACCAGATCTGGAGCTTTCACCCTTTTCATATCCCAAGCCATGTTTATCATCTACCCTCTTTTGTCTTTCAAGAACTTCAAGTTGAGCAGAGATTATCTTGAATTTCTCTTTGTATTCATTTGTTGTTTGAAGATCCCTTTTAAGAGTGTCTATCTGATTCTCAAGTTGTTCTTCATTGTCTCTAGCTTCTTCAAGATCAAATTCCAGATGCCTGATTATTCTATCCATTTCATGACAGTCTTTTGACTTCTCCTTGAGGGATTGTTTTAGATTATCTTCATTTTTTCTTTTTTCTTCAATTTCTTGGGTGAATTTCATAACCCCTGATTCCATTTCATGTCTTATCATAATGGCCTCTTTTGATAGCTTCTCACATAACTTATTTTTCTCATTCAAATCTTCATTTGTATTATTGGCTTCACTTTGACTTGCTAATTGCTGAAGTAGTTCCTTTCTCTTTTTCATAGAGATACTCAATTTTTATTTTAGTTCATTTATGAAGTCATCAGCTTGTTTGAGTCTTTCTCTCAATTCATTGACTTTAGAGTGCTCAAGATCATCTAGGGCACACTGAAGTTGTTCCCTCATACCATACATATCCATTGAGATTCCTAGATCTTCCTTAAACTGTTAGGCTCTATTTGGAGGAACTTAGCTCTGATACCAATTGTTGGAAACAAGGTAGGTAACTGAGAGGGGGGGTGAATCAGTTATCTTAAACTTCTTAACTTTCTTATCTTCTTTAACAATAGTGTAGGATCAAAACATATAAGCATAAATGAACATGAAAGTAGAAATGAAATCAACACACATAACACATAGATTTTTACATGGAAAACCCTTTTAAGGGAAAAACCATGGGGTGACTAACCCAAGATTGTATTCTCTGTTAAAAGAATAGAAAAGTACAAAATGGCACTTGCCAATTAGGGCTCACTGCCTGAGCACACTACTCACAAGAAGCTCATTGCCTACAAGAGACTCACCATCTACAAGGCATAAAGAAAGTAACTAGGTGTTTGAACTGATCAGATGCATCCACATATGCTGACGTTTAGTTCTGGTTAGGCTCAATATACTAATCTGCTGTACTTCACTCTTCCTTTGCTTAATGCTACTGTTCTGTCACATACCAGATTTATATATCTGCTTCTACTCTACTCTCTGCTTTTCTTCGCACTTCACAACACACAACACACACCTTCATTCTGAAATCAATCTGGTATATATATCCACATCAAGGATTTTAACATCTTGCTAGTTGGCATTTGAAAAACTCAAGATATTTCCAAACTCTAGTCTGTCAGTTGAATCCATGCTTACTAAGTGATGCGTATCAAAAAGATAGTTATAGAAGTCATCAATCATGTCGGCCAACCATGAATGGTCCCTCAAGAAACTTGATCACCATCAATTTCTCATCCGAATTAAGGTCTTATGCTCTACCAGTCAATTCTTCCTTAGTCTACTCTGCCAAACAGGAACCCAACACTTAGGTGCTTATATCTTTTCACTCTTTCATCACCAGAGGTTTAATCTTTGGAATGTATCATTCATGGTACTCCTCTTGACTTTCCCAAATCTGCACTTTGCTGAGATACTTCCTCTGAGAGATCCAGAACTGATTGTTGGACCTTGCTATATGCTCTGTTCTTGCTCACCTGACCAAAATACTCTTCAATCTGACTTTTGATATGGACATATCATGTGCTATGGATGTGTGGAATGGACTTTGTTGCCATCAATGACAACACTCATGAAGCCACATAGTGTCTCTTACCAACAGCCTTTTGTTTTGCTATCATCTTTGTCCTTCTAGGAGACCTTTCTCTTTCTCTTACCTCCAGCTAATCAACATCCTGCCTAGGACCTAGATGAGCAAAGACCTCCTCAAGCAATTGACATAGCTGAGCTTCCTCAGGCTGACCCTGATTCTCTACATTCTGCCCCCGCCTTCTTGAGCACTCTCATGAGGGGAACTAGGAGGAGGGCTACCACCACCACCTCTTTCGCATCCCCTACCTCGACCCTGACCTCGACCTCTAGGCATCTTCCTACACTGTAACACCAAAGGGTAAATCTAAGGTTGCTAGGTGAGGATGACAAAAGAGAAAACATATTCTATAGAATCTAAGCAACTAGGACAACATAATGAGCTTATATACACCTAGAGTACCTAGTGTTTAAACTTGGCTCTGATACCAAATGTAATGCCCCACCATGAAACCCTAGAGATAAGCTTAACTATGCATTACAAAAGGGTAATTTTTTTTTGTTTTCTAAAGAAGAAAATAATAACGAGTGAAGATCATGATTATTTATAATAACTAAGCTAAGCTTTAACCTCTAGGGATCACATGGCTACATTACTAAATATTAACTTGATCTAACTAACAACCATGATACATTCTAAATCTAAATACATCAAATGAATCAACACATACATTTATGACATTAGAAAAGTTAACATCAGGATCTTGCATATATGATTTCAAATATATTTAGAATTTCCTTACAATAGAATACATCAATACAAAGTTTACAATGTCGCTTCCTGATTACATCAAAGGATATACATCAATACAATAATACATGGTTCAACTGATATAGAAGGCTAAAATATAAACATAAATATCTGTGTCCTCAAGAAAAACAAGATCAGAGATCTTCTACATGATATATCCTCCTCGCACATGATCAACAACAAAGGGACAAACAGAGTTAAAACACAACCACCCGACCATGTGGAACCCTGAGGTCCACCCCCCATGCAATTTCTTGGAATCTGGAGGTCAGATATGAATATGGACATAGGAGGATTGACAACATTACTAGTATAACTGAATATTGCAAATGTAGCACTGATAAGATCCGTTCCTTAGCTCTCTTATGCAGATATGAACAAGACAAGAGGAGGTAGGGTTTTAAACCTGATGAGGTTAGAGAAATTAAGAAGACTTATGGCAAAAATTGAATTTATTCCTGTTGATTTACATGGATTAACAAAGTACAAAAAATGATTATGGAAAGCCTCAAGTAATATTCATCACACAGATTGCAAGAGAAAAAATTTAGATGATAAATATATGAGCATCCCTTTTTGCAAAGAATTGAATGTAGCCAGAACACACACACATAATGACTCTTTATCAAAATAAAGGAAAGATAATAGAAATACAATTCAGAATAAAAGAACATGTATTTAGTGCTCAGCAGATTGAAGATTCCACACAATTCTTAATTCTTCCCCAAAACCTAATTCACCAATCTTTTCAAAAATCTCCCAAAAACCATGCTCCCTCTATCCCCAGAAAACTCCTCAAATATGCATTTCTCCTAAAAGAATAAAATAGGAAAAATAATAAATTCCTTCCTGTTACTGGCCATCCACTACTTCCCCATTAATTTCCATTAACCCCAATCATGAAAATTTCAAATTTTATTTATTTTGGGTTGAAACAACCAGATTTTCTAACAACACAATTTATTCTTATTTACTAATCTTAATTAGAAGATAGAACATTTTATATCTATGCTCACAGTAACTTTTATTATATTTTTTTTATAAACACTTCCATAATAAATAATGTTTGTTTAAATGCTATTATTTTTGCATATACAAAGATGTCAATTATATGCTTAGTTAGAATACTTATTTACCTCATGGTATTATTATCTATTTACCAAGGTGGCTAATAATTTCTATTTTAATAATGTAAATTAATCAAAACAATAGCACATAATTATAACTAGAAACCCACATACTGAACAATGCCAGATGGCCTCAACAAGGGTGACTGACCATCAAACCCAACTGACCAAACTGACAGATCAAACTAATAGATCACAGGACATGAACTCACCCTCTTTGAGGGTGATAACAAGCTGAGGAACCTTATGTCATCTCCGATCAACAGTTCTCCATTGGATATAAGGCACACTCAGACCTGCCAATTCATGTGGAGTTGATGCTTGGTACCTACAACCTACAACAAACAAAATGTCAAGCATATATATACATATAACCATCTAATCAAACACACCATGGAAGAGAATCGCAGCGTAGCAGGGTACTCACGCATGATTAATGTGACATTGTCGCTTCCACCAATCACATCCACAAGTAACCATATCATGCATGCATATCAGCAACTAAACAACTAAATGTAAACATCATCAGATAATCGCATTAAGCACATGATAAAATTGATCCACATAATCAACCGAGTCAATAAATAATCATAATATAAGCATAGCCAATAGTTGTAATAGTATCATCATACAAATAGGCAAGTATCATCATCAAAATAGTAAATCCAAGATGTCATAATGTCTAAATAGAAAAACTATCAGAAAGCCAAAATGAGGGGCACTACACAAGGGACTGGTTCTCTTATCTTCTGGCATGCTTCATCCATTCTTGGAGTGAATTAATGGTAGCATTCATAGAACAGTTCGGTGAAAGAATGTTAGAGATTTCACTTCTCAATTGTTTCATGTATATCCACATTGAGGAAGATGAGTTAGTTTCGGCCTTTAACCTTAGATTCATAAAGGCATTGAAAAAAATTCTGAAAAAAATTAGACCTCATGATGCATTGTCTTTGCTCATTTATTTGGGTGCATTTGACAAGAAAATGAGCTACAGATTGAGAGATAAGGAGTCTGCAACACTTCAAAGGCATATCAGATTGCCATGGACATTGAAAACAACTAGAAATATGGAAAGTTCAAGGGCTACTTATCTATAGGTGTTTATGACCCTAAAGCATTCTATGTTGATGAAAGGTGTAGGTCAGAAAACACCAGTGATTATCAAGATAATGGTATTTCTATTGCTGTAGATAGTACACCACTACACCATCTAAGTAATGATTTAACTTCCCTACCAAAGAATTTAAAGTTAGTTAGGCTTGACCAAGTATATGAAAGTGTTGTTTTTCCTGAAGAAATTAGAAAGGATAATGAGAAAATTGGCATGCTTTCAATCTCTAATGATGATGACTTTGTTGTTCCTTGCAAATCAAGCAGAGAAGTGTCACATGAACATGATGAAAATGGAGCGAAATTTGAAAATACATGCCTCAGTAAGGCAAATGAGGCATGTGACGAGTTCATTGGCTGTGTATGTAATGATTACAGTCATCATATTCCAAATGCATGGTTTGGTGAACAAAGGGAGGTGTGTGAAGTTGCCCCTTGTAGTTTTATTAGTCAAGAAATAGAAACATGTCCAAGTTTTCAATGTGGAGAATCAGCCCAAGAGGATGAGAATTGTTTGCAAAATGAATATGTTTCAGTTGTTCCAATTTACTCATTGAGAGATGATTATGCAAAGGGAGGTCATGCAATAATGCATAAGGATGAAGAGCTCATGGCACAGCATGAAGAGTGGGTTTCCAATAAAGGAAATGAAGATTGTGATCATCCCATGAGAGAAGAATGTGTAGATATAGATTACAAAGATATAAATGAGGTTTCTTCTTACAACAGTGTTGTCATTAAAGAGCCATAGGAGTGCACGACTGTAAGGTTTGATACCTTAATTCATGATTCAAATAACGATAAAGATGTTCCAGCTGTAAATGATTATTTATATGTGGCGGATATGGAATTTTTCACTCTGAATGAGGAGGATACTGACTCATATAATGATAAGAAATGTGTTGATGCTTGTCAAAATTCAAACCCATGCGTGAGCCTTTTAGATGATGAAATATATGAAAATGTTTAATGTGAATGTGATGATTGTATCTACAACGCTGAAGTTGAAATGTTTACTTTTTCTCATGAATGCATTAATGAAGAGAAAAATCAGGGTCACTATTCAGATGTGAGAGGACAAGTTGTAGATGTTCATGTTCATACAATGGAGGATAGTATTGATTGTGATGATAGGGGTAACTGTAAAGTTTATGATAAGGGGCAATATTATGATTTTTTCATGCCTTCTTTTGAGGTATTTCAGGTAGAGTTTAATGATGAAAGTGTTGAGCACAATAATGATGGGTATGAGGATGTTTTTAACAGTGAATGTTTTCAGCCTATTGCCCATGGTGACTTGAGTATGATCAATTTTTAATTGATTATGATTTCTTATATGAGCATGCTTTGTAAAATTTTACTTCAAGTTTGAAAGGTTTGTATGAATATGAAAGCCGGTGTTCAATGGAGCAAGTAAAGATGATGCTCATGTATGAATGTTTCATGATTAGTGAAGAAGATGACTCCAAGGTTTTACATGAGCCTTCCACTCAGTCAGATTTTGTAGACTTGGAGCTGTAATTTGGCCTGAATAAGTTAGGGCAAATGTTTCTTGATGAGACTACTGAACAGATCTTTTTTGAAGACTTTACATTTGATGTGCAAGATAAATATGATTTCAAGATTAATGGTGCCAACTGTCAAAGAGACTATGAATGTCTCCAATTTTTAGTTCAGTTGGAAAAACATTTAGTGAAACATGATAGTGAGCTAGATAAAGTAAAATATCAAAATGATTATGGATTTCCATTAGTTTGTAGCTTTCAGATTGACAAAGGTAATATTGAGAGGGGTAGGCTCAGTGATGCAGTTAAGCATGGTAGTGCTAGGGCTAGTTTGTGGGTAGTTTATGGTGTGCTTTTAGATTCGACCTGATGAAATTAGATCAGAATTAGGTATTTGATACAGGAGGCTTCTAGTTCTTCATTTTTGGGGTCTCGGGGCCAACAAATAAAATTGGAGGTATGACTTTTAATGCAAGATTGATCTTTTACTCTACGACCCAATAGAGTAGGCATCTGATCTACATCCCACAGATAACTGGAATCTCACCATACCTACAAGAGGAATGTGTCCCCAAGCAAGAGTGACTCTTGGCACCCTCAAATTTTGCAAATTTGATGTACCAATATTCTTTCGAGATGTCGACAAAGGCTTGGTTGACAGGCTGCTCAATCCACCCCAGAGGCCACCTTCGATGATTAAAAATTTTCAACTCAGAACTTATCTTGTAAATCTGATTGGTGGAAAGTTTCTTGGTGCATATGGGAACACACCTGCTCAATTTCATGCTTCCAGGATGAGTTTTGATTAGGTATTTAATTTTTTTTTGACTGCGACTGCGTTAAAATTGGCATTCTAAAAATTTTCAGATCTTACAATTCTAGGGGTGCCCTAGTTGTCAATTTGGTCTCAAATGTCTCCAATTCCAATTTCATCAAAATTTGTAGACCATTTGATGCATTTTTTAATGCATTCCAGTTGCGCTGAAGTAATCCAACGAGCTAGTTTACAAAGTAGGTGCCTGAATTTGGTTGGTGAATCAGATTATGAGAAAATGGGTTTTCTTGAAATAATTGATAATGCCCCTATGCAAATTTTTAGGGTCATCAAACACCCAGGTTACCCGCAACAGAAATGCACCAAATGCCTGAAGGAGGAAATTAAAATTTGCATAAGTTTCAATGTTTTAAAAATATAAATATTGAAATTAAATATTAAAAATGGCATATTAAAAAAGGGAGAAAATGTTTCAATGTGACTTGGAAAAGTCAAATATTATAAGGGAAGGCATATTAAGTTTTAATAAAAGTTTATAAAGTGAAAAGAGATGGTGGGTTGGTGCTTATCGTACCATCACATCCCTCCCTATAGTCTCTTCTCAACCCCCTATGATGTTGCAATATGCCCATTGCAGGGCTTTTTTAATCTTCCTCTCCATCTGCAAGTTAAACAAATGTATTTCCAACATTAATGTGACAATTTTGATAAGTTTTTGGCTGCTCCAGCCGGGTTTTAGTGCTTGCAATCATATTTTTGGTCTCAGGCACTTTCTCGAAGGAATTTTTTAGCCCAAAATTACTATTCCAAGATGCAAAATCTTCCCATGACCATTCCTCATGCATTGGCCAATGTTTTTTGTTCGTTTGTAATGATTTTCAGCTGCTAGATGAGTGAAAAACACCTCTATTTCTTAGAAAACATCCCAGAGGTAATTGGATAAGTGAAAACTTTGATTGAATACTACTATGATGTCTCAGAGGTTGAATACAATTGTAGGAGATGAAAAAAGAGGTCCCAGAGTTCGTATTGTAGCTGCATCTTTGCAGAGGAATGAGGTCTCCAGCTATTGTCGTTCAAATTGGGAAAAATTGAAAGATGTAAAAAATTAAAACAGGAATATTAAAGCTTATTTTATTCTTTATTTTCTTCTCCTCCTTTAATGTATTAATATTTCATTCCCAATGTCATTTTGGAAGCAAAATGTATTAAAAAATATATCTCACCTACCTCTAGAATGAGTTAATTTTTAGGGCAACATACTTTGAGCATAAAAGAAACAACTAGGCTCTCATTTTGAATGGGATGGAAAATTTTGGGAACTTCTAAAGAGTAAATAAAATACAAGTTCTTTTGGTCTACTTCTTCTCTTGTCTTGTAAGTTTATGAGTTGTATGTTGAATGTATTTCTGCATAAATGTTATTTAGTTTCATGTTGATTTAAATGAGAAATATTGAATGCATGTATTCTGTTAATTGTCTCCAGTGTTGAATGCATCTCTTCCTTTGAATCTGACAACTAAGGGTTGTTAAGATTCTAGAAGATAGATTTTCTATATTGCATGCATGCTTAATCTTTTACTTCTATTCAAGTGATAGATTAAATGTTCAGTTTAAGTATGAGGAAGAATGTATTGCATCAGGTATATTTTTAAGAAGTGTTAACTAAATACTTTGTCCTGAGTAGTATTTGTAAGGAAAATGTTGATTAGACCCCTTGAAACTTGAGTGCTATCTTAAATTTATGAGAATCATTCACATACATATGTCGATTTGACTCCATGCCATGAGTTAAGCACTAGTCAGATCTGATATCAAGTTTATGTGATGAAGGGGGTAATCATAAAACACAATAATAAAAATAGAATATAGAAAATAGAATATTTCTTTATTGATCTAGGCAACTCATTACATTATAGAAGCTTAATTACATTTTGAGGAATCAATCCTCCACTGGCTGCAACACACTACAGCTACACCTCACCAAGCTCTGGAATCTTCTGTCTTTTATAACCCTGAATCGGCTAGGGTTTCTATTTTCCCACCTATTCTTGACTCCACACTTGCCCCCTTAACTCTACTACCACCTAGGGTTCTCAAAATAGTCATAAATAGCACTTTTTGGTGGCCTCCAGCTAAATTTTGAAATTTGCAACTCCCTCCAAAAGTAGGTCAACTTCTGGGAAGCATAACTTTTGATCTGGGTGTTCGATTGACAAACTGTTTGAAGAGCTGGAAAGCTCACGATGTGAACTATCATGCTGAAAATTTGTAAATAGATTTCCATCAACTTTTCAAGATGTTATGGGATGTTTGAGTGCCTCATATCTCATTTCTAAAATTTTTAGGGGCTTTACAGAAAACAAAAACTTTAATATCTTTCAGCTCACAAATGATCTTTGCCTGATTCCTTTGCCAAAGGTCTTATGTTTCCATTATGTAACTTTTTGTATGTTTTTGCTTCAATCCATGCCCAAATGCAAACTTTCCTAAAATGGTAGGTGCACTTTCCGAAATAGGCAGGTTCCTATTTTTAGCAATTTTGGAAAAACTGAAAGTCCTATATCATTATTCTAGATATTATGGAACCAGAAACACTAATTATGGAAAGAAATGAAAACAACTACAATGATTTTGAATTAATTTCTTTTTGGGTGATGAAAGATTGCCCTTACACCACTAGACGCTTCTGCATCAGACACCCAAGGTAATTTTAGAAGTGACCCTGTCATGTCTCAGATGTTTGTGTGAGGAAAAACCAAATGGTCAACCTCTACCTTAGACAACCAAGAAGAATCTTCAACATGCCTTCCTTTACATTTTACCAGATATTCTTCATATTGCTTCTTCTGAGTACTTCTTCCCACATGGCTATCCAAGATCTCTTCTATCTCCTCCATTAAAGTAGATGCTAGAATACTCCATTGTGCTTCTATTGGTCCATCCTCTATTCCACCTTCATGATATTCTGATAAATCAGCAATGTTGAAAACATGGGAAATATTGATCCCACTCGGTAGCTCTACCTCATATGCATTTCCTGAATCATGCTTCTTTAGGATTCTGCATGGTCCAAATTTCTTCATTTTCAACTTATTGTATGTTCCAATTGGGAACCTTTCTTTTCTCAAGTGAACCATGACTTCATATCCTACCTAGAACTCCTTATACCTCCTCTTCTGATCTACCTTAGCCTTGTACAGAATATTCATCTTATTAATGTGCTTTCTCACCTCTTCATGCAAATTCTTCAGATGTTCTGCAAAGTTTTCAGCTTCAACACTTGTCTTTTCTCCTTTGTCAAGCTTCCTTAACTCAGAGGCATTTCTCGGGCTATTGCCATATACAATCTGGAATGGTGATTTACCAGTACTCCTATTGATAGAATTGTTGTAAGCAAATTCTACCTGTGGTAAAATCAAATCCCATTCCTTGGGCTTATCTCCTACTGAGCATCATAGCAGGTTACCCAAACTCCTATTCACCACTTTGGTCTATCCATCAGTCTATGGATGGTGTGTAGAACTAAACTTCAAATATGTTTTCAACTTCTTCCACAATGTCCTCTAGAAATAACTAACAAACTTGGTATCTTGATCTGAAACTATGCTCTTAGGTAGACCATGTAGTCTCACCAACTCCCTGAAAAATAACTCTGCAATATGAACAACATCATTAGTCTTCTTGCAAGGAATAAAATGTGCTATCTTTGAGAATCTGTCCACCACCACAAAAATGGAATCATGTCCTCTTTGTGTCCTTAGTAAACCAAGAACAAAATCCATACTAATATCATCCCATGGCTTCTCCGGTACAAGTAATGGCTGATATAGCCCTGTATTCTGACTTGTTCCTTTTTCCATCTGACACACTCTACAACTCTGTACAAATTTCCTCACATCCTACTACAAATGTGGCCAATAATAATTTTCACCAACAATAGCAATGGTCTTATCTTGACCAAAATGTCTAGCCAATCCTCCACTATGCTTCTCCTTAATCAAGTTCTCTCTCATGGAACTCCTTGGGATCCACAACTGGCTTCCTCTAAACAACATGCCATCTTGAATAATGAAATCCAACCATTTTGTCATGTCCAAAGTAACAGGTTCCAAACAAGCTTTCCAAGCCTCTACAAAATCTAGATCTTTTGGATACAAACTCTTGAGCTCATCAAACCCAACAACCTCTATCTTCATTTTTGTCAACAAATTTTACCTTCTGCTCAAGGCATCTAAAACTCTGTTGGAATTCCCACTCCTGTGCTTCAAAACAAAGGTATAACTCTGCAAAAACTCAACCCATTTTAATTTCCTTTAATTCAACTTTCCTTAGCTATTAAGATACTATAAAGCCTGATGATCAGTATATAAAACAAACTCTTTTGTTAACAAATAATGTCTCCATTTCTTCAAAGCCTGAACTATAGCATAAAATTCCTGATCATAAACAAAATAGTTTTTCTTGGCATCATTAAGCTTCTCACTAAAATAGGCAATGGGCTTACCTTCTTGACTCAAAAAAACTCCTATAGTACTACCACTAGCATCACAACCTACCTAAAATACTTTATTGAAATCTGGAAGTACCAAAACAGGTTGCTCTGTAACTTTCTGCTTTAATGTATCAAAGCTTTTGTCTACTCCTTTAGTCCATCTAAACTCTTTTCTATCCCCACTCATTGTCTTTGTTAGGGGTACACAAATACTATTGAAATTCCTGATAAACTTTCTGTAAAAACTTGCCAAACCATGAAAAGATTGTACCTCTATGGCACTCTTTGGTGTAGGCCATTCAAGGATAGCTCTCACCTTCTCTGGGTCCATCTTAAGACCTTCCTCTGAGACAAAAAATCCCAGGTATAGCAAATCCTTCTTTGTAAAACTACATTTGTTCAGATTAATCAGCAACTTCTCCTCCCTCAGCTTCTCTAAAACTCTTCTGATATGCATCAAATGGTCATCTCAAGTCTTACTGAAAATCAAAATATCATCTAAATAAACAATAACAAAACTTCCCAAAAATTCTTTCAGTACCTCATTCATGAGCCGCATGAATGTGCTCGGTGCATTGGTTAGCCCAAATGGCATGACTAGGCACTCATACAAACCTTCCCTTGTCTTGAAGGCTATCTTCCACTCATCTCCTTCTCTGATTCAGATTTGGTCATACCCACTCTTCAGGTCAATCTTTCTAAAGTATTTAACTCCACTCAAACAATCCATTATGTCATCCATTCTTGGCAATGGAAACTTGTACTTGATCATGATCTTATTTCTGGCTCGAGAGTCTATACACATTCTCCACTCTCCATCTTTCTTTGGTGCTAGTACTATAGGTACCATACATGGACTTAGGCTCTCTCTTATCAATCCCTTCCTCAACAACTCCTAAACTTGTCTATTCAGCTCTTCACTCTCAGCTGGAGTCATCCTATGGGCTACCTTATTCAGAAAACTGGCTCCTAGTATCAAATCCATTTGATGACTTATCTTCCTCACTGGCGCTAAACCCTCTGGTACATTATCAAAGACAATATCTTTAAATTCTTCCAACATTTCAGAGACTTCTACTGGTACATCTTCACATTTCTCTTGACTAATCTTAGGAATCAATGCATAGCAATGATGTTCATGCTTCATACCCTCCAAAAATTTTCTACCATCTACCAAGCAAATTTTGGCAGTACTACATACCTTTTCTTCCACCTCCTTCAAGGGCTTCAACTTATGATGAACTCCATCCTTTGTTAGGGAATATGTGTTTGCATGGCCATCATGGACAACGCTCCTCTCATAATTCCACGACCTCCCCAACAACATATGCCATGCATCCATTGGTATGATATGACACAGCACCTCATCATGGTAGTCCCCAATCTTAAACTTCACTAAACACTACTCATTGACCAAAGATCTGTGGTCCTTCATTAACCATGCAATCCGATATGGATATGGATGCTTTCTTCTTGTTAACTTCAACTTGTCAACCATCTCTTCTGAAACAAGATTGTCAGTACTTCCACTGTCAATAATAGTGTCACAACACTTACCTTCACATTTACACCTTGTGTGGAATAAACTCTTCCTCTAATTGGGTTCTTTCTCCTCATTCAGCAAAGCTCTTCTAACGACTACGGTTTCTCCTATTTTAGCATCTTCAGAATGCTCAGATTGTGCATCTTCATCTACATGTGCAACTCATGCATTACTTTCAGGTCTTCTATTCATCATTCCTTGATGTTGTGGACACTCGTATGCTTGATGCACTTCTTCTCCACATTGGAAATAGATTCCTTTGAAACCTCCTCTTCTAGGTCCTTGTCCAAGTCTGCCTCTTTGTCTTCCTCTTTGCTCACCATTGTTCTGGTCATGAGGGTGGTAGGTATTATCTCCTCTCTAATTTTGACTAGTGCTAGCTTCTTCACTTTACTTTGCATCTTCATTTCGGCCCCCATAGGGTCTTCCACCAGTCCTTCCACCTTGACCTCTTCCCCTTTGCTTGCTGTCAAATCTTTTATTTAGCTTCTCTTCCACCTTCAAGGAAAACTAGTATGCATCTTCTATGGTGGTCATTCTGACCAGGCTCAGCTCCTCTTGAATACTCAGCCTCAACCCATTAATGTAATGGGCTAACTTCTCCTTGTTGGGCTCCACATGGCCTGTCCTGATAGTGATCTTATAAAACTCTTCTGTATACTCCTTGATAGACTCATTACCTTGCTGTAGTCCTTGCAGCTTCTTCAACAACTCCATCTCATAGTCCACGGGAATGAACTACTTCTTTAGTTTCTCCACCATCCAATCCCATCTGGTGATCTTTCCTTTTCCTCTTCTATTCCTCTCTAATTGGACCTCCTTCCACCAAATATTAGCGTGGCCCTTCAACTTTTTTTTTGCAAACTTGACCCGATCTGGGTCCTCCACATCTCCATACTCAAAATACTCCTCCATGTCATTGATCCAATCAATAAGCTATTCTAGATTCAAATCTCCAGAATATGTAGAAACTTTGATCCTGGGCCTCTTTCCAATCTTTGAAATGGCCCCCAACAACCTAACTTCTGCAGGATCTCCTACAACTTCTTGTTCTTCCTCAGCTTCATCTTCGCTTTCTTCTCTTGATCTCAGGTCAAACCCTCTTCGTAGGTCCTCTTACAATGCATCAATTTTCCTTTGCAAGTATCTAAAACTCTCTTCCATCAAAGTATTCATCCCAATATGATTTCTTTATGGAGGCATCTTGATCTCCGCAACAAACCCACAACCTCAGGCCCTGGTGTAAACTACCTCACGGTCGGCAATCTATTTACACACTCAAGAACCCTTGCTCTGATACCACTTGATGAAGGGGATAAATCATAAAATACACAACAATAGAAATAGAATATAGAAAATAGAATATTTCTTTATTGATATGGGTAACTAATTACATTACAGAAGCTCAATTACAATCTGAGGAATCAATCCTCCACAGGCTATAACACACTATAGCTACACCTCACTAGGCTCTAGAATCTTGTGCCTTATGTAACCCCAAATCAGCTAGGGTTTCTATTTTCCCATGTATTCTTGACTCTACACTTGCCCCCTTAACTCTACTACCACCCAGTGTTCTCAAAATAGTCATAAATAGCACTTTTTGGCAGCCTCCAGCTAAATTTTGAAACTTGCAACTCCCTCCAAAAGTAGGTCAACTTCCGAGAAGCATAACTTTTGATCCGGGTGTCTGATTGACGAACTATTTTAAGAGCTAAAAATCTTACGATGTGAACTATCATACCAAAAATTCATAAATGGATTTTTGTCAACTTTTTGGGATGTTATGGGATGTTTTAGTGCCTCATTTCTCATTTCAGAAATTTTCAGGGGCTTTTTAGAAATCAAAAACTTTAATATCTTTCAGCTCACAAATGATCTTTTCCGCATTCCTTTGCCAAAGGTCTTATATTTCTATTATGTAACTTTCTATAAGTTTTTTATTCAATCTGTGCCCAAATGCAAACTTTCCTAAAATGGCAAGTGCACTTTCCAAAATAGGCAGGTTGATTTTTAGCAGTTTGGAAAAACTGAAAGTCCTACATCATTATTCTGGATATTATGGAACCAGAAACACTAATTATGGAAAGAATGAAAACAACTACAATGATTTTGAATTAGTTTCTTTTTGGGTGATGTAAGATTGCCCTTACACCACTGGATGCTCCTGCATCATTATGATTCAAAGACCAAGTTTTGCAGTGAAACATAAAACAAAATCATTTCAAAATCTCAATCTTTTAGGTTTTAGGAGTAGGGTTGTAGTTGCATGCCCTTAGATTTAACCAATGTGATAGTCCAAGAACATTGCCAGTCTAGGGTTTATCTAACAAATCTTGGTACATAGTTGAGAGCATTCTGCCTGAGATAGTCAAAGATAAATCTTTTGTTGTGAATAAGGGAATATGCTCCCAGTTACAGAAGAACCTAAAGTGCAAGGGAGACAAGTGCAAACAATCTCCTATCTTTGTTGGCCAAATCTTACATTAAACTTGAGCATAAGAATTGGTAAATCTTTAACGTTTAATGTCTGTTGATTTGGGAACCAACATATGGATTGCTAAAGAGTATTGTTTTTGATAGGGATACAATAAAATTTGGCCATTTTTGGCATTATCTTTGTGGAAGAAATTGGGAACATAGTTTGGATTTAGCTCAACTTATCATTCCTAGACTGATGGGCAAACAAAACTTGTCAATAAGAGTCTAGGTAATTAATTGAGGTTTTTAGTAGGAGACAAACCTAATCAATGGGATTTGATATTGGGCCAAGCAGAATTTGCATATATAATAACTTAATCAACAAGAGTGTAAGGAAAACCCCATTCCAAATTGTTTATGATTATAGTCCTAGAGGAGGAGATGATTTGAGAAATATAGCTTATTTGGGAAGAAGTGTTGTAGCAGAAGATTTTGCTGATTACCTACAGAAATTGTATCAAAATGTAAAGAAAACTAAATAGAGAAGAGTGCCTAAAAATATAAGGAATATGCTCATATGAGTAAGATAGAGAAATAATTTTAGCTGGGTGATTTGGTATTGGCACATTTTTGAAAGGAAAGTTTCCCTTAGTGAATGTATAATAAACTAAAGTTAAAGAAGATAGGACCATGCAAAGTACTGAGAAAATTTTCATCTAATGTATATGAAACTGAACTTCAAGAAGGAGTAGATATTCCTCCAATATTCAATATTGTGGATTTGTATAGGTATTACAAAGGGGAAACAAGTGCATAAGGGACTACGAGTTCAGATTCATGAGATGAACAAGGATGGATACACCAATTACCTGAAAAGAATCTCAAAGAAATGGACAAAGTGGTAGCTTCCTACCTAATGAAAACAACAAGGGGAAAAGAATATAAGGAATATCTAGTCCATTGGAAGAACAAAGTAGTTGATGAAGCTACTTGGGTGAATGTCTAAAAATAAGTAAGTATGGAATTCCCATTCCAGACATTGTCAAATGTTCTTGAGCTTCACACTCATAAAACATTTCACTTACCTAGTGTGTCTTATGTAGGAGCATCCAAGTTTATGAGAAATTATGTAATATCCAAGTTATTTCATGTTTAGTTTAATTTTGTTGTGTTTTGGTTCTTGTTGTGTTGTCTTGGTAGTTATTTCTAGATAATTTCGTAGTTCATATCAGTCAAAGACATCACCTTGTAGAAGGTTTAAAAGGGTATTTATAGTTTCAATTTGGCAAAGTTTGTAGCAAATTTGGTTATGTTTTGAGTAGGTTTTAAAGTTCAAGAACCGAAAATTTTTCTAAAAATCACATTTACCTAGCACTTTCAGTAATATCTAAAGTTCATGAACTCCTCTTTGTACCAAAAGAGATTTTCAAGCCTTGTCGTTCTCTTTTCTGTCCCCCTTTAGAAATTTTCTCAGTTCATGAACCCTGTCTTGTGCTGAAAAGTGTTTCAGGAGAACATAAAGAGATTTCATAGTGTTTTGGTTAATCTCCAAGTTTGTGAACTAGAAGAAACATTGAAGAAGTTCAAAGGTTTGAAAAAGTGTCAATTTACCAAAATTCATTATAAAGGAAATTTTTGAGAGTTGCAAGGTTTGTTGAATCACCAAGTTCCTAAAAAGTGTTATTTTTATCAATTATTTCTAGTTCGCAAACTCTTAAAACTACAGAAAGTCATAGTTTTAGCACTTTTTTTGGTTTCACAAACTGTTAAGAACTATGAAATGTGTTATTTTGGAGATTTCAACATGTGATGTTTCAGATCTATAACTATCAATAGTTTAACTTCCTTGAACTCGAAATATAAAGGGAAGGTGTTGTATTTTGGCTATCTAATAAGACCCCCATATGTAGACTGCATTAACTAGTGTGACATTTTTTATGTAATCAAAATTTCATAATCCCATATATTATTAACACAAACGCATAATACATAACATACATCTGCATAGCTAATCATACTCATTACATCATAAACCATCATAACATATAGATAGTTACATCATCTAACCATAAATAATTGTAAAATAAATACATCATAACACATCATATGCTTCAATACTCATAGCACAATATAAGCATGGTATAACATCATATATATATCAAAATCTTGAAGCCATATTTGTACAAAATGTGTCAATATGCAAAAGCTCCTTAGAGCATCATCATTAGTGCTATGACAAAATGCACTATATACACATGTTACATCATAAAATATACTATGTGTACCTAGAATTGTTTGCATGTGAGCTTGATGCCTCACAACCCTACGGGTGTGACCCCTATGGTAGTGGATGCATGCTCACTTATTCTAATTGGCTAGATCTCCTTGATTGGGTAGCCCTACTCTGTGTTTTTTCTACAAAGGATGGACCCCTCTTCTCTGCTAGCACTATTACCTCATATAAACTATGGTAATATGCAACCTACCTAATATCCATTCAGGCCTAGTCCATCACCCTCAATGAATTTGAGTACATCTGACCCATCCCTATTGCCCTAATAACTCCTATGGCATAATCTTGGTCCTGTTCAAGACTCTATAAATCACCTTGAGACCTTTGTATATCCCCTATAGTTGTTGCAGTTGTGCTTGTACTCTAGCATAGGCTACTTGCATGCTATCAAGTCTCACCTAAAAACCATCCACCTCCACATCTACTACAAGTAGATGATCCTCCACCACCTCCACCTCCCATAAGTGAGCCCCATCCATCTCCCCCTACACCAATAAATTCTTCTCCACTACCATCCACATACATCTCATCCCCCATATTCTCTAGATGCATGTGCATGTGGAGATATTGACACATGTACATATATTAGAAATACATGTTATGGTTGTGATTGTGGTACCTATCCCTATGCTAGTACATGTGGCCCTCTTTGTCCCTATCCACCTCTCCCACCACCTCATTTTGATCTACCTCAAACTCTCCTCCATCCTCTCTCAACTGTAGCCACTACTCATTAGTACTGTACTAACCCATATGCTCTATGAATCACCTTACATCCCTACCAGCAATGGTCATGTCAGTCTCACAAGTTGCCTCTGGGCCCACCATATCCTCTAATCATGGTAACACTCACATCCTATAGATCCACTCTTGGCACTACCCATATACATGGAATGATATGCACCTAGTTCATTGGCACAATCCATGAATCCACCTATGGAGACCACCCTGCTAGCTCCTCCCATGCCACCCAAGCAAACACGTGCTCACTCCCCTGAAATCCTCCACCTTGAATGAAACTTTTGTTGCACTCAATATGGATGGTATCTCTCAATAATATATCTCCTCTAAACAATAATATATTACGGCAACAAAGCCCATAACAATGTTTACCCATCCTCTCACCACATCTCACACTCTCTATAGGGCCTCCATATAACTGCATCAATATTGTCTACCACCTGTCACCAATCACCTGAATCCTAAATGAAGGAGTATTAATGTGTCATGTCTCATTTTTATGGACAATATAATTATTCTAGAATAGTGAACATTTACTATGGTTATTTTACTTTGAGTAAGCTCCATGTGTGAAAAGGTAATTATCATGGTGTTATATTTGTGTAAATTTGAAAGTTGATTTAAATATTAAATATTATCGATGTGATTATAATGATTTGCTTCGGCTATGTTTTTGGGAACTAACCTATTGACGTCGAATTGACTGCAAATGAATACAGGTACTCATCGAAGATGAGAACATGGTTAAGGTAGAGGTGTTCTAGCCACTTGGCAAGAACTGTTTGGGATGGTTAACCCTTATGCACTCACACACTCACATAGTCTCATATTGCATTATTTTGAATGATTTAATATACATTATTATGTGGATAATAAATGTGATTGATGGTTAGATGCTTAGAAAAAAATTGTGTTTATAATTAGTATGAAAATCCTTTTCGAATGCATGATTTACTTGTAAACATTAAAAGTTCTTTTGATTATTATTAAAGGGTGTATTGTATTTTAAACGGTGAATATATATGGTTGTATTTTATATTATTTAATAATAAACAATAAAATTTTCCTATTTATAAAATATGGATGTTTGGAAGACAATATATAAATTAGATTTACACCATTATATTTAAAAATTACAATAGGTATGTTGTTAAGGGCATGGTTCGATGGTTAAGTCGCTTGGTTGTAGTGGCAGCCACCAGAGTTCAAACCCCCGCTGGGCCAACGAGTTCACAGGCTTTATGCCTTTGCTGGGCCAACGAGCTCGCGAGTTTGAAGTGTTCCTTCTTAAGGATGAGGTCCCTCGTGTTGTGGCCTCACTAGTTCATTGCTTCGGAAAAAAGCATTAGTGTGGAGCCAGAGGGCGTGTCAGCGTCACCGGTCACATTAAAAAGTTTACCAGCTGCATTATCTTTTAAAAATAAAAATTACAATAGGCATGTATTATTATTATTTTAATATTATTTAAATACTTGTTTGATTTAATGACTATGTAATTTGAAAATAAATAAATTATATTAAATAACATTTATTATATTTAGAATCCTAAGTTAAAGAATTTAAAAGAATATTTACTGTCTTGTATACGAGAGAAATCTATTAAAGTTATTTTATTCTAATTAAATATATAAATATATAGTATTATTACTATTGTAATTAGATCTTCAGTTGAAGGGCTTCACTAATCTACACATTGAGGGGGATTCTATGATAATTATGAATGCTCTGCTTTGAAAATCTTTCCATGCATGGCATCTTAAGTATCTAATGGAACCGGTCTGGAAGCTTTTGGGTCGTTTACATTCTTTTCAATGTGGGCATTGCTTTCGTGAGACTAATCAATTGGCTGATTCTTTGGAAAATTGGGCAGTGGACCATCAAGTTGCATTATTTTCTAGTAATTCTCTTAGTAAATGGAATGATTCAAATATTCGGCATATTTATTGACAAAAGTGTGTGGAAGGTTCTCCCTAGGTGGTAGTTGAGTCAATTTTGGTCAATTGATAGTTGGCAGTGGTTGTGCTGTCCTCGCTTCTCATTTCTCGAGGTCACTCTTTGCTCTGTGTCTTTCATGGAATTTGTGATTGCTTCCATCATCTAACGGTTATGCTCATCACCTGTGATCTTTTGATGTCTAACAACTTTTTGTTTTGCAAGGGATATTTTGAGTACCTTTTGTACTTTTCCTTGGGCTGTTTAACATGTGGCTTCTCACATGAATTTTTCTTTATTACTATTTCTCCCATTTCCTCTCTGCATAGGTTTTTCTATCTTGGGAATTTGAAGTTTTCTCAACAATGATCTTTGTACACTTACGAAGTAAATTCCCTCTTAGGTTGCACGCTTATTGGGTGTTTTTAATTCCATTTCGAATGGATTTTTTTCCTTTTTTCTTTCTATCTTAGTCTTTGTGTGTCTCTATTGATTGTGCTTCATGGAGTTTTCTTGGAGAGTTCAGCTTCCAAGGCTTTTTTGGGAGAAGCAGATGGATGCATTATCATTCAAGAGAGATAAGTTTAAAAGAGTTTTTTTTTCTAGTGCCCACTGGTGGAAGAATCCTTTCATTCAGTGATTGGCAATTATTGGCTTAAATCAAATCCTTTAGCGCTGTCCTCATAGGTGGCCTAGGCCTTTCTTTCTAATCTGATGGATATTTGTGGCTTACAGTGATTTTGTTTCTTTCCTAGTGACCCGTTATCTTCAGCCCTTATTTTTTTCAGTTTGATTTGGATGCATCTCTACATGCCTACTCCTTGGATATCTGCTATAATCCTATAGAGAGTATCTTTGACAAATCTATCTTTCATGACTCTCCAGCGATGGTGGTGGCCTTGCAAGCAATGAGGCATGGGCTTCTGTCTGATAATGTGGAGTATACGTGGAAGGTTCTTCTCTCTGTTAAGTCTGATCTCGGTCCTACTATGTACGACAAAGGATTCATTCTATTTAATGTTGTGCACTACCTTCTAAAACATGTGGAGGAAGAAAACCTCTTACATCCTCCTTTTCCTCCTAAAGTTGGTCCTTCGTATGCTACTGATGACAAAGTGGATTCTGTTGGTGATGATGTCTCTTCTGGTAGCTGCAACTTTTGAGCCTTTCCCTTCTGATGGTTCTTTGGGCTCTCTTTTGTTGATGTTGTTGATGGAGATTGATTGTCATTGATGTCAAAAAGGTGTGAGTTGATGATGCAGGTACATCATAGTGAAAGTTAGATCATACATGGAATTCATCATGATCTTCATGTCTTCACATGGCAGAATGTTTCAGGAGTTCATCATGATCTTCATACAATGAATTTAGGGTGATGACAATGTGACATGTGATGTCAATTGTCAGGTGATGTCATTAGTTCATATGAAGGATGTGAAGAAGGTTTGATTTCTCATTTCAGGACTCATCTATCATGTTTCATAAGACTTGTCTTATCACTGATTGTGTCACTGGCTTGATAATGTTAGATTGTCTTGTTGTTGGTGGTTGATGAAATAATCATATACAGTGCAAAGTACAAGTTGCTTTATGGTTGAGTCAAGAGATGCAGATGGTCTAAGAAATGCAGGATGTAAGTTTGGTGTCTTTGCTCACAAAGTTCATATTGTTGAATGTTACTCATTAGTTCAGTTCACATGCTTACATGCAAGGAGTTTGTATGGTATGGTTGGTAATATGTTCAACATGAATATAGTAAAATTGATATCAAATGTCATGAAGTGCACAGGAAGGTTTGTCATGATATTATTTGTCATGATATCAAATGTCAAGAAGGTTTGAGGTTTGTTGAGTTGATGATATGACTTGATTGATTTCATTTGTAGAGGTTTCATTCACAAATCATCAAAGGTTTACATAATATTGTTATATGTTGTGATGCTTTACTTCAAGATGTCTTTACTTCAAGTTGTCAAGGTAGTAGATCTTATGATTGACAAAGTAAGAGCTTGATGGCATTTATTTTTGTCAATAATGTTTCTCTATAATATCAGTGATTATCAGGGTTTATCTCTCTCTCTCTTTGTCATGAGTGTCTAGAGTTTTTCCTAGAGTCCAAAATATTCTTCTAAAACTCTAAACATTCCTAAATTATTGAATTCTATGTATCTATGTGTAAACTCTAAAGATCTCAAAGTATATACAAGGAGCCCATCATATAAGTGAGTTACTTTTATTTATAACAACTCGTTGACTTCTTATCAAAGGTAAATGTCACTTAATCAACCAGTTAGAGGGTCTTTTAGCCATTATTATGACTGGCCTCATCCACCTTCTTTATTGATTACATAAGTCCTTGTTATGGATGCATAGGTGCCAATCCTAAATCAATGGTCTCCATTGAAACTTCATTGAGCGCATGGTTTGAAATCGATGGGTGAGATTTAAACTAAAACTTTTCTCCTTCAAGTTCCTCCTTTGATGTGCATGGGAATGATAAATATGTTAGCTGCAGTTAATGAAGCCTATTATTAGTTATTTCTAAGGTAGATTTGTTTGAGTTCTTTGTGGAATTTTTAAAGGAGATTTTATAAAGTTTTTTCTTTCTATTTTTAAGCTTCCTCGTGACTTTGAATTAAACAAAGATGGAATATTTAAAAGGCAGATTTTCTTTGTGAATATATATTTTTTGGTGAGTAATGTTATACGTTCTATTTTTTATTACCATAAAGATGGAAAGAAAGTCTAAATAGAAGAGGGATTTTATTTTTTTGAAGGACAGATTGATTAAAATCCAATTGAAGAATGTGATGGTAGTTTTAATGGAATATGAAAAGTTTTTTTTATCAATACAGAGAAGAGAATATGAAGGGTTATATTGAAGGTGCATTGTGATGGGTTGTGTTTCAATTGTAGGAATAGAAGATTTATTGTTGATAAGGGGAAATGCAAATATAGAGAAGAAATATATTTGATTTTATTTTTGCAGGTGAATGAATTTTTGAAGATGATTTATGCAGAGGAGAAGAATGTGAAAGGACATTCAGATTTTTATATATTGATATTGTAGATGGAATGTATGAGTGGATTAATATGCAGTGATGAAGATATTTTTGTGAATATTCTTTTGAAAAGAAAATACAGATGATATTGTAAGTGTAGAAAAAATAAGAGCATGAGAAATGTCAAGCCTCATACTGGTCAAAAGACACCATCTATATCAAATTCAGATGTTGATATACAATAAGTTGATAGAAATGTTTCACAAGTTGAGTCAGGTATTAAATTAGATAAAAAGTTTTCTAAAGTTCCTTTCTTTGATGGTTCAGACTTCTCTATTTGGTGCTTTAGGATGCAAGCCTATCTATTTTTTTAGGATATGGTGTGTGGATGTCAGTTGAGAGTGGGTATTTTAGTTCCTCTCTATCACCTAATGCTACAAGTAACAAAGAGGCTTATGAATACAATCATACATCAAAGAAGTCTATTGTGTCTAGATTATCTAATGATGTTTCTTGTAAAGTTATGAATTGTGAAAAAGATTAGGATATGTGGAAGAAGTTGATTAGGATTTATCAAAGTGATGCACTTGAAGGGGAAGACAACTTGGTGTCTGAAAAGAGTGACAATGAAATGAGACATTCACATGAAGAAGATATTTTTGTCGATGAAGATGGACATGAGTTTGATGAAGATGATTGTGAGGTTGATATTGAAGGAGAGCTCATATGCGCTCTGAGTACGATCAAGAAATACAAAAAGGAGAACTAGAAATTAGAGTTACAGCTACAACAAGAAAAATACTTAAAAGACAAAGCACTTTTAAACCTTGAAGATGCTAGAAATCTGATTATAGATTTGAGGACATAAGTTGATGAATCAGACAAATTAATTATAAGCCTAAAGACTGAGATTGAAGAGTCCAAGAGAATGATAGATTTTACTAAGTGTAAAAATGAAGTAAAATCTTTTTAATGCATAAAACCTAAAGCTGAAATTATTACCTTGAGAAGAGATACTAAAAGTCTCAAGGTTCTATCAAAGAGAAGTCATGAGTTTGAAGAGAGCACCACCAAGTTATATGAGATGCTGGGAAAGTAAAAACAATATAGAAACACTACTAGACTTGGTTATGAAGAAGGAGAGTGTTCTAAAATTAGAGAAACTCCTAGAAAGAAAAATGATTTGAGTTATCATGTTTCTGCTCCTAAAGGTAAAAAGAAGTTTGAAGCTCAAATGAATACCAAAGATGAGTTTGTCAAAATGCATAATCAAAGGAGGAGAAATTTCAAATGAACTGGTCCAGCAAGACAAGCTTATATGTATAGGTATAATTATTCATTTAATGGTTATTGTTATGTCTGTAATCATTTTGGACACAAAGCAATTGATTGCAGAAGGAATACTAATCTTGTATGTTACAAGTGCAATAATATTGGTCACGTACAAAGAAACTATAAAATGCATAGAAGATATGATTCTGCACAAAATCATAACATAAGTGCTCAAAGGATGTCAAAAAGGTACTATTAGTCATTTGATTATGATTACAATATAGTTTGTTATTTGTGCAACTCTCTTGGTCACAAAGCACATAGTTGTAGAAAAGCATCACCTTGTTTGAAAAGTTGGAAAAGGAAAGAGGCTAAAAGAGTTTGGAGGAAGAAAGAACATATCAAAGTGTGGAAACAAAAACAAAGTCAAAAGAAGATAGATTCTAAACTTGTGCATCTTACACAAGTTACATCATCAGTTGCATAACAGATAGCATGAAGTTAGGGGGAGTTGTTCATGTTCTATCAATTATCCCCAATAAGTTTTAGGAGGTTCAAAATGAGATAAGTTAATTCATTGCACATGTATTTGCATTTGGTTTTGCAAAGGTATTGATAGTGATAATGTATATATCAGATTTGATATTGTGTTGCAAAAAGCATCATGTGAAGGAACATCATGATGGTCTTCATCAAGATAGTCTTCATTCTTTTCAAGATGGTCTTCATTCTTTATCATGCCAAGAAGTGTGTACAGGAGTAAATTGATTGCAAGTTGTTGCACATTGATTGTTATCACTATCATGGAAGTCTTGGTAAAGTCATCCCTTGAGTGGTTATCATGTCATTATGAGTTGTGAATATTGTGATGAATTGTCTTCATGCTATTATTATCATAATGTTGTTTGTTGAGTCTGTATTGTTGTTTATCATGGGTGTTGATGTGATATCTTTGCATGGATTTCAAGTTTATTTGTGTCATGTCAAAGGAGTCATTTTTATGTCATCATAATCATACTTCATTCTTTATGCTTTGGGAGATCTTGGAGATTTGATGAAGGGGGTAAATCACAAAACACACAATAATAGATATTGGACACAGCAAATAGAACTTTCTTTTATTGAACTGGGCAACTCATTACATTACAGAAGCTTAATTACAATCAGAGGATGAATCCTCTACTGGCTGCAACACATTACAGCTTTCCCAACCTCAAGACTCTAGAATCTTCAGCCTTCTGTAACCCCAAATCAGTTAGGGTTTCTATTTTCCCACCTATTCTTGACTCTACACTGGCCCCCTTAACTCTACTTCCACCCACGGTCCCCAAAATAGCCATAAATAACAATTTTTGGTGGCATCCAGCTAAATTTTGAAATTTACAACTCCCTATAAAAGTAGGTAAACTTCCGAGAAGCATAACTTTTGATCCGGGTGTCTGATTGACGAACCGTTTTATGCGTCGAAAAGCTTGCGATGTGAACTATAACGCTGGAAATCCATAAATGGATTTCCATCAACTTTTTCAGACATTTAGGGAAGTTTTAGTGCCTCATATCTCATTTCAAAAATTTTTAGGGGCTTTTCAAAAAACAAAAACCTTAATATCTTTCAGCTCACAAATGATCTTTGCCTGATTCCTTCGCCCAAGGTATTATATTTCCATTTAGTAACTTTCTGCAAGTTTTCACTTCAATCCATGCCCAACTGCAAACTTTCCAAAAATAGCAGGTAGACTTTCCAAAATAGGTAGGTTGCTATTTTTAGCAGTTTTGGAAAAACTGAAAGTCCTACATCATTATTCTAGATATTATGGAACTAGAAACACTAATTATGGAAAGAAATGAAAACAACTACAATGATTTTGAATTAACTTCTTTTTGGGTGATGCAAGATTGCCCTTACACCACTGGATGCTCCTGCATCAGACACCCAGGGTAATTTGAGAAGTGACCCTGTCATGTCTCAGATGTTTGTGTGAGGAAAACCCAAACAGTCAACCTCTGCCTTAGACAACCAAGAAGAATCTTCAATAGGCCTTCCTTTCCATTTTACCAGATATTCTTCATATTGCTTGTTCCAAGTACTTCTCCCCACATGGCAATCCAAGATCTCTTCTATCTCCTCCATTGAAGTAGATGCCGAAATACTCCACTGCACTTCTGTTGGTCCATCCTTTGTTCCACCTTCATGATATTCTGATAAATTAGCAATGTTGAAAATAGGGGAAATATTGATCCCACTCGGCAGCTCTACCTCATATGCATTTCCTGAATTATGCTTCTTCAGGATTCTGCATGGTCCAAATTTCTTCATTTTCAACTTATTGTATGTTCCAATTGGGAACCTTTCTTTTCTCAAGTGAACCATGATTTCATCTCCTACCTGGAATTCCTTATATCTCCTCTTCTGATCTGCCTTAGCCTTGTACTAAATATTCATTTTATTAATGTGCTTTCTCACCTCTTCATGCAAATTCTTCAGATGTTTTGCAAAGTCTTCAGCTTCAGCACTTGTCTTTTCTCCATTGTCTAGCTTCCTTAACTCAGAAGCATTTCTTGGGCTATTGCCATATACAATCTGGAATGGTGATTTACCAGTACTCCTATTGATAGAATTGTTGTAAGCAAATTCTGCCTGTGGTAAAATCAAATCCCATCCCTTGGGCTTATCTCCTACTAAGCATCGTAGCAGGTTACCCAAACTCCTATTCACCACTTCAGTTTGTCCATCAGTCTGTGGATGGTGTGCAGAACTAAACTTCAAATCTGTCTTCAACTTCTTCTACAATGGCCTCTAGAAATAACCAACAAACTTGGTATCTCGATCTAAAACTTCCCTAAAAAATAACTCTACAATATGAACAGCATCATTAGTCTTCTTACAAGGAATAAAATGTGCCATCTTTGAGAATCTGTCCACCACCACAAAAATAGAATCATGCCCTCTTTGTGTCCTTGGTAAACCAAGAACAAAATCCATACTAATATCATCCCATGGCTTCTCTGGTACAGGTAATGGTTGATACAATCCTATATTTTGACTTGTTCCTTTTGCCATCTGACATACTCTACAACTCTGTACAAACTTCCTCACATCCTACTGCAACTGTGGCCAATAATAATTTTCACCAACAATAGAAATGGTCTTATCTCGACCAAAGTGTCCAGCCAGTCCTCCACTATGCTTCTCTTTAATCAGGTTCTCTCTCATGGAACTCCTCGGAATGCACAACTGGCTTCCTCTAAACAACATGCCGTCTTGGATTATGAAATCCAACCATTTTGTCCTGTCCAAAGTAATAGGCTCCAGACAAGCTTTCCAAGCCTCTGCAAAATCTAGATCTTCAGGATACAAACTTTTGAGCTCATCAAACCCAACAACCTCTATCCTCATTTCTGTCAACAAATTTTACCTTATGCTCAAGGCATCTGCAACTCTGTTGGACTTCCCACTCCTGTGCTTCAAAAAAAAGGTATAACTCTACAAAAACTCAACCCATTTTAAGTGCCTTTGGTTCAACTTCCCTTGACTATTAATATACTGCAAAGACTGATGATCAGTATATAAAACAAACTCTTTTGGCAACAAATAATGTCTCCATTTCTTCAAAGCTTGAACTATTGCATAAAATTCCTGATCATAAACATAATACTTTTTCTTGACATCATTAAGCTTCTCACTAAAATAGGCAATGGGCTTACCTTCTGGGCTCAAAACAGCTCCTATACCACTACCACTAGCATCACAATCTACCTGAAATACCTTATTGAAATCTGGAAGTGCCAAAATAGGTTGTTCTACAACTTTCTGCTTCAATGTATCAAAGCTCTTGTCAGCTCCTTTAGTCCATCTAAACTCTTTTCTATCCCCTCTCATTGTTTCAGTTAGGGGTGCACAAATGCTACTGAAATTCCTAATAAACTTTCTGTAAAAACTTGCCAAACCATGAAAAGATCTTACCTCCGTTGCACTCCTTGGTGTAGGCCACTCAATGATAGCCCTTACTTTTTCTGGGTCCATCTTAAGACCTTCCTCTAAGACAACAAATCCCAGGTATACCAACTCCTTTACAAAACTACATTTCTTCAGATTAATCAGTAGCTTCTCCTCCCTCAGCTTCTCTAAAACTCTTCTGATATGCATCAAATGCTCATCCCATGTCTTACTAAAAATCAAAATATCATCCAAATAAATAATAACAAAACTTCCCAAAAATTCTTTTAGTACCTCGTTCATGAGCCGCATGAATGTGCTCGGTGCATTGGTTAGCCCAAATGGCATGACTAACCACTCATACAAACCTTCCTTTGTCTTGAAGGCTATCTTCCATTCATCCCCTTCTTTGATATAGCTCTGGTGATACCCACTCTTCAGGTCAATTTTCGTGAAGTACTTTGCTCCACTCAAATAGTCCATGATGTCATCCATTCTTGGTAATGGAAATCTATACTTAATCATTATCTTATTGATGGCTCAAGAGTCTGTACACATCCTCCATTCTCCATCTTTCTTTGGTACTAGTACTGCAGGTACTGCACATGGACTTAGGCTCTCCCTTATCAGTCCCTTCCTCAACAACTCCTAAACTTGTCTGTTCAGCTCTTCATTCTTTGCAGGGGTCATTCTATGGGCTGCCTTGTTTGGCAAACTGGCTCCTGGTATCAAATCCATTTGATGACTTATCTTCCTTACTGGTGGTAAATCTTCTGGTACATTATCAGAGATAATGTCCTAGAACTCTTCCAACATATCTGAAACTTCTGCTGGTACATCTTCACATTTCTCTTGACTAATCTTAGGAATCAATGCAAAGCAATGACGCTCATGCTTCATACTCTCCAAAAATTTCCTACCATCTACCAAATAAATTCTAGCAATACTACATACCTTTTCTTCCACCTCCTTCAAGGGCTTCAACTTATGACGAACTCCATCCTTTGTTAGGGAATATGTGTTTGCACGGCCATCATGGACAGCGCTCCTATCATACTGCCACGGCCTCCCCAACAACATATGACATGCATCCATCGGTATGATATCACACAGCACCTCATCATGGTAGTCACCAATCTTGAACTTCACTAAACACTACTCATTGACCAAAGCTCTATGGTCCTTCTACAACCATGCAATCTGATATGGATGCGGATGCTTTCTTCTTGTCAACTTCAACTTGTCAACCATCTTTTCTGAAACAAGATTATCAGTGCTTCCACTATCAATAATAATATCACAACACTTACCCTCACATTTGCACCTTGTGTAGAATAAACTCTTCCTCTGATTGGGTTCTTTCTCCTCATTTAGCAAGGTTCTTCTAACAACTAGGGTTTCTCCTCTTTCAGCATCTTCAGAATGCTCAGAATGTGCATCTTCATCTACATGTGCAACTCGTGCATTACCTTCAGGTCTTCTATTTGTCCTTCCTTGATGTTGTGGACACTCATATGCTTGATGCCCTTCTTCTCCACATTGGAAACAGGTTCCTCTAAAACCTCCTCTTCCAGGTCCTTGCCCAGGTCTACCTCTTCCTCTTCCTCTTTGATCACCATTGTTTTGGTCACGAGGGCAGTAGGTATTATCCCCTCTTTGATTTCGACTGGTGCCTATTTCTTCACTTTTCTTTTGATCTTCATTACAGCCTCCATAGGGTCTTCCACCAGTCCTTCCACCTTGACCTCTTCCCCTTTGCTTGCTATCAAATCTTTTGTTTAGCTTCTCTTCCACCTTCAGGGAAAACTGGTACGCACATTCTATGGTGGTCATTCTGACTAGGCTCAACTCCTCTTGAATACTCATCCTCAACCCATTAATGTAATGGGCTACCTTCTCCTTGTTAGGCTCTGCATGGCCTATCCTAATAGTAATTTTATAAAACTCTTCTGTATACTCCTTAATAGACTTGTTACCTTGCTTCAATCCTTGCAACTTCTTCAGCAACTCCATCTCATAATCCACAGGAATGAACTGCTTCTTCAGTTTCTCCACCATCTGATCCCATTTGGTGACCTTTGCTTTTCCTCTTCTGTTCCTCTCTAATTGGACCTCCTTCCACCAAATATTGGCGTGGCCCTTCAACTTTGCTTTTGTAAACTTAACCCGATCTGGGTCCTCCACATCTTCATACTCAAAATACTCCTCCATGTCATTGATCCAATCAATAAGCTGTTCTGGATTCAAATCTCCAGAATATGTAGAAACTTCAATCCTGGGCCTCTTTCTGATCTTTGAAATGACCCTCAACAACCTTACTTCTGCAGCATCTTTGGCAGCTTCTTGTTCTTCCACAGATAGCTCTTCTTCAACTTCATCTTCACTTTCTTCTCTTGTCCTCGGCTCAAACCCTCTTCGTAGCTCCTCTTGCAATGCATCGATTTGCCTTTGTAGGGCTCTAAAACCCTCTTCTATCAAAGCAATCCTCCCAACATGATTTCTTCATGGAGGCATCTTGGTCTCCGTAGCAAACCCACAACCTCAAATCCTAGTGCAAACTGCCTCACGGTTGGTGATCTGTCTACACACTCAGGAACCCTCGCTCTGATACCACTTGATGAAGGGGGTAAATCACAAAACACACAATAATAGATATTGGACACAGCAAATAGAACTTTCTTTTATTGAACTGGGCAACTCATTACATTACAGAAGCTCAATTAAAATCAAAGGATGAATCCTCTACTGGCTGCAACACATTACAGCTTTCCCAACCTCAAGACTCTAGAATCTTCAGCCTTCTGTAACCCCAAATCAGTTAGGGTTTCTATTTTCCCACCTATTCTTGACTCTACACTGGCCCCCTTAACTCTACTACCGCCCATGGTCCCCAAAATAGCCATAAATAACACTTTTTGGTGGCATCCAGCTAAATTTTAAAATTTACAACTCCCTATAAAAGTAGGTAAACATCCAAGAAGCATAACTTTTGATCCGGGTGTCCGATTGATGAACCGTTTTATGCATCAGAAAGCTCGCGATGTGAACTATCACACTGGAATCCGTAAATGGATTTTTGTCAACTTTTTGGGACATTTAGGGAAGTTTTAGTGCCTCATATCTTGTTTCAGAAATTTTTAAGGGATTTTCAGAAAACAAAAACTTTAATATCTTTCATCTCACAAATGATCTTTGCCTGATTCCTTCACCAAAGGTCTTATATTTCCATTTAGTAACTTTCTGCAAGTTTTTGCTTTAATCTGTGCCCAACTGCAAACTTTCTAAAAATAGCAGGTAGACTTTCCAAAATAGGCAAGTTGCTATTTTTAGCAATTTTGGAAAAACTGAAAGTCCTACATCATTATTCTAGATATTATGGAACTAGAAACACTAATTATGGAAAGAAATGAAAACAACTACAATGATTTTGAATTAACTTCTTTTTGGGTGATGCAAGATTGCCCTTACACCACTGGATGCTCCTGCATCAAGATTTGTTATTTGGGTCAAAAAGTGTTGGTTATTGTGGAAGAATTGTTTGTCATGAAAAGCTTGTTTTACAACCACAAGTGATATTATCAGGAGTTTGTATTTTGATAGCAAAGATATGTCAGCTTTCATTTTGTCAAAAGAAGTGTTCAGAGGATTTCAATGACATTAGTTTTCATCTTCATTTTCATATTGAGAATGGTACAATCTATGGGCAACTTATAACAGGTGATTTGATGATTTGTCGGTATGCCTCACATGATGTTGTCCTCAGGATCTATGCTTCAAGAAGTATGTCTTCAAATGTGTTATTTATGGTGTCTTGTTGCTCTTAAGTTGAAAAGTTGTTCAATATGCAGATGTACAAGGAAAAATCTTTTAGGATAAGTTTAGGACAGCAAATTACAAAAGTGATCAGTGTCTTCAATCTTTTGACAGAGACTAGTGGTATCAAAGATTATGGGTAAGTGGTATCTCAATTCTTGGTTGGCATAAAGATAACAAGATTAGTAATGGTTCCTATGATTCAATAAACAAGTAAGTAGTTGATTGATATCAGCATAGTTTGTTAATCTCTTGCTAATATTGTATATGAGTTGTTTTCATAGGGGGAGTATCTTATCATTTGTCTTTTGATGTCAAAAAGGGGTAGAGAGAGAAAATGTATCATGTAGTTTTGCCATCAATGACAAAGGGGGAGATTGATGGAGATTGATTGTCATTGTTGTCAAAAAGGTGTGAGTTGATGATGTAGGTACATCATAGTGAAAGTTAGATTATACATGGAATTCATCATGATCTTCATGTCTTCACATGGTAGAATGTTTCAGGAGTTCATCATGATCTTCATACAATGAATTTAGGGAGATGACAATGTGACATGTGATGTCAATTGTCAGGTGATGTCATTAGTTCATATGAAGGATGTGAAGAAGGTTTGATTTCTCATTTTAGGAGTCATCTATCATGTTTCATAAGACTTGTCTTATCATTCATTGTGTCACTGGCATGATAATGTTGAATTGTCTTGTTGTTGTTGGTTGATGATATAATCATATACAATGCAAAGTACAAACTACTTTATGGTTGAGTCAGGAGATGCAGATGGTCTAAGAAACGTAGGATGTAAGTTTGGTGTCTTGGCTCACAAAGTTCATATTGTTCAATGTTGCTCATTAGTTTAGTTCACATGCTTACATGCAAGGAGTTTGTATGTATGGTTGGTAATATGTTCAAGATGAATATATTAAAGTTTATATCAAATGTCATGAAGTGCACAAGAAGGTTTGTCATAATATCTAATGTCAAGAAGGTTTGAGGTTTGTTGAGTTGATGATATGACTTGATTGATTTCATTTGTAGAGGTTTCATTCAGAAATAATCAAAGGTTTACATAATATGGGTATATGTTGTGGATGCTTTACTTCAGGATGTCTTTACTTCAAGATGCTTTACTTCAAGTTGTCAAGGTAGTAGATCTTATGATTGACAAAGTAAAAGGTTGATGGCATTTATTTTTGTCAATAATGTTTATCTCTATCATATCAGAGATTATCAGGGTTTATCTCTCTCTCTCTCTCTGTCATGAGTGTCTAGAGTTTTTCCTATTATCCAAAATATTCTTCTAAAACTCTAAACAATCTTAAATTATTGAATTTTAGGTATTTATGTGTAAACTCTAAAGATCTCAAAGTATATACAAGGAGCCCATCATACAAGTGAATTGCCTATTGTTATAAGAACTCGTTGACTTCTTATCAAAGGTAAATGTGACTTAAGTGACTATTCAAAGGGTCTTTTAGTCATTATTATGACCAGCCTCATCTACCTCCTTTACTGATTACATAAGTCCTTGTTATGGATGTATAGGCATCAATCCTAAATTGATGGTCTCCTTTGAAACTTCATTGAGTGCGTGGTTTGAAATCGATGGGTGAGATTTAAAATAAAACTTTTCTCCTTCAAGTTCCTCCTTTGATGTGCATGAGAACGTCAAATATGTTAGCTGTAGTTAATGAAGGCTATTATTAGTTATTTCTAAGGTAGATTTGTTTGAGTTCTTTTTGGAAATTTTTAAGGAGATTTTATGAAGATTTTTCTTTCTATTTTTAATCTTTCTCGTGACTTTGAATTAAACAAAGATGGAATCTTTAAAAGGCAAATTTTCTTTGTGAATAAATTTTTTTGGTGAGTAATGTTATACCTTCTATTTTTTATTCCCCCAAAGATGGAAAGAAAGTCCGTATAGAAGAGGGATTTTTTTTTATGAAGGATAGATTGATTAAAATCTGATTGAAGAATTTGATGGATGTTTTAAGGGAATATGAATTTTTTTTATCAATGCAGAGAAGAGAATATGAAGGGTTATATTGAAGGTGCATTGTGATGGGTTGTGTTTTAATTGCAAGAATAGAAGATTTATTGTTGAAAAGGGGAAATGAAAATATAGAGAAGAAAAATATTTCATTTTATTTTTGCAGGTGAATGAATTTTTGAATATGGTTTATGCAGAGGAGAAGAATGTGAAAGGACATTGAGATTTTTATATAATGATATTGCAGATGGAATGTATGAGTGGATTAATATGTAGTGATGAAAATACTTTTGTGAAGATTCTTTTGAAAAGAAAATACAAATGCTATTGTAAGATCATGTTTTTTGCATAAATGAAGAAAACACAGATTGAACCATATCAAGTATAAAGACAATATGCAATTAATTATGTAGAGATAATCTGAATCAGGTCAATTGATTTTTGTAGAGAATGAAATGCAGTATGAATGCAAAGAAATATGCAGATTGAACTGAGTATGGTTCCAAAGATATATGCAAATTCAGGGGCTTGTATTGAAACATAGAAACCCTATGTATTACTTGTATTATTTTGATTGTATTTTCCAGAGAGGCTTTATGTGCTAGTGAGGCCTGTATGGTCATTGAGACCTCTTTGTATCCATTGAGGCTTGAATGGTCAGTGAGACTTGTTTGTAACCAGTGAGGTTCTTGATTAAGCTAGTGACGCATTTCAAAGTGGTTTTTCTTCCCCTAGAGGGTTTTCCACTCATCAAAACCTGTGTCATGTCTTTTTCTTGTGATTGATTATGTTGCACCTATTTGATCATCTTTATTTAAGTTTTGCATATCATGATGATTATGTTCTTCAGTGAACTCCTTTACACAACCTTTTTGAATCAAGTTTTGAAATGTTAAAAATTACACAACACTGATTCACCCCCCCTCTAAGTGTTGTCCTAGACTCCAACAGTTGTATACGTCATTTTTTGTTAAGTTGACTTTACTTCTAATCCGCTGGGCATAACTATTTTCTTCTTCAGGCTACCTCTTTTGTAATTTCCTTTCAATATAGTAGAAGGTGACTTGATGACCCATGATTTATCACAAAAAGAAATAGTATTATTATATTTAGGGGTAAAAGCACAAAGTTGTGTCACACTTTCAGCCGACTTATCAGCACAAGTGAATTTAAGTATTTCTAACTAAAAATCAATTTTGGTCAAACATATGATCTTGTAAGATTCATTCTAGCTAATTTATATATGTGCACAACTTTTACAAATTAAAGTGTTGGCTAAATCCATATGTAGCACCATGATGAGGCCAATTTACCAAAAAAAAAAAAATTTGAAAAACTTGATATTTCAACAACTTCTACTCGTGTAAATAACATTTTTTTTAAAATATAAAAATACCCTTTTGTAGATTTATAAGTTTAGTTTTCCAAAAAAAATATTTTAATAGTTTAATTATTATTTATATTTTACTTTTTATTTTTACTAAAAGTAGGTTATCAGCACAAAACATTAAGTCAATTACCATGTCAACGAAAAATAGTAAAACTTATTTTAAAAAATTGAAAAAAATATGATGCCCTAGATAAAAGAATCTATATCAAGATGGTATAATTTTTTTTCTATTTTAGATAAATAGTTAATATGAAAGTTGACATTGACTGGAAACAATTATGTTTTAATACACGCACATTTTAATATTTGTTTAAAAATATATGTTTATCAAAATTGAAAAAAAATATATCAATGCCCTAAAGTTTCAAGTTATAAATACAGACAAAAAAATTGAAGAAAAACAAATAAAATTTACTGCATAAAGATTGACGTCTCGTATAACTTCATTTTTCAACATTTTATCACCAACTAAATTAGAGTGTCAATTTATTAAAAACTATATTCAAATTATTTTTTAATTTTTTCAAAAAAACTGAAACATAAAATATACTAAAAAATAAATATTTTATTAATTTACATCATTTCAAAATTTAAAACATATATGTCACTTTTTAGTGATTCAAATTTAAAAGTTGGATCAGCGTTGGCCGTTTCCTTTATAAAAGTGTGACACAACATTGTACTTTTACCCTTAGAAATCTAAACTAAAGAGAATTAAATAAATTATTGTCATGTAAGTGACAAAAGATAATTAATCTTTTATTTTTAAAATTTAAATAGAAATTGAAAGCCTTTTTAAATGCAATCTCATGCATAACTTAAATTATCCATCAGTTATTAGAAAGCATGGGAAAACCTAAATTTTGGACCCCAAGATTAAAAAGGATTTTTAATAAACAAAATGAAGGCATTTTTAAAAATTAGTCAAGAACAGTAATTCTAAAACGACAATGTATTTGTCATATTAAAATGAAATTTGAAACCGTCAAGTATTTCTGAAAGACGGAGAAGAGTAGAACAAAACCCAGAAACACTTTGAAGAAATTTGTAAATCTTAGTGAGCATTTTTCAAAAGGAAGAGGACATTTTTTATGTTTTCTGGGTAGTGCCTGGAAGTGATCAAAAACAACAATTGAAAGGTAAAATCAATCTTCTTTCTTCAGCTTTGAATTCGGGTATTTTCCTTGTATGTTTTGCAATTAATAATGATTGTTTTGGCTGTTAAAAGACCTTAGTTATTATGCCCATTCGAATGTTCTTGTTTTGTTGTTAGAAAGCCAATCTTTCAATTAAAAATGCCTTCTTATTGATCAAACAAAGTGAAAATAAACTCTTAACTTAGAGGATGGAATTAGATTCATGTAGACTTATTCATCTATGTTATTGTTATTCTAAGATCCATTTTCAATCATTGTCATGTGTTGCAGTAAGTTTGTTATGAATTACTGATCCAAAAAGTTCCTGTAACAGTAGTTACATTCTATATTTTTCATCTATTTTTAATGCTATTAAAAATTAGTCTTGTTTGCTGATAAAAATTAGTATTATTTGCTGATAAAAATCAATATTGTTTGCTATTAAAAATTGCCAATTTGCAAATAAATCGACTTCTCCTATTCTAGTTCTTGTTTCTTGTTTAACTGTTAGATTGACCTTTATTCTACCCATTGACTTAAACCATAGCTAAAGAGCCATTATAAACCACAAGTGCTGATAAATTTATTTTATGACAGACACATATGACTGTATCTTTATTGATGTTGTTTTGAAATTAGTCTTGTTAAAGAATCGATCTATTTTGTTGAATAAGTGATATTAATATAATCTCTTAAACATAGATAAAATTCTCAGTTTCCTGTAGATATATTATGTTATTTGCTATTCAAAACCTCTGTAAACATTACCTTAGGGTGATTGAAATCAGATTAGAAACTCTATTCTTAATTTACTTTTCAATTCTGTCATAGCTCTTGTCACTGAAATAACAGGAAGGTTACTAAATTTTACATATAAACTTATTGAATAAACTAAGTAGTTCATGTCACAGAAAAGATAGTAGGTTTGGATGAATCTGAGAAAGACTTTTATACAATGAATTATGACTGAAAATGGATTAGAAATTTTCAATTTAGAAATTATCTTGCAAATCTGATTGGTGGAAAGTTTCTTGGTGCATATGGGAACACATCTTCTCAATTTCATGCTTCCAGGATGAGTTTTGATGGGGTATTTAATTTTTTTTTACTGCAACTGGGTTAAAATTGGCACTCTGAAAAGTTTCAAATCTTGCAATTCTAGGGGTGGCCCAGTTGTCGATTTGGTCTCAAATGTCTCCAATTCTAATTTCATTAAAATTTGGAGACCATTTGATGTATTTGTTAATGCATTCCAGTTGTAGTGAACTAATCTAGCGAGCCAGTTTACAAATTAGGTGCCTGAATTTGGTTGACAAAGCAGATTATGAGAAAATGGGTTTTCTTGACATAACTGATAACACTCTTGTACAAATTTTTAGGGTTGTTAGACACCTAGGTTGCTCGCGATGGAAATGCGCCAAATGCTCGGAGGAGGAAATTAAAATTTGCATAAGTTTCGATGATGTTTTAAAAATATAAATATTGAAATTAAATATTAAAAGTGGCATAGTAAAAAGTGGAGAAAAGGTTTCAACGTGACTTGGAAAAGCCAAATATTATAAGGGAAGGCATATTAAATTTTAATAAAAGTTTATAAAGTGAAAAGTGGTGGTGGGTTGGTACTTATCGCATCACATCCCTCCCTGTAGCCTCCTCTCAACCCCCTATGATGGTGTGATATGCCCATTACAAGCCTTTTTTAATCTTCCTCTCCATCTGCAGGTTAAACAAATGTATTTCCATCGTTTATGTGGTGATTTTGATAAGTTTTTAGCTGCTCCAGGCAGGTTTTAGTGCTGGTAATCACATTTTTGGTCTCAAGCACTTTCTTGAAGGCATTTTTTAGCCCAAAATTACTATTCCAATCTGCAAAATCTTCCCATGACCATTCCTCATGCATTGGCCAATGTTTTTTGTTCGTTTGTAATGATTCTCAGCTGCCAGATGAGTGAAAAACACCTCTATTTCTTAGAAAATGACCCAAAGGTAATTGGATAAGTGAAAACTTCGATTGAATACTACTATGATGTCTCTGAGGTTGAATACAATTATAGGAGATGAAAAAAGAGGTCCCAGAGTTCATACTGTAGCTACATTTTTGTAGAGGAATGAAGTCTCTAGCTGATGCCGTTCAAATTGAGAAAAATTGAAAGATGTAAAAAATTAAAAGAGGAATATTAAAGCATATTTTATTCTTCTTTTTTCTTCTCCTCCTTTAATGTATTAATATTTCATTCCCAATGTCATTTTGGAAGCAAAATGTATTAAAAAAATATATCTCACCTACCTCTAGAATGAGTTAATTTTTAGGGCAACATACTTTGAGCATAAAAGCAATAGTTGGGTTCTCATTTTGAGTGGGCTGGAAAATTTTGGGAACTTTTGAAGAGAAAATAAAATACAAGTTCTTCTGGTCTACTTCTTCTCTTGTCTTGTAAGTTTATGAGTTGTATGTTGAATGTATTTCTGCATAAATGTTATTTAATTTCATGTTGGTTTAAATGAGAAATGTTGAATGTTGAATGCATGTATTCCATTAATTGTCTCTAGTGTTGAATGCATCTCTTCCTTTGAATTTGACAACTAAGGGTTGTTGAGATTCTAGAAGATAGATTTTCTATATTGCATGCTTAATCTTTTACTTCTATTCAAGTGATAGATTAAATGATTGGTTTAAGTATGAGGAAGAATGTATTGTATCAGGTATATTTTTAAGAAGAGTTAATTGAAGACTTTGTCTTGGGTAGTATTTGTAAGGCAAATGTTGATTAGACCCCTTGAAAATTGAGTGCTATCTTAAGTTTATGAGAATTGTTCACATACATATCTCTATTTGACTCCATGCCACGAGTTAAGCACGGTCAGATCTAGTATCAAGTTTATGATTCAAAGCCCAAGTTTTGCACCCAAACATAAAACAAAATCATTTCAAAACCTTAATCTTTTAGGTTTTAGGAGTAGGGTTGTAGTTGCATGTTCTCAGATTTATCTAGTGTGATAGTCCAAGAACATTGCTAGTTTAGGGTTTATCTAATAAATCTTGGTACATAGTTGAGAGCATTGTACCTGAGATAGTCAAAGATAAATTTTTTGTTGTGAATAAGGGAATACCCTCCCAGTTGTGATAGAACCTAAAGTGCAAGGGAGACAAGTGCAAACAATCTCCTATCTTTGTTGACCAAATCTTCCATTAAACTTGAGCATAAGAATTGGTAAATCTTTAGAGTTTGATTTCTGTTGATTTTGGAACCAACACATGGATTGCTAAAGAGTATTGTTTTTGATAGGGATACAAAAAAATTTGGCCATTTTTGGCGTTATCTTTGTGGAAGAAATTTGGAAAATAGTTTGGATTTAGGTCAACTTATCATCCCTAGACTGATGGGCAAACAAAAATTGTCAATGGGAGTCTAGGTAATTTATTGAGGTGTTTAGTAGGAGACAAACCTAATCAATGGGATTTTATATTGGGCCAAGCTGAATATGCATTTATAATAACTTAGTCAACAAGAGTGTAGGGAAAACCCCATTCCAAATTATTTATGATTATAGTCCTAGAGAAGTTGATGGTTTGAGAAATGCAACTGATTTGAGAAGAAGTGTTGTAGCAGAAGATTTTGTTGATTACCTACAACAATTGCATCAGAGTGTAAAGAAGACTAAATGATGCAGGGACTTCTGAACGTCATAAATTTTTATTTGGATGTGGGTTTTCTACAAAATTTTATAGGTGGATGCGTTATGAGGTGGATTGGACCCCGTCTTGGCACTTTTTCGGGTTTGAAACTTTCATCTTGGCCCTCAAAATGGCAATTTAGTGTTTTTTACTAGATTTTTAAAAAGTTGCTTTTGTAATAACTCAAAACTCATGTTTTGAATTTAGAATATTAGTTGGCCTTTCATCCTACCTTAGTTTTAGGAAGTTTTTGGGAAAAAATTGGATTCTCAAGATATGATTGTAAAATTATTACAAAAGCAACTTTTTAAAAATCTAGAAAAAAACACTAAATTGCCATTTTGAGGGCCAAGATGAAAGTTTCAAGCCCTGAAAAAGTGCCAAGACGGGGTCCAACCCACCTCATAATGCATCCACCTATAAAATTTTGTAGAAAACCCACATCCAAGTCAAAAGTTATGACCTTCGGAAGTCCCTGCATCACTAAATAGAGAAGAGTGCCTAAAAATATAAGGAATATGCTCATATGAGTAAGATAGAGAAATAATTTTAGCTGGGTGATTTGGTATTGGCACATTTGTGAAAGGAAAGGTTCCCTTAGTGAATGTATAATAAACTAAAGTTGAAGAAGATAGGACCATGCAAAGTGCTGAGAATATTTTCATCTAATGTATATGAAATTGAACTTCAAGTAGTAGATATTCCTCTAATATTCAATATTGTGGATTTGTATAGGTATTACAATGGGGAGACAAGTGCATAAGGGACTACCAATTTAGATTCACGAGATGAACTAGGATGGATATACCAATTACCTGAAAAGAATCTCAAAGAAGTGGACAAAGTGGTAGCTTCCTACCTAATGAAAACAACAAGGGGAAAAGAATATCTAGTCCATTGTAAGAACAAAGTAGTTGATGAAGCTACTTGGGTGAATGTCTTAGAACTTATTAAGTATGGAATTCCCATTCCAGACACTGCCAAATGTTCATGAGCTTAACACTTATAAAAAATTTCACTTACCCAGTGTGTCTTATATAGGAGCATCCAAGTTCATGATAAATCACGTAATGTCCAAGTTATTTCATGTTTAGTTTAATTTTGTTGTGTTTTGGTTCTTGTTGTCTTGTATTGGTAATTATTTCTAGATAATTTCGTAGTTCATATTAGTAAAGGGCATCACCTTGTAGAAGGTCTAAATGGGTATTTACAGTTTCAATTTGGTAAAGTTTGTAGCAAATTTGGTTATGTTTTGGGTAGGTTCTAAAGTTCAAAAACCTACAAATTTTCTGAAAATCACATTTACCTAGCACTTTCAGTAATATCTAAAGTTCATGAACTCCTCTTTGTACCAAAAGAGATTTTCAAGCCTTGTCATTCTCTTTTCTATCCCCCTTTAGAAATTTTCTTAGTTCATGAACCCTGTCTTGTGCCTAAAAGTGTTTCAAGAGAACATAAAGAGATTTCATAGTGTTTTGGTTAATCTCCAAGTTTGTGAACTAGAAGAAACATTGAAGAAGTTCAAAAGTTTGAAAAAGTGTCAATTCACCAAAATTCATTTTAAACAAAATTTTTGAGAGTTGCAAGGTTTGTCAAATCACCAAGTTCCTAAAAAGTGCTATTTTTATCAATTATTTCTAGTTCGTAAACTCTTAAAACTGCAGAAAGTCATAGTTTTAGCACTTTTTTTGGTTTCACATACTGTTAAGAACTGTGAAATGTGTTATTTTGGAGATTTCAACATGTGATGTTTCAGATCTATAACTATCAATAGTTTAACTTCCTTGAACTCAAAATATAAAGGGAAGGTTTTGTATTTTGTTGGTGGGTGGTTGTTGTTTTGAGTAAGAAAGTATTGTCTATGGATCTAAGGATGGATTGATTGAAGTTTTATAGATTGTACCCTTATGGCTACTACAACAAATATCAACTTATGATATGAAATAAAACTGAAATTGAATTTTGTTGTTGTGTTAAAGTTAGAGTCACTGATTTCTAGAATTTGGCTATCTAATAAGACCACCATATGTAGACTACTTTAACTAGTGTGACATTTTTTTATGTAATCAAAATTTCACAATCCCATATATTATTAACACAAACGCATAAATACATAACATACATCTACATGGCTAACCTACTCATTACATCATAAACCATCATAACATATAGATAGTTACATCATATAACCATAAATCATTGTAAAATAAATACATCATAACACATCATATGCTTCATAATTCATAGCACAATATAAGCATGGTATAACATCATATATATATCAAAATCTTGAAGCAATATTTGTACAAAATGTGTCAATATAGAAAAGCTCCTTAGAGCATCATCATTAGTGCTATGACAAAATGTACTATATACACATGTTACATCATAAAATGTGCTATGTGTGGCTAGCATTGTCTGCCTGTGAGCTTGATGCCTCGCCACCCTACAGTGTGACCCTATGGTAGTGGATGCATGCTCACTTATTCTAATTGGCTAGATCTCCTTAATTGGGTAGCCCTACTCTATGTTTTCTCTACAAAGGATGGACCCCTCTTCTTTGCTAGCACTATTACATCATAAAAACTATGGTAATATGCAGCCTACCTAATATCCATCAGGGCCTAGTCCATCACCCTTAACGTATTTGAGTACATCTGACCCATCCTTATTGCCCCAATAACTCCTATGGCATAATCTTGGTCCTGTCAAAGACTCTATATATCACCATAAGACCTTTCTATATCCCCTATAGTTGTTGTAGTTGTGCTTGTACTGCCATCATAGGCTACTTGCATGCTATCAAGTCTCACCTAAACACCATCCATACCTCTACTACAAGTAGATGATCCTCCACCACCTCCACCTCCCATAAGTGAGCCCCATCCATCTCCCCCTACACCAATAAATTCTTCTCCACTCCGATCCACATACATCTCATCCCCCATATTCACTAGATGCATGTGCATGTGGAGATCTTGACACATGTACATATACTAGAAATACATGTTATGGTTGTGATTGTGGTACCTATCCCTATGCTAGTACATGTGGCCCTTTTTGTCCCTATCCACCTATCCCACTGCGTCATTTTGATCTACCTCAAACTCTCCTCCATCCTCTCCCAACCGTAGCCACTACTCATCACTACTGTACTAACCCATATGCTCTATGAATCATCTTACATCCCTACCAACAATGGTCCTGTCAGTCTCGCAGGTTGCCTCTAGTCCCACCATATCCTCTAATCATCGTAACACTCACATCCTACAGATCCACTCTTGGCACTACCCATATACATGGAATGATATGCTCCCAGTTCATTGGCACAATCCATGAATTCACCTGTGGCAACCACCCTACTAGCTCCTCCCATGCCACCCATGTGAACACATGAGGTTCCTCCCCTGAAATCCTCCACCTCGAATCAAACTTTTCATAAACTCAATATGGATGGTATCTCTCAATAATATATCTCCTCTGACCAATAATATACTATGGCAACAAAGCCCATAACAATGTCTACCCATCCTCTTGCCACATCTCACACTCTCTATAGGGCATCCATATCACTGCATCAATATTGTCTACCACCTATCACCAATCACCCGAATCCTAAATGAAGGAGTATTAAAGTGTCACGTCTCATTTTTATGGACAATATAATTATTCTAGAATAGTGAAAATTTACTATGGTTATTTTAATTTGAGTAAGTTCCACGTGTGAAAAGGTAATTATCATGATGTTATATTTGTGTAAATTTAAAAGTTTATTTAAATATTAAATATTATTGATGTGATTATAATGATTTTCTTCGGCTATGTTTTTGGGAACTAACTTATTGATGTCAAGTTGAGTGTAAATAAATACAGGTACTCGTCGAAGATGAGAACATGGTTGAGGTAGAGATGTTCTAGCCACTTGGCAAGAACTGTTTGGGATGGTTAACCCTTATGCACTCACACACTCACGTAGTCTCATATTACATTATTTTGAATGATTTAATATGCATTATTATGTGGATAATAAATGTGATTGATGGTTAGATGCTTAGAAAAAAATTGTGTTTATAATTAGTATGAAAATCTTTTTTGAATGCATGATTTAATTGTAAATACTACAAGTTCTTTTGATTATTATTAAAGGGTGTATTGTATTTTAAATGGTATATATATATGGTTGTATTTTATATTATTTAATAATAAACAATAAAATTTTCCTATTTATAAAATATGGATGTTTGGAAGACAATATCTAAATTAGATTTAAACCATTATATTTAAAAATTACAATAGGTATATATATTATTATTATTTTAATATTATTGAAATACTTCTTGTTTGATTTAAATGACTATGTAATTTGAAAATAAATAAATTATATTAAATAACATTTATTATATTTAGAATCCTAAGTTAAAGAATTTAAAAAAATATTTATTATCTTGTATGTGATAGAAATCTATTAAAGTTATTTTATTCTAATTAAATATATAAATATATAGTATTATTACTACTGTAATTACATCTTCAGTTGAAGGGATTCATTAATGTACACATTGAGGGGGATTCTATGATAATTATAAATGATCTACTTCAAAAATCTTTCCATACATGGCATCTTAAATATCTAATGGAACCGGTCTGGAATCTTTTGGATCGTTTACATTTTTTCCAATGTGGGCATTGCTTTTGTGAGGCTAATCAATTGGTTGATTCTTTGGTAAATTGGGTAGTGGACCATCAAGTTGCATTATTTTCTAGTAATTCTCTTAGTAAATGGAATGATTCAAATATTTGCCAGATTTATTGGCAAGAGTGTGTGGAAGGTTCTCCCTAGGTGGCAGCTGAGTCAGTTTTGGTCAATTGACAGTTGGCAGTGGTTGTGCTCTCCTCGCTTCTCATTTCTCAAGCTCACTCTTTGCTCTATGTCTTTCATGGAATTCATGCTTTCTTTCATCATCTAATGGTTATGCTCATCCCCTATGATCTTTTGATGTCTAACAATTCTTTGTTTTACAAGGGATATTCTAAGTACCTTTTGTACTTTTTCTTGGGTTGTTTAACATGTGGCTTCTCACACAAATTTTTCTTTATTTATACTGCTCCCATTTCCTCTTTGCATAGGTTATTCTATCTTGGGAATTTGAAGTTTGCTTGATAATGATCTTTATACATTTGTGAAGTAAATTCCCTCTCAGGTTGCACACTTATTGGATGTTTTTAATTCCATTTGGAATGGCTTTTTTGCCTTTTTCTTTCTATCTCAGTCTATGTGAGTCTCTATTGATTGTGCTTCATGGATTTTTCTTGGAGAGTTCGACTTCTAAGGCTTTTTTGCGAGAAGCAGATGGATGCATTGTCATTTGAGAGAGATAAGTTTAGAAGAGTTTTTGTTGTCATGTGCCTACTGGTGGAAGAATCCATTCATTCAGTGATTGGAAATTATTGGCTTAAATCAAATCCTTTAGGATTGTTCTCATAGGTGGCCTTGGCCTTTCTTTCTAATCTAATGGATATTGTGGCTTACAGTGATTTTGTTTCTTTCCTAGCGACCCATTATCTTTAGCCCTTTTTTTTCTGTCTGATTCAAATGCATCTCTACATGCCTACTCCTTGGATATCTGCTACAATCCTATAGTGAGTGTCTTTGACAAATCTATCTTTCATGACTCTCCAGTGATGGTGGTGGCCTTGCAAGCAATGAGCCATGGGCTTCTGTCTGATAATATGGAGTATACGTGGAAGGTTCTTCTCTCTGTTATATTTGAGCTTGCTCCTGCTCTATATGACAAAGGCCTCGTTCTATTTAATGTTGTACACTACCTTCTGAAACATGTGGAGGAAGAAGACCTCTTACATCCTCCTTTGCCTCCTTTGCCTCCTAAAGTTGGTCCTTCGAATGCAAATGATGATAAAGTGGATACTGTTGGTGATGATATCTCTTCTGGTAGCTGCAACTTTTGAGCCTTTCCCTTCTAATGGTTCTTTGGGCTCTCTTTTGTTGATGTTGTTGACAGAGATTGATTATCATTGATGTCAAAAAGGTGTGAGTTGATGATGCAGGTACATCATAGTGAAAGTTATATCATACATGGAATTCATCATGATCTTCATGTCTTCACATGGCAGAATGTTTCAGGAGTTCATCATGATCTTCATATAATGAATTTAGGGTGATGACAATGTGACATGTGATGTCAATTGTTAGGTGATGTCATTAGCTCATATAAAGGATGTGAAGAAGGTTTGATTTCTTATTTCAGGACTCATCATTCATGTTTCATAAGACTTGTCTTATCATTGAGTGTGTCACTGGCTGGATAATGTTAGATTGTCTTGTTGTTGTTGGTTGATGACATAATCATATACAATGCAAACTACAAGTTGCTTTATGCTTGTCAAGAAATACAAGATGTAAGTTTGTTGTCTCTTCTCACAAAGTTCATATTGTTCAATGTTGCTCATTGGTTCAGTTCACATGATGCAAGGAGTTTGTATGGTATGGTTGGTAATATTTTTAAGATGAATATAGTAAAGTTGATATCAAATGTCATGAAGTGCACAAGAAGGTTTGTAATGATATTATTTATCATGCTATCAAATGCCAAGAAGGTTTGAGGTTTGTTGAGTTGATGATATGACTTAATTGATTTCATTTGTAGAGGTTTCATTCACAAATCATCAAAGGTTTACATAATATTGTTATATGTTGTGGATGCTTTACTTCAAGTTGTCAAGGTAGTAGATCTTATGATTGACAAAGTAAAAGGTTGATGGCATTTATTTTTCTCAATAATGTTTCTCTCTATCATATCAAAGATTATCAGGGTCCTTCTCTCTCTCTCTCTCTCTCTCTCTCTCTCTCTCTCTCTCTCTCTCTCTCTCTCTCTCTCTCTCTCTCTCTCTCTCTCTCTCTCTCATGAGTGTCTAGAGTTTTTCCTAGAGTCCAAAATATTCTTCTAAAAATCTAAACAGTCCTAAATTATCAAATTCTAGGTATCTATGTGTAAACTCTAAAGATCTCAAAGTATATACAAGGGGCCTATCATACAAGTGAATTACTTTTTGTTATAACAACTCGTTGACTTCTTATCAAAGGTAAATGTCACTTAAGTGATTCGTTAGAGGATCTTTTAGTCATTAATATGACTGGCATCATCCACCTTCTTTATTGATTACATAAGTCCTTGTTATGGATGCGTAGGCTCCAATCCTAAATCAATGGTCTCCATTGAAACATCATTGAGCGCGTGGTTTGAAATCAATGGGTGAGATTTAAACTAAAACTTTTCTCCTTCAAGTTCATCCTTTGATGTGCATGGGAACATCAAATATGTTACCTGTAGTTAATGAAGCGTATTATTAGTTATTTCTAAGGCAAATTTGTTTGAGTTCTTTGTGGAATTTTTTAAGGAGATTTTATAAAGATTTGTCTTTCTATTTTTAAGCTTCCTCGTGACTTTGAATTAAAAAAAGATGGAATCTTTAAAAGGTAGATTTTCTTTGTGAATAATTTTTTTTGGTGAGTAATGTTATACCTTCTATTTTTTACTCCCATAAAGATGGAAAGAAAGTCCGAATACAAGAGGGATTTTGCTTTTTTGAAGGACAGATTGATTAAAATCCGATTGAAAAATGTGATCGAGGTTTTAAGGGAATATGAAAAGATTTTTTAATCAATACAAAGAAGAGAATATGAAGGGTTATATTGAAGGTGCATTGTGATGGGTTGCGTTTTAATTGCAGGAATAGAAGATTTATTGTTGAGAAGGGGAAATGAAAATATAGAGAAGAAATATATTTGATTTTATTTTTGCAGGGGAATGAATTTTTTAATATGATTTATGCAAAGGAGAAGAATGCGAAAGGACATTCAGATTTTTATATAATGATATTGCAGATGGAATGTATGAGTGGATTAATATGCAGTGATGAAGATATTTTTGTGAAGATTCTTTTGAAAAGAAAATACAGATAATATTGTGAGATCATGTTTTTTGTAGAAATGAAGAAAACACAGGTTGAAAACATTATGCAATAAACTTTCAGATTGAACCATATCAAGTATGAAGGCAATATGCAAATAATTGTGCAGAGATAATCTGAATTAGGTGAATTGATTTTTGTAGAGGATGAAATGCACTATGAATACAAAGAAATATGCAGATTGAACTAAGTATGGTTCCAGAGATATATACAAATTCAGGAGCTTGTATTGAAATAGAGAAACCCTCTGTATTACTTGTATTGTTTTGATTGTATTTGCCAGTGAGGCTTGTATGGCCAATGAGACCTCTTTGTAGCCAGTGAGGCTTAAATGGTCAGTGAGACCTATTTGTAACCAATGAGGTTCTTGATTAAGCTAGTGAAGTATTTCAGAGTGGTTTTTCTTCCCCTAGAGGGTTTTCCATTAATCAATACCTGTGTCATGTCTTTTTCTTGTGATTAATTATGTTGCACCTATTTGATCATATTTATTTAAGTTTTGCATATCATGATGATTAAGTTCTTTAGTGAACTCCTTTACACAACTTTTTGAATCAAGTTTTGAAATGTTAAAAATTACACAACACCGATTCAACCCCCCTCTAAGTGTTGTCCTGGACTCCAACAATTTTATACGTCATTTTTCTTAAGTTGATCTTACCTCTAATATGCTAGGCATAGCCATTTTCTTCTTCAGGCTACCTCTTTTGTAATTTTCCTTTCAATATAATAGAAGGTGTATTAATCATCCATGATTTATCAAAAAAAGAAATAGTATTATTATATTTAGAAATCTGAAATAAAGAGAATTAAATAAATTATTGTCATGTAAGTGACAAAGATAATTAATCTATTTTTAAAAAAAAATAAAATAGAAATCTCATTCAAAACTTAAATTATCCATCAGTTATTAAAAAGAATGGAAAAACCTAAATTTTGGACACCAGGATTAAAAAGGATTTTTAATAAACAAAACGAAGACATTTTTAAAAATTAGTCAAGAATAGTAATAGTAAAAAAGCAATAAAGTTGTCATATTAAAATGAAATTTGAAACCGTAAAGTGTTTCGGAAAGATGGAGAAGAGTAGAACAAAACCCAGAAACACTTTGAAGAAATTCACAAATGTTAGTGAGCGTTTTTGAAAAGGAAGAGGACTTTTTTTTGTTTTCTGGGTAGCACCTGGAAGTGATCGAAAACAACAATTGAAAGGTAGAATCAACTTATTTATTCATCTTTGAATTTAGGTATTTTTCTTGTATGTTTTGCAAGTAATAATGATTGTTTTAGCTATTAAAAGACCTTAGCTATTATGGCCATTAGAATGTTCTTGTTTTGTTGTTAGAAAACCAGTCTTTTAATTGAAAATGACTTTTTATTGATTAAATAAAGTGAAAATAAACTCTTAAGTTAGATGATAGAATTAGATTCATGTAGACTTATTCATCTATGTTATTGTTATTGTAAGATCCATTTTTAATCACTGTCATGAGTTGCAATAAGTTTGTTATTGATGCAGCACACAACATACACTCAATAGAATTGTGCCATTAAACATATGAGAGCCAAAGATTTGGAAGATGGAACATAAAAAAACTTGTATTCATCAACTCTGCTACTACAATGAGAGAAAACTCTCTTATATCCAAGAAAACAAAAAAAAAAAATTACCTTTTTTGGCAGATTTCGACAATTATCAGATTTTGCCATTTTAGGTAATTTTACAATCATATCTTGAGAATCCAATTTTTTCCCAAAAGCTTCCTAAAACTAAGGTAGGACAAAAAGCCAAATAATATTCTAAATTAGAAAAATGAGTTTCAAGTTATTACAAAAGCAACTTTTTAAAAATCTAGAAAAAAACACTTGTTGCAAGTATGAGGTGAACAAGTGTTGTCATTGATGTCAACATACTCATATTACATCGACAAGAAGGATTGGATGAGCTGTGTGTTGAGGATATTGAGAAAATTACCCTCAGTCAGGAACAGTGAAGAACAGTGATGAGAAGAAGGCAAATATATTGGATAGGTTGAGAACCGGAGGATGCGGATTAAAGGGTTTGCAGATATGAGTCTTGAGATGCTTCAGTCAAGTTTTCAGAGGTCCGCATGAAGACCTGAAGAAGTTATGGCTGTCTGTGTGGAACCGGTTCCGGCAAGTGCTTAGAGGTGACAGAGGATCACAGAAAGGTCCGGTGAGGTCCAGAATTGTACAATCCTAATCTGTGGATTGGAAAGAGTATTTGGGATGTCCTTGTGATGTGCCATCTTGAGTTGTGTATGATTTGGAGGTCCGGAAGTACCTCTTGCATTATGACAGTGGCGACAGACTGTGTTCTTGAAGTTCCGGATGAGGAAGACAAGAGATTCCAGCAAGTAAAGGAAGTGCGGATGTATCCGGACATTCAGGCAGGCTTGTTAAGTTTTCTGGATCGTGTTGAGGTTGTGTTGTTGATCCGCATTGATAGTAGAGCCCGGAATTGAAGTTATTCTTCCGGATGAAGTTCTTGCTCTGTTTAGCCGACCGGATGAGTTGTTCATCCTGTGAATGTTCTTGTGGTGGCCGACCGAATGTGTTATTCATCTTGCGGATACTCTTATGATTGTTTGCCGACTTAGATGTTTGATCCTAAGTCGATGTCTTGTATAAATAACAGTCTGTGAGTTCATTTCGGTGTGTGGTGTGTGGATGAGTGTGGCATAGCGAAGAGAAGTGCGAAAGGCAGAACAGAGGTTTTTGGGCTTAATTGGAACTGATCCGGACATGGTAGAGATGTCATTCTCCAGTTCAAGACTGTGATTTTTATCACTTTGTAGATAGTGTGTCTCCTTGTAGGCAGTGGGCCTCTTTGTGAGCAGTGTGCTCGGGCAGTGAGCCCTAACTGGCATGTGCCATTCATTTTTCTTTATTCTTCTAACAGAGAATAATTCTTGGGTTAATCACCCCGTGGTTTTTCCCTTAACCGGGTTTTCCACGTCAAAATCTTGGTGTTCAATGTGTTGATGCTTATCTGCTCTTGTGTTTATGTATTATGCTTCCATGGATGATTAATTGATATGCTACTAACTAACAACAAAGAATCAAGTGTTTGAAAGAGCAAGAAGTTTTATACAACTGATTCACCCCACCCCTCTCAGTTTTATGCCCTAGATCCAACAATTGGTATCAGAGCCAAGTTCCTCTGATAGGAGCTTAACCGCTTGAGGAGATCCAGGATGTCGTCATACAAGAAGGATAGTCCGAAGTTCGATGGAACCAACTTCACTCTCTGGAAAGGTCGCATGAAGTGTCACTTGGAATGTATGGGAAAGCATACTTGGCTATGGTTTCAAAACCATATGTACCTCCACAAGGTGGTCCGACAACTCTGAATGAAATCACAGAAGCTGAAAATAATCTGCGAACCAAGGAAGCTCTTCTAAGTCCATTGAATGACTCAGATCTCTCGAATGTTATTGACCTACCAACTGCATATGAGATCCTGACTAAACTGGAACTTCTGTATGAAGGAGATGAGTTTGTCAAAAGTGCAAGGTTGCAAAGTCTGAAAGGGAAATTTGAAAGATTGAAAATGAGAGATGATGAAAACATCACTACCTTTATGCCAAGAGTAAATGAGCTGGTATGTGGAATCAGAAATGCTGGTGGAACTTTAGATGAAAATGAGATTGTCTGCAAAATCCTAAGATCTCTTCCTGCTGCCTACAAAATCAAGGTTGCTGCCATTGATGAATTCAGAGCCCACACAACTGTCACAAGAGAACAACTGGCTGGCAAACTAGCTGCATTTGAAATGACCGAGTTTGGAGATGATCCTCCCAAGACTAAATCTGCTTTCAAAGCCAGTGCCTATGTGAAAGGCAAACAGAGATTTGATCCGGGAGAAAACTCATCAAGGAAAATGTCATGGTACGATCAAGCAAGAAGAGACATGGAAGAAGAAGAAGCAGAAACAGCTCAACTTGAAGCCCTCATTGCAAAGAGACTGCCAAGAGGATCCGGTAAGTATGAAGGAAAACTACCCTTTAAGTGTTTTAACTGCAATAAGATTGGTCATTTTGCTTCAAGATGTCCGGAAAGATCTGCAAGGTCTAATACTAACAGACAAAGGTTTCAAAAGAATTGCTATTATGTTCATGAAGAAGATGACAATGAAGGAGTAACAGATGATGAATCAAAACTAGGAAGCAAATCCAGAAATGAGTGGGTGTTTATTGCCATCAAGGAAGAAGATTCAATACTCTCTGAATCTGTCAATCACAAAGTTGTTGAAAAATCTTTGGCTGCTCAGGTGGAAGAAAAGGATGATTGGGTTATTGACAGTGGATGTTCTCACCATATGACTGGTGACAAGAATAAGTTCTTGAATTTGGAAAGGTATGAAGGAGGAATGGTAAAGTTTGGTGACAATTCTGCTGGCAGAATCAGAGGCAGGGGAACTATTTCCTTCGATGGAAAGAGCAAAACAGGTAACGTACTATATGTTGAAGGATTGAAGCACAATCTTCTTAGTGTTGGTCAGTTGGTGGACAAAGGCTATGATCTCCGGTTCAAAAATGGAAAATGCAGAATCTTTACAAACTCCGGAACTGAGATTGCATCCGGTACTCAGACAAAAGGTAATATCTTTCATCTGGTTGGTTCAAATAAAAGTTGTTTGTTTGCTCAAATTGATCAGAGTTGGTTATGGCATAGAAGAATGTGCCATGTAAATTTTGATAACATCATCAAAATAAGCAATACTCAGGCCGTAAGAGATCTTCCAAAATTGATGAAACCTACAAATAGTTTGTGCAAAGAATGTCAGCTAGGTAAACAAAGCAGAGTCACTTTCAAAAGTAAAGATCAGTCTTCTACCGGACTGTTCGAATTAGTACATACTGATCTCTGTGGTCCGACAAGAATCAAGAGTCTGCAAGGTGATAGATATTTCATGTTGTTAATTGATGATCATTCCCGGATGATGTGGGTTACCTTTCTAAAAGAAAAATTAGAAGCATTTGAGAAGTTCAAGATCTTCAAAGCTATGGTAGAGAATCAAACCAGATTGAAACTAAAGTGTCTAAGGTCTGATAGAGGTGGTGAATTTACATCTGGTGAATTCATTAATTTTTGTGAGAAGCAGGGTATAAGGAGACAATTGTCTGCTCCTAGGACTCCACAGCAGAATGGAGTGGTTGAGAGAAAGAACCGGACCATTCAGGAAGCTGCCAGGACAATGATGTTGGAAGCAAATGTTCCTCAAATGTTTTGGAAGGAAGCTATCAGCACTGCAGTCTACACTCTTAATCGAGTTCAAATCAGAAACAACACCGGTAAGACCCCCTATGAACTCTGGTTTGGCATCACTCCTACTGTGAAATATTTCAGAGTATTTGGTAGCAAGTGTTATATTAAAAGAGATGAAGATCTAGGAAAGTTTGATGCTAGAAGTGATGAAGGAATTTTCTTGGGTTACTCCACTCAAAGCAAAGCATACCGATGTTACAATAAGAGATTGAGGAAGATAATAGAAAGCACCAATGTGAAAGTCGATGAAGGAATTGAGAAGCCTTCAAGATTTTATGAGTTTGATGAAGATGACCAAGACAGTGTTCAAGGACCTCAATCCTCTCCGGTGAGACAGAGTCAGCCTGATCCGGTAAATCAGGAAGAAGAGATAGGTTTGAATGAGCCTGATCAAGAAGCAGCAGTGCAGGATACTCCCAAAATTCCAAGGTATGTAAGACCGAACCACTCTGAAGACCAGATCATAGGTGACAAAAGCAAAGGTGTACAAACTAGAAGGAATGTTGCTCAAAATCAGGATGAATGTTGTCTGATTTCAAAGATTGAACCTAAAACAATAAATGAAGCATGCAATGATGAAAACTGGACCAAAGCAATGAAAGATGAATTGATGCAAATTGAGAAAAATCATACTTGGGATCTTGTTCCCAAACCTAGAGACAGGAATGTAATTGGAACCAAGTGGGTCTTCCAGAACAAACTAAATGAAGCTGGTGAAGTAATCAGAAACAAAGCTAGATTGGTCTGCAAAGGCTACTCTCAAATAGAAGGAATTGACTTTGAAGAGACTTTTGCTCCGGTGGCAAGAATTGAAGCAGTCAGATTACTTCTTGCATTTGCTGCCTTCAAAGACTTCAAGGTATATCAGATGGATGTCAAGTCTGCCTTCCTAAATGGTGATCTGGAAGAAGAAGTCTACATTGAACAACCGGATGGATTTCAATTGTCTGATAATGATGATATGGTCTGCAAGTTGAAGAAAGCTTTGTATGGATTGAAGCAAGCCCCAAGAGCATGGTATGAAAGGTTGGATAAGCATCTTGTGCAGATTGGATTCAACAAAGGTACTGCTGACAGTAACTTATATTTCAAAATTGATCATGAAAATATATTGATTGTTGAAGTGTTTGTGGATGATATCATTTTTGGAGGAAGAGATAGTATGTGCAAAACTTTTGCAAATCAGATGAAAAGTGAGTTTGAAATGTCTATGCTTGGTGAAATGAATTTCTTCTTGGGTCTGCAAATTACTCAAACAAAAGAAGGGATCTTCATTTCTTAGACCAAATAGGTGAAAGAATTATTAAGAAAATTTGGTATGGAAGACTCAAAACCTATGAACACTCCTATGGCAACTGGATGTAAGTTAAGCAAAGATGATGACTCTCCAAAGGCAGATCAGACAAAATATAGATCAATGATTGGTGGATTGTTGTATCTCACTCAAACTAGACCAGATATAATGCAGGCTGTTGGTCTTGTGGCAAGATTCCAGGCTGATCCTAGAGAATCTCATGTTATGGCAATCAAAAGAATTTTTAGGTACTTGAAAGGAACAGTTGAGTATGGTCTATGGTACCCTAGAGATCCGGATTTCTCTCTTCATGCTTACACAGATGCAGATTGGGCAGGAGATGTGGATGACCAGAAGAGCACTAGTGGTGGAGCATTCTTTTTGGGGAAGAGATTGGTTTCTTGGCTAAGCAAGAAACAAGATGCAATATCTCTGTCTACAACTGAAGCAGAATACATTGCAGCAGCAGGTAGTTGCACTCAAATCTTATGGATGAAGCAGATGCTAAGAGACATCAAAGTTGAATATGAGGAGCCTATCACAATTTTCTGTGATAATTCAAGTGTAATTAATATTTCTAAGAATCCGGTATTGCACTCTAAGACTAAGCACATATCTATCAAATTTCACTTTTTGAGAGAACAAGTAAACAAGGAAGAAGTCAGATTGGAGTATGTTCCCTCCAAGGATCAGATTGCAGATATCTTTACAAAACCTCTTCCCAAGGACTCTTTTGAATATCTCTGGGAGAAGTTAGGGGTCATGGCCCCTCCGGTGATAAACTAAGATGCATTGATGTGCATCAGTCTGGTGGATATCACAGTCATATCTTGTGATCCGGATTGATGATGGGGAGCTGCTACTAAGGGGGAGCAGCTGGTATGATTCTGATGTATTAGAATTGCAAGTATGAGCCCTTTGCCATTGATGTCAAAGGGGGAGAGAAGACATGTGAAAAACAAGTGGTTAATGATCAAAGGGGGAGAGAAGACATGTAAAAAGTTGTTGATAGGGAGAGCTGTGACAGAAAGGAGAAGTTCTTGTCTTGATGGTTTTTCACATCACATTTTGCCATCAATGACAAAGGGGGAGATTGTTGCAAGTATGAGGTGAACAAGTGTTGTCATTGATGTCAACATACTCATATTACATCGACAAGAAGGATTGGATGAACTGTGTGTTGAGGATATTGAGAAAATTACCCTCAGTCAGGAACAGTGAAGAACAGTGATGAGAAGAAGGCAAATATATTGGATAGGTTGAGAACCGGAGGATGTGGATTAAAGGGTTTGCAGATATGAGTCTTGAGATGCTTCATTCAAGTTTTCAGAGGTCCGCATGAAGACCTGAAGAAGTTATGGCTATCTGTGTGGAACCGGTTCCGACAAGTGCTTAGAGGTGACAGAGGATCACAGAAAGGTCCGGTGAGGTCCGGAATTGTACAATCCTAATCTGCGGATTGGAAAGAGTATTTGGGATGTCCTTGTGATGTGCCATCTTGAGTTGTGTATGATTTGGAGGTCCGGAAGTACCTCTTGCATTATGACAGTGGCGACAGACTGTGTTCTTGAAGTTCCGGATGAGGAAGACAAGAGATTCCAGCAAGTAAAGGAAGTGCGGATGTATCTGGACATTCAGGCAGGCTTGTTAAGTTTTCTAGATCGTGTTGAGGTTGTGTTGTTGATCCGCATTGATAGTAGAGCCCGAAATTGAAGTTATTCTTCCGGATGAAGTTCTTGCTCTGTTTAGCCGACCGGATGAGTTGTTCATCCTGCGAATGTTCTTGTGGTGGCCGACCGGATGTGTTATTCATCTTGCGGATACTCTTATGATTGTTTACCAACTTAGATGTTTGATCCTAAGTTGATGTCTTGTATAAATAACGGTCTGTGAGTTCATTTCGGTGTGTGGTGTGTGGATGAGTGTGGCATAGCGAAGAGAAGTGCGAAAGGCAGAACAGAGGTTTTTGGGCTTAATTGGAACTGATCTGGACATGGTAGAGATGTCATTCTCCAGTTCAAGACTGTGATTTTTATCACTTTGTAGACAGTGTGTCTCCTTGTAGGCAGTGGGCCTCTTTGTGAGCAGTGTGCTCGGGCAGTGAGCCCTAACTGGCATGTGCCATTCATTTTTCTTTATTCTTCTAACAGAGAATAATTCTTGGGTTAATCACCCCATGGTTTTTCCCTTAACCGGGTTTTCCACGTCAAAATCTTGGTGTTCAATGTGTTGATGCTTATCTGCTCTTGTGTTTATGTATTATGCTTCCATGGATGATTAATTGATATGCTACTAACTAACAACAAAGAATCAAGTGTTTGAAAGAGCAAGAAGTTTTATACAACTGATTCACCCCCCCCCTCTCAGTTGTATGCCCTAGATCCAACAACACTAAATTGCCATTTTGAGGGCCAAGATGAAAGTTTCAAGCCCCGAAAAAGTGCCAAGATGGGGTCCAACCCACCTCATAACGCATCCACCATAAAATTTCATAGAAAACCCACATCCAAGTCAAAATTTATGACCTTCGGAAGTCCCTGCATCATTCTCTTCTGGTTGAAAAGAATGCAGCTCCTACAAGTGAGTGTCTTCAAACTACTGCCACTTGACTGGATCCAACCGCTGCACTTCCCACTCTATAATCCACATGCTATTTGTTGGTGGTAATCCTTCCCACTGTACTAAATACTTGTTGTACTGCCCTTGCTGAGTGTAGATAGTTTTCTTATCAAGAACCTATGCAATCTTGTCCTTCTTCTTATGGGGAATGTGGTGGTGGCATGCCACTTTTGGTTGACTATCTTCAGCATCATCCTCACCATGGAATGCATATAAATGAGAAACATTAAACATAGGAGAAATATTGAGATCATTTGGTAAACTGACCTCATATGCATTATTATTGATCTTCTTTGTAATTTTGCAAGGACCAATTTTCCTATACTTCAACTTGTGGTATGTTCCAGTAGGAAACTGCTCTTTTCTCAAATATACCATCACTAAGTCACCTTCATTGAATGTCTGATGTCGCCTACTAGAATTCAATGTATTCTTGTACCTCTCATTGCTGTCCTGCAACTTCTGTCTCACTTTGTTCTAGAACTATTGAAGGTGTTCTGCAAATGCTTCCCCATCATCATTGATCCTATCTTTCATTGGTATCTGTACCAAATCTAGAACACCCTGAGGATTCCTACCATACACAATCTAGAAAGGGGACTTTCCCATTGATCTATTAATGAAACTATTATAGGCAAATTTTGCCTGGGGTAATGCCAAGTCCCATTGTTTTGACTTTTCTCCAACAATACACCTCAACAAATTTCCCAGACTTCGATTGACTACCTCAGTTTGCCCATCCATTTGAGGATGATATGCACTACTAAATTGTAACTTGGTCCCCATCTTCTTCCATAAAGTCCTCCAGAAATGACTGAGGAATTTGGTATCCCTATCAGAAGTAATAGTCTTGGGAACACCATGTAGTTGAACAACTTCTGAAAAAAATAACTATGCTACCCTCGTTGCATCATTAGTTTTCTTACAGGCAAATAAATGAACCATCTTGGAGAACCTATCAACAACTACAAAAATGGATTCATTACCTCATTGAGTATGTGGAAGTCCCAACACAAAGTCCATGCTCAAGTCTGTCCATGGTGCAGCTGGTACTGGTAATGGCATATACAACCCTGTATTCTATGAATGTCCCTTAGCCACTTAGCAGATTCTACACCTTGTTACATACTTAGTTATATCCCTTTTCATCTTTGGCCAGTAATATTTATCTTCTATCAAGGCTATTGTCTTGTCCTTGCCAAAATGTACAGCCAACCCACTACTATGAAATTCTCTGATAATGTTTTCCCTCATAGAGCCAGTTGGTATGCATAGTTGTTTTCCTTTAAATAGATACCCATCTTGCATAAAATATTCACCCCTAAAGTGATCCAAGTTACCAGATATTGGTGCCCTCAATTGTTCCACAATCTCCCAAAAATCATCATCAGACTCATACAAATTTTTGATGGCATCAAAACCAATCACCTTAGTTTCCATTGTGGTCAAAAGTGCAACATGCCTACTTAACACATCTACAACCTGATTTTGTTTTCCAGACTTATGCTTCAACACAAAATTGTAACCCTGCAAGAAAGAGACCCACTTGGCATGCCTACTATTCAACTTTTTCTATGTGCAATATGATCTGTAAACAATACAAACTCCTGGGGAACTAGATAATGTCTCTAATGCCTCAATGCTTGAATAATTGCATAAAATTCTAAATCATAAGTAGAATAATTCTTTCTCACTTCATTCATCTTTTCACTAAAGAAAGCTATAGGTTTTCTAGCTTGGCTAAGCACAGCACCTATTCCCACATGGGAGGCATCACATTCTACTTCAAATACCTTATCAAAATTTGGTAATGCAAGTATAGGTTCTTCTGTTACCTTTTGCTTCAAGTACTTAAAGCTCTCCTCAACATCCTTGGTCCATACAAACTCCCTTCCTTTGGTCTAATCTATTATAGGAGCTACAATACTACTAAAATTTTGAATGAACTTTCAATAGAAAGTGGCCAAGCCATGAAAACTTTTTACCTCTGTGATGCTGCTTGGACTAGGCCATTCTAGAATTGGCCTAAACTTTTTTGGATCCATTCTGACACCATCTTTAGAAATGACAAAGCCTAAAAAAACCAAACTGTCCTGTGTGAACCTACACTTCTTCAAATTGGCATAGAGCTTCTCCTTCCTTAACACACCAAAGATGATCCTTAGGTGTTGTAGGTGTTCTTCTTTGCTGTTACTAAATACCAAAATATCATCAAAATAAACTACCACAAACTTACCAATGTAAGGGCTATCTCCAGTCATATAATCCATCTCCAGTCTTAAAGGCTATCTTCCACTCATCCCCTTCTTGAATCCAAATTTGGTGGTAGCCACTTCCTAGGTCGATCTTGCTGAAATATTTGGCCCCTACAAGGACATCCATCATGTCCTCCATATGAGGTATAGGAAACCGATACTTGATGGTAATCTTATTAATTACTCTGCTATCAGTTCACATCCTCCATGTTCCATCTTTTTCTGGGGTCAACAATGTAGGTACAGCACATGGGCTCATGCTCTCTCTCACCACACCTTTACTTATGAGTTTTGTTACTTGCTTATTCATTTGTAGATATTGTGTTGGATTGATCCTATAAGTTGCTTGGTTGGGTAGAGTTGCTCCTGCAATCAAATCAATATGATGCTGAATATCTCTCTTTGGTGGTAGACCATCAGGCAATTCATTAGGCAAAACATCAACAAATTCTTTCAATAGCTCTACTACTTCTAGGGGAACTGAAATATCTTCCTCTTCACCTTTTTTCACTACTAATGCATAGCAACACCCTGTCACCTTCATTTCTTTAACAAGATCTCTTTTAGACAACATGGTCTCACCTTTTCCTTCATCCTTGAGAGGCAACAAAATCACCTTAGAGCCATCTTTCCAAAAGGTGTATGTGTTTTTCTCTCCATCATGCATAACTTTTCTATCATACTGCCATGGCCTTCCCAATAACACATGACAGGCATCCATTGGGACAACATCACACCATATCTCATCCTGATAGATCTTCCCTATGCTAAACTAATTAGGCATCTTTTATCAACAGTGACTTCATTTCCTTTTTTAAACCATGCAATGCGATACGGATGAGGATGTTTTTCACAGTGTAAATTCAATTTTTCTACCATTTCTTTAGAAACCATATTTTCACAACTACCTCCATCAACAATAACTTGACATACCTTGCCACCCAAAGTGCATCTAGTTCTAAAGATATTGGTTCGAAGCTATGAACCATCAGAGCTTTTGGCTTGTGTTTTATCCTCCTCTAGAATCACCATTGCTCTTCTTATCATGAGACTTTTTACCACATCTGGTGGAACCTCTAGTTCTGTCCCTTCCACTTCATGTTGCATTTGAATCAGGTTCACCCTAGCTTGTCCTCCTTGATTTCTTTCTTGCATGTTATAATTTGAGTATTCAAATGCCCTATGACCTTCTTCTGCACATATGAAACAAGTGAAGGGCCTTCTCTAGTTTTCTCATCCTCTACCACTACCATAACCTCTACCTCTTTGAAATCCCCTTCCTCATTCTTGATTCAGAGGATCTTGCCGAGTGTCTACTTGATTTTCCAATCCATGCGATGACTCTCCCCTACCATAATTTGAACCCCCTCGAAATCGGGTTGATGTACCCCTTCTTCCTCCTCTATTCCTCTGATGGTACTATCTATTTTGTTTTTCTTCATCCTTTAGAGCCAATTGGTAAGCCTCTTCCATACTATTGAGTCGATGCATGCTCAATTCATCTTGAATAGAAAATTTCAGGCCATTCATATATCTAGCAGCCATTTGTTCATCACTTTCTTTATGCTCTATACGTATAGACAATGTATAAAACTCATTTGTATAATCTTGCATAGAAGAGAGGTTCTGCTTTAAATTTTGAAACCTATAAAAAAGGGTTTGCGCATAATCTATGGGTAAAATTTTTTCTCTAACTTCTCCATTTTATTCCATGTCCTGATCTTATCCTTGCCTTTCCTTGTTCATTCCTTTTGAAGATGATCACACCAAATCATTGCATGACTCTTTAATTTGGTGCATACAAATTTTACCTTCTTCTCCTCTATCATGAATTTCCATTCAAAAAAAATTCTCATGTCATTCAACCAGTCTATCAACTCCTCTGGTTTAAGACTACCTACATAATCTGAAACATCTACCTTGATCCCTTCATTTTTCCCTTCTAAGTCCCTGAGCATCCTCTCTTCAAAACTCATGCCTTCTAATTCTTCTTCTTCATGTTCTGTATCTTGATTTGCACCTCCTTGACCTATCTCTTCATCAGATTCGTCTCCTCCTCTACCCAGTCTTTGGTTTTCCATCCGTGTTGTAAGTTCTGCTATTTTTTTTTGTAGATTTTACATTTCTCTATGCATCTGGGCAAGACCCTCTCTTCCTCTTCCTCTCCCAGCCATCTTCCTACTCTGATATCAGATGACGCAGCACACAACATACACTCAATAGAATTATGTCATTCAACATATGAGAGCCAAAGATTTGGAAACTGGAACCTAAAAAACTTCTATTCATCAACTCTGCTACTACAATGAGAGAAAACTCTCTTATATCCAAGAAAACAAAAAAAAATACCTTTTTTGGAAGATTTTGATAATTGTCAGATTTTGCCATTTTAGGTAATTTTACAATCATATCTTGAGAATCTAGTTTTTTCCCAAAAGCTTCTCAAAACTAAGGTAGGATGAAAGGCCAACTAATATTCTAAATTTGAAGCATAAGTTTTGAGTTATTACAAAAGCAACTTTTTAAAAATCTAGAACAAAACACTAAATTGCCATTTTGAGGGCCAAGATGAAAGTTTCAAGCCCCGAAAAAGTGCCAAGATGGGGTCCAACCCACCTCACAATGTATCCACCTATAAAATGTAGTGCCCCCTCATTGTTAGCTTGTGATGGTGGTAGTTTTGCATTGCTCTCTGTCAATCAGAGACAGTTGTTAATCGTTCATTTCATTGATTCAGTTTTGAGATAGTTGATTAGTAGGTTATGATTTATGTTTATCTGATGAATGATATTTGACTGCTATAATTAAACATCTGTTATGAGTTAGATGACATTATGAGTACTTCAGTTATGATGTGTTGAATAAGTTTAGTAATGGATTATTATTTACATGTTTTATTAGATTCATAGATATCTATTTTTGAATGTTATGATTATAATCTTATCCAAGAGTAGGGACGGTGTAGCATTACTCATTTCGAGTACCCTGCTACGCCACAATTCTCTGACTCCCTATGTGTTGACATATACGTACTTGATCATATTTAATCAGTTGTTGGATGCAGGCTGTAGGTACCGAACCTCGACTCCACCTGATATAGCAGGTTTGAGCGGGTTCTTTCACCAATGGATATTACTGATCGGAGATAACACGAGGTCTAATCCACTAGGTCAGTCCTTGTCTTTTGTTGTGGTCTCAAGTCGTGTTGGGACACTTGGTCTTTGCCTTGTTATGATTGGTTATCTTGTGTTGTAATGCTTAGTCAAGTCGTGTTTTATAATGTTTAAATTATGCTCCTGTGTGGTTAGAAGATTCTTTAATGATCTAGTGGTAATTAATAATGCGCCTATTTTGTTCATTAGATAATTATTGAATTAGCTTAAAAGCTTTGGATGACACATTGGCCATATACTAGCTTAGCCTTGTCATTGTCTCTATGTTGATATGAGTTTCTGATGTCATGTATTACCTCAGACACCGTCTGGTTATTGCTTGATTATTCTATCATTCTGTGAGTCAGTTTCATATGAATTTTGTGTTGAGTTAGTCCTTGTGGGTTGCTGTCAGACATTTTGTTATTGGTAATTTTATTCGGCATGGTGTTAGAAAATTGAGCTCGTGCCTTGTTTATGTATGGTTTCCTTGAGAGGATTTTATAAGCCTTGGTCTTCTTTGGCTACTTTAATTAAATTGGGGGAACAACGAGGAATACTTTGATTTCCTAATTTCACATGCTCTTGATGCACGAGCCCACACTTGGAGTACTAATTAATATCTAAACCTTCATCTCAATCTCCCAACACGTGTTCTGCACTTCAATTTCAATTCAAACTTTCCAATTCTCTATATCTATTAATTCATTTGAACTGTATAAATATAGTTCTTAATCTATACTTCTCAAGCTTGTTAGATTCAGCTTCCTCAAGCAAGCTACCAGGCACATGCATATGCATATTCATAAATCTAGTTTTTTGTCATGTAATTTCTCTATTGATGTGATAAAATACATTCATTATTGAGAATGTTTGCACTTTGATGGCTTCTTGTCTTTTCTTGGCTACTAGCAAAGCTTGACTCTTCAAACACCACCTCGCCCATCCTTCATCATCCTTTTGCCTACCTTGGCTACAACAACAAAACTCTACAATCATCTTTCTATGGTCTGCCTACTGTGCCCATGTTCTTCACTTTAATGGTCGAATAAGTTACATTGTTGCTCACAGTTGCAGTTTCCCAAAGCAATGGCATTCATTCTTTCACAGATAACATTCTTCATGCTTGCCTAAGTTTCTAATTCAAAATTTATTATCTGCTGCGAATGGTTGAGAAGGGGGCCTGAAACTTTTATAACATGTATGGCAATGCGTTCATTTTGTTGGCTTCCAACAAGTCTAAAATCTGCACATTGAATTTAACTGGAAGCTTCTAAAACCATTTCAACGGATCTATTTGGTGAGTATCCCATAGCCCTACCTTGACGTTTCAATTTCCCAATACAGTGTTTCAAAGCCCATTTCTGCACTTCGCAATTTGAATGCAAACTGCAGTTTTAATTTAAAGTCCAGATTCATCAAGGGCTGGAGATTCGGAGCTAGTTTTTATTTTTTTCAATTAGTTTGCACTTTACAAATGGCATTTTAAATGCCAAGTTCAAACATTATAATTAAAATTTTGAATATTTAAACTTTTAATCATACATTTAAATATATACACATACACTTCGAATTTTAAAATCTAAAATATTGCTAAGTGTGAAGGCCCTTGAGATCTTAGATTAATACTCACATTCAAAATATAATATATTTTTGAAGTCCAGAGTTTAATCAAAATTTTATTTGCTCATGAAATATAATCTAGGGCTCGCAGGATTATTTCAAAATTTTGGAGTTTAGTCATCAAATTACATGCATGGGCTCGGACTTTGATAATTAAATCCAATTCTAATGGCACTCTAAAGTTTGAAACCTAACAACTGACACAGCATCCTCCACCGCCCATTCTGGCTGACAGTTGTTATTCTTGTTGTCCTCTGATTATTATGATGGGGTTTATTGTGGACACCTGTTATTTTGGAAGGGACAGCTGTGGGAAGCTCATGGTTTTCTCTTGCACATAGGTGTATGGGAAAAAGGGGGAGATGAGGATAGGCAGAAGTTACAATCCGGTAGAGAAATATTTTGCAAGGATGGGAGGGCAGATAGCTGGGAAGTTTTCTAACAGACGGTAGAGGAATCCTTCATCTTCTCTACTTATTTGTTATTATTGTAAGTCTTCATCACCCAAATATATTGGATTCAGAGGTGAGTTTTTTCTGTGCACTTGTGATCTTGTTGGAGTTCCTGAACATAGGAATTGCATTTAGTATTTTTGTTCTAGAAAATCTTTACGACAATGCATTCATTAGAACAAAGAGAAGGGTGTTCTTTGGGTTTTTTTTTTACGTATTACATTGATTTTCTTTCTTATCAAATTTTCTGGATCTTTGCAACTCTGAAAGGCATTATAAATAGCTGTGTTAGTGTTTGATGTTACGGGGATTAGTTTTATGGCATCTACTGGACTGTTCAAGTGTGTTGTGCTTTTTTAGATGAGTTGCAGAAAATTGTGCATTCTCTATCCAATGTTACATTGGAGCATCTTATGCTTTGCTCTTGAATTACATGTAGTTTATCTGCTTTAAAGAACTATAACAGTGGCATTATTTAAAGCAAAACAAGGAGCAAATGTTTGTCTTTGATTGGCCTTTTGTTATTATTAATTTTTGTTATAAAAATTTTCTGAATCTTTGAGACTGGAGAGGCATTATAAAGAGCTGTTTTAGTGTTTGCTGTGATGGGGATCAGTTTTATGGTATCTACTGGACTTTTGAAGTGTGCTGGTTTTTAGATGAGTTGCAGAAAATTATGCAAATCTCTGTCTGTTGTTACATTGGATCATCTTATGTTTTGCTCTTCAATTCCATGTAGTGTCATCTGCTTTAAAGAACTATTACAGTCGCATCATTTAAAGAAAAACAAGGAAATTATGTATCTCTTTGATTGGTCTTTTCTTATTGGCTTTTTTTTGTAGAGCTTTGATGCATGGAAGATTCAATGCAAAAATTAGTATCAAATGTTGGTCTCTGCATTTTGTGTTTTGTTCATTTTATATATTTTTGCTTATAATGCAAGAGCTAGCAGCAGATTATACTGTACATTGTAAAATTTTCTATTCAAACAATGAAGCAAATGAGTTGCCAGGTTGCCAGGATTATTATGGAGGATTTACACTACAGGTATTTGTAATTCATGAACGAGACACCTTGTTCCTCATGGAGTACACAAATCTTTCAGCACAAGGCTCATAATTTTGTTGTCTTAGCAGGTGTTTGCTTTCCTATAAATCTTAGTAGGACAGAAGTCATTATTAGACCAAGTAATGGAGATTATAATGCATTTATCATTCTCAATACTAAATCCCATGTCCAGGTGTCATCATTTACTTGTAAGCGGCCAAGAGGACCGGCAATACTCTTCACCATTTGGGGCTAAAACGTCTACCGACCATATAAAATTGACTTACCAATTGCGACTTGATAAAGTAAACTCAATCTGTCTTTTCCCTCTGGCATCTCTTGGGTAAAAGTAACTTAGGCAAAACCTGCAAAGCTTACCTTGGCATATTAAACCATAGTAATTAGTTCTTGGCAATTAAGTTTTTGCTAGTAATTAGACCTTTCTTAGCACTGCACCTAACTATGTTACCTAGACGTTGGCCATTATATGGAATGACTTGGATTCTTTATGGAATGAATTTCTAGCCAACGACCACCATTATCCCAAACTCTAGAGAGTCACACTCTTGTGCGAACACTTTTAAATCTGTCTTTCACCTGTTTTTAGCCCTTCACTCTGGCAGCCTCCACTAAGACGCCTTGCCTTCTTTCATGGAATTTAAAACTTGTTATGTAGTCATCAGATGGTCATTCAGGCATGTTGCCATGGTGAGAATGACTTCTCTGTTTAATGAATCTTGTGTAAGCCAAGCTCAAATCCAAATGATTGTCCTTCCCAATGACCTAACTTTTTACTTTACTTAACCTAGATTTTGGTAGTTCCTTCTATTCTTTCTTGAGGTCTCTATAGATTCACCCCATTACACTGGCGATTGTTTGGAGAGAAGCTTAGTTAGAAAGGAAATTTCTAAGGAGGGAACTCTAGTGGGAGGCATACTAGTTTAGCAAATTTCCCTTTATGAATTATCATGTTACAAGTATGTAAGATATCAAGTCCTTTTCTAACTTGTGTGTCCATACAATCATTTTGGTCCATTAGATTTTAGTTATATTCCTATAGTTGGAAGGAAACAATTTCCTTTTAGATTTGAATTATTAAGCTAGTGTTAATTCTAGTTAATCCATTTATGGCGGTAAAATAAAGTATCTTGAGTTAATTCACCGGACCAATTTTATTATATAATTAGAGCATTGTGTTATTTGGTTATTGACCAAGTTAGTTAAAAGTAGGGTATCTTTCAATTTCATAATTTGGAAAGATTGGTAGATCTATAGAGATTGTTCTAGAAGTGAATTAGAAATATTTTATCAGTATTTTATAATTGGATTAAGAAGACATTATTTTTGCTAGTGTGGATTAGGAAGCTTACCATTTGATAATGTTGTTTTTATTTATATTCATGGTAGGTATTAGTGATTTGTTTTAAGTGACAATGAGAACTTATAGTTGATAATCGATACTTATAGGAAAGTATACATGTTTATTGTGTTGAATTGGAATTTTAATTGGTTAAATGTTAGTTGATAATGTATGCTCATAAGAAATATAATTGTAATTATAGTTGCGTTATTAGAAATTGTATTAGTTAGACGAAAAGTTCCTTCCATTATATCTGAATAAATGTTGGAAGGTAACTTGTGTTAATAGGAAATATGTACATATTGTAGTCTTTTGTTTGTAGTTGTAATTCTTAGAATGACTTTTGGTGTGTGATCGGTTTTGCAAAATAGGTATGTAATTCTAGAAGATCTCTTTATGAATGATGTTGTAGCATGTCATTAGGAGATACTTACGCTTTTGGGAATGAGATGTGTGTGAAGTAATGTAGAGCCTGTAGGTTAAACTTGTGAGGGTATATAAAGGTTTTAATTAGTAGATCATGGTAAATAGTTTATTTCGATAGTAACCTTTGCAATTAAAGACAATTACCCTATTCTCAGGGATGTGTTCATTAGAATTATAGATTGGAAGATGCTTGATGGAAAAGTTGTGTCATTGGAAAAGTATATATTATAGTTATGATTATAGTTGGTCTAACATTGAAGAAAGTTTACGCTTATTGTAAATAATTGCTTATAGATGTTTTAATTAGAAATTGTAAGTTAAATTATTTAGGGTTATAATGTTTTGTTATTGGATTATGTTAGTTAGTGGGTTTACTTAAAGTCAATTATAGTGATAGGTGTTGTTGATACATTTGGCCGTAATTAAAAACTATAATAGGAGAATATATTTTCTTATAGTTGTGGCTAAAAGGAAGTAATTGTGTATGAGTAATTGTCTCTTGAGGAATTGGTAGTGGGTAAGATGTTTACATGTTTAGGTAACAATTTACATTATTTGGTTGTTTCTTGAGTAAATTGTAGGAAGTAAGCATGTTGATGAGAAATTGTATTTATATTTATAGTTGCCTTTTGAAATTATAGTTGGTTTTAGCTAACGGAGTTTTATGCTCTTGGAAACATATGTTTATTCTAATGGTAATCATTAAAGTTAGTTAGGAAAAGATTATAGTTGGAGTTGTAAGGAGTAGTTGCTTTTGTAAGATAAGATTTCTTCTAAAGAAGTAATAGCCTTATGTTTTCAGTTATGAATTATTGTATCTCATCGTTCGATCTTCTTCTTGGTCATATCTTATGTTTGTATTGGAGCATTATGCTTAATTGGGGTTGAGATTTTTGTTTATGTTTTGGTTAATTTTGAAGTGTGATTCTTGAGGGATGTCCTTTGTACTTGGTGTCATATGCAGAAATTTTGTCCTTGTCGGATAATGGTCACCTTACCATTTGTCTTATACGTAACTCCAGAGTTGTAGTTCTTGGTTTTGGTTTAATTTTTGGCATGTCAATGGATTCATTGGATTTTTGTACCTTTTAATGAATGGGGAATGGCCTCTTGGGTATAGTTCTTGGTTTATTGATGGTTTTTCTTCATTTGAAGAGATTATGGATTTCTTGTTGTGGCCTAGTGAAAGGCATATGTGATGGCCCAGATCTGATTTGTAACTTTTATACCTATATGTTGTGGTATGTATGTTTGACTCAAGAATGCTAAGGGAGTGGCTTTCATGGTGGGGCCGGTGCCCAGTGAGAGGATGCCTGGGTAACCCCATGGAAGTTGTAAGTATGTGGAAAACTTAATAACTTAATCAAGAGGGTTGGGGTATTAAAACACTTAACAAGATAAGTAATAGACCTCACCCATGCCTTGAGTGCTCTCTCAGGCTAAGGATGGGATGAGAAGGCCTGGTTGGCAAGGCCGACCTCCTTGTCTCCATTAGAGGACTTGTCAGCTCTGCATGTGTCACCCTATGGTGCCGGTGCCTAGAAAGAGACTGCCAGGGTAACCATAAATGGGGGCTAGCTTCTGGTGATAGATAGCTTGGGTAACCCATGTTAGGACCATGCGATGACACTCTCCTTATGCAGTTTTGTTGTTTCTTGCTAGTGCCTCTAGAGTGATATCTTGGCTTGTGTAGTGTTGTTGGTATGGTCAATTGTTTCATGTCTGTTGTCATTCTGTTATTGTTGTCTCCTTGGCTTAGTGGAATCCTCGTCATTATCTCCTATCTCGGAGGGGTGGACCTTAGGGTTCCACATGGTTGGGAGGTAAGAGCTATCCATTGGTCCTTTTTGGAGATACGATTCGAGTTCTGCACAGAGGTGTTCCAAATCCATTTTGCTTCCTACCTTTGGTGGTGTTGTATACTTTCTTATGTATTCTTTTGTAAACTGACATGATCGGTCTTATAATCTTGTAATCATGTAATCCTATACTGAGACTCTATAATTGATCTATTCTACTTCAGTAAAAGTTATTTGTATCTATTTTAGCAGTGTAATGGTTATTACTTATGTAGTTTTATTTTCTATTATTAATGCAGTTATGTTGCCCTAGAGTTGTTAGAAGAGTAATTTCGTTTATGTGGTGTAATATGATATGTTTGGTTACTACTTTGCACTATCTTGCTTTCAAGAAAAAAATTTATTTCGGTAACTTTTGCACTTTTAGTCTAGCACTCTAGGGTTGCATGATGGCGCATTACACTTGTTATCAAAGCCAGGTTTAAATACTGGGTACTCTGGTTATAATTGAGCCCATTATGTGACCTAGTGCTTAAACTCTGTAGAGTAACCGTAGCCTAAGTTGCAACACTGAGACCTCTAGATTGTTGTTGTTGTTACCCTAGGTTAAACAATTTTCTCGTGGTAGTGAGTGGGTATGAAAGTTGATAAGTTTATAGAATTGCCCTTTAAGGAATGAATTCTTTATGCTTTATTCTACTTATGTGTCTGTTACGTTCTTTCTCCTTCCTCTCTGGAAATGTGATGTTACATCTAACAATATGTTCTCCCTGCATGATAATGCATCTAATCATCTGGTGGCATCATACATCATGAGCTATGTGGTTATATGATGTTGACATCTTTACATGATTGCTTGAAAATCTATATCTAACCCCTAGATGGTCATGATCTCTTATGGAAGAATTGTTGTAATTATCATCGTATATGCTCATGCAAGAACTGTATGCAGGAGATCAAATGAGAGCTTGGGTTTGGCCTACGAGATTAGGTATGTGATAATGTAAGTCAATTATAGTTTGAATCATTCCTGTATGTGATATCATATATTCCTTTTTATGTCTTCTTGCATAAGGAAGCAAATGCATATTTCCATAGTTTGGTAGAAAGAAATGGTATTGTAGTAAAGATAGAAGTTTCTTAGATAAGAGGATGTAGTTAACATAATTGTTTGAGTATTGGTGTACATTCTCTAACACATTCTGGACCTTGTGTCCTTGAGTGTCGTGTAGCGGATATTCCCTTTTTGTGGCTAAAATTAATCGTATTGTGATGTGAAATTGTCGTAATTTGGTTGTTTTGAAAATTTTGACAGTTGTTTCATGTGTTGTGAGAGGGGTTAATAGTGAGTTTTCTTTCTTTGAACCTTCTTGTGTCAAGAATGGTCACCAAGACTCTTTTCTTTATTCTTGATTTATTGAAATTTGCCAGCACTTTGTGACTTAAAGTTAGATTGGATTATTTTTTCATGTGGGTTTGTATTTATTTTTAAATTTTCTATGGTGGATATTCCGAATGTTTAATTCTGTTGACCCCATTTTGTAGTAAGTGTTGTTTCTATCATGTTCAATTTGAACCTTTGATAGTATGTTCAAGGGAGGACTCTGCGGAGAATTGCACTTTGCATGGTTGGTAATTAGTGGAAATAAGATATAAGGTGAATCTTTCAGTAGTTGTATGTGGCTGCAATTATTTTGATGGTATGAGATTGCCGAAGAAAGTGAAATTGGTTATGAGTAGAACACTGGATGCACCATAAAGGTAAAGAATTGATGTTCTTCTTGCTTTTATTGAACATTTGTGCTTGATTTATGAACAATTATTTATTATGGATGAGTATGCTGGCAATAGAATATGGCAATATTAATATACTATGTTTCTACCCTAATCTGTGACTTCCAAGAGCAAGTCAAGCTTTAGCGGGGGAGGATGTAGTGCCCCCTCATTGTTAGCTTGTGATGGTGGTAGTTTTGCATTGCTCTCTGTCAGTCAGAGACAGTTGTTAATCATTCATTTCATTGATTTAGTTTTGAAATAGTTGATTAGTAGGTTATGATTTATGTTTATCTGATGAACGATATTTGATTGCTATAATTAAACATCTGTTATGAGTTAGAAGACATTATGAGTACTTCAGTTATGATGTGTTGAATAAGTTTATTAATGGATTATTATTTACATGTTTTATTAGATTCGTAGATATCTATTTTTGAATGTTATGATTACAATCTTATCCAAGAGCAGGGACGGTGTAGCATTACTCGTTTCGAGTACCCTGCTATACTGCAATTCTCTGACTCTCTATGTGTTGACATATACATACTTGATCATATTTAATCTGTTGTTGGATGCAGGCTGCAGGTACCAAACCTCGACTCCACCTGATATAGCAGGTTTGAGCGGGTTCTTTCACCAATGGATATTAGTGATGGGAGATAACACGAGGTCTAATCCACTAGGTCGGTCCTTGTCTTCTGTTGTGGTCTCGAGTCATGTTGGGACACTTGGTCTTTGCCTTGTTATGATTGGTTATCTTGTGTTGTGATGTTTAGTCAAGTCGTGTTTTATAATGTTTAAATTATGCTCCTGTGTGGTTAGAAGATTCTTTAATGATCTAGTGGTAATTAATAATGCACCTATTTTGTTCATTAGATAATTATTGAATTAGCTTAAAAGCTTTGGATGACACATTGGCCATATACCAGCTTAGCCTTGTCATCGTCTCTATGTTGAGATGAGTTTCCGATGTCATGTATTACCTCAGACACTGTCTGGTTATTGCTTGATTATTCTATCATTTTGTGAGTCAGTTCCATATGAATTTTGTGTTGAGTTAGTCCTTGTGGGTTGCTGTCAGACGTTTTGTTATTGGTAATTTTATTTGGCATGATGTTAGAAAATTGAGCTCATGCCTTGTTTCTGTATGGTTTCCTCGAGAGGATTTTATAAGCCTTGGTCTTCTTTGGATACTTTAATTAAATTGGGGGAACAACAAGGAATACCTTGATTTCCTAATTTACATGTGCTTGTTGCACGAGCCCACACTTGGAGTACTAATTAATATCTAAATCTTCATCTCAATCTCCCAACACGTGTTCTGCAATTCAATTTCAATTCAAACTCTCCAATTCTCTATATCTATTAATTCATTTCAACTGTATAAATATAGTTCTTAATCTATATTTCTCAAGCTTGTTAGATTCAGCTTCCTCAAGCAAGCTACCAGGCACATGCATATGCATATTCGTAAATCTAGTTTTTTGTCATGTAATTTCTCTATTGATGTGATAAAATACATTCATTATTGAGAATGTTTGCACTTTGACGGCTTCTTTTCTTTTCTTGGCTACTAGCAAAGCTTGACTCTTCAAACACCACCTCACCCATCCTTCATCATCCTTCTTCCTACCTTGGCTACAACAACAAAACTCTACAATCATCTTTCTATGGTCTGCCTATTGCGCCCATGTTCTTCACTTTAATGGTCGAATAAGTTACATTGTTGCTCATAGTTGCAGTTCCCCAAAGCAATGGCATTCATTCTTTCATAGATAACATTCTTCATGCTTGCCTAAGTTTCTAATTCAGAATTTATTATCTGCTGCGAATGATTGAGAAAGGGGTATGAAACTTTTATAGCATGTATGGCAACGTGTTCATTTTGTTGGCCTCCAACAAGTCTAAAATCTACACATTGAATTTAGCATGAACCTTCTGAAACCATTTCAACGGATCTATTTGGTGAGTATCCCATAGCCCTACCGTGATGTTTCAATTTCCCAATACAGTGTTTCAAAGCCCATTTCTGCACTTCATAATTTGAATGCAAACTGCAGTTTTAATTTAAAGTCCAGATTCGTCAAGGGCTGGAGATTTGGGGCCGGTTTTTATTTTTTTCAATTAGTTTGCATTTTACAAATGGCATTTTAAATGCCGAGTTCAAACATTATAATTAAAATTTTGAATATTTAAACTTTTAATCATACATTTAAATATATACACATACACTTCGAATTTTAAAATCTGAAATATTATTAAGTGTGAAGGCCCTTGAGATCTCAGATTAATACTCACATTCAAAATATAATATATTTTTGAAGTCCAGAGTTTAATCAAAATTTTATTTGCTCATGAAATATAATCTAGGGCTCGCACGATTAGATCAATATTTTGGAGTTTAGTCATCAAGTTACATGCATGGGCTCAGACTTTGATAATTAAATCCAATTCTAATGGCACTCTAAAGTTTGAAACCCAACAGCTGACACAGCATCCTCCACCGCCCATTCTGGCTGACAATTGTTATTCTTGTTGTCCTCTGATTGTTATGATGGGGTTTATTGTGGACACCTGTTATTTTGGAAGGGACAGTTGTGGGAAGCTCATGGTTTTCTCTTACACGTAGGTGTATGGGAAAAGGGGGGAGATGAGGACAGGCAGAAGTTACAATCCGGTAGAGAAATATTTTGCAAGGATGGGAGGGCAGATAGCTAGGAAGTTTTCTAACAGACGGTAGAAGAATCCTTCATCTTCTCTACTTATTTGTTATTATTGTAAGTCTTCATCACCCAAATATATTGGATTCAGAGGTGATTTTTTCTATGCACTTGTGATATTGTTGGAGTTCCTGAACATAGGAATTGCATTTAGTATTTCTATTCTAGAAAACCTTTACGACAGTGCATTCATTAGAGCGGAGAGAAGGGTGTTCTTTAGGTTTTTTTTTACGTATTACATTGATTTTCTTTCTTATCAAATTTTCTAGATCTTTGCAACTCTGAAAGGCATTATAAATAGCTATGTTAGTGTTTGATGTTACGGGGATCAGTTTTATGGCATCTGCTAGACTGTTGAAGTGTGTTGTGCTATCTTTTAGATGAGTTGCAGAAAATTGTGCATTCTCTGTCTGGTGTTACATTGGAGCATCTTATGCTTTACTCTTGAATTGCATGTAGTTTATCTACTTTAAAGAACTATAACAGTGGCATTATTTAAAGCAAAACAAGGAACAAATGTTTGTCTTTGATTGGCCTTTTGTTATTATTAATTTTTGTTATAAATTTCTTTTCAATCTTTGAGACTAGAGAGGCATTATAAATAGTTGTTTTAGTGTTTGCTATGATGGGGATCAGTTTTATGGTATCTGCTGGACTGTTGAAGTGTGCTGGTTTTTAGATGAGTTGCAGAAAATTATGCAAATCTCTGTCTGCTGTTACATTGGATCATCTTATGTTTTGCTCTTGAATTGCATGTAGTGTCATCTGCTTTAAAGAACTATTACAGTCACATCATTTAAAGCAAAACAAGGAGATTATGTATCTCTTTGATTGGTCTTTTCTTATTGGCTTTTTTTTTTGTAGAGCTTTGATGCATGGAAGATTCAATGCAAAAATTAGTATCAAATGTTGGTCTCTGCATTTTGTGTTTTGTTCATTTTATATATTTTTGCTTATAATGCAAGAGCTAGTAGCAGATTCTACTGTACATTGTAAAATTTTCTATTCAAACAACGAAGCAAATGAGTTGCTAGGTTGCCAGGATTATTATGGAGGATTTATGCTACAGGTAGTTGTAATGCATGAACAAGACACCTTGTTCCTCATGGAGTACACAAATCTTTCAGCACAAGGCTCATAATTTTGTTGTCTTAGCAGGTGTTTGCTTTCCTATAAATCTTAGTAGGACAGAAGTCATTATTAGACCAAGTAATGGAGATCATAATGTATTTATCATTCTCAGTACTAAATCCCATCTCTAGGTGTCATCATTTACTTGTAAGCGGCCAGGAGGACCAGCAATACTCTTCACCATGTGGGGCTAAAACTTCTACCGACCATATAAAATTGACTTACCAATTGCGACCTGATAAAGTAAACTCAATCTGTCTTTTCCCTCTAGCATCTTTTGGGTAATAGCAACTTAGGCAAAACCTGCAATGCTTACCTTGGCATATTAAACCATAGTAATTAGTTCTTGGCAATTAAGTTTTTGCTAGTAATTAGACCTTTCTTAGCACCGCACCTAACTGTGTTACCTGGACGTTGGCCGTTATATGGAATGACTTGGATTCTTTATGGAATGAATTTCTAGCCAACGACCACCATTATCCCAAACTCTAGAGAGTCACACTCTTGTGAGAACACTTTTAAATCTGTCTTTCGCTTGTTTTTAGCCCTTCACTCTGGCAGCCTCCACTAAGACGCCTTGCCTTCTTTCATAGAATTTAAAACTTGTTATGCAGTCATCAGATGGTCATTCAGGCGTGTTGCCATGGTGAGAATAACTTCTCTATTTAATGAATCTTGTGTAAGCCAAGCTCAAATCCAAATGATTGTCCTTCCCAACGACTTGACTTTTTACTTTACTGAACCTAGATTTTGGTAGTTCCTTCTATTCTTTCTTGAGGTCTCTGTAGATTCACCCCATTACACTGGCGATTATTTGGAGAGAAGCTTACTTAGAAAGGAAATTTCTGAGGAGGGAACTCCCGTGGGAGGCATACTAGTTTAGCAACTTTCCCTTTATGAATTATCATGTTACAAGTATGTAAGATATCAGGTCCTTTTCTAACTTGTGTGTCCATACAATCATTTTGGTCCGTTAGATTTTAGTTATATTCCTATAGTTGGAAGGAAACAGTTTCCTTTTAGATTTGAATTATTAAGCTAGTGTTAATTCTAGTTAATCCATTTATGGTGGTAAAATAAAGTATCTTGAGTTAATTGACCAAACCAATTTTGTTATATAATTAGAGCATTGTGTTATTTGGTTATTGACCAAGTTAGTTAAAAGTAGAGTATCTTTCAATTTCATAATTTGGAAAGATTGGTAGATCTATAGAGATTGTTCTAGAAGTGAATTAGAAATATTTTATCAGTATTTTATAATTAGATTAAGAAGACATTATTTTTGCTAGTATGGATTAGGAAGCTTACCGTTTGATTATGTTGTTTTTATTTATATTCATGGTAGGTATTAGTGATTTGTTTTAAGCGACAGTGAGAACTTATAGTTGATAATCGATACTTATAGGAAAGTATACATGTTTATTGTGTTGAATTGGAATTTTAATTGGTTAAATGTTAGTTGATAATGTATGCTCATAAGAAATATAATTGTAATTATAGTTGCGTTATTAGAAATTGTATTAGTTAGACAAAAAGTTCCTTCCATTATAGTTGAATAAATGCTGGAAGGTAACTTGTGTTAATAGAAAATATGTACATATTGTAGTCTTTTGTTTGTAGTTGTAATTCTTAGAATGACTTCTGGTTTGTGATCGGTTTTGCAAAATAGGTATGTAATTCTAGAAGATCTCTTTATGAATGATGTTGTAGCATGTCATTAGGAGATACTTACGCTTTTGGGAATGAGATGTGTGTGAAGCAATGTAGAGCCTGTAGGTTAAACTTGTGAGGGTATATAAAGGTTTTAATTAGTAGATCGTGGTAAATAGTTTATTTCGATAGTAACCTTTGCAATTAAAGACAATTACCCTATTCTCAGGGATGTGTTCATTAGAATTGTAGATTGGAAGATGCTTGATGGAAAAGTTGTGTCATTGGAAAAGTATATATTATAGTTATGATTATAGTTGGTCTAACATTGAAGAAAGTTTACACTTATTGTAAATAATCGCTTATAGATGTTTTAATTAGAAATGGTAAGTTAAATTATTTAGGGTTATAATGTTTTGTTATTGGATTATGTTAGTTAGTGGGTTTACTTAAAGTCATTTATAGTGATAGGTGTTGTTGATACATTTGGCCGTAATTAAAAGCTATAATAGGAGAATATATTTTCTTATAGTTGTGGCTAAAAGGAAGTAATTGTGTATGAGTAATTGTCTCTTGAGGGATTGGTAGTGGGTAAGATGTTTACATGTTTAGGTAACAATTTACATTATTTAGTTGTTTCTTGAGTAAATTGTAGGAAGTAAGCATGTTGATGAGAAATTGTATTTATATTTATAGTTGCCTTTTGAAATTATAGTTGGTTTTAGCTAACGGAGTTTTATGCTCTTGGAAACATATGTTTATTCTAATGGTAATCATTAAAGTTAGTTAGGAAAAGATTATAGTTGGAGTTGTAAGGAGTAGTTGCTTTTGTAAGATAAGATTTCTTCTAAAGAAGTAATAGCCTTATGTTTTCAGTTATGAATTATTGTATCTCATCATTCGATCTTCTTCTTAGTCATATCTTATGTTTGTATTGGAGCATTATGTTTAATTGGGGTGGAGATTTTTGTTTGTGTTCTGGTAAATTTTGAAGTGTGATTCTTGAGGGATGTCCTTTGTACTTGGTGTCATATGTAGAGGTTTTGTCCTTGTCGGATAATGGTCACCTTACCATTTGTCTTATACGTAACTCCAGAGGTGTAGTTCTTGGTTTTGGTTCAATTTTTGGCATGTCAATGGATTCACTGGATTTTCATACCTTTTAATGAATGGGGAATGGCCTCTTGGGTATAGTTCTTGGTTTCTTGATGGTTTTGCTTCATTTGAAGAGATTATGGATTTCTTGTTGTGGCCTAGTGAAAGGCATATATTATGGCCCAAATCTGATTTGAGACTTTTATACCTATATGTTGTGGTATGTATGTTTGACTCGAGAACACTAAGGGAGTGGATTTCATGGTGGGGCCGGTTCCTAGTGAGAGGACGCCTGGGTAACCCCATGGAAGTTGTAAGTATGTGGAAAACTTAATAACTTAATCAAGAGGGTTGGGGTATTAAAACACTTAACAAGATAAGTAATAGACCTCACCCATGCCTTGAGTGCTCTCTCAGGATAAGGATGGGATGAGAAGGCCTGGTTGGCAAGGCTGACCTCCTCGTCTCCATGAGAGGACCTGTCAGCTCCGCATGTGTCACCCTATGGGGCTGGTGCCTAGAAAGAGGCTGTCAGGGTAACCATAGATGGGGGCCGGCTTCTAGTGATAGATAGCCTGGGTAACCCATGTTAGGACCATGCGATGACACTCTCCTTATGCAATTCTATTGTTTCTTGGTAGTGCCTCTAGAGTGATATCTTGGCTTGTGCAGTGTTGTTGGTATGGTCAGTTGTTTCATGTCTGTTGTCATTCTGTTATTGTTGTCTCCTTGGCTTAGTGGAATCCTCATCGTTATCTCCTAGCTCGGAGGGTTGGACCTCAGGGTTCCACATGGTTGCGAGGTAAGAGCTATCCATTGGTCATTCTTGGAGATACTGTTTGAGTTCTGCGTAGAGGTGTTCCAGATCTAGTTTGCTTCCTACCTTCGGTGGTATTGTATACTTTCTTATGTATTCTTTTGTAAACTGACATGATCGGTCTTATAATCTTGTAATCATGTAATCCTGTACTAAGACGCTGTAATTGATCTATTCTACTTCAGTAAAAGTTATTTGTATCTATTTTAGTAGTGTAATGGTTATTACTTCTATAGTTTTATTTTCTGTTATTAATGCAGTTATGTTGCTCTAGAGTTGTAAGAAGAGTAATTTCATTTATGCAGTGTAATATGATATGTTTGGTTACTACTTTACACTATCTTGCTTTCAAGAAAAAAAATTATTTCGGTAACTTTTGCGCTTTTAGTCTAGCACTCTAGGGTTGCATGACGGGGCATTACATAAAATTTCATAGAAAACCCACATCCAAGTCAAAAGTTATGACCTTCGGAAGTCCTTGCATCAGTTATGTATTGCTGATCCAAAAAGTTCTTGTAATAGTAGTTACATTCTATATTTTTCATCTATTTTTAATGCTATTAAAAATAGGTCTTGTTTGCTAATAAAAATCAGTATTATTTTTTGATAAAAATCGGTATTGTTTGCTGTTAAAAATCACCAATTTGCTAAGAAATCGACTTCTCCTATTCTAGTTCTTGTTTCTTGTTTAACTGCTAGATTGACCTTTGTTCTAGCCATTGACTTAAACCATAGTTTGAGCCATTACATACCACAGGTGCTAATAAATTTTTTTTATGACAGACACATATGACTGTATCTTTATTGATGTTGTTTTGAAATCATTCTTGTTAAAGAATCGATCTATTTTGTTGAATAAATGATATTAACATAATCTCTTAAACATAGATAAAATTCTCAGTTTCCTATAGATATATTCTATTATTTGCTATTCAAAACCTCTATAAACATTACCTTAGGGTGATTGAAATCAGATTACAAACTCTATTCTTTATTTATTTTTCAATTTTGTCACAGCTCATGTCACTGAAATGACAGGAAGGTTACTGAATTTTACATATAAACTTATTGAATAAACTAAGTAGTTCTTGTCACAAAAAAGATAGTAGGTTTGGATGAATCTGAGAAAGACTTTTATACAGTGAATTATGACTGAAAACAGATTAGAAATTTATATAAATTTGACAAACTTACGGATGTAATTGTATGAACAAAAGATGGATTATTGCTTGGAAAGTGTGTTTACTTGATTAGAGTTTTGGAAAATGGATTTGAAATGATTTATAGAACATTGATTTGTCTTATTCTATTTATTGATCTTGAGGAAAGATAGAAATAATATTTGACATAAGTATGCATGAAACCTCATTGTATGGAAGTGGAGTAGTCAAACCTCACCATTTGATTTTATTGAAATAGTATTTACATATGAGGTAAAATCATTAGTTTCTACAATATATTTAAACCATGTAATTACAAATTGAGAATATAGTTAGATTACAAAAACCTATATTGCTTATTATGATCTTCATTACTACTTGATTAAAAAGTGTGTTTTCTTTATTGATGCATGGGAAAGGGATTAGAGGTGGTCATAGGTGATTTTGATTTATTCATTATTTTATTTATTTATTGACTTATTAACTTATTGACTTCTTGGGGAAAGAAGGTATATTTTTATTTAGGAATGTTATCAAGTTACTTTTTGGGCTAGGATGTTGAATGTGGATTATCAGAGATGGCATTTCCTCTTCTCGAGAATTGAACCAAGTTACTATTTCAAGTATTAGATCTAATCAAGATGACATTGAAATAGTTGTTTATTTGTCTAGAAAAACTTATTTATATATATCTCTGCTGCATCCTGTTGTGAGTTAATCTGCTTTTCATTATTTAGAATTGTACTTTCAGACATCAGGGTTGCATCGGGTGTTCCCTCCTGCTAGTTTTTTCTAGGTAGCTAGATATTTCATGTAGGGCTGGGTTTCCTTCATTTCATGAAGGGATCTGGGGAAGTGTAATTGCTTCAGGGTTGGGTGGAAAAGCACCTAGGCCATGTTCCCGTCTCTTGCCTCGTAGGTGGTTGACCACTTGGTTCATTCGACTAATGAGCGTATTGATTTATTTATTCATGTTCTTCACGATGATTGATGTATTATGACATGATGGTCAATGGACTTATATATGATTTTATAGTTCTTTTACCTAGAATGAGCACGTGATTTGTAAGATTTAATGACTTATTTGATTTATATTGATTAGATTATCTTTTGCAAGATTTATTGAATCTTACGTATTCTTATTTATGAGGATTTCCTTTGTGAAGATTTATTGACTCTATTGAATCTTATTGATGAAATTATCATTAGTTTGATATTGTAGTTAAGCGAAATAGTTACACTTCTTTTTATCTTTCTAAAGTTGTATTTAAATGGATTATTTACATCTTTTTACTATTGACTTGATGTGATGTTGTATTTAAGTGGATTATTTACTTCATTTTACTTTAATTACTTTTGTGATGGTTTGAGGGCTTTTACATTTGGTATCAAAGCATGGTTCCAACATTGTGAGATTTGGGTGTGTGTGTTGCTTAGTTGATCGAGCATGAGTGGGTCCTTATGTGTTGGCTTACTGTGGATAGCATGTACCTTCTATTTGTTTTCTTTTTTTTGGGGGTTAGATAGACCCTGATGATTGCTCTTGAGTATGAATAAACTAGGTTCTTTTCTTCTTTTAGGGTTATGCATTAGTATGTGAAAGAGGATGTTGGATCATATGTTTGACTTATTTTATTTTGCCTTCTGGTGAATGTTGGCTTGAAATGCATGTTGTATTGTCTTATTGAGAGCATGATCATGAATATGAACTCATTATGTGGTTATAAGAACAATAGTATTACATTTGCCTCATTGAAGTTTAATGAAAGAGATGATAACTGTTGCTTGTAAGAAAGAATGGTGTGTTTTGATATCTTAGTTGTGAACTTGATTGGTCCTAACTTAAATCTTGGTTGTTGAATGTTTGCAAGTATATGACTATATGAGTGTTTTATTTTGCCACAAATTTGTGTTTGAAAGGAGAATGGCTATTTTTCTTTCTATTATTTTGAGAAGTTGCCTTCCAGGATGGGTGCTGAATATGGGGAAAATAGGGAGGTAGGTTTCCTTTACAAAACCAACCCACCATTAAATAGTTTTATGTATTTAAATCCCTTCCATATCATGTTAATGAGATGCTACATTCAAGTTGCGGATGCATGTAGGTTAATAGGGACACACCAAGTTGGGTTAGGCATTGTTTAGTTTGATTGTGATTTCCTAGATCAGAATGCAACCTTTGTTGCTATGTATCTTGAATGATGTTGTGTGGAAATGATCTTATGATATAGAGGTGTTTGGAATCCTAGAGGACTAGGTTTCTTGTGCGATTGAGTGTGTTCTCTTAACTCGCCCCAATTTGGTACCAAGCGTAGTGTAGATCGTAGTCCCTCTCTAGTGGCTAGAATTAGTCACATAGTTATGTAATGTGAAAACTTTTGAATTTGATATTTATCTTTTTGACTTTGATAATTTCTCTAAATGTTATAAAGATTATCATAGAAAATTATATTTTTATTTATGAAAAAGTATAGCCATAAAAAAGTTGATATTTTATTTATTTTGTGACCTTGATGGTCATGTTTGATTTACTGTCAAAATTGAGCTCATTTTATACCTTATTGTTGGAATTGAATTTTTCTATCCTTCAAAATTTATTTATTTATTTATTATTGGTGGCTATGCTTGAATGTTTTAAAACTGTTGGTCATGTATCATGTTATTTTTTCTATCATGTTCATGGCAGGCCTCTGATAGGTTGTGTAAGGGAGTAGGATGCAGAGAATATACTATCTCATAGTGAGTGTGTTACTAAGAGATTTGGTAGATTGAGTTAATATTGTTAAACTATTGAGGAAGTTCTGAATTGGATTTTGGCGTCACTTTAGATCACTTGAAGTAAGTTGAAATTTTGAAGGAATTTTTTGATAGAAGAATTAGAATAAAGAATTGATAAATGTTAAAAGGAGTAATATAGAATATATGGAAAGAATAAAGGAGTTAGGAAAGGAAAAGTATGAAAAGTTTTGTGAAAATGACCTTTTGGAAAAATAATTGGTGAAAGTTGAAGAGAAGAAATAAATAATTGCAAGAAAAATTGAAAAACCTAGAAGGAGAAAATTTCAAATAGAAAGATCAAAATGATGAGTTAAAACAATTGTTTGTAACATGACAAAAAGAAAAGGAATGTTGTAAATCAAAACTGTCAGTTTGTGAAGTCTCATGTGACATAGATGATTTGTGTTCTTTTGATCAATCACTTGGTAGTTTAGTGAAGAATGTAAGGATGAAAATGATGATGAATCTGCTATCATAGCTAGTTGTTTGGATGATATGTGGTTTCAAAATCTTGAAGAAAATTGAATATATAGGTGAAGGTTTGGGTAAGCATGGGCAAGGAATCAAAAAGCCCATTGAGTTAATTGTGGGGACTAAGTATGAAAGAATCAGGTATCAAGGTAAAGGAAAAGAAAAGACAAATGTTTTTGCAAGTACTAAGAAGTCATTTCAAGAAAAGAAGATTTTACATTGTTCACATTGTGATAGAGAAGGACATAGAAGAGAAAATTGTTGGAATTTACATCATTAAAAAAAAAATTGTGGTTTGAAAAGAAATCATAGTTAAAAGACATTTTGGAATAGAGAGTTAAAAAAATGAATCTAGGACAAGTTGTTTGAAAATGAGTTATGGTTTGATAAATGTATTTGATTGGAAAAAGATAAAGGAAAATAATTGAAAAACAAAAATAAAACAACCGAATATAGTGAATAGCCAAGTGCATAGAATAGAATGAAATTGAAGAAGTTGAATTATTTCAGCATTGTGCAAAAGCATGAGGAAGAGAAGGAAGAGTTTTCTGAGAATTTAGAATTGTAGATCATATTGAAGATAAAGTTTGGTTACAAGTAATGAAAGAGGAAATGGATTCCATTAGTAGGCATGATATGAGAGGTATAGTTCAGAAGAGTTGTTTGCACAATCATTGGATATAACCTAGTTGGTGTACCTTTGGAGTTTTGTCTTGTTGTTGGAGATCTTGACCAATGTTTGTTTGGGAGGACTGATCTTTTGATATTATATTGTGTTACCATGCGATTGCATGTTCATTGTGATGATTGATTCATGTCTATGATGAATTGATTTCTACCTTCTTGATGTGCATTAAAGATGTGATTGTTAATCGTATGTTAGAATAAATGTAATTGAGTGGTAGTTGTACCATGTTATGGATTATATACATTGAATTGGCAGTTGTGCCGTGTAAATTGATTAATTGATTATACTTGGGTTATTTGATGGATGCAATGTTAAATATGAAATTGAGGTATTGTTTTGTATAAGATTGAGTAGGACCTATACTTTCATGGATGGTGCCACATGGGAGGATGTAAAAGGACATTAATATGCTTTGTTAGAATTGATGATACCATAATGATACTTTAAGTTATTGTTATTTCTCTAAGATACTTTGATACTTTGTTGATGGTAGATTGATACATTATTCTTATTTATTTATGTAATAAGACATCAGGACGATGTCTCTTCCAAGTGGGGAAGGATGTCACATCACATTTTTATGGACAATATAATTATTCTAGAATAGTGAATATTTACTATGGTTATTTTACTTTGAGTAAGTTCCACGTGTGAAAAGGTAATTATCATGATGTTATATTTGTGTAAATTAGAAAGTTGATTTAAATATTAAATATTATCAATGTGATTATAATGATTTTCTTTAGCTATGTTTTTGGGAACTAACCTGTTAATGTCAATTTGAGTACAAATGAATGCAAGTACTCATCAAAGACGAGAACATGGTTGAGGTAGAGTTGGTTTTTATTAAGATAAGATGCTAACCCATGAGCAAAACCTGATAACATAGCCAAGAGGCAACAATAAAGGCACAGGGCTAGCAATAGCTGACTAACAGGTCAACGAAAAACTATTAATAAAACATATATCAAGTATTTTTAAACAATTATGAAAAGAGCATAAAGCATAAACAAGAAACCAACTAACTAAACAAGGCCTTCCAGTTATCATTTAAGAAATTAAAGAGATTTTTCTGGTGCTTCATCAGCACATCCACGTTACTAGTCTTGTCCACCTACAGAGCATTGAAGGCATCAGCAACATTCAAAGAGGTTTTCAGCATCAACTTGGTCAACTTCTTCACCCTATCTTCCATGACCGTCAATCTAGAATTAACATCAAACAATTCCACTTCCAGCTTCCTGCAATCCATGTCACCCCTGGTACTCATGACTTCTTTGTCTAGAGTCTCCTGCACTTCTGTGTCTTCTTCATTAGTGTCAAAGAAGGAACTATTTATAGATGTGAAATGACTCGTACCCTCCTACTCTTTCTCCACTTGGCAAGAACTATTTGGGATGGTTAACCCTGATGCACTCACACACTCATGTAGTCTCATATTACATTATTTTGAATGGTTTAATATGCATTATTATGTGGATAATAAATGTGATTGATGGGTAGATGCTTAAAAAAAAAAATTGTTTATAATTAGTATGAAAATCCTTTTCGAATGCATGATTTAATTGTAAATATTAAAAGTTCTTTCAATTATTATTAAAGGGTGTATTGTATTTTAAACGGTGAATATATATGGTTGTATTTTATATTATTTAATAATAAACAATAAAATTTTCCTATTTATAAAATATGGATGTTTGGAATACAATATCTAAATTAGATTTAAACCATTATATTTAAAAATTACAAATTATATATACATATATAATTTTAATATTATTTAAATACTTCTTGTTTGATTTAAATGACTATGTAATTTAAAAATAAAAAAATTATATTAAATAACATTTATTATATTTAGAAATCTAAAATAAAGAGAATTAAATAAATTATTTTCATGCAAGTGACAAAAAATAATTAATCTATTTTTATTCAAATTTAAATAGAAATTCAAAGCCTTTTTAAATGCAATCTCATGCAAAACTTAAAGTATCCATCAATTATTAAAAATCATGGAAAAACCTAAATTTTGGACGTCAAGATTAAAGAGGATTTTTAATAAACAAAAAGAAGGTGTTTTTAAAAACTAGTCAAGAACAGTCATAGTAAAATGGCACTAACTTTGTCATATGAAAATGAAATTTAAAACTGTAAAGAGTTCTCAAAAGATGGGGAGGAGTAGAACACAACCCAGAGATACTTTGAAGAAATTTACAATTCTTAGTGAGCATTTTTCTAAAGGATGAGGACTATTTTTTTGTTTTCTGGGCAGTGCCTAGAAGTGATCGAAAATAGCAATTGAAAGGCAGAATCACTCTCCTTTCTTCAACTTAGAATCTGGGTATTTTCCTTGTATGTTTTTCAATTCATAATGATTGTTTTGGTTGTTAAAAAACCTTAGTTATTATGGTCATTGGATTGTTCTTGTTTTGTTGTTAGAAAACTGGTCTTTTAATTGAAAACGACCTCTTCTTATTGATCAAACAAAGCGAAAATAAACTCTTAACTGAGAGGATAGAATTAGATTCATGTAGACTTATTCATATATGTTATTTCTATTCTAAGATCCATTTTTAATCACTGTCATGAGTGACAGTAAGTCTGCTACATATTGTTGATCCAAAATGTTCCTCAAACAGTAGTTACATTCTATATTTTTCATCTATTTTTAATGCTATTAAAAATTAGTCTTGTTTGTTGATAAACTCAATCTTTTTTGCTGATAAAAATTAGTCTTATTTTCTAATAAAAATCAGTATTGTTTACTATTAAAAATCATCAATTTGCTAAGAAATCAACTTCTCCTATTCTAGTTCTTGTTTCTTGTTTAATTGTTAGATAGGCCTTTGTTCTAGCCATTGACTTAAACCATAGTTTGAGCCATTACAAACCACATGTGCTGATAAATTTATTTTATGATAGACACATATGATTGTATCTTTATTGATGTTGTTTTGAAATTAGTCTTGTTAAAGAATCGAACTATTTTGTTGAAGAAATAATATGAACATAATCTCTTAAACATAGATAAAATTCTCAGTTTCCTGTAGATATATTCTATTATTTGTTGTTCAAAATCTTTGTAAACATTACCTTAAGGTGATTGAAATTAGATTACAAACTCCATTCTTTATTTATTTTTCAATTCTACCACAACTCATGTCACTAAAATGAGATGAAGGTTATTGAATGTTACATATAAACTTATTGAATAAACTGAGTAGTTCCTGTCACAGAAAAGATAGTAGGTTTGGACAAATCTGAAAAAGACTTTTATACAGTGAATTATGATTGAAAATGGATTAGAAATTTATACAAATTTGACAAACTTATGGATGCAATTGTATGAACAAAAGATGGATTATTGCTTGGAAAAGGGATTTGAAAAGATTTATAGGAGAACATTGATTTGTTTTATTCTATTTATTGATCTTGAGGAAAGATAAAAATAATATTTGACATAAGTATGCATGAAACCTCATTGTATGGAAGTGGAGTAGTCAAACCTCATCATTTGATTTTATTGAAATAATATTTGGATATGAGGTAAAATCATTAGTTCCTATAATCTATTTTAACCATGTAATTATGAATTGAGAATATAGTCAGATTACAAAACCTATATTGCTTATGATGATCTTCATTATTGCTTGATTGAAAAGTGTACTTTCTTTATTGATGCATGGGAAAGGGATTAGAGGTGGTCATAGGTGATTTTGATTTATTCATTATTTTATTTGTTTATCAACTTATTTACATATTGAATTCTTGTGGAAAGAAGGTATATTTTTATTTAGGAATGTTATTTACTTTTTGGGCTAGGATGTTGAATGTGGATTATCAGAGATGGCGTTTCCTCTTCTCAGGAATTGAACTAGGTTACTATTTAAAGTATTAGATCCAATCAAGATGACATTGAAAGCGATTTTTATTGGCTAGCAAAACTTATTTATATATATCTCTGCCACATCCTGTTGTGAGGTAATCTTCTTTTCATTATTTAGAATTACACATTTAGACATCAGGTTTGCATCGAGTGTTCCCTCTTGCTAGTTTTTTCTAGGTAGCTAGACATTTTGTGTAGGGATGGGTTTCCTTAGTTTCATGAAGGGATCTGGGGAAGTGTAATTTACTAATGGTTGGCTGGAAAATCACCTAGGCCATGTTCCTGTCTCTTGGCTTGTAGGTGGTGGACCACTTGGTTCATTCGACTGATGAGTGTATTGATTTATTTATTCATGTTGTTGATGATGATTGATGTACTATGGCATGATGGTCAATGGACTTGGATATGATTTGATAGTGCTTTTACCTGGAATGAGCATGTGATTTGTAAGATTTAATGAGTTATTTGATTTATATTGATGAGATTATCTTTTGCAAGATTTATTGAATCTTACGAATTCTTATTTATGAGGATTTCCTTTATGAAGATTTATTGACTCTATTGAATCTTATTGATGAAATTATCATTATTTTGATATTGTAATTAAGTGGATTAATTACATACATAGCACTCATATGCCTCTCACCCTATGCCTCCTCTTATAAGTCTCAACACTACCATGTGCTCCCACACCCACACCTAAAGAAGTGTCACATGTGTCATGCTCCATCCCTCCCTCTATACAATTAGGTGTAAATCCCAACACAACATGGTCAACACGCATGGCCCCAAAGTAAACATATCCTCACCACAAAACATGGTTCCCATCACATGCCCCAATCCAATCGAAAAATAAATGTCTATCTTGGTAAGAAGTAATAAGCCCCCAACAACAATTGGCATCACTAGTGGAATGTCATCCACCATTCCCATGCTTGCATCTTGGTACAACCTCATGTCATCTTACGGAAAATATGATCTCTCAAAGACCCTCTGCAAAGTGATATCATCATGATGCTTCGAGTGATATATCCTCTATCCACAGATCAATAGCCACAAAATTTGATAGACATCCTCTAGGGTCATTCTCATCTCCCCTTTTGAGAGGTGGAATGTGTTGGTCTTCAAGTGTCACCGCTTGATCATGAAAGCTAGCTAGGTGTGCGGAAATTGCTTCCTACACTAATCTAGTGAGGAGATATGTGGGTAAATAATTTTTAACCTTTACAATTACAGTAATATTACCCCAACAACAAAAATATTGCAGTAATACACAACACAAGAATGTAAGACATAAGAGAGAGGGACAAGATATAATGTGGGGAAAACCCTTACAGGTGAAAAACCCCACACTCTAAAACCTGCACAATGTATTATCTAAACAATGAAGTTTACAACACACTTGCAATACAAGTCTTTACAAGAGTCTTCAACACTCATATCTAGAGACAATCCGGCAACATAACAGTACCTATCAATCACATAATACATCTCCTCTCCAAGCACCCAGGTTTAAATAGAAGTTACAAGGCAATAATGGACCTTTCTTGGAATAGGCATCCAACTTGGCCTCAAGGCCCAAAACCCATGCCTAGGGACACCTGTCCAATACTGTAGCATGGTCATGACACTTGTCACATCACCCCATCCCAATATGGATGCCTAATCTTAAGATAGGCAATGACAAATGCTATTACGTATCTTATGGCTATCATAGTATCCGTCATACTGACAATACTTACAGTTGTAAGAGAATCAATCATACACTAACTAAAAATAGCATATTCCTCTTACAACATGTCATAACCCACCTTAAGCACCCAAAGATGCCTTCCTAGTGCAGGAGCACTTGAGGTGTCATCAAACCCCCATAAGGCACATTTTGAAGTTTTTGTGTTCTAAGAGACCATGGTTGTTAATAAGGTCTTGAAAGACCATTTCTCATGTTTTGTAATAAGGACTATGTCCATTAATATCATGTTGAGGTCATTCTTCATGTTTTGAGATCATTAGGGTTATGGTATGTCAACGATTCAAAAGGTTACAAAACTATTTCAAAGTTATTAATGTAAATAGAGTGCAAAACATGTTGTAATGTGGAAGTTGCAAAGGCCAACCAACCCAAAAGTGGTTATGGCTGGTTATGGCCATTGAGGATCATTGGAATGTATTGAAAAATTCTCACAAACATTGGAAAAAAATATTCTGGATGAATAAAATCACGTTTTTGTGCCTCTTTTCCTTGTTTTTCTGTACTTTTTGTCTGCAAATTTGTTGTTCCCAGCATTGGTACGGTTCCGTATAGATAGATACAAGGGAAAGACATATATGGTTGGAAAGAGGATTGAGTCACCCTTCAAATGCATCTAGTGTGAGGCCCTAACTCCATTCCTATAGGAAATTATCGTTGTTTTTTTCTCAAATTATCTGTTTATAGTCTGTTAAAGGTTTTGAGGGAGTAAAAAATGGTATTTTAGTCATTCCACCTGCTGTCCAGACCTATAACTTGGTGGAATGAATTGATTTATGGTAGGTTAGATGCTCCAATGGTTTTGGGAGGTAGAAAAGATATTTTGTGTGAGTTTGTGGTGATGCCCTTGAGTTGTTGGTAGTATTTTCCATGTGAAAATGAGGAACCAAAGAGGAGATTTTGAAATATGTCTGAAGAACTACCTATCTAATGGTTTTGTGAGCATGTAAAAGGGTATTTAAAGGTGTTTGAAATACTAGCCAAAGTGGTGGAGGCTTGGAACATAGATTTCCAATAAAACCTAGGGTATTTTGCCTAAAAGTGAGGGTTTCTTTATTTGCCATGCAAATGATCATACCACTTGAATGTGATTGTGGATTTGGATGTTTTGGGACCTATTGAAAGACTATTTTTGGGTTTTGTGGTTTAACTTGACATTTTGAGAGTAGTTTCTTTGTAAATATGGCTTAATAGGCCTACTTCAAGCTAGGTCTGTCATAGGATTTGAAGCCTTTTGTCCAAAACAACCTATATCCATCTTTTGATATGTTGACAAACAAGATAATGGGTCCCCAAAAGTGTCTTTGTTTCATTCATACCATGCCCCAAATGAAGATTATGGTCTGACAAACCCTAAAACAGGGCTACAAGGGATTTGGAGGCGTAAATAAGGAAGTACTAAACCCATGTTTGTTCTACCTTTGCCAATGGTTTGGATGGGTCCCATGGCATGCCAAATCAAATTTTCCATGAAGATTTTAGGGCCACTAACTGTTGTTCCCACTTTTACAAATTGACCTTTGAATTTGGGTTTTTTGGGTGTAGTGAAAACCTTGTCAAATTGTTCTATCCTCTATCTATCCTAGTGCCTCTACATCATAGTGGTATCAAAGCAAGGGAGTAGATTCTTGAAGGTTGAGAGAAGAAAGTTTGGTTAGTTGAAGGCAAGATGCCTCCAAAAGGTGGATCAGTACTTGTTAGGGAGTTGAAGGCCCTTAAAGAGCAAGTTGCAGCATTTGAAGCCAGAGATAGGAGGAGAGTTGATGAAGGTGAGAGTGAGTTAGAGGAAGAAGGTGGAGAAGAAGTTCCACAAGAGGAATAACTGGATCTAGAAGATGCAAGGATGGCAAAACTTGTTAAAGCAGTTAGAGCAAGTGACCACAAAGCCAAGGTAGATTTACCAATGTATGGAGGGAGATTAGATGGTGAAGAACTTATAGATTGGATTGGGGCTTTGGAAAACTACTTTGAGTGTGAATAAGTGGAAGAAAATCAAAAGGTTAATGTGGCCAAATCAAGATTGAAAGGCCATGCTTTGTTATGGTGGGATTGTGTGCAGGCTGATAGGTGGAAGAAAGATGAGCCAAAGATCACTTCTTGGAGCAAGATGGTGGAGAAGTTGAAGGCAAAGTTTCTCCCAATGACTACTATGTTCAGTTGTACAAAAGGCTACAAAATTTGAAGCAAAAGGAGAAGGATGTGCAAGTATATACGGAAGAGTTTCATAAGTTGGATATCAGGACAGCACATGAGGAAGATGATGAAGAGAAGGTAGCAAGGTATCTCAATGGGTTGAGGTACAATATCCAAGATGAACTCAGTCTCACAACACCAAGGACAGTAGAAGAATGCTACAAGTTGGCTATGAAGGCTGAAGAAAAGTTGCAAAGAAGTCAAGAGAGACAAGGAAGAGGTAGAGGAAATACCAATAGATGAAGAGGAACAAGACCAACCCAAGAAGACCAAGGAGACACAAGTAGAGGTAAGGACCAAGTTTCTAATTTTAGAGGGGGATTTAGAGGCACAAGAGGTGGAGGTAGATGTTCTAATGTTTTCACTAGGAGATGTTATCATTGTAATGAGATTGGTCATATAACATACAAGTGTCCAATGAAACAAAGTTCTACATCCAGTGGTAGTGAAAGGAGGAATGAAAAGAGGATTCAATATGTGCAAGAAGAGGAGGTAGATGAAAGTGTTAACTCTCCAATTGGGAGTGCATCCCTGGTTCAAGATGGAGAGACATTAATGATGAGAAGAACACCATTTCAAGCATCCAAGAATCCATTGAATAGGAGAGCTCTATTCAAAACCACATGTAAGTGCAAGCACAAGGTATGTAAGGTTATAGTTGATTCAGGATCTACTACAAATATGGTTTCAAATGAAATGGTTAATAAGCTGAATTTACAAAGGATTCATCATGAGTTGCCATATAGGGTGTCATGGTTGAGTGATGATCAAACTCTCTTGGTTAATGAACAAGCTATTTTTGAGTTTTCTATTGGAGGATATAGGGATAAGGTACTTTGTGATGTAGTACCCATGAATTGTTGTCATTTACTTCTTGGTAGACCCTGGCAATATGATAGGGACGTGTGGTATAGTGGCAAGAATAATACATATACCATACATAGTCAAGGCAAGACATTTACTTTGTTGCCACTCCTTGAGGATGATGAGGATACAGGTCTAATGAATACAGTGATCATGTGTGGGAAGAAAGAACCCATACCAGTTGACAAAAAGGTTCAAGGTGCTGTCATAATCAAGTTCAAACCAAAGTTTAATGTAAAAGATGAATTAGTAATTGATTGGAAGGTTAACATTTTGATTGGAATGGTAGTGTGTCCTTTGGTGTAGGATAAGTTTGTTGTACAAGTTAAAAGTGTAGGTACAGTGGTGCAAGGTGCTGATACAACAGTGAATGTAGTGGTCAATTTTCAAGAGTAGGTATGCCACACAAGGAAGAACCCAAAGAGTCTGCAGTTGCAGCAGAGAGAGAGGCAAGTATGTGGGATTCTCATCAAGGTGAAAGTCTTTGTAAGTGTAGGAAGGAAGGATGGATGCCATTTCCAAGTCCAAGGACAGCAAACAAGTCCTATTCAGATGTGATCCCCAAAGTGCAGACCAACTTGCAAGATGACAATGTCATGATTCCAATTTGGCAGCCCATGTTGCAATACTTGAGTCCATGGAGCATACCTAAGGGTGATCATTCTTTTGGAAAATTTTATGGAGTTGATTTCAGTCCTTCCTCATGGAACATGAGTTCTTTTGTAGAGGGGGAGTATGGTGCAGGAGCACCTGAGGTGTCATCAAACCCCCATAAGGTACATTTTGAAGTTTTTGTGTTCTAAGAGACCATCATTGTTAATAAGGTCTTGAAAGACCATTCTCATGTTTTGTAATAAGGACTATGTCCATTAATATCATGTTGAGGTCATTCTTCATGTTTTGAGATCATTAGGGTTATGGTGTGTCAAAGATTCAAAAGGTTACAAAACTATTTCAAAGTTATTAATGTAAAAAGAGTGCAAAACATGTTGTAATGTGGAAGTTGCAAAGGTCAACCAACCCAAAAGTGCTTATGGCTGGTTATGGCCATTGAGGATCATTGGAATGTATTGAAATATTCTCACAAATGTTGGAAAAAACATTCTGGATGAATAAAATCACATTTTTGTGCCTCTTTTCCTTGTTTTTTTGTACATTTTTACTGCAAATTTTCTATTCCCAGCGTTTGTAAGGTTCTATATGGACATATACAGGGGCAACCCATATATGGTTGGAAGGAGGATCGAGTCACCTTTCAAATACATCTAGTGTGAGATCCTAACTCCATTCCTAGAGGAAATTATTGTTGTTTTTTTTTAAACTGCCTGTTTATGGTCTGTTAAGGGTTTTGAGGGAGTAAAAAATGGTATTTTAGTCATTCCACTTGCTGTCCAGACCTATAACTTGCTGGAATGAATTGATTTATGGTAGGTTAGATGTTCCAATGGTTTTGGGAGGTAGAAAAGATATGTTGTGTGAGTTTGTGGTGATGCCCTTGAGTTGTTGGTAGTATTTTCCATGTGAAAATGAGGAACCAAAGAGGAGATTTTGAAATATGTTTGAAGAGCTTCCTATATAATGGTTTTGTGAGCATGTGTAGGGGTATTTTAAGGTGTTTGAAACACTAGCCAAAGTGGTGGAGGCTTGGAACATAGATTTCCAATAAAACCTAGGGTATTTTGCCTAAAAGTGATGGTTTCTTTATTTGCCATGCAAATGATCATACCACTTGAGTTTGATTGTGGATTTGGATGTTTTGAGACCTATTGAAAGAAATTTTTTGGTTTTTGGGGTTTAAATTGACATTTTGAGAGTAGTTTCTTTGTAAATGTGGCCTAATAGGCCTAGTTCAAGGTAGGTCTGTCATAGGATTTGAAGCCTTTTGTCCAAAACAACCTATATCCATCTTTTGATATGTTGACAAACAAGATAATGGGTCCCCAAAAGTGTCTTTGTTTCATTGACACCATGCCACAAATGAAGATTATGGTCTGACAGACCCTAAAATAGGGCTATAAGGGATTTGGAGGTCTAAAGAAGGAAGTACTAAACCTATGTTTGTTCTGCCTTTGCCAATGATTTGGATGGGTCCCATGGCATGCCAAATCAACTTTTCCATGAAGATTTTAGGGCCACTAACTGCTATTCCCACTTTTGCAAATTGACCTTTGAATTTGGGTTTCTTGGGTGTAGTGAAAACCTTGTCAAATTGTTCTATCCTCTCTCTATCCTAGTGCCTCTACATCACTTCCTCAAAGATGATCTTTGACACTTGCCTTCACCTGTCATAGTATCTTCTATTTTTGACTCTTATGCATCATAGATTCTATCATAGGAATCTGTCATAACCGTTTCAGTCAAGATTCACTTACACACTAGTCAAAGTTCTGACACATGGCAAAATATCTCTACCACTAAGTGGGACACCTATCTCCTCATGGAGTGAGTTGACCATCCTAGTCATCTTACAAGTGGAGTGACAACTCATCATTCCACTTCACACTAAATGACAAAATAGGAGGTGCAATAAAATTACAACATAGGCTAAATAAATAAATACATTATAATAAATAAATTCAAGGAATTACCAAGGTTGAGACACCTTAATCCTCAACATTCTCCCACTTGTCAAACACCTTGTAAGAGCTAATAGAAATAATAGGATTTAACTGCTATAGGCCGAGAGGCCCATAGACTCTGAATACCATCTGAACTTCTATGTGCCCATTGGTTTTGTTAATGCATCTACAACATTCTGCAATGTGTCTACCTTCTCCAAATTCATCTTCTCATCCTCAACCATGTCTCAAACAAAGTGAAACCATAAATCAATATGCTTTGTTCTGGCATGGAAAGTTAGATTCTTTGCTAGGCAAATCGCACTATGACTGTTACAATAGTTAGTAATCTATCCTACATCAACACCAATATCTGAGCACAATCTCTTAAGACAAATAGCTTCCTTACAAGCATGAGGTGCTGCAATATACTCAACTTCTATCATGGACAAAGCGACCACAGGTTGTTGCTTACTCATCCAACTAATTGCACCACTAAACATAGTAAACACGTAAGTACTGGTGGATCTCCTGTTGTCAATGTCACCCACCCAAACAAAATCCCTGAATCCACGGATACAAATAGAATGCGGAGGTCCTATAGGATTACCATGATATCATATGGAATACTCAGAAGTACCCCTCAAATATTTGAATACTCACTTTACTACATCCCAATGTACCCGTCCAAGATTATCCATAAATTGATTAAGGACTCCCACTGCTTGGGCAATGTCTAGTCTTGTGCAGACCATGGCATACAACAAACTGCCAACAACACTAGCATAAGGTACTTTACTCATGTCCACCTCAGAAGGAGATTTTAGACAATAATTAACTAATAACTTTGTCCCCAATGAAACAGGAACACACAATAGTCTACAATATGCCATGCTGAAGCTATCCAACACAGTCTTCACATACTTACACTGGCTTAACCAAAGTTTTTTGTTAGCTCTATCTCTTTTAATTTCCATTCCCAGAATGTACCTAGCTGCCCCTAGATTTTTCATCTCAAACTATGCTGATAACTGAGACTTCAAATCAGAAATCATATACTTACCATTCCCAATTAACATCATATCATCAACATACAGTGCAATAATGAGAATGTGATCATTGTCAAATTTGTAATACACACAATGATCTAATTTTTATCTTAGAAATCTAATCGACAACACAAAGGCATCAAATTTCATATACCACATCTTAGGAGACTACTTCAAGCCATACAAAGACTTGTTCAGTTTGCAAACCAAATTTTCATTACATTTCTCTATGTAATATTCTGGCTGTGACATGTAAATCTCTTCCTCCAAATCACCATGAAGGAAAGTTGTTTTCACATCCATCTGCTCCACCTCTAAGTCATTAACTACTTCAAGAGATAACTAGAAGTGAATAGATGTCAACTTTGCAACAAGAGAGAAAAGTTCACCATAATCAATTCCCTCCACTTGTGAGTACCCCTTTGTAACAAATTTGGCCTTGTACTTTTCAACACTGCCATCTACACCGAATTTCTTCTTGAACACCCATTTGCATCCAACAGGTTTCCGTCATTTAGGCAAAGGCACCAAGTCCCAAGTTTTAGTTTTATCCAAAGAAACCATCTCATTTTCCATGGCCTCCTTCTAGGAACCTACATATTTCATACCCATAGCCTCTGTCATAGTTCTAGGCTCATTAGTGTTAGTAAGCAAGGCAAAAGCACAACTAGAATCAACCAATGAATAAGCAAACCTATCAGGTTGCTTCCTTGTTCATGTAGACCTCCTCAAAGGCTGAGGTTGAGGTGATGCTTCTTCTTCCAATCTTTCATAGCTACTAGAGCTCTCCTCATCATCAGGTCTGACAGGGTTTGTTAGTTTAGTCTTCTCAGGAGTAGAAGGAAACTAAACCACATCATCTTTCTTTTCTATTTCTTTTTTCTATAGAATAATGGAAGAAGGTGTTAACTCTTTGAAAATAACACTTCTTCTATACAACACTTTTCCAGCCATAGGATCCCAAAGCTTGTATCCTTTCACACCAACAACATAGCCAATGAAAATACACTTAACAACCTTGTTCTCCAATTTTAACCTTTTCTCCCTAGGAACATGTGCATATGCCTCACAACCAATAACACAAAGATGTCTAACTGATGGCTTCCTACCAGACCACACCTCCATAGGTGTCTTACAACCAAGAGTTGATGTAGGAGACCTATTTACTAGGTAGCAAGAAGTGGCTACAACTTCATCCCAAAAATTTTGTTCAAGGCTTGCTCAACTAAGCATACTTCTAGCCCTCTCCATCAGTGTCTTGTTCATCCTCTCTGCAACTACATTTTTCTGTGGGGTGTATGGAGTTGTCTTATGTCTCTCAATCCCTTGCTCTTTACAGAACTTATCGAACTCTATTGAACAAAACTCACCACTATTATCAGTCCTCAAACACCTAATCTTTTTACTAGTTTGATTCTCAAAAAAAACTTTAAACTCTTTGAATCAACTAAAGACTTCAGACTTGCTTCTGAGAAAATAAATCCATGTCCTACTATAATAATCTATAAAATAGACAAAATATACAGATTTGGAAATTGAAGGAACACTAACATGACCAAACACATCAGAATGAATAAGATTCAACACACCAGAAGACTTTTGAGAACTAGAGTAAAACTAAACATGGTTTTGCTTTCCATATATACAATATTTGCAAAAGTCAAACTTGAGATTACAATCATTTAACCCCTCAACAAGGTTTTTATTTTTTAGGGTTCTAAGACCCTTCTCACCAAATGTGGCCAAATCTCTTACACCATAACATTGTCTTTTTAGCAGGAAGCCTAACTTCCAAAGCATTAGCACCCTTCGGTACCTAAAATGCACTACCATCAGAATTTGTTACAGTATACTTTTTGACTGCTAGTTCCAATGGTGGGGATGAAGTGACTGTATCTTTTTTCTTCAAGTCAAAAGAACTATTGCACTGTGAAGTGAATGCCTCCAGCTGAAACAAAGTACCTCTCTAAGTACCCTTTGCAAGCACCATAGATCTTCTAGTCATCTTGCACCTGTCCTTCGAAAAGACAACCTGCACACCTACATCATTCAACTTACTTACAGAAAGCAAGCTTTGTTCCAAGCCTGGGATGTGCATAACCCTAGTGATCCCCTTCATTCATCCATCAAGGAATCAGATTGAGACTCTTCCATGACCAACAATCTTTAGATGAGAATCGTCACCTAGGTACACTCTTCCACCATCAAACTCTCCATACTTCATAAACTAGCTTTGATGTGAGGTCATGTGGAATGATGCACCAGAATCAATCAACCACACATCATCAAGTGCATAGGTGGCCAGGGCTACGATGAAGGAATCACCATCATCTTGTGACTTGTCAGAATCTAAATCTAGGACATTCTTCTTCTTCTTTTTCTTTTCCTTTTTGCATTCCTTTTAGAAATGCCCAATTTTTTCATAGTTCTAACAAAAAGCTTTGGACTTTCCAGGAGATTTAGATCTCCCATGAGATTTGGATCTACCCTTCTCAGCTTTCTTGTCCTTCTTTTTCCCTTTCTCCTTGGGTCTTCCACAAACCACAAGATCTTCTTTGGCTACTTCAGAGGACTTTCTCTGCATCTCTTTAGATAACAGCGAAGATACCACTTCATCCATTTTGAAAGTGGATGTGGCACTCCCAATATCCATAACAAGATGATCCCACGATTCTAGAAGAGAATAAAGCAATGTCATACAACGATCCTCCTCCTCCATCTTCACACCAATGGGAGTCAACTGTGCAACTAACATGTTGAAAGCATTCAAGTGATCTGCAACAAACCCTTCATCCTCCATCCTCAGAGAATATATGTTCTTTCTCAGAAAAAACTTCTTCACCAGGGATTTGGCCTAATAAACATCTCCCAGCTTCTTCCAAAGATCTTTCATGGTCTTCTCATGGACATTTAATAGGATGGAATTAGCTAGACTAAGTCTTATGAGACCCTTAGCATTCTGATCTTTGAGATCCCAATCAACTTGTTCTATTGCAGTTGGTTTTACACTAGAAACGTGTTGTGCCTCACACACACACCCCATTTCAAAAAATAGGGACCCCTTTCTTCCAAGATTGATCTAGAATGTCAAGTGAGTTTCTCACTCCTAAGTAGTCAAGTGGCCAAAGTGTACTTTCTTCCATAATAGAAATTTGATGTTGAAAAGTCATCCCAAAATCTGCTAGGTTAAAGTCTTTACATTTCTCCTAGTGGGTCTAATTGTCCTTTTGCGCTAAATCTAGTCCTAACTGACCTCTGCGCTATAAACCTTCATCACCAAATCTGGCTCTATTTTTTCCTCCTGATGGACCTTAGCACTAAAATCTATTGTTACCGACCTTGCGCTACATCGCTTATCATCCAATCAGGTCAGACGATGCCGAAATCCCCACCGGTCTGAGGAATCTCAAAACCATGCAAAATGCATATGACTGAGCCTATTGTCATAGTGCTATGAGATTCTCCTCTGACCAAGTCCAACACACTTCAAATTCCTGCCAAGTCAGAGCCTATTAAAAGTCATGCAAAACCCTAAATCTGCCAGACCTCCCAACTGACACCGTGTACGTTTCACGTTAATGGTGATTTATCCAAGGGAAATAAAAGGGTGATTTTGCATCATTTGAACTAATTTTCTGTATTTCAATGATGATTTTGGAGAGCCCTCTATAACTTAACAAGCATTTCCATTGTATTTCCCTTGGAATTGATCCAACGACCTATTCTTGCCTGCGCACCCCAAACTCAACTCACCTCAGCCTACCAGGTAGGGTTCTAACTCGCCTTAGGGTTTCCTTTTCATGCGGTTAGGGTTTCACGTTTAATTCAAGCATGTTTTTTTTTAAGAAATGAATTTGGGCATACAGCCTAGGGTTTCATGCCTGAAAATGTTCATTTCTCTCGAACCCTACTTTTAAATCTTCAATGAAAGCGTAGTTTGATCACCGTAGGCAAAATACAAAAACTCGCCGGACTTAGCAAATTTTTTAACACACTGAATCTATCCTCAAAATGGTTAACTAACTTAGTTTTACACCAGAATAGTGTCTGACCAACCTTCAAAACCCCAATCTATTTAGTCGGTCGGCAGTCATGAAATTCCGCGCCAAACTTTCAAATGAGTTAGCACTGAAAACCTCCTTCTCTCACTCCACGCTATTTTTTTATTTAACTGATGTAGTCAAAGGGATCCAAAAAAATTGCACAAAGTCTGAAAAGACCTAATCCCATGCAAAAGTAGCAAAAACTATCCCAATGGTTTTGCACTAAGTTTTCAATCGACAGATTAAACCAACATCTTGAGTCGGTACCCTCTAAAATCCACGCAAGTCAGTGGATCATGAAAACCACACAAAATGTTGAAAGCTCATAAGCACTAAAAGAATACTTGGTTGGATAGAGCCAATTCACCCATTGAGATTAGTAGACCTCCAAAGTAGCACTTTTCTCTTTATAGGTCAGTTGAGCCTGAAATCAACGCAAATTGAACAAAATGACCGTTTTCTAGGAATTTTTAAAAGGAAAAGTATTTGATAGAGTGATAATGACTACAAATGACAAATGATGATGTTTTACATGTTTTAAATGGGATTTTTGTAGTTTTAAAATGTTTATTACATGCATTAATGCTGATTGGTTTAAAGTTAGATTATAAAATGGATGTAATGGTGGTAAATGTTAGATTCCTGTCCTTCAAAAAGCATGTTTAGTAACTTAGCAGATGCATTACAAATTCATCAGGTTTTGATATGGTTGAAATTTTATTAATCCACTTGATAATCATAAAACTTAAACTTAGGATTTAGTGCAAATCTCTTAAGGTATCAAGCTTATAAGGTCTAGTCCTGTAGGTTAGATGACTACACGAGCTCAAATCCTGAGGTACAAATTCAAAGGCATCCCTCAAGAGACAAAGATTCATACTAGATGGAGTGATGTAGGAGACACAGATCTAGGTCACATAGACCTAGATGATTTCAGACTAAGAACCTTTGGTCCAAATCCAACACCCAGGGTAAAGAAAGTAAAAGATAGTGGGTTTGCACAAGCTGTTGCCTTCCCTACATATGTTCAGTGTATTGAACTCATAGTCACTTCTGCAGATAGATATATTATTATGACTACAACAATCCAAACCACCAATGGAGACATCTTAGCTGACTTGAGTCCACCTTCCTTGGCTAAAACTTTTGACATCCCATGGCACACAATGATGACCATTCCAAATAAGGCAGAATTAGAGGCCACATACAACAAGGATGAAAGTGGATGTACGAAGCATATGAATGAAAATTGGGCAAAGAGCAAAAGATCTGTCATGAGCAAATTCCCTCAAGTACTATACAGAAGTAATTTTCATGATGAAATTGGGGATTTGGTAACTTTTCTGAGTAGAATTTATGGATTGCCTACAACATCAACTTTTGAAGGGTGGATGTTTGTCATAGTTGAAGAGATACTGAAAGGAACTAAGTTCCACTGGTCCCAAATTCTTAGTGATAACATTCATGAAGCTTTCAACAACTTCAAAGAGTTGGCAAGAAGAAACCATTATGTTGGGTTGTCTAAAATAGAAGTTGGAAATGATGAGTAGACCCAAGTCAAAGTATATGAGTGTTATCCATAGCTCACGTCATCTCAATCTCTAATGCATTTCAAAAGGGTGAACAATGCTTTCACAATGTATATAGCAAGATTGTTGCAAGATAACATAGCCTTGAAGATTTCCACAGAACCTATGAATGAAGTAACCAAATATGGGAGGTTCTACATCTAGTTTGAGAAGTTCACATATCTAAGGGTGCAAGGTTTCACTGGGATAGCTTACAGACTCCCTAGATATCCTGATGATAAAAAAATGCTCCTTGAATTATCTAGGCAATTGATCCCTTATGCAGAGAGACTCAAGTACTTGCATAGAACCAATGTACATTTCCCCATCTGGTTTGGTAAAGGGAATTATGCATGTCCTTCATTGGCATTAGCTGAACATTTAGATAAAGAACTTTAACTTCTCATTCTCCACTACTACAATGCAAGGGATCACTTTAACCCAAATAAAGTGATGGAGAGGTTTGTAAGAAAAAAGTTGTTCCACAAAATGCATATAGAGGACTTTTGGGCCAACTGTATGGATGATTATGAAGTCGTGAAGAAAGCCCACTCAAGGTTATCTTTGGCTTTTATAAGGAAATTTTGTGTCATTACAATACCAGACCAATTGGAGGATGATGAAAATGTCATGGTTAGAGGAACTTGGGAGGTTCAGTACCACCAACCAATTCCCCTGCATAATTGGGCCAATGCTAAAGAGAGTTCTCTTGATATCATGATGAAAAAGCCTATTTGACTAAGCAAGGCATGGGTGAGAGGTCAGGGAGCTACCTTGGAGGGACAAGGGGTGCAACTCATATATACTACACCAAAATCAGATAAAGAATATGGAGGAGAAGAGGATGAACCAATAAACATAACAAATGAGGTAGAGCCAACTCAAAAGCAGAAATCTGATAGTGAAGAATAGGTACCATTAGCAGAAAATGTTAAGGCACAAAAGAGTAAGAAAACCTCAGCAAAATCATCTAAAAAAGATCAGCCTCCTTCTACTAGAACAAGAGCTTCAAAGAAAAAGGATGTACCCAGTGGTTCTAGAGAAGGTTCCAAGACTAAGAAAGTCAAAGTGAAGAGGGTTGGTGAAGGTGTAGAAACTGTTGCTACAACTCATGATGATACAAGTTTGCCAACCTCCCCATCTCCTGTTGCTCCAAGTGTGAACACAGTTGTACTCTCCTCAGTAGCTATTGCTGCTGCATCCACTTCTATTGCTTCTACTACTCTTGCATCCACTTCCATTGCTTCCACTATTGCACCTATGCCCTCAACTACTATTGTTCAAGAAATTATCCCTACTGCCACTTCACCCATCACTACTATTTCAACTATTTCTTTCTCATTGGCAGTATCTTCTAATACCCCTAGAAGTCCTATTTCCTCCATTGCTACCACCTCATGTTCCTCTACCACTACCACACCTTTACCTTCTATCTCTTCCACTCAATTATCTACTTCCGTAGCGCTACCTCCCATTTCTACAATTCTTTCACCTTCTCTTCCTTTACCCTCACTATCTATTTCTTCGCCCATCATCATTTCCTTTGTCTTGCTAACCTCTTCCATCTCACCAACTTTGGGGTCCACCATGCTTGCTAATTTAATACAAACAAACTTGCCTACACTAACCATATCCTCTGCCATTCCTATCTCTTAGATACCTGTGGATCAATATTCAACCTCCTTGGTTGTGCCACTACTGCTAGGAATTGACAAGGTATGTGTAGAATTGGGTTTAAAGAGCCAAAAAAAAAAACATTGACTGAATTAGATAAAGACACATTTGTTGAGGCAAGTAATGAAATCCCAAATGAATCCTTGGCTAAAGTAGTTAGTGTTGAAGTGATTGACATATCTGACAATCCACCAAAAAAGGGTCCAACTGAAGAAGTCTTCAAATCAGCTCAAGAGAATGTAATGGTAAACTGAAGAAACCTGGCCAATGAAGGAGATAAGAAAGTGGATAAAGATAAGGGGTCAGAACAAGAGAAAGGATCACTTGAAGAGCCTACCAAAACTGACAGTGAGAATGTCAATGAATTAAGTAAGTCCTCTTCTTCAACACCTGAGTGGTTACAAAACAAAGTGGCATACCCTGAGCCATAGGTGGAAACAATGCAGTTAGATTTGAGCACAATCTTGTCATAGGCTTGAAGGCCAAAGAAACAAAATAAAGAAAACATACAATCAAGAATCTATAAGGATGAGACAGGATCTAGGATCACTGAAATAGCTATCCCACAGGCCAATATAAGTAGAGAAAAAGTAAGAGCCGAGGACTACGTTATCTCAACAGTTGATCTAGGATGAACCACTCGTGCTCAAAGAGTTGATGATTTTAAAGGGTTTGTCACCTCCATCCTGAAGCAATCGGATAAAGATGAGTTATCAAAGAAACAATTGAAGCAACAGAATGAGGAACTCTAGACTTGCCTAGAATTCTTGATCAATCTAGTTGGTGCCGGTGTGGATATAAGAACAATGCCTATCTTCCTATCCATAGATGAAATGGCAAATCTTGGTAAGGTAAGAACCATGTCACAAGGGACTCAGAAATGGTTAATCAGAGTATTTGAGAAGGGATGTGAAACCGTTGATGCTTCTGCCCAAGCACATAAGAAATTGGTTGAGCTTCATGAAAAGTGGAAGGATCTACGAGAGGAGTGTGACTCATTCGAAGAATATTATTCCCACATGTTTTCCTAGAGTAAAGAGCATCAGAGATTTGTTAGTGCAGACTTTAGTGGTTGAAAATAGTTTGACTGGAGACAAGTTGTCGAAGGCTATCGAGTGGTATCAAAAGCTGAAATTGAGAAAAGAAACTTTTGAGAACATAAAAGAAGCTTATAAGCCAGCAAATAAAGAAATTTGGGCATTAATTTATGATATTAATGATTCTTTAAGAGATTGCCTAGAAGAAGCTTATAATGACTATGCACCTTATGATGTTGAAAAATGCAAAGACAAATTGCATAAGGTCATTTTGGAGAATATTGAGTTAGATATGGAGGATAGATTGGATATAGTGTTCAACGCATTCCACAAGGCTGAGGTAGAAATAGAGAAAATATACAATAGGTTCAGCCAAGAGCTGGAGATGTTCAAATATCGAGTCATCCATCTGAAGAATCTGGATCCCTTGGAGATAAATCCAGCACTTGAAGCATGGCTCAACTACCATAATAAGCTAGCAAAAGAAGACAAAATCAATTTGGATGAGGAGTCTTGATATGTTTTTGAATATTTTGAAATGTAATCCCATCTTTATTGTAAATTTCTATATTTGGGATAGCATGTGACTCTATTTTCTCTCTTTTGTGCTTTAAAAATGATCTTTTGTATTAATATATTGAGTTGGGTAGTCAAATTGACTAGATTCAATGTATTTGGGGGATGTGTTTTGTCTTTTTCATAAAAGACAAAATGTATTTCAAGATTTACTGAGCTGTTGCAAATGCATTTATTGATGTAATCTGGACCATCGGTGGTGAGTTAATCTCCACCATTCATTGAAAAACTTGGTATGCCACTTTCCTATATAAAGGGATGCCATTGCCATTATTTGTAAGGGAGAATTTGATGCTGAATTATTGACATTCTACCATTTGAAGTAATCCAAAGCAAGTTTCTATAGTGTTTCTGAGAGTTTGTGTATTTTGTTCCTTATTTGGTTTTTATGGTTCGCTTCTTGCTCTCCCATAGTTAGTTAGTTGTGCTTTTATAATGTTCATGGTTTGCTGAAAGTATCTAATGAATACTCTAAGTCCATACTTTTAATTATTTGTTGATGGTAGATAGCTGTGCAAAGTTAGTCTAGGCTGATCATTTATGCTAAAGTTCAATTGCATTTCACAAGTTAAATTGCTCCATTTATTAGGTATTTAACAAATGAATGTAATCTGAAAATCTTTCAATTTTCATTGAAGATAGCATCATTTTTTGTAGTGTTGTAACATCAATTTTCAGTTTGGTAACTCATAAAACTGGTTAAGTTTCAAAGTATTTGTCTACTTGAAATGACCCATACATTGTGAATGTCACTTAAGATTTCTCTAAAACCCTAACCTCCTTTGCATTTTCTTTGAAAACCATTGTTAGATTAGGATTTCTAGGAGCATATTACATTGTCTTATCAGCTAAAAGTCATAAAGGGTTTATGTGTATTTGCTGTCCCAACTCAAAATTTGTAGATTGCATGTAAGACCCCTTGTAGGCATAGCTAGAACATACCTAATGAGAGATTCCAAGCAAGCTAGGACCTACTTGTGGAAACCTTGGAGTAGTCTTACCTAGGGTAAGATACTTTTCAAGAGAGGTGTGAAACCAGCAATCACACCTGCGTTGTTGTGTTCTAAAACACTCATCAATAGGATTGGCACTAGAAGGAGGACACGAAAAACTATTTCCCTCTACAAAATCAGCAAGTCTGGGGACTAGACAAAGACATACTAGATCTAGCTTAGCTAGAGAAGAGCTACTTTCTTTGATAGAATTCAGGCATACAAAAATAGACCAAGGAATACCAAGAGCACCAAGAGCTCAGTCAACCCTAAGGAACCCAGTTGTAGCTCCTTTTAATCCTCAAATCATGGCTTTCTTTGTAGGAAATAACCAGTCTCCTTTTCATTTCAATGATTACCATGATATGCCAAAGAACCTAGATAAGTTTTGTTCAAAGTTTAGAGTGAATGACCTAGATAGGATTGCAGATGAGCACATTAAAATCTTTGGGAGTAACATGTTTATGTTGCAAGTATAATATGAAGATGTAATATGCCAATTGTTTCCTTATTCTTTACAAGATGAGGCTTATTATTGGTTTGATAACCTTCCTGTAGCATCTATAAATTCATGGATGAATCTAAAAAATGCATTCCTAGACTGATTTTGAATGCCCACTACTCTAGCTGACCTTTACTGGTCTTTTGCAGAAATTGGTCGAGGTGAGGGTGAGATGTAAGTTCTTTTAACAATAGATTTTAGAAAGCCTTTAGTCATTTGCAGGCTCCTTATGCCATCGGGCAAGCTATAGCTTTGCCAATTTATTATGGAGCCCTAGACAAACTTACATCCATGTTCGCAAGGAGAGCCAACCTAATTCCTGCTACTTTAGCTCAAGCATATTCTACAGCTATCGTCATAAGTACCCAACTAGGACAAACAACCACTGGTCCACTGAATCACATGGGACCTATAGCCATGCCCAATCAAATACCTATAATTAATCATGCCTTAGCCAACCATACCCTGATGATGAATCTGATCCCCAACCCAGCTACAACACAAGCTTTAGTAGTCCATCTAGGCAACCCAGTAGCCGAAATGCCTCCTATACAAATGCCTTTCCTACAATCCTCAGAGGTAGCTAAGGCAAAAGAGGACATAGATGATATCAGAGAATTGGTTGAGAAAATGAAGAAGCTCACTATAGAAGTTACCCACTCAAGAACCAAAATGCCTATCTATAGGAAAGAGGGAAGAATCAACAACATTTTCAAAATCAGTCACAATTCCAAAATCAGAATCAGAATCAGTACCAAAATTAGAGTCTTTAGCAGTGGTCAAACTGATCTTGGAACACAAGACCTAACAATGGTGGAGTGCCTTCCCCTCTAGAAAATCAGAATAATGATACCCAACCTCCTAGTCATGTGATGCTAGCTGAAGCAACCTTATCTACCTAGTGTAGTCTGCATAACATAAATGCTCATTCAGAATTAGATTGCCCAGAATTCCAAATCGCATCCAATATCTTCCAGATGGAGATTCAAAATGCTAAAACCCAGGAGACTCCACCAACAGGGTATAAACTTGTTCCTTCGCAAAGGTATTATACTGCCCTAGTACTTGATAGTTATACATTTCCATTTCAAGATGACAATCAACCTGAGGAAGAAGAGTCTGAAGAAGTCAATGCTTTTTGGCGGTATAATAAAAACCCATACAACCTAAGAAGTAATAAACCCAAAGGCCTTTTTACCACCTCCATCCCTCAGAATAGCTATCAAATTCCACCAGAACCAAAAGCCTCGAATATTCATGAGCCCCTAACAATCACACATCAGCCAATATATCAAGGGACTGCTATTGAAAGTTCTCAATGGTCTGACATAGCCAAAATGGGGTAGTATGTTACTGAAGAGCTCAAGAAGATGAAGGTTAGCCTTTCTGTTTATGAGTTGCTTAAAATACCTGAGGTTAGGACATCTTTCTTTCAAGATATGGGTGCTGGGATCAAAATTGACTATACACAAAAGGAAACTATCACCAAGGATAACATTGATAAAGGGAAAGAACGAGTGCATGTGACTAACGCTGAGAAAAAGATAACATTGTACAAAGATAAGAGGGAGAGTCCTTCTTTCCTCTTGACACTCAGGATATTCAACAAAAACCTACACAATTGTTTAGTGGATTCCGGTGCTTCCACAAATGTAATGCCACTATCAGTTTGTAAAGCACTGGTTCTTACTTTGGGCAAGTCTTCCAGGAAAGTGACATAGTTGGACAAGACCTAGGTGAATGTAGTAGGTGAGTTGAATAGGATGCCTATGCAACTAGCTTCTGAACCAAGGATATAGCAGTATATAGACATTCAAGTGGTGGATATCCAAAATCAGTATGGCATGCTCTTAAGTAGGGACTGGTCTAGAACTTTGAATGGTTACATGGCATCTTACTTTTCTCACATGTGGTTGCCATGAAAGGGATTGGAAAACTAGATATGCATTGAAAGAGAACCCAAGATGAAACATATGATTACAGATTATAACCAGCCCAATGAGATTCTCTTTTCTGAAGTTGATTTGGGAGTCTATTTGCCTCATATAGGTCAAACAGAGGAAATCCCTATGCTAAGATGCAACAGGTTTCCTGACTCGCCACTTATAGAAAAACCAAAAAGTACAGAAGCGTTTGTTCAATCAAATTCAAAAAACTCCTCAGAAGAAGATGAACCGGGGATATTTGAAGGATTTTGTGATTTCATAGCCAAATTTGTAAAGGATCAAGCTACTGTTGGAAAGTAGATTCAGATGGAGGAATTATTACTGCCAAATTGGTGTCATATACATGATGTGTCGCATTCTGAGTTTACCTACCAACTTTGTTGAGAGGCAGTAGAACAAGTACAAAGACAACTGAAAATTTGTATTGTTCCAAAAGAGGCACCAATTACTAGAAAGAAGGAAGAATCTCAGCCTCAACCTGATAAGAAAAAAACAGCAAAATAGGATGACAGCAGTAAAGACTTCCACTTGTGGACCTTAAGGTTTGATGGATCAAGATGTAGACAAGGGTCCGGAGTAGGTGTTGAGTTAATCAGTCCTATTGGAAGCTCCTATCTAGCATCACATAGACTAGAATTTCCATGCAAGAACAACATAATTGAGTATGAAGCATTGGTGCAAAGATTGTTGCTGGCTCTCCAAAAGAAAGTCGTGATCCTTCAAGTGTTTGGGGATTCAGAGCTAGTAGTAAAACAAGTAAGGAAGCAATACTCATGTAATGATAAGAGGTTGAATAGGTATAGAAATAGAGTCTGAGATTTAATAGAATGCTTTGATGGTTTTAATATCCAGCTAATCCCTAGAAGGAAGAACCATGTCGCAGATGCTCTGGCTCAAACAACAAGTACATTAGAGCCAACATCCATGGCAAGGTTGAAGAAATTCTCTATTGAATTTCTTGCCACCCCATCAATACTAGATAATGTGATGAATTTTCAAGTTTTTGAGGATGACCAACACATAATTAACTTTCTTACTTCATCTGATGTTTTCACTGCTCAAATAATAGATGAAGAAGAGATGGAACCTACCAAAATGGATTTAGAAGGAGTATTAAATCTGAAAACAAATACAATTCTATGGGGAATGGTAGAGCTAGAAAGACTATTCGATTTAGACAACTTAGGAACCCAAAGGAAAGAAGGAGAATCTCTTGGAGGGTAGTGTGATCCGTTTAATCTAGGAACATAAGAAAATATTAAGAATGTATTCATTGGGAAGGCTAGTACTGAAGTAGAAAAGACAGGCATCATTCATGCATTAAGAGACTACCATGAGGTAATAGCATGGAGCTATGAAGACCTCAAGACATACGATACGTCAATTGTCACACACACCATCCCGTTGAAGCCAGGAGTGAAGCCATTCAAACAAAGATAGCGGCTAGTGAATGCCCTATTAGAACCTCTAATTTTTAAAGAAGTATAGAAGTTGTTATCAGTGAGAATAATATTCCCTATTAGACATTCCACTTGGGTAGCAAATCTAGTTTCCAGTATGAAAGAAAAATGGCAAAATCAAACTGTGCTGACTTTCAAAATTTAAATCGGGCATCTAAGAAGGATAATTACTCGTTGCCATCATTAGATGAAGTATTACAATTTGTTAATGGATCCCAGATGATGTCCTTCTTGGATGGGTATTCAGGATATAACTAGGTGATGGTAGACTAGGAAGACAGATTAAAGACATCTTTCACATGCAAATGGGGCATCTATGCATATCACCGAATTCCATTTGGTCTAATAAATGTTGGTGCCACCTTTCAATGAGTAATGGACATTGCTTTCAAGGGACTAGTTGGAAAGTGTGTTATTATCTACATGGATGACCTCACGATGTTCTCAAAGAAGTGAGAAGATCATGTGGTTGATTTGAGGAAAGTATTGCAACGATGTAAAGATTACAGTATATCACTTAATCCTAAGAACTGTATCTTTGGAGTGACCGAAGGGAAGTTATTGGGGCATGAGATATCTAAACAAGGTATATCTATCGACCTGGACCAAATACAAGCAATACTCAAAATACCTCCCCCAGCCAGCAAAAAGGAACTCAAGTCATATTTTGGTAAGATCAACTTTGTCTGCAAGTTCATTACAGGTTTTGCTAAGATAGTCTGACCCCTTAATGTCATGTTAAAGAAAGACACCAAAATGGATTGGACTCCATAGGCCAAAACTACTTTTGTAGAAATTAAGCAAGCCATAGCTAATGCTCCAGTATTAGTAAGTCCAGACTATGCCTTACCATTTCATATTTACTCATTCACATTCGAGCACACTTGTGCTGCAATGTTGATGTAGAAGAGATCAGTAGATGGTGAAAGACCCATCACCTTCATGAGTACTGCATTAAAAGATTTAGAGTTGAGATATCCAAATGTGGAAAAACAAGCCTACGCTCTAGTAAAGGCAGTCAAGAAGTTCCATCACTACATCCTAAGGAGTCAGGTAATCGTTATAGTCCCAGATGCAGGAGTTAAAGAATTATTGATGCAAAGTGGTTTGGGAGAAAGGAGAGGAAAATGGGTCACCATCCTGCAAGAGTTTGATATAGATATTCATCCCATGAAATTGGTAAGAGGTGTTGTGTGGTTACACAACACGCCCCATTTTGACTTGGCAAAACAGGGACCCAACTTTTGGCTTGGCTTGTTTGTTCTCTGGCGGTCTGGTAAAAGTAAGTCGGGTACATCATCATGTAGAGTCAGGATTAGGTAAGTCACCATTATGAGGTCAGTTTGTCAAATTTCATATTTCATTTCTGTGACCTCATAGGTTGAAAGAGTACTAAAATTCACGCAGGTTTGTCCTTTACATCATCTTGATATTCCTCAGGATGTGAGAGTTATGAACGGTCAAAGTTTTGGTCAAACCTGATATTCGCAAAAGAGGAAGATCATTTTTTATAACTTGTCATCTTTTTGAAAATCATCATCATATTTTGAAATATCCCCTAACAATATCCTGCGGCTCAAATATCCGGACATCAACTTTAAGTGGTAGTAAGCCTTCCCTGTCAAGCGGTCTTTTTGTATCGCGAGCGTCATGTTTTTGAATGTAACCCCGATATTTCTTAATATCCTCCTGACGCGAAATATCACCCTTAGCAAATATCCTGATGATGTCATCCACACTGGATAAACGAAGAAGCAGATATAATGATGACATCATCATCACACTCATATCTCGACAGGATATTTTTCCAAACATGAACATGTTTGTCTAATATGACGATGACGTCATGATATATTTCCGATACAAAGAACGACTATCAGGATGACGTCATCCTGATATTCCGAAAAAAGACATGTAAGTTTGTCTCATCATCATCATATTTTGAAACATCACCTGATACACCGAAATATCCTCCTGATGTACTAAATATAAACAAAGGTGCTTTTGTCACCCGAATCTTGTCGCGATAACAATTTCAATATGAGGGACGAGGATGATATTGAAACTCAACCCGATATTTGCGAATATCATCCTGCCCTCATGATATCCTATCATATGGATACTCCCCCGCTCCTGTTGCTGCCATTATCATTTAATGCGCGCAGATATGGTAGGTAGTTCCCGCCAACCCCGGAACCCAATGAAACACCTGGCGAGATCCTGTGTTTTCGCACGAATAATCAAAGAATGTAATCTAACTTGTCAGAGTTGCCCTAAGTGTACCCTAACTGCAAGGTTAAAAGGTAATTCAGCTGCCATTTTCACATTTACCTTGTGATAAAATTGTTTTACAGAGCACCAGCTTCCATATCCGCATACCAGCTACTGTTGCGCGATTTGAGCTCACAGACAGAGAGAAGGGGGTGATCATCAGCTAAATTAGGAACGTCGTTGGCAATCCACTGGTAATAAAAGAGAAATCTGCATAACCAGGTAAGTAAATGAAACCCTCATCATGTCATTATTATTTAGGTATGATGATGAAAGTTTTGGTTTATGCATGTAATGGTGAGGAAATACAATAGGCATAGTGATCTTAATTGCAATATGTGTCCATGTGTGTATATCCGTTGTGAGATAGGATTTTTGTTAATTGCAGGTACTCATGGCCGACAAGTGGTACGTTAAGTGTCAAGAAGAATTTAGTAGGCCTATGCTCTCTTCTCAGAGGGGAGTCCTATTCAAATATGGAGCAATTACAGATACCCATCAGGGGAGCACTAATCTAGAGGCCTGGTCAGCTAAACTGAATGATGGGCAGGACAAGAGTCCTATGTTGGACGCAGTATTTGTGTCAGGAATGTGGAACGCTGTTGGTTTCCCATATTCCATGGAATCTCTAGAGCTGGTCATAGAATGTGCCCAGAATTATAATCCTCAGACGAGGCAAGTGGTAAAACACAGGAGAATATATGCAGGCCTCTCCATCAAGGGTCTCTCCCAGACATTCAGACTGCCATTGGGCAGTAAAGTAAAAAGTGTAGATCTGAAAAAGGTAGAGAAAGAGTATGAGGCCAACAAGAAATTGGCCAGAAAGAACATGTATCAATGGCGAGTAGAGAACAGCACATATCCTGCAGTGGCCAAACTCCAGCACATATCCTGCAGTGGCCAAACTCACAGTGCACCTGTTTAAATATGACTTCAGTGAGGAGTACCAGTATATGATTGCACTCCTGAGTCGAGTAACAGGCCAACCTGATACTGGTAGTTTCAGGGATTGTATGTATGGAGTTATAATGATGTGTTTGTATTCAAACACCAAGCCACTATGGGGCCAAATCATAAGTGATGTTCTGCATGAGCAGCTGATGAACCTGGGAGGTTCAAATTGTGCATTTTATATGACATCTTATATTGTTTATTCTTGTGCTTATAGAGGCACTTTTGATGCCTTAGTTACAGATGGGAAGCTCACAGGCACAAATGCTGCATACATCTAGGATCATCATCCCCAGCTGCAAAGAACCAACTACTTCAGGGACTACAAACTGGTCAATGATGCATTCTCTATGCATCTGGTAAGGACCATGGAAGAGGACAGAACAAAAAGATTAAGCATGGAGGCTCAAGAAGTAGTTTACATGCATGGAGCCTGGTATATCCAATTTGCAACCTTTTCTTATATAAGGGTTGAAGGTTTTGAGGAACATCCCCTCATGCTGCCGAGGTATCCCACCGATGCAGTGATATTAATGGAATTTATCAGGCAGGGCTCCGTGATGATAAAGATGTACAAGGATGCCAAGAAGCTGCCACCAATTTTGTTCCCAGTCAGCATTAGCAACTATATGTGCCCAGATTCTGACAATATAAAGAAGGTGATGGTCACCCTGAATAAAATGAATCTGCAGCCTTTCCCAATAACAAGACCATATGATCCTTACGGTAGGATACAGAAGATACTAGGAAAGCCTATTCACCAGAGGCACCTAGAGGATTTTTGGGCTGACTGCGAAGATGAGGTAGAAGCCAGGAGAAGAAGGTATCAGAGGTTGGCTCTGAACCAAATTAGGACTTTTGATTGCATCTCCCTTCCCCAACAATTGAAGAAGGATGATGGCAGGATAATGGCAGATGAATATGAACAGAAAAAGATATACAATGACACTATCTCTGCACCTGACCTCACCATGCAGGAAGATATATCTTTGGACCCATTCATTGCCAGGACCATACAACTGACTCAAGCTTGGGTAGATGAGCAGGAGGAGGCATTGAAAAAGAAAGGTGTTGCCATTACGGTGGACAACAAAAAGAAGGGCCAGGATATTCTTCGGGAGGTATATGATGACTTCCTTCTTGAGAAGAGGAAGACTAAGGGAGACAAGTTACCTCCACCACAACAATAGAGCAAAAGACCCCCAAGGGGCAAGAAAGTGGATACACAACCCAAAGGGGTTATAATTGATAGGGCAGTGTTTACAGCTGAGGAGGCGGCAGGATCAGGATCAGGATCAGGATCAGAGTCAGAATCCCCTCCAAAGAAAGAGAAGCCCAAGAAGAGTAAGACAACTGAGGCTGGAATAACTGGGACCCTGGAAGTGGGTCAATCCTCAAAGAAACCTGGAGAAGAGGATGTCCTCATGGAGAAGGAGCCTGAAGAAGAAGAGGCTCCGTTAATAATAAAAAGGAAGAGGAGAGCTCCACAGGTGCTAGTCTCTACCACACCTAAGAAACAAAGAACCTCCATGAGAGGTGGAATAAGTGAACCCCCTACACTATTACAAGGGGCAGGTAGTGAAGTGCCGAGGGAACTTCAACATAATGTTCCACTTCCTACCATAGTCAAGTTCAAAACTGAACTTGCAGAAGAACAACTGAAAGAAACCTCTCAGACACAAGCGGAAGGACATGTCTCACTTCATGAGACAATAAATTTGTCTGACGATGAGGTAGTGTAGGATCTGGCTGCACAGAAGATGGAAACACTTGCTGCAGATGTAAGTATGACTCCTCACAAGCCTCCACCAATTCAAACTGTGCTTGAGGAGATGAAACAAGCAGAAGAAGAGCAAGAAAAGAGCCCAGAGTAGGTGGCTCAAGAGATAGGGCTAGAAGCATTGATCATAGAGGTGACAAGTCCTGTAGTGGTGGATCTGACAGAGAAACAGGATGCAAGTCCTGAACAGCCAGCAGGATCACCTGATAAAGGCCACCCAACAAAAGAGATAGAAATGGCAGAGTCAGAGGGCCATGCTCTTGAGTTAGGCCAACAAAGTCCACCTGACACATTAGAAGAACCTGTTATAGTAGAGGTTCAGGAAGCAAGGGCTGATGAGAAGAAGGAAGCACTAGAGGATCCAGCTGCCAAAATACAAGAAGTTGATGGTGCAGGATCGGAAAAGGTAATAGCTGCGGAACAATTGCCAGCACCTCAGGCAGGATCCCCAGTATCTGGTGAAGTGGATAAGCAACAAGGGGAAGAATTGGGAATAGATGAAGGAATGATAGAAGAAGGTCATGATCATCATGATCAACAAATAGATGTGCCGCAGGGTTCCCCACACCAAGAAGATGCTCCCCCAGAGAAGGAAATTCCTCAACAGGAGGAGGTGCCACAAGATCAACAACAAAAAGAGCATCAAGAAGAAGAAAAGGAAAAGTCACCATCTCCACAACATCTATTAATAGAAATGGGAGATATGGGTGAACATCATCATGATGCTGAGAGACATGGTCAGGTGCCTCCGTGGTTAGCTAAAGAAGTGAATATTGAGGAGGAGTTTAAAATTCAAGAGTTTGACGTCTCCACCTTGTTCACCGCTGATCTAATGAAACCCAGGAGAAAGGCCAGAATGACTTCGGCCATCAAAAGAGATCCGGCAACAGGGAGAAGGACCGCACAAATTGCCATACTTGCGGTGGAGAAAGAGAAAGGTAAAATCACTATAGATGAATTTCAAATCAGCACAGTTGATTTGGGCTTTGCCAATGAGGACCAAGAAGGTCAAGAGGGCAAAGACATCATTGACTCTCTAATTCAAAAGGTGAAAAGAGAGAAGGAGAAGAATAAGCGACATAAAGAGCACATTGCTCAGTTGCATGCCTATATCAAAGGGCTGACCGATCCTGATGATACCACAACTGAACGTGCAGTCCCATTGACTACCATTTCTCAGGAGGAGGTAAATAAATTGGACCTCACGAAGCATGAGGCGTCAGTAATAAGGAAATGGATGTCATCCGCATTGGATGATGCTGTGGAAATAATGAAAGCCTCTCTGAAGAGGTGGAGCATTCTAAGTGACTCTAAGACCAAAGTGGATAAATTGCAGATGTAGACCGGGAAGAGATCTTACAAATTAGAGAGAGTCCTGAGCCTTTTAGGGGAAATAAAGGGGATAAATCCTCAGCTGCTTATCAGTAAGCAGGTGCTAAATAGTAATACCGCATTATTGATAGATATCTGGTATAAAGACACTTAGTTTGAGTGTGGAGTCCTCAAGATGTGTAATAATAAGCTGAGAGATATTAGCATGAGGCTACAGGATTTAATGGCTGAAGAAGCAGTGATATTGGAAGCATTAGAAGGCAAGGTGGAAGGTAAAATAGAAAATCAAGATGAAGAGTCCACTATTAAAGTTGTACACAGCAACTTCCAATTAGAAGTAGATGGTCCACCTGTCCCTTTGACAGAAGAATTGATAGATAAAATAATGAGGATCAAGGTCCAAATGGAGAAATACAAAGAGACACTGCAGGACAGGAAAAATAAGCTTGATAACAGCAGAGACAAATATGAAGCCCATAGGCATGCCATTATCAAAGCAAAAACTCAAGATGGCGAAGGGATAGATCAAGTTGTGCATTCTTATGAGCAGGTCTGCAGTAGTATGCAGCCCCATATGCAGCATCATCATCATCAGGATAGTGAAAGCTCAGGAAGCGACACACATGATGATGACCCGCATCAATCAGCTGAGGAGCATGATGAAGATACATCATGAAGGGGATAGTAGCATAAGTAGTATAGATAGTTGCCAGCTGGCAACTTGTGCCATTTTGTAAAGGTTGACGAAGTCAGATGAATCGTGACCATAGATCTGTATTGATAAATCAAGATCATAGATCTTTTTGTAACGGATTCCTCACCTTATTCTATAAAAGGTGGTGGAATGCCTTATTGAAAACATTCAAAACTTAATTGAAATCTGTTTGCTGAAATATTCAGGGCTTTTTTCAAAGTTATTGTATATGTACATGTCTTTTGCATGCTTAATGAAAGAGAAGAGTATTTCGATTACAAATCTTCATAAATCTTGAGTAATTTGTGTCTGAATTCTAGATATGTGCTTTGATTTGCTGCGTCCCTTGGAGTGCCCATCACGTTGCATGTATTTTTTTCGTTCCTCATCCTCTGAAGTTTGCATCAACTATATCTAGCTGTGGAATATCCTGGTGAACATATGGTTTGATTTCTTCTCGTCATGACAGTATCGAGTATGTATGTGGATCAACAGCTAAAGGTTCAACATTAAATAGAAGCATTTCTTCAATTTCTTTTAAATTTCAAAGCATTTCATCTCCATAATTGCAAATAATTGATAATCTTAAGCAAATAACATAAATATGCAGACATCTCATAGATAATTGTAAATATTTAGCATATTTGAATACAAAGCATGTAGAATTGAAAATATCATGCAAAGATTGAGGTATTTCCACATCTTCTCATCAGATAACTGCATAATATAACTTCTCTATAAAGAATTTCTGCAGGAATGTCATGATGATGATAAAATTCCACGTAAGGCCCCAAAATGGAAATAGAAACTCACATTAACCTCTGAGTGACTTTAGACGATTAAGACCTAATCACCGGAGACTTGGGATCCTGAATTCTTTGAATTCATAGTATCTTTCAAGATGAATAAAGGTTAATGTGTACTTTTATTCTATGTTGTTTGTGACTAATATCATGACCAACATAAATTGGCGCTAGAAGGAGGGCCGTGATCTGGAATACCATGCTCATCATCATTATTTTCAGGTTTGATGATGCAGAGAGAAAGGTAACCTCTGATTGTCCATGAATTTCAAATACTACGCAAATATTTACTGTAAAAGGATCGAATATGCGTATTCTGTGTAAAGATTTCCAGATCTCACATAAATATTGCAAGCTTTACAGTAGATCATCCTGAATTCACTAATATTGGCCAAAGATATGTAAATTTGTTTAAGCTTAGAAGAATCTAGGTCTTAGATACTTGAGATCTTGTGCTAGGGGTCATTATACCCCAAATATCCTGTCATATGTTCAGTATCTTCGCAAATATCTCGTAAATATTCAGTTTGATCAGCCATCTGACTGCAAATATCACCTCATTTGGTGAAATCCAGCCAATATTTGCAAAGTTTCAGCCAATTTGCCTCAAAATTAAGAAATCCTGGCTCACAGGATAAATACCAGGTCTAGATCTAGTGGAATTTTTGAGGAACTACTTGTTAGAGGTTTCAGACCTAGAACTGTAGACATTCATCATACTGCAGAGTCTAGCGTGCCAAGAACTTCACCAAGACCTCCTCCTGTAACTCCTGTTGGTTTACAAATACCCTCTAGAATATCTGTGACATCTCCTGTTCAGCTTCAGGGTGTGCCTTTAGTCCAACCCCAGCCAGCTGCAACACTAGCTCAACCTCCTCTGGTTGCAATGTCTTTCTTTGCAGCGGAGTCACCTTTGACCTTTACTGCATATCATGAGTTACCAAAGAATCTAGACAAACTTTGTCCAAAATATCATCCTTATCAGGATGCTGATGATCATATCAGGACATTTAAGGAAGCTTGCTGCAGAGCCAGAATAGAACATCAAGATGTGGTGTGCAAGTTATTTCCTTTTTCCTTAGGGGAAGAGGCTTATAATTGGTTCATTAGTCTTGGCCAAGCCTCTGTTGGTTCATGGGCTATCTTAGAGAGCTTTTCTTGACAGGTTCAAGGTCCCTATTGGTCCATCTATGAATTACCATATGTTTGCTACAATCAAAAGATTTGAGAATGAGCCTATCGCCAATTTCAATGCTAGGTTCCAGAAAATTTTGTCCAAGTTAGTTGCCCCATATGTAGTATCTGATGCCTCTGCCAGGAGTATCTATTATTCATCCCTGGATCCATTAACTTCCATGTTCATCAGGAGAACACATCCTGAGATCACTACATTGACAGGAGCTTTTCAAGAAGCTATCAAAGTGAATCAGCAGTTGATACCGGCTCCTACTCCAAATATAGTATTCCCTACCTTGCCTGGCATACAGTCACAATATCTTGCATCATACTCTGCAACATATTCTCCACAATATCCTGCACAATATCCTAATGGAACAGTGGTACCCCTAGCTATCCTGCCTGCAGCTTTGCAAGTACCTCCACTGAGCATCATGCCCCCTCCTAATGGAAATGGCCAATTGCCACAATATCCTGCACATGCTCAAACACCTCAAGGTACTGATTTGTCTAACAATAACCATGGATCCTCTTTCTTCAAGCCTCAGACTGAAAATGTAGTAGCCAAAGCTCAGGAAGAAAAGGAGGAAATCAAAGAGATTTCTGCTCAATTGAGAAATCAAGGGTTTTATTCCCAGTCAAGTCAGAATAGAATTTATTCCAATGACAGATCGAATTATCCTGACAGAGGATATAACACCAATAATTTCAATAATAATGGTGGAAGCAACAATAATCCTCAGAGACAACCCAGAGTGTGGAACTCTAGGCCAAATAATGGCTCATTACCATCACCCCTAGACAATCAGCCTCCTGGTGAAGCCAAACAGACTACTAGAGTCAATCTTGCTGAAGCGGCCCTTACTAATTGGTGTAGGATCCACAATACCAATGCACATGCAGAATTAGATTGTCCACAATTTAGAATTGCTGCTAGCATCTTTCAGACTGAAGTGTCTAATACTTCTGGAAATCCACCTCACACAGAAGGAAATGAGATTGTTCCTTGTGGATATGACTCAGCTTTTGTGCTGGAAACCTATATTAATCAACCTCATCAGGGTCACAATCAGGTATGTGAGAAATCTACCCTAACCTTTGAAACAAATTATGTTTTCCCCTTTGAGGATGAAAATGAACCCGCAAGAGAATTTGAGGAAGTACACATGTATCAGCAGCAATATCCTGGTAAGCATAATTATAACTTGAGGAGTAATTCCAATAGACCTATTGGTCCATTGACATCATCCCTACCTCCAAATAATTTCAATACACCTCCTGATCCTAAAGCTAGCAATAATCCAGGGTTCCCCAAGGTAAATGCTTAGTACTTGTCTCCTCAGAACATAGGATCAAAGGTTGTAAATACACCTCATGACTCCGACAAGTTAGTCAGCTATCTGGCTGATGAAATGAAGAAAATTAAGATCATCCTGTCCCTGTCTGAGTTACTAAAAACTCCTGCAATCAAAAGGGCATTCATGAAGTCACTAGACGATCCTGCTCCTAAAGAGGATAGTCATCTTTCAAGTCAGTCCAGTGGCAAGGACCATGCTAATAGGGATAATATTATCAAGCCTAAAGTGTCAGCTATAGTCCAAGCTGCTGAAACCTCCCACATGACCTTGTACAGAGATAAAACTGAGTCACCTCCATTCCTCCTCACCATAAGAATGTTCAGCAAGAACCTGCACAACTGTCTGGTTGATTCAGGGGCCTCCACGAATGTTATGCCCCTGTCAATATGTAATGCCTTAGGACTACATCCTGCTAAATCCCTAAAGAAGGTGACACAGCTGGACAAAACAAAAGTAAGTGTAGTAGGAGAGTTAACTCATATCCACATGCAACTAGCATCTGATCCCAAAATTCAGTATTACATTGATATTCAGATAGTTGGCATACCTGATACTTATGGGATGTTGCTTAGTCGAGACTGGTCCAAGATGCTCAATAGATATATGTCCACAGATTTCAGTCACATGTGGTTGCCATGGAAAGGTATACCTAATCAGATCAGGATTGATGCTGAGCCTAGAATGAAACATATGATCACTAAGTACAACAGAACAAATGAGATCCTGTACGTAGACGTAGAACTTGGAGTTTACTGCATCAGGCCACAGAATGTCAAAATAGAAGAGATCCTGATGTTGGATTTGCATCATCATCATGATGATGATCATCAGGAGGACATTCCAGTCATAGAACCTGATAATAATCTTGATAATGAGAATGAAATAGATCACTTCAGAAACTTTGAGATACATTTGTCTAATCAAGTAAAATGTTGTCAATTATTAAATGTACCTATTGATGATATTTTGATTGCTGGATGGTGCAGATTACACGATGAAGCACATTCAGAAAAGACTTGTGAAACATGCTTAGATATGATGATGCTGGAGCAGACATGTAGTGAGGCGTCATCATCATATTCTGAGGTAAATGCTACATCTGATGATGATGACACTAATTCTTATCTTTCTTCTACAGGAATAGAGGAGTCGATAGATCATGATGAGGATCATATCCTAAAAATAGAAGAAGTTCTGGTGTCTGACCAGATAAATGATATGAGGAAAGAAAAGATCACTCCTGGTAGTGATTGCTTTATGGAACCCAATTATGAGTTGTCTGATGAAGACAAAGGTAGTGACCTGACTAAGTTTGAAGAATTTTTAGTAAAGGAAATAAAGAAGATGACCCGACAGCATAAATCTCCCCACAAGGTTTTAATCAAAGGTTGGTGTAGGTTGCACGAGGCACCTCACTCAGAAACAACTTGTTCATTATGTTTACACATTTTGAAGAAGCATGCAGCTATAAGCCCAGAAGATCATCCTCCTGCTAAAATAAAAGAGAAAATAGAAAAGCCATCAGGCTCACAAGAAAAAGGAAAGAAGAAACTTGAGGGTGATGATGTCCCTAAGTTAAAATGGATATCAGGCGGAGCAGCAGCCAGAGTTGCAAGGAGAAAAGAAAGTTCACCTAAATGTCCTGCTGAAGATAAACCTTAGATCCTGAGGTTTGATGGATCTAAATCCAAGCAAGGTGCTGGGGTAGGAATTGACCTAATTGATCCGACCAGGAAATCATACTTAGCAACCTATAGATTACAGTTCCCCTGCACTAACAATGTAGCGGAGTATGAAGCTCTGATTCATGGGATACTGTTTGCTCATAAGAAGAAGATAAAGATTATGCATGTTTTCGGAGATTTGGAACTAGTGGTGAGGCAAGCAAGAGGAATCTACTCATGTAACTATAGAAAGCTGTCCAATTACAGACATAGGGTATGGGATCTGATTGAGGACTTTGACGCCTTTAATATTACTCATGTACCAAGAAAACAAAATCATAGGGCAGATGCACTTGCCCAAGCTGCCAGTACATTGGAGCCACTGTCTATATCTGATCTGAAAAGATTTTTAGTAGAACTAGTGTCAGTACCTTCAGTACCTAATAATGTGACCAATCTCTAGGTGTTTGATGATGATCAACATATTCTGGACTTCATTTCAAATAGAGACATATTTGAAGCTCAGATTATAGATGAGAATGGCATGGAAGATCATGTCTGGGAAGAGGATGAGATATTGGAGCTACCTAGCAACAGGATCCCCACAGGTATGATTGAATTAGAGAGAGCTTTTGATTTGGATAATATGCTCAAACAGAAGGATCTGCCCAAGGCAGATGGAGGTCAGTACTCACAAGTAAATATTGGACAAGGTGATGACAAGAAAAGTGTCTTGTTGGGTAAGGTTTGCACACCAGAAGAGTTAGAAGGAATAACTCAAGCCCTCAAGGATTACATACATGTAATTGCATGGACATATGATGAGCTGAAGACATATGACACCTCTGTCATAACTCATACTATACCTCTCAAGCCAGATGCTAAACCTTTCGGACAGAAGCAAAGGCTAGTCAATGCCTTACTCGAACCAATAATTCTCAAAGAAGTCAAGAAGTTGTTAAACGCCAGGATAATATTTCCTGTGAGGCACTCCACTTGGGTGGCTAATCTTGTGCCAGTCAAAAAGAAGAATGGAGACATCAGGTTATGTGCAGATTTCAGGAACCTAAACAGAGCATCAGAAAAGGATAACTATCCTTTACCCTCATTGGATGAAGTTCTGCAGATTGTAAATGGATCTAAAATGATGTCCTTCTTGGACGGTTTTTCAAGATACAACCAAGTAATGGTTGACAAAATTGACAGATTGAAAACTGCCTTCACCACAAAGTGGGGGATATTTGCATATAGACATATGCCATTCAGACTCATAAATGCTGGCGCTACATTCCAGCGAGCCATGGATATAGCCTTCAGGGGCTTAATAGGAAAATGTATAGTCATATACATGGATGACTTGACAGTATTCTCCAAGGAAAGGGGGAATCATGTTGCTGATCTCAGAAGTGTACTGAAGAAGTGTGAAGAGTACGGTATATCTTTGAATCCCAAGAAATGCATATTTGAGGTAACAACAGGAAAGTTATTAGGCCACCTGATCACAGAAGATGGAATTATCATTGATCCTGACAGGGTGGAATCTATCATGAAGTTACAACTTCCAGGAAGCAAAAAGGAACTCAAGTCTTACTTTGGTAAGATAAATTTTGTGAGGAAGTTCATTACCGGCTTTGCTGAGACTATCAGACCACTAAATGCCATGTTGAAAAAGGATGCACAGATTGAGTGGACACCAGAAGCCAAAGCTTCATTTGAAGATATAAAGAAAGCCATTTCAGATGCTCCTATCCTCATCAGTCCAGACTACACAAAGGACTTTTACATTTATTCATTTGCTTCAGAACATACTTCTGCAACAATGTTAACTCAAAGAAATAAGGAGAAAGAAGAGAAACCAATTGCTTTTATGAGCTGTCCTTTCAGAGACGCTGAATTGAGATATGTAGATGTTGAGAGACAGGCACTTGCATTAGTCAGAGCAGTAAAAAAATTCAGACATTACATACTAAGAAGCAAAGTGATTGTTGTGGTACCAGATGCAGCAGTGAAGATGTTGCTGATGCAAAGTGAGCCTGGTGAAGAAAGAGCCAAATGGATTACTATATTACAAGAGTATGATATGGAAATTACACCAATGAAGCTGGTAAGAGGACAAGCTTTGAGCTAGATGATATCTGAAATCGATCCAGACATCACTAGTCAGCAATATGTGATCAATGAGAAAGACAATAAAGAGTGGTATTCAGATATCAGGCACATCCTGATTACTGGAAGATGTCCATCAAGAATGTAGGCTTCACAAAGAAGAGCCTTAAAAATAAGATCCCAAAAGTATATGATGAAGGGAGGAACCCTATTCAAGAAGAATTATGAAGGAATATACCTGAGATGCTTAGAGAAGCCAGAAGCAAGTAGACTCCTGACAGAGCTACATGACAAGTTTGGAATAGCACATGGATCATCCTTAGCCACAACACACGCAATCCTCAGAGTAGGATATTACTAGCCTACAATTTTCGAAGACACAGCTGATCATGTTAAATGTTGCCATGTTTGTCAGGTTGCTGCCAACAGAGAGAAGTATGCTGTACAACCATTGCAGCCAGTAATGGAAGAACACCCATTTGCACAGTGGGGCATGGACTTCATAGGACCAATCAATCCTCCGTCTTCCTCAGGGCATAGGTATTTTTAACAATTACTGACTATTGTACTAGATGGACTAAGGCTATTAGCAGCAAAACTTGCACTGCAGATGATGTCATTAAATTTCTGGAGAGCAACATTGTCACCAGGTATGGAACTCCTTATGCATTGGTAAGTGATAATGGGTCCGCATTCACTTCAACCAAGTTATCAAGTTGGGCTATTGATCATGGGATTATACTTAAGTTTTCATCCAACTATTATCCCCAAGGGAATGGTTTAGCAGAATCCACCAACAAGAATTTACTGAGTATCATAAGAAAATTAATAGAGAAAAACCCCAGGGAATGGAACTCATTTCTGAAGTATGCCTTATGGGTAGATATAACTAGAATGAAAACTGCATTAGGAAACTCGCCTTTCCAACTAGTATATGGGATAGATCCTATCCTCCCTGTAAATTTGAAAATTCCTACTTTGCAGTTCGCCCAAGAATACCTAGGCATAGACAATAAACAAGAAGTCAGGTTACTTCAGTTGATGCACCTGGAAGAAAAAAGGAGTCAAGCAATTGACCAATTTGCAAAACATCAGTCTGTTGTGAAACGTTGGTTTGACAAGAGAGCCAGAGTTAAAGCTTTCAGGATATCTGATTTGGTCCTGATGTGGGATAAAGCCCATGAAAAGAAAGGAGACCATGGTAAGTTTGATAGATTGTGGATAGGTCCCTTTCAAATTTCTGAGATACTAGGAGACATCACTTATAGGCTTAAGAACCTGACAGGTGAGGATGTCCCATTGCCAGTCAATGGACAATTCCTCAAACATTATTTCCAAGCCTGAATGACTTCATAATAGTCATGTGTATCATATTGTATATTTGTATAGACGTTTGTACAGATTGTTTGTTTTGTTTTGTTGGTTGGGACCTTGTTCTGGTAAGTCAGGATGATGCACTTCATCACCCCAGAAAATAACTAAATTGTTAAGGATCAAGTGATGAGATCACATTTAGACATAGGTTATGATTCATTCTAAGAAGTGTTCATGATCAGGTTTGTGATATCTTTTCATCAGGGTGCCTTTTCTTGGTCAAAATGAATCAATCACAATGAAGCATCTAACAGCCTTGGGTTTGTTGAACACACTAGTATAGGTGTTAAGTGAAAAATCTAAAGGGACTCCCTTGCTACTAGTACAATCTCCAACCTAAAGCTGCAAGTCACCATACCTTGTACAAATGAGCTGACATGATGATATCAGATACGAATTTTAGAGAAAAAAATTAGAAAATAAATAAAATTAGGCCATCTAAGTAACTCTACCGGGGCTATAGACGCCTGCTGGCAGTGGGGCTCTACTTAGGGAGATTGTATAGATAACCTTGTTGGGGCTATAGACGCCTACTGGCAGCAAGGCTCTATCCAGGTTGGCTATGAGGGATGATCTCCAACTATGTAGTTTAACACCAGTTACTTATGTTTTCAACTTGCTTTCAAGATGAGGATAATTAATCATATGCACACACCTGATCTTTGGTTAGCATTGTTACCATGATGAAATTTTATCATTTAGAGTATCATGATACTTATACTTAGATGGAATTAAAATACTATAGATAAATGTGATCACATCACTTGAATCATTGGAATTTATTTGTTTTCTTTGGTGGCAAGTTGTTGTGTGGTTACACAACACGCCCCATTTTGACTTGGCAAAATAGGGACCCAACTTTTGGCTTGGCTTGTTTGTTCTCTGGCGGTCTGGTAAAAGTAAGTCGGGTACATCATCATGTAGAGTCAGGATGAGGTAACTCACCATTATGAGGTCAGTTTGTCAAATTTCATATTTCATTTCTGTGACCTCATAGGTTGAAAGAGTACTAAAATTCACGCAGGTTTGTCCTTTACATCATCCTGATATTCCTCAGGATGTGAGAGTTATGAACGGTCAAAGTTTTGGTCAAACCTAATATTCGTAAGAGAGGAAGATCATTTTTTATAACTTGTCATCTTTTTTAAAATCATCATCATATTTTGAAATATCCCCCGACAATATCCTGTGGCTCAAATATCCGGACGTCAACTTTAAGTGGTAGTAAGCCTTCCCCGTCAAGCGGTCTTTTGTATCGCGAGCGTCATGTTTTTGAATGTAACCCAATATTTCTTAATATCCTCCTGATGTGAAATATCACCCTTAGCAAATATCCTAATGACATCATCCAAACCGGATAAACGAAGAAGTAGATATAATGATGACATCATCATCACACTCATATTTCGACAGGATATTTTCCCAAACATGATCATGTTCGTCTAATATGACGATGATGTCATGATATATTTCTGATACAAAGAACGACTATCAGGATGACGTCATCCTGATATTCCAAAAAAAGACATGTAAGTTTGTCTCATCATCATCATATTTTGAAACATCACCTGATACACCAAAATATCCTCCTGATGTACTAAATATAAACAAAGGTACTTTTGTCACCTGAATCTTGTCGCAATAACAATTTCAATATGAGGGAGGAGGATGATATTGAAACTCAACCCGATATTTTGCGAATATCATCCTGCCCTCATGATATCCTATCATATGGATATCCCCCTACTCCCGTTGATGCCATTATCATTTAATGCGCGCAGATATGGTAGGTAGTTCCCGCCGACCCCGCAACCCAATGAAACACCTGGCGAGATCCTGCATTTTCGCACGAATAATCAAGGAATGTAATCTAACTTGTCAGAGTTGCCCTAAGTGTACCCTAACTGCGAGGTTAAAAGGTAATTCAGCCACCATTTTCACATTTACCTTGCGATAAAATTATTTTACAGAGCACCAGCTTCCATATCCGCATACCAGCTACTGTTGCGCGATTTAAGCTCACAGACATAGAGAAGGGTGATCATCAGCTGAATTAGGAACATCGTTGGCAATCCACTGGTATAAAAGATAAATCTGCATAACCAGGTAAGTAAATGAAACCCTCATCATGTCATTATTGTTTAGGAACGATGATGAAAGTTTTGGTTTATGCATGTAATGGTGAGGAAATACAATAGGCATAGTGATCTTAATTGCAATATGTGTGCATGTGTGTATATCCATTGTGAGATAGGATTTTTGTTAATTGCAGGTACTCATGGCCGACAAGCGGTACGTTAAGTGTCAAGAAGAATTCAGTAGGCCTATGCTCTCTTCTCAGAGGGGGGTCCTATTAAAATATGGAGCAATTACAGATACCCATCAGGGGAGCACTAATCTGGAGGCCTGGTCAGCTAAACTGAATGATGGACAGGACAAGAGTCCTATGTTGGACGCAGTATTTGTGTCGAGAATGTGGAACGCTGTTGGTTTCCCATATTCCATGGAATCTCTGGAGCTGGTCATAGAATGTGCCCGGAATTATAATCCTCAGATGAGGCAAGTGGTAAAAAATGGGAGAATATATGCAGACCTCTCCATCAAGGGTCTCTCCCAGACATTCGGACTGCCATTGGGCAGTAAAGTAAAAAGTGTAGACCAGAAAAAGGCAGAGAAAGAGTATGAGGCCAACAAGAAATCAGCCAGAAAGAACATGTATCAATGGCGAGCAGAGAATAGCACATATCCTGCAGCAGCCAAACTCCTAGTGCACATATTTAAATATGACTTTAGTGAGGAGTACTAGTATATGATTGCACTCCTGAGTCGAGTAACAAGCCAACCTGATACTGGTAGTTTCAGGGACTGGATGTATGGAGTTATAATGATGTTTTTGTATTCAAACACCAAGCCACTATGGGGCCAAATCATAAGTGATGCTCTGCATGAGCAGCTGATGAACCTAGGAGGTTCAAATTGTGCATTTTATATGACATCTTATATTGTTTATTCTTGTGCTTATAGAGGCACTTTTGATGCCTTAGTTACAGATGGGAAGCTCACAGGCACAAATGCTGCATACATCTAGGATCATCATCCCCAGCTGCAGAGAACCAACTACTTCAGGGACTACAAACTGGTCAATGATGCATTCTCTATGCATCTGGTAAGGACCATGGAAGAGGACAGAACAAAAAGATTGAGCATGGAGGCTCAAGAAGTAGATTACAGGCATGGTGCCTGGTATATCCAGTTTGCAACCTTTTCTTATATAAGGGTTAAAGGTTTTGAGGAACATCCCCTCATGCTGCCGAGGTATCCCATCGATGCAGTGATATTAATGGAATTTATTAGGCAGGGCTCCGTGATGATAAAGATGTACAAGGATGCCAAGAAGCTGCCACCAATTTTGTTCCCAGTCAGCATTGGCAACTATATGTGCCCAGATTTTGACAATATAAAGAAGGTGATGGTCACCCTGAATAAAATGAATCTGTAGCCTTTCCCAATAACAAGACCATATCATCCTTATGGTAGGATACAGAAGATACTAGGAAAGCCTATTCACCAGAGGCACCTAGAGGATTTTTGGGCTGACTGCGAAGATGAGGCAGAATCTAGGAGAAGAAGGTATCATAGGTTGACTCTGAACCAAATTAGGACTTTTGATTGCATCTCCCTTCCCCAGCAATTGAAGAAGGATGATGGCAGGATAATGGCAGATGAATATGAACAGAAAAAGATATACAATGACACTATCTCTGCACCTGACCTCACCATGCAGGAAGATATATCTTTGGACCCATTCATTGCCAGGACCATACAACTAACTCAAGCTTGGGTAGATGATTAGGTGGAGGCATTGAAAAAGAAAGGTGTTGCCATTACGGTGGACAACAAAAAGAAGGGCCAGGATATTCCTGGGGAGGTATATGATGACTTCCTGCTTGAGAAGAGGAAGACTAAGGGAGACAAGTTACCTCCACCACAACAACAGAGCAAAAGACCCCCAAGGGGTAAGAAAGTGGATACACAACCCAAAGGGGTTATAATTGACAGGGCAGTGTTTATAGCTGAGGAGGCGGCAGGATCAGGATCAGGATCAGGATCAGAGTTGGAATCCCCTCCAAAGAAAGAGAAGCCCAAGAAGAGTAAGACAGCTGAGGCTAGAATAACTGGGACCCTGGAAGTGGGTCAATCCTCAAAGAAACCTGGAGAAGAGGATGTCCTCATGGAGAAGGAGCCTGAAGAAGAAGAGGCTCCATTAATAATAAAAAGGAAGAGGAGAGCTCCACAGGTGCTGGTCTCTACCACACCTAAGAAACAAAGAACCTCCATGAGAGGTGGAATAAGTGAACCTCCTACACTATTACAAGGGGCAGGTAGTGAAGTGCCGAGGGAACTTCAACATAATGTTCCACTTCCTACCATAGTCAAGTTCAAAACTGAACTTGCGGAAGAGCAACTGAAAGAAACCTCTCAGACACAAGTGGAAGGACATGTCTCGCTTGATGAGACAATAAATTTTTCTAATGATGAGGTAGTGCAGGATGTGTCTGCACAAAAGATGGAAGCACTTGCTGCGGATGTAAGTATGACTCCTCACAAGGCTCCACCAGTTCAAACTATGCTTGAGGAGATGAAACAAGTAGAAGAAGAGCAAGAAAAGAGCCCAGAGCAGGTGGCTCAAGAGATAGGGCTAGAATCATTGATCACAGAGGTGACAAGTCCTGTAGTGGTGGATCTAACAGAGAAATAGGATGCAAGTCCTAAACAGCCAGCAGGATCACCTGATAAAGGCCACCAAACAGAAGAGATAGAAATGGTAGAGTCAGAGGGCCATGCTCTCAAGTTAGGCCAACAAAGTCCACCTGACACATCAGAAGAACCTGCTATAGTAGAGGTTCAGGAAGCAAGGGCTGATGAGAAGAAGGAAGCACTAGAGGATCCAGCTGCCAAAATACAAGAAGTTAATGGTGCAGGCTCAGAAAAGGTAATAGCTACGGAACAATCGCCAGCACCTCAGGCAGGATCCCCAATATCTGGTGAAGTGGATAAGCAACAAGGGGAAGAATTGGGAATAGATGAAGGAATGATAGAAGAAGGTCATGATCATCATGATCAGCAAATAGACGTGCCGCAGGGTTCCCCACACTAAGAAGATGCTCCCCCAGAGAAGGAAATTCCTCAATAGGAGGAGGCGCCACAAGATCAACAGCAAAGAGAGCATCAAGAAGAAGAAAAGGAAAAGTCACCATCTCCACAACATCTATTAATAGAAATGGGAGATATGGGTGAACATCATCATGATGCTGAGAGGCATGATCAGGTGCCTCCGTGGTTAGCTAAAGAAGTGAATATTGAGGAGGAGTTTGAAATTCAAGAGTTCGACGTCTCCACCTTGTTCTCCACTGATCTAATGAAACCCAGGAGGAAGGCTAGAATGACTTCAGCCATCAAAAGAGATCCGGCAACAGGGAGAAGGACTGCACAAATTGCCATACCTGCATTGGAGAAAGAAAAAGGTAAAATCACTATAGATGAATTTCAAATCAGCACAGTTGATTTGGGCTTTGCCAATGAGGACCAAGAAGTTCAGGAGGGCAAAGACATCATTGACTCTCTAATTCAAAAGGTGAAAAGAGAGAAGGAGAAGAATAAGTGACATAAAGAGCACATTGCTCAGTTGCATGCCTATATCAAAGGACTGACCGATCCTGATGATACCACAACTGAACGTGCAGTCCCATTGACTGCCATTTCTCAGGAGGAGGTAAATAAATTGGACCTCATGAAGCATGAGGTGTCAGTAATAGGGAAATGGATGTCATCTACATTGGATGATGCTGTGAAAATAATGAAAGCCTCTCTGAAGAGGTGGAGCATTCTAAGTGACTCCAAGACCAAAGTGGATAAATTGCAGATGCAGACCGGGAAGAGGTCTTACAAATTAGAGAGAGTCCTAAGCCTTTTAGGGGAAATAAAGGGGATAAATCCTTAGTTGCTTATTAGTAAGCAGGTGTTAAATAGTAATACCGTGTTATTAATAGATATCTAGTATAAAGACACTCAGTTTGAGTGTGGAGTCCTCAAGAGGTGTAATAATAAGCTGAGAGATATCAGCATGAGGCTACGGGATTTAATGGCTGAAGAAGCAGTGATATTGGAAGCATTAGAAGGCAAGGTGGAAGGTAAAATAGAAAATCAAGATGAAGAGTCTGCCATTAAAGCTGTACACAGCAACTTCCAATTAGAAGTAGATGGTCTACCTGTCCCTTTAACAGAAGAACTGATAGATAAAATAATGAGGATCAAGGTCCAAATGGAGAAATACAAAGAGACACTGCAAGACAAGAAGAATAAGCTTGATAACAACAGAGACAAATATAAAGCCCATAGGCTCGCCATTATCAAAGCAAAAACTCAAGATGGCGAAGGGATAGATCAAGTTGTGCATTCTTATGAGCAGCTCCGCAGTAGTATGCAGCCCCATATGCAACAGCATCATCATCAGGATAGTGAAAGCTCAGGAAGCGACGCACATGATGATGACCCGCATCAATCAGCTGAGGAGCATGATGAAGATACATCATGAAGGGGATAGTAGCATAAGTAGTATAGATAGTTGCCAGCTGGTAACTTGTGCCATTTTGTAAAGGTTGACGAAGTCAGATGAATCATGACTGTAGATCTGTATTGATAAATCAAGATCATAGATCTTTTTGTAACGGATTCCTCACCTTATTCTATAAAAGGTGGTGGAATGCCTTATTGAAAACATTTGAAACTTAATTAAAATCTGTTTGCTGAAATATTCAACACTTTTTTCAAAGTTATTGTATATGTACATGTCTTTTGCATGCTTAATGAAAGAGAAGAGTATTTCGATTACAAATCTTTGTAAATCTTGAGTAATCTGTGTCTGAATTCTGGATATGTACTTTGATTTGCTATGTCCCTTGGAGTGCCCATCATGTTGCATGTATTGTTTTCATTCCTCATCCTCTGAAGTTTGCATCAACTATATCTAGCTGTGGAATATCCTAGTGAACATATGGTTTGATTTCTTCTCCTCATGACAGTATCAAGTATGTATGTGGATCAATAGCTAAAGGTTCAACATTAAATAGAAGCATTTCTTCAATTTCTTTTAAATTTCAGAGCATTTCATCTCCATAATTGCAAATAATTGATAATCTTAAGCAAATAACATAAATATGCAGACATCTCGTAGATAATTGTAAATATTTAGCATATTTGAATACAAAGCATGTAGAATTGAAAATATCATGCACAGATTGAGGTATTTCCACATCTTCTCATCAAATAACTGCATAATATAACTTCTCTGTAAAGAATTTCTGCAGGAATGTCATGATGATGATAAAATTCCACGTAAGGCCCCAAAATGGAAACAGCAACTCACATTAACCTCTGAGTGACTTCAGACGATTAAGACCTAATTACCAGAGACTTTGGATCCTGAATTCTTTGAATTCATAGTATCTTTCAAGATGAATAAAGGTTAATGTGTACTTTTATTCTATGTTGTTTGTGACTAATATCATGACCAACAAGAGGTCAAGCACTGACCAGAACAATGGCTGAGGTAGGGCCAAGTTTAGTATCTCAGCAGTACCTATTAGAAGATGTTTCAAAGGATGAATGGTATGGAGATATTATATTTTATCTGCTTAATCAATGCTATCCACCACAACTGAATTTCGTTCAAAGAAGAGTGCTCAAACTGAAGAGTAGTAGTTATATGATAAAGGAATCAGCTCTTTACAAGAAAAATCATGAGGGGATCTATCTGAGATGTCTGGACAAGTCAGAAGTGGACCAAGTGTTAACCAGTTTTCATGAAAAAACTTGGTACAGGTCACGGATCAGCTCACTCAACTACTAATTAGATTCTCCGTGTTGGATATTATTGGCCTACCTTGTTCAAGGATGCATACTCACATGTAAGAACATGTCATATATGTTAGACCTCTACACACAGAGAGCAACATGCCGCTATGCCCTTGCAACCAGTGGTGGAGGTATGACCATTTGCTTAGTGGGGCCTCAAGTTTATTGGTATGATCAATCCACCCTCCTCTATAGGTCATAGGTATATTCTGACCACTACTGACTACTGCACCTGATGGTCTGAGGCCATAGCTTGTAAATAATGCACCACATAAGTAGTTATTGAATTTTTTGAAAAGCATAATATCACTAGGTTTGGATGTCCATTTTCTTTAGTTTGTGATAATGGTCTTGCCTTTTCATCATTGCATTTTTCTAACTGGGCATTTGATTATGGAATCATTCTGAAGTTCTCATCTAATTACTATCCACAAGGGAATGGGGTAGCTGAATCAATGAACAAAAATATACTTGAAGTCATTAAGAAACTGTTAGAAAAAACCCTAGGGACTGGCACACTTAGCTTAAATTTGCCTTACGAGCTGATAGAATCTGACACAAAGCTACCTTGGGCACATCACCCTATCATCTAGTTTATGGGGTTGAACCTATCTTTCCTATTCACTTGAGGATTCCCGTACTACAATTCATGCAAGACTATCTTGAAACTGATGATCAATTATCGTCCTGATTAGCCCAGTTGCTACACCTTGAAGAGAAACATGACGCTGCCATAGAAAACTTTGCTAAACACCAAGGTGTAGTGAAAAAATGGTTTGATAAGAGAGCCAAAGTCAAAGCCTTCCGTATTTCTAATTTGGTCCTATATTGGGATAAATCCCATGAGAAGAAAGGAGAACATGGTAAGTTTGATAAACTTTGGTTAGGCCTGTATCCGATCTATGAGATCCTTGGTGACAACACATACTGACTCAAGACCCTTACTGGTGAGAAGCTCCCATTGCCCATTAATGGCCAGTAACTAAAGCATTATTTCTAGGCTTGAGAGGCAGTCATGCCTCCACCTAGTGTACACAGTTAGGTTGTTTGTCTTCTTTGGTTAGAATAGGTTCTTATTACATTAGGTTTGCTTTGGTTTCTTTTACTTTCTATGGTTGTTAGATGCTTTCCTTAGATTAGTGGTCCTTTTAGTTTTCTCTCACTCGTTGTGCTTGCTTTTGTGCGAGGTCTTTGTTTCTAGAAAGTGGTGGAAGCCATGCGGACTTGCAAGTGCTTCTTGGTTGGGTAGATAATCTAAAGTCTTTCTTTGAGAAGCTAAGCTTTTTCTTAGGTTTTGTCATGGGTTCCACTGTTATGCTAAGGGGTATGATGTCTATTCATGGGAAAGAAGTCATTAGTTGGTGCACCTAAAGTATTTATTAACCATATATCTTTCACACTTAAATGATCCTGAAGTAGCTGAGTGAGTCTGAGTGATCTTGTGTTAAGTGAAAGGGTTGGATTCCTATTCTACCACATGCACTATTAATCCAAAAGAGAGGGCAGGTGAAACTAAGTGCTACTAGCCTATTTTGGCTAAAAATAAAAGGTGTTTTTCAACACCAGACCCATTACAGTACATCAAAGAAGAGATTATCACTTGAAAATTCTCATAAAAGTATTGTCTAGAAATTATTGTCATTAATTACCATTGCATCAAAAATATTACTAGAAAGACCATTATTTCTTTCCTCAATGCTCATTATATCTCATAACTTGAACATTTCTTGGTGGTAGAATGATCCCAACTTCAAAAGCTTACCGCAAAGGATCTTGGATGAACTTAGTTGCTAAAGGATGGGAATGAATGCAATTGCACACACTCAGGTTTTCAGGATGTGGATGGTTGCACTAGTTAGTGACCTTGGATTCTTTGATGGGATATCATGCTTTTTTGTTTAATATGTGGGAAACACAGAGATTTTGGGTTCGAACTAAAAGTTTATCATTGAAATGCTCGGGAGAATTTTGTAGCAGAGTCGCCATTTGTTGTGCCTCACACACATGCCCCATTTTGAAAAATAGGGACCCCCTTCTTCTGAATGTCAAGTGAGTTTTTCACTCCTAAGTAGTCAAGTGGCCAAAGTGCACTTTCTGCCATGATAAAAACTTGATGTTGAAAAGTCATCCCAAAATCTACTAGGTCAATTTCTTTGCATTTCTCCTAGTGGGTCTGACTGTCCTTTTGTGCTAAATCTGGTCGTAACTGAGCTCTGCACTATAAACCTTCATCACTGACTCTTGCACTATTTTTTCCTCCTGACGGACCCTAGCGCTAAAATATATTATTACCGACCCTATGCTACATCACTTGTCATCTGATTAGGTCAGAGGATGCTGAAATCCCCACTGGTCCAAGGAATCTCAAAACCCCGCAAAATGCATATGCCTGAGCCTATTGTCACAATGCTAAAAGAATTCTCCTCTAACCAAGTCTGATGCACATCAAATTACTACCAAGTCAGAGCCTATTAAAAGTCACACAAAATCCTAAATCTATTGGACCTCCCGACTGACACCGTGTACGTTTTGCATTAATGGCCATTTATCCAGGGGTAATAAAAGGGTGATTTCGCATCGTTTGAACAAATTTTCTACATTTCAATGAAGATTTTGGAGAGCCCTCTATAGATTAACAAGCATTTCCATTGCATTGCCCTTAGAATCGATCCAGTGACCTATTCTTTCCTGTGCACCCCAAACTCAACTCACCTCAGCCATACCAGGTAGGGTTCCAACTCATCTTAGGGTTTCATTTTCATACAGTTAGGGTTTCACATTTAATTCAAGCACATTTTCTTTTTAAGCAATGAATTTGGGCATACAGACTAGGGTTTCATGCCTAAAAATGTTCATTTCTCTCGAACCTTAGTTTTAAATCTTCAATGAAAGCATAGTTTGATCACCATAGGAAAAATGAAAAAACTCACCAGACTTTGCAAATTTTCAAACACACTGAATCTATAGCCAAAATGGTTAAACAAATTAGTTTTGTACCAAAATGGCATCTGACCGACCTTCAAAACCCTGATCTATCCAGTCAGTTAGCAATCATGAAATTCTGCACCAAATTTTCAAACGAGTTAGCACTGAAAACCTCCTCTGACTCCACGCTGTTTTTTAATTTAACTGATGTAGTCAGTGGGATCCAAAAAACATGCGTAATGTTTGACAAGACCTAATCCAACACAAAAGTAGTGAAAACTATCCTGATGGTCTTGCACTAAGTTTTCAACCAATCGACTAAACCAACATCTTGAGTCGGTACCCTCAAAAATCCATGCAAGTCAGTGGATCATGAAAACCACACAAAATGTTGAAAGCACATAAGCACTGAAAGAATAGTTGGTCAGAAAGACCTAATTCACCTGCTAAGGTCAGTAGACCTCAAAAGTAGCACTTTTCTATTTGCAGGTCGATTGACCCTGAAATTAGCACAAATTGAACAAACTGACTATTTTCTAGGAATTTTCAAAGGGAGAAGTGTTTGATAGAGTGTGATAATGACTGTAAATGATAAATGATGATGTTTTACATGTTTTAAATGGGATTTTTGTAGTTTTGAAATGTTTATTACATGCATTAATGTTGATTGGTTTAAAGTTAGATTATAAAATGGATGTAATGGTGGTAAATGTCAAATTCATGTCCTTCAAAGAGCATGTTTAGTAACTTAGCAGATGCATTACAAATTCATCAAGTTTTGATACAGTTGAAAGTCTATTAATCCACTTGATAAACATAAAACTTAAACTTAGGAGTTAGTGCAAATCTCTTAAGGTATCAAGCTTATAAGGTCTAGTCCTGCAGGTTAGATGACTACACGAGCTCAAATCATGAGGTACGAATTCAAAGGCATCCCTCAAGAGGCAAAGATTCATACTAGATGGAGTGATGTAGGAGACACAGATCTAGGTCACATAGACCTAGATGATTTTAGACTAAGAACCTTCGGTCCAAATCCAACAGCCAAGGCAAAGAAATTAAAAGATATTGGGATTACACAAGCTACTGCCTTCCCTACATTCATTCAGTGTGTTGAACTCATAGTCACTTGTGCAGATAGATATGATATTATGACTAGAACAATCCAAACCACCAATGGAGACATCTTAGCTGACTTGAGTCCACCTTCCTTGGCCGGAACTTTTGACATCCCATGGCACACAGTGATGAACATGCCAAATAAAGCAGAATCAGAGGCCACATACAACAAGGATGAAAGTGGATGTACAAAGCATATGAATGAAAATTGGGCAAAGAGCAGAAGATCTACCATGAGCAAATTCCCTCAAGTACTGTACATAAGTGGTTTTCATGATGAAATTAGGGATTTGGTAACTTTTTTGAGTAGAATTTATGGATTGCCTGCAGCGTCAACTTTTGAAGGGTGGATGTTTGTCATAGTTGAAGAGATACTAAAAGAAACTAAGTTCCGTTGGTCCCAAATTCTTAGTGATAACATTCATGAAGCTTTCAGCAACTTCAAAGAGTTGGCAAGAAGAAACCATTATGTTGGGTTGTCTAAAATAGGAGAAGTTGGAAATGATGAGTAGACCCAAGTCAAAGTATATGAGTGTTATCCACATCTCACATCATCTCAATCTATGATGCATTTTAAAAGGGTGAACGATGCTTTCACAATGTATATAGCAAGATTGTTGCAAGGTAACATAGCCTTTAAGATTTCCACAGAACCTATGAATGAAGTAACCAAATATGGGAGGTGGTACATCCAGTTTGAGAAGTTCACATATCTAAGAGTGCAAGGTTTCACTAGGATAGCTTACAGACTCCCTAGATATCCTAATGATAAAATAATGCTCCTGGAATTATCTAGGCAATTTATCCCTTGTGTGCAGAGACTTAATCACTCGCATAGAACCAATGTACAATTCCCCATCCAATTTGGCAAAGGGAATTATGCATGTCCTTCATTGGCATCAGCTAAATGTTTAGATAAAGAACTTCAACTTCTCAATCTCCACTACTACAATGTAAGGGATCACTTTGACCCAAATAAAGTGATGGAGAGGTTTGTAAGGAAAAATTTGATACACAAAATGAATATAGAGCACTTTTGGGCCTATTGTATGGATGATTACGAAGCCATGAAGAAAGCCCACTCAAGGTTATCTTTGGCTTTTATATGAAAATTTCGTGTCATTACAGTACCAGACCAATTGGAGGATGATGAAAATGTCATGGTTAGAGGAACTTGGGAGGTTCAATACCACCAACCAATTCCCTTACTTAATTGGGCCAATGCTGAAGAGAGTTCTCTTGATATCATGATGAAAGATCCTATTAGACTAAGCAAGGCATGGGTGAGAGGTCAGGTAGCTGCCTTGGAGGGACAAGGGGTGCAACTCACATATACTGCACTAGAATTAGATAAAGAATCTGGAGGAGAAGAGGATGAACCAATAAAACAGATCAGGTAGAACTAGCCCACAAGTAGAAATCTGATAGTGAAGAATAGGTACCATTAGCAAAAAAGGCTAAGGGACAAAAGAGTAAGAAAACCTTGGTAAAATCATCTAAAAAATATCAGTCTCCTTCTACTAGAACAAGATCTTTGAAGCAAAGGGATGTACCTAGTGGTTCTAGAGAAGGCTCCAAGACTAAGAAAGTCAGAGTGAATAAGGTTAGTGAAGATGTAGAAACTGTTGCTATAACTCATGATGATACAAGTTTGCCAACCTCCCCATCTCCTGCTACTCTAAGTGTGAACATAGTTATACTCTCCTCATTAGCTACTACTACTACATCCACTTCTATTGCTTCTACTACTACTGCATCCACTTCCATTGCTTCCACTACTACACCTATGACCTCAGCTACTATTGTTCAAGAAACTGTCCCTACTGCCACTTCACCCACCACTACTATTTCAACTATTTCTTGCTCATTGGCAATATCTTCTAATGCTCCTAGCAGTCCTATTTCCTCCATTGCTACCACCTCATGTTCCTCTACCACTACCACATGGTGCAGGAGCACCTACCTGACAGCTGGCCTCCATGAGGCAGTTAGTTTTTTTTGAGTCTTGTTAATGTTTCCAAGAAGGTCTTGTAAGACCAATGCATGTAATAAGGTCATGTTGACCATACTTTACTATTTTTAGGTAGTTTGTTATGACAGCTGTTATGCTGTATGTTTGGTTGGATTCCCCCCAGCCGCTTGGAAGCTCCCAGCCGCTTGGAATCGAGTGGTAGTACTCGCAAGAGATCCTATTTATGTATTAGGATCGGTTGGTTATAGATATAGAGATTAAGGAGCTAGGTTGCAGAGAGTGAGGCAGAGGGAGAGACTGAGTATTGTATTCGCATCTTTTGAAATCAATAAAGAGATCCTGTTTGTGTCCAATCTCTATTTTGAATTCCATTGTGTGATCAATTTGCTGGTCTGGTGGTTTCATGGATTCACTGATCCATTCCACCGATTGATTCGTCGAATCGGTGGAATGGCTATGTACAGTAGTTTAGGATTTAGTTTGCATTTTCTGTTCGTTCATGTGCATGTTTGTAGGATCGCAGTCGAGATGTGTTGAGAACCCTAGCATGGGTATGTGCTAGGTCGTGCTGGTTGTTAGAGTCTGGAAAGTTGTCCAGGAAGTGGATCGGGTCACCTCAGGAGGTTCGGCGGATCGAAATTCGCTAAGGTTGGAAATTCGTCACAATGGCATCATCAGGATATTTCTGGGTATATCCTGCAGTTACTTCGGGCGTCATCCGAGTAGATGGAGGTAAACATGATGCAGTAGTTTGCATAAGGTGAATGCGTTTCAGGGTGATCATCATCAGGTGTTGCCGAGGAGGAGCGTATCGGCATAAGGTAGAAGATCAGGTTGATAAAACCATCACGGGCCGATAATGTTATGTTTGGCCGATAGCAGGATATTGGAGGAGCTGCATGTGACGTCATCGTCATCAGGATAATCGTCATCAAGATATCGGGGTGACGTAAGCATCGAAGGAAAGGTGCGTGAAGTTGTCGTCATCAGGATATATGAAGGGAACTGGATATTTTATATCCTGCTGATGAACATGATGTTGAACATCATGATGTTGCAGAAAGCGTTTGGCGGTAAGATGAACAATGAACATCAGGAGGATGTTTGCACTTGCCGAGTATGATGATGCTATCGATAGCCGAATATGATGATGCTACTGACAGGCGAAAGGTCGAAGGTTTGTCTGCAGGAGGATATGCTAACAATATTAATAGAAAATATGATGATGATGATGGGTTGTAGACATACATGCTATATGTCAAGGTTTTAGTGTGGATGCCTCTGCATCATAGTGGTATCAGAGCTCAGCAAAAGGTTTGGGCTGTTGTGTGTTGATTCTGTCACCGAAAGGGCAGAGGTAGAGTTGATTCTGTCACTGAAGGACAGAGGTAGAGGAGTGAGAGGTTGACAAAATGCCTCCGAAAGGTAATGGTACTGCAAGGGAATTGCAGGAGATGAAGGAAAAACATGCCAGAGAGATGAGGAAGATGAAGGAGCTTGCTGAAGCACTTCAAGCCAGGCTTGTAGCCTTGGAGAAGAACAAAAAGAGGGAAGTGGAAGACAGTGAATCAGAAGAAGATGAAGATACTGTTGAAGAGTATGAAGAGGTAGCTGAAGATCTGGATGCTGAAGACCAGATTTGTAAAACTGTTAAAGGCAGTGCAGAGTGATAAACCTAAAGTAAAGGTTGATGTTTCCAAGTATAATGGAAGTTTGAATGAAGATGAGTTACTGGATTGGATTGCTGCACTTGATAATCAATTTGAATGTGAAGATGTTGCTGAGGATCAGAAGGTAAAGATTGCAAAGACCAAGTTAGGAAGTCATGCTTTGGTATGGTGGGATTATGTACAATCCGAGAGAAGGAAACAAGGGAAGTCAAAGATCACTTCATGGGATAAGATGGTAGCAAGGATAAAAGGTAAATTCTTGCCCAAGGATTATGAAATTCAGATGTTTAAGAAGCTGCAATTTTTAAGGCAGAAGGAAATGGATGTGAAGGCATATACTGAGGAGTTTTATAAGTTGAGTATGAGATCTGGTCATCATGAGAATGAGGTAGAAAAGGTGGCTAGGTACTTGGCTGGTTTGAGATTGAACTTACAGGATGAGTTAGTTTTAGCTAACCCTAAGAGTGTGGAGGATTGTTACCAAATGGCAATCAGGATTGAAGAAAAGATGAATAGGGGACAAGATAAGTCCATGAGAGGAAGAGGAAACAATATGAGGGGAAGAGGATTAGCCCCTACAACAAGGCAAACCAATGAGGGTCAAGAAGACACTGGTAAAGGACAGGGACAGTCTGATTTCAGAGGTGGATGGAAAGGTAATAGAGGCAGATTTGGAAGTGGTAGAGGTTCTACTACATTTTCAGGAAAGTGTTACACCTGTGGTGAGTTTGGTCATCCATTTTTCAAATGTCCAGAAAACAAGGGTTCATCATCCAGAGATGATAGAATGAATGACAAGAGGGTACAACTTGTGCAAGAAGAGAAAGTAGAGCAAAGTGTGCAGAGTTCAAACACTTATCAAGGAGATAGAGTTCCTGATGGTTATGGGTATCCTGAGGAGGGAGAAGCATTGATGCTAAGGAGAATTAGTTTGCAGGCATCAAAGGATATGATGCAAAGAAGAGCTCTTTTCAAGACCACATGCAAGAGCAAAGGTAAGGTATGTAAAGTTGTCATTGATACTAGTTCAACAGATAACATGGTATCTCAAGAAATGGTGGATAAACTACATTTGGAAAGGATCCCACACCATCACCCTTACAAGGCATCTTGGGTGAGTGATAGTCAATCACTTTTTGTCTATGAATAGGCATATGTGGATTTTCAGATTGGAGCATATCATGATAGAGTTTTGTGTGACATTTTGCCCATGGAATGTTGTCACCTACTGTTGGGTAGGCCATGGCAATTTGATAGGAGGGTACTGTATGATGGGTATGCTAATACCTACACCATCAAGAAAGATGGGAAGACTATTATGTTGATGCCATTGCAGGAAGATACTGCAGCACAGGGGGCAGCCAAAATCATTTTAGTGGGAAAGAAGGAATTTGTGCAGAAGCCTATAGCAGCAGGCATAAAGGCAGTTGCGGACACTACAGGGAAAGAAGTTGTTAAGGACAACAGGTTGAAGAAAGTTTTAGTTGTGACTGACAGAGGTCAGCAGCAGGTTCAGAAACAGGTTTGCAAACAGTAACCAGTTGAGAGGAATGACAAGGATGTTGTCATAGTTGGGACTATTGTTTGTCCTATAAAGGTTGAAAGAAAGACAGAGTTGAACATTGCAGAAGTTCAAGAGGTAGGTATTCAGACAGAGGTTCTGGTCAGACAACCTAACAAACACAAGGTATGTGAGAGAAGGGCCTACATTGACAGGCATGAGGATTTACTTGCAAGAAAGCAAGTTACCGTTTAGAAGTCTTGGAGCAGCCGAGAGCCAGCAGAGGATAAAGCTGGAACAGGTCAGAACACTGACAAGGCAAAGTGTAAAGGTGGAGGACTTCCACAACCTAACTCATGGGACATGAGTTCTTTTCTGTTGGGGAGTATGGTGCAGGAGCACCTACCTGACAGCTGGCCTCCATGAGGCAGTTAGTTTGTTTTGAGTCTTGTTAATGTTTCCAAGAAGGTCTTGTAAGACCAATGCATGTAATAAGGTCATGTTGACCATACTTTACTATTTTTTGGTAGTTTGTTATGACAGCTGTTATGCTGTATGTTCGGTTGGATTCCCCCCAGCCGCTTGGAAGCTCCCAGCCACTTGGAATCGAGTGGTAGTACTCGCAAGAGATCCTATTTATGTATTAGGATTGGTTGGTTATAGATATAGAGATTGAGGAGCTAGGTTGCAGAGAGTGAGGCAGAGGGAGAGACTGAGTATTGTATTCACATCTTTTGAAATCAATAAAGAGATCCTATTTGTGTCCAATCTCTGTTTTGAATTCCATTGTGTGATCGATTTGCTGGTCTGGTGGTTTCATGGATTCGCTGATCCATTCCACCGGTTGATTCGTCGAATCGGTGGAATGGCTATGTACAGTAGTTTAGGATTTAGTTTGCATTTTCTGTTTGTTCATGTGCATGTTTGCAGGATCGCAGCTGAGATGTGTTGAGAACCCTAGCATGGGTATGTGCTAGGTCATGCTAGTTGTTAGAGTCTGGAAAGTTGTCCAAGAAGCGGATCGGGTCACCTCAGGAGGTTCGGCGGATCGAAATTCGCTAAGGTTGGAAATTTGTCACAACGGCATCATCAGGATATTTCTAGGTATATCCTGCAGTTACTTCGGGCGTCATCTGAGTAGATGGAGGTAAACATGATGCAGTAGTTTGCATAAGGTGAATGCGTTTCGGGGTGATCATCATCAGGTGTTGCCGAGGAGGAGCATATCAGCCTAAGGTAGAAGATCAGGTTGATAAAACCATCGCGGGCCGATAATGTTATGTTTGGCCGACAGCAGGATATTGGAGGAGCTGCATGTGACGTCATCGTCATCAAGATATCGGGGTGACGTAAGCATCGAAGGAAAGGTGCGTGAAGTTATCGTCATCAGGATATATGAAGGGAACTGGATATTTTATATCCTGCTGATGAACATGATGTTGAACATCATGATGCTGCAGAAAGCGTTTGGCGGTAAGATGAACAGTGAACATCAGGAGGATGTTTGCGCTTGCCGAGTATGATGATGCTATCGATAGCTGAATATGATGATGCTACTGATAGGTGAAAGGTCGAAGGTTTGTCTGCAGGAGGATATGCTGACAATGTTAACAGAAAATATGATGATGATGATGGGTTGTAGACATACATGCTGTATGTCAAGGTTTTAGTGTGGATGCTTCTGCATCACCACACCTTTACCTTCCATCTCTTCCACTCAATTATCTACTTCCGCAGTGTTACCTTCCATTTCTATAATTCTTTCACCTTCTCTTCCTTTACCCTCACTGTCTATTTCTTTGCCCATCATCATTTCCTCTGTCTTGCTAACCTCTTGCATCTCACCAACTTTAGGATCTACCATGCTTTCTAATTTAATACAAACGAACTTGCCTACACTGACCATATCCTTTACCATTCCTATCTCTCAGATACCTGTGGATCAAGATTCAACCTCCTTGGCTATGCCACTGCTGCCAGGAATTGACAAGGTATGTATAGAATTGGGTTTCCAAGATCTAGAAATAGAAACATTGCTTGAATTAGGTAAAGACACATTTTTTGAGGCAAGTAATGAAATCCTAGATGAATCCTTCGCTGAAGTAGTCAGGATTGAAGTGATTGATATATCTGATAGTCCTCCAAAAAAGGGTCCAACAAAAGAAGTCTTCAAATCAGCTCAAGAGAATGTAATGGTAAATTGGAGAAACCTGGCCGATGAAGGAGATAAGGAAGTGGGTAAAGATAAGGGGTTAGAACAAGAGCAAGGATCACTTGAAGAGCCTACCAAAACTAATAGTGAGAATGTCAATGAATTAAGTAAGTCCTCTTCTTCAGCACCTAAACGGTTACAAAATTGAGTGGCATACCCTGAGCCACAAGTGGAAATAATGCAATTAGATTTGTGCACAATCTTATCACAGGCTTGAAGGCCAAAGAGACAAAAGAAAGAAAAGGTACAATCAAGAATCTATAAGGATGAGATAGGATCTAGTATTGCTTAAATACCTATCCCACCGGCCAATATAAGTAGAGAACAATTTAGAGCTGAAGACTATGTTATCTCAATGGTTGATCTAGGACCAACCATTCTTGCTCAAAGAGATGATGATTTTAAAGGGTCTGTCACCTCCATCCTAGAGCAATTGGATAAAGATGAGTTATCAAAGAAAGAATTGAAGAAGCAGAATGAGGAACTCCAGACTTGCCTCCAATTCTTGATCAAACTAGTTGATGCTGGTGGGGATATAAGGATAGTGCCTACCTTCCTATCCATAGATGAAATGGCAAATCTTGGTGAACTAAGTGGTAGATTTAGGGCAGACAATTGAAAGGCAAGGGTGAATCAATTGTATAAAACTTTCTTCCAATTAAACACTTAAATCCACTTTGTAATTCAGCAGCATAAAAATAAATCAATCATGGAAACACAATGCATTAAATCAAGAGCAGAAACACATTAACACACACGACACCAAGATTTTGACATAGAAAACCCATTTAAGGGAAAAACCACAGGGTAATTAACCCAAGATTGTATTCTTTGTTAGAAGAATAGAAAGAACAAAATGGCACATGCCAATTAGGGCTCACTGCCTGAGGACACTGCTCACAAGAGGCTCACTTCCTACAAGAGACACATTGTCTACAAAATAATAAGTATCACATACAAGAACTGGAGAATAGCATCTTCACCATGCTTGAATCAGTTCCATTTAAGCCCAAAACTTTTGCTCTACCTTTCGCTCTCCTCCTTGCTAACACGCTCTCATCTCCACAAGACAATCTTTGAAATGACTTTACAATCCCTTATTTATACAAGACATCGACTTAGGAATAATCATCTAACTCAAAAAACAACTACAAGAACATCTGCAGGATGTGTAACTCATCCAGTCGGCTAGTCTCAAGAAGAACACCATCATCTGGAAGTAGTTCTTCAATTGCAACCTCCAATTCCAATGTGGACCACCAACATGAATTGGACTTGATCCAAAGACCTCCACAAGCTTTCCTAAATCACTAAGAACATCCACACTTCATCTGCTTACTGAAATCCTTCTCTCCTTTAACTGGACCTTCAAGAACACAGTCTGTCATCACTATCACAAAAGAATAGATGCTTGCAGACCTTCAAACAATGAACCAATCGAGTTGACACTTCACAAAGACTTCATCAACACTCCCTCAGATCCGTAGAACAGGATAATGTATTTCTGGATCTCACCGGACCTGTCTATGTTACTAAGTCACCTCTTCAACACCTGCCGCAACCGATTTTACTTGAGCAGCCACAACTTCTTTAGATCTTCATGTGGACCTCTAAAATCTTTACTAGATCACCTTAAGACACATATCTACAAACCCTTTAAAATTCATTCTCTTATCCTCATCTTATCTTGGACTTTTATCTTATTGTCTTCACTATTCTTCACTGTTCCTGATATGACCAATTTTCTCAATATCCTCAGCAAATAGTTCATCCAATCCTTATCATTAATGCAACAAGAGTATGTTGACATGAATGACAACACTGGTTAGGCCCATACTTGCAACAATCTCCCCATTTGTCATTGATGGAAACATATGATGTGAAAAACTATTTTGATCATCAAGACAAGAACTTCTCCTTTCTGTCAGAACTCCCCCTATCAGCAACAACCATTCACGTCTTCTTTTCCTTTCCTGCTCCCCCTTTGATCAGAAACCACTTGTTTTTGACATTTTTTCTCTCCCCCTTTGACATCAATGGCAAAGGGTACATACTTGCATTTCTATTATTTCAGAATCATACCAGCTGTTCCCCCTGAGTAGAAGCTCCCCATCATCAATCCAGACCACAAGATATGACTGTGATATCCACCAGACTGATGCACATCAGGGCACCTTAGTTCATCACCAGAGGGGAAATAACCACTAACTTCTCCGTGAGATACTCAAAAGAGTCCTTAGGTAGAGGTCTAGTAAAAATATCTGCAATCTGATCCTTGGAAGACATAAACTCCAATCTGACTTCATTCTTGTTCACTTGCTCTCTCAAAAAGTGAAACTTGATGGATATATGTTTAGTCTTTGAATGCAACACCGGATTCTTAGATATGTTTATTGCACTTGAATTATCACAGAGGATTGTGATAGGCTCCTCATACTCTACTCTTATGTCTCTTAGCATTTGCTTCATCCACAAAACTTGAGTGCAACTACCTGCTGCTGCAATATATTCTACTTCTGCAGTTGATAGAGATATTGCCTCTTGTTTCTTGCTCAGCCAAGAAACCAACCTCTTCCCCAAAAAGAATGCTCCACCACTGGTACTCTTCCGGTCATCCACATCTCCTGTCCAATCCGCATCTGTATATGCATGAAGAGAAAAATCATGATCTCTGGGATACCATAATCCATACTCAACTGTCCCTTTTAGATATCTAAAAATCCTCTTGATTGCCATGACATGAGATTCTCTAGAATCAGCTTGAAATCTAGCAAAAAGACCAACAACATTCATAATGTCAGGTCTAGTTTGAGTGAGATACAATAATCCACCAATCATTGACCTATACTTTTTCCAATCATCCTTAGGAGAGTCATCATCTTTGCCCAATTTACATCTGGTTGCCATTGGAGTATTCATTGGTTTTGAATCTTCCATCCCAAATTTTTTCAACAATTCTTTCACATTTTTGGTTTGAGAAATGAAGATTCCTTTCTTTGTTTGATTGATTTGTAGACCCAAGAAGAAATTTATTTCCCCAAGCATGGACATCTCAAATTCACTTTTCATTTGATTTGCAAAAGTTTTACACATACTATCTCTTCCTCCAAAAATGATATCGTCAACAAACACTTCAACAATCAAGATATTTTCATGATCAATTTTGAAATACAAATTACTATCAGCAGTACCTTTATTGAAATCAATCTTCAAAAGATGCTTATCCAATCTTTCATACCAGGCTCTTGGGGCTTGCTTCAGTCCATACAATGCTTTCTTCAACTTACAGACCATATCACCATGATCAGACAATTGAAATCCATCCAATTGTTCAATGTACACTTCTTCTTCCAAGTCACCATTTAGGAAGGTAGACTTGACATCCATCTAATATACTTTGAAATCCTTGAAGGCAACAAAAGCAAGAAATAATCTAACTGCTTCAATTCTTGCCACCGGAGCAAAGGTTTCTTCAAAATCTACTCCTTCTATTTGAGAGTAACCCTTACAGACCAATCTGGCTTTATTTCTGATTACTTTACCAACTTCATTTAGTTTGTTCTGAAAGACCCATTTGGTTCCAATCACATTCTTGTTTTTAGGTCTGGGAACAAGATCCCAAGTGTGATTTTTCTCAATTTGCATCAGTTCTTCCTCCATTGTTTTTGTCCAGTTCTCATCATTGCAAGATTTAATCACTGTTGTAGACACCCAAATTTGTCCCAACTTTGTCCATGTCCTACAACACCTTGTCAAAAACATTATCCTAAACATCATAAGCCATTTTTATCCTAAATCCCAATCTTAATCCCATTTATCCATTAGCCAATTAATTAAAACCTTAACTTCTTTGAAATGATGTTACTCGACACAAAGCTCATCATCTCGAACATCATTTCAAAGAGGGGCAAAATGTAGACACCCAAATTTGTCCCAACTTTGTCCATGTCCTACAACACCTTGTCAAAAACATTATCCTAAACATCATAAGCCATTTTTGTCCTAAATCCCACTCTTAATCCCATTTATCCATTAGCCAATTAATTAAATAAATTTTATTTATTTAATTAAATCCCATTCAATCCCATCCTTATCCCACTTAGCCAATTAATTAAATAAATTTTATTTATTTAATTAATTTCCACATCATATCTTATCCCATCCTATTCATCTACCCTATTAATTAAATAAATTTTATTTATTTAATTAATTAATATCCAACTCATATCACAACTAATTCAAATATTTTATTTGAATTAAGTCCTCATCTTTCACCACATTCCAACACTTGTCCAGTCAATCATGTGTTGTAGTACAACTTTTATCTTTCACATGCACAACTAATGGGACCTAATTTTAGTATTTATCTACACAAGCACACATAAGCCTTATCTTCCCTTGCCACATGTCACATGACTACAATTTCTTGATGTGCAAGGAAACCTAACTTAATCCTATCCATCCATTTCATCTAAAGCCCTAATTGATCCTAGCCATCCATTGGAACCAAGCCAATCCTATAAAGCAAGCCTCTTTTGAGCCATTAGAGAAGACATTATATTAGAGAAGAGATTAGAGAAGAGATTAGGAGAGGGAATTTTCAGGATTCTTCATGTAACCTCACTCTGCTGAATTTTCATTTCAAGCCATTATCCATCATCTTCAATCCATCTAGCTTGCATCCTTATCAACGTTATGCTGCGGAATCAAGCAACCAACACAACAAATTGATCAATCAATTAAGCTCATCTTGCATCTTTGAGGTATTGAATTATTTGGGTTTAGGTTATGCATTTCAATTGTTTGATCATTTCCATATGTAAATCCAAATTTTTTGATATACATTTTGGCATGCCCGGTGGGACTCACGTCCTTGATTCACCTCTCTTGTTTGAGTTGTTTTTGTGAAGTTTAGATCTCTTGGAGCACCAATCTTTCATTTTTACAAGCCTTCGTAGCAAAAATTTGCATTTTTCTAACCCTAGTTTTTAAAGATTTGGCTAAAAATGTATGTAGATGATCTCTTAGCCCAAATATAACCTCACCATTGCATCCGGGAGGTCATTTCCATAAATTTTCAGTACAAATTTGCCTAAATTTGATGAAAAATGGAGCATTTGGTGAAGAAAACAACAATCGGTATGTAGAAATGTGCCTCTGGTAATTCAGGTCGCCTTTGATCAAACAGCAGTCGCCTAGGCTAAATCAGCTCGCCTTTGATCAAAGACTGGTTGCTTATGGTCAAATTTGGCTCGATTTTAAAGAAACAGTATGTAGCTTTTGGAAAAATTCAGCTCGCTTTTGATCAAAAACTGCTCGCTTATGGTAAAATTCAGCTCGCTTTTGATCAAAAACTTATCGCTTATGGTAAAATTTAGCTCGCTTTTGAACAAAAACGGATCGCTTATGGTAAAATTCAGCTCGCTTTTGAACAAAAATGGATCACTTATGGTAAAATTCAGCTTGCTTTTGAACAAAAATGGATCGCATCTGGTAAACTTGGTCGCATATGGTTAATATTTGCATTCTGTCTCTTGAAACTTTTCAGATCGCTTTTGGGCTAACAGTAATCACTTTTTCTCATATTTTGATCGCTTTTAGTCAGATACTAATCACTTTTGCTCATATTTTGATCACTTTTATCTAAACAGTAATCACTTTTGTCTTTAACCTAATCGCTTTTGGTCTAACAGTAATCGCCTTCTGCAGAACTAGGGTTTCTGTTGCATCTTTCATTTTACAGATACAGGTCGCTTGTTGACTGAAATCGATCTCTTTGGGATTTTATGCATTGCTTACAAGCCTACAAAGATCACATCTGGTGTTTTTTAAGTCTCATTTGATCTACAAGGGCTCGCCTGTTATAAAATAACAGTCGCTTCTGATCAACAGTAAATCGCATCTGGCAACTGTAACTTGCTTCTGGTTGCTGTCATTGTGCATCTTGGTATTTCTATCATAGCTTTCACATACGGAGGTGAAATCATACAAACAAGGACTCGCTGGAAAGCTGAGAGGATGAACTACACTATGGAGTAGGTTTTATCAGGTGACTATACCATTTTTTAAGATTTTTTATCAGTCAAAGTTTAGTTTCATTGCAAACTTCATTTGAGCATAACCTAAGCAATTTTGATCATTTTTCAGCGAAACTTTTTTTCAAATTGCTTAGAATCTCCTGAATTTTCTATTTATGAAATCCATTCTTTTGTATCAGATCATTTTCATTAGAATTTTTGGATTTCATCTTTTTCATGTAATCATCTTCTTTGCAAGTTTACTTGTTTCTTTTTGGAATTGGTGACTTGTAAGGGCATCTAAGGAGCTGGAGTAGCATTGGCATCAACATCTATAGCAAATTGGAAAGTGATTGTATCAGGTGCACTCATTCTAATCTTTCATCTCTTAATCTTGTTTGATCACACATTTGGACTTTGGGATTAAAATGAACATTGTTTGCTATCACATATCGAAAGTGGGCATAAAACGAATTATTGTCTTCCATCACATTTGGATTTAGGTTTAAAAAGAACAAGTGCTTGCATTGTCTTCCACACATTGAACTTCTAAGGTTAATGAACCCCATGCGAGTGTGACCAAGTAAATATGTATGCTCTCTCCTTGCATCCCAACACGAACTTGGAGATCAAAAACATTTACTTGTGTTGCTTTTTGTAGCCTTAGAGAGGCCTGCCTTGGTATCCACCCCAAGGGAATGACCTCAAGTGGTACTTTCATCCAGTCCGCTATAAAAATTAGAGGATAAGGTGAAAGCCAAGTCTAACTGGTATTAGTGCTCACCATACAGTGCTAACTCGAAAAAGGAGGTGTACCTTTGTGTATATTAAAACTCCTAGTAGGGTTAGTTAAAGTCTTAAGTGGCTTGCTGGATGCTTGTGGGGTGTCGGTCCCCTGGATTTTCACTAGAACCTCCTTGTGATAGTGGCCTTGCCTTGACTAGGACTTGTTGAAGTGTCTTCACATGCTTGCTTAACCATCATCACATTCTTCCAAACTAAAACTTGCTTATGTGTCTTGTGTGAGTGATTCATGTGTGTATATGCATAATCATTTGTTTGAACATTGCCAAATCAAGCTATAAAAACCAAACACATAAACAATTCATCCTACATTTGATCCACATCACCCAATTTTATCATTCCACATTATATCCTAATCATACCTAAATCAATTTTATTCTGAACATATCCTAGTCACATCCATACGCATTCCAAATCATCTCTACATCATCATCAACCTAGTCCTAGTCAACACTTGTCAAGATGGTCGTAATCATTCAAGGGGGCTATCCCTCTAATCATGAGACAAATCCCAAGCCTAAGGTGACAATTCAAGGGGGCTATCCCTCTAATCATGAGACAAATCCCAAGCCTAAGGTGACAATTAAAGGGGGTTATCCTTATAATCATGAGATAAGACCTAAGCCTATAATCACAATTCAAGGAGGCTACCCCTCTAATTCAAACAATGAAATAAAACCAAAGCCCAAGGTCACAATTAGAGGAGCCCCTCTTCCTAATCCAAATCATGAAGATAAACCAAGACCCAAGATCACAATTAAAGGTGGCTATCCTCCTAATCCAAATCATGACGATGAACCAAGACCTAAGGTCACAATTAGAGGAGCCCCTCTTCCTAATCCAAATCATGAGGATAAACCAAGACCCAAGATCACAATTAAAGGTGGCTATCCTCCTAATTCAAATCATTAAAGCGAACCAAAGCCCAAGATCACAATTAAAGGAGCCTCTCCTCCTAAGACCAAGTTTATACTTCGAGGAGGATATATCTTTATTGATGAGGATGAGACAAGTCCAAAACCCAATCCATCCACACATCAAATCAATTCCACATCAACTTATCCCACTTCATACCAATCTAATCCATCCACACATCAAATCAATTCTGCATCAACTTATCCCACCTTGTCTCAACCAAATTCATCCAGCAATCATATAGCACCTACATTATCATCTTGAGCATCTGAGCATTCATTGGAGCTTTTTATCATCTATCATGGCAGCTTTCAACTTTGCAATTGTTCATTGTTGAAGAAGCAGTCCACATCTCTCAAACAAGGAATCACATGGTCTAGGTGATGTTATGCTTGAATTGCATTGTTCTTTGATTTCATTTAGATTAGATTCCTTGATGATGGTAGGGTTAGGGTTTCATGATTATGTCTGATCTTCTAAAACTGACTTTTCACCTATCACATTTGATCCTACCCCTAGTCCATTGGTCCATCAACCTTCCAAACCATCAAGCCCTCCATTACCTTCATCACCATGTCATTCTAATCCTTCACCAAAGGATGTGGCTGAGATAGTTTTACAAAGAATGCTTGAAGCAAAACTCATTGAACTTCCTCAAGTCTAACCATGTGAAGAAAGTCCATATGATGAACATTATTATTGTGCATACCATAGGACCAAAGGCCATAATACAAATACATGCCCAATATTTGTCCCAATTGTTTACAAGGTGTACCTACCTATAATGGGAAATCATGCCACATCATTCAAATCACATGTCTCACCCCCCTCTAATCCTAATCCATCTAATCCAATTAGCCCCCAACCTAATCCTAGTCCTAAGCCTACAACATCATCCACTATTATTGCCCATCCATTCATACCCTTGCGAAGGATGTGATCCATTGGCTACTAGCTAGGAATAAACTACTTCCATGTCAAACACCCATTCATGAGCTTACCAAAGAAATTCCAAAGGTCATGTCCAATCATATAATCCCATCATGTGGTCCACCTATCCTTGAGCCTATTGAAGAGCCTTCCATTAACATACCTAGCCCTTCAAGCCCATCATGTGACCTACAATCTATCAAGCCTATTCAAGAGTCTCCTATTATGAATCCAAGTCAAGAGTCATCATGTTCTCATGTTATTGACCAAGAGCCTATCCAAGAGTCATCTACTTCCATTCAAGCAACCTAAGAGGTATGTCAAAGGTTTAATCCTAAGCATGTGGAAACATTAAGCCCTAGTCCAACTCAAGATCAAAACACTTTCATGCAACCCATCCATAACATTTACCTTCTTTATGATCAAGATGATACCTATGAAGAAGCTATCCATGAGCACATTGATCCTATCCATAATCTTATATCCATCCATGAGCAAGATATCCAAATTGCTCCTAGTCATCCACCATCTAGCCCTATCCGTAATGAGCAAACATCCACTTGTCATGATGAGACACTTGTCCCTGAAGTAAGCATAAAAGATCAAACAAATAACTTGGATCTTAGTGAACACAATGCTAATCAAGCTCCTAATGATCCTCATTCCACATCCACTATCGATTCCACCTCAAATCCACTTTCATGTCCTATTGGTCTATCCACCCTTATACATGAGTGTTCTTCCTTAGGACACCAACGACCTTTATCCACTTCACCTTCATCCAATAATGAAATCAAGTCTAGTGTTCAAATCACACCTAGTCCCATTGTCCATTGCATACTCCAAAACATGAACTACCAAGGCAAAGGTCTAGACCTTTATGGATAAGGTATTTTGGAGCCAAACCTTGTCAAAGTTCCTCCATGCTCATATGGCCTTGGATACACACCCCAAGGTAAACAAGTCCAAGATGTTGGTAATCCCTTCATGCATCCTAAACCTACCACTTTCCATCGCACCCCCCATCATCTACCCAAAACATATGTTGCCATTTCATCTCCATCATCCTATAAATGTCAAAAGCATGTGACCATACACCTTCCACCATCCACTTTGCCTCCACTTTTACCAACTCCAAATATCCCTCCATCCACCTTGCTACCATTGCTTCCAACACGTAACATACCTATCATTCATAAGTATCCTTGCATCCCTAATCATGGCCAACAAAGCACACATCGCCTAAGCATAAAGCTTCCAATCATTCCATCCACTCCACTAAGCCCATGGGATTCAAAAGCAAAAATTTTGATGCCTCTACCTATAAAGCTAAAAATCCTACCAAAAATCCTAAAGGTCTTCATACCTTAGGACATAAATAATCAAACTCAAAGAAAAGTTCATCTAGGCAGCCATCTAAACCCTTACCTCCAAATACAAAGCCCAAAAGCAAAATGATTTGGGTTCCTAAGCAAATATCTAGCAAGTCAAATGAGGCATCCTCATCTACATCTCAAGAATCCCAATCACCTATCCAAAAGCCTACTTCTATTCAAAACTTTCATTCCCTTCAAAAATCTCATAAGAAAAACAAAAGAACTAAAAATACTAAATCTATGTGGGTTCCTAAATCACTTCATCAACCATCTCCCAAGCAAACAACTGCATTGCTTCCTACACCGTCATCCAACCAAAAGCTTCAATGTTTATCACGGTGTGTGCAACCATTGGTCATGGTTCCCTTCCATTCCAAAACATTCCCACATGCCTCCATCTCCCCATCCTTCATCCATTATCCTACATATCTCCTCAATCACCTTCCTATGGTCCATGCTTTTGCATAAGCCTACATAATCCACATCATAGTCCACTATTCCCATCCATCTATCCTTGCATGAACCTTTCATAATCTACTATCTACCTACTCCATCTCCCATCCATGCAATCCCTTATCAACATCTATGAGCCTAATGATATGGTCCATGCGAAGACATCATCCATCTCTAAAGGGACAATATCACCTCTCATAGCACTAGCCACTTGAGTCCCTCCTATCCATTACCATGGTGAAAACTTGGCAAATAGGCACCATGTGTAATTGTCATCCCATCTAAAAAAAGAAAAAAAAAGGTAAAGAGAAAGCCCTTTGTCCAATGGTGAAAACCTGGTAAACAGGCGCCTTGGATAAGTACCATGATGAAAACTTGGCAAACAGGCATCATGTGTAGGTTGATCTTCCATGTCACTTACACTTGGGGGCACCTTGTCTCATCCAAACTATCCAACCTATCATACCAACCTATCATTTTCATACTATCTTGACATCCTACCATCCTTAGCCATTACACCCATACACCTATCCTATTGAACCCATTTATACATCCTTCCACCTTTTGATTTTGAAGAAGACATAGGGGCAAAATGTTGAAACATGTTTGGATATTTCTTGACATACCTTCTTTCCAAACCAAGCCCTATCCATTGACCATTTATCCATTCCATCCAAACCAATCGATCATGTCATCCCTTGGTCATGACCTTTGTCATGTAAAAATCCTAAGCATTACCACCTAGAATGGGGCAAGTTCTTCCTATGCAACATAGCCTTTCAAGATCACATCCTAGCTCGCTTATGATCCATCCACTATGGTGTATCCTTATCATGAGCTTTCCATCTTATAGCTGATCCATCCATATATCATGAACTTTCTATTCCACCATGGCCTATCCTCTTATCTATCTACCCATCCATCTATCATGAGCCTTTCATCACATTTACTATGAGCCCATCCTTTTATCCATCCCTTGCACCTAAACTTGGTTTTCTCCCTTGTCATTGGTATCTAGCAAAAAGGCTACCCAAATTGTAAATCCATTGACATCCCAAAATATTCCACAAACACAAAAAAATCAATATCTAATGAAAAATCCAAGCAATAAAACCAATCACATCAACCAAACCACTCCACTCCATCAACATTCAATCAAAATAAAATCATCATCATCAATTCTTCCTATCAATAACATTCATTCATCCATTTCAATCAATCACTTCTTCCAATCATATCAATCAAATCAATCTAAGCAATGATCTTAAATCCAAGTCACACTAATCCATATCAAGCAAGCCAATCAATCAAGGAACATTATCCAATCAAATCAAGAGGTTTTGATCCTAATCTTGTCATAAGCCAAATCAATCATCATCAATCATCATCAATGGGATATAGCATTCCCACATCCTTGTGTTGATCTAGGGATATAGCTTTCCCTGTAATGGCAACACTAGCTATCATCATCAATCAAACAATTAATCATTGGTTTATGACTTGACAAGGGCAATACCTTGTTTATTTTACATCCTTTGAGCACACTAAGAACACTTGCTCCTGCTTAGATTGAGTGGACACTCTCATCACCACACCATCACTATCATCATTCAAAACAATCCAATCATCAAAACAATCAACCCAGCAACAACAAACATCAAACCAAAGCACATCAAGCCAACCATCAAAACAAATCCAATCACTTTAGCAAATCAAAAGAAACTCAATCCAACCATCAAAACAATTATCAAACCAAATCAATCTAATCATCCATTCATCCAATCAAATCATTCCAAGCAATGATCCAAATGCAAGCCCATCCTTAATCCATACCAAGCAAGTTAATCAATCAAGCCAAGTTATCCAATCGCAATCCATGATCTTGATCCTAGCCTTGTTGTAAGCCAACTCAATCAGCCAATCATCCAACCAACTCAGCAAACAACCTTGTGTTGATCTAGGGATATAGCTTTCCCTGCAATGACAACACTCTCAACTATCATCAACAATCAGCAATCAATCATTGGTTTACAGCTTGACAAGGGCAATACCTTGTTTGTTTTTGAATCATTTGTGCATGCTTGCTTGCTTGCTTGTGTGTGTTATCACTTTAACTTGCATTTATATCACATCGGTAGCATTCTAGCTAATATTCATATCTTGTGTATGTTGGAATAGCTTTTTGCACTATCCTTTGCATCTAAGGTTATATCATACCTTTTGTGCATTAGGACTTCAATGCTCTAAGTTTACTTCCTCATGCGTTAGACAATGTTGTATTACGCTGGGGCATGAGACACATCGTCACCTTGGTCCTTATACCTTGGTGCATAACGTCTAGTGCTATATCAAACATCATGGTTGCTCACCTTCCATTGTAGCATAATGCATCCTTCATTTCTTCTATCTATCCCCTTATCTTTCTTTTGCAGCCAAGCCATTTCTTTTCAAGAGCATACCCGTGTTTGTCCAACCCACCTATCCTCTCGAGGGGGCATCACCAACCTATCCTTTCTATCATCATCATCATCAACATCACCATCCCTATCAATTATTCATACCTTAACTTCTTTGAAATGATGTTACTTGACACAAAGCTCATCATCTTGAACATCATCTCAAAGAGGGGCAAAATGTAGACACCCAAATTTGTCCCAACTTTGTCCATGTCCTACAACACCTTGTCAAAAACTTTATCCTAAACATCATAAGCCATTTTTGTAATAAATCCCAATCTTAATCCCATTTATCCATTAGCCAATTAATTAAAACCTTAACTTCTTTGAAATGATGTTACTCGACACAAAACTCATCATCTCAATGAGGGGCAAAATGTAGACACCCAAATTTGTCCCAACTTTGTCCATGTCCTACAACACCTTGTCAAAAACATTATCCTAAACATCATAAGCCATTTTTGTCCTAAATCCCACTCTTAATCTCATTTATCCATTAGCCAATTAATTAAATAAATTTTATTTATTTAATTAAATCCCACTCAATCCCATCCTTATCCCACTTAGCCAATTAATTAAATAAATTTTATTTATTTAATTAACTCCACATCATATCCCAATCATATCCTATCCCCATCCCAATTAATTAAATAAATTTTATTTATTTAATTAATTTCCACATCATATCTTATCCCATCCTATTCATCTACCCTATTAATTAAATAAATTTTATTTATTTAATTAATATCCAACTCATATCACAACTAATTCAAATATTTTATTTGAATTAAGTCCTCATCTTTCACCACATTCCAACACTTGTCCAGTCAATCATGTGTTGTAGTACAACTTTTATCTTTCACATGCACAACTAATGGGACCTAATTTTAGTATTTATCTACACAAGCACACATAAGCCTTATCTTCCCTTGCCACATGTCACATGACTACAATTTCTTGATGTGCAAGGAAACCTAACTTAATCCTATCCATCCATTTCATCTAAAGCCCTAATTGATCCTAGCCATCCATTGGAACCAAGCCAATCCTATAAAGCAAGCCTCTTTTGAGCCATTAGAGAAGACATTAGATTAGAGAAGAGATTAGCGAAGAGATTAGGAGAGGGAATTTTCAGGATTCTTCATGCAACCTCACTCTGCTGAATTTTCATCTCAATCCATTATCCATCATCTTCAATCCATCTAGCTTGCATCCTTATCAACGTTATGCTACGAAATCAAGCAACCAACACAACAAATTGATCAATCAATCAAGCTCATCTTGGATCTTCGAGGTATTGAATTATTTGGGTTTAGGTTATGCATTTCAATTGTTTGATCATTTCCATATGTAAATCCAAATTTTTTGATATACAACTGTCTTAGGTTCAATCTTTAAAATCAGACAATACTCATCTAAATCTTGAGCAATTCTCCTTCTTGTTTGTACACCTTTGCTTTTATCACCTATGATCTGATCTTTAGAGTGGTTCAGTCTGACATACCTGGGAACTTTGGGAGTTTCTTGCATTCTTGATTCTTGATCAGGCTCATTCAAACTTATCTCTTCTTCTTGATTTACTGGATTAGTCTGAATCTAAATCTCAGAAGGGGTTTGGACTCCTTGGATCAAAACATCATTCTGATCATCTTTATCATATTCATAAAACCTTGAGGATTTCTCAATTCCTTCATCAACCTTCACATTAGTACTTCCTATAATCTTCTTCAATCTCTTGTTATAACACCAGTAGGCTTTACTTTGAGTAGAGTAACCCAGGAAATTTCCTTCATCACTTCTAGCATCAAATTTGCCTAAATCTTCATCTCTTTTGATGTAACATTTGCTACCAAAGACTTTGAAATACCTTATAGTAGGAGTAATGCCAACCAAAGTTCATAAGGAGTCTTACCAGTATTGCTTCTTATTTGAACTCGATTCAGAGTATAGACTATAGTGCTAACAGCTTCTCTCCAATAGATCTGAGAAACATTTGCTTCCATCATCATGGTCCTAGATGCTTCCTGGATGGTCCAGTTCTTTCTTTCCACTACTCCATTCTGCTATGGAGTCCTAGGAGAGACAACTATCTTTTTATTCCATGTTTCTCATAGAATTCTATGAACTCACCGGATGTGAATTCTCCACCTCTATCAGACCTCAAGCATTTCAATTTTAATCTAGTTTCATTCTCTACCATAGCCTTGAATATTTTGAATTTCTCAAGAGCTTCTGATTTCTCTTTTTAAAAAGTTACCCACATCATCTAGGAATAGTCATCAATTAGTAGCATGAAGTATCTATCACCTTGTACACTCCTGATTCTTGTCGGACCACATAAATTAGTATGAATTAAGTCCAATAATTTGGTTGAGGATAGTTCCTTACTCTTGAATGTGATTCTGCTTAGCTTACCTAACTGACATTCTTTGCACAAGCTATTAGTAGGTTTTACCAGTTTTGGAAGATTTCTTACAACCTGAGTGTTGCTTATTTTGATGATGTTATCAAAATTCACATGACACATCCTCCTATGCCATAACCAACTCTGATCAACTTGAACAAATAAGCAACTTTTATCAGTACCAGCCAAGTGGAAGATATTACCTTTAGTTTGAGTACCAAATGCAATCTCTGTTCTGGAACTTTCAAAGATCTTGCATTTTCCATTCTTGAATTGGAGATCATAGCCTTTGTCCACCAACTGTCCAACACTGAGAAGATTGTGCTTCAATCCTTCAACATTCAGTACATTACCAGTCTTGTTCCTTCCATCAAAAGAAATAGTTCCTCTACCTCTGATTCCACTAGTAGAATTATCACCAAACTTTACCACTCCTCCTTCATACCTCTCTAGATCTATGAACTTATTTTTGTCACCTGTCATATGGTGAGAGCATCCACTGTCAATGACCCAATCATCCTTCTCTTCAACTTGGGCAGCTAGAGCTCTTTCCACAATCTTATGATTGACAAATACAGAGGATATTAGATCTTCTTCCTTGATGGCAATGAACACCCATTCATTTCTGGATTTGTTTCCTATTTCTAATTCATCATCTATTACTCCTTATTATCATCATCTTCATATACAAAGTAACAGTTCTTTTGGAACCTTGGCTTGTTAGGATTTTGCCTTGAAAATATTTCTGGACACCTTGAGGCAAAATGACCAATCTTATTGCAGTTAAAACACTTAAAAGGCAATTTCCCTTCATACTTACTGGATCCTCTTGGCAGTCTTTTTGCAATAAGGGCTTCAAGATGAGCAGTTTCTGCTTCTTCTTCCAGGTCTTTTCTTGCTTTTTCATACCATGATAGTTTCCTTGAAGAGTTCTCTCCCAGATCAAACCTTTGTTTACCTTTTATAGAAGCACTTGCTTTGAATGCAGATTCAGTCTTAGGAGGGGCATCTCCAAACTCAGTCATTTCAAATGCAACCAATTTACCAGCCAATTGATCTCTTGTGACAGTTGTATGAGCTCTGAATTCTTCAATGGCAGCAACCTTGATTTTGTAAGAAGCAGGAAGGGATCTGAGAATTTTCCCAACAATCTCATCTTCATCCAAAACTCCACCAGCACATCTATTTCCACAAACAAGTTCATTTACTCTTGGCATAAAAGTAGTGATATTTTTAGCTTCTCTCATCTTCAAATTTTCAAATTTCCCTTTTAGACTTTGTAGCCTTGCACATTTAACATACTTGTCTCCTTCATGCAGAAGTTCCACTTTTTCCCAAATCTCAAAAGTAGTTGGTAGGTCAACAACATTTGAAAGCTCTTAATTTGATAATGCACTTAGAAGAGCTTCTATAATCTGTAGATTGTTTTCAGCATCAGTGATTTCATTTGGGGCTTTCGGGCCACCCTGTGGAGGAGTATACTTAGTTGAAGCCATGGTCCAGTATTGCATTCCCATACATTGCAAGTGACATTTCATGCGATTTTTTCAAAGATTAAAATTGGTTCCATCAAACTTCAGACTATCCTTCTTGTAGGACGACATCTTGGATCTCCTCAAGCGGTTAAGCTCTTTTTAGAGGAACTTAGCTCTGTTATCAATTATTAGATTCAGGGCATACAACTGAGAGGGGGGGTGAATCAGTTGTACAAAACTTTCTTCCAATTAAACATTTAAATCCACTTTGTAATTCAACAGCATAAACAAGAGACACACTGTCTACAAAATAATAAGTATCACATACATGAACTGGAGAATAGCATCTTCACCATGCTTGAATCAGTTCCATTTAAGCCCAAAACTTCTGCTCTGCCTTTCTCTCTCCTCTTTGCTACCACACTCTCATCTCCACAAGACACTCTTTGAAATGACTTTACAATCCCTTATTTATACAAGACATAGACTTAGGAATAATCATCTAAGTCAGCAAACAACTACAAGAACATCCATAGGATGTGTAACTCATCCGGTCGGCCAGTCTCAAGAAGAACACCATCATCCGGAAGTAGTTCTTCAATTGTGATCTCCAACTCCAATGCGGACCACCAACATGAACTAGACACGATCCAAAGACCTCCACAAGCTTTCCTAAATCACCAAGAACATCCACACTTCATTTGCTTACTAAAATCCTTCTCTCCTTCAACCAAAACTTCAAGAACATAGTCTGTCATCACTGTCACAAAAGAATAGATGCTTATGGACCTTCAAACCACGAACCAATCAAGTTGACACTTCACAAAGACTTCGTCAACACTCCCTCAGATCTGCAGAATAGGATAATGCATTTTTGGATCTCACTAGACCTGTCTATGTCACTCTGTCACCTCTTGAACACTTGCTGGAACCGGTTTTACTTGAGCGGCCACAACTTCTTCAGATCTTCATACGGACCTCTAAAATCTTTACTGGATCACTTAAGACACATATCTACAAACCATTTAAACCATATCCTCTTATCCTCATCTTATCTTGGACTTTTATCTTACTATCTTCACTGTTCTTCACTATTCTTGATATGACCAATTTTCTCAATATCCTCAGCAAACAGTTCATCCAATCCTTATCATTAATGCAATAGGAGCATGTTGACATCAATGACAACACCGGTTAGGCCCATACTTGCAACACTAAGAACCATGTCACAAGGGACTCAGAAATGGTTAATCAGAGTATTTGAGAAGGGATGTGAAACCATTGATGCTTCTGCCCAAGCACATAAGAAATTGGTTGATCTTCATGAAAAGTGGAAGGATCTGTGGGAGGAGTGTGACTCATTTGAAGAATATTATTCCCACATGTTTCCTAGAGTAAAGAGCATCAGAGATTTTCCAGCGTAGACTTTAGTGGTTGAAAATATTCTTACTGGATACAAGTTGTCAAAGGCTATCGAGTGGTATCAACAACTTAAATTGAGAAAAGAAGCTTATAAGCTAGCAGATGAAGAAATTCAGGCATTAATTTATGATATTAATGATTCTTTAGGAGATTACCTAGAAGAAGCTTATAATGACTATGCACCTTATGATGTTGAAAAATGCAAAGACAAATTGCATAAGGTCATTTTTGAGAATATTGAGTTAGATATGGAGGATAGATTGGATAAAGCTAGCGACCTTAAGGCTGAGTTCAATCCATTCCACAAGGCCGGGACAGAAATAGAGAAAATATATAGCAGGTTTAGTTGAGAGCTAGAGATGTTCATATATCGAGTCAGCCATCTAAAGAATCTGGATCCCTTGGAGATCCATAATAAGCTAGCAGAAGAAGACAAAATCAATTCAGATGAAGAGTCTTGATATGTTTTTGAATATTCTAAAATGTGATCCTGTCATAATTGTAAATTGCTATATTTGGGACAGCATGTGACTTTATTTTGTCTCTTTTGTGTTTTAAAAATGATATTTTCTATTAATATATTGACTTGGGTAGTCAAATTGCCTAGATTCAATGTATTTGGGGGCTGTTTTTTGTCTTTTTCATAAAAGACAAAATCTATTTCAGGATTTACTATGAGCTATTGCAAATACATTTATTGATGTAATCTGGACCGTCGGTGTTGAGTTAATCTCCACTGCTCATTGAAAAACTTGGTATGTCGCTTTCCTATATAAAGGGTTGCCATTGCCATTGTTTGTAAGGGAGAATTTGATGCCAAATTGTTGACATTCTACCATTTGAAGTAATACAAAGCAAGTTTCTGTAGTGATTCTGAAAATTTGTGTATTGTGTTCCTTATTTGGTTTTCATGGTTCACTTTTTGCTCTCCCATAGTTAGTTAGTTGTGCTTTTATAATGTTCATGGTTTGCTGAAAGTATCTGATGAATACTCTAAGTCCATACTTTTAGTTATTTGCTGATGGTAGATAGCTATGCAAAGTTAGTCTAGGCTAATCATTTATGCTAAAGTTTAATTGCATTTCATAAGTTAAATTGCATCGTTTATTGGGTATTTAACAAATGAATGTAATCTGAAAATCTTTTGATTTCCATTGAAGATAGCATCATTTTCTGTAGTGTTGTAACATCAATTTTTAGTTTGGTAATTCACAAAATTGGTTAAGTTTCAGAATATTTGTCTACTTGAAATAAGCCATACATTGTGAATGTCACTTAGGATTTCTCTAAAACCCTAACATCTTTTGCATTTTCTTTGAAAACCATTGTTAGATTAGGATTTCTAGGAGCATATTACATTGTCTTATGAGCTGAAAGTCATAAAAGGTTTATGTTTATTTTTTGTCCCAACTAAAAATCTGTAGATTACATGCCAGACCCTTTGTAGGCACAGCTAGAACATACCAACTGAGAGATTCCAAGCAAGCTAAGACCTAGCTATGGAAACCTTGGAGTTGTCTTACCTAGGGTAACATACTTTTCAAGAGAGGTGTGAAACCAACAATGACACCTGCGTTGTTGTGTGCTAAAACACTCATCAACAAAATGGTTTCCCATAGGTCTCAATCAACAAGCATGTCTTCCATCTTAACTTTCCATAACTCAAATTTGTGCCATTAAACTTCTCCACCTCTAATCTTCCAGATGTGCCTGCCATCTCTTTCCTGTAACAAGATTACATAATACTCTGCATAGACTCCCACTCGATCTAAGATCAGCTCAAAAAACCCCTACCCAACAACTAGGACCAAAGGTGATCAAGCTTTGATACCAACTGAAAGGAAGCTACATGTGCAGAAATCACTTCCTACACTAATATAATGAGGAGAGATGTGTGCAAATTCTTTTTAACCTTTACAATTATAGTGTTATTAACCCAACAATAGAGATATGGTAGTAATACACAACACAAGAATGTAAGACAAGAGAGAGAGAGAGACAATCTGATATAACGTGGGGAAAACCCTTACGGGTGAAAAACCCCACACTCCAAAACCTACACAATGTATTATCTAAACAATGATGTTTACAACACACTTGCAATGCAAGTCTTTACAAGAGTCTTCAACACTCGTATCTAGAGACAATCTAGTAGCATAATAGTACATGTAATCACATAATACATCTCTCCAAGCACCTGTTTAAATAGAAGTTATAAGACAAAAATGGACCTTTCTTGGAATAGGCATCCAACTTGGTGTCATGGCCCAAAACCCACGCCTAGGGACACTTGTCCAACACCACAACATGGTCATGACATTTATCACATCACCCCATCCCAATATGGGTGCCTAATCCTAAGATAGGCAATGACATGCTCTTACGCATCTTACGACTGTCATACAATCCGTCATACTGACAGTACTTATAGCTGTAAGAGAATTTATCATACACTGACTAAAAATAACATATTCCTCTTAGAACATGTCATAACCCACCTTGGGCACCCAAAGATGCCTTCCTCAAAGATGCTCTTTAACACTTGTCTTCACCTATCATAGTATCTTCTATTTCTGACTCTTACGTGTTATAGATTCTATCATAGGAATCTGTCATAACCATTTCGGTCAAGATTCACTTACACACTAGTCAAAGTGTCAACACATGGCAAAATACCTCTACCACTGAGTGGTATGCCTCTATCCTCATGGAGTGAGTTGACCATCCTAGTCATCTTACAAGTGGAGTGACAACTCTTCGTGCCACTTCACACTAAATGACAAAATAGGATGTGCAACAAAATTACAACATAGGATAAATAAATAAATACATTAGAATAAATAAATGCAAGGAATTACCAAGGTTGAGACACCTTAATTCCCAATAGATCAATGTCATCAACATGGCATTGTGGGCCCTCAATCATGGCATAATTTTCATGTTCTAAATCTGTTCCATCTCTAGATAACCCCATTCCCCTCCTGTCAATCCTTCGTTAGCTCTATTTAGTGGAAAAATTAGTTAGTTTGTTTTAACTAAGTCAAGTACTACCATTTCACCACTAAACATTGGGGAAGGACAAGGATTGAATGTGAGGTCAATCTATAAGTTGCTTATCTACCCCTTTTTGCTTGCGGTATCTGATTCAAGAGCCTAACTAAGGTTTTATTAAGTATTTTTGCTCATGAACCAAGAAAACCCTAATTATGCCTTCAATCAAAGATATACAAAAACTAGTAACAATATAGGTAAAATTGATCATAGAAATGTAGAGAAAGTGTATCAAAGACTGTGAACTAAGATTTTGAGGGCTAACTGGACTAGGGCATCCGTTCCTTAGTCCTAAAAGTTCCTGAAACTGGAAATCTTCTGCACAGGCTATCTGACACTACCAAATGGCTTCTAGATCCCATAAATTACCCCCTGTTGGACTAAGGTGCCCACTCCTTCATCCCACAAGTGTCTATGATGACTATACTCACAATATCCTCCTTCCTGTAGCTTCCTTCCACCAGAACCTGCAAAACATAATCTGTACCTACAAAAGAAGGAGAAAGATGTTGTGGCTATATAGGAGCTTGCCTCGGTCAAGCCTCGTCTTTGGTATTTCTACCTCAATAATAGCCAAAGATAAAGATTTACAAAAGTGTGTGCAAACCATACCATGTGTATGCAGAAATATCAAACCCTAGATGTCTCAATCAAGGGAATATCAACAACTTGTTTTGTATCAATAAACACATACAACTTCACCTCAAGGAGATGAAACAAATGAAGACTTACATGAACAAGAAGGCGAATTAGCAATTTCCACGGAGGATCTCCATGCTTGATATTTTAGGCTTCAACCCTTCTCCTAATCATGCAAAGAGTGTACAAACCCTAGGAAGAGCAAGATAGTCTCAAGATCTTAATTCTTAATCTCCATCTATTGTCTCCATGATAGAAAATATAGAAAACTTTTAAGACTTCAACAAGTCACTGATCTTCAATGGCAATTTTGGTAGACTTTTGGCATTAAGCTTGTATAAGAATTGTGTGTGTTAAAATGATTTTCAAATGCATTTTTATATCTAGCTTTAGGGAATTCAAATTTTGAAATAACATCTCAATATCGTGTGAAAGCTGAGAATTTGAAAATGCAATTCTGAGGCACTTGGCGGGATCCGACATCCCACCAAAATTCAAAGTCCCAGGAAATAGGGGAGGACTAGGGCACGGGTGCCCAAGTCCAAGCCCCCAATTTCCAATCAGATCTATTTTTTGGGTGTCCTAGGGACCTGTAATCCAAATTCCCTTTTCGGGTTCCATCAAAACGTTACCTCAAAAAGTGAATATTTTGCAACTAGACCTAGTCAATCAAGGTTTTAGGAAGGTCAAAAAGAAAAAAAAAGGTTTGAGAGGTCACCAAAGTGAGAAGCTAAACTGAGGGAAATTGTACCATTCCATATAGGAAGACAATTTTTGACGTTACATTTAGCCCCCACTTTAGTGGCCATATGACACTACGTGCATATGCAATTCAAGGAATGTAAATACATAAATCATGAAAAGGATACCAAAAAGGATACTATAGAGGAAGGCAAAGTGTTGTCGCCAAGATGGAAGGAGTCCTCAAGTCTGTAATCCTACAAGACCACAAAGTTAAGAACCACAACCTGTAAAGGAACACTTGTCAGAAAATCAAAACCAAATCAACCTGCAACCACCACAAATGAGTCAATATAGAAAACACTAAGGGGGTTGAGTGATGAGACATGATGAGGGAGGAAATCAAGGGAGATATATGCCCCCCCTTGTTTCTACTTTCTTAGTCCAAGAGTAGAAACAAGGAGATATCCACATGTGTTGATTTCAGGGAAATTTGATGAGAAATGTGTTATGAGGGTCATCTAAAAAAACAATGCTCAAGCATAACACATTGGGTAAGAAGGAGAGTGGAACCAGGATTCCAATGCAATAAACAACATTAAAATCAAAGTTTGACAGCTCAAGAAAAGGGCTTAATAAGAGAAGAGATCAATCTTGCACCTAGTTAGGGATAGGAATTCTCACTCATTTAGTTTATGTAAAGGGGAGTTGTCACTTATCAATTACTCATTCTTGTTTCTTATCATTGTAGAAAAGTAGAGGATAGAGAGAAGGAGAATAGGAGGATGACCATGCTAAGCTGACATCCGTATCAGCCACCATGACTAGAGATGCTTCAAGCCCGAGTAGCAGAGAGACATTTCAAGGATGAGGTAGGGTCCTAATCCTATGCTTCTATCATCTTTCAGTTTACTTTTGTTCTGACTTTTATCATTTTTTGTGCCAAGAGGGAGGAATGGACTAGGGTCCCTAAGAGGGGCTCCTAGGTCCACCTAGGCTGCTAGAGTCTCTCTGGGGTGCCCTAGTCCCACAGGGGCGCCAGTGTCCCTTTTGGGGGCCCTAGTCTTCTAGGGGTTCCTAGGTCCATAGAGGACACGTGCCCTAGGCATAGGCACTCTTTTTCTATCTTTGATAGATGCTTTCAGTTTCTAAGGAGATTCTGATGTTCTTGTTTTCTTTTTAGTCTGCAGGACATCCCTGAGTTACGTGAGCACATAGATAGTCACCTGATGGCACTTCTACGAGAGTGTGCTAGTTCATTGTCTACTACAGAGAGAGAGCACCTACAGATGGTGGGCCTATGGTAGGTGTTTGACATGCCCACAATTAGATTCCACTATGCTATGCTAATGACACTGAAGGAGAGATGGGATGCAGACACATCCACATTCCACTTATTGACAGGTGAGATGACCATTACACTGGAGGATGTATTCAGGATCCTTCAACTTTCCATCCAAGGAGAGATAGTGAGGATAGTAGGACATCGCTAAGCAAGGTACACCCACGAGAGTCAGCTATACTGCTTGGGTTGCACTATTTCATAGGAAGAGTGAGGACACATTAAACTCCAACTTCTAGAGTATGGATGCGGTGACATTCTGTCACTACAGAGGATTATAATGGTCATAGTCACATTAACCATTGCATCAGATGGACAAGGCACTCACCTACATGGGGGTCTTGTTCACACCATTAGAGAGATGGAGGAGCATCAAACTGTCTATGCATGGGAGCACAATATGCTTGCGCACCTTTACCGTGACTTGGGGTGATATGTCCATTATGAGATGCATAGTCTGATGATCTACACACTACTACAGGTCTAGTCCTTTGAGCACATCAAATGCACACGACTGGTGGATTATCTCATAGATGTAGCATTCACCCATCCATGCGTGTATGCTTATCCACTAGTCAGGTGTTGGAGGCATGGTAATTTTCTATACTGGAGAGTTGTTTTCAACATATTACAGCCTAGTGACATCATCTGGAGACCATATCACATCTACATCAGATGGCATGGCTAGTAGAGGCAGTTAGCGAGGATGCAAAGGGATCAGCTAATGGTTGGTTGCCTCAATCATGTCATGGCTTGGTTCTATTTTGACATGGTGGCATGATAGTTCAAAAAGATGCATGATGTTCCCATGGTTCGTTCGAGCTATGCACTTGTGGCTCAGAGTGCTATCAGGGTAAATACCGTCTGACAGCCGACAGCAACAAATGTGCCACTTAGTGAGGATGAGAGTATTGAGGATGTAGAGCCAGTATAAGACACAGACAACATCGATTGTACCTAAGCATATCATACTTGGTAGCATACCACACTACCTACTCCTATCTTTCCACTTGGTCACCCTATGGGCGATGCTCAACCTTGGACCAGTTGTGCTAGTGACACAGGGGTAGAGGACGATGTTAGTGATTTCACGAGATACTATGATCTTGATGAGGATGACAAGGATGATGAGGAAGAGTCAAAGGAGGTCCCACCGTAGTACGTCTTTAGAGTGAGACTACGACAAAGCCAGTAGGAGGCAGATGCTGACGAGGAGACCGTGTCGAGATTGCGATCTAAGGCTCATGGTCCTATGCTTATAGGTAATGCGAGACCTAGTTAGGGAGAATGGGGGGAGAGTAGTAGGTTTGTGCCCCTAGCTATAGGTCATACTGCAGAGCTCATCACACCTTTGGCAATCTAAGATCCATCCTGGTGAGAAGGAGATCCAGGTTAGGTTTGGTTTATTATTTTGATGCTTTGTATAGTTTATTATTTGTGATATATTATATGAGGTTTTGATATCTATCTTATACTCTATTTTAGAATTGGGACAGACACTTGGCGAGACTTTGTGAGTCACATCATAGCAAACATAGTACCTACAGATGTCTCAAAGCAACAAGTGCGAGCAGGTTATTCACCATGGTCATCTATTGGGTGGCATACAAAGATTTTTATGCCTTTCATCTGGTACATGATTGCTATAGAGGCTATGCTAGAGTAGTCTACACGAGAGAGAGGAGTTTCGGTAGAGAGCTAAGCGCACCAAAGTGGAGATTAGGCTACAACGAGAGTAGATAGTAGCGGTGCCTACATCAGAGGGAAAACCAGCTGTCAGTAAGTTCTTACTACATGAGGTTCGTTAGGAAAGAGCTGATAGAGTGTAGAGTGTCAAAGACTTTACATTTTGTGTGTTAAAGACTACATTTTGTTTCAGTTACAGCTTAGTTCACATGTTTCAAATCTTGCTACGTAGGTTTCTTTTGTTTCTGTGTGAGTTTCAAAGGTATCACTGCACGGGTTTCTAATGTTTTGTGCAGAAACTACGAAGTGTCAAGCCACAGTTAAAGCCGCGGTATTGTTTCTAATATTAACTTTTGTGTGGAGCACACCACGTAGCAAATTGTTTCAATATTTCAAGTTTCAGCTTTTGTACGGAGGTCGACACGTGTAGCATGCGGAGGCAGCCCCTAAAGTTCTATGTTTTGTGCAGACACTGCCGCATGTTTCTTTCTGTATCATGTTATCACTAGTAATGAAAGATGGTGGGCCACAGTCTATTTCAAGTTTTGAGCATGGTGAACGCCACGTGGTGGTCACAGCGGAAGAGAAGTTTTGTTTATAACCCTTTCAATGAGAAACTTTAAGCTTCTTAAGTTTTGTGCAGATTGCACCAAGTGTCAGCTTCTACGGGGAGTTTCAAATGTTTTTTAATGTTTCAGCAGTAATACAGAGGCTGCCATGTGTTAGCTAGGCGTGCGTACAAAAGATGCCATCTGTCCCAATTTTCTCCCTTTGAGGCTAATGCACGCTAAAGGATGTGGGTCCCATTTTTAATGTCTCATATTTTAAAGTGATGTGGGTTGCGACAGATGTCATAAGTGGAGGTCACCTGAGCATAAAGACATAGTTTTGAGGGCTTTGCGGAAGAAGCCATGTAGATGTTTCCAAAAGCTGCGAAATGTGACAAGTGTCATTTTTTTGTTCACTTCTGATAAACAAAGGAGTTTCTCATTTAGCTGCGGAGGCTACCATCTGTCACAGTATGTTTTAAGTTTCAAGTGTGTGGGTCTCACCATGTGTCTGTGTCTTAATGGAGTTGTGCTACATATATTTTGCCCCAGCTAATGAGCCTACATGAGTGGATGGCTGTTATAGATTTGAAGGATTGTAACCGCTAGAGACTTCTAGTTATCTTCAATTCCATTGGGCCATTGGGATTCGGTTGTTACAAATAATCTAGAGTCAAATCTTAGGTTATAAATATGTAATATTTGTAATAGATCGGGACACATATACATATACACAGGGTAAATGTACAAAGATGAGTCCACTTAGGGTGGAAGTTTCAGACTTACAAAAAAACCCAAAATCGGGTTAACCAAAATGGGATCCCACTTTTTATGAAACGAGATCTCATTTTCTAGAAACAGGATCCCATTTTGAGTTTCATAAAAGGTTAATATTTTAACCTTTATGAAACGGGACCCCATTTCATAAAAGATTAAAATATTAGCATTTTATAAATTTTGAATTTCTGACCCAATTTTTGCTTTAGATTTTGGGTCAGGAAAAAGGCTTGGGAACCCAGCCCTTGGCTTTGGACCTATTTTGACCTACAAGTTAAAGGTCTTGTCAATGTCACAACAAACTAGTGACTTTGGGCATATGTCTAAAGGCCTTTTTTGTAAAATTTTTTTACGAAATTAAAACCCATTATAGATGAGACAGTTTAGATTCCAAATATGTAATTTTTTTACAATTGGATTATTTTTTCTATTTTTCAATTAATTTCTAATGAAACAGGTCCATAAACATGAATTATCAGGGTTTTTTAGTATTTTAATTACTTTTTATTAAAAAAAAAGGTAAAAAAAAAATACGAAAAATGTACTTTAGACAATTCTTTTCAATTTGAAAAAAAAAAATTCAAAGAATGATAAGTTTAGGTCATCTTATGCGTGACGTACACGACGGTTTTTTAAAACATCAAAAATGGCCAATAAAAAATTAACCAAAAAAAATTCAATAAAAAATTACAAAAAAATGTGGAAAATGTGCTTCTGTGAGCTGCAAATCTTTTCGCAAAAGGATTTAGAAAAATATGATTATTTAGGTCAAAATATGGATGACGTACACGTGCATGGTACAATTAAAAAAAAGTGACTTTTAAACAATGGTTTTTAGAAACGCCTATTAAAAATCTATTTATATCATCTAGGTATTAAAAAAAATTACATATTTGGAAACTAGACTCCGAGTACTACATTTCATATTTAGTGACTTTTTCCAAGATTCTGCCTTTAAGTGCTTCAAATTTTTAGATCAAATGTGACAAATTCTGAAAATAAGGGAAAACACTTCCACTTTTTGGCCAAAAAGTGGACCCGACTTCTTGCACACACCCCACATAGAGATACACAGAGATAGAGATTATTTTTGATAAGTTTTGTCAGAATCAAAAGAGAAGTTGGAGACTTTGCTATGGCCAATTTATATCATTTTTCCTTTATTTTGTTCTTGATAAGAAATTTAATGTACCTATGGATGTATCTTTTCCTTTTATGTTGCTGGAAGATTAATGAGAAGAACTCTGTTCTGTGCCTTGGTTGATATTATCTGTGTCATTGCAAAGTGTTTGATTGTGAGCCTTTGATTATATTCATTCCATCTGTTTATGTTAATTATGCAGTATTTGCTCTTTAATATAATTGAATCTTGAGAATAGTTTCACTGTGGTTAATTTGAAAGGAATACTTTTACTTAGGCGCATCGCCATAGTTAGATTTTCTTAATTGTATATGTAATCCTGTTAATTTCTTACCCTTTGCTCAAAACCCATTTAAAATAGATAAGAGCCAGCTTCTTTAAAATATGGAGGTTGTTTCAAGTAGCAAGTCCCACATTCTTGAAACTTCCCATGTTGTTGTTAGAACCTGCACAATTTTATACATCAACACAGAGACAGGGTTCAGTCTGAGAGAGATCAGTACTAGAGGATGTATGAGAGGAACATGAGTAGATGATAGAGATGAGAGGCGATATCAAGGGGTTATGATCATGAAGCGTCTCTAGGAGTCATTAGCGATCCATAGCCACACATGGTTAGACTTCTGTCACTCGCACACCATGAGGGCCTAAGGGTACTGGCGATCGAGATCGGCTATGTGATATATGTATTTAGGTACTATGACATCCCATTTTGTCCTAAGGGATAGTCGACTTGGATGTATATTTAAAACTAAGGATATATATATATATATGATGTTTGTTTCTTTTCATCTATGTGTAATATTTTTTAATCTATCACATGTGATTTTCATAAAAATACTACTAGTGATGATGTTTAAATGCTATAATTAATGCTATTGTGATATACTAACAATTATTAAAAGAACATATAGTAATAAGCACAATGATCAAGCATTTTACACATAATCCAAATTTCAATGCTATATTCAGTTAATACAAATGTGATCTAAGTAAAGAATACTTAAGTAGAATACAACAATGATCAACTGAACAAAAGATGTAATGTTAAATGAATTAAGACAAAACAATAACATCTTGTCAAAATTGAATCTAATCTATGTAATAAATTAGCTTAGAAATAGTTAACATTAGATCTTTAAGCATAAAATATTTTGAGGTGCACTACATTAATAGGTTCTTTAAGCAGCATACCTTGCTTATCAGCTAACTTATAAGCTCCAGATCTAAATGTCTCAGTAATTATGTATGGTCTAAGCCAATTAGGGCTAAACTTACCTTTTTCACCAGGCGGTGCGTTTACATTGTGTTGATTTTCATAGAGAACCAAATCCCCAACATTGAGTGAACATTGTATTACTTGAGCATTATAGGATCATTGTACACTTTTTTGATAAGCTTATCCTTGTGCATTATAGGTGCTCAAGAGCGTTAATTCACCTTTAGTCAAGCATCTCAAGTTCTTGTAATCTTTTCTCACATTCCAAGTCATCATCCATGATGTCTCTTAGGAAAATTCTTAGGGAAGGAATTTCTAACTCCAAGGGCATTATCACATCTATGCCATAGGCAAGATTATATGGTGTATTACCAGTAGGCATTCAATTGCTTGTTCTATAAGCCCATAATGCATAGGATAATTAAGTATGCCAATCTTTTTGATGTTTATTAAGAGTTTTATGTAAAAAATGTCCAATAACTTTGTTTGAAGCTTTTGCTTGGCTGTTTGATTGAGGATAATAAGGCATAGAGAAGTGATTCTTGTATATGGTATTTTTCGAGGAATTTCTTCACATCCTTGTTCTTAAATGGCATACCATTGTCCGAAACAAGGGAGGAAGGTATTCCAAATTGAGAAATAATGTTGTCTTGTATAAATTGATAGATTACCTCGATAGACGTAGATCGTAAGGGAACTGCTTTGACCCACTTTGTAAAATAATCAGTGGTGGTAATGATGAAAGTATGTCCTTGGGAGGAGGGTGGGGAAATTTTACCAATTAGATCCAAGCCCCAAATATAGAATGGCCATGGTGACACCTGGGCATGAAGTTCTTGAGCAGGAGCATGGATTAGGTGTTTGTGTTGTTCACATTACGGGCATCTCTTGACGTAAGCAAAGGAATCTTGTTCCATATGCTACCAATAATAGCCCATACGTAACAATTTTGTACTAATGATTTTCCTCCAAAATGCTCTCCATAAGCACTAGAGTGAGCTTCTTCTAAAGCTATCAGAATCTCTAAATTGCTTAAACATCAGAGTAAAACACCATTGTAACTTTGTCGATATAAAACATTTGACAGTATAATGTATCACGTTGCTATTTTGCGTAAATGGATTCGAGCATTCTTAGATGTTGAATTAGGAATAGTTCCATCACACAAATAATTATATATGGGAGAACCATTCATCTATGTATGTACTACCACAGAGTTCTGTATTCGCGACTATAGGACATTCAATTATCGGTGTTTTAAGATTTTGAACAACAAAAGTAAATTCCTCAGGAGAATCATCAAGAGCTATAAGGGAAGTTGTGCTTGCGATTGTATCCACATGTCAATTATCTTTCCTGGGAATAGTGCTAATTGAATAGGATGTGAATTATTTTAAGAAAGATAAGGCCAACTCATGGCACTGAGATATCTTATCATGCTTAGTTTGATATGATCCCGTTATCTATTTTACAATTAACTAAGAATCACCATATATTGTAATGTTTTTGATATTAAGAGCCAGGGCTACATGAAGTCCTACTATAAGGGCCTCATATTCAGCTATATTGTTTGTGCATAAGAAGTCTAAGCGGTAGGATAGAGGAATCGACTTACTGATAGGGGGTATCAATATAACACCAACCCCAGAGCTAGTTTGACATTTTGATCCATCAAAGTATAATTCCTATTTTTCATCTACACAAATTGTTAAGATTTGGTCGTCAGGAAATACATCCTGATGTTGTGTAGAGAAGGGTGAACGAGCTTCAACTATTTGATGAGCTAATGCTTGCCCTTTAATTGCTTTTTGGGAAATGAAATTGAGATCAAATTTTGTTAGTAACATAACCCATTTAGCGAGACGACCCAATAAATCTATTTTTGCAAAGAGATGTTTCAGAGGGTTAAATTTTACCATCACATGCCCTTCAACATTTACAAGATAGTGTCAAATTTTTTGAGTTGCAAACACTAAAGCTAAGTAATGCTTCTCTATAATAGTGTAACACACTTCATAATCGAGCATAGTTTGACTGATGTAATAGACAACACATTCTTTGCCTTCAACATTATTTTGTGCTAAGAAAGCTGCTAGGGCATTGTTAGATGCTGAGGTATATAACAAGAATAGTTTATCAAAGATAGTGGGCTGTAAAATAGGTGGATTAGCTAGATAATCCTTTAAGTCATCGAAAGATTTTTGACATTCAGAATTCCATTGAAAATTAGAATCCTTCTTCAATAGTTGCGTAAAGGGGCGAGTCCTATCCACAACTTGTGAAACAAATCGGTAGATGGCCTGTATCTTTCCCTAAAAACTATGAAGTTGAGATATGTTCTTCGGTGTTGGCATATTAACAATTGCATCTATCTTTTTCATATCCACCTCAATACCACGATTTGAGACAATAAATCCTAGTAACTTTCCACTATCTACACCAAAAATGCACTTACGAGGATTCAATCGCATATTACATTTCCTTATGTGCTCAAATATTTGTTGAAGATTTGTAGTATGATCCTTAAGATGGATAGACTTCGCCAATATGTCATCGACGTAGTCTTCTAAAATATTGTGCATATAGTCATCAAATATAAGAGTTATTGCATGTTGATAAGTAGCTCTGACATTCTTAAGTCCAAACGGCATGACTAACAAACAAAATGTACCCCAAGGTGTTATAAAAGATGTTTTATATTGGTCTTGAGGATTTATTAAAATTTGGTTATATCCTGAAAAACCATCCATGAAAGATAGCAATTCATGGCCAGCTATGGAATCAACAATCATATCAATATTAGGAAGCGGAAAATCATCTTTCAAGGATGCCGAATTCAAATCTTGAAAATCTGTGCACATTCTTATATGACCATTGGATTTAGCGATGGAAACCATATTTGAAATCCAAGGTGAATAGTCAATAGGTTGTTTGAAGCTAGCTTGTAGAAGCTTTTATATCTCAATTTTAACAAGTAATGCAATCTTAGGATTCATCTTACGAATCTTCTATTTAAATGGCATAGCATCTGGTTTCAACACGATATTATGCATTACAATATGAGGATCGATGCTAGGCATGTCAGAATAATTCCAAGAAAATAGGTCTGAGAATTCATGTAATAACTTAGACATTTCATCTTTTTCTTCCACATTTAAACAATCACCAATAGGGAGAACTTTCTTAGTATCATCCTTATCCATAACAACATCAATGGTCTTTCCATTAAGGAGAGTACTATGGTCTAAGGGATTGTAGGATTGTAATTGTTCTTCAAATTCTCCATTAGGTTCTACAGTAGCATTTTTTGTGCTAGTAGTTTTTCCAAAGTATGCACTATTGTTTAAATAATAAGGTAGGCTACATTTATGATGATAACAAGTAATATTGTCATAAACATCCAAGAATTCTACTATTGCCTCGTCTGTTGAGAATACATCCAACAAAAGTGGTCCTCGAGGACAATTGATGTCAATCATCTCAAGAAATATCAAACTAAGTATTGATATAGTATTCACATTAAGAATAAGGCATTTACACGCTTTGGATTCCTTGAAAGGATTGTATCCAATGCCACTGGAGCAATGTTGTAAAGCAAATTCTATAGGGACTTTGATTCCTTGTTGATTTATACCACAACCTTCACCTGTATAATCACAATCTTTATAAAGGATTGAGAATCCTCGACCATAAAGAGAAACCATTTCCTTAGAGGAAGGTGGAGCTTCGTAAGTGTCATAATCAATAGTGTAAGTAAGGGTATTATCCTTATTTGTCACCAGAGAAGCTTTATGTTTATCAATCGAAGTGTGCGATGTGATTGATGCAATGTTTGATGTTTTTGGGATGGGGTTTTTAGGTTTGTATTCTCCTGTAGAAGAAAATGTAAAATCCAACTAACCCTAGTCATCACCAACAAATGCATTTGATTGTTTAGGCTCTTGTACAACATTTTCAGTAGAAAGAGGAGTTGATAAATCCATTTTCAGATTGTTTAGAGTCTTAGGACAAACAACATGCTTATGAACTTCCATTTGTAAGCAACTATCTGGTTCAGGATCAACATGAATGGTATGTAACTTATCTTTGAATATAAACTTGATTGAACAATGTAGAGTAGAAGGAACTGCTCCTAATGTGTGTATCCAAGGTCTACTAAGAATCATGTTATAAGATAGAGAGCAAGGCATTGCATGAATCAGGGTAGGCACCATCACAGGTCCAACTTGTATAGGTAGAGTTATGGTGCCCACGGATTGTCATCCAACATTATCAAAATGACGGATACTTAATGATTCTAGTTTGATTGCAGATGTATCAACCTTAACCTTATGTAATAAGTCAATGCCACAAAGGTTAAGGGTTGATCCATTATCGATCATAACTCTCTTAACCAATGTTTTATTTATTGTAATAAAGATAATCAAAGGATCAAACTAATTTTGAACTTCGAGAGATGGAAATTCATGTTGTTGAAATAGGATATCTATTTTTGTTGCATGCATACAATGTAATAGAGTGACAACATCATTCGGTTTAATAGCAAGAGGAACAATCACTTTTTGTAAAGATTCTTGTAGCATTCTATGGTAAGTAGGTGAAGTTTGTGTGAGTTACCAAAGAGATATCTTTGCAGGAGTAGCACGAAGTTGTTCTACAAGAGCATAGTCTTTACCACCTTTATATGTTAAACAAGGTGCTTGAGGAAGCATAGGTTGAGATGCTGGTAAAGATATCAGAATGTTTGATTGTTGTGTACTTTGTTTATTATTCTGAGTGTTGTATGCATGAGCAACCACATTATGATTAGTTTGTTGTAAGTTTTGTTGCACTACTTGTTTAGCATAATCATAAATGTGATCAGGAGGTTGAGAAGAAGATGGACAACCTTTAATAGTAAACACAAGGTTAGAAGGTGGTTGTACCGCATTTGAACATAAAGTGACCACAATTTTTAGTTTTTCAAGCTCTTCTTTAGATTTAGGAACATAAATTGCATTTACAAATCTTTAAAATAATGGGAGTTTTGAGGTCATAGTGGAATGTTCAATAGAGATAAATTCCTCAAGGGCTTCATCTAACATATCAAAGTCATCACGACTAAACGACTCATCATAAGCATGAAAATCTTGAAAAAAATAATCTGACATTTTAACATGCTCTTTTTAACCCAAGATTCAAATGCACAATGATGGCCTATGAAAATGAAATACCATGTAAAACAATTATTAACGAGTTTTTCCAATTCTTTTAGGGAAAAGATAAAGAATATGATTCTCAAATCAATGCATGCAATTTCACCAAAGAGATTTTTCAATCCAAATATGCTCTAGGACAACAAATTATTTTAGATCTAAAGTATAGAAGGATGCAAATTCTTTAAATCTTAGGTTCACCTAAATGTTTAGTGGAAAAATTGGTGGTTTGTTTAACTAGGTCAAGTACTACCATTTCACCACTAAACATTGGCGAGGACAAGGATTGAATGTGAGGTCAATCTAAAAGTTGCTTATCTACCCCTTTTTGCTTGTGGTATCTAATTCAAGAGCCTAACTAAGGTTTTATTAAGCATTTTTTCTCATGAACCAAGAAAACCCTAATTATGCCTTAAATCAAAGATATACAGAAACTGATAACAATATAGGCAAAATTGATCACAGAAATGCAGAGAAAGAGTATCAGAGAATGTGCACCCAGATTTTAAGGGCTAAATGGAATAGGGCACCTATTCCTTAGTCCTAAAAGTTCCCAAAACTAGAAATCTTCTGCACTAGCTATTTGACACTCCCAAATGGCTTCCAGATCCCAAAAATTACCCCCTATTAGACTAGGGTACCTTCTCCTTCATCCCGTAAGTGTCAAAATCCAAAAACTTGAAGGTCCATGATGACTATACCTGCAATACCCTCCTTTTTGCTAGAACCTATAAAATATGATCCACACCTACAAAAGAAGGAGAAAGATGTTGCGGCTATATAGGAGCTTTCCTCAGTCAAGCCCCGTCTTTGGTATTCCTACCTCAACAATAGCTAGAGATAATGATTTGCACAAGTGTGTACAAACCCTACAATGTGTATGCAGAAATATCAAACCCTAGATGTCTCAATCAAGGGAAGATCAACAACTTGTTTTGCATCAATAAACACATACAACTTCACCTCAAGGAGATGAAATAAATCATGCAAAGAGTGTACAAACCCTAGGAAGAGCAAGATAGTCTCAAGATCTTGATTCCTAATCTCTATCCATTGTCTCCATGATAGCAAATATACAATGCTTTCAAGAGCTTCAACAAGTCATTGATCTTGAATAGCAATTTGGGCAGAGTTTTGGCATCAAGCTTGCATAAGAATTGTGTGTGTTAAAATGATTTTCAAATGTCTTTTTATACCTAGCTTTAAGGAATTCAACTTTTGAAATAATGTCTCACTATCGTGTGAAAATCAAGAATTTGAAAATGGAATCCCGAGGCACTCGACAAGAGCGAACATCCCACCAAAATTCAAAATCCCAGGAAATAGGGCAGGACTAGGGCACGGGCACCCAAGTCCAAGCCCCCAATTTCCACTCAGATCTACTTTTTGGGGGTCCTAGGGACGTGTAATCCAAATTCCCTTTTTAGGTTCCATCAAAAGGTTGCCTCAAAAAGTGAATATTTTGCAACTAGACCTAGTCAATCAGGGTTTCGGGAAGGTTAGAAAGAAAAAGGTTTGAGATGTTACCAAAGCAAGAAGCTAAAACTGAGGGAAATTGTACCATTCCATATAGGAGGACAATTTCTGATGTTACAAGCTCCAACACCATTGATCTCTTCTCACGGGTCACTATCAACCCTAGCCCCTCCTACACACAACTGAGCATAACATAATACATTAACTTTTCTAATTTTACCTACGCAAGTGCTTCATTTTCTAGTGCCCATTCTTATTCCATGGTATAGAAACTTATCCATACCAATGTCACTTTTTACTATGCCAACACTCTACTTTTCCATGGAGGTGCTCATCTCCTATGTAGGCTCTTGTTTATGAGCACGCTCCATTTTCCCTCATGTGAACTCATCCATAGACACCCATGCTCATTCACATAAGTGCTTGTCTAGATAGTCTTTTCACTTCTTCTTTCTATGTCCTCGCTCGAACTCCCCATGTGCATGCATCCTTGTTTGACCCTATTTCCCCCTATAACATGCAATAAACGTTCCTACCCTAGTGTTTTGATATATGTACATGTAGTCCATATCCTAGTGGTTGCTAGTACTCCCTCATGTGCTCTGTCTCATGTGAATGTGTAGGCACATGCTCCATTTTGCACTATTCTCCTTCTCTTTTTCTCTACCTCTTCTCTTCATGACAGTAAAAAAGAACTATTTCCCCTCCCCCACCTTCTATTTATAGTATCCCTATGCCCTAATTTTCCTCCTTTGCCACCTCTTCCTTTCTCTTCACCATTTCTTCATTTTCCTTTAGTTTCCCCTCATTATTCCCTCACCTTATCTTTTGAAAGCCCATCCACCCTCTTTTTCACCTACCTACCCACCCAAGGGGGCATCATCTTGACATTTCTTCTTCTCTTCCTTAAAATTAAGGTATATCGATCATCACTTTTTGTGCTATATTTTATCATTCTTTGAAATAATTCTTCTCTGCAACACCATCTCAAAGAGGGGTAAAATTCTCACTCATTAACCACTCTCATCTTTTTATTAATTAAATAACATTTAGTTAATCAATCCATCATTTATCATAATTAATAGAATAATATGGACTATTTATTCAATTAATTATCATTCTTCCTATAGTACAACCATAGGTGAATAAATGCAAATATTTATGAACCTAAGCTCATCTCTCACCTCAAAAAGAAACTAAATAAATTTCATATTTATTTAATTTTCTATTTTGTGCACATTTCATTAAAGGACTAAATTATACTTTGTACCCTAACTAATCATTTGTATACACTTAAACATGATTAATCAAGGCTTTAGTTGGTCAAGTATTCATGGGTACACTTGTCAATGAAGAGGTACTCAAGGGGTACTTGGAGGCATGGGAGGAGATTTGGACAACCTTCCAAAAGTTTCATTTTCAACTCCACCCTCTGATCTTTCCCATGAATCATCTTCACCCTTGATTTTCCTTGAATCAAGGGCACCCCCTTTTCTACCTCTCATTTCTTGAAACTTGGAGACTTCTCATGCCTGCAATCCTCTCAAGCAATGATAGCCTTTGATCTTCCAAAGCAATCTTGGCCTTCCATCCTCCATCACCAAATCTTATAAATATAGCCTCTTGGAGGTAATTTGAACACAACTCTTGAATACAAAGTTCTACTACTACTTTGAGCACTCAAAATTTCAACTCTCTATAATTTCAACCTTGGAAACATCCATCAAGTTCACTTGGTGCATCAAGGAGGTTTTGGTGAGGTTTAAGGTATAAGGTCTTTGTTATGTTTTAGTTTTCTTTATCTAATATTGAAGTGTTTTACTCTACTGAATAGAGTAGATTAAAGTGTGTTTAATTTACTCATTTTGTTATTCATTTCTATAGGATCACATAAACAACATATGGAAGGAGTGATAATCATACAATCACCTAAACCTTGACCAAGTTATCTTTTCAAATTCCTTTCTCTAAGATGATAGGATTTAAGACATGTAAGGTTCAATATGTGTAATGTTGGTAAGTCTATAATTTCCAAGGGAACCTTATACTTGATAATGTTATGGAGTAAAATGTTTACCCTTATTAATCATGCCCTATTTTGACACATTTTTGAAAAATAAACAATTAAATCTCAATCCTGATGAATAAACCTAACAAAGTCAACTTAGGACTGGTCGAAGCCCACCTTAAATGACACTCCTCAGAGTTTGTGGGGATAAAGGACTAGGGTTCCTAGTTCCCTAGAACTAGATGATGAATTTAGCCCTATTTTGTAGTGTCGACTTAGAACACCTCCTTAGTTTTTACATGTTGGCCCCATTTGGTTTTATTCATTGTTGGAGAGTGGGAATGAATATATAAAGGAGTTTTGTTATTCATTTTACACTTGGATGGACAAGGAAAGATTATAATTTCTTATATGATTGATCTCCTATAGTCAAGTGCTCTTCATGCTTGGAATTTCTACATGCTTGTGGGAGTTATGATGCTCATTTTTAGGTCTTGAAGCAAGTTTAGAGTATCTTTATCTATCTCCTTGTTGGTGCATGATCTTGAGATATCTACTCCAACTAGGGTTTCACATATTGTGGTAATATTTATCATTTTCATTCATACTTTCATCATATATTGTTGATCTTCCCTTTGCCCTCCTAGGACACACACTCTTGGATCACTAATCATCATTGTAATGGAGGTGGAAATACTAACATGGTGCTTGACTAAGGCAAGCCCATAAACATAACATAACATTTTCCTCTTTCTTTATGTGTAGGTTGAAGTAACATGTTTTAGAAGATAAGATCTAGGAAGGAGGAAGGTTTTGCAGCTATAGATTAGGTAAAGTGTTGGTTATGATTGTTAGTCAAAACAACACGAATAAAAGTTTACACAACAAACCTTTATTATCTTGAAAAGTATGATCAATTTAGGATAAATTGATGACTCCAAGTCTTTGTTGATCAAATCATGATCGTCTGACATTACTCATAGGTTGATGTGATATGCTATTTTCCATTCAAGGGGCCTTACGTTGTTCTGCTACTAAGAATTGATGCTTGAACATCTGGTCTTATACCTACTTCCTATAAATTTCTTCAAAAATAAGGTTATTTCTACTGCATTCAACAGATGATGATGATAAATTATAAGTTTGATCAATTTTTCTGAACATCAACTGTCATTGATCAATCTTCACTTATGCACTTATGAAATAAATGTGTCTGCAAGCTGATATTTGTATGATTATTGTTGACAGTTATATGTATTTGCATGATATTTTCAATTGTACATGCAGATTAACTCAAATATGCCAAGAATATTCAATTTCCTTCAGGATATCAGTATATTTCTATGTATTTGCTTATGTTTATCTCTATATTTGCAATTGTGATGGTGATTGTAATGAAATTAAACAAATTATGTTAAATGCTTTCTAATCTTTACTAAATTAAATGAATCTTCAGCTATTGATCCACATACACTCTAGATACTGTCATGAAAGGAAGAAAATCAAACCATAGGTTCACCAAGGTGTTCCATGGCTAAGTGTGGTTGATGCAAACTTCGATGGAAAAGAGATGAAGACAACATGTACAACATGTATTGCACTCCAAGGGATGTAGCAAATCAAAGCACAAGCCAAGAATTCATCTACAGTTTACTCAAAGTGTACAATTGTATGTAACCTAGATCTTCACTTTCATTAAGTATGCAAGAGACATGTGCATCTACAATTAGCTTTGAAATTAGTCCTGAGAAACTTCAGCAATCTAACTTCAATTAAGTTTTGAATAATGATACAATGTGCACTCTGTCTCCTTTTATAGGACAAAGAGAGGAGGCATTTGAAAATGATCCAATGATCAAAATTCATCTATCTAAATCATTAGTCCATATCTCCTTTGACTTAGTCAACAGATATTAAACGTGGCACAGGTTGTCAGCTGTCAACCATTTGGTGGGACTTGGTTACTTCTTTGTCTTATTATGTATATGACCCTATCATCATGAATCTTTATTCACTCTTCTTCTTCTTCATCAGTATGAGGATCATATCCTATATGTGTGTCGATTATCTCCCTAATGGGTTCATATCCCTGTATTATTCTTTCAATCTCTCCCCATCCTAAACTCTGGCTTTTATCACAACATAATTTTGGGAATGGAATTGTGTCTATAGTGCAAACCATTTGCTCTTTCTGCTATTTAAAATCTCATTATATCCTTCCACCTTGGCCTTCATCCTCATAGCCTTATTGACTACATCCTCTGTCAAATGGTGGAGAGGGTTATCTGTTGCCTGCCTAAAATTATTTTGGAAGGCCTTGATTGCAAAATTAACATCTTGATTTTCTATCTTTCCTTCTACATTGTCTTCTAGAGATTCCAAGATATTTATCTCCTTAGCCATAAGATGATGCAATTTAACACTGATATCCCTAAGCTTGGCATTACACCTTTTCAAGATATCACTCTTGAACCTGGTATCCTCATACCATAAGCTTAATAATTGTGCAGTATTGTTATCCAATACCTTATTATATATGAGCACCTTCATGTCTATGTGCCTCATTTTAGCCAAAGCATCTAGATGTCTCTCTACTTTGATGGAACTCCGTCCAAACTCCTTTTGAAATTGATCTACTTTAGTCCTCAATGTGCTGAGCAAGTTCCAATTGGAGAGGGAGGTCTTTTTCACCTTCTCTACTTCAGAAATGAAAAGAATAAACCAATTGTCCACCACATGAGCCTTATGCTTCATGATGTCCAACCTTGTTACCTCATCTTGAGATATGATGGTCAAGGGGGTGGCTGTGTTGACTGGCATGTGGTTCAGGTCAATTAATCCTTTTATAAATGTATGTAGCTAGGCAATGTGCTCCTTGTGCATTTTATTTTTGTCCTTCTCCCTTTATACTTTTCATCAAGGAGTCAATAATATCTTTGGCCTCTTGGTCCTCTTGCTCCTCAATAGCAAAGCCTAGATCAACATTAGTTATCTGGAATTCATCAATACTTATTTCTCTTTTTTCTTTATTTACTATTGGAAGTGCTACTTGAGTTGTTCTCCTACTTGTGGTAGGATCTCTTCTCATTACAGATGTAGGTCTTGCCTTTCTCTTAGGCTTAATCATATCTATTGAAAATAATTCAGCAACATCAAACTCAAGCACATAACTATCCTGGGGTGGGTTTATCTCTTGCTGCAACTAATATGGTATATCACCAGTGGGTCCTTGTTGGTCAGTTTGCTCAATATGAGCATCTTGAGATTCTTCATTCTGCTCTACCCTCGATGGAGAAGCTTCTTTTCTCTATTCATTTTCCTAAATTTCCTCATGAGGGATCTCTTGTTGTGTAGGAGTTTCTTGTGATGCCTTCACATTTTGATCTTGTGCATTCGGTTGTGCTTGATCCTCATGAGGATTTTGAACATTTTGATCTAATTTATCTGGATGATCACCTTGATCATTTTTGTTCACATTTTTTGCTTCTTTTTGTTGGTTATCACCTTGTTGAAGACTCTGTTCTCCATCTTTTGATGTGTCTATTTCTCCAAGGTCTTGGGCTTTATCCATTTCCTTCTCATTTGTTCCTCTTTCAGGTGTTGGTTCATTATCCTGATCATCATTCTTATCAGTCATCTCTTCATCACCCTCCATATGTTCATTGACTTCTACTTTCTCTTACTTTGGATGTAAATCTTTGCCTTGATCTTGATCCTTATCACCCTAATAAGTCAGGTCTATTGTTGCAGGGCTAGTGACTTGATCAACCTAATTTGTCGATCTAATTTGTTGAGCTACCACCTTAGGGTTATCTTCTTCCATTTCTTCCATTTCAACCTCCTCCTGATGGGCTTCCTTTTGAACCATAGGGGTGCAATGAGGGGTCATCTTTGTATTTTCTACTAAAATCTCCATAGAATGAGTAGATACATCATTAACCACATCATCATCAAATAAGTCTACTGTATCATCTAGTGGAAAGGGTGGCTCCTTTCTTGCACTGTGCATCTTTTCTCTTTGTTTCTCTACCTTTTCAGTCTTGAATTGCACAATGTCAGGGACAGGAACTTCATGTTGCAAATTATTCAAAATACCTTCACCACCTGCTCCTCTCAATGGAATGGGATGTATGTCCACAGTTCCCCTCATAATAGGCTTTTGTTTCTTTTGAGGTGGTGTTTGGACCTTCTTCATTTTCTTCTTGATCAAGAGATCATCATCTAAGGGTTCTTCCTCCTCCTCTACAATAATAGGGGTGGGCTTTGCAACAATTTTCTTTTTTTTGTAGGTGTATGAGGTTATGCTACAGCTGATGTGGAAGCTATATTTTCCTTTGGTTAGGGTTGTCGGATGACCATCAACCCTACTGCTTGGCTTCCTTTCTTATTTTTACTTTTCTTCCTTTCTCTGTTTGACTGCCTCTTTTCTCAGAGGAAATCATCATACTCCTCATCTGATAATTCCTGCCTCTTTCTTTTATTATCTATAGTGAGGGCCACTCCTTTATTCTTTAGTTAGGTGATCTCATTTTCTACCCATTCCTTGGTCAATTGTATGACCTTCTGAGTTATTTGGTCCAAGAAAGTTTCCTCTAGCTAGTTTCACTCAGGAGCTGATATGGTGTCATTGTATACCTTTTTGTCCTCATATTCTTGGGACATGATCTTACCATCATCTTCATGTAACTGAGCAGGCATTGGCATGCAATCCAAGGTATGTATTTGATTCAAGGTAAGCCTCTAGTAACCTCTCCTTCTTACTTCTACCTCGTCATCACAATCAGCCCAGAAATCTTCAATGTGCTTTTGATGTATAGGCTTCTTATGTAATGCCAGCATCCTATCATAAGGATCATATGGCCTAGCTAGTGAGAAGGGTTGTAAGAACATCAAGTTCAATCTTCCAATTACATCCTTGGCACTTTCCCTATTAGGGCACATATACCAGCCAATCATGACTGGAAATAAGACATTTGGTATCTTTCTCTTTTCAATATAAGCCTCCACTGAGGGTAGTATCTGTCTAGCAAACTCCATCAGGATGACTTTGTCATTTGGATATCTCGGCAACATGAGAGGTTGCCCAGTGAAACCTTCCATTCTTATGTATGAAAATGTGGGGAATTGGATGAACCAAGCCCCATATTTGTATATAGCAGCTTGTTCTTCCACAGTTAATCTCTTTGCTCTGTCTTCTTCCATGGTCCTAACAAGGTACATAGAAAATGAATCATTAACTCTCCTATAATGTTGAAGAGACTCTCTTCTTTTCAATTGTGGGTAATGCTCCTAGACATTCACATCTCTAGGGTTACTTCAAACCCTACCTACTATTTGCAATCCATTGAATGTGCCTCTAAATGCATAGGAATATACTACATAGGAGGTCATATGGAACATGCTTATTTTCCCTCCTAGATTCCTCATTCCCTCATCTAGGCTATCACTTATGATCTTCGCCAATAGGGGTTTGTCATCAAAACACTCTACCATCCTAATAATACCATACATCCAATTTTTGAATGCTCTAGCATTTGTTTTCCCTATCATCTTGTTGAGCATTACCATCATGTACTGATATTCTGGAGCAAAATCAAACTTAAAGAGATATATAGGTAATTTGGCAGAGGCCTTATATGTTCTATTCTTGGCCCTCCATTGATACATGATCCTTCTAGTTTCTTTCTATTTTCTATTATACACTTTTTCCAATTTTCCCATGTTTAATGGAACCACATTAGGTCATTTAGGTAGATTGAAGGCTAAGGTGATGCCTACAATTGAAATGTCTGCATAAATTCTACCATGTTTTTCTAACTTTCTGGTCTCCGTATTGTAGTTCTGGGTGCATTCTACCACTAGTTCAGTGGCCTCCATTCCATACAGAAATCCCCTAGCATTCCACATTCCTAAACTGTATATGCTCATGAGTAGAGGATTTCCACTTTCTCTAGTCTCATTGTCCATGGATCAAGATCAATGTTTCCTTGATATGTGTCATTAATTTGCCTATATATGAATGCCACTCCCTCGGGCTGCATGTACATAGGTTTTAAAAATTTGATGTCAGACCGGTTCTTTTTTACTACCATTAGATCCTGCAATAAAACATGCATATCTTACCCTAACGTGTCATATGCAGTAATGGTTTAGTGATGACATGCATTTTGTGCTAATAATTCTTATCATTCTAGTTTATTTTATGCATCATTATATCAATTAACTCTGTTAAAACCATTTTTACCTCTTCATTCACCATAAATGACAAAAGAGGGTTTTATCACTACATACCTGATAATCTCTTCCCTTTTACTATGTGGGTGATATCCGTATAAGTGTGATCCTATTGCAGTTACCATTTTCCATTCTATTCGAATGCATATCATGTTGTTCTTGCAAGTTGTAGTGATGCTTTGATCTCTCCGAAGCTCTATAATTCTCTATTTAAACATATGGTGAATTCAAAATGAAACCAAATCTTCACTTTTAACCAATTAACATAGCGAATTAGGGTGTGCTTGGTGTCCTTTTGTTCATGTCCATTGATCGACACATGATGTTTGTAGATGCTGACAAGTGGCGGGCATGTATTTGAAATTTGAAGGCTCAACCTACCGTTGGAATTGCATTTAATGCAAAGGGTGATATTCACAGAGATCAGGGATATTTGGAAATATGACTGATATCTAGAAGATGAGGATGATGTCATCATGTAGATGGTCAACTATTGACCAATGACCAAAGTCAAATCACTATACCTTCGTTAATAATCGTGATAACACATGTTATCGATATGATTAGGTTGATATCCACGTGGCATAATTTAATTATTCACTGGAAACCTCTGTATCTTAGGTCTCAAGGGTCGATATGAGGGATATAAGAAAATATCTAGATATTCAACACTACAAAATATCACCCTATTTGAAAGTGTGAGGATGACGTCAACACTTTATAAGGCTTTCAAATTGTTTAAGGGAATGACATCATCCTCACATTAGTTAAGATCAGGGATGTTTCAAAATATGACCCTCTTGGGTCTAGATCATTATGACATCACCATCTCATCATGTTCTCTTTGTATTGACGTCATCGTCATATTGAGAAATATGATAGATATTTAGAAATATGACCCCGTGGGAATATGGGGCATATTGATGACATCATCATCATGTATAGTTCTTTTATAAATCAGAACAAGATGACATCACGATAATATTTGTGAGGGGTGATATTACAAAATATGATGGACATTTAGAAATGTGACCCTTCAGGAATATGCATGTGTATTTGACGGGTAGGCATTCCTTCGCACTTAACTTTGACATTTACATATTGAAGTATATGCAGATATCAGGTGATCTTCATATGTCAGGGTCATCTAGTGAATGTGATTGACATTAACAAATGTGACCCTATGGAAATATTAGGTTTGACCAAAGTTTGACTAGGCATAACTTTTTATCCTTAAGGAATATGAGGGTGATGCAAAAGGCAAACCTGCCTAGAATTTTGCACTCTTCCAAATTATGAGGTTTATGAAGGCAACTTTTGACATTGACTCTTGACTTTTTCTTGTGGGGCACATGCATGTGCAAGGTTGTTATACTTAACTAACTTTTACCAAACCGCCCAAAGCAAGAAAGCAAAGAACAAGAAGAAGCAAAAAAGTTGGGTCCCTATTTTGCTAAGGCAAAATGGGGCATGTTGTGCAACCACACAACATGAAGCTTAGAGTTTCTACAAAACCCTAATTAGGGTCTAGGAAACTTAGCACCTTGGTACTTCTATGTTTTCAAACTCAAACCCAGGTTCTTCTCTATCTCCTAATCTTTGTTTTACATTTAGAATCTCTGTATCAGTTTTTGACAGTCATCTATTTGCAAATCTTGGTCAATTAGGGTTTCATCTTTTGTCCTAGTTTGGTTGGTTAGTTTTGGTTGAATTTGTTTGACATTACTTTATACAAGAAATGGACAAAACCCTTGTAGTTTGCCTCTCCTTCATGGCTATAAGCCAAACTTAGTTTGTGTCTCAATGTTCATTGGAAGAGGGTTTGACCTAGTTTAACCTTTTACGCTAAGTCTCTCTTTTCCACCCTAAACATTTTGGTGAACCTAATGTATCTTGCACCCTAACATCATTCTTGATTCAGATATGAGTTTTTTACTGCCCTAGATCTGATTATAATTGAATTTATTGATCATTTTTCATACCTACATAGCTTATTTTGACATTGTTTCAAAATTAAGGTTTACAAAAACCTTGCATTCCTAGGAAACCTAGCTAGTCTTGAACCTAGGGTTTGTAGATTAAAGATTTGTTTCAGATCTTTGTAGCATGGCTAAGTTTGTTTAATTTACTGTAGCATATGATCTTTCTTGTTAAGAAAAAGATATTCTTCCATATTTGCATTGAAAAGTGAAAAATCAAGCATTTTAGGCTTAAAAAAATCATATTTATTGCCTTATTTTCATTTCATAGTTTTTAGATCATCATAGAAAGATATAAATTTGTCATTTTTGCACCATATCTGATTGGTATTGGAGAAATTAATCAATTCATAGTGCTTTATTTTGCATTTGAACCTATTCATTGCTAGGGCTTGTAAAAAAAGTTGCATTTTTAGAAAAACCTAGTTAATTTTGAAAACTAAGGTTTGTGATTGATATCTTGTTTAAGAATTTGCTAATTAAATTTTCATTTCAAATCTGATTTTTCCTTTTCTCTAATACATGATATATGCCATCTTGTATTGAAATTTGAAAGGAAGAACAATTTTTGGACTAGTACATTTTGAAAAAACACATTAAATTTAGAGTTTTATTTGAAGATGAGCATTGATGATACCTAATTTTCTTTGAGTAGTGTTGAAATTAATCAAGGGTCTATTATTGGATCATATTTGTTTACATTTGATCAAAAGTGTAAAACATTGATTCATTTAATCTAAGAAAGTCAAACTATTCTTTCATCACATCATTCAATTTTTCTTTGTGTGCATCTTGTGTGTCACTTAGGCTTGTAAACAATTTATGAGTTTTGTGACCTAGTTCCCTAATTGTAACACACTTGTGTGAATAATTCTTTGAATTAATGGTTCTAATGCTTTGAATAGATCTGATACAACATATCAAAACCCCAATTTGCAAGTCCAATCATACAAGAAGGCCCATCACTTCTTCTTGATATCCCTACTTCACATATCTTGGAAGCATAAACTTTTCACAAATTCGTCAACATAGAGGACCACCTGGATCATGTTCTTGAAGCTCAAATTCATAGATTAGACACTAAGTGAGATAATTTTCAACAATTTGTAAGCTTGAAATATATAGCTAAAGAGGTCATCCCTATTGTTGTGAGTCTAAGAAGTTTATTTCTCGAAGGATGAGAGGGATTAGAAGTCTTATGTGGCCTAGCTCATATAGTGCACAATAACATTTTATCTACATATAGTTGTGCCAAAATCATCACTAATGTTACTTCTTCTAATCAAATAGGGTCTCAAGTGTTAGTACCCATTCCAACAATCCCTATTCCTACATACACTTCCACTATTCTCACTATAGACACCAAAAAATGTCCACCTTGTCGCAACATTGTATCAGTTAGACATCTTGTAGCATTTTTGCCCTAGGTATCCTTTTCGTTATCATAACCCCTTTGCTATCCCAATGATGGAGATTGATTGTCATTGATGTCAAAAGGCTTTGCAGGTTCACAAGGTGTTGATATTGACAGGGGTTGTTCATCATGTTCATGGTTTGATATGATTGATATGATTGTCTCTTGCTTCAGTTCATAAATGATGCAATGCATATTTGATGCAGATATGATGCAATGCATATATCTTGTGATATAAAGTTGGTTGACAAAGTGTGTTTCATGTAGCCATGTTGTTCACAGGTTGTAGCAAGTATTTTTGATTTGAGTTGAGAAGTACATCATCAGGTTGGTTAAGGTATTTGTAGAATTGAGTGAAGTTAGGAGCTAACAAGATTGGTTTTTCTTTAATCATGTTCGTCATGCTTTCAGGATCTTAGGATGTCATGGTGTTGAAGTTGTGATGGTATTGGGAAAGTAAAGAGATGTCATTGATATATGTTAAGAAGTTCATGCTTCATGATGTCAAGAGTTGGGTTACCTGCTAAAGGGGTTTATAACATGTGTGACCAGTTCCTTTACCTTTCCAAGTGGTCATCTCCTAAAGTTTATGAGCAGCAATAAATAAATTAAAAAAAAAAATCAAAAATTAATATTTAATATGGGTGAAGATTTTTTTGTTTTAAAGAAAAAAAAAGTTCTTTTTTAAAAGGGCTATTTTATAAGACTAATTTTAGTCTTTTAAAGGGAGATTTTTAAGAGCTTTTAAAGGAGGCTTTATGAAGTTTTTTTTATTTAAAGAAAATGGGCCTCCCTCTCTCTCTCACGTGGATTTTAAAAGAGGAGTTTATTTTCAAAAAAGCTATTTAAAACAAGGCAAATTTTGTGGGAAGGTTTTATTTTTTAAAAAAAGACTCTCCATCGTATAAATTGGAGGAGATAGTGGGGATGCCTTTTTAGAAGGCTCTTATTATTAGAAAATTTTCTTAAGGCAGATTTTGTGAAAGGAATTTTTTTATGAAGATATTTTTGCATTTAAATAATTAAAAATAAAGGCATCTTTCTATAAAAGCAAATAATATGAAGGAGATTTATTTGGAAGTTTTTTTTCTTTCTTCATATCAAATGAAGGATTATCTCATAGAAAGAAAAGCAAAATATTTAAAGAGTGATTATATTTTTGAGAAGATATTTGAAGAATAAAAATGTTTTTTTGGAGATCTTGGAAAAAGAAATATGAGATGATTTGATTGGAGAAAAGCAATAGACTATTTTTTCTTTGCAGGTGAAAGGACATGCAAATGAGCAGATGAAGATTAATAATTATTTTTATTAATACAGATGATTTGTTTGAGAAAAATGATTGACAATTTTTGCAGAGAAGTAATCTGTTTGGTTCAGGATTTCTTGCAGGTTATAAACATGGTGGATATGAAGAGATTTGAGAAATATTTTGTAATTGTGGAGATAAAGATTTTTTATTTGCAGAGGAAGATGAAAAAGACAGATTGGAAGAATATCAGAGTTTTTCTATTTTAAGATGAAAGTGTTCAGAGATTTTATTTTCTCCTACAGGGCATTGAAATATTGGAGAAAATGAAAGGTCAAGTTTGTCATTTTTGCAGATGTCAAGGGTCAGAAAAATGTGTTGGGGTTGTGGTAAATAGATATCATTTTATGTTAATTGCAAAGGAGGAGATTGATTATTTTTATGAAGAGATTTTATTTTTCTCCTTCAAGGGCAAAAATTTGTTGAAGGTTAAATGATATTTTTGAATAAGATTCTTTTGCAGGAATATGAAGGATCTTGCAAAACTTGAAGATGAATTTGAACAGGCAAATTGAAAAAGCAGAGAAGAATTGAATGTGAAAGGACATATGATATTTAATGGCTCTACAAGTGTTTTGATTAGAGGATGTTGAGGGTGCAGATCAATGATGAAATTTTTTTTGTTAATACAGATGAATGTATAAAATATGAAAAACCAATTTGTAATGAAAGAGAGATGTTTCCCTGATCAGGTGAATCAGATGATTCAAGAATAAAATATCAGAGGATTGGAATGAATGTTGCAGATGAGTTAATTTGAATGGTGCAAATCAGATTGAGCAGCAATCACTTCTTGCACATGAGATCTTTAGTTCTGATTGATTAAGAAATGCCAGTGAGGCACAACAGTATGCCAGTGAGGCTTGTAGGTTGGTAAGACCATTTGTCAGTGAGACACTTACATCAGCCAATGAGGCTTGTAAAGATATTTTCAAGGTTAAGCTAGTGAGGTGGTTTTTATACCCCAGGAGGGTTTTCCACTCGTGCAAATTTGTGTTATGTGTCATATTGTTTTCATCTGTATGTGTGTATGTTAATACGTTGCTTATAAGGTTTTGTTCTCCTTCTTCATTCTTAGTTTTGTGTATATGTGGTTGATAAATCAATAATAGCTTTCTCTCCTTTGTGCTCTGCAAGTTAAATTTTGAAAAAGATTTAAAAATTCACACAACACTGATTCACCCCCCCTCTCAGTGTTGTCCTTGACTCCTACACCCAACACTTCCTCTAACAAATTAAATAAATCCAACATTTATTTAATTTTTCCCATCCCTTTGCATTACTAAATAAATAAATTTTATTTATTTATTTGCCCGTCTTTCCTCTTGAATTTAAATAAAATCAATCTTTTATTTTATTTAAATTTATCACTTTATACTTTCCCCCATTTAAACAAATAAATAATTTTATTTATTTATCTAATCCACATGCCTCATAATTTTTAAAAAATTAAATTATTTAATTATGACTCGCCTACTTACCATTTCTATCTCTCAAATCTTCTTGAGTTAACTCTTCCACCTTCCATTTCTGACTCGACTCATCTCTCAAACCACTCCAACCACCTTCTAATTTCCTCCCAAGTTAACTCAACTCACCTTCTAAATCATCTCTTAAGTGAACTCACCTACCTTCCATTCTCTCTCTCAAGTTGCACAAGCAACTTTCCAATTTCATTATCACTCACAAAATTGGATGTTTTATACCTCCATCCTCTCACACTTGTCTATAAATTAGCCCATTTCCATGCCATTTGCATGGATAAGCTTCTAATTACCGTTACTCTGCTGAATTTTCTTCTCAATCTTTCATCTATCTCTCATCCATCAAATTTCAATCTCTATCATTGTTATGCTGTAGATTGTGAGGAACCAACAAATAAACCATTCAAAATATCAACATGCCTCTATCTTTCAAGATACCTGAGGTATTCGTAAAATTTGGGTAAGAATGTAATTTACATGTTATGTTTTATCTTTCAATTAATCCAAAATTTTCATACTACATTCACCACAACCAATCAACCACATAATAGTGCTACCACATGTGTTAGGTTGTCCACTGGGAATGTTTGTCATTATAATATTGTTCCCTTCAATTATCTAAATACTACACCTAGTTTCACTCTACCTACATCAAATCAAACTAAGCCTAATATCACTTTTTAAAAAGGCAATCACATAGTGTTGCAACCTATGGTTAGCCTTGTTCATTCATACTATCTCAACCTAGTTCACCTTTCGACCCTATCATAAATCAACTTTCAAAAAATATTAACTCCATCGAACAAAAATTAGCAAGCATAAACCAAAGTCCCTTGAAACCATCTATAACATCACATTATATCCATAGTGTTTTATCTTATCCTATCCAAAGAGCTCAAATTCTTGAGAAGTTTGAAACACCTCGCTTTGAGAAACTATAATGGGAAGGGAGACCCTAACAACCATGTGGCGGCCTTTACAATTATGTGTAGTGATTTCTTCTTTGAATATGCAATTTTGGAAAAAATGTTTTCTTAGGTCACTCAAAGACACGGCCTTAGATTGGTTTTTCTTATTACCTCCTAATTCAATCACTTATTTTTCACTACTTATCAATAAGTTCCTCGAACACTTTCAACCAAACATTGGACCTCAAGTCTCTTTAACCAATTTGGTTCATTGCAAACAAGGAATAAAGGAGAAAGTACTAGATTTTATGGGGTGTTATCAAGCTCTCTTTTCACAAGTTCAATATTCTATTCCAGATGTTGATGTACAATGAATCTTCTTTAGAAACTTACAACCTCATATCTATGATACAATATTCTGTGTTATGAATCTTTCACTCATCTTTACACGAATCTCCATGATTACCAACTACCAGTTAGTCAGTATGAGAATAATCACTCATCTACTCTAATTGGTCAGTATGAAGCCTCACACACTCATTCATTCAAAAGACAACAAAATTTTTATCAAAATCAATGCAGTTTCAGCTAATAACATAAGAAAACATGTGGCGGCTGCATCTTCTTTTCACACCATTATTGGAGTCTCTCTACTCCATAATGATGCAACTTTTGAACCAACTCATTGAGCTTCCACCTATTAGACCTCTTGATCCAAGTAATATGCAAGCATATTCTTTTGATTCGAAGGGCTTTTGTCAATTTCACCACACCGTCAGTCATGAAACTAAAAGATGTATGCATCTTAAACATGATGTTCAAGCCCTCATCGATTCTAATGTCATCCAAGTTGTTGGTGTAAATCACAAAGGAAATAAATTGGTGTTTCCACCTAATCAAAACCTGCAAATATATGCAAATCCATTACCTCATCATGAATCTAATGTTGTGGATCCATCTCAAGAAATTATATGTACTTATAATCATGAAGAACAAGACTATGAAGGCAATATTTGTATGGCTGATGCCCACCCTCATAAAGAGTGAGAAGAACTTGAACCGACTATATCCTTTACTCCTCATGATGCTACATGTAGATACCTAAAACTAACCATCCCTTACAACATTGCCTTTTGACATCACCTTGAGACCTATTTTCTTCTAAGTCCCTTTCATGACCCCTTCCATCATTTCCAATAGTTAAATAAATTACATTTATTTAACTAGTCCCTCTTATCCATTTATTCTCCTCTTGCACCAAATTAAAAAATTTCTATTTATTTAATTCCCATATTCCTCTAATTAATTTAAGTAAATTAAATATTTATTTAAATTAGCTCTCACATGCCATTTGTCTCTCATAATTTAAATAATTTTATTATTTAAATTATTTATCCTCATTCAAATCCATTTTTTTAACCTCATTCATTGTGTGTCATAAGTACTTCCTCTCCAAAATCATATAAAAACCCCATATATTCTCATTCCCATCCTTATTTTAGTCACCTATCATCCTCATTTATTGTGTGTCATGAGCACTAAAATTGGTTTTCAATCCTAGCTAACCACCTCAACCCTCACCCTTCTAATATTGGTCATCCATTTGATTCTCTCTCTATCTATAAATTAAAATTTTATTTCATTTTCAAAGCCTCACACTCTCATCAAATTTCATACGCACACATATATCTCATTTTTCATTTATCGTATATCATTTTCTGGTTATGATGGTTGTGTGAGCAGCCCACAATAGAACCATGGGATAAATCAGTGGAGCTTGGGTGCACTTCATTCTAACCTATCAGAGGTTCAATTTTGTGCAAGGTTTGAAGGTATATTTGCATTGTTTATCTTTATGTTATTGCTATGCATAAGTTTTTGCATTTCATTTTTGTATGCCCATTTATTTGTTATTGACTCACATACCTTGATCTAGCTTGCTTTTTGTAGGTTTTGTTAACATTTTGTTGTAGGTTTATGTCTTTTTTGGGTAAAACCCTAGGTTTTAAAGATTTGATCATATCTTCTAAATAGATACAAATTTTTCTACAAGATTTTGACTGTGGTTTTTTTATCATCTAAGGAAACTACAACGAAAAATCACATTTTTATCATCATTTTTGCATGAGTTATAGTGATTTTGTTTTTTTTTCATAAATCCACATTTCTATGTGCAAATCAATGAAAATTTTTAGAAATTTTTACATTTCTTGAAGGGGTCTATTCTTTACTATTTTAATTTTGAGGTCAAATATGGTACAAAATAATCAGATCTTTGTCGACTATATGTTTTTCATAAATCCACATTTTTGGGTGAAAATCAAGAAAATTTTCAGACATTTTTATATTTATGGAATGGTCTTAGATGATTAGTAGGGGTCCCTTCTTTGTATTTTTATTTTTCATGTCAAAAAAGTTCCAAAATAATCAAATCTATGTTGACTATGTAAAAAAATGTATTTGAAATTGCAATCCTGTGATGAGCATATCTTTTTATGGCTGCATTATAATATTATTTTCTGATTTCATAGGGGTTTCATTATCATTTCTAATACATTTTCTTACAGAAAATCATTTGTCTAGGATTATCTTTTTCAATCTAACATACTTGTTTTGTAGCTTTCACTTTCCAAACATCAAATCATTGAAACTATTAATAAGTTGCTACAGATTCACACATCAAAGAAATCATTTTATCACTAATCTAGGTAGTTAGTTTAATCTAGGGGGATAGTAATTGAACATTGTTTGTTTTCCTTTGAATTTTGAAAATGGTGTATGCACTCTCTCCTCGCATGCAATCGTAGGGGCATTATCTCACTATGCTCTCCCCTTGGGCTTCATGCGAGCCTATGTATCATAAGTGAATAGTGTTATTTCCCTTTATGAGGCCTGCTAAGGGATTTCATCACCCCTAGGGATGAACTCAACCATGTGTCCTAGAGGGGTATATTAAAGGGGGGAGAAGAAATGTTGTACCTCAATCTAGCTATGTTGTCATTGGGATAGCCTTGGGCCCCGAATGATTCTAGCCAAAAGGTGAAGTGGTGTTTGCTTAATCGCTTATGTGACATCCCTTCAACGGGCTAGTGTACAAAGATTTGGTTCTCATTGTACCTCATGTATTTGGAGGACTCCCCTAGAAGCTCGTAAATCCTAGTTAACACCCTTTAGTCATCATATCCTATAGTGCATCGCTATAATAGGGTGAGAAGATCTCACACTTTTACCTCCATTGTTTGAGATAGAATAAACTTTGGGCCAGACTTTAGTCTCCAACATAAGGGGTGTAAGGTGGTACATGACCTTGCATTCCCTATCTATCCAAGTAATAGTAAATGGTATCAAGGGGATGGAAATCACCATTATCTAATAATGGAGATTGAAGTCACACTTGACTGAGTCCATGGGATATGACACTCCTACTTAAATAATTTTAGGTTTGTTCATGTGCTTGGTATGTTTTCCTTGTGCAATACTAGTAAAAGCCACTTTTTCTATGAAGCAATTCACACCAATTTCCTTGTTAATTCAAGTTAGCTATTGTGTTTTTGTGTTTTTTTTTCTTTCCAAAAATTCTCAAAAGCCAAAAAAATCAAAATATCTCCAAAAATCCAAAAAAATCAATCTTCCAACAAAATTTAGCATCCATCCTAATCATTCCCTTGCATTATAATCACCCATCTAATTATCTTATCTCAATCATCTCTTTCATCCAATTGAATCCATTTTACTCTAATCATCTATATGGTACTTGAAGATCGTTATAGCTTCCATAGAATGTTTGATGAACTCAAAATATTATATGGTAAGTATCTAATCACTCCTACATCATCATCCCTACCTCCCATCAATAACCAATCCATCTTATCCAACATCCACCTTACCCAAAACCTCACAAGTTCAAATTCCTAACCATGCTTCATCTTCGCACTTACCAAATCCCACTATCTCACAACTTTCAAGACTCCTAGACCAACAATGTAATGCCCCGCAATGAAAACCTTAGAGGACAACACATCTATGCTATGCAAAGTGGAATAATTTTTGTATAAAATAACAGGGTAATGTTGAATAAGTCAACACACATCACAAAACCAACAACTTGTCTTCTAAGGTTCCATGGTTGCATTACTTGACAAATTAATCAACATAATTTAACATACATTGTTAACTAACATCAGCAGTTCATTCTAAATCTATTGTACTAATGATTATACATATACATCTCCATTTCATGCCATAATTAGATAATCAACTTGATCAAGATTACATGTACATATTCAAAAGTCTATACATATGAGTACATCATCATGTAGTTTACATTATCACTATCCTGATTACATCTGAATACATACATTATGAATCAACTGATACACAAGCTAGAACATGAGCATAATAATTGTCTTCATAAACAAGTACAAGATCTGATGTCTGATACACAAGATATATCCTCCTCGCTCATGAACAATGACAAGGGAAAGAAAAACCAATGGATAAAGCTCTTCCACCCAACCATGTGGAACCCTGATGTCCACCCCCCGAGCTAGGAGTTAACATAAGGTCCCCACTACAACATACAGTCAGGTAGACAGTAGGCTATAAGACAACACATGACTCCAACATCACAAGTCAATATCACAAACACACAACAATACTTCCAGAGGCAACCACTAAACAAATGGGGAGAGTACAACTAGGGAATTCTAGGCTACAGTAGGGAGAGTGTCATCACATGGTCCTAACATGGGTTACCTAGACAGTCTCTCTCTAGACACCGGCCCCCATCTATGGTTACCCTGGCAGTCTCTCTCTAGACACCGGCCCCATAGAGTGACGCATGTGGAATCAACCTTCCTTTTGTGAGGACAAGGAAGTTGATTTGCCAACCAGGCCTTCTCCCCTCATCCTTAGTCTGAACTAGCACTATAGGCATGAGTGAGGAATCTTATTATCTTGTTAGTGTGAAAACTACCCAACCCTTGGATTTATTATTAGGTTATCACTTAATTACCAACTCCCAATGGGTTACCTTGGCCAGCCACTTGGCACCAGCCCCACATTGGAAGCCACTCCCCTTCCTACAACTAGAAGACCCTACTCAACAAGTAAGACAACATCATCATGACAATGAGGGTATAGGAACCATGCAAGGCACTAACCATCTTGCATAACAACTATCCTTATATCAACATGTATATATAACAATGCAAGGCATTAACCCCCTCCCCAAGACATGATCATAAGGGTAGGACTCCTAATCCATTGCCCATAACAACACATATTCATTACAACTCTATGATTTCCATGTCTCCCTGTTCCATAACTCACCACAAAACTAGATACAAGACAAATACAACCAATTGGATAACAATACATCCACAACGAAGTGCATTTATCATTCACCTTGTCTTTTAGTCCATACACAAACAGAGACGACATACTTCTTAGAACATCATGATCTCAAGACATACATGGAATCGAGACATCCCAAGCTAAGCCTCTGGAACTCTAGCCACATGGGTAGATACAAAATCAAAAGACTATATGAACGGGGTTATGACCCACGAATTGAATTAACATATTATGAGCAATCAATTACACTTATAATTAAATTATGCCTTCTTTATAACTAATCCACTATAGCAGATTGCAATTGACTAAGTTAATACAATAGTATATTAATCATTAAAATATAGCTTATCATTTGATTGTATTCTTATTAAGGAATAAATCTATAATTACAATAAAGTGAACTATATGCAAATATTTATTAAAATAATCATTTAATTGATTTACAAGATACAAATATCATTAACGTAACTAAACTAAACCACTATTGTCCATGTTATAAATCAAATTAATTAAATAATTATAATGTAATTCAAATTCAATTCTTACGGATAAATTTGAGGTTTCTATTTAATTTATAACCATATAAAAAAAACCTAAATCTCATAATAACCTATTTAACTTAAGAGTTAAAAAAAAAACAATTTTAATCACTTCTACGTAAACAACAATTACAAATACATATAGATCAAATATTATTGGTCTAACTATCACAACATTCATGAGTAATCAAAGTACATTTACAAAAGAAACGGGATCTAGTTCAACAAGTCATTTATAAAGAGAAGGTGATAGATTTCAATACCACACTAAATTTCATCTATCCACTCTACTATTCAACATATCGATTCCTCATTTATTCCAATCTAATATATAGTCTTTCCTTATCATGTTCCATTTACATTCTAAATTTAATAAACTCAATAATTTGATCATATCAATTTTGATAGCTTGATTTAAATAAATCACGTGACCAATATAATAATAATAATAATAAAATTCCACAGATCATTTGATAGCCAATATTTTTCAGACAAGGTCATTAAATACTTAATGTTACACTTTATTAACAAGTCTACTATAAATAAATAATCATCTCAAATATGTATTCCTCAAGATTATAAGTGAAAATATAAAGGAAAAGATATAATTTTTGAGAGCGATCATATGAATATGAAGTTAATAAGGATAATGATTGAGCTCATGATGATCCCTAAAGGCAAGAGAATGGATGTGCTGACAATAACCGCTTATAAGATGTAGCGCAAAACGTGGGTACTTACCGATACACAAGGATCACATCTATTATTGCCACGTAACAGATTCTATAAGGGAAGATATCTTCCCTATTCGCAAGAGTTATAGGCATACCACTATCTACCATCTAAGTATTCTAACACAAAAATCTCAAATATATTTATTTGCTAAACAGCTGTCGGCCACCTAAATACCCCCGACGACCAAAGCTCAGAACGACTACAACTCTCAAAACACACTTACCAAAAGGCAACTCTCCTTTACCACCTCACGGCTACAACGACATAATGGGAGTGACTTCCAAAGCATGCTCTTGGCTACAGGGTTCAACTGACTACAACTTCATCGGTGACTGAAGGGCACAATGAGAGACGCACAGACCTGGCTACAGAAGACGTCTAACTCATGACCATCTCAGGTTAACAACTACCACCAAGGAAATGCATAAGCTACAAGTTTGACTATTGGCCAAGATGACCATCAGACCGGCAGCACCGTTTACAAAATACTTCCTAACAACAAGTGCACCGAACACTAACCTTTCATGGTGCTAAAGATAACAACAGTCTAACTGTGGCAAGGAAGTATAAACTGAGGCTTTAAGAATATAAGCAGCGACTTAACACCACGTTAAGGTAGTTGATTTCACTGGCCATTTTATCAGCCTAGACAACTATGGGGAAACAAGGGCACAATATATACCATTTCCATGACACGTACGAAGCTTGCAGTCTTAACATAGAAATAGATTAGAGACGTTTGCTGCCAACGACCATTCAAGTTAACCAAGCCGACACTGTTAGAAGACGACTCCACCCATGGTTTCTGATCAAATTAACACATTTGCTACAAACAACCACCACTACAGACCTCTCGCTGAGCACGACTCTCCAAAAGGCAACCTAAACCCATGATCCTCACCGAAAGAAAAGGTATAGAATATTTGAAACCAACGAAGCATACTAAGAAAGAAGTGGCAGTCCAATTAGCAAGGGTTCTGCCATAACTCCATGTCCACACCAGATGACGCAGTTCGCCAGACACAGAGGGCATAGAAACTTGGAAATAAAGATCAACTGCCAATAGGAGTCGACTCACCTTTCGATTTAAACCACACATTATTTATTTGGCTTATCACAAAGCAATCTTCTAAAATGTTACACAGTTTATATTTTTTGGGATAGTATGAATCAAGTGAACGTAGCAGAGGTTCGGCCATGGAATGAATAGAGGGATAGCCAAGAAGATTCAGTCGTCTACCAGGGAAAGTCGATGGAGTTGTTGCAGGGCATAATACCTCAAATGGGGTAATAAAAGACCCACAGATATAGGGAGCTATATGACTCAAATAAATAGGAGGTTCTTCCTTAGTTACATCGATTCTAAAGCTAGACATAAGATCAGAACGTGGATGCAAAAATACGCAGAGTGGATTTATTGTTAGGGCTCAAGGAATTTAAAGCAATTACAATTGGCAGGAGTTTACATATATCTGCCTACCTATATTATATATACTAGGGCAGCATGAGTACTACACTAGGGTTCTGAGACAGAAATCAACAAAGGTAAAGTAGAGATCTGTATAAGTACTAGTCTATGTGCCCTATTAGATGCATAAGACAAATCCAAAGGGGTGCAATTTGTTTTGTTCGATTAAATGCTAGATAAAGAATCACAAAACACAACCAGTGATTTCCCACAGAAGGGGTGCAGACTGAATCACATAGAAGAATTTAACTCAGCATTCAAGAATACAAAAGGGGTACAAGGGCATGTCAGATTCGAGATATTCAATTGTATCTAAAGTAAATGGAAGATTGTGACAAGTCTCAAAACTATAGATAGACTGAAGGTCACGAAAAATTTCAAGTCCACCTTTAAAGAATTTAAATACCAAATCCTGAATAAATCCCATCAATGGAGGAAAACACAATTAATCTAATTCTATTAAAATTTCATATGAGATAGGCATAAAACATATACAGTTGCATACCTAAAATTTCTTAAGCTTTTACCAGAGTCTTCTTTTCTCTCCAAATGCCAATCCCCTTCCCTTCTCTTCCAGAATTCTTTTTCCTCCCTCAACCAGGACTCAACTCCTCGGATAAATGCAGGAGACATCATCTCTTCCCAACAACCCACTTTCTCAAAACACGGGTTGAACTTCCTCGAGTAAATGTAGAAACATTCCTCTCTTTTTCCAACAACCCACTCTCTCATGGGATTCAAAATACACCATACCCAGGGATTCTCAGACCTCCAATTGTAATTGACGGCACATGACATTAAATTTGCACATCCCCAAAATACTGATTACATAATACCAGGTGACAACCCCATTTTTTTTTAACTTTAGAATATCATCTTTATTACTATCAATTTATTTTATCAAGATTGTAATTGTTTATTCACCTTACTTATGTATTTTGTTTTCTTTAAATTTTATCCACTTACAACTTGTGACTTATTATTTCATTTAATCATTTATCTAATTTATTTATTTATTTACTAATTCATGTTAATTCACCAATTATCAAACAATTAAATCATTTATAATTAATAACAACACATACTTTCCCTAGCAAATGTTTATTTAACATTAGCTTAATTTTAACCTTATTTATAATAAAGTACTAACCAGGCTTAAATCAACACTTTAGATTGGATAAACCCAACTTATTGAATGATACCTGACCCCATGTAACGCCACAGGACATGACGACAAAATAACGATAAACAGTCCCACTGACGGTGACGACAGGATACAATACTAGAAACTCATCCTCTTTGAGGATGTTGACTAAATAAGGAACCTTATGCTAACTCAAATCAACAACTCCATTGGCTAGGGCACGCTCAGACCTAGTAGTTTAGGTGGAGTCGATGCTCGGTACCTGCATCTTGCAACAAACAACAAGGTTGTGCATATATACATATATAAACATGTAGTCACAGACATAATGAACGGAAGTCACAGTGTGGTAGGGTACTTGGACACGAGTAATGCGACACTGTTCCTTCATGTAAACACATCATTAAATAACTACATCCATTACCAGTTATGCATCATAATCATGATCGAATAACACATTAACTCAGAGTAACATAAATCTATAATCATCAAATATGTCCATCATGATCAAGGAGAACATAAACCATAACATACTAGTCCAAATATCTCAAAACTATAAACATGCAATATAAGACTATCATCTATACTAGAACTGTCATAGGAAATATGAAAATAACATCTATCACAAGCAAAAAAGTGAGGGGCATTACATCCTCCCCCCCTTAAACTAGGCTTACTCCTGGAAGCCTGCAAATAAGTGAGGATATAATTCCCTCATCCTGGTAGCATCCTCCCAGGTAGCGGAGGTCTCATCATTAGGGTCCCATTGGACCCTGACCTGCTCCACATCTCTACCCCTGAGAGTGAGTCTCCTGTGCTGAGGAATGCCTACGGGCTCCAAATCCAGCTGCCTGTCCTCTACCTATAGAGTAGTCCAATCAAGAACATGAGCAATATCTGGATATGGTCTAAGTACAGAAACATGAAACACATCATGGATGCGTGAAAGGCTAGGCGGCAAAGCAAGACGATAAGCAACTGGACTGATCCTCTCCAACACCTCAAAAGGTCCAACAAAGTGCGGTGCTAGCTTAGAGCCCTTTCCATAGCGGATTGGACTCTTTCGCGATCGCACATGCAAGAACACCCGATCCCCAATAGAGAACTAATGATCGATCCTATGAGCATCTGTATACTTCTTCTGCCTATCCTGAGCTGCCACCAAATGCTCTCTAATCCTCTCAACCTACTACTCCATATCTCTAAGCATATCCAGACCCAGAAGAACTCTATCCTCCAAATGATCCCAACTCAAAGGGGTCCTACAAGGATGACCATACAAGGCCTGAAAAGGAGACATGCCAATAGAACTATGATAACCATTATTATAGGCAAACTCTACTAGGTAAAGGTAGTCCTCCCAACGGCTCTACTGATCCATAACATACACCCTCAACATATCCTCGAGAACCTGGTGAACCCTCTCAGTCTGACCATCAGTCTCAGGATGATAAGCTGAACTAAAGTTCAGCTGTGTCCCCAAGGCACGCTATAGGGAAGTCCACAGGGCAGAAGTGAACACTGGATCCCTGTCGAAGATGATCCTACGAGGAATCCCATGAAAGCTGACGATGTCCTTCATAAACACTCTAGCCATCATAGAGGCATTGTAAGAAGCATGAACAGGAGAAAAGTGAGCTACCTTCATCAACCTATCCACAGTGACCATAATAGCACCATGTCGTTGAGAGGACATCGGCATACCAACAATGAAGTCTATCGAAATGAGGCTATAAAAGACCTGCAGGGTGACGGTGTTTCGCCTTCACCCTCTGACACTCAAGACATCTTGACACAAAATCAGTAATATCCCGCTTCATACCACTCCAAAAGTATAGTTGATGCAGATCTGCATGCATCTTCTTGACACCGAAATGGGCAGAATAGGGTGCCCGATGTGCCTCAAACAAAACTAGGGTGTGAAGACCCTCAGAATTAGGAACATAGATACGACCCAAATGTCGCAAAAGACCATCTGACTCAAAAGAGTAACCAGAGAATCTACCTTCTAAAGGTCTACCTGACTGAATCTCAGTCCTCACCTCCTGGCACCATCTGTCAGTAGGAAGAGCAGCAAGAATTTGACTTCTCAAATCAACTGTAAGAGAAACTACTGAGATCTCATGCCTCCGACGACTAAGAGCATCTGCTACCACATTCTCCTTACCCTGAATATATCTGACCTCGAAGTCATACTCACACAAGAACTCCATCCAATGCCTTTGCCTTGCATTTAAGTTGGGTTGCGTGAAAATATACTGCAAACTACGATGATCACTGTGCAGCTCAAACTGATGCCCAAGTAGAAAATGCCTCCACCTCACCAAGGCATGTACCACTGCTGCTAACTCTAGGTCATGAGTGGGATAGTTCAATTCGTGGTCCTTGAGTTTACGAGACTCATAGGCAATCACGCGACCATCCTGCATCAGAACTGCTCCCAAACCCTCCAAGGAAGCATCGGTACAAACAACAAAGTCCCCATCAGGATCAGGAACTGCTAATATAGGTGCATTGGTCAGCTATTCCTTAAGGGTCTGAAAGGCTTCTTGACACTGCTCTGACCAAACAAACTTTTTCCCTTTCCTCTGAAGAGACGTAATGGGGTGAGCAATTCTTGAAAACCCCATGACGAAGCCACGGTAGTAACCTGCCAACCCCATAAAACTACAGACCTCAGTAACATTAGTGGGTGCAGTCCAATCCATAATAGCTTGGATCTTCGAGGGATCCACCGCAATACCCTCTCCAGAGATGACATGATCCAAATACTTAACCTTTGTCTGGAAGAATGCACATTTTGACAAATTCACATAAAGCTAATTTTCTCTTAGACACTGCAACACCTAACGCAGATGCTCCTCATGCTCTTCCATAGTCCTTGAATAGATCAATATATCATCAAGAAACATGAGGACAAATTGGTCAAGATAAGTGCGAAACACACCATTCATTAAACTCATGAAAACCGACAGTGCATTTGTCATCCCAAATGGTACCATTGTGAACTCATAATGTCCATAATGGGTGTGAAATACTGTTTTGTGAATATCAGCCTCAAATATCTGCAACTGGTGATATCCTGACTTAAGGTCAATTTTAGAGAATACCCTTGCTCCTTTAATCTGATCAAACAAATCATCGATCTGAGGCAAGGGATACCTATTTCTCACCGTTACCTTATTGATCTGCCTATAATCGATACATAGCCGTAGAGATCCATCCTTCTTCTTCACAAAGATCACAGGTGCTCCCCAAGGAGAAACACTAGGTCGTATGAACCCTTTGGCTAATAGCTCCTCCAACTACAGTCAAAGCTCCTTGAGCTCCTGAGTGGTCATTCTGTACAGAGTTCGTGAGATAGGCTTTGCACCAGGAACTAGATCAATCCTGAAATTGATGTCATGCTTAGGTGGCATCCCTGGAACATTAGAAGGAAAAACATCTGCATACTCCCTCAAGAGTGGGTGATCATCAAGAGATGCCTCTCGACTCTCCTCCATCTCCAAATCACTAATAGTCACTGCAAAAAGCTGACATCCCCGACGCATGCATCTCTTGAGTTGCATAGCAGAGACCATACGTAGGGAAATAGGTCTCTGAACTCCTACGACCTCAACCTTAGCACCAAAATCATCCACACATCTAACAGATTTATGCCGACAATCTATCACTGCCTGATGGGCCTCCAATCAATCCATCCCCAAAACTATGTCATATGAACCCAGGGGTAGAATGCGAAGGTCCACAGAAGTAGATAGAGAGCCAATCTTCAAATTACACTCTGAAACTAGAGACTCAACTACTATCTTAGCCTCGGAAGCTAACTCAACCTGCCACCTATCATCTTGCTTTGTTGCCACTAAGCCACAACGCTCCACAAGGGAAGGAGATATAAATGAATCAGATGCACCAGAGTCAAATAGAACAGAAAAATCAATACCTCACATGTGACCAGAAGTCTCCACCACAGTGCCCTGATGTTCTACTTGTCAGTCATCCACCACTACAAAGACTCGGTGTGACCTACCTGCATCACCAACCATTGGCTCAGATGCCGCCGGTCGATGTCCAAATCCTGATGCACCCTTCTACAGTCACTGTCTGGCAATATGGCCCTATTGGCCACAAGAGAAGCACCTGGTGCCTCTACCAAAACCACCGTTACCCCAGAAAGCACTAGGTTGCTAGAAACTGCCCCTGCTCACTGTAGACTGCACACTCTGGGCTGACTGATCATAATGATTGCGCTTATTGCGCTGCCAAGACCGGTCTTTCTTATTTTGAAACCTATTACCTTGCTGATGCTGAGAGTTCTTTGATTTGGACTGCGAATACTACTGTTGCTGACCACCCTTTGAGGGTGCATGAGAACCTAATGTCTGAGTGTGACCACCTCGAGAACCATATCCTGACGAAGGTGCACTGCCAATGCACACACCTGTATGCCCATCGAGGGCCATAACTAAATTCTCCTCCACTAGCTAGGCTTTCTCCACGGCAACCTCCATGGTCTTAGGTTTGAATACACGAACCCCTCCACTAATCTGGGCATTCAAGCCCTTGATAAAATGCTGCACCAACATGGGCTCATCATCCCCGATACCTGCATACTATTTGAGCTCATAAAATCTGTGCTCATACTGCTCAACTGTCATGGCCAACTGCCTCAGCTCATGAAACTTGTCTGCTCGACGCTGCCTCCAATGGTCAGAGAGAAAGAAGGCTCTGAATCTATCTTCAAACAACTCCCAAGACACAGTGCTAATGTCCAAATGTAGCTTCTAGTCCTCTAGCCTCCACCAAGTCGAAGCAAACCCTCAGAGATGCAAAATAGCACATTTGGCTTTTGTATTGCTGCCATACAGATGCATGGTGAAACACCTGCCTAAGTCCAATAGCCAAGTCTCTACCTCAAGTCCTCTACCTATTCCATCAAAGATGGGAGGGCGTGCTCTCAGTAAATCCCTCATATGGTTGGCTAGTGTGGCATCCTACTCAGTTGTTAATTCCCTACACCTAGGAGACCTCTCTCTCTCTCTAGGACCTGACTAGTCTACCTCCTGACCTCCTCTGGGTTGTTCACCCTCCTGTCTAGGCCCTAAACAGGCAAGGGCCTCCTCGAGAATCTGTCTCAATTGGGCTCCATTAGGCTGACCCTGACCCTCCATGTTTTGACCCCCGCCTTCATGGCCACTCGCATGAGGAGAACTAGGAGGAGGAATACCACCACCACCTCTCCCACGACCCCTACCTCTGCCCCGACCTCAGCCGCTACGTCTAGGCATCTACCCTACACACAAAAGGGCAAATTATTATATTAAAAAAGAGTCGCAACAGGAGTTAAATCATTCTACAGAGTTTAAGTTCTAGGTTTCATAATGGGCTCAAATATAACCAGGGTACCCAGTGTTTAAACTTCTCTCTGATACCAAGATGAGATGCCCCGCAATGAAAACCTTAGAGGACAACACATCTATGCTATGCAAAGCGGAATAATTTTTTTTTGTATAAAATAACAGGGTAATGTTGAACAAGTCAATAGACATCACAAAACCAACAACTTGTCTTATAAGGTTCCATGGTTGCATTACTTGACAAATTAATCAACATAATTTAACATACATTGTTAACTAACATCAGCAGTTCATTCTAAATCTATTGCACTAATGATTATAAATATGCATCTCCATTTCATTCCATAATTAGATAATCAACTTGATCAAGATTACATGTACATATTCAAAAGTCTATACATATGAGTACATCATCATGCAATTTACATTATCACTATCTTGATTACATCTAAATACATACATTATGAATCAACTGATACACAAGCTAGAAAATGAGCATAATAACTATCTTCATAAACAAGTACAAGATCTGATATCTGATACACAAGATATATCCTCCTCACTCACGAACAATGGCAAGGGAAAGAAAAACCAATGGATAAAGCTCTTCCACCTGACCATGTGGAACCCTGAGGTCCACCCCCCAAGCTAGGAGTTAACATAAGGTCCCCACTACAACATATAGTCAGGTAGACAATAGGTTATAAGACAACACATGACTCCAACATCACAAGTCAATATCACAAACACACAACAGTACTTCCAGAGGCAACCACTAAACAAACGGGGAGAGTACAACTAGGGAATGCTAGGTTGTAGTAGGGAGAGTGTCATCGCATGGTCCTAACATGGGTTACCCAAGCAGTCTCTCTCTAGACACCGGCCCCCATCTATGGTTACCATGGTAGTCTCTCTCTAGACACCGGCCCCATACAGTGACACATGCGGAATCAACCTTCCTTTCGTGAGGACAAGGAAGTTGATTTGCCAACCAGGCCTTCTCCCTCATCCTTAGTCTAAACTAGCACTACAGGCATGAGTGAGGAATCTTATTATCTTATTAGTGTGAAAACTACCCAACCCCTGGATTTATTATTAGGTTATCACTTTATTACCAACTCCCAATGGGTTACCCTGGCTAGCCACTTGGCACCGGCCCCACGTTGGAAGCCACTCCCCTACCTACAACTAGAAGACCCTACTCAACAAGTAAGACAACATCATCACGACAACGACAGTATAGGAACCATGCAAGGCACTAACCATCTTGCATAACAACTATCCTTATATAACCATGTATATATAACAATGCATGGCATTAACCCCCTCCCCAAGACATGATCATAAGGGCAGGACTCCTAAACCATTGCCCATAACAACACATATTCATTACAACTCTATGATTTCTATGTCTCCCTGTTCCATAACTCACCACAAAATTGGATACAAGACAAATACAACCAATTGGATAACAATACATCCACAACGAAGTGCATTTATCATTCACCTTGTCTTTTAGTCCATAAATAAATAGAGACGACATACTTCTTAGAACATCATGATCTCAAGACATACATGGAATCGAGACATCCCAAGCTAAGCCTCTAGAACTCTAGCCACACGGGTAGATACAAAATCAAAAGAATATATGAACGGGGTTATGACCCACGAATTGAATTAACATATTACGAGCAATCAATTGCACTTATAATTAAATTATGCCTTCTTTACAACTAATCCACTATAGCAGATTGCAATTGACTAAGTTAATACAATAGTATATTAATCAGTAAAATATAGCTTATCATTTGATTGTATTCTTATTAAGGAATAAATCTATAATTACAATAAAGTGAACTATATGCAAATATTTATTAAAATAATCATTTAATTGATTTACAAGATACAAATATCATTAACGTAACTAAACTAAACCACTATTGTCCATGTTATAAATCAAATTAATTAAATAATTATAATGTAATTCAAATTCAATTCTTACGGATAAATTTGAGGTTTCTATTTAATTTATAACCATATAAAAAAAAACCTAAATCTTGTAATAACCTATTTAACTTAAGAGTTAAAAAAAAAACAATTTTAATCACTTCTATGTAAACAACAATTACAAATACATATAGATCAAATATTATTGGTCTAACTATCACAACATTCATGAGTAATCAAAGTACATTTACAAAAGAAATGGGATCCAGTTCAACAAGTCATTTATAAAGAGAAGGTGATAGATTTCAATACCACACTAAATTTCATCTATCCACTCTACTATTCAACATATCGAATACTCATTTATTCCAATCTAATATACAATCTTTCCTTGTCATGTTCCATTTACAATCTAAATTTAATAAACTCAATAATTTGATCATATCAATTTCAATAGCTTGATTTAAATAAATCACGTGACCAATATAATAATAATAATAATAATAATAATAATAATAATAATAATAATAATAATAAAATTCCACAGATCATTTGATAGCCAATATTTTTCATCCAAGATCATTAAATACTTAATGTTACACTCTATTAACAAGTCTACTATAAATAAATAATCATCTCAAATACGTATTCCTCAAGATTATAAGTGAAAATATAAAGGAATAGATATAATTTTTGAGACCGATCATATGAATATGAAGTTAATAAGGATAATGATTGAGCTCATGATGATCCCTAAAGGAAAGAGAATGGATGTGCTGACAATAACTGCTTATAAGATGTAGCGCAAAACGTGGGTACTTACCGATACACAAGGATCACATCTATTATTGCCACGTAACAGATTCTATAAGGGAAGATATCTTCCCTATTCGCAAGAGTTACAGGCATACCACTATCTACCATCTAAGTATTCTAACACAAAAATCTCAAATATTTTTATTTGCTAAACGGCTGTCGGCCACCTAAATACCCTCGACGACCAAAGCTCAGAACGACTACAACTCTCAAAACACACTTAGCAAAAGGCAACTCTCCTTTACCACCTCACGGCTACAATGACATAATGGAAGCAACTTCCAAAGCATGCTCTTGGCTACAGGGTTCGACTGACTGCAACTTCATCGACGACTGAAGGGCACAATGAGAGACGCACAAACCTGGCTACAGGAGACGTCTAACTCACGACCATCTCAGGTTAACAACTACCACCAAGGAAATGTAAAAGCTACAAGTTTGACTATCGGCCAAGATGACCATCAGATAGGCAGCACCGTTTACAAAATACTTCCTAACAACGAGTGTGCCAAACACTAACCTTACGTGGTGCTAAAGATGACAACAATCTAACTGTGGCAAGGAAGTATAAACTGAGGCTTTAAGAACATAGGCAGCGACTTAACACCACGTTGAGGTAGTCGACTTCACTGACCATTTTGTTAGCCCAGACAACTACGAGGAAACAAGGGCACAATATATACCATTTCCACAACACCTACGAAGCTCGCAGTCTTAACATAGAAATAGATTAGAGAGGTTTGCTGCTAACGACCATTCAAGTTAACCAAGCCGCCACTGTCAGAAGACGACTCCACCCATGGTTTCTGATCAAATTAACACATTTACTATAGACAACCACCACTATAGACCTCTCACTGAGCACGACTCTCCAAAAGGAAACCTAAACCCACGATCCTCACCAAAAGAAAAGGTATAGAATATTTGAAACCAACAAAGCATACTAAGAAAGAAGTGGCAGTGCAATTAGCAATGGTTCTGCCATAACTCCACGTCCACACCAGATGACGTAGTCCACTAGACACAGAGGGCATAGAAACTTGGAAATAAAGATCAACTACCAATAGGAGTCGACTCACCTTCTGATTTAAACCACACATTATTTATTTGGCTTATCACAAAGCAATCTTCTAAAATGTTACATAGTTTATACTTTCTAAGATAATATGAATCAAGTGAATGTAGCAGAGGTTCGGCCATGGAATGAATAGAGGGATAGCCAAGAAGATTCAGTCGTCTGCCAGGGAAAGTCGATGGAGTTGTTGCAGGGCATAACACCTCAAGTGGGGTAATAAAAGACCCATAGATATAGGGAGCTATATGACTCAAATAAATAGGAGGTTCTTCCTAAGTTACATCAATTCCAAAGGTAGACATAAGATTAGAATGTGGATGCAAAAATACACAAAGTGGATTTATTGTTAGGGCTCAAGGAATTTAAAGCAATTGCAATTGGCAGGAGTTTACATATATCTGCCTACCTATATTATATATATACTAGGGCGATATGAGTACTACACTAGGGTTCTAAGACAGAAATCAACAAAGGTAAAGTAGAGATCTGTATAAGTACTAGTCTATGTGCCCTATTAGATGCACAAGACAAATCCAAAGGGGTGTAATTTGTTTTGTTCGATTGAATGTTAGATAAAGAATCACAAAACACAACCAGTGATTTCCCACAGAAGGGGTGCAGACTCAATCACACAGAAGAATTTAACTCAGCATTCAAGAATACAAAAGGGGTATAAGGGCATGTCGGATTCGAGATATTCAATTGTATCTAAAGCAAATGGAAGATTGTGACAAGTCTCAAAACTATAGATAGACTGAAGGTCATGAGAAATTTCAAGTCTGCCTTTAAAGAATTTAAATACCAAATCCTGAATAAATCCCATCAATGGAGGAAAACACAATTAATCTAATTCTATTAAAATTTCATATGAGATAGGCATAAAACATATACAGTTGCATACCTAAACTTTCTTAAGCTTTTACCAGAGTCTTCTTTTCTCTCCAAATGCCAATCCCCTTCCCTTCTCTTCAAGAATTCTTTTTCCTCCCTCAACCAGGACTCAACTCCTCGGATAATTGCAGGAGACATCATCTCTTCCCAATAACCCACTTTCTCAAAACACAGGTTGAACTTCCTCGAGTAAATGCAGAAACATTCCTCTCTTTTTCCAACAACCCACTCTCTCGTGGGATTCAAAATACACCATACCCAGGGATTCCCAGACACATGACATTAAATTTGCACATCCCCAAAATACTGATTACATAATACCAGGCGACAACCCCATTTTTTTTTAATTTTAGAATATCATCTTTATTACTATCAATTTATTTTATCAAGATTGTAATTGTTTATTCACCTTACTTATGTATTTTGTTTTCTTTTAATTTTATCCGCTTACAACTTGTGACTTATTATTTCATTTAATCATTTATCTAATTTATTTATTTATTTACTAATTCATGTTAATTCACCAATTATCAAACAATTAAATCATTTATAATTAATAACAACACATACTTTTGCTAGCAAATGTTTATTTAACATTAGCTTAATTTTAACCTTATTTATAATAAAGTACTAACCAGGCTTAAATCAATAGTTTAGATTGGATAAACCCAACTTATTGGATGATACCTGACCCCATGTAATGCCATAGGACATGATGACAAAATAACAACAAACAGTCCCACTAACGGTGACGACAGGATATAATACTAGAAACTCATCCTCTTTGAGGATGTTGACTAAATAGGGAACCTTATGCTAACTCAAATCAACAACTCCATTGGCTAGGGCATGCTCAGACCTGGTAGTTCAGGTGGAGTCGATGCCTGGTACCTGCATCCTGCAACAAACAACAAGGTTGTGCATATTTACATATATAAACATGTAGTCACAGACATAATGAACGGAAGTCACAGTGTGGCAGGGTACTCAGACACGAGTAATGCGACACTATTCTGTTCATGTAAACACATCATTAAATAACTACATCCATTACCAGTTATGCATCATAATCATGATCAAATAACACATTAACTCAAAGTAACATAAATCTATAATCATCAAATATGTCCATCATGATCAAGGAGAACATAAACCATAACATACTAGTCCAAATATCTCGACACTGTAAACATGCAATATAACCTATCCCACTTCTAATGTCAACCAATATTGACATTAATCCATACCTCAAGTTCATCCAACTATTTATTCCAACATTTCACCTCACCCCCAAATCTACATACAAGGATATCAAAATCCCCTACAACATGAGCATGCTAGTGCTATCTACCCTTTTCACCAAGATGAAATGTCCTTAAGTCCTCATGCTACCTTTGATAACGGAAATACCACTCTAGCTTATGCATCCTATGGGTATCCTCCATCATCATCCAATCAAATTCCTATCAAAGAGCATACTAGTCCTATCCCGACACCACCATGTAATCCCAACCATTTGGTCCATCAACCTTCTAATGCATCAACTCCTTCATTTTCTTACCATCATGTTCCTCCAATCCTCCACCAAAAGACGAGGCTGAGATACTTTTAGAAGAATTGGTCGAAGAAAATTTGATTGAACTACCACAGATACATCCCTTTGGAGACCACCACATTAAACCCTATTATTATAATGAAAATTATTATTGTACATACCATAGGGTTAGTGGCCATAAGACATTGAATTGTTACACACTTAAGAGATTGATCAAAAACCTCATAAATTATGGAAAGATTGTGCTAGATGATCCCAATCCCAATCTTAATCTATCCAATCCCATTATCCCTCCACCTAATCCCAATTCTAATCCTAATCCATCCAATCCCATAATCCTAATTCATCCAATCCCATTATCCTGAGCCACCTTATCCTAATCATAAGCCTATAATATCCACACTTATTATCCATTCATTAAAATGTCCATCCACCCATACACTTATGAAGGATGTGATCCAATGGCTATTATCAAGGAATCAATCACCTCCATGTAATCAAATACCTATCCTTGAACCTATCCAAGAACCTTCAAGCAATATATCTATTTCTCCAAAGCTATCCTATAGTCCACAACCCATCAAACCTCTTGAAGACCCCCTTACCATGAGTTCAAGTCAAGATCTATCATGTAGCCATGTTGTTGATCATCTAGAGCCTATCAAAACTATCCAAGAGTCTCCTATTTCCATCCAAACACAAGAACTATGTCATGAGCTTATTCCAAAGCATGTTGAAACACCAACCGCTCTTCCTAAGAAAGTTCTAAACACCCTATCTAATCCCATTCTCGAATCCATTCTATCATATGATCCACCTATCCATAACCAATATCTTCTCTATGATTAAGATATTATCTATGATCACGAGCCTATCCATGAGCAAATTGATCCCATCCATAGTACACTTAATCCCAAATCCACCACTTCCAACACTAGTCCTATCCACCCTCCAACTAATCCTATCCATCATCCAACAACATCCATTTCCCTTGATGAAACACTTGGTCCCCAAGAAAATATATACATTCAAATCTTATTAAGAATAATGTTGATCAAGATACTCATGATCCTTCACCATGCTCTATTGATCGCATTCCAATTACATCATCCTATCTTCTTGGGTCCAACACCTTCGTTTGTGGTGGCTCTCTTGTCAGAGATAAACAACTTCTATCCACCACTCCACCCTCCCCATCTAATAATAGATTCACATCTTGTGTCCTAAATAATAAGCATCCCTTTGGACATCGCATGCTCCAAAACGTCAATTATCATGGAAAAGGCTTAGGCCTTCATGAACAAGGTATTTGGAGCCCATCCATGTCAATGTTCCTCCACAATCGCATGGCCTTGGCTATATACTCCAGGGAAACAACACCAAGATATTGGTACCACCTCCGTTCGTTCTAAATCTACTTCTTCCCATCCCAAACCCCATTCATCCCATCGTACCTCCAAAACATATGTTGCTATCCCTCCTCCATCAGCACAAGAATCTAAAAATCATTTGATCATGCACCTTTCCCCATCTACTTTACCTCCACTCCTTCCAACCCCTAATATCTACATCCTCACATCCTCTTATCCTTTTATCCACAAGTCCACTAATCCCTCCATCAACACATCTCGTTCCCTTAAATCCCTTAAAATTCCTAATCATGATCAACAAATTCACACATTAAGCAAACATGAAGCTATCACAAACCCCATGGGATTCAAAAATAGAAATTTGGATGCCTCCCCATATAGAGAAAAAACTCCTTTAACTTAGCCTAAGAATTATCATGCCACAAGACATCAATCTCTAACATCCAAGAAAAATCTTTGACCTTAAAAATAAGAAGCAAAAACAAAAATGGTGTGGATCCCCAAGAAAAAGAACTTAATCCAAATAAAACACTCACAATCCAAGAATCCAGAAATTCCCATTCCCTATCACAAAATCCTATAATTCCTAATACCATTTGGGTCCCAAAATTACTAAATCAACCATCCACTAAGAAAACATCTCCATTACTCCCAACTCCTCCTTCCATTCAAAATATTCAAAATCTAATTTGGTGTGTGCAACCATTGGTCTCGATTCCTTTCTATTCCGAAACATTCCCACATACCTCCATCTCCCCATCCTCTATCTACGATCCCACATATTTCCCCCATCATATCCATATGGTCCATGCTTTTGCATAATCCTTCCATCCGTAATCCACATCATAATCAACTTTTTATTCATACATAATCCACATCCTTATTCATCTCCATCTCCCTCTCATGAAATCCGCTACCAACATCCATGCGAAAAATGACACTTGACATGATCCATGTGCGACAACCCTCTATAATGGGACATTATCACCTTTCATGGATCTAGAAGCTTGAGTCCCCATCCTCTTCCAAAGTGCTCCTATCAATATTCCCCTATCGCATCCAAGATCAAAAAAATAAAAAAAATCAAAAAGGAGAAAAATCCACAAAGTCTAAAAAATCAAAGAAAAAGAAAAAAGAAAAAGGAAAAAATCAAAATTGTAAAGAGAAATATCTTCATCCAATGGAAAAAACCACCTCGGTGGCACCTTGGATAAGTACCATGATGAAGACCTAGTAAACAAGCATCATGTGTAGATTCGTTATCTATGTGTCTTACACTTAAGGGCATGTTGTCTCCTCTATCCCATCCTATTATTTTCCTCCTATCATACCATCTTCATCCATTATATCCTCATACCTACCTATGCCATTTACCAAATTTGCTTACCCATTTTCCCTTCCTTCTTTGATCCTGATAAAGATAGGGGCAAAATGTTGAAAAATTCTTTGGACATCTTTTGATATATCCAATCTTTACCTAGCCAATCCTATCATACTATTTTCATAAGCACTATCTTGTAAAATCTTGAGTCTAATACCTGAAATGGGGCATTTTATTCTGATGTGACATAGTCCTTAGAGATTACATCCTAAATTCTTCTGTCCATCTATCCTTTATGCATTTCCCATATATTATCAACTATTACTCATTCTTCTACCTATTCATTAATTTTACACTTCCTATCCCTTCCATCCACTATCTCCTATCCATCTACCAATTCATGATTTTCCCTTGTCATTGTTATCTAGCATTTAGGCTATCTAAACTACAATCCACTGTCATCCCATAATAGTCCCAAAAATACCAAAAAAATTGAAACATTAAAAAAATACAAAAAAATCAAGACATTCCAAAAATCCAAAAACATAAAATATCCCAAAAATACCAAAAAAATTACAATATTTTCAAAACTCCAAAAAAATTAAATACCCAAAAAATCCATGCAATAAATCCAAATGCAACTCACCCTTAATCCATACCAATCTAGTCAAAGTAATCTAGCAAAATAATCCAATCACATCCTTGGTCTTGATCCTAATCTTGTTGTTAACCCAATCAATCAATCATCATCATCAATGGGATATATTGAATTCCCATATCATTGTGTTGATCTAGGGATATATCATTCCCCATAATGACAACACTATCTCAATCAATCAATCAATTGTTAGTTTATAGCTTAACAAGGGCAATAGCTTGTTTGTTTTTTAATCAAGTAGAAACATTCATACAACACACCGTACCTTGACCAAAATCACCTATCTAGTCACTTTATCAATTGTCACATCATTCAATCTCAAACAAACAATCATCATCCAACCTTATCTAGGGATATATCATTCCTGTCATCAGGCACCTATCTAAACATCACTTGAACTCTTTGGAAAGAGATACAATGGTTGTGTGACTTGTGTTTGCATTTGGTCTTTTATTTTTAACTTTAACTTTTATATCTCCTTTTTCTTTATCAAAGCCATCTAGATCCATTTGTATCTTGGTGTGTTACGATTAGCAGAGAATTGGGCATTGTATTTTGTTTGTATGTTGGATATTCTTATTACTATAGCTAATATTCATATTTTGTGTCTATACAAGGTTGTATTACATTATATATAAGGATACTCCTTTTGTTTGTAGTGTCAAGTCTATGCAAAGGATACAAAGTCACCCTGATCCTTTATACCTTGGTGCATAATATCCTCTTTCTATTTCAAACTAGGGCTGCTCTAAACATTATACTAGCATAACCCTCTCTTTTCTATCCACTATATCCATTATGATTCTTCACCTCTTAATCTATCTTTCTCCACTATTTATTTCACCTATTTCTTCTAATTTAACAATCCATCCTAACTATCCATTCCTAACCTTTATCCTTATCCATCCTTTCTCTTGCATCTATTTTTTTATCCAACCTCTTTTCATCCATATCGAGATCATACCCATGTTCTCCTAACCCGCCTATCCTCTCGAGGGGGAATCCCATCCTTACATCATTCCTCCTTGTCATTCCTTCAAGTGGCTAGGGCATCCTTTTCCTCCATCCATACCTTTTCCTCTTTGAAATGATGTTACTTCTCTTAGTCGCAACATCATCTCATAGAGGGACAAAATGAAGACACATAAAACTGACCATCTTACAACATTGCCTTTTGACATCACCTTACGACCTATTTTCTTCAAAGTCCCTTTCATGACCCCTTCCATCATTTGTAGTAGAACTTTAAACAAATTACCATTATTTAGCTAATCCCTCTTATCCATTTATTCTCCTCTTACACCAAATTAAATAAATTATATTTGTTTAATTCACATATTCCACCAGTTAATTTAAATAAATTAATCATTTATTTAAATTAGCTCACACATGCCACTTGTCTCTCATTACTTATTTTAGTCACCTTCCATCCTCATTTATAATGGTGCTTCATGAGCACTAAAATTGGCTTTCAATCCTAGCCATCCACCTCATCCCCACCATTCTAATCTTGGCCACCTATTTGATTCCCTTTGTATCTATAAATTAAACTTTTATTCAATTTTCAAAGCCTCACACTCTCTCATCAAATTTTATACGCACATGTATCTCTCATTTTTCATTTATCTCATATCACTTTCTTGTTATGATGTTTGTGTGAGCAGACCATAATATATCTACAAGACAAATCAATGGAGCTTGGGTGCACTCCATTCCATCCTATCAAAAGTCTAAACTTGTGCAAGGTTTCAAGGTAATGCTTTATTGTTTATCTTTATGTTATTGTCTTGCAATTTTTTTATGATTTCACTACCATTGAAGCTCCTGATGGACCTCTATACATCATCATTTGAATCAATGGTAAACCCATAAGAGGTTCTATAATATATCTTATATGCATGGTAAATGTAGTAACTAAAGAGTTTCTCTACATGCATTGTTTACACCATGATATTTAAGATGTATCATAAATCACGATTAGAGCACACGATGGGTCTATCCTTCCAACTCTTGGTTCTTTGGCCCTTTCCATCAAGTTTAGGTGAAGATCATTGGATATTACTTTTGTCATCATACCCACATCAGACTCATTTCATGTGAAATTAGGTCACCCATGGCTCCGCTCCATGAAGGTAGTCCCCTCTATGGTTCATAAGTTCCTAAAGTTTCTATTTAAGGGATGTGTGCATGTTGTACATCATAGTTGGTACCAGCCTATTGCTCGACATGGACACTTTACACTTGACTGCTTTGGGCCAAAACCAATTGGAGTTGCTCTAGCTAGAGAGGAGTTATTCTTTTTGTCATATCTGAATTTTAAAGCATTGAAAATTGTAGAGTTGTCACTTACTGAAATACCTCCTTGTGATGTCCCTAGAGCTCCTCGATCTTCTAAGGCTACAACAATAGTTCCCCCTATCCTATAGGTGGTGAATTACTTTAAGCTCAAATCAAAGGTTATTCTCCGTCCCCAAGTGTCTAGTAGATATGCTAAGGTTCCCCCTCCACCATCACATCAAGGACAATGAAGCAACCTTCAAGCAAAAAATAGACCTCCTTGTAATCACAATATTACCTTTATCCCACCTGTGTTTCTGGATACTAGTGGAAATCAATCAGTTGTGCATGTATTATTTCTTAAGGTTTCTCAACTACTTCTGGATGCTCAAGCACTTCCACCTATTTCACAAGTTGAGAAGGAAGAGCAACATGCATTGAGGAACCCTCCCCTCATGGTCTCTCAGCCTTTGGTGCTTCCTCTTGTTTCTTCTAATACTCCTGAAGTAAAAGAAGAAAAATAACCCACATTGAAAGATACTACGGTTCCCTTAACAAACATCACAAATAAAGCTAAGCAAAATAAAATTGTGGGAGAATGAAATAAGTGTCATCATGCTATGGCTCACCTGTTGCAAGTATGGGCCTAACCGGTGTTTTCATTGATGTCAACATACTCCTATTTCATTAATGTCAAGGATTGGATGAGTTGTATGCTGACAATATTGAGTAAATTAGTCCTATCAAGAACATAGAAGAATAGTAAAGACAGCAAGGTAAAGATCCCAGCTAAAATGAAGATTAGAGGTTGCGCATCAAAGGGTTTGTAAATATGTGTCTTAAGATGATCCAGTAAAGATTTGAGAGGTTCGCATGAAGATCTGAGGAAGTTATGGCCACTTGAGTAAAACCAATTCTAGCAGATGTTCAAAGGTGACAGAGTGACACAGATAGGCCTGGTGAGATCCGGAAAAGCAATATCTTGTTCTACATATTTGGTGGAGTGTTTAGGAAGTCAATGTGAATTGACAACTCAATTGGTTTGCAGTTTGGAGGTCTGCAAGCATCTATTCCAATATGACAATGATGACAGACTATGTTCTTGAAGTTCCAAATGAAGGAGAGAATGATTTTAGTAATCAGAAGTATTATGGATGTTCTTGGTGATTCAGGCAAGCTTGTGGAAGTCTTTGGATTGTGTCCAATTCGTGTTGGTGGTTTGCATTGAAGATTGAGCTGGTAATCGAAGAATTACTTCTAGATGATGATGTTCTTCCTAAGTTTGGCTAACCAAATGAGTTACACATCTTGCAGATGATCTTGAAGATGTTCTATGAAGCATGGCGTGTTCCTAAAAGAAGATTGAAGTTTTAGATCTATGTAGCTAACAGTGTGTTGATCCGCATGAAGTCTTTTCTAATTAGTCAAGTTGTATTTTCTCTGTAAAGTGTGCTGACTTAGATGATTATCCCAAAGTCAATGTCTTGTATAAGTAAGAGTTGTGAAGTCATTTCAAAAGCATCTTGCGGAGATGAGAGTGTGGTAGAGAGGAGGAAAGCGAAAGGCAGAGAAAAAGTATTAGGCTTAAATGGAACTGACTCAAGCATGGTGAAGATTCTATTCTTCAGTTCCAGTATGTAATATTTATCATTCTGTAGATAGTGTGTCTCCTGTAGGCAGTGTGCTCAGGCAGTGAGCCCTAATTGGCATGTGCCATTTTGTTCTTCTTATTATTTTAATAGAGAATACAATCTTGGGTTGGTCACCCTGTGTTTTTTCCTTTAATAGGGTTTTCCACATTAAAATCTTGGTGTCACATGTGTTAATGTGTTTCTGCTCTTGAATTGGTTCATTATGTTTCCATGATTGATTTATTATTATGCTACTAAATTGCAAAGAGGATTTAAGTGATTAATAGGAAGAAACTTTTGGGACAACTGATTCACCCCCGCTCTCAGTTGTCTATCTTGAATCTAACAATTGGTATCAGAGATAAGTTCCTCAAAAAGGAGCTTAACCACTTGAGGAGATCCAGGATGTCTTCCTACAAGAAGGATAGTCCAAGGTTTGACAGAACCAATTTCACTCTTTGGAAAAGCTGCATGGAATGTCACTTGCAATGTATGGGAATGCAATATTGGATCATGGCTTCAAAGAAGTATGTTCCTCCACATAATGGTACGAGAATTGTAGATGAAATCAAAGATGCTGAAAATAATCTTCGGTCTAAAGAAGCTCTACTAAGTGCCTCATCTGATTCAGAGCTGACAAATGTTATAGATCTAAAAACTGCATATGATATTTGGGAAAAACTGGAACTTCTGCATGAAGGAAACAAGTATGTTAAATGTACCAAGCTACAGAGTCTGAAAGGAAAATTTGAAAACCTCAAGATGAGTGAAGATGAAAATATCACTACATTTATGCCAAGAGTAAATGAGCTTGTTTGTGGCATTAGATGTGCTGGTGGAATCTTGGATGAAGATGAGATTGTTGCCAAAGTTCTCAGATCCCTACCTACTTCTTACAAATACAAGGTTGCTGCCATTGAAGAATTCAGATCTTTTTCAAATATCACAAGAGATCAATTGGTTGGAAAATTAGCTGCATTTGAATTGGCTAAGTTTGGAGATGCACCCCCCAAGACTAAATCTGCATTCAAAGCTAGTGCTTTTGTAAAAGGCAAACAAAAGTTTGAGCTAGGAGAGAACTCTTCAAAGAAACTATCATGGTATGAAAAAGCAAGAAAAGATCTGTAAGAAGATGAAGCAGAAGCTGCTCAAGTGGAAGCCCTTATTACAAAAAAATTGCCAAGAGGATCTGGTAAGTATGAAGGAAAATTGCCCTTCAAATGTTTCAACTACAATAAGATTGGTCATTTTGCCTCAAGGTGTCTAGAAAGATTTTCAAGAGCAAATCCAAACAGATCAAGATTCCAAAAGAAATGTTACTATGTTCATGAAGATGATGATGATGGAGTAACAGATGATGAATCAGAGACATGAAACAAATCTCGAAGTGATTGGGTGTTTATTGCCATCAAGGAAGAAGATCCAATGCCCTCTGAATCTGTCAATCATAAAATGGTAGAAAGAGCTCTGGTTGCCCAAGTTGAAGAAAAGGATGATTGGGTCATTGACAGTGGATGCTCCCACCATATGATAGGTGATAAAAATAAGTTCATAGATTTGGAAAGATATGAAGGAAGAGTTGTAAAATTTGGTGATAATTTTGCTGGCAAGATCAGAGGTAGAGGAACTATTTTTTTTATGGAAAGAACAAAACCAGTAATGTACTGTATGTTGAAGGTCTGAAGCACAATCTTCCCAGTGTTGGATAGTTGGTGGACAAAGGCTATGATCTCCAATTCAAAAATAGAAAATATAAGATCTTTGAAAGTTTCAGAACAGAGATTGCATCCAGTACTCAAACAAAAGGTAATATCTTCCACTTGGTTGGTACTGGTAAAAGTTGTTTATTTGTTCAAATTCATCAGAGTTGGTTATGGCATAGGAGAATGTGTCATGTGAATTTTGATAATATCATCAAGATAAGCAACACTCAGGCTGTAAGAGATCTTCCAAGACTGGTGAAACCTACTAATAGTTTGTGCAAAGAATGTCAGTTGGGTAAGCAGAACAGAGTCACATTCAAAAGTAAGGAACAATCTTCTACTGAATTGTTGGACTTGGTACATACTGATCTATGTGGTCCAACAAGAATCAGGAGTTTGCAAGGTGATAGATTCTTCATGTTATTAATTGATGACCACTCTCAGATGATGTGGGCGACTTTTCTGAAAGAGAAATCTGAGGCTTTTGAGAAATTCAAAAGATTCAAAGCTATGGTAGAGAATGAAACCAGATTAAACATAAAATGTCTAAGGTCTGATAAAGGTGGAGAATTCACTTCTGGTGAATTCATAGAATTCTGTGAGAAACATGGGATAAAAAGATAGTTGTCTACTCCAAGGACTCCACAACAGAAGGGAGTAGTGGAGAGAAAGAACCGGACCATCTAGGAAGCATCTAGAACCATGATGATGGAAGAAAATGTTCCTCAGATCTATTGGAGATAAGTTGTAAGCACTGCTATCTATACTCTTAATCGAGTACAAATCAGAAGCAATACTAGTAAGACCCCTTATGAACTCTAGTTTGGTATCACTCCCACTCTAAAGTATTTTAGAGTCTTTGGTAGAAAATGTTATATTAAAAGAGATGAAGACCTTGGAAAATTTGATGCTAGAAGTGATGAAGGAATATTCTTGGGTTATTCTACTCAAAGCAAAGCATACCGGTGCTATAACAAGAGATTGAGAAAGATTATAGAAAGTACAAATGTGAAGGTTGATGAAGGTATTGAAAAACCCTCAAGGTTTTATGAATATGATGAAGATGATCAGAATGATGTTTTGGTCCAAGAAGTCCAAGCCCCTTCTGAAATTGAGATCTAGACTGATCCGGAGAATCAGGAAGAAGAGACAAGTTTGAATGAACCTGTGCAAGAAATAGAAGTGCAAGAAAGTCCCAAAATTCCCAGGTATGTAAGACTGAATCACTCTGAAGATCAGATCATAGGTGATAAAAGCAAATGTGTTCAAACAAGAAGAAAGATTGCTCAAGACTCAGAAAAGTATTGTCTGATTTCAAAGATTGAACCAAAGTTAGTGAATGAAGCATGCAATGATGAAAGCTATACTAAAGCAACCGGATGGATTTCAAAGTATATCAGATGGATGTCAAGTCTATCTTCCTCAATGGTGACTTGGAAGAAGAAGTATACATTGAGCAACCAGATGGATTTCAATTGTTTGATCATGGTGATATGGTCTGCAAGTTGAAGAAAGCATTGTATGGACTCAAACAAGCCCCAAGAGCCTAGTATAAAAAACTAGATAAGCATCTTTTGAAGATTGGTTTCAACAAAGGTACTGCTGACAGTAACTTGTACTTCAAAATTGATCATGAAAATATCTTAATTGTTGAAGTGTTTGTTGATGATATCATTTTTGGAGGAAGAGATAGTATGTGCAAAACATTTACAAATCAAATGAAAAGTGAATTTGAGATGTCCATGTTTGGGGAAACAAATTTCTTCTTGGGTCTGTAAATCATTCAAACAAAGAAATGAATCTTCATTTAACAGACCAAATATATGAAAGAATTGTTGAAGAAATTTGGGATGGAAGACTCAAAACCAATGAGTACTCCCATGGCAACCAGATGTAAATTGAGCGAAGATGATGACTCTCCTAAGGATGATCAGAAAAAGTACAGGTTAATGATTAGAGGACTATTGTATCTTACTCAAACTAGACTTGACATTATGAATGTTGTTGGTCTTGTTGCTAGATTCCAAGCTGATCCTAGAGAATCTCATGTCATGGCAATCAAGAGGATTCTTAGATATCTAAAAGGGACAGTTGAGTATGGTTTATGGTATCCTAGAGATAATGATTTCTCTCTTCATGCATATATAGATGTGGATTGGGCAAGAGATGTGGATGACCAGAAGAGTACCAGTGGTGGAGCATTCTTTTTGGGGAAAAGATTAGTTTCTTGGCTGAGCAAGAAACAAGAGGTAATATCTTTGTCCACTAGAGAAGAAGAATATGTTGCAGCAGTAGGTAGTTGCACTCAAGTATTGTGGATGAAGCAAATGCTAAGAGACATCAGGGTGGAGTATGAGGAACCTATCACAATCTTCTATGATAATTCAAGTGCAATAAATATATGAAAAAATTTGGTGTTGCATTCAAAGACAAAACATATATCCATCATTTTCTGAGAGAGCAGGTGAACAAGAATGAAGTCAGATTAGAGTTTGTGCCCTCCAAGGATTAGATTGCAGATATTTTTACTAAATCTCTACCTAAGGACTCTTTTGAGTATCTTAGGGAGAAGTTAGGGGTTATTACCCCTCCGATTCTGAATTAAGGTGCACTGATGTGCATCAGTCCGATGGATCTCACAGTCATATCTTGTGGTCCAGATTGATGATGGGAAGCTGCTACTCAGGGGGAGCAGTTGGTATAATTCTGAGTGATGCAAGTATGTGCCCTTTGCCATTGATGTCAAAGGGAGAGAGAAGACATGTGAAAAATAAATGAAAAATAAAAGGTGGTTGCTAATCAAAGGGGCTGAAGTAAAGGAAGAGAAGACATGTGAATGGTTGTTGTTGATAGGGAGAGTTATGTCAGTTAGTGAGGAGAAGTTCTTATCTTGATGCTTAAAATAGTTTTTCACATCATATGTTGCCATCAATGACAAAGGGGGAGATTGTTGCAAGTATGGGCCTAACTAGTTTTGTCATTGATGTCAACATACTCATGTTGCATTGATGTCAAGGATTGGATGAGTTCTATGCTGAGGATATTGAGAAAATTAGTCCTATCAAGAATAAAGAAGAACAGTGAATATAGCAAGCTAAAGATGCCAGCTAAGATGAAGATCAGAGGTTGCGCATCAAAGGGTTTGTAGATATGTGTCTTAAGATGATCCAGTAAAGATTTGAGCAGTACACATGAAGATCTGAAGAAGTTATGGCCACTTGAGTAAAACTAGTTCTGGCAGATGTTCAAAGGTGACAGAGTGACACAGATAGGTCTGGTGAGATCTAGAAATGTAATATCTTCTTCTGCGGATTTGGTGGAGTGTTTAGAAATTCAATGTGAATTGACAACTCAATTGGTTTGTGGTCTAGAGGTTCACAAGCATCTATTCCAATATGACAGTGATGACATACTGTGTTCTTGAAGTTTCAGATGAAGGAGAGAATGATTTCAGTAATCAGAAGTAGTGTGGATGTTCTTGGTGATTTAGGCAAGCTTGTGGAAGTCTTTGGATTGTGTCTAGTTCGTGTTGGTGGTCTGCATTGAAGAATGAGCTCGTAATTAAAGAATTACTTTCGGATGATGATGTTCTTCCTAAGTTTGGCCAACCGAATGAGTTACACATCTTGCAGATGATCTTGAAGATGTTCTATGAAGCATAGCGTGTTCCTAAAAGAAGATTGAAGTCTTAGATCTATGTAGCCGACAGTGTGTTGATCCACATGAAGTCTTTTGTAATTAGTCCAGTTGTATTTGCTCTGTAAAGTGTGCCGACTTGGATGATTATCCCAAAGTCAATGTCTTGTATAAGTAAGAGTTGTGAAGTCATTTCAAAAGCATCTTGCAGAGATGAGAGTGTTGTATAGAGGAGGAAAGCGAAAGGCAGAGAAAAAGTATTGGACTTAAATGGAACTAACTCAAGCATGGTGAAGATGTTATTCTTCAGTTCAAGTATGTAATATTTATCATTCTATAGACAGTGTGTGTCCTATAGGCAGTGGGCCTCTTATGAGCAGTGTGCTCGGGCAGTGAACCCTAATTGGCATGTGTCATCTTGTTCTTCTTATTATTTTAACAGATAATACAATCTTGGGTTAGTCACCCCATGGTTTTTCCCTTAACCGGGTTTTCCACGTTAAAATCTTGGTGTCATATGTGTTAATATGTTTCTTCTCTTGAATTGTTGCATTATGTTTCCATGATTGATTTATTATTATGTTGCTGAATTGCAAAGAGGATTTAAGTGATTAATAGGAAGAAAGTTTTGGGACAACTGATTCACCCCCTCTCTCAGTTGTCTGTCTTGAATCTAACATTGCCTTCTGGCAAAAGAGAATAATATCCATCCTCATAATCATATATCTTGTATGGATGCAAAAGAGACATCTACTAGAGCATTGTCTCCTCTAGTGAAAGATAATGCTTCACAATCCACAACGAAACCTATTATACTATATTCCAACAGTAAAGCTGAAGATAATAATGATATAGGTATGGCTCTTGTGTTCTTACACCACACTTTCTAGAGTTCCTTTTGCATCTTTTCCACCTTTCCAAATTGGTGATGAACAAGGTTGGGAGGAGGATGATTTCCATTAGGCCAACTCGTGAGTGTGGCCCCTATTTCTATTGTGTCATGAGTGCATGTGATTGTTTTCCCCCATAATGTGTTGCTTGATACTTTATTTATGTTATTGTTAAGATCTCTTTGGATGACTCTTGACACCCTTGTAGGTGCAAGGATACAAAGGGACCAAAATCCATTGTGACATTCTCTATATTTGTATCATCATTCTTCTATATGTTGTAAGTTGCATTGTTGTTTCCTTTGGAGATGACGCAAGGCATAGGATGGTTTGGCATTCTTCCTTGTTTACCCAAGGTTTATATTTGATTTTATGTGATAATTCTTCCTTTGTCTCCATAGTTCTACCAACTGGTGGATGATGACAGTTCCTAATATTTATAATCCTATTATACAACCATTCATATACTGATGCTAGTAAAGCAGCCCCCTTTGTGTTGTTAATTTATAATTCAATTTAACCCATTTAAAAATTTATTGTGTGATTTGATTTAGGTGGCACCTTTTTCTATGCTCAACATCATATCATAACCACACATGCCATTGTGTATCATGCTCGTAGCATCACCTCAGTTTTCTTTTTGTGGGGGTAACCCCTTGTTGCGATGGAGTTTTTGGGAAAACATATCATCTGGGCATGTGCTTCTTGAAAGCTCTCATGTGTATCTTGTAGCTTGTTCTACATTAAAGCAATTACTCCCTAATAGGAGTTAGAAATCACTTTAAGGTGGGGGCATACATCATGCTATGCTCGTTTGATTACATACTTGTTTATTATATTTGACATGGCACTCACCTAGTAGTTTGGTGGTCCTCACTAGCCCGTGAAGTTTCCATTTGGTCCATGAACCACCTAGTACAACGAAGTTTGCTATCCCATGTGATTCATATAATTTATAATGGTCACCTAGTAATTCGATGGTCCTTACTAGTTTGTGATCCATGAGAAGTGTTTCTCTTCACATGAGCCCTAACGATAGAGAAAGCTAGTGTAAGAGTCATGTGCCTTGTGTGTTTGTTTCCATGTTTTTTTGCGTAATGCATTGTTTGAACTCATATTTCTTAATGATTCCATGTATTCTTTATGTTTTCCCAGCAAAATGTCTTATGCGTCTTCATCATGTTTTCCATGTGTTTTATATGTATTATTTATGCCTTATGTGTATGCTTCTTGTCAAGTGTGTATCCATTGTTTATGACATGTATTTCTTGTGTCTCTCATGCATATTCTTTATGTATGCTTGTAGTACTCCATGTATGTGTGAATTATGTTATAATATCTTTCATGTTTGTAACCTTAGAATGCTAAGCTTTGGGGCTACTATAGTCAACAACTTGGTAGAATTATTTGGGCTTCTATGTTTTCATGTTTGAAATATGTCTTCTCCTTACCTTAGTGTGAGTTCAAACATAGTTCATACCCATGCTAAAGTGGGGGCTAAATTTGATGGAGTAAAATGTTTATCCTTTTTAATCATGAACTATTTTGACACCTTTTGGAAAAATAAACAATTAAATATCGATCCCGATGAAGAAACCTAACAATGTAAACTTAGGACTGGTCTAAGACCACGTTAAGTGACACTCTCCAGAGTCTATGGGGCTAAAGGACTATAGTTCCTAGCACCTTGGTCCTAGATGATGAATTTAGCATTATTTTTGTTGTGTTGGCTTAGAACACCTCCTTATCTTTTACATGTCAGCCCCATTTGGTTTTATTCAGTATTGGTAAGTGGGAATGCATATATAAAGGAGTCTTGTTATTCGTTTTACACCTAGATGGATAAGGAAAGATTAAAATTGCTTACATGATTGATCTCTTATGCTCAAGTGCTCTTCATGCTTGGAATTGCTACATGCTTGTGGATGTTATGATGCTCATAAATGTAGGTCTTGAAAGAACTTCAAGCTATCTTTATCTATCTCCTTATTGGTGCATGGTCTTGAGATATTTACTCCAACTAGGTTTTCACATCTTATGGTAATCTTTATCATTTTCATTCATATTGTCATCATATATTCTTGATCTTACCTCTGCCCTTTTAGGGCATGCACTCTTGGATCACTAACCATCATTGTAGTGGAGGTGGAAACACTAACACATGATTTGACTAAGGCAAGCCCCTAAACATAGCACAACCTTTTCCTCTTTGCTTGTGTGCAGGTCAAAGTATCAGGTTTTAGAAGATAAGATCTGGGAAGGATGAAGGTTTTGTAGGTACGGGTCAGGTGAAGCTCAAAATTTCTATAAAACCCTAATTAGGTTCTAGGGTGCTTAGTGCATTGGTACTTCTGTGCTCTTGAAATCAAACCTAGATTCTTCTCTTGTCTCTTGATTTCTATTGTGCTTTTAGAATCTCTATATTAGTTTCTGACAATCGTCTATTTGTAGATCTTGGTCAATTAGGGTTTGATCTTTTGCCCTAGTTTGGCTAGTTAGTTTTGGTTGAATTTGTTTGACACTTCTCTATACAACAAAGGGACAAAACCCCTATAGTTTGGGTCTCCTCCATGGGTAGAAGCCAAGCTTGGTTTGTGTCTCAATGTTGAGTGGAAGAGGGTTTGACCTACTTTAACCTTTTAGGCTAAGTCTATCTTTTCCACCCTAAGCATATAATATGATTTATGGAACAAGTGCAAATAAGTTTCAATAATGCCTTGAATAAGTATTATTTATGCCAAACACTAGCATTTATCATGATGAACAAGATAGTGTAAACTCAAATAATAATCATAGTATCCTATACAAGCTTATTGTTGAAAGGATCGTGATGAATATGTGATGTGATTGGAAATATTATGTATGCCTACTAATCAAAATTTCATTATGAATTATAATGACTTATAAATTATCCTAATAGTGTTATGACTAAGTCATACACAATGGGAAAATTGTTGGTATTATAGTTTACAAGTATATATTGTTCATGAGATATCATCTTTATTTGAATCTATGTGAATAAAATTGTTGTTTTGTGTTGAAGTAATACAATTGTTGATGAACGAAGTAGAAGGTCATGCATTGATACCATAATCCATGTATAGAATGGCCTCGTAGAGAAAATTCAACCAAAGCAATAGTAAAACAAGAGTTTTAGCTAGATAATGGAAGTGTGAATAGAAGTAGAGTGTCAAGAATTTGCACCATAATATCAGTATTCTACTAATGGAGGAGTGAGCTATGGTTCCAAAAACCATTCTTGACACCAAAAAGATTAAAAAATTAAGGCATTAACTCTTGAAAAAGGGTACACAATGTTGACTATAACATGACCAAGAGCTACCAAAATGTACTCAAAATTCAAAAATATGCATTTCTAATATTCAATGAAGAAGGAAGTCACAAAATCTATAAAAAATTATTTGAATTGGTATCAAGTAAAGGTAAAGGATGGACATCTAATAGGTTGATGAATCTAGAAATGCTTAACAAGAATCTAACAATAACATTTTTTGTAATAAAAGAACCAAAATCTACGTTATCATTCTTTAACAATTGAACTAAAAGAACATAAGTGTCTTATTTTCAAACTAAAATCCACACTCTCCCACTATCTTCCATAACTAGGTGCCACTAAAAACTGATAAAAGATAGAAATTCACTAGAGTAATTGAAATTTCTAAATTTAACAAATTGATATTTTTGGCAACCTTACATGCAAAAATAACCCAATTAATTATCCCCTACCATATAAAATATGTCCCGTCATATGTCAAATATCTCCATGTGATATTCCAAAGGGAATTTAAGATGCAATTTCGAGGAAATTGTCATACCTTTGCATTAAAATTGGTAGATAATGGAGTAGAATAATAAGATTCTAAACGAATAATTCTTGATGTATGACATATAATTAATGCAGTTGGGAAAATTTCTTTCCTCTAGTTGAAATCGCCTATATAAATAGACACTGGAACTCACTTGGAGTGATAGTGTGTGCTACTTTCTATGGAAGAACACGCAAAAAAAATTCACACGAGACAATAATTGAAGAAAATTTTATAAAGATAGAAACTTTTTGAAAATTTTAGACTAAAATAGACCAATAGTCTATAGACTTACTCAATCCACCATCTAATTAAAATACCTCACATTTTCCATGTGTTTATATAATAGAATATGTGTCTAACTCAACTAATGTGATTGATTAGTCTTATATGCATACGAATTACAAAATAAATGTCACTAGGATTAGATCGAAATTATAGATCGACACATCATCCAACTATGACACTACAATATCACCCAAATCAAGGCATGGTAGTGGCAATATAATACCAATTTTTGGAAACATGAGGAGAATCATAGAAGATACAACAATCTTAATTTTATTTTATTATTTAGATAAACTTTAAGGATGAAGTTTCCTTAAAGGGAAATAATGTAATACCCATAGTTTTTCATTTTGGTTAGGGCTAGTATTTAGGGAAATGTTCTAATGACCTTATAATAAGGCCCTAAATTATTTACCTAGGCATGATGGTTATATTTGTCATGATTGATAAATTATAAGTTGTATCTTGATCATATCATATGTTCTCTATGGTAATTACTTTAGGAATAACTAATGTATTTACTATCCTAACAAATGTTAATATAAGATCATAATAGAGAATAATTTAGAGTAATGGTTTTAAACTATTATTTATTTAGATGATATCAATTAAGATAGTGTTTTATCTAGATTCAGGGTAAGGTACCCATATATATGGATTTAGGGTAAGGTACCCATATTCATATTTATCTAGATTCACACTTTAGACTAATGATTATGCAATAATTATTTATTTAGGACATAATATATTAGATTATTCATGAAATAAGGTGCCTTGATTAAATTATCTAAAGTGTGTAGGTGACACTAGCATTCTACAACCAAGTAGAAGGGGGTATACAACTTCACAAGGTCTTGGATTGGTTACTGGTGATGATGCATGAGTGGTCTAGATGAAGGAAGATATGGGAATTAGGTGTTGGTTGAGAGGTTAGGATTCATAAGTCGAAGATAGTGTGAATAATCTGATTCTATGAAATGATGATAAGATAATGACCAATAAAATGTGCATACATGTAATAAATAGGCATGGACCTGAGAAGATTTATGTGTGTCTAGAAAAGTGTTACATTACTGACCTAATCATACTACTAAAACAATAGGCAATCAATCAATGAGAGGATTTGCATGAATCATATGGACAAAGGAATGACATTATTACATGACCAGAGGGGAATCTTTGATAAATATTTGAGGAAATCAATGCACCACCCAAACGTGCTAATAAAATCACAAGGGTAGGTATCTCAAAGAGTTTATAAGTATCAAGACAAGTAGAAGGTGTAAGGTTGTTAAAATAAAAAACTAATTATGGAAACCATTCAACATAGGATAGTCAATTGAATAGATAATTGAAGTGTACCTCCTAAGAATAAAGAAACTAAATAAGTCTCAATAAAGTATACATGTCAAGGTTCAAGCTCAGTGTTGTTAAAACTTATGATAGTAATGCCCCATGTATGTGATAATGAGTATCTTGTAATGTTGAGTTTGAGGATCTAATCCTTGTGTGTATGTCAATATTGTTTCTTAGAACCATGTGCATGTAATGAGAACTAAGTCTCTACATATATTTATGATTGCACATTTTATGATATTGAGTTATAACTAAATGTTTGGTTAAGCCAATGATGGGGAAACCTATGTGTGATATGATTAGCAATTACATATCAATGCTTATTGCCTTCTTCTTACAAGGTGTTTCCTTGTTGTGAAGTGGTATTTCCTTGATATAGTAAGGCATTTTCCCTAATCACTCATTACCCATGAGAAACTTCAGTTCACTATGGAGTTTTGATAGTTGTCCATTGATGATAGAAGCTAGAGCCTAACTAAGGATAGTGTCACACAACCAAGAGTATATCTCAAGGAAAAATTGGAACTTATGTATGTTGAGCTAGAGTATATAGCTTTGTAGGGCCCTTGAGGACATTTGAATGTAAATACTATGCCATTTCTAAAATCAAGGGACTGAATAAAATGTTTCTAAGAGAGGTATCAAGTCCCGGATCAATATAAGTTCTATGATCCCATATCCTCTTGTCTAAGTTGTGATTATTATGTCAAATATTCAATTAGTAAATTTAAATGTAAAATCAAAATAACTACTATTTGATTTTTTGGTAGCTTGTTTGACGTGTTACATGAATTTAGGTTTTCTAACTATTTAATGCAGTTTTCTAAAATCCCTCTTGGAATGTTCTCTAGCCATTGAAAGTGTTATCTGTGGCTGTCAGTGCATCGGCAAAAGATTCCCACATGCCCGTTTCCTAATGCGACTCTCAGTAGACCGTAACATCATCGATCAATCAGACTCAAAATTTCTACTGTTTTGTTATGAGGTTGTACAAAGATTTTTTATTGTCCACCTTTAATCTGGCAGGTTGTGATCAGCAGCTATTTATGTGGGGACTTGAATTTTGAAATAAACAACCAGCAGATGGACCACAGTGTGCAAGTCATTTAACCTTGAGCACGTGTCGTCTTTATTTCAGAGTGACAAAATATACCTATGTACAGCGTCTCTGTATTTGATGACACAGAGATCATGTTATTCTTGTGAAGGATAATTGATTGAAGAATAATACAACTACCTTGCCCACCGTAACATTGACGAGAGCATCTTTGACAGAACAGAAATAGAGGACAGTGTCACTCCTTTTCGTACTTTTTATTTCATCTCTTGTTCTATTCTTCTATTCTGTATTTTATTTTTACTGTATTTTGTGAGTTCATTCATTGCTTTCATATTCTGTTTCCTTTTGTTTCTTAAAATCATGGTTGGTAATTGGAGAATTATTATTATTATTTTTAATTGAATAAATAATAAATATAATTTCATATAAAATGTTTTAAAATAAGATTGAATATATTTTTATTTTTATGTTTTTGAGAGATGGGTTTGTGTGAATTATTACCTAGGAAATATAAGTTAATGAGTTTGACTCAAAATTTATTTAGTTGAACCCTAATCAAATATTATAATTTGGTAAACTACAAAAAATATCTCTTACATGTCTATTAAAAATAAGTGTTGAGTATTGAATATCTAATAATTTAAGAATGAAATCTTGCAGAGAGATAAATAGTGCTTTATATTTTTGGTATAATGTCAGTTATGACCTTATTATTGATCGATTGATGTGATGCAACAAAATATTAGAATCTAGGATTTGGATGTAGAACAAAGATTAGGAACCTATGATAGAGATCTACTGGAAATTGATCTAATTTAGATAGAGTTGTGTTGTGTGGCTTGATTCGTTATAAACATGACCTGCTTGATTCTCATGTACTTGTTGTTGAAAAGGGATTATTGTTGCCAATTTTTCACCTACAGTTCAAATTGGCTAAGATGAAACATTTGTTCATTTTTAGGTGAAAGATTTCAATTCATTTCTGCTTTGCTTAAACCTTTGCACATATTGAATTTTATGAGAAAAGTTCAGTTGTTTTAGTACAATGTGTTTCATGAAGGAGAGTATTCAATTTGCAGTTCAGTTGTTTAATAGAAAAAGACAATCAGTTCATCATTCATTGCTTTGTAGAGTTTCATCATAGATAAGAGATGTTTCATTTCATTACAATTATCATTTAATTTTATGAATGAGATACAAATAGAAAAAACATTGCATGGAATGAAAGCAAGATAGAACAAATGTCCCACACAAGCCATGGGAATAGCTGAACTAGTACAAACATAGAGAATACACTATGCATCTGAAGATAAGAAAGGAAAAGCATATCCATCATTGCCTGTTTAGGGGTCTTGGTTTGATCTTCATTTGCAGTTGGCTCCTCCTCGCTCCCAATCTCTTAGAGAACCTGCGGGATTGGAAAAAGTTGTGTTAGAGCTCTGGATATGGTTTCTTATGTGCCTATCAACAGAGACATAATTCATTGCCTACGACGCATTGAGTGAGAAGATCAAATCATCCATATGCAAGAGAGACTGAAAATGAAACAATCATTGAGCTTCACTGTTTTAAACTAACATGTTTGTTTCATGTGCAGGCATAGAAGAAGTTATGTTGTTGTTTTGAAGACCATTTTAGCATGTGGTGCAAAGAGGGATCCCACAAGGGTTGAGCCCAACATGTTGCCCCTGAATCTCAAGAGGGGATGGAGTATGAGTACATATTCATATTGCTCAAATTGAGACATATTCAGTCAAGGAGTATTACATTCATTAAGTGCATCATTGCCCATCCATGACTTTCAGTTCAAGTGGGATGAAATGAAAGCCATTAAGGAGCATTGAGTTCTTCCAAAACAACCGAGTAAAGGTATTGTTAAAATCATGATGATGTTACATCTATTTATTGTCGCAACATCATAAATTGTCATGTGTATGCATTCAAATCACTATGTTGGAACAATAGAAGAAATAGTAATACAGAGGTAGCCATTGATGCCATTAAGTGTCAGAGATCAATTCCAAGAGATATTATTACAAGGGCATATATTATCAGCTAAAAGACAACATCATGAAGCCCATACAGTCATCAAAAGATGGGAAATGAAGACACCAGTTGGCAAGGAGTAGTCATATCGATAAAACAATTATGCCTACATGGATGTCATAGTCATGAGAATGAGTAGTAATATTCAAAATATGAAGAGTAGTCCATGTGATTGACAGGTTAGTCAAACATCATATCAATATCAACCGAAAGATACTCCCACCAAGAGCTTACAGCCAAAGAAGCATTATAGAGCAATATTTGAATTAGCCATAATATAGCAAAATTCCATGAGAACTTTTTGTAATATAAGAGTCATAAGCTACAAGTGTTGTTACAAGAGCCATAAAAACAAAGATACAACATTTGGAAGGTACATGAGCTTGATAACATGTGAACAAACTTCCACAGGGATCAATGCAGAGCTCATCAAATGATACAGAATCATATGAGCATAGAACTTCATGCAAAAATGTATATATCAGCTCAGAAATAACAAGAGAAGAGTTAAGTCTCAGTATTCAAATTCATCTACAGGAGGTGCTGTCCCAGGTGATAATGTCAAGACATAGTCATAAGGTAAATGGTTTTGTTAAGCATTCCATACTTTTTATGCCAAGCCATAGTCACCAAGTAGAGGATACATATATGTATAATTGCATGAATTAAGAACTTCAAAGTACACTTTATCATGGCAAAAGAAATGGAACTTCAATGACATATGCAACTACAGGATGTGCAAAGAGAATATTATGTGTGTTAACATCACAGTATGCAAGTGTTTTGGAGCAGCAAAGAAAGGTAAAAACACATCTTGTTGTTTAAAAAAAAAAAATGAAACATCTTATGACAAGTGCATTTGAACTAGTCATATGGGGGCTTTCGGCCTTAACAAAGAACATAATATATTAGTCTGAAAGTTTGCATCTGATGCAGGAGCATCCAGGGTGTAAGAGCAATCTTGCATCAACAAAAAAAATGTTGTTTCTTTTCAATAAGGGCTAAATTTGGCAGGGTTACTATTTTTAGTAAGTTTGCATTTGTGCACGGTTGGATACAAAATCTTACATAGACCTCTAGAATGGTGAATTGAAGCTAATGGTGAAGAAATCATTTCAATATCATTTGTCATTTGTGAGATATTAAAATTTCAAATTCCAAAAATCCTATTGAAATATTCAAAGTCAAATTTGAGGCAATTAGAGGCTTTGGATGGGCCCGAAATTTGGTTGGAAACCCAAGTAGTCTACCTTTCAATATTGCTTGTGCACCATCGTCTTTTCGAGAGCTTTTCGAAAAGGTATTATAATTGAAAATCCAATGGTTGGATCAACAGTCATGGCCCTGCGAAGTTGACCTATTTTTAGAGGGAGATGCAAATTTCGAAATTAAGTTGGTGGCTGCCAAAAAGGGCTATATGAGACCATTTTTGGGAACCCTTGAGTCAGTAGAGTTAAGGGGGAAGGTGTAGAGTTATGAAAAGGCAGGAAAATAGAAACCCTAGTTGATTTGGAGTTACAGAAGGCTAAAGATTCCAGAGTCTTGAGAGAGGGAGCTGTAATGTGTTGCAACCTGTAGGGGATTCATCCTCTGATTGTATTTGAGCTTCTGTAATGTAATGTTTTGCCCATATTAATAAAATATCATTATATTTTCTATGTGCAATTTCTGTTATTGTGTGTTTTATGAGTTACCCCCTTCATCAAGTGGTATCAGAGCAAGGGTTCTTGAGTGTGTAGACAGATCGCCGACAGTGAGGTAGTTTGCACAAGGACTTGAGGTTGTGGGTTTGTTGGGAAGATAAAGATGCCTCCACGAAGAAATTGTATTGGGAGGAATGCTTTGACGGAAGAGGGTTTTAGAGCCCTACAAAGACAAATCGATGCATTGTAAGAGGAGCTGTGAAGAGGGTTTGAGCCACGAACAAGAGAAGAAAGTAAGGATGAAGCAGAAGAGGAGCTATCTAAGGAAGAAAAAGAAGCTGTAGGAGATCCTGTAGAAGTTAGGTTGTTGAGGGTCATTTCTAAGATTGGAAGGAGGCCCAGGATCAAAGTTTCTACATATTTTGGAGATTTGAATCCAAAACAGCTTATTGATTGGATCAATGACATGGAGGAATATTTTGAGTATGAAGATGTGGAAGACCCAGATCAGGTCAAGTTTGCAAAAACAAAATTGAAGGGCCATGCCAGTATTTGGTGGAAGGAGGTCTAGTTAGAGAGGAATAGAAGAGGAAAAGGAAAGATCACCAGATGGGATCAGGTGGTGGAGAAACTGAAGAAGTAATTCATTCCTGTGGATTATGAGATGGAGTTGTTGAAGAAGTTTCAAGGATTGAAGCAAGGAAATAAGTCTGTTAAGGAGTATACAAAAGAGCTTTATAAGATTACTATCAGAACCGGTCATGTAGAGGCCAACAAGGAGAAGGTAGCCAGTTACATTAATGGGTTGAAGCCAAGTATTCAAAAGGAGCTGAGCAGGTCAGAATGACCACCATAGAAGATGCATACCAGTTTTTCCTAAAGGTGGAAGAGAAGTTGAATAAAAGATTTGAGAAGAAGCAAAGGGGAAGAGGTCAAGACGGAAGGATTGGTGGAAGACCCTATGGGGGCTGAAATGAAGATTCAAAGAAAAGTGAAGAAGACGGCACCAATCAAAATCAGAGAGGAGATAATACCTACCACCCTCGTGACCAGAACAATGATGAGCAGGTGGAGGAGGAAGAGGCAGACCTGGGCAAAGACTTGGAAGAGGAGGTTTCAGAGGAACCTGTTTCTAATGTGGAGAAGAATGACATCGAGCATACGACTGTCTGTAACATCAAGGAAGGACAAATAGAAGACCTGAAGGTAATGCACGAGTTGTACATGTTGATGAAGATGCACAATCTGAGTGCTCTAAAGATGCTAAAAGGGGAGAAACCCTAGTTGTCAGAAGAACTTTGTTGAATGAGGAGAAAGAACCCAATCAGAGGAAGAGTTTATTCTGTACAAGGTGCAGATGTGAAGGTAAGTGTTGTGATATTATTATTGACAGTGGAAGCACTGATAATCTCATTTTAGAGGAGATAGTTGACAAGTTGAAGTTGACAAGAAGAAAGCATCTGTACCCATACCGGATTGCATGGTTGTAGAAGGACCATAGAGCTTTGGTCAATGAGTAGTTTTTATTGAAGTTCAAGATTGGTGATTACCATGATGAGGTGCTATGTGACATCATACCGATGGATGCATGTCATATGTTATTGGGGAGGCCATGGCAGTATGATAGGAGCATTGTCCATGATGGCCGTGCAAACACATATTCCCTAACAAAGGATGGAGTTTGTCATAAGTTGAAGCCCTTGAAGGAGGTGGAAGAAAAGGTATGTAGTACTACCAGAATTTGCTTGGTAGATGGTAGGAAATTTTTGGAGGGTATGAAGCATGAGCATCATTTCTTTGCATTACTTCCTAAGATTAGTCAAGAGAAATGTGAAGATGTACCAGCAAAAGTCTCAGATATGTTGGAAGAATTTTAGGACATTATCTTTAATAATGTACTAGAAGGTTTACCACCAGTAAAGAAGATAAGTCATCAAATGGATTTGATACCAAGAGCTAATTTGCCAAACAAGGCAACCCATAGAATGACTCCAGTAGAGAGTGAAGAGTTGAACATACAAGTTCAGGAGTTGTTGAGGAAGGGATTGATAAGAGAAAGCCTAAGTTCATGTGTGGTACTTGCAGTACTAGCACCAAAGAAAGATGGAGAGTAGAGGATGTGTGCAGATTCTCGAGCCATCAACAAGATCACAATCAAGTACACATTTCCATTGCCTAGAATGGATGACATAATGGATTGTTTGATTGGAGCCAAGTACTTTATGAAGATTGATCTAAAGAGTGGGTATCACTAGATTCAAATCAAAGGAGACAAGTGGAAGACAACCTTGAAAACAAAGGAAGGTTTGTATGAGTGGTTAGTCATGCCATTTGGGCTAACCAATGCACCAATTACATTCATGTAGGTCATGAACGAGGTACTGAAAGAATTTTTGGGAAGTTTTGTTATTGTTTATTTAGATGATATTTTGATTTTCAGTAAGACTTGGGATGAGCATTTGATGCATATTAGAAGAGTTTTAGAGAAGCTGAGGGGGAGAAGTTGTTGATCAATTTGAAGAAATGTAGTTTTGCAAAGAAGAAGTTGGTATACCTAGGATTTGTTGTCTTAGAGGAAGGTCTTAAGATGGACCCAGAGAAGGTGAGGGCTATCATTGAATGGCCTACGCTAAGGAGTGCTTTCGAGGTAAGCTATTTTCATGGTTTGGCAAGTTTTTATAGAAAGTTTATTAAGAATTTTAGTAGCATTTGTGCACCCCTAACTGAGACAATGAGAGGGGATAGAAAAGAGTTTAGATGGACTAAAGGAGCAGAGAAGAGATTTGATACATTGAAGCAGAAAGTCATAGAACAACCTATTTTGGCACTTCCAGATTTCAATAAGGTATTTTAGGTAGATTGTGATGCTAGTGGTAGTGGTATAGGAGTTGTTTTGAGTCAAGAAGGTAAGCCCATTGCCTATTTTAGTGAGAAGCTTAATGATGCCAAGAAAATTTTTTTTGTTTATGATCAGGAGTTTTATGCAATAGTTCAGGCTTTGAAGAAATGGAGACATTATTTGTTGCCAAAAGAGTTTGTTTTATATACTGATCATTAAGCTTTGCAATAACTTAATAGTCAAGGAAAGTTAAATCAAAGGCACTTAAAATGGGTTGAGTTTTTACAGAGTTATACTTTTGTTTTGAAGCACAGGAGTGGGAAGTCCAACAGAGTTGTAGATGCCTTGAGAAAAAGGCAAAATTTGTTGACAGAAATAAAGATAGAGATTGTTGGGTTTGATGAGCTAAAAAGTTTGTATCCTAAAGATCCAAATTTTGCAAAGCCCTAGAAAGCTTGTCTGGAACCTGTTACTTTGGATAGGACAAAATGGTTGGATTTCATAATCCAAGATGTCATGTTGTTTAGAGGAAGATTGTTGTGCATGCTGAGGAGTTCCATGAGAGAGAACCTAATTAAGGAGAAGCATAGTGGAGGACTAGCTGGACACTTTGGTTGAGATAAGACCATTACTATTGTTGGTGAACATTATTACTGGCCACAATTGCGGCAAGATGTGAGGAAATTTATGCAGAGATGCAGAGTGTGTCAGATGGCAAAAGGAACAAGTTAGAATATAGGGCTATATCAGCCATTACATGTACCAGAGAAGCTGTGGGATGATATTAGTATGGATTTTATTCTTGGTTTACCACGGACATAGAGAGGACATGATTCCATTTTTGTGGTGGTGGACAGATTCTTAAAGATGGCCCATTTTATTCCTTGTAAGAAAACTAATGATGATGTTAATATTGCAGAGTTATTTTTCAAGGAAGTGGTGAGGCTACATGGTCCACCTAAGAGCATAGTTTCAGATCAAGATACCAAGTTTGTTGGTTATTTCTAGAGGACATTCTGGAAGAAGTTGAAAACAAATTTGAAGTTCAGTTCTGCACACCATCCATAGACTGATGGATAGACAGAAGTGGTGAAAAGGAGTTTGGGTAACCTGCTATGATGCTTAGTAGGAGATAAGCCCAAGGGATGGATTTAATTTTTTCACAGGCAGAATTCGCTTACAACAATTCTGTCAATAGGAGTATTGGTAAATCACCATTCTAGATTATATATGGAAATAGTCCAAGAAATGCTTCAGAGTTAAGGAAGCTAGACAAAGGAGAAAAGACAAGTGCCAAGGCCGAAGCCTTTGCAGAACACCTGAAGAATTTGCATAAAGAAGTGAGAAAGCACATTAATAAGATGAATATTCAGTACAAGGGTAAGTTAGATCAGAAGAGGAGATATAATGAGTTTCAGGTAGGAGATGAAGTCATGGTTCACTTGATAAAAGAAAGGTTCCCAATTGGAACATAGAATAAGTTAAAAATGAAGAAATTTGTACCGTGTAGAATCCTGAAGAAGCATGATTCAGGAAATGCATTTGAGGTAGAGTTGCCTGATGACATCAATATTTCACCAGTGTTCAACATTTCAAATTTGACAAAGTATCATGATGATGGAATTGATAAAGGAACATAGTGGGGCATTCCAGCATCTACTTCAGATGAGGAGATAGAGGGCATTCTGGATAGCCGTGTGGGTAAGAGACAAGAAACAGGTAGTGTACAGAATACTTGGTGAAATGGAAAGGAAGGCCCGTTGAAGATTCATCATGGTTATATGAGACTAAGGTTAACTATTTTGGTTTCCCTCTAACTCATGAGAAGTGACAGGGTCACTTTTCAAATTACCCTGGGTGTCTGATGCAGGAGCATCTAGGGTGTAAGAGCAATCTTACATCAACAAAAAAAAATGTTGTTTCTTTTCAATAAGGGTTAAATTTGGCAGGATTACTATTTTTAGTAAGTTTGAATTGTGCACAGTTGGATACAAAATCTTACACAGACCTCTAGAATGGTGAATTGAAGCTAATGGTGAAGAAATCACTTCAATATCATTTGTCATTTGTGAGATATTAAAATTTCAAATTCCAAAAATCCTATTGAAATATTCAAAGTCAAATTTGAGGCACTTAGAAGCTCTAGATGGGCCCACAATTTGGTGGGAAACCTAAACAATCTACCTTCCAATATTGCTTGTGCACCATCATCTTTTCGAGAACTTTCCAAAAAGGTATTATAATTGAAAATCTAGCACTCGAATCGAAAGTTATGGCCTCGCGAAGTTGACCTATTTTTGGAGGGAGATGCAAATTTTGAAATTAAGTTGGCGGCCACCAAAAAGGGCTATATATGACCATTTTTTGGAACCCTTGGGGTAGTAGAGTTAAGGGCAAAGGTGTAGAGTCATGAAAAGATGGGAAAATAGAAACCCTAGTTGATTTAGTATTACAGAAGGCTAAAGATACCAGAGTCTTGAGAGAGGGAGTTGTAATGTGTTGCAACCTGTAGGGGATTCATCCTCTAATTGTATTTGAGCTTCTATAATGTAATGTTTTGCCCATATTAATAAAATATCATTCTACTTTCTATGTGTAATTTCTATTATTATGTTTTATGAGTTACTCCCTTCATTAGCATCAAACCATAATTGTTGTGTTGAAAAGACAGTGATGACAAGAAAAATTCAAGTATTATTATATGCACTGAAGTTCTAAGGCTGTGGGCCCATAGTGGGGTTTTCTCCCAGCATGTTTAACCTACTTGGGTTTTCAAAATAACAAGCTCATTTACAGAGAAAATGGAGAGTTCAAATGTGCAGACCATAGTGGAATTCAGAAATAATAGAGTATACCATCTACAGTTGCGGCCATAAAATATGTGTTCCTCACAATATCAAAACCCATGTCGACTTGTATAAGGAGATCATAAATACAATTATTATTATTTTTGAATTCATAAGGGTTTGAGTAGTATGAGGGTTTTGCTTTCAGATATACAGGAAATGATAAAAATGAAACCCATTTTATGCCATATTAAACCACAGTCAGTATAATGCCAAACAAGAGTTTTGTTTTCTGCATTTTCAGGAAGGAAAGAACATCATAATTTCATTGCTTTCCGCAGACAAAAAGATGAATGAAAAATCATTTGTTTGACATCCATTCACGGCTAGATGGAGTCATTTTTCTCACTGCAAGTGAACTCGCTTGGAGTTTCATATAGAAAATCACATATTCGAGGAAAATGAAAGCTTTCAAACTCATATGAATGAAATGATCAAAGATACGACTGTGGCCACAGTCTGTAAATACTGTATCAAACTCATATATCAATAGAGAGATACCAAAGAGATAAGGCATAGATTGAGAGCTAAGAACTCACCTTTCATCGAGTGCACAAAGCCATGGGTTTCACCCATTATATGCTTTTATATTGCCTTAAGTAGAGCTCAAGAGTGTCATTCATGGTGGTCCCACATAAGAGAGACAAATGGCAAAGAAGAAACACAATAAAATACATCAGAGAAAACTATTATGGCCATGGTAATAAGCTCAGAAGCCTGTGCTGAATGGAAAGTATGGTTTGAAATGGCAACACAGAAGCAGCTTACCTTTGTTTACCTTGCATTTGGCTTCGAAAATCCTCAACGAATCACTCAAAATAGTGGAAATCAATTGTCTTTCATTCTAAACCCTAGCCATGATGGCGACTTCTAAGCAGAGAACTAAATTTCAAAAATTTACAAGTGAAAAATGAGCCCAAGAAACTAGGGATAGGGTTGTTTTGTTCTAGGGTTTCATATGCCCTAATTCGACTAATGTGATTTTTATCACATCGATTTCATTTTCATATACCTTGGTTAATACCAATGGGGGCATGTTTCCCACTTTATATTCATCTAGTCATATGACTTAGGTCCCTCTTGAGTGTTTGATGCCTTAGGTCCTTTGCATATTAAATGCCTAGGCATTATGCCTTAAAAATTTATTTGGTTACCTTCGAAAATGAGCACGTAGGTCCATATGCCTTAGTGCAATTTGCAAACCATTTAAAGGATAAGTCATGCCTCATATGCCCTTAGATATTTAGCAGACCCAAATGAAGGTCGAGCCTTATAGGCTTTTTATTGTTTACACATCTATTTAATATGTGTTGACATATTTTAATGGTTTTTATAGAAAATCAATATGCCCAAATAGTATATTTGGCAAAATAAGATAGATTGAGCCTTGTAATTTTTTTGTAAAAAATCAAATTGAGCCAGATTGATAGAATAAAATTGTAAATCATTATAAAATGATATTTAAAGCAATATATAAATTGGGAAGATATGGACAAAATGGACCCTTCATTGAGTAGATAAAGCATGTTTTTTGGTGGGACCACCTTGGAGGAGTTTTGGACAGCTTTTGCAATATGTTTGGAGGTAGTTTAGAGGCTCTTTTGGTGGCTTTTTCTGGGAGCTTGAAAATGGATCAAGATGACTATTTTGGGGAGCTTTTCTCATCTTTTCTCTTGGAGATCTTTCTGGCAGACATATATAGGAGAAAACTTAGTTTTCCTCAGGTGGTTGATATCATTATTTCTTCTCTCTTGAGCACAGGCAGAGAGTTTGTAGACACATTTTGACACAGTTTTAGGTTTTCAAGTACTCCTTTCAGATTAATATAGTAGATCATTCGTACTTTCATCTTTTTGCTTCATATTTACAGTTTTGATTCAATGTTTCATTGTGACCATAATATTATGTCCTTTGTTATGTCTCTTTGCTGTAAAACTATTTGCAGATATTCCATATGATTCTGGTTGTATGTTGTGTTCAGATTGTACCTTCATATAAATTACTTTTGAATTGTATGTTTTAGGTGATCTTGTGAAAGTTTATGTTTGAAGGGTTGTTTGTGGGTGAAAGTATTCAGATAGATTAGAGTTTAGGAGTATTAGATCTGTTAGAGTTTAAGATTCCATTTCAGTTCATCCTCTCACCTTTTCCCTCAACAAATTATTTAGATTAGGAAAAATCCTTAGGAGAACCAGCTCACTTTGGAGGTTCACTCCAAGTTTTAGGAAACCCACAGGCCTAGGAGTGTTCCCATGTGTCAACAAGTAGCTAAGTTGGTAGCTTAGCATAGGGTACATATCTGATTGATAACAATTTTTGACACGTCTGGTGGGACGAATTAGAATTTTTTAGTCCAATACGATGTTCATATATCACTGATATTTGGTGTGTGTGTCAGTGATCTCAGCCTTTGGAGGCATAAAATCAAACACATCTGGTGAATCTGAATCAAGATCTACTAGTTTTTATAGATCAAGTGCTGGTATGTTTCAAACAACTAAGTTTTATTCTTATTTCTAGCTCTTCATATGAGGAGAAATGTCAAATTTTCATAGCCAACATGTATACCCAGCCCCATACTATGAAAATGCCACTTATATGTCTCCATGTCAGCCATATCAGACCAATTATGCTGTAACTTCTAATTCCATGACTTCTCAAAATCAGCATGCCCAACATAATTACCACCCACCCACCCTTGCTTAGCCTCCTTACTAGTCCTACACAAGTAGCCATAATGTTGGTTTTAGTTGAAATACTTAATATGCTTACCGTATACCCATTCCTACCCAATCTTCCAATCCACTCAGCGAAAAAATTCTAAAATTAGAGAGCTTAGAGACATTCTGTTTGATTACAACAAGCAGATGGATGAGATCAAGAGGCATCATGAGTATAATTAGCAACATGAGGAGATTACGAGCATAAAGAGTATGTTGTTTGATTTCATGCATGACTTCATGAAGCAGGTAGAGGAGATTAAGAGGCAACATGAGTATAACTTACAACAGGAAGAATGGGCTTGCTCAGGTCATCAGTACCAACAAGGATGGGAATTTTAAGGAAGGAAATATGAAGAATGTAATTTGTAGCTACAAGAGTTAGATCACCAAGCTTACCTCCAATAGCCAGAGCAGCCACCCTGTGAGACCTTTAGTTCTGACCAGGAGTTGGAGACACGAAAGATACAATTTGAAGAGAATCTTGAGAGGGAGGCAGCTACAAAAATAAAGCTTTTTCTTGCTAGAGCCCAAGCAGCTCTTGCTGTTCCAAAACAGCTAACTCAAGAAGAGGTTTGTAAGTATAAATTTCTAGGTTTTAGACAGAATGAGCCTCTTAATGCTCCTAATGTTTAGATTCTGAGTTTTAGGTAGAATAAAGTCCTTGATAGCTGAAGCCAGCATTGTAATCTTAAAATACCCAGTTTCTAAAGCCCTCACCCCTTGTAAGATGAGGAAAATAATCATGTTCATCCTAGTGCAGTCGCAGATCATCCCCTGGAGCAACATTTTTCCTCGCAAAAAACTCAAGAAACTCTGCAACTTTCCCCACATGAGGAATCCAATGATAAATCATTTGATCAAAATACCTTACTCTTCATCAAGGAGCTTAGAAAGGTAAACCCATTGTGTTCAGCTTTAGAAGTTTACCATTTGCAATAGTGGAAGATCAAAATAGAAGAGATTTCTCCTAAAGAGTCTTTCAATGTTTTCACTAATGATCCTCCAAGTTTTGTTGAAGATGATCAACCAGACAAACCAAGTGTGAAGCAAGAGGTTGCTGTTGTTTGTGCTGCATCCACAAATGAGTATGAGCATAATGCATGTGTAGAGGAAGTTGATTCAAACTTGACCTTGAATCCTTTACATTTTGATTCCTTTTACAATTTTTCTAATGTTTTTTATAAGATGAATCAAAGCACGATACAGAGATTGGAAGGTAGAAGTCTTCAATTGTAAAGACACATTGTCTAGGTTTCAATGGAGCATAGACCAGATAAACAAGAGGATTTAGTTTCTTTGTTTGATTAATTACCTGCTTTTGTAGATCCATATGAGGAAAGCATTCTCATACCAAGAACAACTATTTTAGAATAGCAGGAGGGTCCTCAACATTCTAAGAAGTTGCTAAGTGAAGATCATCAATGTGATAATAGAACCTCGGATCAAGAAGAAGGGAATGAAGATGAACCTGTTTTGGAGCCCAATAGACTTAATGAAAGCTATCATGAGGTAAAGGACATCCCCTTTTCATAAAAAGATTAGGAAAATTGAGAAGAAAATTTGCTTTTGAATGATTTTAAGGTCTCTATTACAAACCTAGATAATGTGCAAGAGATTGGTGTTGAACCTCAATTCACAGTTAATCTATTTGATGAGCTTTCTAACTTTGAGTGTGAAAGTGAAAATGGCATGGCTATACCAAGTTCTGACCACCGTAGTGATGAGGACCATTTAGATAAGATGTGTGAAAGTAGACTAGATTTGAATGATTGAGAGCTTGAAGAGGATATATTTCAAGCTAAAATTGAACTTTTTTGCTCACACTTGGATGTTATACCAACATCTTTGGAGGGGAGTTATCTTGAATAGAAAAAGCAAGAGGTGGAAGTGGTTGTATTCCTGAATGAGTCAATGGTTATGAATCAGCTTAACTAGTAGCCTAATCTTGACTGGTTGGAGGAGTTGCCTTTCTGTTACATAGAGGAGCTTGAAGTTGTTGGGCCAATGAATCTTGTATTGAAAGAGACTAACTCATTATTTGAACACTTGCCTTCATTCATTGAAGAAGAGACTCTTGTTTCGAAGTGTACCTCCTTGAGTAATAATGAGTATTTTGAGCCTACTCTAACTCTTACTAAGAACCTTCCAAGAGTTGACAACTTTGATGAGCTATTAGTAACCCTAACAGAGGAGGATGGCCCATTGACTATGGACGAAGAAGCAACATGGCAAGATATCATTCAAAGTGAAGGTCATGTTGTTGTTTCCAATCATTCAAATTGCTTTCTCTCTAGTCTAACACTTTCAAGGGGGTGTCCTATTAGATATTTGGCTGGGTTGGAAGCTAACAAAAGGGGACAACCTCATAGTGACACGGATTCAGATCATCAAGGAGGGTATCAAGTTGATCAGTTCGCCAAACAAGTCTGGTGGTTAAGTGGCTGTATTTTTCTTCTTGGAAAGGTGTTTCAGTAATTTACTGTAGATTTGATTATTCTCCACCTTTTTGGGCTAACTAACAAGCTTATGGAGTATTGCAGATTGCAAAGGAAGGGCGGTTATTTTCTTGAGCCAGTGAATGGTTTTGTTTGATCAGCTTCCTTGGCTAGTTAGAGTAGGTTAGATTTAGTGTTTTTAGTCAATAAGTGCTTCATGCACATTTCCTTTTAGTTATTTTTGTTTCCCTAAGTGTTGTTGTACACATTTTCTAGCCACCAGGGCCTTTTAGTATGCTTTTAGTTTGGTTTAGTTTAGTTTTCTGCTACTATTTGAAGTTGTTTGAGATGCAGAGTTTTAGTTTTTTGAGTTTGAGATGAGTAGAGTATGAATCCATGCCTAATGGATAGTTAAGGCAACTCGTCTTGATGCTTAATAGGTAAGCAAGTAGTAGACGTCGATAGAAATGTTGCCAATTTTTCACCTACAACTCAAATTGGCTGAGCTAAAACATTTGTTCATTTTAAGGTGAAAGGTTTCAATTCATTTCTACTTTGCTTAAACCTTTGCACATATTGAATTTTATGAGAAAAGTTTAGTTGTTTTAGTACAATGTGTTTCATGAAGGAGAGTATTCAGTTTGCAGTTTAGTTGTTTAACAGAAAAAGACAATCAGTTCATCATTCGTTGCTTTGTAGAGTTTCACGAGAGATAAGAGAAGTTTCATTTCATTACAATGATCATTCGATTTTATGAATGTGATACAAATGGAATAAAATTACATGGAATTAAAGCAAGACATATCAAATGTCCCACACAAGCTGTGGGAATAGTTGCACTAGTACAAACATAGATAATACACTATGCATCTGAAGATAAGAAAGGAAAAGCATATCAATCATTTCCTATTTAGGGGTCTTGGTTTGATCTTCATTTGTAGCTAGCTCCTCCTCACTCCCGATCTCGGAGAGAACTTGCAGGATTGGAAAAAGTTGTGTTAGAGCTCTGAATATGGTTTCCTATGTGCCTATCAACAGAGACATAATTCATTGCCTATGATGCACTGAATCAGAAGATCAAATCATCCATATACAAGAGAGATTGAAAATGAAACAATCATTGAGCTTCATTGTTTTAAACTAACATGTTTGTTTCATGTGCAAGAATAGAAGTTATGTTACTATTTTGAAGACCATTTTAGCATGTGGTGCAAAGTGGGCTCCCATAAGGGTTGAGCCCAGCATGCTACCCCTGAATCTCAAGAGGGGATGGAATATGAGTACATATTCATATTGTTCAAATCGAGACATATTTAGTGAAGGAGTATTACATTCACTAAGTGTATCATTGCCCATCCATGACTTTTAGTTCAAGTGGGATGAAATGAAAGCCATTAAGGAGCATTGAGCTCTTTCAAAACAACTTAGTAAAGGTATTGTTAAAATCATGATGATGTTAAATCTATTTGTTGTCACAACATCATAAATTATCATGTGTATGTATTCAAATCACTATGTTCAAACAATAGAAGAAATAGTAATACAGAGGTAGCCATTGATGCCATTGAGTGTCAGTGATGAATTCCAAGAGATATTATTACAAGGGCAGCTATTATCAGCTAAAAGACAACATCATGAAGCCCGTATAGTCATCAAAAGATGGGAAATGAAGACACCAATTGGCAAGGAGTGGTCATATCAATAAAATAATTATGCCTACATGGATGTCATAGTCATGATAATGAGTAGTAATATTCAAAGTATGAAGAATAGTCCATGTGATTGACAGGACAGTCAAACATCATATCAATATCAACCGAAAGATACTCCCATCAAGAGCTTATAGCCAAAGAAGCATTATGGAGCAATAGTTAAATCAACCACAATATAGCAAAATGCCATGATAACTTTCTATAATATAAGAGAGTTATAAGCTACAAGTGTTGTTTCAAGAGCCATAAAAAAAAGATACAGCATTTGGAAGGTACAAGAGCTTGATAACATTTGAACAAATTGCCACATGGATCAATGTAGAGCGTATCAAATGATACAGAGTCATATGAGCATAGAACTTCAAGCAAAAATGTATATATCAACTAAAAAATAATAAGAGAAGAGTTATCACCTTGAGGTAAGGTCAAGTGTAACCATATTAAGGAACCAAGCCCACCCCCATGTCCTCTATGAGATGCCCCCCACCAGCTCAGTCTAGTGTAAAATTTCCTAAGGCCTCTAGGATCTTGTATCCTTACTTACCCACAACATGTGGAGTGGGGAATTTGCCTGTCACCCAGTGGGTACATCCTTGGTCTTAATTTTTTTCTGATAAGGGTATGGTTTGGTGGTTAAGTCACTCAGTAGTAGTGGCGGCCACCAGAGTTCAAACCCCCACTGGGCCAATGAGCTCGCAGGCTTTATACCTTTGTTGGACCAATGCACTTGTGGGTTTGAAGTGTTCTTGCAAGGCGATGAGGTCCCCTGTGTTGTGGCCTCGCAGGTTCATTGCTCTGGGAAAAAGCATTCGTGTGGAGCTAGAGGGTGTCTCGCACCAGTGTCACCGGTCACGTTAAAAAGTTTACCAGGCACATTTAAAAAAAAACAAGAGAAGAGTTAAGACTCGGTGTTAAAATTCATCTAAAGGAGGTGTTGTCCCAGGTGATAATGTCAAGACATAGTCATAAGGTAATTGTTTTTGTTAAGCATTCCATACTTTTTATGTCAAGCCACAGTCACCAAGTAGAGGACACATATATGTATAATTACTTGAATTCAGAACTTCAAAGTGCACATTATCATGGCAAAAGAAATGGAACTTCAATGACATATGCAGCTACATGAGGTGCAAAGAGAATATTATGTGTGTTAACATCATAGTATGTAAGTGTTTTGAAACATCAGAGAAAGGTATAAACACATCTTGTTTTTTTTTTAAATGAAACATCTTATGACAAGTGCATTTGAAGTAGTCATATGGGGGCCTTTAGCCTTAATGAAGAATAAAATATATTAGTCTGGAAGTTTGCACCAAACCATAATGGTTGCTTTGACAAGACAGTGATGACAAGAAAAATTTAGGTATTATTATATGCACAAAAGTTCTAAGGTTGCGGGTCCATAGTGGGGTTTTCTCGCCGCATGTTTAACCTACTTGGGTTTTCAAAGTAACAAGCTCATGTATAGATAAAATGGAGAGTTCAAATGTGCAGACCATAGTGGCATTCAGAAATAATAGAGTATACCTTCTACAGTCGCGGCCATAAAATATGTGTTCTTCACAACATCAAAACCCATGTCGACTTGTGTAAGGACATCAGAAATAAAGAGATTATGAGTTTTGAATTCATAAGGGTTTGAGTAGTATGAGGGTTTTGCTTTCAAATATACAAGAAATGATAAAAATGAAACCCATTTTATGCCATATCAAACCACAGTCAGTATAATGCCAAACAAGATTTTTGTTTTCTGCATTTTTAGGAAGGAAAGAACATCATAATTTCATTGTTTTCTACATACAAAAAGATGAATGAAAAATCATTTGTTTGACATCCAGTCTTAGCTAGATGGAGTCATTTTTCTCACCGCAAGTGAACCCACTTGGGGTTTCATATAGAAAATCACAAATTTGAGGAAAATGAAATCTTTCAAACTCATATGAATGCAATGCTCAAAGATACGATTGTGGCCGTGGTCTGTAAATATTGTATCAAACTCATATATCAATAGAGAGATACCAAAGAGATAAGGCATAGATCAAGAGCTAAGAACTAACCTTTCATTGAGTGCACAAAGCCATGGGTTTCACTCATTATATGCTTTTATATTACCTTCAGTAGAGATCAGGAGTGTCATTCATGGCGGCCCCACACAAGAGACACAAATGGTAGAGAAGAAATGCAACAAAATGCATCAGAGAAAACTATTATGGCCATGGTAATAAGCTCAAAATCCCGTGCTGAATGGAAAGTATGGATTGAAATGGTGACAAAGAAGTAGCTTACCTTTCCTTAGAATAGTGGAAATTGATTGTCTTTCAGTCTAAACCCTAGCCATGATGGTGGCTACCGAGTAGAGAGCTAAATTTCAAAAAGTTGCAAGTGAAAAATGAGCCCAAGAAACTAGGGCTGGGGTTGTTTTGTTCTAGGGTTTCATATGCCCTAATTTGACTAATGTGATTTTTATCACATTGATTTCATTTTCATATGCCTTTGTTAATACCCATGGGGGTATGTTGCCCACTTTATATTCATTTAGTCATATGACTTAGGTCCCTCTTGAGTGTTTGATGCCTTAGGTCCTTTGCATATTAAATGCCTAGGCATTATGCCTTTAAAATTTATTTGGTTACCTTTGAAAATGAGCACATAGGTCCATATGCCTTACTGTAATTTGCAAATCATTTAAAGGATAAGTCATGTCTCATATGCCCTTAGATATTTTGCAGAGCTAGATGAAGGTTGAACCTTATAGGCTTTTTATTTTTCACACATCTATTTAATATGTCTTGACATATTTTAATGGTTTTTATAGAAAATCAATATGCCCAAATAGTATATTTGGTAAAATAAGACATATCGAGCCTTGTAATTTTTTTGTAAAAAATCAAATCAAGCCAGATTGATAGAATAAAACTGCAAATCATTGTAAAATGATATTTAAAGCAATATCCTATAAATTGCTTATAAATAGAAAAAAAAATTTAAATTAGCTCTGCAACTTGGTTGAGGGTTTGGTCTTCCCTCCTTGAGAAAGCTTGTAGGGCTCGCCTTCAGAATCCAATTAGTCTGCTTCGTCCTCTTGGTTATCCAATATTCGTTGGGCCTTGGTGTTGTTGGTGGCTAGATTTGTATTATTGAAAGTTTTGTTTTGATTATTCCTTTGTTGGAATATTTCAAACTGATTTCATTCAATTGACTTTATTTGAATTTTATTCTCACCTCGGGGTTGGCAGATATTTACCCTGCACATGTGAGACTCTTGCATTCGTACGATGCCAGCCAAGGCTCAGGTCCCTCAGTTGGAAGAATTAAATGCCTTCAGTGATGGGATTGAAGTTGGTTCTAATGTTGTTGCCAGTTGTCTACACCCTAAGAAATCTTTTAAGGAGGCCCTAAATGTGACCCATGCCACCCCTCCACCCAAAAATGCATGCTTTAAGGAGGTGGAAGAGGGAGAAACAGGCAGTGGATTTAGTGGGAGTGGCATGCAGAAGTGAGTGGAATGAGAGGATGGTAAGAACCCTAATGAGTTGAAGAAGTTAATCTTGTGTCCCAATCCTGGTATGCTTTCTGCTATTAATGACAAAGAAAACAGATTGAAAAATGTTGCTCTATTCTTTGTTTGTGTGGATTTGAATGCTCTACCTGCAAGAAGTTTCTTTGACAATTGGTTATTCTTAGTGTGGGGGAAAAAACTAGGGGTACATGTTTCATTCTATCGAATGATTTCAAAAGGAGTCTTTGTTATAATCTTGAAAAATCATAATATGCAGGAAAAGATTTTGGGTAGGGATTTTTGGAACGTTGGGCAGTCCCTCTTCAAAGGATTTTAATGGAATCCTAAGGCCTCTTTACAGTAGATTAAATTTTGCTCTGTGCCATGGTGGCTTTTGGTAAAAAACCTTCCTATTCAACTGTGGCCCTTCTTAAACAAAGTTCTTGAACCATTGGGCAAAATGCTTAAAGTTGAAGAGTCAAGGGTTACTCTTCCACATTTGGATGCTCACGTGTTAGTCTCCCTCAGACCCAGAGGCCCTATACTAGATGTTATTCATGTTCAAAGGGGTTTCAAATTAATTATTTGCGAAGTGATTGGCCTCGGTGGTTTAAACTCTTGTTTCCGCTGTAAAGTGGATGGCCATCAAAGGAGGGAATTCCCTATGGCTAAAAAGAAGGATGAGAATAGTCTTTTTGTCCACAATTTCTCTGGTGTTAAAAGTGTCTCTAGTTCAGGGGGAGGTGGGCAGGGGGAGCCCCAGTCACTATTATGAAAAACCCTTTTTCTTCAGTAGCTGGGACTTCACCGTGCCCTCACCCTACCCTTACCAAGTCTAATGCCTTGGATGGCTCCATAAGAGAAATTCACAACAGCTTTGAAAAAATGAAGTTAGTAGATGATACCTCAAATCCTCTCTCTTTAGATTCTGTGGAGGTGGTGGAATCCCCCCTGTTGCCCTCCCCAGGTGGAAGGAACAAAAGTATGGTTTTTGGGGCTTCTAATTCTAACTCCTCTATTTTCCCCCTTAGAGCTTTTATTGATTTCTAATTTTGCAAAATTTGATGCTTCTGCACTAGTTAGCCCTCTAGCTAGTGAAAATAAGATGGTTTGGGACATTGTCCTTAAAGGGGATATTAACCCCATTGATAAAAGTCTCTCTGAATCTAAATCAGCCTCGAAGGTGCCCCCTGTAGAATCCCCAGTGCCTATTGTCCCTCCTAAAAAGAATGCCCAACAACTTGCTTTGATGAAGATTAGAGAAGACATGCTGGCTAGAAAAATGAATGAGGTGCTTCATGATGTTGGTCTCCCTATTAAGTCTCAAGGACCATGTAGTTTTGACTTGGAACCCCCTAGATAAGGAGGATGAGGATGCTAAGACTAATTTGGATGTCCTTGAAGAGGTTGAAGTTGCCCCCAAGGGGGAAGAGGTTATAAAAAAAAGGAAGTATCTCAAGAGAAAGATATTCAACTCAAAAAGGGTCAAAGGGGATAAGCTCCCAAAATGCTTTGATAACATGGGCATTTCTATAAATGAGGCTTAATGATTGGACCATATCTTTTGCCCTGGTTGATCCATGAAGTGCATTAGTTGGAATGTAAGGGGCCTTGAATCCCCTGACAAGAAGTATCTAGTGAGAGACTTGGTTAATAAATGTATAAGGATATTGATTTTCTAATGATTCAAGAAGTTAAAGTTGTTGGATTTTAGTTGGATAATATTCTCAGATGTATATGGAAAGACTCTTATAAATTGATCTCTAAACATCAAAAGGTTAAGGGATGATTGATTATCCTAATGAAGCCTGGATGGGATTAGTACATTACACACTTTGGCTCTTCCCCTTATAACAGAGTTGTCTAGGCCTGCTTTAACCTCAATGGTTGCAGCTTTGGACTTTGTTCATTGTATGCCTCAAATGATTATAGAGAGAGAAGTTGCTTGTGGGATTGGCTCTCTGTTAACCTTCCTAAAGTGCCTTGGTTGATTGCGGGTGATTTCAATATGGTGAAACATAAATAAGATAAGCTAGGAGGTCTTAGCATAGAATGGAAAGGTAATGATAAATTCTTCTGGACCACTCTTAAGAAGTCTCTTAGGTTGTGGGATCCCTTGGAAGGTGAGAAGAGAAAAAAAAAAGGGATTTGGTTCTCTTGGTGCAATGCCAAAGCTGGCAAAAGGAGGATATATTGTAGATTGGACAGGTTCTATGCCAACAAAGACTTGTTTAGATTTTCTCCATCCAATGGGGACAATGCAGTCAAAGCTCTCCCCAGCTCCATGTCTGATCATCACCCTATTATTGCTAACATTGCCCTTATGGGGCTTGGTGAGGATCCTAAGCCCACTGGTTCTTCTTCATTCAAGATTAATACTCTACTTTTGGACAATGAGGATTGTAGACACGATATCTTAGTTCTAAGAAACCTCATTAAAATGACTCACTTTCATAAGGGGGCTCAAGTTGCTATTGGTATGAACTTATCAATGCTTGTTGGAACCTCCTCTAGATGTGTGGGAAGAAATTTTCCTTGGATAGAAGGAAGCAAGAAAAAGTGCTACAGAAATAATTTCATGAATATGAGAAGAAAATCCAAGAGACCCCTACTAACTTGAAGTTGCTCTCAGCTCTTAGTGCCACTAAGCATAGGCTAAGGTGCTTTGAGAATTTCAGGGCTCAGAATGATAAACATAAAGCCAGACTTAACTAGATAAAAAGGAGGAGATAAAGGCTCCAAATACTTTTTTAGCCTGCTAAGGAATAAATTTAAGCAGGAACACATTGACTCCATTGTGGAAAATGATAGGATATATATGGAGTTGGAAGATATTCAAGAGTTATTTAAAAGGTTTTATGAACAGCTTTTCATGGCTGAGGATGGAGGTATTGATTGTGTGGAGGCACAGAGGATGTGTTCTCTGGTCTATCCCAAGAAAATTAATAGTGCCACGGCTGAGAAGTTGAAGCAACTAGTCTCCAAGGATGAAATTAAAGCAGCTATTCTTTCTATGAGAAACTATAAATCTCCAAGCATTGATGGGTTTCCTGTTGAGTTTTACAAGACCAACTTGGATTGAGTTGTGGAAGATTTATTTGAAGTTTATCAAGAAGCCATAGCCAAAGCATCCCTTGGGGAAGAGATGAATAGAGGGATCATAAAGCTTATTCCTAAAGGGGGAGACAAGACAAATTTGAGGAACTGGAGGCCTATTACTCTTCTTAATGTCTCTTATAAGATCATAGCAAAAGTTTTGGTAAAGAGATTTGTTGACATTCTGCCCTCTATTATCAATGTCACTCAGACTGGCTTTATCAAGGGTAGGTATATTTTGGAAAACCTTCTAACTAGTTGGGAGGCTTCTCATTGGGCTAAAAATTTAGGCCAGAATGTGGGTATCCTACTTTTAGATTTTGAGAAAAATATGATAGGGTGGAATGATCTTTTATCATCTGCATACTTAAATCATTTCATTTTCTAGATGAATTTGTAAGGATGGTGAATATGCTATTTAGTGATGCCTCAGTCCAAGTGGAGGTCAATGGTGTACTTTCTTCCACTTTCCCAATGGGGAGATCTATTAGGTAGGGATGTCCTTTAGTCCCCTCATTATTTGTCATTGCATCTGAAGCTCTATACTATCTATTGAGAACTAAGTCAGTGCTAGGTAAATTTGAAGGTATTCTCTTACCTGATGGTAACCCATTGCTCAATATGCAGTTTGCAGATGACACTACAATCTTCCCAGTTATTGAAAAGAATAATCTTGATAATTTGAAGCTAAGAATCCATAAGTTTTGTTTGGCCTTAGGTGCCAAGATATCCATTAGCAAATCTGTGCTCTTGGGGTTGTCTGATTCCCCTCCTAACTGGTTGGGAGATGGCGATTAGTAGTGGGGTGGTCCCAAGAAGCTAGTTCAGTTCCTGGGTATCCCTTTTTCTCTGGATCCCTCCCTCAAATAGATGTGGGAGTGGTTTTTTTCAAAAAATGATGTCAAACTTAGAAGTTGGAACAAACAAACTTTGTCTCTTGTTGGGAGGTTCCAAATTTACCAAAAAATCCTCTCTGCATATACTGTTTATTATGCCTCTATGTGACTCTTCTCTTTTGTGTAAATTGAAAGTATTCAGAAGGCAATCAGGGCCTTTCTATGGTCAGATGGTAAAGGGAACAGGAAAAAGCACCATGTTAACTGGGATTGGTGTTGCTTCAGTCGAGATCATGGTGGACTAGGTCTGAAAGACTTAAAATTGCAAGGTATGGCTCTTGTGATGAAGTGGATTATGAAGGCTCTAGAAGGAAATGAACCTTGGAAGGTTCTTGTAAGGAATAACTTCAAAATCTCAAGGCTGAGATCGACACTAGGCTAGAGAGGTCTTCATCCTCATGACCTCCTTTTTGGGGATTTCAAGGTGAAACCTTTTGGGTGAGTTGTTTTTGCCTCTATCTAGAAGGCATGGGAAGTCTTCTGAACTCTCATCTCCAAAAATGAACTGTAGAGGCCTACTATGCAATGGGGAGAGCACTTATCAATTTGGTGGTCCTTGAAACACAAGGATAGGCATTTGGCTCTTATTCAAGGGTGTTCCTGAAATGGCATAAGCTGGGACTGTCTTCATTCCAATATATTTGTACCTCTGAAGGCATTAAAAATTGGGAGACCCTGAGACTTCATTTTGGCCTCAAGGATACTCAAAAGAGAACTTATTCTGTCCAAGTTCTTTCTGCCTTCTCTGCTATTCCTGCCCAGACAAAATTGTTGTGTGAGCTTGAATGGTTGAGTATGCTAAAATGGAACAATGGACTTAGTTTGAAACATTGTGAGCCTATAAGGATCTATAAACTTTTAAAGGATTCCGATGAGGTCTTTAAGCACTGTTCCAAAGTTTGGGATTGTAATGTTAGTCACAAATGTCTTAGGAGGATCTTTTTATCTTTTTGGTCCAGTTTTATGGAACCTAAGAAAAGATGTTTTAGATGGCTTCTTGGTCTAGGTAAATTCCCAGTGGGTACTAATAATAGTGTTTGCAGAGTTTGTAATGTGGTTGAGTCTTGTGATCACATTTTTTTCAATGTCCTTTTGCTTGCAAAATCTGGGATATTTTCATGAGATGTCTGCCTAATTGGTCTCTAATCTCTCCTTTGTGTAAACTTAGTATTCTGTTTGGTTGCTTGGCTAGCTTTGAAACTAAAACCAATAGGTTATCATTGTTGTTTACTACTGGGGTCTTGTAGATGTTGTGGAAGAAGAGGAATGAAGATTACTTCCAAAAAAAAGTTAGGATTCTTACTGGGCCTAAATTTAGATGCACACAAGTTGATTTCCTTTTCTAGGTGGCAACCTCTATTGAAGCACAAAATGTTGTTTTTCTTGATGATGGAAGTGATGTTCCTTCTCTGCACTCAAAGGATGGCTCATCCCCAAGTCATGTGGGCCTACAGGATATGAAGAAAACTTGCCTTGCATTCACTGAGAAGTTGGATGAGCTACATAGTAAATTCAAGGAGTTGAATTTGGTAGACAAAGTTGAGACAGTTGAGTCATAGATGCCCACTCAGTTTCTAGACCTTGTGGATCCTTCCCCTACCTTTATTGATGATCAGGGTGCCCTCAGGCTTCTTGTTGATCAGGATGGAGTCTCACATGTTTATATTGAACAAGAAGTAGATATTAAACTGGTAGCAGACTTGGAGCCTGATGGAGACCTAGATTGCTTTCCTGATGTACTGTCATATATGGATGTAGACTCATTAGATCAGGATGATATGTTTGTTGAACTAGCATCGGATGGTGCCTCTAAATAGTATATGATGTTACCTTTTAGTAATATAGTTTTTTTTCTTATATGATGTAAAAAGGTAAAAGTACTGACAGCATTATAAGTAGTAGCTCTGGCATTATGTGTAAACTGAGTGGGTGGCCACCTTGGCCACAATAGATGTAATGTATTTTGCTCCTCTTTTTGGTAATACAAATGCTCTATCCTTAATCCAAAGAAATTGCTTATATATATTCATTACTTATGCAGTTAAAGAAAAGTAAAGCAAATAATGTCTTTCTTTTTTTGAGTTTGGTTTCTTTTGGGAAGATATGGACAAAATGGAGCCTTCATTGAGTAGATAAAGCATGTTTTTTGGTGGGACCACCTTGGAGGAATTTTGGGCAGCTTTTGTAATCTGTTTGGAGGTAGTTTAGAGGCTCTTTTGGTGGCTTTTTATGGGAGCTCAAAAATGGATTATGATGACTATTTTTGGGAGCTTTTCTCAGTTTTTCTCTTAGAGATCTTTTTGGTAGGCATATGTAGGAGAAAACTTAGTTTTCCTCAGGTGGTTGATATCATTGTTTATTCTCTCCTGAGTAGAGGCAAAGATTTTGTAGACACATTTTGACTCAGTTTTAGATTTTCATGTACTCCTTTCAGTTCAATATAGCAGATCATTCCTACTCTCATATTTTTGCTTCATATTTGTAGTTTTGATTCAATGTTTCATTGTGACCATAATATTATGTCCTTTGTTATGTCTCTTTGCTATAAAACTATGTGCATATATTCCATATGAGTTTGGTTGTATATTGTGTTCAGATTGAACCTTCATATAAATTACTTTTGAATTGTATATTTTTGGTGAGGTTGTGGAAGTTAATGTTTGAAGGGCTATTTGTGGGTGAAAGTATTCAGATAGATTAGAGTTTAGGAGTATTATCTATTAGAATTTAAGATTCCATTTCAGTTCATCCTCTCACCTTTTCCCTCAACAAATTATTTAGATTAGGAAAAATCATTAGGAGAACCAGCTCACTCTGGAGGTTCACTCCAAGTTTTAGGCAACCCATAGCCCTAGGAGTGTTCCCATGTGTCAACATGTAGCTAAGTTGGTAATTTAGCATAGAATGCATATCTGATTGATAACAATTATGTTGAAAAGCATATTGGGCCTATTATTTTACTTCCTCAATAGAAGTCAAGGCCCTTATCTTCTGTAAATATGGAAGACACACCAATTAATAATGTAGTTTTAATGTAGTTGAGATTGGTGCTCTCTGTGTGCATACTTAATTTTCATAATAACCTAGGACACCCTTAAATATATGTTTCTAATCAATCTCAACTCAAGAATTTCAATGTGTGGGTTGATTAGATAACAACTAACTTTTAGATGGGTTTTTTTAGAAAGGAATATCTAAATTTTAAAATAGATGAAGCAAGTCGTAATGTGGGATGTGGTTTAAGGTGGGGAAAATGTTGGGAAAGGTGATTAGTTTGGATAAGAGGGAAATATACTTATGGTTAGTTAGGGGGTTTAGGGGTAAGTGTCGATTAGCATGTCAAATGAGTCAAATTAAGAACCGAGACCATGCATTTATAACATTGACACTAATGCATAAAACAAATGTGTAACAATGTAGAGTATGCACTTTTATCATTTAGAATAATATTTAAAAATTTATTGCTCATAATATATATTCATCATCTTATATTATAAATTACAAAGTCTAAAGTGAAACATTGATAAAAAATGTCATACATAATATTTTCCAATAAATTTATTTTTAAAATAAATTTATTTTTAAAATAAATTTATTTTTAAAATAAATTAATTTATCAGAAATTTAAAAAATTAAAATTAAAATTAATAAACACCTAACTATTCATATAAACTCAATCTCACAAAACTCATTAAGTGTATTGTTTAAGACCATAAGATTTTATTCTTAAATAAAATTAAAGTGATATTCCAAAATAAGTTGTTGCCATAGTAATGGCAACAATAATTGTGATTAAAGTCTTATCATTGATGTATGTTCAAAATGTTATAAAATGTATTGATCTTAATTTTTCCATGGAACATTGCTATGTTGAAAAGATAAACCCACTAAATCTATAAAAAATTCAATTTCAAATTTAAGTTGATACTATTTGATGGAATTCTTAATATCATTTTTCAAATAAGTTATCTATAAGTGGGTATAACATTGTATTTTAATTTAGTATGAGGGTAACTTTATTGTAGATTCAATCCCCAAGGATAATGTTATTTGTTTGAAGATGATACATATTGATCATTCATTTTCAATAATATTTCTTTAAAGATTGACATTAATGATTTCTTCTTAATTGATCTTCATCATAACACAACTAATTTTTTTAGTGGTTGAAAATTATTTCCTTCATGATTCAGAAGTTATGTGATACATAATGTGTATGTTCCATAAAAAAATCCAAAATAACAATGATAGGATAGATCGTTTATTAATAATATACATCCTTAAATAAAAGATATATTATAGTGATAGGTACTAATAGAGATAGTCCATCTTATATTAATTAAGTATGGTCTTAGGTTTGATATGCAACACTTGGGGTAGAATTTTACATTATTAAAGATAGTATATTGTCATATATTAAATTTACAAGAAGTACATCTTTCATTACTTTTCATATTATAGTATTATAACACTCCCATTCGAGAGGAAAATATATAAGAAAAAATTGAGTAGATTTAGATATGTTTTAATAGTTATCTATGTAGAGCAGTGTTTGTCATTGATGTCAAAAGTAGAAAAAGTATGTCCTTGATGCTATGAAGTTGATAGTATGGATAGTATACTTTGCTTGCTTGTTCAGGTACTGCACAAAGAGTTTGATGCAAATATTCATATTATGTCAAAGATGATCTTGTTTGATATTCATGTTTTCATCTTATGTCACAAGTATGATATTTATGTTTGACCTCATGTTGATGTTTTTCATTATAAAGTTCATGAAGATGATGATAATCTCATGAGTCCAGTGTTGATGTTGCCTTGATGATGATATCATGCTTCAGAGTTGAATTGCAATGATGGATAGTGCAGGACATTAGGAGGACAGATCACAACATCAAGAGTGAACACATCAGCAGGACAAATCATATCAGGATGTTAAGATTAGGATGTAAGGATGTTCATATGTTCATGCTTCAATCAGGATCACCATGCTTCAAAGGTAACTAGGTTCATGAAGCTTGAAATGTTAAACATTGTGGTGGTGCCTCAGAACAAGGAGTAGGAAAAGAAGGCCCTTGGATAGTAATTTTGGTACACCTTGTGGAAACATCTCTTTTAGGAGTTTTATTTTTGATGGTAGGTGTTTGAATTCTCAATCAAATTGTCTAGAGTCATATGCAAGACATGTATTATAGCTGAACATTATTAGTATGATTATGTGGGTTGTTGATAAGGTAGGGTTTGAAATGATAAACCCTAAAGAATGTGTTTTTCGTATCACAAAAGACACAAAACATCTATGTTTAAAAGTATGCACTTTTCTTATTTTTTAAGGTTGACTTGCTATCTCTGGTCATAGACAACTTACGTTATGACCTAGAGGGGTCGCAGCCATTGGATGACCGGTCCCCCCAACCTAACAAAATCAGAGACATAGGTTATACTTCTGTGATTGTGCGCCAATGTAATACAAGTTGTCGATGCAAGGGTGCAAAATGTGGAATCAAAGGTTAAGATTTAAACCTTGTTCAAACACTGACAGATATCCTTGAAGACTAAACTTTGATGGCCATTTGAACGTCTTTCCCTTGAAGGTAGTTTACAACTATTTTTATAACTGTATTGAATTGAGAACACAAGGAGATAAAAGAAAACCTACCTCTCAAAGATTTGGTTGATTATTTTTTGGTTTAAAGATGCAGATGTTTAAGGGTATCTTATGTTGATATGGGCCGATTGCGAGGTTTTTTGTTTTGGTTATTTTGATACATAAAAGAGACATGAAGACAATTTTATACATAGGAAACTATGTATGTGATGTCAGTCTTAGTGTTGCAGGAATGCTTGGAGTTGGAAGGATACAAAGACCTCTTTGAATGCAATGATTTTAAAATGATTTGCTACATAGAGTTAAAAATACATCCCTAATCACAAAGAAGATGTGTGGAGTAATAAGGAATGTTTATGTTTTTCATTAACCATTTGATGCTCATAGTTTAAGATGAGACATTGTGATTTGTGTTTAGAAGAAATAGATTTACTTGTATGTATTAATTTTGTCAAGTGTAGTGAAGTATAGAAGGGTGTTTAAAGGGCTTAAGCTTAGAGGTGGGTTTTTAATGCATACAAAGGAACAACGCATGTAACACTTGCAGTTTTTGTTTGCAAAAGTTAAATGAGCCTTGGTTTGTGTTTATATCTCATTGTATTTGAAGAGGATTATATTGGAAGGTTTTATTAGTTATAAACAAAAGGAGATATAAGACTAAGAAGTGTAATGAATTGGAGTGAATCATGGTGACCTCCTAAATTGGGTTTTCTTTCCCATATGCACATTTTGCCAATGAGGCACCTATTTGCCAATGAAGCAGTGAAAACAAAATGCCAGTGAGGCTTGCATGGTCAGTGAGACCTATTTATTTGCCACTGAGGCATCTTTGTAACCAGTGAGGTTCCTTTACCAGTGAAGCACAAAAAGTAGCTAGTGAGGCTCTATAATTGGGGATTTTATTAAGCTAGTGAGGCAATTTTCCCGAGTGGTTTTTCATCCCTATGAGGGTTTTCCACTCATAAATCATTGTGTTATGGGATCTCATTATTTGTGGTCTATTTGGTTTTCATGTTCAAGGATTCAGCCTTGTGTACCTTTCAGCATTTGAATTTCTATGTTGATCAAGTATTTAATATTGTCTATCTGATTGAGTTAGTTTTAGCATTTGAGCTTCCAATTATTGCATGTGCATAAGTTTAATGAGAAACAAATAAATTAAATTTGTTCTAGAAACACTGATTCACCCCCCTCTTAGTGTTTCCCGTACTCCAACAAGTGGTATCAGAGCTAGGTTCCCTATAGAAGTCTAACAGGCTTGGGTAGGTCTTGATAGTGGTGTACCATGGGAAAGTGTAAAAGAAATAGAGAAAAGATAGATTCCAAAAAAAGAGAGGTTGTAAAACAAGCCCTGGTCAAGTCAAGTAATGAGTTGTTGCATGAGTCACCCCTAAAAATTGACACAAAATGTACAATAAAGAAGATGATTTTATTGTTGAGATTGATTATGAAGAAAGAGATCTCTTTGTGGATGAAGATGACTATGAACAGGACTATGATGAACAAGAGTGTGAAGTTGATTTAGAAGGTAAACTCTTGTGTGTTGTGGATACAATCAAGCAACTTAGTAAAGAAAATTAGAAATTAAAAGACCAACTTCAACAAGAAAAAGATTTCAAGGACAAGGTATGTTCATATTTTGCAAATGTTTCTTTAAAACTTGAAGAGTCAAATAAGCTAATTATCAACCTAAAGGTAGAATAGAAGAAGCAAAAAGGATAGCTAATTTTACAAAATTTGATCTTGAAGTCAAAACTAATGAATGCCTAGGATTAGAGTTAGACATAGTTTCTTTGAGAAAGGAATTGGATGAAGCATCTTCTATGTTGCACAAGAATCTACAATTTAAAAAGAGTATTGATTGCTTGAATGACATATTGAGTAAGCAAAAGCATCACAAGGACACTACAGGATTAGGTTATGAAGAAGGACAATGCTCTAAAGCCAAGAATGCTCCTAGGAAGAAAATTGATCTAGGATATCATGTTGCTGATCCTGAGGACAAGAAGAATAGAAAAGGCAAAAGAAGAGGAACTATCAAGTTCACAAGATCCTCACCCATCAGGCAATGCCATTTAATAAGGTACAACTACTCTCAATTTCATGGTTATTGCTATTCATGTCATGTTTATGGTCATAGAGCTAGAGACTATAGAACTCATTCAAGAAATGGTTTTGGATGGAATAAGAATTCTTATTAATGGTCAAATAGAAGAAACAATGCTCTATGTTATAAATGCATCTGTCTAGGTCATATTGCAAGGTTTTGTAGCACACAAGAAAGAAGTGATGTTTTTGGATCTTAAAGAAAAAATAGTTCTTTTGTTCCTCTTGTTATTCACAAGATCATATTATATAGATGTCATAAGGTTAGACATAAACCACAATATTGTAGAACTGATTTAATGAAACTAGTTAATCATCACAAGACTAAAGGAGTTATAAAAGTTTGGAAAAGAAAACAAGAGAAAGAACATGAAGATTCTCAACTTATGCATTCTGTACAAAAGGCATCAACTGGTACATAAAAGGTAGCATGAGGTAGGGGGGGCAGGTTAGAGTTTTATCTTTTTACCCCTTTAAGAAGTCTAGAAGATTGATTCAGAAGGATGTATAATTTCCATGCTTCAAGATCAGGATATTCAAATATTTGAGTTCTTGTGTACTCACACTGATTGATAATTTGATTATTTTAGATTGGTCAAGTGAAGACAAAAGTGGATTAGTTGTCAGATCTTATCAAGACATAGCATTTTATGATTATCTGATAGGAAATAAGTTGTTAAAGGTTCTACAAGATAGGATCAAGATGGTTGTAAAATTGTTTATGAAAGAGATTAGTAAAGAAGTGATAGTTTTCGAATATCTTTCATGGCATGATTGCTTTATTTGCTCATATGCTCATTCAAGAAAAATAGTTTGAGAAATACTTTATTCATTACATATCAAGTGTGTATATCTTCATAAGACTTGAGAAGAACATGATCTTTTTATGAGTATTTGAAAATTTCAAGTCTTGAGTATAAACCAAGAGATAGTGAAAGGAGCCTATGGTGTTAGTTCTTTTATGAGGGTGGTCATCAATCTTTCTAGTGGACAAAAAGATAAGTACACTTTCATAAAATGAAAGTATTCTTTGATAGTGCTTGAATGACAGTCATAGTTCTTGCTTAGTGCTTCTTTCCTTTGGTATGATGTGTAAATTGACTCATTTGAACAGTGATAACATATTTGCAATATTAAATCATGCCTGTGATGCTTATGGACTTGATCAAGTCTTAATGATCAATTATGTGTGATAGTTTTCTTTGATGCTGATAGTCATTGCTGATAGTGGTGTGGTGCTTTGCCTAGTGCTCCTCATTTGGTATTATTATGACAATTGATGTTTTTGGTAATAGATTGGTTTATCATGACAGTGATCAAAATAGGCTTGTGGCATATTTTAGTCTTGATGATCACTTCATGATGTCAGTTGTGACAGTCAATTGGCAAATGGTTTCTATTGTGTCTCTTTGGCATTGTCATTCTTGCTCAGATGATGACTGATGACAGTGATCTCATTTGCTCTTTATTTTGGAATAGTGATAGTGATAGCTATCAATAGCATGTGATAGTGTCTTTAAATGCTTCAAGTAATGATGACATCTAAGGGAAGTGAAGTGTATAGTGATTTGGATAGTTTATAGATATAGACACAGTACTGTACAATCATTTCATTCAATGTTTAGTACAGTGGTTGATAGGGTATACTTATTTGGGATAGGTTTGAACATATTTTTGTTGGTATAATAACATTAGAACAGTGGAATAGTGATAGTGCATTGAGAGTGTCATAATAATCATGATAGTGTGGAACAGTAGATAGATGGTATGGATAGTTGTATCTTAGTTGCTCAATTGGTCGATAATGCTTTAGTATAAATAGTTTCTTAGTTGATCAAAGATAGTAGGTAGGTGTAAAATTAGATTCTGCAATCCTTGCTAGCAATTTGATAGCATGTGCATAAATAGGAGCTTTGGAATAGGGTGTAAGTTTCATCAAAGTATAAAGGCAAATGATTTGTTGTCAAATGTTCTAGATGCAAATGCCCTTGTAGACATAAATGCTTAATATAGAATGAAAGAAAAGACATATGAACTTTTTCATTACAAAATGCCTCAAAGAAATATGGTCAGTTGTAGAGAGTTCATTTACTTTGTGTGGATGGTTGCAGTTGGAGGAATTGGTTTATGTTCATACAAGTCATGCTTTTTATATGACATGTGATGATAGGCTTGATGTCTTGACATTGTAGTATGCTTCTTTATCTATGTTGCAATAACAATGCATTCTTCTTGGTGACTTCTGTTATTATGCAAATGTTATCAGTCATGGGTTGACAATGTTTTATGCAAGTTCTTCTCTGTATTCTCTATACTAGTGATCTTTCAGTATGACAGTGGCATGGTATGGTAATGGTCAGCAGTACAAGAGCAAGAGCAAATTGGAAATGCAGTGACAGTGCCAGTAGTTGCTTGTGTACAACATCTATCAATGAGTAAGGAGTTATCAAGTGTCATAGTGACAAGGGGAGTAGACTTATTTGCTTAATGAAGAAGGATTGTCATAGTCCTAAGTGCAGTTTGGTCCAATGTTGTGACAATGAGGGAAAGCAAGACAATATTATGCATTTGATATTTGCAAAATTTTAGTGTTGATGTTTATGGTGCAGTCCTTTGATGTTTTTCTTTTCTTGTTTGTTGGTGATGTTTTCATATTCATCTTTAAGACATGGTGAGCTACTTTGTCATCTGATGTCAAAAAGGGGGAGTGAGAAAATGATGTGATGTGTGTTTGCCATCAATGATAAAGGGGGATATTGCAAAGCAGTGTTTCTCTTTGATGTCAAAAGTAGCAAAAGTATGTCCTTGTTGCTATGAAGTTGATAGTATGGGTAGTATGCTTTTCTTTCTTGTTCATGTACTACACAAAGAGTTTGATGCCAATATTGATCTTATGTCAAAGATGATCTTGTATGATATTCATGTTTTCATCTTATGTCACAAGTATGATTATCATGTTTGATGTCTGTCATTATAAAGTTCATGAAGATGTTGATCATCTCATGAGTTCAGTGTTGATGTTGCTTTGATGATGATATCATGCTTCAGAGTTGAATTGCAATGATGGATAGTGCAAGACATCAGGAGGATAGATCACAACATCAAGAGTGAATACATCAGGAGGACAGATCATATTAGGATGTCAAGATCAAGATGTTCATATGTTCATGCTTCAATCAGGATCACCATGCTTCAAAGACAACCAGGTTCATGAAGCTTGAAATGTAAAACATGGTGGCGGTGCCTCAGAATAGGAAGTAGGCAAAGAAGGCCCTTGGATAGTAATTTTGCTACACCTTGTGGAAACATCTCTTTTCAGAGTTTTGTTTTTTTATGGTAGTTGTTTGAATGCTCAATCAAATTATCTGGAGTCATATGCAAGACAGGTATTCTAGCTGAACATTGTTAGTATGATTATGTCAGTTGTTGACAAGGTAGGGTTTGAAATGACAAACCCTAAAAAATGTGTTTTTAGTATCAAAAAAGACACAAAACATCTGTGTTTAAAAGTATGCACTTTTATTATTTTTCAAGGTTGACTTGCTATCTCCAGTCATAGACAACTTAAGTTATGACCTAGAGGGGTCACGGCCATTGGATGACTGGTCCCTCGAACCTAACAAAACTAGAGACATCAGTTATACTTCTGTGTTCGGGTGCCAAACTAATACAAACTTTCGATGCAAGGGAGAGAAAAGTGGAATCAAAGGTTGAGATTTAAACCTTGTTCAAACACCAATGGATATCCTTGAAGACTAAACTTTGATGGCCATTTGACTGTCTTTCCCTTGAAGGTAGTTTACAACTATTTTTATAACTGTATTGAACTGAGAACACAAGGAGATAAAAGAAAACCTACCTCTCAAAGGTTTGGTTGATTCTTTTTAGTTTAAAGATGTAGATGTTTAAGGGTATCTTATGTTGATATGGGCCGATTTAGAGGTTTTTAGTTTTGGTTATTCTAATACATAAAAGAGACATGAAGACAATTATATACATAGGAAACTGTGTATGTGATATCAGTCTTAGTGTTGCAGGAATGCTTGGAGTTGAAAGGATACATAGACCTCTATGAATGCAATGATGTTAAAATGATTTGATACATAGAGTTAAAAGTACATCCCTGATCACAAAGAAGATGTGTGGAGTAATAAGGAATGTTTATGTTTTTCATTAACCATTTGATGCTCATAGTTTAAGATGAGACATTGTGATTTTTGTTCAGAAGAGATAGATTTACTTGTATATATGAAGTTTGTCAGGTGTAGTAAAGTATAGAAGGGTGTTTAAAGGGATTAAGCTTAGAGGTGGTTTTTTAATGCATACAAAGGAACTGCACATGTAAGACTTGCAGTTTTTGTTTGGAGAATATAAATGAGTCATGGTTTGTCTTTATATGTCATTGTATTTGAAGAGGCTTGTATTGGAAGGTTGTATTAGTTATAGACAAAAGGAGATATGAGACTGAGAAGTGTAATGCATTGGAGTGAATCAAGGTAACCCCCTGAATTGGGTTTTCTTTCTCATATGCACATTTTACCAATGAGGCACCTATTTACCAGTGAGGTAGTGAAAACAAACTGTAGTAAGGCTTGCATGGTTAGTGAGACCTATTTATTTGCCAGTGAGGCATCTTTGTAACCAATGAGGTTCCTTTTCCAGTGAGGGTTTACCAATGAGGCATAAAAAGTAGCCAATTAGGCTCTGTAATTGGGGATTTTATTAATCCATTGAGGCAATTTCCCTAAGTTATTTTTCATCCCTATGAGGATTTTCCACTCATAAATCATTGTTTTATGGTGTCTCATTATTTGTGGTCTATTTGGTTTTCATATTCAAGCATTTAGCCTTGTGTACCTTTCAGCATTTGAATTTCTATGTTGATCAAGTATTTAATCTTGCCTATCTGATTGAGTTAGTTTTAGCATTTGAGCTTCCAATTTATTGCATGTGCATAAGTTTAATGAGAAATAAATAAATTAAATTTGTTCTAGAAACACTGATTCACCCCCCTCTTAATGTTTCCTGTAGTCTAACAATCTATTATGTTAAAATATATTATTTTACATTCAATACTTGCTTTAATTTTTTTTAATTTTTTTTATGAAGCTATTCCATTAAGTCATTTCCTAATTTACGTGTTATGACATTGGAAAAAACTCACATCATTTCTAATTAATATTTTATTTTTATTAAATATTATTGTTGAATTATAAAATTAGTAACTACTTTTTTAATCATTATAGTTGATATTGCTTGATTGGGACGCTTCATATTCTCAAGTAGATTGGGGCATATAAATTGGTTTATTGAGAGTGATCCAAATTTATATTAAATATAATTTATATATTTTGATAGTGTGGTCTCTAAATATTTAGATATTATATTTATACACTCATATCAATTAGATTTGTTAAAGTTTAATTTTTAGATCTATACAAATATAATTTCCAAAATTCAAAATTGATGTAATGTTGAGATAAAGATCCCTAGTAATGCATTTTAAAAATATGTTCCTTTTAAAATAAAAGGCTCCTTTTCCACTAAAAGGTATCATTGAAACCTATATAAAACCAATATATTAGGAGATTACAGAGTTTTCATATCCTTTATTTGAATTTGATCTAGTAATATACATATTTTCCCTTCTACATATTTTTTTTCATAGGATCATTATTGTCACAATTAGTACATTACTATATAAATATTGCAGTATCTCCATTGATGTTATTTTCACTAGGTGTGTATTTTGAATCATATTGAATTCTTAAACATTTGGTGATCTTCACTAAAGAATTAAAGTTAATATAATTTAATGTATTTAGTTCAATATCAACTTTCCAACAAACAATGGACCTATTACTGTAAGTAAATATGGTTGATAATGTTTGATATGTTGAGTTTAATTCAACCACGACATTAAAAATTTTATGTCATAAAAAATGTTAAAATTAAGTAAAGAGGTCACCTATAGAAAGAATTTTTTTAATGTGTAATGTTAATATAATCACTTTGAAAATGCATGTCATTCTTGGCTAATCTTAACAAATTTAATGTGATCCACAACAACTCTAGACAAATGATGGCAACTTCTAATATTTCACATCCTTGTGTCTATTCACATGAATCATCCATGAGGCAATCATTTATATTTCCTTGAAACTCTCTAGATTTTTCAAATAAAGTTCTTCAATTGGTAATTTTAGGATATAAGTGTTGAAAACCTTAACACTATAAAGCTTGAGGATATAAGTGGCTATGATGTCAAGTTGTAAATATATGCCTAATTGGCAGTGTCATTGATGTCAACATATCCTTGCTATCATTAGTGTCAAATGTATCTCATTCTAGAAGACTTGTATGTTGAGGATATTGAGAAAATTAGCCTCTCCAGGAGAAACAAGTGAGTTACATATCTCTTTGTCAAAGATAGTGAAGACAGTGCAATTCACTGAAGTAGATTCCTTTGCATTCCCTATAGGATGAAGATCAGAGTCTGCGGACCAACGGCTGTTGTAGAGGATTGTCTGAAGGTGGTCTAGTTATGATTTGAGAGGTCCACATGAAGTATTGATGAAGTTATGGTCATATGAGTAGAACCGGGTTTTTGCAGTGTTCAGAGGTGACAGAGTGATAGGAGTATGGTCTCGATTGATCTGCATTGGAATATTATGATCTATGGATCTAGAGATGTCTTTGGGATATCAGTGTGTATCCTCAACTCAAGTGGTTCATGGTTTGGAGGTCCACAAGCAATCTTTCTAGTGTGACAGTCATGATACTTGGTGTTCTTGAGTTTCCGGATGGAGATGCAAGGGTTTTTGGTGAAGTGAGGTGGTGCAGTTGTTCTTGTTGATTGCATTGTGCTTGTGGTGGTCTCTGGATCGTGTGCCTATTGTGTTGGTGGTCCACATTGAGGATTGAGCTCATGATTGAAGATTTGCCCTTGGATGTTGTTGTTCTTTCCAATCTTGGCCAACTAGATGCTTCATGCATATTGCGGATGATCTAAGAGAGGTTCTGTGAAGTGTAGCATGGTGTTTGAGGAAGATTTGGATCCTAGCTATGTTTGGCCAACAACATAGTGATTTGTATTAATTCAGATGTTTGTAGTGCTGACCTTGATGTTTATTCCAAGGTTGATGAAGCTTATAAATATGTGTGGTTGAGTTGTGGAAATGCATCCTTGTGTGAAAATGACAAAATCCTAAGAAAGGAAGAGCAGAGAAGAAGAAGAGCAAAAGAGGAAGAGTAGTAAAGTATGAGGAGATAGTGAAAAAGTATTTGGGGGGAGAGCAAATCTATTGTGCACTTCAATGGAACTGACCTTAGCATGAAGAAGATGTTGGTTTCCAGTTCAATCTTTCTGTGATAAACTTATAAATATTTATGTAGGTAGTGAGCCTCTTGGAGTAGTGAGCTCTGGACAGTGTGCCCTGAAGGCATGTGCCTTCCCCATTTTCTATTCTTTTAATAGAGAATAATCTTATGGGTTAACCCCCACCATGATTTTTCCCTTAACCGGGTTTCCACGTAAAAGTCCTGGTGTTATGTGTATTGATTTTGTTTCTGCTCATGTATTATTGATTCATGCTTTCATGGTTATATCATTCATCTGTTATTAAGTTGTAAAGAAGTTTAATTACAGCAAAGGATAAAAGTTTTGGTGACAACTGATTCACCCCCCCTCTCAGTTGTCTGCCCTTATTTCAACAATTGGTATCCGAGCCAGTTCCTCTAAAAGAAGCTTGACTACTTGAGGAGATCCAAGATGTCGACTTACAAGAAGGACAGTCCAAGATTTGATGGAACAAATTACTCTCTTTGGAAGAGTCACATGGAGTGTCATTTGCAATGCATGGGTGATGCATGTTGGTTGATAACAAAGGATAAGTATGAGCCCCCGAAGAAAGGTCCTTCAACTCTAGATGAACTCAAAGATGCTGAAAACAACATTCAAGCTAAAGACGCTTTGCTGAGTGCCCTAACTGATATAGAAATGACAACTATCCTAGAATTGAAAGATGCTCATGAAATCGAGAAGAAGTTTGAAACTCTATATGAAGGTAATGAATATGTCAAATGTGCTAAGTTACAGAGCTTGAAGGGTAGGTATGAAAATTTGAGGATGAGTGAAGATGAAAACATCACTTCCTACATATAGAAAGTGAATGAACTTGTGTGCAGTATCAGGTGTGCTGGTGGAACACTAGAAGAATAAGAGATTGTTGGCAAAGTACTCAGATCCTAACCTGCTTTATACAAGCATAGAGTTGATGCCATTGAGGAGATCGGGACTGTGACAACTATTACAAGAGATCAGTTGGTTGGTAATCTCTTAGCATTTGAAATGAGTGAGTTTGGTGATTCTCTTCCTAAATCTATATCTACATTTAAGGCTAGTGTTTATGGAAAGCAAAAATTTGATCTAGGTGAAAGCTCTTCAAGAAGACTAACCAGATTTGAGAAGGCAAGGAAGGAACTTGAAGAAGATGAATTGGAGTTTGAAGAACTTGAAGCCCTATTTGGCAAAAGATTACCAAGAGGATCCAATAAGTATGAAGGAAAGTTACCCTTCAAATGTTTTACTTGCAATAAGATTAGTTATTTTGCTTCAAGATATCTGGAGAGGGTTTCAAAGCTTAACCATAAGAGACCTAGGGTTTAGAAGAAATGCTACTATGTCCAAGAAGTTGCTGAAGAAGGAGTCACTGATGATGAATCAAATAAGGGAAGTACCTCAAGAAATGAATGGGTGTTCATTGCCATCAAAGAAGAAGATCTGATGCCTATTAAATCTGCTAGCTGTGTGAATGTGGAAAGAGCCTTGGCTACTCAAGTTGAAGAAAAGGATGAATGGGTAATTGACAATGGATGCTCTCATCATATGATAGGTGATAAGAGTAAGTTTGTAAGTATGGAAAGGTATGAAGGTGGAATTGTGAAGTTTGGAGACAATTCAGCTAGTAGAATCCATGGCAGAGGATCCATCTCTTTTGATGGTAAGAATAACACTAATGATGTTTTGTATGTAGAAGGGTTGAAGCATAATATTCTCAGTGTTGGACAGTTGGTTGACAAGGGATATAATCTCTGATTCAAGGATGGAAAATGCAGAATTTTGGAAAGCTCTGGAACTAAGATTACATCCAGTACATAGACTAGAGGTAACATCTTTCATTTAAGTGGTACTGGTAAAAGTTGTTTGATTGCTCATATAGATCAGAGTTGGTTATGGCATAGGAGAATGTGTCATGTACATTTTGACAATATTGTCAAGATAAGTGCTACTCAGGCTATGAGAGATCTTCCAAAGCTTTTAAAACCTGCTAATAACATGTGTAAGGAATATCAGTTGGGAAAACAAAGTAGAACTACATTCAAGAGTAAAGGACAATCTTCAAGTGGATTGTTGGAACTTGTGCACACTAATTTGTGTGGTCCTACCGGGGTTAGGAGTTTGCAAGGAGACATATACTTTATGTTGCTTATTGATGATCACTCTCAGATGATGTGAGTCACTTTCTTAAGAGAGAAATTAGAGGCTCTTGACAAATTTAAAGTGTTTAAGGCTAGGGTGGAGAATGAGATTGGTGTGAAGATAAAGTGTCTGAGATCTGATAGAGGTGCATAGTTTACCTCCGGTGAGTTTAATGCATTTTGTGAAAAGCATGGAATAAGAAGACAGTTGTCTGCTCCTAGGACTCCTCAGCAGAATGGAGTTGTGGAAAGGAAGAACCAGACTATTCAAGAGGCTGCTAGAACCATGATGATGGAAGCAAATGTTCCACATGTCTATTGGAGAGAGGTTGTAAGTACTATTGTCTACACTCTTAACCAGGTGCAGATCAAGGGTAATTCTGGTAAAACACCTTATAAACTATGGTTTGGTAATGCTCCTTCTATGAAATATTTCAAAATTTTTGGTAGTAGATGCTATATCAAAAGAGATGAATATCTAGGCAAGTTTGATGCAAGATGTGATGAAGGAATATTTCTAGGTTATTTTAATCAAAGAAAGGCGTACCAGTGGTTTAACAAAAGATTGAAAAAGATGGTTGAAAGTTCTAATGTCAAGGTTGATGAAAGCAAGGAGAGACTTTCAAGGTTTTAAGGATATGAATTAGATGATCAAAATGAAAGTCCAATTGAAGGAAATGAAGTTTAGTTTACTCCAGAGAATCCAGTGACTCAAGAAGTTAACGCAAATGTTGAGGAACAAGTTCAAGAATTAGAAGTTGAAGAAAATCCCAAAACTCCTAGGTATGTAAGATTGAATCATTCTAAAAATTAGATCATAAGAGATAAAAATAAAGGTCTTCAAACTAGAATAAGAATTTTTAAAGAACAAGAGGAGTACTATCTGATTTCAAAGATTGAACCAAAATTAGTGAATGAAGCTTGTAATGATGAAAGTTGAGTAAAAGCAATGGAAGAAGAATTAACAAAAATTGAAAAGAATCATACTTGGGATCTTGTTCCTAGATCTGAAGACAAAAATGTAATTGGAACCAAATGGGTCTTCCAGAATAAATTGAATGAAGATGGTGAAGTTGTGAGAAATAAAGTAAGATTGGTGTGCAAAGGTTACTCTCAGGTAGAGGGAATTGATTTTGAAGAAACTTTTGCTCTGGTGGCAAGAATTAAAGCAATCAAATTATTTCTTGCCTTTGTTGCTTACAAAGATTTCAAAGTTTACCAGATGGATGTCAAGTTATCATTTTTGAATGGAGAATTGGAAGAAAAGGTCTACATTGAGCAACCAAAAGGATTCCAGTTGTCTGATCAAGAAGATAAGGTCTACAGATTGAACAAAGCATCTAGACTTAAACAAGACCCAAGAGCTTGGCATGCAAGATTAGATAAGTAACTACTAAAGTTAGGCTTTAACAAAGGCACTACTGATAGTAATCTGTATTTCAAAATTGATCATGAACACATCTTGATTGTTGAAGTATTTTTTATGACATCATCTTTGGTGGAAATGAGAGTATGTGTAAATTTTTTGCTGATCAGATGTAAAGTGAATTTTAGATGTCCATGCTTGGTGAAATAAATTTCTTCTTAGGTCTGCAAATCATTCAGTCAGAAAAATGCATCTTCATATCTTAGTCTAAGTATGTGAAAGAGTTGTTGAAAAAGTTTGGAATGGAGGATTCAAAACCAGTGAGTACTCCTATGGTAATTTGATGCAAGTTGAGTAAAGAAGATGATTCCCCTAAGGAAGATCATAAAAGGTATATATCAATGATTGGAGGACTGCTTTATTTGACTCATACCAGATCTAATATTATGAATGTAGTTGGCCTTGTTGCTAGATTTCAATATGATCCTAGAGAATCTCATATTGTGGCAGTCAAAAGAATTTTTAGATATCTAAAGGGAACATCTGACTATGGATTATGGTATCCTAAGGGTGATGATTTCACTCTTCATGCATATACAGATGCTGATTGGATACAAGATGTGGATGACAAGAAGAGTACTAGGGGAGGTGCATTTTTCTTGGGAAAGTTCTTGGTTGAGCAAAAAGCAGGAGGCAATATCTCTATCTACTGCAGAGGAAAAGTACATAGTAGTAGTAAGCATTTGTACTCAAGTTTTGTGGATGAAGAAAATGTTGAAGCATATCAGAGTTGTGTTTGAAGAACCTGTCACAATCTTCTATGATAATTCAAGTGCAATAAACATTTCAAAGAATCCAATGTTGCATTAAAAGACACAACATATATCCATCAAGTTTCACTTTTTGAGAGAGAAGGTAAATGAGAATGAAGTTAGATTGGAGTTTGTCTCTTCAAAGAATCAGATTGCAGATATCTTTACTAAGCCTCTACCTAAGGATACTTTTGAATATCTCAGAGGGAATCTAGGGGTCATTACCCCTCTTGTTAAGAACTAAGGTGCACTAATATGCATCAATCTGGTGTAACTCATAGTCATATCTTGTGGTCCGAATTGGTGTTAAGGGAATGCTACTCAGGGGGAGTAGTCAGTATGTTCTGAGTTGAGTATGAGTTTGTCTAAGAAATAAAAAGGGTGAGAGATGACTGTAAATATGTACCCTTTGCCATTAATGTCAAAGGGGGAGAGAAGTCATGTGAAAAACTTGGAAGTGAGTAGTTGCTAATGAAAGGGGGAGCAGTCAAGAAAACGGTTGCAGGTGTGGTAAGAGAAAGGGGGAGAAGTTCTTGTCTTGATGGATGAAACATTTTTTCACATCATATGTTGCCATCAATGACAAAGGGGGAGATTGTTGCAAATATGTGCCTAATCGGTGTTGTCATTGATGTCAACATATCCTTGTTGTCATTAGCGTCAACTGTATCTCATTCTAGAAGACTTGTAGATTGAGGATATTGAGAAAATTAGCCTCTCTACAAGAAAGAAGTGAGTTACACATCTCTCTATCAAAGACAATGAAGACAATACAGTTCAGTGAAGTAGATTGCTCTGCATTCCCTGTAGGATGAAGATCAGAGTCTGCGGACCAACGGGTCTTGTAGAGGATTGTCTGAAGGTGCTCCAGTTATGATTTGAGAGGTTTGCATGAAGTATTGATGAAGTTATGGTCATATGAGTAGAATTGGGGTTTTGAAGTGTTTAGAGGTGACAGAATGACAAGAGTATGGTCTGGATTGATCCGCATTGTAATATTATGATTTGCGGATCCAAAGATGTGTTTGGTATATTAGCGTGTATCCTCAACTCAAGTGGTTCATGGTTTGGAGGTCCACAAGCAAGCTTTCTAGTGTGACAGTCATGACAATTGGTGTTCTTGAGTTTCTAGATGGAGATGCAAGGGTTTCTGGTGAAGTGAGGTGGTGCAGTTGTTCTTGTTGATTTTATTGTACTTTTGGTCATCTTTGGATCATGTGCCTACTGCGTTGGTGGTCCACATTGAGGATTGAGCTAGTGATTGAAAATTTTCCCTTGGGTGTTGTTGTTCTTTCTAGTCTTGGTCGACTGGATGCTTTGTGCATATTGCAGATGATCTAAGAGAGGTTCTATGAAGTGTAGCGTGGTGTTCAAGGAAGATTTGGATCCTAGCTATGTTTGGCTGACATCATAGTGATTCGCATTAATTTAGTTGTTTGTAGTCCCAACCTTGATGTTTATTCCAAAGTTGATGAAGATTATAAATATGTGTGGTTGAGTTGTGGAAATGCATCCTTGTGCGAAAATGACAAAATCCTAAGAAGGGAAGAAAGGAAGAGTAGAGAAGAAGAAAAGTAGAAGATGAAGAGTAGTAAAGTATGAGGAGATAATGAAGAAGTGTTTGGGGGCAGAGTATATGTATTGTACACTTCAATGGAACTGACCTTGGCATGAAGATGTTGTTTTCCAATTCAATCTTTCTATGATAAACTTATAAATATTTCTGTAGGTAGTGAGCCTCTTGGAGCAGTGAGCTCTAGGCAATGCACCATAAAGGCATGTGCCTTCCTCATTTTCTACTCTTTTAATAGAGAATAATCTTGTGGGTTAACCCTCACCATGGTTTTTCCCTTAACTGGGTTTCCACGTAAAAATCCTGGTGTTATGTGTGTTGATTTTGTTTATTCTCATGTGTTATTGATTCATGCTTTCATGTTTATATCATTCATCTGTTATTAAGTGGTAAAAAAATTTAATTACAACAAAGGATAAAAGTTTTGGTGACAACTGATTCACCCCCCCTCTTAGTTGTCTGCCCTTATTTCAATAGTCAAAACATGTCAAGATCATAGGCCTATATCACTCACTAGTCTTAACATTCAATTTGATATCTCCAAGGATTTGAGATAATAAAAATTGAAGTGGATAATAAATTATATACTTAAAGATTGAGAGAAAAATCACCTCAAAATCAACTCTTAAGAGGTCCAATATCTAAAATGATAGGGATTGCAAATGTGACACGGTCATTGGATTTAGGAAAATTATGCAATAAACAAGCTAGAAAAACTAAATCTTTAGACTTATCACAAAATTATTACATCATTAACTTGAGAAAATGCATTGAATTTTGAGGGATTTTTCAAAATACTTAGAAATTCCTAAATGTACTCAATCTAGTCCATACCAAGTCTCAAACACCACATTGTCATTATAGGGTCATAGAAAAATAAAATTTCTTAGAGAAAACATAAGATACATATACCATTAAATAAAAAATATTATATATCAACAATGGCTATAAGAAATGATGGTGACAAGTTGTCATTGATGTCAAAAGTGTGTTCAGTTGTTGGTGAAAAGTTGCCATTGTTGTTGAACAGGAGGAACATAAGTACATCATCTTATGTGTTGTTGATCATTTGATGTTTGATATTGTCAATCTATAGTTGATAATTGCCATGTCTTAGGATGATGAAGAAATCAATCTGATCTTCTCATGTCTTGATGCATGTTGAGTTTGGTTTAGTATACATGAAAAACTCATCATTTTAAGTACAGGTATGCAGAGACATTAATGATTTGCAGAGGATGTTATAAAATGATTCTTGATTAAGGAGTTTGTGTATTATGTGCCATGAAGACCTCATGGAGATTCAGTGTTATCATCATGTCAAAGATCAAAGGATGTAAGAATGTCAACAATATTTATCAGGATGCCTCCAATATGTATTTGTCTTCATCTTGTTATGCTTCATCACAGGATAAAAGGGAGTATTTATTTATCAATGTTTGTGTTCATGGCTTGTTGGTGTTCACATGTTTTCAGTTGAAGAAATGTGTTGCAGGAATTGAAGAGAGTCAAGAGATTGATCAAGTCAGTGCTTTAGGAGTTCTCAATTACTTCATTGCTTTCAGTTGATTTATACTTTGGTGTGTTGTCAAAGTGTTTGGGAGTTGCAAAGAGATTCTTTAATGGATATATTCATTGAGTATATATAAAAGACAGAGGAATGGTAGAATATTATCATTTTAGAGATGTTGGCAGAATATTATCATTTCAGAGATGTTTAATGGTTTCACAAAAAGGGTCATATCCTTCAAAGATTAAATGTGGCTTAAATGGTAAATTAGTCATTCTTTGAGACTGTCATATGACTTCACACTTTTGTTTTAATTTTAGTTTGACCTGCTCCTTTAGGTAATAGCCACTTATAGTGACTTGCTCAAGGGTTAAAATGACATTGGGCCACCGGCCCCTCCTCTCCTTACCACCGTTGAAATAGGTATGAGCAGGCAAAAAGGATGCATAAAGCGTGAGTGGGTTTTTTGTTTTTTGAAAACTTTCCAAATGCTTTAATAGCCCGATGCCATTTAAGTTTTTATTAAGGCATCAAATCACTGAATGGGGAGCTTGATGAAGTTTATTTTCTTCATTCGAATGTTTTAGTGGAGAGTTCTAAAACAATAAAAATATTTGTTAAAAGATTAAAAGAGCATGTTGCTCATAGAAAAAGCATCAAATATTTTTTAAGGGAAATAACATAGAGGAAATCCTGCTTTATGATATACATCGAATGGGGAGAAAAAGACATCAGTTTTTTATGGGAAAACAAAAGCATCGAATTTGCTTTTGGATTTTTGATTAAAGTTTTTTTTTTAAATTAGAAATTCCGTATCTCCTATTTTATTGCCTCCCTAAATGAGGTCAAGTTTGGAGTTTCTTTTTAACAATATTTTTTTCTAATTTTAAATCTTCTCTTCACATTTAGAAGATTTATGAAGGATTTTTTAAGGAATTTTTATGAAGAGATTATTTTGTAGTGTGAAGAATATACTTTTTAGATCACGTTAATTGCAGACAAATTTGTAAAAAGTTATTTTTGCAGAGATGTGTTTTGAAAAGAAAATGAAGGAGTTGAAGGAAGAAGTTGAAGAAATTTTTTATGCAGAAGATGAATAGATTGAAGTTTATTAATGAAATATTTTGAAGATTTTTTTTGGATACAGAGAAATTTTTTATGCAGAATTAAATGGATGCAATGATGGAGAATATGAAAGATTTTCTTCTTGCAAATGATTTGGGAAGATTAAATTTTATTGAAGATTTTTTATAAAGATCATATTTGTAAAAGAAATTGTTTTTATTTTTTGCAAAGCAAGAGGAAGATATTGTGTGATCAGATATTATTTTTTTTTGGAGAAGAATTTGAAGAAATTATTGAAGAATTGATTAGGCATAGAGGAATATGAAAAGATTTTTCTTTGCAGGTGGAAGGACATTCAACTTGTATAAATTTGTTTTTCAGGTGCATTAATGGTATGAATTAAGAAGGATAGAGATGAAACATACAGTGTTGTGAAGTGTTGTTGAGAATCAAGCAGTATTGTTGAGAATCAAGCAATATTGGTGTTGTAGAGAGGATCAAGGTACATGATTGATTTTGAATATCTGAGTTTGTACATGATTTGGGTTGATAAAGAGAATGACCATTTGACAGAAATGTTTTGTATTGAAAGAAAGAAATCCTCTAAGTTTTTGTTTTCAGTTTGTTCTATTTTAGGGGTTGGTGCTCCTTGAAGCTGGTGCTTCTAAACTTTGTTGCCAGTGAGGCACATAGTATGCCAGTGAGGCTTGTAGGTTAGTAAGACCTTTCAATTGTTAGTGAGACATAATATTCAGCCAGTGAGGCTTTGTAAGAAGTTTTTAAGGTTAAGCCAGTGAGGCACTTCATGAGTGGTTTTTCTACCCCGAGAGGGTTTTCCACTCCAGAAATTTCTGTGTCATAACTTGTCTCTATGTGTGCTTATTTATTTTTTGTTGATAAGTTTTTTGGTTCACATCTTTCACTATCAGTCTTGTGCATATGAGCTCAAACAGATCATTAATGTCTTTCTTTCCACTTGTCTTGTAAAGTTTGCAAAAAGTTAAGAATTTACACAACACTGATTCACCCCCCCTCTTAGTGTTGTCATTGACTCCTACAAGAAAGTCCAACACCACTTTATAAAAAACATATAAAATTCTCAATGTTCATCCTTAGGTTTATTAATATATTTAAGGAGCATATCCTAGCTTGTATCTTTGAGACAATAGGGATAAATTTTTAAACAAATTTTTTCCTTTACAATCAACATGTTTATGTTCTCCATCTAGGATATGACAATTCCCTTCCCAATTTATTCTTAATCTTTAACCAAGATGCACATTGAGATGGCTGCATATGTCTTAACTATTCAAGTGTCATAAATCAATTAGGGTTATTTTAATATGTTTACTCAGTCAACTATTTATGTTATGACACATCAAAATGGGTTTCAAAAATAAATTTTATTGGTAGTATTTTGGATTGTAATCCTCCATCTAGGTGGTGAGATATTTATCAATTAATGTAATATTTTCTAACCTCAAAGTAGGATGTGCATGGTTGTTGTAATGATTTTTCCAAGATGGTTTAATTCAAAAAATATAGTTAGTAGGTATTAATTATTTCTCATGGTATGATATTGTAATTAGTTTGTTTAGAAATAATTCCCTTGGTGTATGTTTTTATGTTGCAATGAAGTTGTTAACATGCACTTTCTTGAGTGATTGAATCTCCTTTAAATGCCTTGTAACTTCCTTAGCATATGTAGACCCATCTACGTGTGGGAAGTGTGTCTTGGGGTTTATGTACCTTTTTAGGTTCTTATTTTTCCTCATTTGGTCAATGAAGGACCCATGTGTGCCTAAGCACTTAGAATAGACTATTTTTGTAAAATAAGTTAAATGAGAAAACCATCATTAAATCTTTGTGAAATAAAAACTTGTTATCACAAACTTGTGTTATGAGAAGAGGTCCAAGATGAAAATTAGACCCTAAGGTTTCAAATGCAAGCCTATTGGTGTTTGAAGTATCAATTAAAATTTACATGTTAGTTAGATATTGATACATGTTTGTTAGATACTGATTAGAATCTAAAGTTTGAAATACATGATGTAAATCACCCTCTAAAGTTTGATGTGAGAGCATGTTAGAGCTTGAACTTGGCTCTACAATTTTTGTCAAATGCAAAATGCAATTAAGATGCCTAAACTCCAAAATGTAAAATGCAAATTAAACCTCAAAGTGCAAAATGTAAAATATAAATTGAATTTTAAAATATGAATTGTTTGGGGATTTTACAAAATAAAATCTGAGCTCTGAGGCATTTGAGAAAGTGAAGTTGAACCCCTAAGTTTGAACTAATAAATATTGTCCATGTCTTTATAAAACCTTGAGATTCACATAAAGTGGTTAGGTAAGTAAGGTGTAGGGTTTGCAAGTTGACATGGGAGCCCCAACTCTCTACTACATCTCATTGTTTGAGTTAGTCATGGTGACTTTGGCCCATGGTTTAGTAAGTATTTTATTTGTGTCACCATGTTTAGTGCTTTGTTGCATGTATTCTTTATGTCTCATAGTGTGTGTTTCAACACCTAGTGCTTGTAGGTGTGTAGTGTGGCATGTTGGTGTTACATTTATAACATGAAGAAATTTGTTCATCTAGTTTTCTTTGTTAATGTCTTATGTGAAATCTTAGGTCATTATAGATTGGCAAGTGTCAATCCATTCACTAAAAAAATCTCATTTTATTGTCCAACTTAAGCTAAAAAGTGGGACACACCCTTATGCTTCCACCCTCCTATTTAGCCCCTTCATCATCTCAATCCATCCCCAATATATTCTTATACACTTATACACCTTAGCATTGTTTAGTACCATATTTATGAAATCTTATCGGATGACTAATCAATGTAATTTGGTTTTCCTTGGAGCCTTAGGTGATTTTATTTCATTAAAATCTAATTTATGCTCATTTGAATCTACCTCTATTTTTTTCCTTCCTATTTACTTTTAGATTTGGGTCCAGATACCCTGCCCCCTTCGTTTTTGGATTTTCTCACTCAAGGTAGTGCAAAGTGTAATTTTTTGCACTGGTTGTATGAAATCCTCAACCTCATTGTTTTCTATCCAATTATGTTGTTAAAAGATTAGTTTTTAAGGAATGGTATTTTTTTTTACCACAATAGTCCTTCATGGTTGGTTTTTACTAAAGTATTCATCTTTAAAATAGCTCATAGTTTCTATGTGAATCTTAGTACAACTAAATCCTTATTAATCTCTATAATTGTATAAGTTTGAATGAACTTAGACTTGTATAAGTAAAATTTGGAAATATATATATGGTTTATTATTTTATGCCCAATCTCTTGATCTATGTTTCTTAAAATTATTTGTGATCTTAAGTTCTAATTCTTAAATAGAGTGGAGGTTTAATGGGCAATGTTATACCTTAGGTTTCTAATAATATTATTATATTCCCATTGTTTAATCAATGAAGGGTTATTGGTCATAGTTCATTCAATATATATGAACTCTGAAGGAAGAACTCTATTCTTCTCTATAATAAAATGATACCCTTTTGTTGTAATACAAAATTAGGTGAATAGGTTTTTGTGTCTAGCCTAGATAACATTACTATGTAAATTTTCAAGATACACATTTAAATTTTAAATTTAACAAACTTTGTTTAACATGGACTTGATCTAATCACTCTATTAAGGCACACAATCTTGGGACTGTGAGGATTAAGGTGCCATCAACCTTGTAAATCCTATGTATTTAATTACTCCTAATATTGTTTGTAAAACATCCATAAGGGATGAAGTATTCACCAAATAGCAATCTTGTTTCAGCCGCACTTTGGATCTTTGTACCCGACGGGGTGTGTGGGGGGGCTTGCCTCCCCACTATTGTCACCAGGGGGTCTAGGGGGGTTCGGGGGTAGTATCCTTAAAGAGAATGTTTTTTTAGAAAATTTCCTTGGAAAGTATTGTGATTTTGTAGTGAATGTGGATCATTCATCATTAGGTTGCAAATTTGACAGTAGAGGTTATGTTACGGTATTTTTCCCTAGAAGGAAACACTCTTTTAATGAGGGAATTGTATAAGGATGTGAATGAGTGTTATAGGCACTGCTGGATTGAAGACCTAAGAGGAAACTACTAGTGTTGTATTGTAAACTCTATTGAAGTTAATACAGACTACTGCATCTATTCTTGTGTGGAGTTTTTCTCAAAAGGGTTTCTCCACTTAAACATTGTGTTATGTGTTTGATCTTTTGTTCTGTTATTTATTTATGTTGATTTCATACTATCTCTATTTTTGTTCTGCACTAGATTAATAGATACAAGTGTAATTAGGTTTCCATTCTATAGTTATTCACCTTTTTTTCTAACATTTGGTATTAGACCCTAGCAAGCTCTATGTCTTCGGTGGAAGTGTGAGTATTTTTTGAGATGTAGTGGGAGTTCTAGTTGATTTTATTTTGTAGATTTGTGTAGAAGCTATGGCTATATCCTCATCCTAATTGGACACAAAAAAATTCAATGGAATGGGTTATGGGCTATGGAAGCTGAAAATAAAGGATCTCCTTAAAGAAAGAGATCAGTGGTTGGCTGCAACAAAAGAGAAGAAACTCAATACTATCAATTAAGATGAGTTGGACCAGATGGATAAAAAGGCATGAGGTACAATTTGGTTATGCCTTGTAGACTCTGTCATGTTGAATGTCTCTATTGAAGATTGCATATGCTTTATGGAAGCAGTTGGGTTAAATCTATCAAGCCAAGAGCTTGGTAAATAAACTGTATCTCAAAAGAAAGTTAATTTACCTTAAAATGAAGGAGGGTGATTAGATAGATAAGAACATGAATGCATTTAATTTTATTCTGAGTTAGTTAGCTTCTATGGATGTTAAGATAAATGAGGAAGATAAGTGCATTATTCTTCTTTGTTCTTTTCCTAAGTCTTGGGATTTTTTCGTTCTTTCTATCATTGCTAACCTCAAAGATCCAAAGGCTATGGATAACTTAGTGGATGCTCTTAATTTTAGAGGGAGGTTTAAGGAAAGAGGTCCAAAAGAAGATTAGAATGTACCTAACGAATCAAAAGTCTAGTCTAAAACTCCCAAGGAGAATAATAGAGTTAAGTGTTGGAACTACAATAACAAGGGGCATGTGAAGAAAGAATGCAGAAACACAAAGAACGAATGAGATTCCTCTACAGAAAAGTCCACAAATGCAGGTGATGAAGTTTTATTTTTTGCATGTAATTCCATGTCTAATGGATAATGGTTGATTGACTCAGGTTTCTCATATCATATGACTCCTCATGAGGAATGGTTCTCCACATATGAGAAATATGATGGAGGTAATGTTTACTTTGGGGACAACTCCGCATATCTGATTGTTGTCTGGGGAAATGTATGTAAATTGTGTTCTAGTGATGGGAGGATTAAAACCCTCCCTGGTGTTCTACATATTCTTGGATTGGATAGAAATCGTGTATCTTTTTCAAAGTTGACTGGTTCAGGAATGCATGTAACATTTAATAAGCATGGTTACAAATTGTTGAAAGGAATCTTGGTGGTAGCCAAGGGAACAAGGATGGGAACTTTTTTTAGGCTTGAGGCCACTATAGTTTGTAGATCCACTAATGTAAATGGAGCTGCTAAAAATACATGTATGTTGTGGCACTACAGATTAGGCCACACAAGTGAAAATATTTTAACAAAAAGTTATGATTAAAATTTTGTTGGATGGTTCCTCCTATTCTAATGAGCAATTTGATTTTTGTGATCATTGTGTGTTTGTTAAATAGAATAGAAATTATTTTCCTTTAGGAAGACATAGAGTGAAAAAGAAGTTAGAAATTATTCATTCAGATGTGTTTGGACTTGTGGATAATGATTCTATTGGGAAATCTCATTATTTTGTTACCTTCATTGATGATGTATCTAGATTCACATGGATTTATTTTATGAAGCATAAATCTAAAGTTTTCACTAAGTTTATGGAGTTTAAAGTCTTAGTAGAGAATCAATCATGACTTAAGATAAAAATATTAAGATCTTACAATGGAGGGGAATATTGCTCTAAGGAATTTGATGAGTTTTGTAAGCATGCATGTATCATAAGACAAAAGTCAACTCCATATACACCACAACAAAATGGTGTTGTAGAAAGGTTGAACCAAAAGTATGTTAAGTAATGCATAGTTAGATAAATTCTTCTGGGAAGAAGCTGTGAGTATTGCTTATTACTTGTTAAATAGATCTCATTGTAAGGCTCTTGATTCAACACCTTATGAAGTGTAGACAAGTAAGAAACCTTCTATTTCACATTTAAGGGTTTTTGGCTGTGATGCTTTTATTCATGTGCCTAAGGAAAAGTGATCTAAAATGGATCTAAAAGAACATAAATGCATCTTTATTGGATATGGTGAGAATGTAAAAGGTTTTAATCTTTGGGATCCCCTAAATAAAAAAAGTAATTGTTTCTAGAGATGTGGTTTTGAGGGAACTTAGAGCTATTTCTAATTTTGTACAACTAGAACAAAAATAAATAAAGGGGATAGTGCATTTTGATTTACAACAATAAACTACACATCAGGAAGAACAAAATGATGGATTAAGAGATAGAGAAGGTGAAGAAGATTCAAGTGAAAGTTTAGATGAGGAGGACTCTATTGTTACAAAAGAAGTTGAGCATATAGAAGAACATGAGGAATAATCTCTTACTCCACGCTTGAGAAGATCCACAAGACAACCAAACCCAATCGACAGGTATAGCCCACAAAATTTCCATTGTGTATTTGCTTTATTGAGTACTAATGATGAACCTAGATCCTACAGGGAAGATGATCATATAGATAATAGTGATTCTTGGCAGCTAGCCATACAGGAGGAGATGGTGGCTTTAGACTCATGCGACACCTGGGATCTTATAAATTATCCCAAAGGATGAAAGGCCATAGCATGTAAGTGGGTCTTCAAGAAGAAGTTTAGAGAAGATGATTCATTATAGAAGTACAAGGCTAGACCGATAGCCAAGGGCTACTCCCAGAGAGAGGGAGTCAATTTTGGTGATATTTTCTCTCCTGTTGCTAAATATCTTCTATTAGATTTCTTTTATCCATTGCTCCAGCCTAGGATTTTGAAATTGAGCAAATGGATGTTAAGGCTGCATTTTTGCATGGAGATCTGGAAGAAGAAATTTATATCAAATAGCCTATAGGTTTTGAGGTAAAAGGGAAAGAACACTGGGTATGCAAGTTAAAAAGGTCTCTTTATGGTTTAAAAGAGTCACCTAGAATGTGGTACTAGAAGTTTGATTCATTTGTTTTGAAATTGAGCTTTGTTAGAAGTGAACAAGATCATTGTGTATACATTAGATGTATTGATGATCATATTCTCATTATTGCCTTGTATGTGGATGAAATGTTATTTTTAGTAACACTAAGGGTATGATTAGTGAGCTGAAAGTTCAACTTTCATGTGCATTTGACATGAAGGACCTAGGCGCAGCCATGTATATTCTTGTCCGAATGGAGATAAAAAGGGACCGAGCTTTGATTATCGCAAAGTAAGTATGTTGATACTATTTTTCACATATTTAGCATGTAGGATTTTAATCCAGTTAGAAATCCCATATTGATTGGTACTAACATTTCATTAGATATGTGTCCTAAGAATGAAGATGATTTAGAGGATATGTTTGATGTACCATATGCTAGCATTGTCGGAAGTTTTTATGTATGGAATAGTTTGCACTTGAGTAGATATTCCCCAAGCAGTTGGAGGTTTGAGTGGGTTTATGTATAACCTTGGTAGATAACACTAAAATTATTCAAAGATGGTGTTAAGATATTTGCGTGGTACTTCCGATTACTATTTGTTTTATTTTGGTACTAATAATGTCAAGACATTGGGCATACATGGTTTTGTTGATGTAGATTGGGCAGGTGATTTGGATAGTTGAAGGTCTACTAGTGGCTATGTGTTTACTTTGTTTGGAGGAGCTATGAGTTGGATGAGTAAAAGTTATCGCACCATTGCTTTATCCACCACTGAAGTAGAGTATATGGCTGCTACTCATGTCTCTAAGGAGGTAGTTTAGTTACGGAGATTGTGTAAATGTATTAGTTTGATTGTAGGATTATTCAAATTGGTTGTGATAGCTAGAGTATAATCATGCACATACAAAGAATGTGGATGTTCAATACCATTTTCTTCATGAAATGATTGCTAATGGTCAAATTCAATTGAAGAAGGTTGACACTCAAGAAAATGTTACAGATTCACTTATTAAACCTATGAGCACATAAACATTTATGTGGTGCAGAAAGGTCATGGGCCTTGTTCCTATTACTTAGTTGTTTTATTTTTTCCTATGGATGTATTTACAATGTATGATGTCAAGTGGGAGAATGGTAGGATTAAGGTGCCATCAACCTTGTAAATCATATGTATATATTTACTCCTAATATTGTTTGTAAACTATTCATAAGGGATGAAGTATTCACCAAGTAGTGATATTGTTTCAGCCACACTTTGGATCCTTGTACCTAATGAGGGGTGTGGGGGGGCTTTCTCCCCCATTGTTTATAAATTTGTCTTGGAAAATATTATAATTTCATAGTCAATCTAAACTATTCATTATTAGGTCGCAAATCTAACAGTAGAGTTTATGTCAGGATTTTTTTCCCTAGAAGGAAATGCTCTTTTAATGAGGGTATTGTATTATGGATGTGAATGAGTATTATAGGCACTTCTATATTTCAAAGACCCACGAGGAGACTGATAGTATTGTATTGTAAACTCTATTAAAGTTAGTACATACTGGTGCATCTCTTCTTGTGTGGAGTTTTTTCCCAAAAGGGTTTTAACATGTAAACACTGTGTTATGTGTTTGATCTTTTTTTCTGTTATTTCATTGTGTTTATTTCATGCTATCTCCATTTTGGATATGGACTAGATTAATAGTTACAGTTGTAATCACATTTCCATTCTATAGTTGTTCACCTTGATTTGTAACATGGACTTTATTAGGTTGTCTCTATTTGTATATAAGATTTGTTAACCCTTTTTTCCATTCTTAACTTTATATTTACTATAGTTAACACATCGTTGTACCTTCTATGCATGCTAAAATATAATGACAAGTCTCACCAAAAGCATGAGAAGGACTCAACACCTTCATTAGAAATTTATGCACTAAACTATTAACTATAGTAAATAACTATTTATATAGAAATGTAGTTACATATTGTAAAAGACAGAAATAAACATAGATAAATGGAACAAGATCCTTGTCATTAACCTATGCAATGAAATGTAGTGTTTCATAATGATTCAATTAATACAACTTAGAAAAATATTTTCTATTAAGAATATAGCTTAATGTTAATAATTACTATTATGATGTAAGTTTTTGTAGGTTCTTTACCCTAATGCTCAAAGGCTCATATAAACTAATTTTAGTGAAAAGAATGACATACTTCATGTGCAATATGGTTATCACTTACATATGGGTTTAGTTATCACTTATAGTCAATTTTGTGTGTGTGATTCAAATTGATTGTGCGCATGAGAAATCCAAATTTATTAACAATGAAACAATACGAGAGTATCTTATAATAATTCCAACAAAATTTATTTTTTAAACCCATTTCAATGTGTCATAACATAGTTAGTTGGATAAGTAAACATATTTAGATAACCCTAATTGATTTTTGACACTACAATAGTTAAGATAGATGTAACTAACTCAATGTATTTCTTAGTTAAAGATCAATAAGAAATTGGGAAGTTAATTGTAATGTCCTACATGGAGAACATAAACATTTTTTTTATAAAGGAAAAATGTTGTATTAGATTATCCCTATTGTCTAAAAGATACAAGCTAGAATATGTTCCTAAAATATATTAATAAGCAAAAGGATGAACATTGAGAATTTTATATGTTGTTCTTATAAAGTGATGTTAGACTTATTTATAGACATTGTTGATATTTAATATTTTTCTATTTAATGGTATATGTCACCTATGTGTTCTCTAAGAAATTATAGTTCTTTGTAGCCTTGCAATGATATTGTGGTCTTTGAGCCCTAGTATGGAATAGATTTAGTGCATTCAAGAGTTTCTGAGTATTCCAAAAATCCCTTGAAGTGTAGAACATTTTCTCTCTTAATGATGGAAAAATTTTGCATTGAGTCTAAAGAGTTAGGATTTCTAGCTCATTTACTACATAATTTTTAGAAATCTAAAAATTGTGTCACATTTGTAATCCCTATAATTCTAGCTCTTGGACATCTTAAGGGTTGCATTTGAAGTGATTTTTCTCCAAATCTCTGAGTACATACTTTATCATTGACTTTATTTTTTACTAGCTCAAATCCTTGGATATCAAGTTGGATGTTAAGACTAGAGAATAAAAGGGTTGAGAGCTAAAGGCCTGGGATCTTGACATGTTTTGACATTGTATCCACTTAGACCATTAGGCTTTTTTTTATTAAGATAACAATGGGAAGGGCCTGAACCCATACAGAGAATCCATGAAGGAAAACAAAATGATTTTCAAAAGAAGTGAAACTGAGAACAACCAAAAGAGGGACTAAAACAAGATAAATAGAAAAGACTAGAACAATGTAGAGAAACCAACAGTAGACTAGCAAATCTTGAACAAGTATTTCTCAGAGAGGTTTTTGAGGCCACTAATTGCCTGCCATTCATGGTTTAAGAAATCTAGCTTGTCTTCAAAGGAGGTCTCCATAGAGCTATTGATGTACACACTTGCAATATCCCCCTAATCAACAACCTTTCCTTTTCCCAAATGGATTTTGGCCCTAATTCTATTAGCAAGGCCAGATTGAGTAATTTTTTGTTTGATAGGGCCATGGACTGGGTGCTTAGTAGTGCTAGAAATTTGATGTTTAGTTGCCATCTTTTTTTCCAGCTCAGATTGGAACACAAAGAAGGTTGTGGTAGAGTTTTCATTGTCTCTCTACTAAAAGCGATGATTTCCTCCATGTTACTTTTGATCAAATCCTTCATTTTCTCCATCTTATCCATTAACTATTCCAAATGCTCGCATCTCTCATTTAAGTATTAGAAAAAATTTCAAATTTCTTCCATAAATCATCGGGCACCTTTTCATTTGGTCACTCAGAAGCCTCAAAATGAGCTACAATGTCCAAGTGTTAGATTTCCATTTGGAAAATTATAAAGTTGAGCCAACTACCAGTTTAGGATCTGATTTTGAAGGTCCATGGCTTTGTAAAGAGTGATAATTTTCTCCTCCAAGTTGTGGAAAGAGTTGCATATATTTATCCCCTGAGGAATGCTTTGTTAATCATGAGAATGATCACTATGGAAACTGCTACTGGGGGTGAACTTGGTTCACACTAAAATTTGCCTATGGACCAATAGGAGAATGATGGGATGACTTAAGGTTGAAGGTAGGGGTGGGAACCAAGGGATTATGAAGCAACTTTGCCTTTCATTTAGCAAGGGGTTGGTGGAACCAACGTGACTAGGGGTATGTATGGGATATTCTGAGACATGTTCAACAACTATAGGATCAAGAATAATAACTAGAGGGTGACCTTGTTCTTCTTGTAGACACCTGAAATTATCCCATTCCCAAATCAGATATTCATCTACAATATTCCACATTAATTAAATAAATTCTTAATTATTTGATTAATTTCATCTATTGTTATGAAAATCAATCACTACATTATTCCTCCATTTTAATTAAATAAATTTAAATTATTTATTTAATTAAAGCTAATATTTCATTTCCTTCAAAATAAATAAAATTCAATATTTTATTTATTTATCCATGTGAAAATGAAATTAAATAATTAATTTATTTAATTTCCCTATTATTCATGTTACTAATTTTTTGTTCACACTTAAAATTAGTTGGACCTAAGAGTAATTATTCAGAAGGAATAAAAGAAAACTTTAAAGTTATGCATTCATTGAACAGTTGATGCCTTGACAGAGCAAAGAATGATATCCAGTTGTTAGGATAACCCATCAGTCTAATCAAGACTGATGAGTTATCACGACAAGAGAATAAGTTGTCAAGAAATTGAAGATTCAAGAAATACAGTTGTTCTACACAATTTGATCTTTTAGGAGTTATAAGTTAGATTGATTATTCAGTTAATCAATTTTGAATAAAAGAAAGAAAGATATTTTGTATTACATTTTTATTTCATGTTATGTTTTGAACATACATTCAAGTATCTGTTACTTTATCTCATGCATTGATTGAAAAAGGAAATACATAGACATCATATGCATAAGAGAAATTAACTAATCATGTCTAGAAGAAGTGTTCAAATGTGTTCCACACAAGCCATGGGAGTAACTAGACCGAGCAATTGCAGATATGAAAGCTATGCATCAATTTGATAAATGGAAAAGAAATGAACACATGATAAATTTAAACATCTATCATTGCTTGATGATGGAGATTTCTATTGATGTTAGCCTTCAAGTCTTCATCTTTCAGTCTTCACTCCAAGCCATCATTAGTTGAACCTACAAAATTTTGGGGATAGCCCTATTAGTGCTCTGGATGTTTAAAATTATCACATGTTTTTATCAAACAGAGACATCTACTTATCACATCATGCATTTAGATAAGAGATCAGATTAGATATATGACACAAATCAAGAAGAACCATGGAGAAGATCAATCAACACTATCAGATACTTTTTTATGCTAACTTGTTTGTTCACTGTGCAGGTATAGGACAAGTTTTGTTGCTAATTTGAAGAAAAATAAACATGTGGATTAAATGTGGCTCCCACAAGGGTTTGAGCCCAGCATGTTTCTTTTCATTTTTTGAAAAAGAATAAAAAAAGACAGGATGCAACATTCCAAGATATATCATGCATCATCTAATCAACTTATATAAAAGATATGTCATCACGACATTATTACAGTTGATTGGAGCAAATAAGATTAACATGACTGAGTCAAGATTGACAAAAACAAAATGCAGAAATCAGATTACAGTCATCCAGGCTACATGAGCCATCTAAGTGCAAGGAAATGATATAGGGTTTCAGATTAATGTGCCTGATAAAGAGAAAAGAAACTAAATAAAGCTTCCAAGATATAAGAACTTGTGAATCATTTGAACAAGTACAGGATAAATCATGTGAAGGTATCATCTCATTATGATAAAAGATTAAGAAGTAAGTGACATGATACAGGTATTCAAAGTGATCAAGACAGCTAAAAGATACAAGTTATGCCTTTTAAAAGCACAAGACAAAACAACAAGGCATCATTAGCTCTAGCTGATATATGACAGTGTGAAAATATAGTCATGAATATATCATTGTCAATGACCAATAACTAGGCAGTCATAATTGCCTTAACACTTTAAACCATCAAGATACAAGGAGTTATAGATGAAACAGTTCAAGTGGAGCAGATAGGTCTTAGTTTTCAAAGATAAAATAGCCAGGCCAAGAATCTCATGTGATTCAGGCATCAAGGAGAGCTTATATTCCCAGATGACTACTACAATCCAAATGTAGTCAGATGTTCAAATATTCAAGCATCTAAGGATGAATCACATGATGCATAGAAAATACCAGAGTATACAATGTAGGGTCATCACTGACATGACAGTCAAGTACAAATTCAAAAGAAAGAGACAATCATGTCTAGAGTAGAAGGATCCAAATACATTAAGCAAAGTGGAGTGATAAGAATGTCATAGTCCAAAAATAACAAAGTGGTTTCCATGCACCTTATCACTGTTTGGATCAAACAAGCCTTATCTCATATACCTTGGAGCTACAGTATTAGTATGATAATGTCAATAATGCCAGAAAGAAAGATACCATGCAAGGAGACAAAGTGCAGTCATCTTGACTATGAACAATCATGACAGTGATCATGAAGTATTTTTGCAAGAGAAAAAATAGTCAGAATAAATTATAGTTGCCATATCCATCTATAGGAGTACATCAAAAGATGAAGGAGAAACAATAGAAGAAGAACATGACATATGCCAAATGCTACAGATGGTGATTGACAATTCACAAGGTAAACAATCCTCTTTCATTTATGACATTGTTCTGAGTGATACAATCATAGTAAATAGTTGCCATGATAAAAACTGAAGAGAAATGCATGATATATATGATTCTATGACATCCAAATCATGAGATAAGTAGTAGGTATGCATAAAGTCAGCTACAGAAGTATATAAAGAATGCCACAGATAGCCAAGGAGAAATCAGAGCATGATATGTCTAGTAGAATCCAAATGCATCAAAGACAGTTACACATTTTAGGAGATGATTCCATCATCACATGACAAACAGTCAATCATCCTACAAATTAGTAGGCAAGGAAGACACATGACATACATGATGAATAGTCTAAAAGAGACTTTTGAAACTTCAGAATGTGTGCTAAAGAAATATCAAAGTAAAATTACAAGATGGAGATAAATGAATAATAGTCATTCTTTTTTAATATCAAAAGACTTGTTATCATACCCAAGAGCTACAATGAAAAGCAGATAAGGTAGTGTATCATCATCTATGACAGTCACAAGTAGGAAGAGATAGTTTTGTGTGAAACAAGGAGAAATTTCATTTATTAATACTTCAACCCCTAGTGCTTTTGCCTACAGAAAGGTATAGTCAAGGAGGTGCTATACAAGAAAGATTTCTCATGCTAAAATGTATACCCATCTGAAAGAAAGAACAAAACCTTGACAGAAAAATTCAAAACCCTAGTGCCATTTTGTACTTACAGGCAAAAATGAATATTTAAGCGTATCTACTATCATAGCCATGCCAGAAGAACAAACTTTTCATGATAAAATGTATACTCATCTACAAAAGGAGGAAGGTCTTTTCAAGAAGATTTCAAACCCTTGTTTCTTTTTGCACTTATAATTCAAAATGAAGAACAGTGAATACCATAGAAGGATGGCCATGACAACTAGAAGACTTTATGTGAGAAAGAACAAACTCTTCATAGAAAGTTTCAAACCTTGTTTTTTTTCTTCACCTATAGTATAAAGAGAAAGAGACCACAGTGAATATTACAAGAGAATGGCCATGATAGTGAAGGAGTTTTTTGTGCAAGAAAGGTTGAAACTCTAAGTTTCAAACTTGGAAACCTTCAACAGTCTACCACATCCTTGGTATCTACATACAGACGGAGCACAACTGTGGCAAGATGGAGGCCTTGATAGTGTAAAAAGAACAAACCCTCATCAAAAGATTTCAAACCCTTAGGATTTTTGCACCTACAGACAAGTCAAGAATAAAAAGAGATACATATAGGCATAGCCGATAGAGATATGCCATTTTTTGTTAAAAAGTGCAATACCCATGTCTACATATAGGCCTTGTCATTTTCTTCATTTGTAAAAAGATAAATCAAGCTATAGAAGGTGAAGAATGGCAAATTCTTACCTTATTTTGCTGACAGAAAGAGAGATCTACCTGCGGCCTTACAACAACATCAAACTCTCAGGAACAGGTAATAGTTTCAAGGAAGAGAAGATGCAGAAACAAGGAGGGTGTTAGAGAATGCACAGCATATGGAGATAACCATGAATGAAGAAGGAGGTCGCAACCATGAAGGAAAAGAAGCCACATATATTAATAAAAATATCTCATATGAAACCAGAAATAGTGTTACCTTCTTTCTTAATGATGTAGAGTTCCAAAGATTCAACTAAGAGAAGCCATGGAAAGGAGTAAAAACTAGAGACATGATGGAGACATTCAAACCCTAAGCCGACATAATGCAGTTGCAGAGCATTAAAGAAGAACGCCAAATGCAGAATGAACAATTTTAGGGTTATCTCTTTGCTTTTCTTTGAAGGGTCTTTTTTCTCAAGTGTGATTTTTGACTTACAAAAGACAAATAATTACCTTATCCAAGAAGTGCCCATGGTCAAGACTTTGATCTTGAATATTCCTAACCATCATAACATGGAGTGGCTGACCAACATTGCTTAGGACTTGATTTTTATTAAGTCAAGAAGGGTCGTATGATGAGAAAGAAAGGCTTCATGCCTTATAAACTATTTAAAATTCCTTCGTGGTTGAATGGATAGCATGGTCAAGGATGCATTATATGAAACACATGCTAGTCAAAGTTCCTTGTCTTTTTACAAACATCCAAAGGTAAGGATCCTTCTTGATTATGCATGGTGGCCAACAAAGCCAAGAGGAGTATTGTTTTAGACATGGCATGCATGAGGACAAAGCATGGTGGTAGACAAGGTAAGAAAATATGATGGTGCATTTCCATGCATGGAGTTTTGATGCATGGAAGAGTTGTAGGGTTTTTTCTCTTGATATTAAGTTGCATATGGAGGTATAAGGTGGCTTAAAAATATAATGATATATATATGCACTAAGGCATCAAAGGGAGTCATAAGGTTTTTATGAATACTATTTTTGTGCATGGAGATATTAGGATGCATAGAATGACTCATGGATTTTTTGTAGAGAGGATAATATTTTCTCCTTGGTGCATGGAGAGATAAGGGTAATTTTTTTTTCCTGAATGTGTATTTGCATCATGCAAAATAGGGATTTTTCTCATATGGAGGTGTAAGGGGATTTTCTTCTTTCTTCTAAGTCCTATTTGTGCTCATATCATGCAAATTAGGCAAGTGTAATTGGAGTGATAAGGAGTGATATTTTTTCTTCTAATCATGCATGATTTTACAAAGTTATAAATTGTAAATAAATAATAAAGTAATATTTTCCAAATCACTTTCTTATTTTCCACAAATTGTAAAGTCAAAATTAGAACAAATTGTAACCAATAATAAAGTGATTATTTTATTACTTTATTATTTACTCACAATCAATTTTGCTCATGCAAAATCATGCAAATTGATTAGTTGAGTTAACTAGGCCACCTAGGAGATTTTGCATGATTTGTTTTGGAGTATTTTTAGGGTCCTTGGTCAACTTTTTGGTCAAGCATATGAAGAGGCCCAAATTGGAACTATTTTTACTCAATTTGTGGTAGTTTTAGACCCTAATTTTGAGGATTTTGGAGGTTGCTCAAGAATCTACAGGTCCACATTTTTGTATGCCTCTTAAAGAAAGAAAACCTATATATTGTAAAGAAAAAATTTGTTTTTTCTAGTTCTTGATTCTCATTCTAATTCAGATAGATTGGAGAATTCTTGTAGCTCATTTTTTATAGTTTTATTGAGAGATTGACAGGTTACAGGTTATACTTTTGTCTTCTTTACAAATTTTTCCTTTGTTTTTCTTAGATCAGTGAAATTACCTTTCCTTTTAGTGTTGATTATTGAAGTGATTTTGATGAAATTTTGTTGTGTTTTATTATTAAACCTTTAAAATTATTGTCTCACTTCCTTGCAGCATTAAGCATATATTCATCATAGGTCTTAGGTTGTGTTAACCAAAAATAGTCTTTTGCATTGTGAAAAAACCATTTCCTTCATAAAAACATGTTTTCAAACCTTCCTTAGAATCACTTATGTGATATTTATGCCAAGTCTGGATTGTGTAAAAGTTAGATTTCTGGGTGAACATTATCAATCAGATTGCATTATTTTTATCCAAATCAGGTGCATCACCATTTTTTTACCTTTAGCATTCATTTAGTTTCTTTCTTCCCTTTTCCAAAATAGTAAAAACATACATCTGAATAGAACATTTGAAGGGAACCAACCCATAATCTGGAGGTCTAATTTTGTTATAGGGCACCCACAACCTGAAATTAGTCCCATGTTATATAGAATTGCAGTGCTTTTCCAGCCTTGCATACGAGTGCAATTCCCAATGATAACAGTTTTTGGCATGCCCAGTGGGACCTTGAACTAATTTTTAGTTCAAAAGGACTTATTTTTTTTGTTGTTTTTGGTATGAATAGTAGAATTCTAGCCTTTTAGAGGTTCATTATCAAGTACCTGGTGACTCTAATACTTTGGTTTTTTCATATCAGATCTTGCAGCATATGAAAAAATATCAAACAAGGTCAAGTAAAAATTCTGAGAAGAAGCATAACCATTTTCCTCCACCAAAGAGGAGAATAAAAGAAGATAAAGAATCCAATACAACAGATTCATCAGTTGTTTCAGATCTGCCAAGTACACATCCTGAGTTTGCTTCACACCAGAATCCATTGTTTACAAGTTCTTCAATAGAATTTTTTAGTTCTCCACTAGCAAGCCCAAGAGAGCATATTCCTGTTTTCCAAGAGGAACCTCTTCTTCTTAAGTTTATGGAAGAAGAACCTCTATTACAAGAAATATTCTAAATAGTTCCAGTCCAGACACCAGCTCAAATACCATCTACACCAATGGCTCTACTCGGAGGAGGTGGAGGTGGAGGACCAATTCCACCTCTTGGACGAGTAGGAGGAATACCAGCTCTAGGAGGAGGTGGAACTGGTGGATGAAATCCACCACCACCTCGAAATCAGCCTTTTGTTTCATTTAACGGAGGTAGCCCTTTGAATCTGAATCAGCATGATGACATACCGATGGCTGCGTTGAAAAGTTTACCAAATTTCACAGGAGAAGATGGGACTACACCCATTGAACATATCAGAGATGTGGCTTGTTTGTGTTCTGTTCAGCACATCACCGAAGAGAACATTGCAAGCGAGTTGTTGGCAACATTGTTAAAAGGTAAAGCTCTTTAATGGTTTAGAGGTTTAAGAGTTAATTCAATTAGATCTTGGGATGAATTAGGTGCTACTTTGAATAGGAAATTTCAGATAAATCTGATCATTTATCATTAGTTGAACAAATGACTACTATTAAGAGGGCTCCACAAGAGCAAATGTCAGATTTTAATTTTAGATTTTAGAAAACATGGAATAGAATCCCTGAAACAGTGAAACCATCACCAGAGCATACTTTTTTATATTATTTAAGAGCATTAAATTTTGATATTGCTATTATGATACAATCCATGGGAGGGGTAACTTTACTAGCTTCTTTTGATATTGCAATAAGAGTAGAAAACAATTTAATACAAGCTCGTAAAATAGCACGTAGGCCCCCAATGCCAATTTTTCTAGATATACAGCCTTTAATACCAATTTTAGCCCCACATATTTTAGCAATACCATATTTTGGTTATCAAGCAAATACACAACATGGTACAGATCCCATTCATTCTGAATTTCAAGAGTTGAAAGAAAACCAACAAAGTATAGCAAAAATACTGCAGACTGTGAGCAATGACCTAGTGAGTCTAAAAATCCAAACAAACCAAAATAATATGCCTTATCAAGCAGCCCCTTAACAAGCAAATAGACCTAGTTATCAGGTAGATTATTAGGGTCAAAGGAGAAATCACAACAATAGGCTAAATCAGCAATATAATCTAAATGACGTTAGTACATCAAAAGAAATAGTGCCTATACAGAACAACATGGTTCAAGGCTATGCATGATGTTACCCCTGTAATCAGCCTCATAATTAGGTGACTTGCCCAAATGGGATAGTAAATCAAGCTTTGATGGTACAGAATAACTATGCTGCTACTGAAAATTTAGCAAGTGATGTAAACAACTAGCTAGACATTCAGACTCAGTATGTTAATCTTGATGTAGCTTTAATGAATTGGTAGGCTAATGAATTTTGTGGTGTAAATTAGTTGCCAAGTCAAAAGCAATCTTTTACTAATATTGCAGCAAATACAAGATAAAAAAAAGAGTTGTTGACTTGCAACAACAATTTGGAACTACGAATCAGCAAGCTGATATTGGTAAACAACAAGCTGGAAATGTACCACAACAAGCTGATAAAGGAAAAAATTTAGTTTCTACAACTTAGAATGAATAGAATCAAGCTTCTACATCAAAGGATTTGCATATTTTGTCAAGACAGCCAACTACAGAAAACAAATAGCCAGCTAAAGACCAACCAGAGGTTGCTGTCCCAAAAGTAAAGCAAAAGGTTAGTGGTCCTGCATTTAATATTTTGGATCATATGAAAAAGAGAACAGTAAGCATGTCTATTTTAGATGCTTTACACGTTCCAAGACAAAAAGATTTGTTACAAAATGCATTATCTCAGTTGCCTTTGTCAAATGAAGTACAAAAATCACATCAACCTCATATTATGATTGCAAATGAGGCAAAAAAAAGAATAGAACATCCTAAACTAGTAGGCAAACCTCCACCATTTTATATCACTTTGATCATGGGTGATTATTTAATACATAATTGCATGATAGATTCAGGAGCCATCAACTCAATAATGACAAAACAGCTAGCTGATAAGCTAGGTCTGAAATATGAACCTATTGTTAGAGGTGTTGTACAAATGGATGGAACTGAAGTAAATATAGTTAGAATGTTCAAAAATTTAGGCCTTACTTTGTATGCTTGTCCAAACTTTGTTATATACTAGGACATTTATGTCATTGATCTACCATCTACCTTTGCCATTTTCTTATCCAGAGATTTTACAGCAAGGTTAGGAGGGTATTTATCATCTGATTCGACACATTTATTCTTCAAAATTAGATACGGAACTAAGGTTACAATCAAGTCTAAACCACTAGCAAAAGACCACCTGGAACCTTACACACCCAGTTCTATAAATTCCAATCTTTCCATTTTTGATCAAGAAGATCTGATTCATGTCCAAGACCAAAATACATTGTTAGAAGGAATTCCAGATATAGTTTTAGATCAATGGGTAGAAGAAAATCATGAAATAGATCCATTTGAGAAAATGAATGAGATAGGCCTTGGTGTGTACATGATTCAAGAGAATAATACAGTTATTCCAAATCTGATTAAAGAAGAAAAACAACAAACTGTAGAGTCTGAAAGTGATGTTTGGGAACTATATGTTGATGTTTCTAGAAGTAAGGTAGGAGCTGGAGGAGGTGTTGTTTTAGTTTCTCCTATAGGTGAGAAATATAATTCATCTTTTAGATTTACTTTTAGCCATTCTAACAACTCATCTGAATATGAGGCTTTAGTTCATTGATTAGAATGGGCAAGAAAAAGAAAAATCAAGTGTTTAAAAGTTTTTGGAGACAGTGAATTACTGGTTAAACAAGTCAGAAACCTTGCTACTACAAAAAATGACTTGTTGAAGTTGTATAAACACAAAGTTTGGGACATGATAGAAGAGTTTAATGCATTTAATCTGATATTTGTACCTAAAACTGATAACAAGCAAGCTGACAAATTAGTTGCCATAGGCGCTGAATATGATATTCCTGCTAAAATGAAGAATATTCACTCTCCTTTATATGTCAAAGTTGTTGTTAGACCATCAGTTCTAGATAATAATGATTGTTGGCAAGTGTTTGACAGTGATGAACAAATTGTAAATTTCTTAATGGAAGACGCTAAATTTTCTGCAGGTAATCAGCAAAAACTTACACAACAGTATGATGATCAGATACTTCATTTAAGATCAAACAAGCTACCCAAGGGCTTAGTGACCTTGGATTCTATCTTTAATACTGATGATCAAGTAAGAAAAGACAAAGCTAGCTTGTCAATAAAGCAAGAGCATTATGAGACTATTGAGATCTTTAAAGAAAAGTTGCTTAAGCTAGGAAAGATATGCAGAAGACAAGAACAACAAGCATTCATCTAGCTTTGTCAAGAGTTTAGTGACATTTTTGCATGGGCATATAGAGATCTAAAAGGTTTCAACCCTAAGTTAGCTCAACACACAATAGAGGTGGAACCCAAATCTAAACTTGTTAGACAGAAGCAAAGGCCACTGAATCCCAAATTGGAAGTGCTCATGAAGACAAAACTTAATAAACTCATTGAGGTAACATCATTTTTCCTATCAAACATACTTCATGGGTTTCTAACATGGTTCATGTCAGAAAAAAGAATGGAGAAATCAGATTATGTGTTGATTTTCATGATTTAAATAGAGCATCTTTAAAGGATCATTATCCTTTACCATCTATGGAGCAGATATTGAAGGTTGTTATTGGATCAGAAAGATTTTCTTTATTGGATGGTTTTTCAGGTTATAACCAAATTCATGTAAAAGAGGAAGATCCATACAAGACAACTTTTACCACAAAATGGGGCACATTAGCATACAGAAAGATGCCATTTGGCTTATCTAATGCAGGTGTAACATTTCTGAGAGCAATGGACATGGCTTTTCAAGGCCTGATTAATAAAATTGTGCTTGTATACTTAGATGATGTGACTATTTTTTCTCAAAAGGCTAAAGATCATTTTCATCATTTAAGACTAATCTTTGAAAGATGTAGAGAATTTGGGGTATCATTAAACCCAAAGAAGAGTATTTTCTCTATTCATGAAGGCAAATTGTTGGGACACATTGTGTCTAAAGATGGAATATCAATTGATCCTAAAAGAATTACTGCAATATTGGCATTACCTCTTTCTGCACACAAGAAAGGCTTACAAAGCTTTATGGGAAGAATTAACTTTGTAAGAAGGTTTATTCCTAACATAGCAGCACTTTTACAACCTCTTACAACAATGCTGAAGAAGAATATTCCTTTCAACTGGACCAAAGAAGGAAAGTAGAGTTTTGAAGAGATAAAGGAGGCACTTGCTGCTACTCTCACTCTGATAAATCCAAACTTTGATAAAGACTTCATTTTATATGCATTTGGTATTGTGGATATTATATCAGCTATGGTCTACATGACTATGAGGTAAGATATTCTTTTGTTGAAAAGCATGTATTAGTTGTTATCAGGAGCTTAAAGAAATTTAAACATATGCATTCAAATAATAGAATTCAGTTATTGGTTTCTCACCCAACAATGAAATAATTTTTGCTCAGTAAGGATTTAAATGATAAGAGAGCAGGGTGGATAAACAAGGTCATGGAATATGACATACAAATTAAGGTAACCAAGCTGCTCTGAGGTACGGGACTGTGTGAACAACTTGTAGAAAATGAAGGATACAACAAAGAACTTGAAGGAGAGGCTAAGATAGTGCTTCAAAACAATGAAACAACTGTTGTCCCAGAGCCCCCTACAAGTTGGCTGCATGATATGATTCATTATCTACAAACTGGTGATTGTCCACAAGGCCTGGATAGATCTAAAAGAAGATATTATAGATTACAGGCAATCCCTTATGCTATAATTGATGGAATTCTATACAAGAGAGAATTTAACAATGTTTTGCTGAGATGTGTACAGCCAGATTAGACTCAAAGGATTCTAGAAGAATTTCATGATGGACCTACTGGAGGTCATTTTGCAACTAGAAAAATAGCTCTAAAAATTATGAGAGCTAGTTACATTGGCCTGACATGTTCAAAGATGCTCATGAATGGGTAAAAAAAAGTCTAAAGTGTTCAGTTTTTGCAGGCAAACAAAGACTGGTAGCAATGCCCTTGCATCCAATTCAAGTGGAACAACCATTTGGCAAATGGGGATTGGACTTCATTGGTCCTATTAATCCACCTTCAAGCCAAGGACACAAGTGGATTTTGATTGCTACTGATTATTTCACTAAGTGGACTGAAGCAGTTGCTTTGAAAGATGCTAATGAAACTTCAGTCCTAAATTTTTATCAAGATCTAGTGTCCAGGTTTGGAACTCTTGACTCAATTATTTCAGATAATGCTTTAGCATTTATTGGATTAAGAATATCTGATTGGTCTATCAAAAATAACATATTTTTGAATACTTCATCAAATTATTACCCTTAAGGTAATGGATAGGCTGAATCAACTAACAAAAATTTGATTAAGTTTATAAAGAAAATAGTTGATCAGAATTAGAGGTCTTGGCATGATAAGTTAAAGTTAGCATTGTGGGCTGATAGGATTACACCTAAAAGATCAACAGGTAATTCACCCTATGTGCTTACATATGGAAAGGAAGCCAAGTTACCAACACTTAGCTACATAAAAGAGCTAGAGTTACTTGAAGAACAACCAATGGAAATCAGGCTCGCACAACTAATTAAACTTGAAGAAATCAGGAAAGAGGCGTTGAAAACATTAGAAGTACACTGGGCCCAAATGAAAATGGCTTTTGATAAGAGGACAGTACCAAGAGTTTATAAAGAATGAGATCTATTTTTCAAGTGGAATGAATTGAATAGCAGATCAGAACAACATACAAAGTTTGATGCAATATGGGATGGACCATATATAATCACAAAATGCAAGCAACACAATGTATTTTAGCTTGCTAAGTTAGATGGTGAAGTGTTTCCAATCCCAGTTAATGGGATTCACCTCAAGATATGTTCCCAGTAAGGCAGCCTTATGCTGCAAATAAGTGCTTTTGCACAATTAGTTTTAGTTTTGTTGTTTTGTTTCCAAGAAGTGCTTTTGCACATGTTGCTGGTTTTGTTTTAGGCAAAAAAGTTTTAGTTTCAGTTTTCAGTTAGTTGCTGCTATTGTCTACAGTTAGTATGAGTTGTAGAATTTCTATAAATTCGGGGCAGAAATGACTATATGCCCAATGGAAAGGCTAGGGTACTAGTTCTAAACTGTTTAGCAAGTAAACACCCCTAAGAGGTCACCAGAAATGTTACTAATTTTTTGTTCACACTTAAAATTAGTTGGAACAAAGAGTAATTGTTCAGAAGGAATAAAAGAAAACTTTAAAGTTATGCATTCATTGAATAGTTGATGCCTTGATAGAGCAAAGAATGATATCAAGTTGTCAAGATAACCCATCAGTCTAATCAAAACTGATGAGTTCTCATGACAAGAGAATAAGTTGTCAAGGAATCAAAGATTCAAGAAATACAGTTGTTCTACACATTTTGATCTTTCAGGAGTTATAAGTTAGATTGATTATTTAGTTAATCAGTTTTGAATAAAAGAAAGAAAGATATTTTGTATTGCACTATTATTTCATGTCATGTTTTGAACATACATTCAAGTATCTGTTACTTTATCTCATGCATTGATTGAAAAAGGAAATACATATACATTATATGCATAAGAGAAATTAACTGATCATGTTTAAAAGAAGTGTTCAAATGTGTCCCACACAAGCCGTGGGAGTAACTAGACTGAGCAATTGCAGACATGTAAGCTATGCATCTGTTTGATAAAAGGAAAAGAAATGAACACGTGATAAATTTAAACATCCATCATTGCCTGATGATGGAGATTGATGTTGATGCCAGCCTTCAAGTCTTTATCTTTCAGTCTTCACTCCAAGCCAACATCAGTTGAACCTACAAAATTTTGGGGACAACCCTGTTAGTGCTCTGAATGTTTAAAATTATCACATGCTTTTATCAAAGAAAGACATCTACTTATCACATCATGCATTCAGATAAGAGATCAAATCATATATATGACACAAATCAAGAAGAACCATGAAGAAGATCAATCAACACTATCAGGTACTTTTTTATGCTAACTTGTTTGTTCACTGTGCAGGTATAGGACAAGTTTTGTTGCTGATTTGAAGACAAATAAACATGTGGATTAAATGTGGCTCCCACAAGGGTTTGAGACCAACATGTTTGTTTTCATTTTATGAAAAATGAATCAGAAAAGACAAGCTGCATCATTGCAAGCTATATCATGTATCATCTAATCAACTTACAGAAAAGATATGTCATCATGACATTATTACAGTTGATTGGAGCAAATCAGATTAACATGACTGAGTCAAGATTAACAAAAATAAAATGTAAAAATCATATTATAGTCATCGAGGCTACATGAGCCATCTAAGTACAAGGAAATGATATAGGTTTTCAGATTAATGTGCCTGATAAAGAGAAAAGAAACATAATAAAGCTTCCAAGATACAAGAACTTGTGTATCATTTGAACAAGTACAAGATAAATCATGTGAAGGTATCATCTCATTATGGCAAAAGATTAAGAAGTAAGTGACATGATACAGGTATTCAAAGTGATCAACTTAGCTGAAAGATACAAGTTATGCCTTTTAAAAGTACAAGACAAAATAGCAAGGCATCATTAGCTCTAGCTGATATATGATAGTGTGAAAATACAGTCATGAATATATCATTGTCATGGACCAATAACTAGGCAGTCATCAATGCCTTAAAACTTCAAACCATCAAGATACAAGGAGGTACAGATGAAATAGTTCAAGTGGAGCAGATAGGTCTTAGTTTTCAAAGATAAAGCAACTAGGTGAAGAATCTCATGTGATTCAAGCTTCAAGGAGAGCCTATATTCCCAGATGACTGCTATAGTCCAAATTTAGTTAGATATTCAAACATTTGAGCATCCAAGGATGAAGCACATGATGCATAGAAAATACCAGAGTGTACAATGTAGGGTCATCACTGACATGATAGTCAAGTACAAATTCAAAAGTAAGAGATAGTCATGTCTAGAGCAGAAGGATCCAAATACATTAAGGACAATGGAGTGACAAGAATGTCACAGTCCAAAAATAACAAAGTGGTTTCCATCATCTTATCACTGTTTGGATCAAACAAGCCTTATCTCATATACTTTGGAGCTACAGTAATAGCATGATATAGTCAATTATGCCAGAAACAAACATACCATGCAAGAAGACAAAGTGCAGTCATCTTCAATATGAACATTCATGACAGTGATCATGAAGTATTTTTGCAAGAGAAAAAATAGTCAGAATAAATTATAGTTGCCATATCCATCTACAGGAGTACATCAAAAGATGAAGGAGAAATAGTAGAAGAAGAACATGACATATGCCAAATGCTACAGATGGTGATTGACAATTCACAAGGTAAACAGTCCTCTTTCATTTATGACATTATTCTGAGTGATACAGTCATAGTAAACAGTTGACATGATAAAAACTAAAGAGAAATGCATGATATATATGATGCTATGACATCCAAATCATGAGATAAGTAGTAGGTATACATAAAGTCAACTATAGGAGTATATAAAGAATGCCACAGACAGCCAAGGAGAAATCAGAGCATGATATGTCTAGTAGAATCCAAATGCATCAAAGACAGTTACATATTTTAGGAGATGATTCCATCATCACACATGACAAATAGTCAATCATCCTACTGATTAGCAGGCGAGGAAGACACATGACATATAGGATGAATGGTCTAAACGAGCCTTTTGAAACTTCAAAATGTGTGCTACAGAAATATCAAAGTACAGTTACAAGATGGAGATAAATAAATAACAGCCATTCTTTTTGAATATCAAAAGACTTGTTATCATACCCAGCAGCTACAATGAAAAGAAGATAAGGTAGTGTATCATCATCTATGATAGTCACAAGGAGTAGGAAGAGAAGGTTTTGTGTGAAACAAGGAGAAATTTCATTTATTAATACTTCAAACCCTAGTGCTTTTGCCTACAGAAAGGTACAGTCAAGGAGGTGCTATACAGTAAAGATTTCTCATACTAAAATGTATACCCATCTGAAAGAAAGAATAAAACCTTGATATAAAATTCAAACCCTAGTACCATTTTGTACTTATAGGCAAAAAAGAATGTTTAAGTGTATCTATTGTCATAGCCATGCTAGAAGAACAAACTGTTCATGATAAAATGTATACTCATCTACAAAAGGAGGAAGGTCTTTTCAAGAAGATTTCAAATTCTTTTTGCACTTACAAGTCAAAATGAAGAACAGTGAATACCATAGGAGGATGGCCGTGACAACTAGAAGGCTTTGTGTGAGAAAGAACAAACACTTGAAAGAAAGTTTCAAACCTTGTTTCTTTTCTTCACCTACAGTACAAAGAGAAAGAGACCACAATGAATATTATAAGAGAATGGCCATGACAGTGAAGGAGTTTTTTGTGCAAGAAAGGTTGAAACCCTAAGTTTCAAACTTAGAAACCTTCAATAGTCTACCACATCATTGGTATCTACATACAGATGGAGAATAGCCATAGCAAGATGGAGGCCTTGATAGTGCAAAAAGAACAAACCCTCATTAAAAGATTTCAAACCCTCAAGATTTTTGCACCTACAAACAAGTCAAGAATAAAAAGAGATACATACAAGCATAGCCGACAAAGATATGCCAATTTTTGTTAAAAAAAATGCAATACCCATGTCTACATACAGGCCTTGTCATTTTCTTCAGTTGTAAAAAGACAAATCACGCTACAAAAGCAGAAGAATGGCAAATTCTTACCTTATTTTGCTGACAGAAAGAGAGATCTACCCATGGCCTTACAACAACATCAAACTCTTAGGAATTGGTAATAGTTTCAAGGAAGAGAAGATGTAAAAACAAGAAAGAGGGTGTTAAAGAATGCACATCATATGGAGATAACCATGAATGAAGAAGGAGGCCACAACCATGAAGGAAAAGAAGCCACAGATATTAATAAAAGTATCTCATATGAAACCAGAAACGGTGTTACCTTTTTCCTTAATGATGCAGACTTCCAAAGATTCAACTAAGGGAAGCCATGGAAAGGAGTAAAAACCAGAGACATGATGGAGACATTCAAACCCTAAGCCGACATAATGCAGTTGCAGAGCGTCAAAGAAGAATGACAAATGAAGAATGCGTAGTTTTAGGGTTATCTCTTTGCTTTTGTTCGAAGGTTCTTTTTTCTCGAGTGTGATTTTTGACTTACAAAAGACAAATAATTACCTTATCCAAGAAGTGTCTATGGTCAAGACTTTGGTCTTGAATATTCCTAACCATCATAACATGGAGTGGCCGACTGACATTGCTTAGGAATTGATTTTTATTAAGTCAAGAAGGGTCATATGATGAGAAAGAAAGGCTTCATGTCTTATAAACTATTTAAAATTCCTTTGTGGTTGAATGGATAGCATGGTCAAGGATGCATTATATGATACACATGCTAGTCAATGTTTCTTGTCCTTTTATAGACATCCAAAGGTAAGGATCCTTCTTGATTATGCATGGTAGCCAACAAAGCCAAGAGGAGTGTGATTTTAGACATGGCATGCATGAGGACAGAACATGGTGGCAGACAAGGTAAACAAATATGATGGTACATTTTGATGCATGGAGGAGTTGTAGGGTTTTTTTTTCTTGATATTAAGTTGCATATGGAGATATAAGGTGGCTTAAAAATATAATGATATATATATGCACTAAGGCATCAAAGGGAGTCATAAGGTTTTTATGCATACTATTTTTGTGCATGGAGATATTAAGATGCATAGAATGACTCATGGATTTTTTGTAGAGAGAGGATAATATTTTCTCCCTAGTGCATGGAGAGATAAGGGTAAATTTTTTTTTCCTTAATGTGTATTTGCATCATGGAAAATAGGGATTTTTCTCATATGGAGGTATAAGGGGATTTTATTCTTTCTTCTAAGTCCTATTTGTGCTCATATCATGCAAATTAGGCAAGTGTAATTGGAATGATAAGCAGTGATATTTTTTCTTCTAATCATGCATGATTTTACAAAGTTATAAATTGTAAATAAATAATAAAGTAATATTTTCCAAATTACTTTATTATTTTCCACAAATTGTAAAGTCAAAACTAGAACAAATTGTAACCAATAATAAAGTGATTATTTTATTACTTTATTTTTTACTCACAATCAATTTTGCTCATGTAAAATCATGCAAATTGATTAGTTGAGTTAACTAGGCCACCTAGGAGGTTTTGCATGATTTTTTTTTTAGTATTTTTAGGGTTCTTAGTCAACTTTTTGATAAAGCATATGAAGAGGCCCAAATTATAGCTATTTTTGCTTAATTTATGGTAGTTTTAGACCCTAATTTTGAGGATTTTGGAGGTTGCTCGGGAATGATTATTTTTAGAGGCAGTTATCTATAGGTCCACATTTTTGCATGCCTCTTGAAGAAAACAGACCTATATATTGTAAAACAAAAGTTTTTTTTGCTAGTTCTTGATTCTCATTCTGATTTAGATAGAATGGAGAATTCTTGTAGCTCATTTTTTATAGTTTTATTGAGAGATCGATAGGTTACAGGTTATGCTTTTGTCTTCTTTGCAAAATTTTCCTTTGTTTTTCTAAGATCAGTTAAATTACCTTTCCTTTTAGTGCTGATTATTGAAGTTATTTTGATTAAATTTTGCTGTGTTTTATTATTAAACCTTTAAAATTATTGTCTCACTTCCTTGCTTGCAGCATTAAGCATATATTCATCACATGTCTTAGGTTGTGTTAACCAGAAATAGTCTTTTGTATTGTGAAAATACCATTTCCTTCATAAAAACTTATTTTCAAACCTTCCTTAGAATCACTTATGTGATATTTATGCCAAGTCTAGATTGTGTAAAAGTCAAATTTCTGGGTGAACATTGTGAATTAGATTGCATTATTTTTATCCAAATCAGGTGCATCATCATTTTTTTTACCTTTAGCATTCATTTAGTTTTTTTCTTCCCTTTTCTAAAATAGTAAAAACATACATCTCAATAGAACATTTGAAGGGAACCAGCCCATAATCTGGAGGTCTAATTTTGTTATAGGGCATGCACAACCTGAAATTAGTCCCATGTTACATGGAATTGTAGTGCTTTTCTAGCCTTGCATACGGATGCAATGCCTAGTGATAACAATTCCCTCCTAGAATAATTCACTTTCAATTAGATCAGTTGACTTTATCAATCAATTCAGTTGACTAATCAATCAATTTAGTTAACTAATTGATCAATTTAGTTGACTAATCAATCAATTTAGTTAACTAATCAGTCAAATTAATTAACTACTCAATCAATTTAGTTAACTAATCAATCAATTAAGTCAACTTAAAAATAAAACATGTTAACTCCACTAAATCATGAGAGGACAAGGACACTTGTCACTCTCTCATTTGTTCAAATCCTCATATCCAATTCTAGCCATTGATCTCTCCTATCATTCTTCACCATTGATCTTCATTTTTGAAGGTCTTTAAATAAAACATCTTCCACACGTCTTGAATCTCTCTCTCATTTTTTGTAAACTTATGTTATTACAATTCAATCATTCACTTTGGGAGATCAAAAGTTATGCTATTGAGCTAAGCAATCCACATATCAAAGGAGCACATCCATTAGAGTTTTAGGTGCACTTCAATATGCTCAATCGGTGGGGTCAAATTTACTTGTGGGAGATGGTATACTTGTTTAATTGGTTTATTTTGATTAGTTCATCTCCATATTCCAAACTTATACTCTCACATTTTCTCATGCTTGACTAGCCTAACCCTCGCCTGATGCAGGTTTGTGAGTTTTATTTTGTTGATATAATGTCATTTTTGTCATGTTTTGGTGATCAACTTTTGTAGGTTCACTCCTATACTAAATCTGACCTCACCATTGTGTTTGAGAGGCCTCGCAGGTGAAAATTGACATAAAATACTCCATATTTTCAAAACTAGAAAATTTTTTATTTTTTTTGCCATGGCCCCTTTGCATAGTTGTACTGTACATATACGTATGACCTGCATAGGAGCAATTTTAGAGTTGTAGTTTTTTATTATAGTTTTTTTAATTTTATGCATAGGTTTTAGCTTTACTTTGTAGGTGTTGGTTTATTTTAAACTCTTTTCAACCCTCCAAAATCCCTCAATTGACCACTTTTATCTCCCTAGATCTCATTATTACATACAAATCTACATTTTTCTGCACACTCCCCAAATCCTCATCTCCCTTCCTTGATCTACCCTTAGCCACAATCAACTACACATCCCACCAGCACTCTTCTATTGACAACAACTCCCCTTACCCCCTTTCACATATGATCTCCCCATACTCCCTATTGACTATCTTTCTCGGGATCCCATCAACACCCAAACTCTATAGATGTCCTCAAAGTAGGATGCGAAGTCGAGCACTGTGCAAGCAATTTCTTGGCTGCTATGTTGTACTTGGATTCTATGCGTTGTCCAAGGACTTGGTCCTAGCATCATAATTTTCATAGATTAATAGAAGCCACTTCTTTCAAGTTTTTCTTTCCGTCAATCTCTTAAGAAGGAGACACAAAACTATTTAGCAAGATATGGTTGTTGTAATGTTTCCTTCCACTGCTAGCCCAGTCACTTGTCTATGATTATGATTCCTTTATATTTTTCTCTTAGGTCTATAGGAATAGAGACAGAGAAGGACCAAGACTTGTAGAGTGAAAAACAATGTAGGAGGAATATCAACCACTCTATATAGACTGGCTATTTCAACCATTGAATATCCCACACGTTACTACTGAGAAAACACTTTGACTCCCATACAAATCTCCTAGCATCCTGCCCCCTACATTTGCATTCAGCTAACATATAGCTTGGTTGACGCCTCTATAGTGTCCCAATCCCCCACGTTTATAGCGTGTAGTCACATTTGCAACTAGCTAGGTAGGGGCTAAAAGCCCTTTTTTTCTTTTTTTTATCTTGTCCTTTAGCCCCTGGTTACATGGGTGACCATGGGCCATAGGCCTTAACTACTAGTTTTAACTGCCAACCTAACCTAAGATGTCCATGTGACTAGTCCTGTACTAGCCACTAGCAGTCTGCCTAACCACTAGGCCTGCCCTTTATCCTCTGAAAGCCCTAAAGGCCCTTTTTTTCACATATGTTTTATGTACAAGGTCATATTTTCATGAAACCAATAGTATCAGAAAGATGATTCACCCAGATTCGTTGGGGTGAAGATCTCATTAGGTAATTTTGTTAGATTTAATAGGTATATTATGTCGAACACACCCCTTGTTTATGAACTTAAAATTACTATAACTTGTGCAAAACTTATCCAATTTCAACAAAAAGTTTTTTCAAATAGCATAAAATTTAATGTAGAATCTTCTCATAACATCCATTTTTCTATCACTATCCATCTTTATCAAAATATTTAGAGATTTACTCCTTTTTCGTCTAACTCATGGGTTTACAAGTGTTGTTATCTTTTTTTGTTTTGGTGGAATATAGGAGGACATAAGGCACTACATCAACATCAGATCTAAAGACAAAACATTCCAAGTGCACACAATCCTACTTTTGTCTCTTCATTTGATCAAATATCTTGTTTGCAATATCACAAGTTTCTATATGGGCTTAAAACAAACAGTTGTTTGCATCATCATACTTGATTTTGGGCCTAAAATGAACATGTGTCTTCATTATGACATTTGGGCTTGGATATGAAATGAACTTGTGCATTCTTTGCTTTGTGGATTTGAGTGAGATTTACGGTGTATATGCTCTTTTCATGCACTTCATGTGATGTTGAGAATCAAAAAAATCCTTTAGTCCATTCATCTTCACACACACATTTCAATTTCAAAAGGTAAATTAACACTATGACTGTGAGTCAAGTGTGTGTGTATGCTCTCTCCTTGCACTGCAAGGTGATCTTAGAGATAAAAATCATCCACTTGATTTTCTTTTGTCACCCCTTTAGGATGCCTACTTGGAGACACACCACTCCAAGGGATGACCTCAACTCATGTGTTCCGGTGGAGTATAAAAAGTGAGGAGTGAATCAAAAGACACATCTCCTAGAAGTTAGAATCTTGTCATTCAGGATAAGCCCCCAAGAACTTTATACCTTGGGGAAGTGAAGGTGAAGGGTGGGTTACCCTCTTCTCCTATTTGTGTGGCATTATTTCGCTTTTATTTCATAAAATTGGTCCCCTCGTACCTTGTATATCGGGGACATCCTTAATCAATTATTCATCCTAGATTAGACCTATTGGCCACATCCATTTGACTAATACTAGGTTTATTGATGTGTCTTCATAAATCCAACAATCAATTTTCAAAGTCAGACTTGCTATTATGTCTTGTGTGTGTGATTCGTACATGTACATGTGATTTTTTTTGTTTGCAAGTTACCTAAGTCAAGCTATCAACATACACATTCCACATCATCCTAATGTTCCTTGTCATCACTTCTTTCCTATGCCAAGTCACCTTTGTCATAATAATAACCCTATTCATCCATCCTAGTGATCTTAATCATCATTGTTATCCATCTCATTATCCCTAATCATCCTACTTGTCGTACTCATATCATCATAATCATCATCCAACCTAATCCAAGTCCTTCTAATCCTCATCCAATCACCCCATCCTTCATCATCCTAGTCACTTATCCAATACTTATCATTCAATCATATCATCCTTAACAATCCTACATCATCTTAATCACTTTGTTTATCATCCACTCCCAATCATTCCTAATCATCCAATCCCATCATTCCTAACTATCCAAGTCATCCTCATCATCTCAAGCATCCAATCACACCATCTTGGTCATCCTAATAACCTCTCTTATCCACCTCATCCTTAATCATTTTAAGCCTTCAGCTTAAACTAATCAATCCCACTCCATCTATAATCTAATCAATTTCATCCATGTCTCATGTCCTAATAATATCCTAATCACTCCACATCATCATTCTAGTTCTAGCTTAATCAATTTCATTCATCTCATCATCCTAACAATAATCTCATACCATCCCAAACCATTTTCTTAATCCAACATCATCTACATAATCTTCATTACATTACATTCTTGATCATTGTAATCATAATCCCATTCTTGAGCCCCATCTAATACATCATTTTTCAAAATGGTTGTGATCATTAACAAGCCTAGGACAAATCCAAAACCCAAAATCACAATCGTAGGAAGCAATCCTTCTAGCACCAATGATGATGAGCACCTTGTAGATCATGATGCATATTTTGAGGAACAAGCTAAAATACAAAGACTTAAACATATGTATACATCCATCCCACCAATATAAAACAAGAACTTAGAGGATGATAATTATGTGTTGGATCTAGGGCATACAACTGAGAGGGGGGGGGTGAATTAGTTGTATAAAACTTCTTCTTCTTTCAAACACTTGATTCTTTGTTGTTAGTTAGCAGCATATCAAATAATCATCCATGGAAGCATAATACATAAACACAAGAGCAGATAAGCATCAACACATTGAACACCAAGATTTTGACGTGGAAAACCCGGTTAAGGGAAAAACCACGGGGTGATTAACCCAAGAATTATTCTCTGTTAGAAGAATAAAGAAAAATGAATGGCACATGCCAATAAGGGCTCACTGCCCGAGCACACTGCTCACAAAGAGGCCCACTGCCTACAAGGAGACACACTGTCTACAAAGTGATAAAAAACACAGTCTTGAACTGGAGAATGACATCTCTACCATGTCTGGATCAGTTCCAATTAAGCCCAAAAATCTCTGCTCTGCCTTTCGCACGTTTCTTCACTATGCCACACTCATCCACACCACACCGTTTGAAATGAACTCACAAACCGTTATTTATACAAGACATCGACTTAGGAACAAACATCTAAGTCGGCAAACAACCATAGGAGTATCCGCAAGATGAATAACACATCCGGTCGGCCATCACAAGAACATTCGCAGGATGAACAACTCATCCGGTAGGCTAAACAGAGCAAGAACTTCATCCGGAAGAATAACTTCAATTCCGGGCTCTACCATCAATGCGGACCAACATCACAACCTAAACATGATCCAAGAACCTTCACAAGCCTGTCTGAATGTCCGGATACATCCGCACTTCCTCTACTTACTGGGATCTCTTGTCTTCCTCATCCGGAACTTCAAGAACACAGTCTGTCGCCACTGTCATAATGCAAGGGGTACTTCTGGACCTCCAAATTATACACAAATCAAGATGACACATCACAAGGACATCCCAAACACTCCGTCCAATCCGCAGATTAGGATAATACAATTCCGGACCTCACCGGACCTTTTTGTGATCCTCTGTCACCTCTGGATACTTGCCGGAACCGGTTCTATACCGAAAGCCACAACTCCTTCAGATCTTCATGCGGACCTCTAAAATCTTAACTGAAGCATCTCAAGACTCATATCTACTAGCCCTTTAATCCGCATCCTCCGGTTCTCATCCTATACAGTACATTTGCCTTCTTCTCATCACTATTCTTCACTGTTCCTGACTGAGGCTAATTTTCTCAATATCCTCAGCACACAGCTCATCAAATCCTTCTTGTCAATGCAATATGAGTATGTTGACATCAATGACAACACTGGCTCACCTCATACTTGCAACAATCTCCCCCTTTGTCATTGATGGCAACATATGATGTGAAAAACCTTTAAGACAAGAACTTCAACTTTTCATATGTCTTCTCTTCCTTTACTGCTCCCCCTTTGATCATCAACCACTTGTTTTTCACATGTCTTCTCTCCCCCTTTGACATCAATGGCAAAGGGCTCATACTTGCAATTCTCATACATCAGAATCATACCAGCTGCTCCCCCTTAGTTGCAGCTCCCCATTAGTCCGGATCACAAGATATGACTGTGATAGCCACCGGACTGATGCACATCAGTGCATCTTAGTTCATCACCGGAGGGGCCATGACCCCTAACTTCTCCCGGAGATATTCAAAAGAGTCTTTGGGAAGAGGTTTTGTAAAGATATCTGCAATCTGATCCTTGGAGGGAACATACTCCAATCTGACTTCTTCCTTGTTTACTTGTTCTCTCAAAAAGTGAAATTTAATAGATATGTGCTTAGTCTTAGAATGCAATACCGGATTCTTGGAGATATTAATTGCACTTGAATTATCACAGAAAATTGTGATAGGCTTCTCATATTCAACTTTGATGTCTCTTAGCATCTGCTTCATCCATAAGATTTGAGTGCAACTACCTGCTGCTGCAATGTATTCTGCTTCAGTTGTAGACAGAGATATTGCATCTTGTTTCTTGCTTAGCCAAGAAACCAATCTCTTCCCCAAAAAGAATGCTCCACCACTAGTGCTCTTCCGGTCATCCACATCTCCTGCCCAATCTGCATCTGTGTAAGCATGAAGAGAGAAGTCCGGATCTCTAGGGTACCATAGACCATACTCAACTGTTCCTTTCAAGTATCTAAAAATTCTTTTGATTGCCATAACATGAGATTCTCTAGGATCAGCCTGGAATCTTGCCACAAGACCAACAGCCTGCATTATATCTGGTCTAGTTTGAGTGAGATACAACAATCCACCAATCATTGATCTATACTTTGTCTGATCTGCCTTTGGAGAATCATCATCTTTGCTTAACTTACATCCGGTTGCCATAGGAGTGTTCATAGGCTTTGAGTCTTCCATACCAAATTTCTTTAACAATTCTTTCACATATTTGGTCTGAGAAATGAAGATCCCTTCTTTTGTTTGAGTAATTTGCAGACCCAAGAAGAAATTCATTTCACCAAGCATAGACATTTCAAACTCACTTTTCATCTGATTTGCAAAAGTTTTGCACATACTATCTCTTCCTCCAAAAATGATATCATCCACAAACACTTCAACAATTAAAATATTTTCATGATCAATTTTGAAATATAAGTTATTGTCAGCAGTACCTTTGTTGAATCCAATCTGCACAAGATGCTTATCCAACCTTTCATACCATGCTCTTGGGGCTTGCTTCAATCCATACAAAGCTTTCTTCAGTTTGCAGACCATATCATCATTATCAGACAATTGAAAACCATCCGGTTGTTCAATGTAGACTTCTTCTTCCAGATCACCATTTAGGAAGGCAGACTTGACATCCATCTGATATACCTTGAAGTCTTTGAAGGTAGCAAATGCAAGAAGTAATCTGACTACTTCAATTCTTGCCACCGGAGCAAAAGTCTCTTCAAAGTCAATTCCTTCTATTTGAGAGTAGCCTTTGCAGACCAATCTAGCTTTGTTTCTGATTACTTCACCAGCTTCATTTAGTTTGTTCCGGAAGGTCCACTTGGTTCCAATTACATTCCTGTCTCTAGGTCTGGGAACAAGATCCCAAGTATTATTTTTCTCAATTTGCATCAATTCATCTTCCATTGCTTTGGTCCAGTTTTCATCATTGCAGGCTTCATTTATTGTTTTAGGTTCAATCTTTGAAATCAGACAACATTCATTCTGATTTTGAGCAACATTCCTTCTAGTTTGTACACCTTTGCTTTTGTCACCTATGATTTGATCTTCAGAGTGGTTCAGTTTTACATACCTTGGAATTTTGGGAGTATCCTGCACTGCTGCTTCTTGATCAGGCTCATTCAGACCTATCTCTTCTTCCTGATTTACCGGATCAGGCTGACTCTGTCTCACCGGAGAGGATTGAGGTCCTTGAACACTGTCTTGGTCATCTTCATCAAACTCATAAAATCTTGAAGGCTTCTCAATTCCTTCATCAACCTTTACATTGGTGCTTTCTATCATCTTCCTCAATCTCTTATTGTAACACTGGTATGCTTTGCTTTGAGTGGAGTAACCCAAGAAAATTCCTTCATCACTTCTAGCATCAAACTTTCCTAGATCTTCATCTCTTTTAATATAACACTTGCTACCAAATACTCTGAAATATTTCACAGTAGGAGTGATGCCAAACCAGAGTTCATAGGGGGTCTTACCGGTGTTGTTTCTGATTTGAACTCGATTGAGAGTGTAGACTGCGGTGCTGATAGCTTCTTTCCAAAACATTTGAGGAACATTTGCTTCCAACATTATTGTCCTAGCAGCTTCCTGGATGGTCCGGTTCTTTCTCTCAACTACTCCATTCTGCTGTGGAGTCTTAGGAGCAGACAACTGTCTCCTTATACCCTGTTTCTCACAAAAGTCAATGAATTCACCAGATGTAAATTCACCACCTCTATCAGACCTTAGACACTTTAGTTTCAATCCGGTTTGATTCTCCACCATAGCTTTGAAGATTTTGAACTTCTCAAAAGCTTCTGATTTTTCTTTTAGAAAGGTAACCCACATCATCCGGGAATGATCATCAATTAACAACATGAAATATCTATCACCCTGTAGACTCTTGATTCTTGTCGGACCACATAGATCAGTATGTACTAATTCCAACAATCTGGTAGAAGACTGATCTTTGCTTTTGAAAGAGACTCTTCTTTGTTTACCTAACTGACATTCTTTACACACACTATTTGTAGGTTTCATCAATTTTGGAAGATCTCTCACAGCCTGAGTATTGCTTATCTTGATGATGTTATCAAAATTTACATGACACATTCTTCTATGCCATAACCAACTCTGATCAATTTGGACAAACAAACAACTTTTATTTGAGCCAACCAGATGAAAGATATTACCTTTTGTCTGAGTACCGGATGCAATTTCAGTTCCGGAGCTTGTAAAGATTCTGCATTTTCCATTCTTGAACCGGAGATCATAGCCTTTGTCCACTAACTGACCAACACTGAGAAGATTGTGCTTCAATCCTTCAACATACAGTACATTTCCTGTTTTGCTCTTACCATCAAAGGAAATAGTTCCCCTACCTCTGATTCTGCCAGCAGAATTGTCACCAAACTTTACCATTCCTCCTTCATATCTTTCCAAATCTAAGAACTTATTCTTGTCACCAGTCATATGGTGAGAACATCCACTGTCAATAACCCAATCATCCTTTTCTTCCACTTGAGCAGCCAAGGCTTTTTCAACAACTTTGTGATTGACAGATTCAGAGAGTATTGAATCTTCTTCCTTGATGGCTATAAACACCCACTCATTTCCGGATTTGCTTCCTAGTTCTGATTCATCATCTGTTACTCCTTCATTGTCATCTTCTTCATGAACATAATAGCAATTCTTTTGAAACCTTTGTCTGTGAGTATTAGATCTTGCAGATCTCTCCGGACATCTTGAGGCAAAATGACCAATCTTATTGCAGTTGAAACACTTAAAGGGTAGTTTTCGTTCATACTTACCGGATCCTCTTGGCAGTCTCTTTGCAATGAGGGCTTCAAGTTGAGCTGTTTCTGCTTCTTCTTCTTCCATGTCTCTTCTTGCTTGATCATACCATGACATTTTCCTTGATGAGTTTTCACCCGGATCAAATCTCTGTTTGCCTTTCACATAGGCACTGGCTTTGAAAGCAGATTCAGTCTTGGGAGGATAATCTCCAAACTCGGTCATTTCAAATGCAGCTAGTTTGCCAGCCAGTTGTTCTCTTGTGACAGTTGTGTGGGCTCTAAATTCATCAATGGCAGCAACTTTGATTTTGTAGGCAGCAGGAAGGGATCTTAGGATTTTGCAGACAATCTCATTTTCATCTAAAGTTCCACCAGCATTTCTGATTCCACATACCAGCTCATTTACTCTTGGCATAAAGGTAGTGATGTTTTCATCATCTCTCATTTTCAATCTTTCAAATTTCCCTTTCAGACTTTGCAACTTTGCACTTTTGACAAACTCATCTCCTTCATACAGAAGTTCCAGTTTAGTTAGGATCTCATATGCAGTTGGTAGGTCAATGACATTCGAGAGATCTAAGTCATTCAATGCACTTAGAAGAGCTTCCTTGGTCCGCAGATTGTTTTCAGCTTCTGTGATTTCATTCAGAGTTGTCGGACCACCTTGTGGAGGTACATATGGTTTTGAAATCATAGCCAAGTATGCTTTTCCCATACATTCCAAGTGACACTTCATGCGACCTTTCCAGAGAGTGAAGTTGGTTCCATCGAACTTTGGACTATCCTTCTTGTATGACGACATCCTGGATCTCCTCAAGCGGTTAAGCTCCTATCAGAGGAACTTAGCTCTGATACCAATTGTTGGATCTAGGGCATACAACTGAGAGGGGGGGGTGAATCAGTTGTATAAAACTTCTTCTTCTTTCAAACACTTGATTCTTTGTTGTTAGTTAGCAGCATATCAAATAATCATCCATGGAAGCATAATACATAAACACAAGAGCAGATAAGCATCAACACATTGAACACCAAGATTTTGACGTGGAAAACCCAGTTAAGGGAAAAACCACGGGGTGATTAACCCAAGAATTATTCTCTGTTAGAAGAATAAAGAAAAATGAATGGCACATGCCAATAAGGGCTCACTGCCCGAGCACACTGCTCACAAAGAGGCCCACTGCCTACAAGGAGACACACTGTCTACAAAGTGATAAAAATCACAGTCTTGAACTGGAGAATGACATCTCTACCATGTCCGGATCAGTTCCAATTAAGCCCAAAAATCTCTGCTCTGCCTTTCGCATGTTTCTTCACTATGCCACACTCATCCACACCACACCGTTTGAAATGAACTCACAAACCGTTATTTATACAAGACATCGACTTAGGAACAAACATCTAAGTCAGCAAACAACCATAGGAGTATCCGCAAGATGAATAACACATCCGGTCGGCCATCACAAGAACATTCGCAGGATGAACAACTCATCCGGTCGGCTAAACAGAGCAAGAACTTCATCCGGAAGAATAACTTCAATTCTGGGCTCTACCATCAATGCGGACCAACATCACAACCTAAACATGATCCAAGAACCTTCACAAGCCTATCTGAATGTCTGGATACATCCGCACTTCCTCTACTTACTGGGATCTCTTGTCTTCCTCATCCGGAACTTCAAGAACACAGTCTGTCGCCACTGTCATAATGCAAGGGGTACTTCCGGACCTCCAAATTATACACAAATCAGGATGACACATCACAAGGACATCCCAAACACTCCGTCCAATCCGCAGATTAGGATAATACAATTCCGGACCTCACCGGACCTTTTTGTGATCCTCTGTCACCTCTGGATACTTGCCGGAACCGGTTCTATACTGACAGCCACAACTCCTTCAGATCTTCATGTGGACCTCTGAAATCTTAAGTGAAGCATCTCAAGACTCATATCTACTAACCCTTTAATCTGCATCCTCCAGTTCTCATCCTATACAGTACATTTGCCTTCTTCTCATCACTGTTCTTCACTGTTCCTGACTGAGGCTAATTTTCTCAATATCCTCAGCACACAGCTCATCAAATCCTTCTTGTCAATGCAATATGAGTATGTTGACATCAATGACAACACTAGCTCACCTCATACTTGCAACATTATGGTGTTCTAATTTTTTTTTTATGAAATTAGGATATGAGAAAAACTAGCCCAAAAACCACAACCTTCATTTAACACATCATCCACTATATCATCAACCATACAACATCAACAAATTCCACCTCAATCCTATGAGTCACCACCCTCAACTTTATACCAACCCAATCCATCAACATATCATGGTACTCCTACATCAACCTATCTCACTTCTTACAATATTAACCAATTTCCATATTAATCCATACCTCAAGAACATCCAACTACTTATCCCACCATTTCACCCCACCACCAAATCCATTCACAAGACTATCAAGTTCCTTTACAACAAGAACACACAAGTCTAAGTTATCCTTTGCACTAGGATCAAGTGTCATTATGTCCTCATGGTACCTTTGACAAGGGGAACACCACTATAGCTTACACATCTTATGAGTACCCTCCATCATCATCCAATCATATGCCAACCCAAGAGCCTACTAGTCCTATCCCAACACCACAATGTAATCCCCATCATAATCCATTGCTCCATCAACATTCTAGTCCAACATGCCCATCCACTATTATTATCCATCCACCCATAGACTTATGAAGGATGTGATCCAATGGCTACTAGCAAGGAATAAACCATCTCCATCTCATCAAATTCTTATCATTGATCCTATCAAAGAGCCTTCAAACACTATGCATGTTCCTCAAATTGTATCATGTATCCCACAACCCATGAAGCCTATTAAAGAATCTCCCACCATGAGTCCATGTCAAGACCTATTATACACTTATGTTGATGACTATCAAGAGCCTATCAAGCCTATCCATGAGTCTTCCACTCCCATTCAAGAAAACCAAGAGCTATGTCAAGAGTATAATCTGAATCATGTGGAAACATCAACCCTTTTTTCAAATCAAGATCAAAGCACCTCCATCCAATCCATCCATAACATATATCTTTTCTATGATCAAGATATTATCCATGATCAAATTCATAATTGTGATAAAGCAATGCAAGTTCATCCCATCCATAATCTATATATTTTCTATGATAAAAATAATACATATTATGTCAATGAGCAATTTATCCCATCCATAGCACACTTAATCCTATCTATGATCAAGATCCCATCTATGATCAAGATCCTATCTATGATCAAAACAACCATGATGATCCTCTTAGCCAACTTTATGCATTCCATGGTCAAGAGATTATCACTTTACCTATCTATAATCCCACAACAAACCATGAGAAAAATATCCAAATTACTCTGATCCACCCTTCATCTAGCCCTATCCATGATCTACAAACACCCATTTCCCTTGATGAGACACTCAGCTCCCATGCAAACATAGATGATCAAATAAATAGCTTGGATCTTAATGAGAATAATGATAATCAAGATCCTAATGATCATCCATCACCCACTATCGATCATATTTCAACTCCACCATCCCATCCCCTTGGTCTTTCTACCTTCATCCATCATTGTTCTTCCTTAGGAACGAAACGACCACTATCTACCACCTCACCCTCCCTATCAAAATAATGAGCTCGCATCTAGTTTCCAAATCACCCATAGTCCCATTCTCCACCACATACTCCAAAAAATGAACTATCAAGGTAAATGCTTGGGCCTTCAATAACAAGGTATTCTAGACCTCATCCATGTCACAGTCCCTCCATGATCATATGGCCTTGGTTATATACACCAAGAAAACCAATCTAAAGATGTTGGTATTACCTCCATGCCTCTTAAATCCACCCATTTCCATCACCAATCACATCATACTCCTAAAACATATGTTGCCATTCCTCCTCCATCATCCTACAAATCCCAAAAGCATGTGACCATACACCTTCCTCCATCCACTTTACCTCTACTACTTCCAACTCCTAATATCCCTCCAACCCCTCTATCTCCACTTATTCCAAGACCTAACATCCCTATCATCCAATCCCCTTATCCATTTATCCACAAATCCACTTTTAATCCCTCCATCCATAAATCCCCTCACATACCTAATCATAATAAACAAATGTACACATCAATCAAACATGAAGCTTCCACCAAGTCCATGGAATTCACAAACAAAAGTTTGGATGCCTCTACCCATAAAGTGAAAAATCCTAAAGATACTTATGCCCTAGAGAATCAATTCAAAGAGTCAAAGAAAAATCTATCCAAAAGGCTACCCTAGCCCATACCTCCACAAAAAAGTTCAAAAATAAAATGGTTTGGGTCCCTAAGAAAAAAAAAATCAAGTCAAATGAAGCATCTACATCCCAAAAATCCCAAAAATATCACTTCATCCAAAAATCTCAAATTCCTTCATCCCACAAATCCAAATGCAAAAATAATAAAAATCCAAAGTCTATGTGGCTACCTAAATTCCTACATCTACCATCCCCTAAGCAAATAGGCCCCTTACTTCCTACACCTACTTTTAATCAAGCTCTTCAAAATCCAATTCGGTATGTGCAACCAGTGGTCTTGGTTCCTTTCCATCCCACAACATTACTACATACCTCCATCTCCCCATCTTTAATCCATTATCCTACATATTTCACCCATCATATCCCTATGGTCCATGCTTTTGCATAATCCACATCATAATCCACTAGATCCTGTTAGTTGTAGGATTAGGATCCTTGCATGCTCTCATACCCAACCAGACATCATGTCCAAGAATATTGCCAACCTTGTGATTTGTTACACAAATCTTGGTCCATACATGAGAGTATTCTGCCTGTTGATGTCAAGTTAAATCCTTCTGTCATTGAGCTAGTCAAGGTTATACTTTTATCAAGTAGGGAAACCCCCCTTGGTGTGGCAGAACTAGAAGTGAAGGGGAGGAGCTCACGCAACCTCCTGTATTTAGTTGGCTGAATCTGCCTGTGCATTAGAACTGGCAAACCCTAATGCTGATTCAAAAAAAAACCAACAAAATGGCGACTCTGCTGGAGATGTTGATGTAAAGTTATATCCTGCAGTTGGCTCTGTCTGAGGATGCATGCCTCTTGTAGGCATGGCAAGAACCACAGAACTCTGGGATGCAGACCAGTCCCCTATCCATTGGGCACAGAGTCATGAAGTTACAATGATCTGCATCACCAATCAAACTTGATGGCCTAAGGCCACCAAGAAAAGGAGAACCAATATTTCCCTTTATCAAACACCTTATTCTCATCTGCATACACTGGGTCAAGCCTGGAAATGATGCCATGATCTGACCACAAACAAACTTTGTCATCTGCAAACTCAACCTTTTGATTTATCTTGTCAATGTCATCCCTGTGCAGATAACCTTTAGCATCCGGCAACAAGTGGATGCAGAATGTATCAGGCAATGCATACTCAAATGGAATATAACACATGTTAACATTTGTATCAGCATTATGCATTGCAAAATGATCTCCTAGCTGGACTGAAAACTGAAAATATTCAAAGTCCACCATGCAGCTAGGAAAATCAAAGCTCATTTCATATGCTGGCCTCTCAAAAGAAAAGCTTTCAAATTCACAATTGTGTACATCATGTACACAACCAACAGTAGCACCAACCTGGAAAAGATCAGGCTCTGGCATCTCTTTCAAATCAGGCACATTTTCACAGTCACTTACCTGATGTATGTTGGTCTCTCTTTCATCAGGATGAGAAATAGAATCCAAGCCAAAAATAGTGTCTAGATCTTCACCATACTCAAATAGATCCTCATCACCATATGTGTCAAAGATGGGTGATCCAGGTACATAAGCTTGATCATAATATGCCATTGGTTCATGGGCAGCAGAGCACGTATCTTCATCACCAATGGATTCACTTTGTGGAGGAGTATCAGCTTGTGTGTGATAAGCAAAACAACCATCAAATGAAAAACAATCATGCTCTGCACTAGCACTTATTTCAATTTCTGACTGCTCTTCATGATCTCCATGTGTTTGAAATGAAGGCAGTGGGTCACACATGGAACTATTTCTCTGTTTGCTTATATCTTCTCTGTCTTGAGTACAATACTCACAATTGTCTCCACAGGTCCATTCCAAAAATTGCTCATTGCTGTCCACAACCTCGTTATTGTTTTCATGGTCATATGCCTCATCATTGCAATAAGAATCCTCACTAGTCCTTTCACTGGCATCCTCAACTGGTGAACAATCCAGTTGAGCAGTATTGTTAGCATTATGTTCAAATACAGCAGTCTCAACCTCTATGCTTTCATTTTCATTTTCGTCTGCACATGATGCCTTAATTATTTGGTCATTTGCAGCTTCACAACTATTATTCACACCAAGGCCTGGGGATAGGGATTTCAGTAGGTGCACATTTCTGATTTTTTCTATTTTTTCTACAAACTTGTATGCCATCTGCATACTTGTCACCTTGAAATCCCTCAGTAATGCACTAGAGCCCTCCTCAAAAGCCTCAAAGAATATGCCAATACAGGCTGAAATATCAGGTCTGAAGACTTCTGGGATCTGTGAAAGGGCTACTGCAAACCTATGACTGAAATCAACACATGGCTCTTCATCTTATTTTCTGATGTTCATCAATTCTGCAACAAGATCAGCCGGTTCTTTTGCAAATTCTTCCTTGAAACAGTCAGCAAGCTCATCCCAACAAGCAAAGGATCTTTTTAAAAAGCTCAAATACCAGTCTTTTGCTTTTGCATCAAAGGACCTAACAAAAAACCTCATCCACATATCCTCATCCCTGAATGAATGCTTTCCCATGAACTCATGAAAATTTTGGATATGTGCATTCCCATCACATACACTGTGACCACTAAATCTAGGCATCTGACAGTATATCCTAGCAGGCATAGTTTCTACTTTATAATCCACCCATGACAAATCTAGTTGGTCATACAAATGATCAAAAGGCCTGATAGGAGGTTTAGCTTTCTGATTGGCAGACACAACAGGGTTATTGTTTTTTAACTGGGCCTGCTCAGCCTCTAAGAATATCAACCTATTTCTTATCTCTTCTATTCTTTTGTCTAACATTTCACCGCTGAGTATGGGATAATTCATACTTGGATTCATGAAATTTCTATTTTTAGACATCTTTTCCATTCTTAAGACCTATAGCCTCCCCTGGCATCTAACCTATGCAGAAAAACAACAAATATAAAGGGGAAGGAACAAGGTACCTTTCTTATACAGATGCTGAAGTCTAAACAGCACATTTTCTGTCACAACACACACATCAACTTTTATGTGCATTTAGGTCTTTTGCAGAGTCGCCATCTCTCCAGAGAGGACAAAATTTACAGCAGCTGAAAGCTACTTTTCCAGGTTCATTCCACCAGCAGAGCATCACTTCACCAGAGACTGCAGGATATAACTTTACATCAACATCCCCAGCAGAGTCGCCATTTTGTTGGTTTTTTTTTTGAATCAGCATTAGGGTTTGCCAGTTCTAATGCACAGGCAGATGCAGCCAACTGAATACAGGAGGTTGCGTGAGCTTCTCCCCTTCACTTCTGGTTCTGTTGCACCAAGGGGGGTTTCCCTACTTGATAAAAGTATAACCTTGACTAGCTCAATGACAGAAGGATTTAACTTGACATCAACAGGCAGAATACTCTCATGTATGGACCAAGATTTGTGTAACAAATCACAAGGTTGGCAACATTCTTGGACATGATGTCTGGTTGGGTATGAGAGCATGCAAGGATCCTAATCCTACAACTAACAGATGGAAGGATGAAATGGTTTGATTTGAATTTTGGATGCAAAGCTGGACATGGTGTATAACCTCAACATAGAACCAGATTGGTGCCTATCCAGGGCTTGGAGTCGGTAGACATACACCTGTGAATGATCAGCATGAATAGCTAAAACTAGATTTCAGGGGGATACACATGTGATACCTGCCTTACAGATATCTCCCAATACAGAGTGTTAAGCTGTCTATACTTATGGCATCCCTATTGCAGTAAGAAAGACACATGCAAAACTGGAGATAGAATCAGCATAACACATGCAAACATAGCATTATTCATACAAGATTAACCATGAAATCAGTGGAGTCATGCCAAATCGTACAACAGGAGATACATAAACTCACAAGTTAAACTATACAGAGCAACCAAAATGAACTGTATTGTGTTATAGAGCCAAAATGTTCAACTTTCAACAACCTAAAAATGAGAAACACTTCCTGCTTATAACAGCCAGAAAGTGTACCACAGCAATTAATTACATGGCTTTGACAAAAAAACTGCCAGATACAGTCCTCAGAAGGAAAGGCGCTCAGAAAATATTAATGCAGCAGACAAAGGGGAGCCTCGAGCCATGCGCTACTATCTGGGGTCTTCATTCAAAAATGGGCGACCTGACCATGTGTACCATTGTCCACATCCCTGCACTATTGCCATTAAGGGTCTCAACCACCCGCGGTCACCTGAAAACTGTCGTAGCGCGTCAAAAAGGAATTCCCGCCAAAACGCCTCTTTGCAGGTTCAAAAATAATGCAAGGGGAAAAATCCCACATGCATGGTGAGGAGTTCATATCATCACTTTAAAAACATGGCCACAAGCTCAATAGATGTCGAGCACCTTTTGCTACGCTTGACACACGACCATCCGCCAAAAGCCCATCGCTAAGACATATGCCATCGGCTCACCCCATAATTCTCCTGCCGATCTCAAAAGTCTGGCTGATCACAAACTCCACACTCCCTCCATCGGCCAGAGATTAACCATCGGGCTAGCCAGAAAATCCTTTGCCGACACCACTAATCTCACCGAAGCCAAGATACTCCGATGAAAGCTCAAACAACACTGCCATCGGCCAGACCAACACCGTCAGCCTGGCAAAAAGTTCCATTGCCGACACAGCTAGTCATGCCGATGAACATCCTCGAGCCATCGCCCAGACCAACACCATCGGAGCAACACTTCAAACCTATGCCGACTCCAAAAGTCATGCCGATGCCCATAAGCTGACTACCACCTATCGGCCAGACCCACACCATCAGCTCAATTAAAAACTCCTCCGCCGACATCAAATGTTACGCCGATACAGCTCCATCGGCCAGAGTACCCCTATCGGCCCAACTCTCCACACTTCGTCCGATGCACCAAGTCACGCCGATCGCTACTCCATACTCCGCTGTTGGTGTGACCAACACCATCGGCCAACCCGAAAGTCTCCCCGCCGATACGCCGAGTCATACCGAAGACCACCATCAACTCCATCATCGGCCAGACCTACGCCGATGACATCGCATCGGCCAAGCCTCCCACCGTCGGCACAATTCAAAATACCTAGGCCGACAATACAACTCTCGCCGATGAACCATGGCTTCATCCCTCTGTCGGCCAAACACACGCCGATGATTCTTCATCGGCCAAGCTCCTCACATCGGCAGATCGAAACAATGCTAGCCCGATACACCAAATCTTGCCGATGAACACTTGACTTACCCCCATCGGCATGACCAACGCCGTCAGTGGAAACACAAAATCCTTCGCCGATAAACCAAGCTCTTGGCGATATACAAAGAACACACCATGCTATTGATACGATCGCCAAGACACAAGTAAACTTATGCCGATGGGCAAAACATGATGACCCCTTCCTCAAGAAAGATGATGTGGATGCTGCAAAACACTGAAGGGGTGCCAACACTTAAAATTTTTTGGATTTTAGGGAAGGTGCCTGCATGAAAAATTTCTAAATCAACTGACAGTCAATTCAGGCACCAACAGATCCTTCCATCCATAATCCAAATAATAATCCATTATCCCCCATCCATCATTCCATAATCTTTTGTATAATCCACATCATAATCTACTATCTTTCCATCCATAATCCACATCATAATCTATTATCTCCCATCCATCCTTGCATAAATATTTCATAATCCACATCATAATCCATTATCCACCTACTGCTCCTCCCTCTCATCCAATCACCCACCAACATCTATGAGCATAATGATATTTGACATGATCCATTTACAACATCCATCTTTAATGGGACTATCACCTGTCATGGAACTAGACACTTGAGTCCCTCTTATCCATATCCACCTATTCTATCCAAGTATTCCAAAAAAATTGAAAAAAAATCAAAATAGTAAATATAAATCCCATTGTTCAATGGTGAAAACCACCTTGGTGGCACCTTCGATAAGTACCATGATGAAAACCTGGCAAATAGGCATTGTGTGTAGGTTGATTATCTATGTGTCTTACACTTGGGGGCACATTGTCTCATCCAACCTATGATTTCCAACCTATCATCCCCTTATCTAATCACATAATCTCTTCATATACCTCAACCTTTCTAACCAATCCAATCATCCTCCCATCCTAACTTTTATCATGTAAAATCCTAAACATACTACCTAGAATGGGGCATGTTGTTCCTATGTGACAGTCTTTGGAGATCACATCCTAGCTCCCTTACGAGGCATACATCAATTCCATCCACTATTGTCTATCCTTTTCTCCACCCCTCTATCATGACCTTTCCATTCCACACACTATTACCTATCCTCTCATCCATTCATCCATCTATCCTTTCAACCTTTCCCTTCGACTTGGTTTTCCCTTTTCATTGGTATCTAGCATCAAGGCTACCCAAATTGTAATCCAGTACATTCAAAAAATCCAAAAAAAACTCAAACATCCCAAAATAAAAAAAAAAAAAAATCAAATATCCCCAAATCCAAAAAAACTCACATATCCCAAAAAGCACAAAAAATTGAATATAACAAAAATTGAAGCAATAAATCCAAATGAAAACATCCTTAATCGATGCCAATCTAGCCAAGTAATCTCGCTAATCATCTAAGGATATCCAAAGGTTTTATTCCCAGCCTTGCGACAAACCTAGTCATCATCATCATCATCATCATCATCATCATCAATCCAATCCACTCAACTCTTTCTTAAGGACTATCTAACTTAAGTACCGAGATCCATCCTTATCAATCAATCCTATTGTTGATTCACATGGCCAACAACACTAGTTAATCCAATCAATCCATCAATCATCAGTTTACATCTTGATAGGGGCAATACATTATTATTTTTAAATCATTTGTACATGCTTTCTTGTTTTCTTGTGTGTGTTATCATTTTATCTTGCATTTGTATTAAATATGTATCTTTCTAGCTATTATTCATATCTTGTGTATGTTGGAATACTTCTTGCATCCTCCCTTGCATCTAAGGTCATATCATACCTGTTGTGCATTATGACTTTAATGCTCTAAGTATCCTTCCTCATATGTCTAGACAAAGTTGTATTACACTGGGTGCACAACACACATTGTCACCCTAGTCCTTATACCTTGGTGCATAATGTCTAGTGCTATATCAAACTATAAGATTGCTCTACTCAAGTCAGCATAACTACTCCTCATAATAAATCCATCATTCATGCATCCATCTTTTTGTCTTCTCCATTTTTCTCTATTCTTCTTCTTCTACCAATGTTTTGTCTTCTATCCAACCTTTTCTTCACATCCATTCATTTTGAGAGCACACTTGTATTCTTCCAAACCACCTATCATCTCGAGGGGGCATCATTCAACCCACTAATTAATCTACTAAGTACTTCTTCTACCCAACTGGGGCATCATTATTTTCAATCCAATCATAGTCTTCTAAACTAAAAATTTCCTCTATCCAAGAAAACGCTATATTTTAAAATTCTTTTAAATGATGTTACCTCGCAACACCATCTCAAAGAGGGGCAAAATGTAGACACCTAAAATTATCCCATTCCTAAATCAGACATTCATCTATCATATTCCACATTAATTAAATAAATTCTTAATTATTTGATTAATTTCATCTATTGTTATGAAAATCAATCACTACATTATTCCTCCATATTAATTAAATAATTCTAATTATTTAATTAAGCTAATTTCCCTCCACAAATTAATTAAATAAATTTAAATTATTTATTTAATTAAAGTTCCCTTTCCTTCAAAATAAATAAAATTCAATAGTTTATTTATTTATCCATGTGCACATGAAATTAAATAATTTATTTATTTAATTTTCCTATTACTCCCTCTCACCATAATTCACTCTCAATTAGATTAGTTGACTAATCAATCATTTCAGTTGACTAATCAATCAATCCAATTGACTAATCAATCAATTTAGTTAACTAATCAATCAATTCAGTTGACTAATCAATCAATTTAGTTAACTATTCAATCAATTCAGTTGACTACTCAATCAATTTAGTTAACTAATCAATCAATTTAGTCAACTTAAAAATCAAACCTGTTAACTCCCTTGATTCATGAGAGGACAAGGACACTTGTTAGTCTCTCATTTGTTCAAATACTTTCATCCAATTCTAGCCATTGATCTTCATTTCTGAAGGTACTTAAATAAAACTTCTTCCACACTATTGAACACACAAAGATGCTAAGAGGGGGGACTGAATCAACATATACAAAAACTTAACTATAATTTTATTTGCAGAATAAATCAAATTAATTAGAGAGAAGAAAGTAAAACAATGCACCACCTTAGTCAACACATTGACACCAGGTTTTTTACATGGACAAACCAAAAATGGGAAAAACCACGGTGAGTGTTAGCTCACAATATAATGTTCACTACTTATAAAAGCTTACAATATTGATTTAGGGTGACAACCCAAGGAAGCTACTACACCCTAAAGAAATCTCATTGCTACAAACAATCAGAAACATAACCTAACTATCAACTGTTATGAAAGAAGCATCCAACTCATGTTGATGTTGCAGTCCTCTTCTACACAATTACTCCATAATACTATCTTTGCACACTTCATACTGCTCATTCTACTCTATATCATTCACACTCACATGTTCATTCCACAAATGAATTTATTCTTCTATATGTATCCTCCGCATCCAATTAAAACCTTAATTAGGTCGGCATCAGAAAGACCTTAAGATGAAACGTGTAATTCTATATGGATCAGCTTTAAACAAACACATTTTGAGTTGCAGATCACTTCACATAGAACAAGATTAATTGCATCATAATCACTAATCAAGATCCTCTACACAACAAGGTTAACACATCCTTTAATTTCAAAATCATTGATTAGGATCCTCCGCATATGAGGGAAACCAAGTTGTCATCTCAACCAACACTACCACTACTAACTGTACATCTTCACACCATTGGGGAGAAGCCAAAATCACTATGCAGAGAAGATTTTCAACACCGTGCCTTTTCAACACCATTCATACACCATTTTACTGAATTATCTAATCAATACATGCATCCACAAGACAAGGAACATACTAAACTGATGAGGACATAGCATTCTGGGCATATTGTAACACATCAAAACTTGAGATGTCGCATTGCGAACCACCAAGTCAACTGAAATACTCATCATTGACCTTGTGCAATGTTATGAACATATTATTAGATCCACACAATCATATCAATAATTTCTAGAGGAATGCAGAGACATTTGACTCAGTTGCACTATGATTAACATTCATGTATACACATAACTCAAGGTGACTTGAACACCTTGTGTGGTACTAGAAGTAAGAGAGAATTGCATGTGATTTAAACCTGAGATACTATGAGTCATGTAGAGTCTCTATATACACTCATATAACTGATCTATACCTTCTCCATCTTCTACAAGTACTAAAACATGTGTTCTATAGAGTACTTCTACATCTGGAATAGTTTGTATTACTTCTGTCATTTGAAAGTTGAACTTGCAAACTATTAGAGCACTTGATACTACAAGGTAGTGTGCATTACACATCTCTAAACATATTTGCAAAACCACATGGGAACCACTTCTCATTTGAAGGAATGTGGATCATTTCTTCAGGTCTCCACCATTGCTTTAGATAGTCAAGTCACAGTCTGAAACTTTGTTATTGATAACTTTATTTGTTGAAGGTTTAAGGACCTAAAATCTTAGTTATAGCATGTTAATATCAAGATCAACTTATATTCTGAGACACAAGACTAAATATTTCTTTGTGAAGGTATGTGGACCAAGATACTGCAACTCTGTCTTAGGATATACACTATGAAGGCCTTAACCAAACTTCTACAACTTTTCTCTATGTGTGGTACTCCAAAAATATAGAATATCATTGTAGATATATAAAAAAACATGTTAGAATAGGTTTACACACCTCCACAACACATTTATAAATTAGGAAGATTACCATTCTTATACTTGGATAGTTTCTCTCCATCTGCTAGGTCTTCTGGACTGACCTCCCTTAAGCATGCTAATCCTATGTCTTTAACTTAGTCAAATTGTCTCTCTCAAATCTTCCACTATCCATCAGCTTCAACCATCTTTGAACTCAAGCTAACACATATTTCCAACAATCCCCCTCTTTTTCATTGATGGCAACACCAAAATAAAATGTGCACAAACACTTTGCCTTAGATGCATATTCCTCTCTCTCCCCCTTTGACATCAAGGACAAAGGGCCTAACATCTTATATCATCCCAAAACTATGTAAACTCCCTGTTACTATAGATTTTTACAAACAATACTCCCCCTAAGATTAAAATGCTTCAAAAGGTGATGCAATGTACATAGTATGACATTACTATCCTCTGCAAGTCTATATACATAAAAAATTTAATACTCTTGCAAATCATTTAGAAGGTAGAATGGCTTTGCATATTACCTTGAGTTGTGCCAGAGTAGATACCCAATTTTATTTCTCTGAGGTAAGGATGTGATTTTAGCATTCAAACTACCTCATCTATATTGCTAGGTGTCTTCATCTTCTGCTTAATCTTTTTAGCTTCAGCGAGCAAACCTGATAATGAAGCAAGTATCAGATTTACTAGTTCTCTTAGCTGACCAAATTGCTTCTTTATTTTTTCTCTTTGGTCCTATAGTTGTGACATCCATGCATTAAGATTTTCAATTTGTGCTCTGGTTGCTCCATCCTTGTCCTTTGACAAGTCATATATTTCTGCTATTTTGGTGATTTGTGACTTAATGGAGTCAATCTGATTCTTGATGTTTTGATGGAACTAGGCCATTTCAAGCAGAATATGTACAATGCAGTGGCTTCATCAATGCATTCTTTAAACTTCTTCAAATTTTCTTTAATTTTATTGTGCATTAGAATATTTGTCTGTCATCTCAGCAAACCTTTTGTCATCTATCTTTCTATATGCCTCTTGTTCTACTTTTTTTCTCAACAGAGGAAGAGTGATCCTTAAGGGAATCCATTAATAGCTTTACCTTTTGCTCTAGAGGCATAGAAGAATCAATGGTTACCTCTGGTAACCCCTCTTGAATCAACTTTACATCATCTTCAACTACACTGGTCTTCTTCAAGTTTTCATGTAGGAATTATTTTCTTGCTAAAGCATGCAATATATCACCAAGATGTAGTTTGTGAAGGGGTGAAATGTTTGACATATCAATTTTCCCTTCATGAGTGGGAATCTATAGAATTTGTGGTGCGATTATTGGTTGGAACTACATCAGCATACCTAATAGGTCTTTGAATGAGTCTAACCTTGAATAACTCTAACCTATGTCATCTGCTCTTTCATCTTCCTTCATTTTGACTCATCCTTATCTTTTGCATTTTGATCTTTCTCCTCTATTTTATCCTAATCTTCTTTATCTTGTTTCTCCTCACTCTTCCCTGGAACTTCCTCTTCTTTTTCTTCCTCATGGTTATCTTCTTTCCTTTGTTCATCCACCCCTATATCTTTTGAAGGAGGATTGTCATGTTCTGCATCAAAGTCAGTATTTTCTGGAGGGGGTTCATTTACTTTAGCCTGGTCTCCTGAACTCTATGCATCTGTGGTATTTAGAGGAGGTGTACTTACTTTACCTTGATCTTTTTCATCTTGTGCTTCGGGAGGAGTAGTCTCCTCATTATGCAGATCATTATGTGTAGTCTCATCATCACTACCTATTACATTGTCAGCAGATATGTTCTTAATAATTACCTCAGCATCCTTCATTTCTTGCAAAATTGTTGTAGTTTTCTCTTAGGTTTCTTTCTCCAATCTCTCTATTTCATCCTTGTCTTTTCCCATTAGGATATTTTTTCTTATTTTTTTTCTAAATTCTTTTTCTTGCTTTTGAGAAATTTTAATTTTATCTTCATCAAAGATATAAGGATCTACCTTCTCAATTGCTTGTTTCCTCATCTCAGCCTCTTTTGTCATGGCATCATTTCTCTTGTTAGTGAGCAAGTTTGCAAGACTTGCAAGAAGCTAATCAATGAACTCTATTAGGGCCACATTGAAGGTCATCATGTATCTGATTATTACTTCTAGAATTATGGCTTTGTCATCAACACACACCTTATCATAGAAATTTGAAACTTCTTTTAGAGCACCATGTTGTACTATAGTATTCACAGTACCCTCAAGCTATACAGGCACATGTTCAGATACTTTTGGAGGAGCCTTCTTTGATTTCATTGTCTTTTATTTTCTATTAGATGTGTTGAAGGCAAAAGACAACTAAGAGTGGGGGTGAATCAATTGTATCAAAAACTTCAGTCCCTTATAAACAAAATAACATCCACATCAATTCACTTAAACCCTTAATCTATTATGAAGATTAAACATGAAGAACAGATAATAGAAAATTAAACACATCAACACCATGCACAATAGAACACCATATTTTTACATGGAAAACACTACAAGGAAAAAACCACGGTGAGGATTAGCTCATAGTATAATGTAGTACCAATACTAAATTACAAGAGGCTCACTGCCAAACAGATCACTACCCAAAAGAAATAATGCTCACTGCAACAGGGCTCACTACCCAGAGGGTTAACCACTCAAAGGGCTCACTATCCAAGAACTCACTATCCAAGTGGACTCACTTCCCACTGAAAAAGAAAGAAAGAAGAGAAGGATGGCTCACTGCTAGGATTTGAACTGATATAATTGTATCAAACCTATACATGAAATTTAGTTCCAATGAAGCTCAATATACATCTCAACACCAACAACATCTTCACAACAACACTAAAAATAGTAGCCACCTTTCGCTCATTGCATTCAATAGCCTAACACATGAAAGCTCTAATTGCACTGATCAAATTCACATTATATCATCATATCCCCCTCACACACACACACATCCATGAATCCTTGACACTTAATTATACCACCATTAGTCTTGAAAACATTCTACAAGGTTGGCAACATGATCTACAATCCTTGAAACAATCTCCAAGGTCAGAAAACTCCCAATATTTGAATTAGGTCTAGACCTAAACATTCCACGACACAAAGGAATGAAGGAAAACCACTTTATGTCTTAGCTCAAACATAAATCCATTCCACCATGCTACTCAACACTGACATAACCACCGAATCAATTCTATAATCAACACAAACATCCAAGGTCAGCCAAACAACATAGACATAAGAAATTCTTGATTACACACTTCCATGGTTACAACCATAACTTGTAGACCACAGACAATAATTTAAAACAATCTAGAAACATCCATGAACAACTTGGAGTCACCTAAGAACCAACAAATTCATCCACAACAAATTTCACATGAAAATAGTTGACAAACTACTTACAAACAACACTGTCAAACTCTGCTACACAATAAATGACTTTCCAGAGCACCAAATCATGAATCCTCTAGAATAAAGATAGATTAGAATCTCATGAACATATATCTAGAACAATAGCACCTGAAACCTTTCTGCAGAGGAATGTGGAGTAAAATACTTTCTCTTAGACACATTGCAAACGTTGTCAGACACTATCCTCAAATTGGTGGATACAACTTTCACTGTACAACAATCTAGAGCACTAAATTCTAGATTTAGCATCTTAAAACACTTCTCAACAACATATCCAAACTGCACACTCAAATCTCCATCATAGAAGAAATGCAGAGAAAAAACTTGAACAGTGTTTTGTAAGCCAAAAAACTCCTTTAACACACTATTTCCAATATTAATCAAATTTTCTCAAAAGAACTTGGATACTCAATATCAAAAGCATATCCTTAACATCTTCAGGACCTTTACACAGAAACCAAATCACCTTTAGAAAGACAACTTGATCAAACAAGAACAACTTCATCAGAAGACACAATTGACACCAATGACAAAAAAAGCATGTTGACATCAATGAGAACACTGATTAGCACATACTTGCAACAATATCCCCCTTTGTCATTGATGGAAACATTGTTGGTTTTAGGATAGACAACTGAGAGGGGGGCGAATCACTTGTCACAAAAAGTTTTGTTCTTTAATTCTCAAAGCCTTCTTATATTTCAATAGCATAATAATGATTTAATAATGGAAGCATAATGAAATAACTCAAGAGTAGAAACACATTCAACACATATGACACCAAGATTTTAATGTGGAAAACCTGATTAAGGGAAAAACCATGGGGTGACTAACCCAAGATTGTATTCTCTATTAAAAGAATAAGAAGAAAAATGGCACTTACCAATTAGGGCTCACTGCCCAAGCACACTGCTCATAAGAGGCCCACTGCCTACAGGAGACATACTGTCTATAGAATAATATAAGTATTACATACTTGAACTAGAGATAGCATCTTCATTATGCTTGAGATAGTTCCATTTAAGCTCAACACTTTTGCTCTGCTTTTCATTCCTCTCCTCTCTATCACTTTCTCATCATGACCCTAGATACTTTTGAATGACTTTGCAACTCTTATTTATACATGACATCGACTTTGGAAAGTTGGCACAACATACATTTATTTTATTATAGAGCAATTACAAAAATACAACTTGACTTATTACAAAAACTTCATGTGCTTCACTACCCTGTTGGCTACGCATATCTAGGACTTCAATCTTCTTTTAGGAACACACCAGGCTTCGCAAAACACCTTGAAGAACATCTGTAATATGTGAAAATCATCCAGTCAGCTAGGACTGGGAAGAACACCATCACTTAAAGAATTACGAGCTCAATCTTCAATGCGGACCAAAAACATAAAGTGGACACAATTTGGAGACATCCACAAGCTTGCTCGTATCACCAAGAACATCCGCACCATTTTTGCTTACTAAAAACATTTGCATCTTCATCTGGAACCTCAAGAACGTAGCCAGTCATCACTGTCACACTAGAAGAATCACTTGCGGACCTCCAAACTACAAGCCAATTGAGTTGTCAATTCAAATTAGCTTCCCAAGCATGCCACCAGATCCGTAGAGCATGATATTGCATTACCGGTTCTCACTAGACGTATTTGAGCCACTCTGTCACTACTAAACAGCTGCCAGAACTAGTTTTACTCATATGGCCATAACTTCTTCTAATCTTCATACAGACCTATGAAATCTTGACTGGAGAACCTTTAGACACATATCTACAAACCCTTTGATGTGCGTGCTTATATCTTCAACTAACTAGAATCTTTACTTCATAGAACTTCACTATTTTTACTATTCTTCTCTGTCTCTAATAGGGCTAATTTTCTCAATATCCTCAGCACACAACTCATCCAATCCTTGACATCAATGTAACATGAGTATGTTGACATCAATGACAACACTAGTTAGGCCCATACTTGCAACGATCTCCCCCTTTGTCATTGATGGCAACATATGATGTGAAAAACTATTTTGACCATCAAGACAAGAACTTCTCCTCACTGGCTTCCCCTAACAAAATTATTCACATATCTTTTCTTTCTTCATTTCTCCCCCTTTGATCAACAATCTCTTTTGTTTTTCACATGTCTTCTCTCCCCCTTTGACATCAATGGAAAAGGGCACATACTTGCATCAATACTTCAAAATCATATAGACTACTCCCCCTGAGTAGCAGCTTCCTATCATCAATCCAGACCATAAGATATGACTGAGAGATCCACTAGACTGATGCACATCAGTGCACCTTAATTCAGGACCAGAGGGGTAATAACCCCTAACTTCTCCTTGAGATACTCAAAAGAGTCCTTAGGTAGAGGTTTAGTAAAAATGTCTACAATCTGATCCTTTAAGGGCACAAACTTCGATCTGACTTCATTCTTACTCACCTGCTCTCTCAAAAAGTGAAACTTGATGGATATATGTTTTGTCTTTGAATGCAACACTGGATTTTTTGATATATTTATTGCATTTGAATTGTCACAAAAGATCGTGATAGGTTCTTCGTACTCCACTCTGATATCTCTTAGCATTTACTTCATCCAAAATACTTGAGTACAACTACCTGCTACTGCAATAGACTCTACTTCTGCAGTGGACAGAGATATTGCCTCTTGTTTCTTGATCAGCCTAGAAACCAATCTTTTCCCCAAAAAGAATGCACCACCACTGGTACTCTTCCAGTCATCCACATCTCCTTCCCAATCAGCATCTGTATATGCATGAAGAGAGAAATCATGATCCCTCGGATACCATAAACCATACTCAACTATTCCCTTTAGATATCTAAGGAATCTCTTGATTGCCATGACATGAGACTCTCGAGGATCAGCTTGGAATCTGGCAACAAGACCAACATCATTCATAATGTCAGGTCTAGTTTGAGTAAGGTACAATAGCCCTCCAATCATTGACCTATACTTTTTCTGATCAGCTTTAGGAGATTCATCATATTTTCTCAGTTTACACCCAGTTTCCATGGGAGTATTCATTGGCTTTGAATCTTCCATCCTAAATTTCTTTAACAATTCTTTCATATATTTGGTCTGTGATATGAATATTCCTTTCTTTGTTTGAGTGATTTGCAGACCCAAGAAGAAATGCATTTCCCCAAACATAGACATCTCAAATTCACTTTTCATTTGATTTACAAAACTCTTACACATACTATCTTTTCCTCCAAAAAAGATATCATCAACAAAAACTTCAACAATTAAGATGTTTTCATGATCAATCTTGAAGTACAAGTTATTGTTAGCAGTACCTTTGTTGAAACCAATCTTGAAAAGATGTTTATCCAATCTTTCATACTAGGCTCTTGGGGCTTGTTTAAGTCCATACAAAGCTTTCTTCAACTTGCAGACCATATCACCATGATTAGACAATTGGAATTCATCTGATTACTCAATGTATACCTCTTCTTCCAAATCACCATTCAGGAAGGTAGACTTGACATCCATCTGATATACTTTGAAATCCTTAAAGGCAGCAAAGGTAAGAAATAATTTGACTGCTTCAATTCTTTCCACCGAAGCAAAGGTTTCTTCAAAGTCAACTCCTTCTACTTGAGAATAACCCTTACAGACCAATCTGGCTTTGTTTCTGACTACTTCGCCATCTTCATTCAATTTATTCCGAAAGACCCACTTAGTCCCAATCACATTTTTTTCTTTAGGTCTAGGAACAAGATCCCAAGTGTGATTTTTTTTAATCTACATCAATTCTTCCTCCATTGCTTTAGCCCAGCTTTCATCATTGCATGCTTCACTTACTATTTTTGGTTCAACCTTTGAAATTAGACAATACTTCTCTAAATCTTGAGCAATCTTTCTTCTTGTTTGAACACCTTTGTTTCTATCTCCTATGATCTGGTCTTCAGAATGATTCAGTCTTACATACCTGGGAGTTTTGGGAATTTATTGTACATCTATTTCTTGGACAGGTTCATTCAAACTTATCTTTCTTCTTATATTTTAGGATCCTCCGGATCAATCTGAATCTAAACTGCAGTTGGGGCTTGTTCTTCTTGGACCGAAACATCATTTTGATCATCTACTTCATACTCATAAAACTTTGAAGGATTTTCAATGCCTTCATCAACCTTCACATTTGTACTTTCTACAATCTTTCTCAATCTCTTGTTATAACAATGGTATGCTTTACTGAGTAGAATAACCCAAGAATATTGATTCATCACTTCTAGCATCAAATTTTCCAAGGTCTTCATCTCTTTTAATCTAACATTTACTACCAAAGACTCTAAAATACTTCACAATAGGAGTGAGGCCAAACCAGAGTTCATAAGGAGTCTTACCAATATTGCTTCTGATTTGTACTCGATTAAGAGTATAGACAACAGTGCTTACATCTTCTCTCAAGTAGATTTGAGGGACATTTGCTTCCATCATGGTTCTAGATGCTTCCTGGATGGTCCGGTTCTTTCTCTCCACTACTCCATTCTACTATGGAGTCCTTGGAGCAGATAACTATCTCTTTATCTCATGTTTCTCACAGAATTCTATGAACTCTCCGGATGTGAATTCACCACCTCTATCAGACTTGAGACATTTTATGTTTAACCCAGTTTCATTTTCTACCATAGCCTTCAATATTTTGAACTTCTCAAGTGCTTTAGACTTCTCTTTCAGGAAAGTCACCCACATCATCCAGGAATGGTCATCAATTAGTAACATGAAATATCTATCACCTTATAGACTCCTAATTCTTACCGGTCCACATAGATCAGTGTGTACCAAGTCCAACAATCCGGTAGAAGATTGTTCCTTACTTTTAAAAGTGAGTCTGTTCTGCTTACCCAACTGACATTCTTTGCACAAACTGTTAGTAGGTTTCACCAGTCTTGGAAGATCTCTTACAGCCTGAGTGTTGCTTATCTTGATGATATTATCAAAATTTACATGACACATTCTCCTATGCCACAACTAACTCTGATCAATTTGAACAAATAAACATTTTTTTTCAATACCAACCAAGTGGAAGATGTTACCGTTTGTGTGAGTACCAAATGCAATCTCAATTCTAGAGCTTTCAAAGATCTTGCATTTTCCATTTTTGAAATGGAGATCATAGCCTTTATCCACCAACTATCCAACACTGAGAAGATTATGCTTCAAACCTTCAACATACAAAACATCATTGGTTTTTTTCTTTCCATCAAAAGAAATAGTTCCTCTACCTCTAATGTTGCCAGCAGAATTATCACCAAATTTTACAATTCCTCCGTCATATCTTTCCAAATTTATGAACTTATTCTTGTCACCAGTCATATGGTGAAAGCATCCACTGTCAATGACCCATTCATCCTTTTCTTCAACTTGAGCAACCAAAGCCCTTTCTACCATTTTATGATTGACAGATTTAATGGGCATTGGATCTTCTTCCTTGATGGCAATAAACACCCAGTCACTTCCAAATTTGTTTGCTATCTTGGATTCATCATCTGTTATTCCTTCATCATCATCATCTTCTTGAACATAGTAAAATTTCTTTTGGAATCTTGATCTATTAGGATTTGGCCTTGAAAATCTTTCCAAACATCTTGAGGCAAAATAACCAATCTTGTTGCAGTTGAAACATTTGAAGGGAAATTTTCCTTCATACTTACCAGATCCTCTTGGCAGTCTTTTTGCAATGAGGGCTTCAAGTTGAGTAGCTTCTGTCTCATCTTCTTCTAGATCTTTTCTTACTTTTTCATACCATGATAATTTATTTGAGGAACTCTCCTAGATCATACCTTTGTTTACCTTTTGTAGAGGTACTAGCTTTGAATGTAGATTCAGTCTTGGGAGGACCATCTCCAAACATAGCCAATTCAAATGCAGATAACTTCCCAACCAATTGATCCCTTGTAATATTTGTTAAAGATCTGAATTCCTCAATAGCAGTAACCTTGTATTTGTAAGCAGGAGGTAAGGATCTGAGAACTTTGACAACAATCTCATCTTCATCCAAAGTTCCACCAAGACATCTAATACCACAAACAAGCTCATTTACTTTTGGCATAAATGTAGTGATATTCTCATCTTCAGGTTTTCAAATTTTCCTTTTAGACTTTGTAGCTTTGCACATTTAATATATTTGTCTCCTTCATGTAGAATTTCCAACTTTGACCAAATTTCATATGCAGTTTTTAAATCCATAACATTTGTTAGCTGTGTATCAGATAAGGCACTTAGTAAGGATTCTTTAGCTCGAAGATTATCTTCAGCATTTCTGATTTCATCTAGAGTTGTCGGAACATTCTTTGGAAGAATATACTCTTTTATAGTCATATTCCAATACTGAAATCCCATACATTATAAGTGACATTCCATGCGGCTTTTCTAAAGAGTGTAGTTCATTCCATCAAAGCTTGGACTATCCTTCTTCTAGGAAGACATCCTAGATCTCCTCAAGTGGTTAAGCTCTTTTAGAGGAACTTAGCTCTGATACCAATTGTTGGTTTTAGGACAGACAACTAAGAGGGGGGTGAATCAGTTGTCACCAAAAGTTTTGTTCTTTAATTCTTAAAGCCTTCTTATATTTCAGTTTAGCATAATAATGATTTAATCATGGAAGCATAATGCAATAACTCAAGAGCAGAAACACATTCAACACATACGACACCAAGATTTTAATGAGGAAAACCCAGTTAAGGGAAAACCCACGGGGTGACTAACCCAAGATTGTATTCTCTGTTAAAAGAATAAGAAGAAAAATGACACTTGCCAATTAGGGCTTACTGCCTGAGCACACTTCTCACAAGAGGCCCACTACCTATAGGAGATATATTGTCTACAGAATAATATAAGTATTACATACTTGAACTGGAGAATAGCATCTTCATTATGCTTGAGACAGTTCCATTTAAGCTCAACACTTCTACTCTGCTTTTTACTCCTCTCCTCTCTATCACTTTCTCATCATGACCCTGGATACTTTTGAATGACTTCGCAACTCTTATTTATACATGACATCGACTTTGGAATGATCATCAAAGTTAGCACAACATACATTTATTTTATTATAGAGCAATTACAAAAATACAACTTGACTTATTACAAAAACTTTATGCGCTTCACCATCCTGTCGGCTACACATATCTGGGACTTCAATCTTCTTCAAGAAACATGCCAGGCTTCACAAAACACCTTCAAGAACATCTGCAATATGTGCAAATCATCTAGTCGACCAGGATTGGGAAGAACACCATCACTCAAAGAATTACGAGCTCAATCTTCAATGCAGACCAACAACATGAACTAGACACAATATGGAGACCTCCACAAGCTTGCTTCTATCACCAAGAACATCCACACTACTTTTGCTTAATGCAAACATTTGCATCTTCATCCAGAACCTCAAGAATGCAGTCAGTCATCACTATCACACTAGAAGAATCACTTGCAGACCTCCAAACTATGAGCCAATTGAGTTGTTAATTCAAATTAGCTTCCCAAGCATGCCACCAAATCCACAGAGCATGATATTGCATTACCGGTTCTCACTAGACCTATTTGAGCCACTCTGTCACTACTGAACAGCTGCCAGAACTAGTTTTACTCATATGGCCATAACTTCTTCTAATCTTCATGCGGACCTCTAAAATATTGACTAGAGAACCTTCAAACACATATTTACAAACCCTTTGATGCACGTACTCAGATCTTCAACTAACTGGAATCTTTACTTCATAGAACTTCACTATTTTTACTATTCTTCTCTGTCTCTGATAGGGCTAATTTTCTCAATATCCTCAATACACAACTCATCCAATCCTTGACATCAATGTAATAGGAGTATGTTGACATCAATGACAACACTGGTTAGGCCCATACTTGTAACAAACATATGATGTGAAAAAGCATCATGACACAGCTCAAATCGAATCTCACTCTTGATCCTTTGTAGGCACATACTCAAGCTTCGCTTCATTCCCTATGACCTTCTCTCTTAGAAAGTGATACCAGATTGAAATATGCTTTGTCCTTGAATGCATCACTAGATTCTTTGAAATATTAATAACACTTGTATTATCACAAAAGATAGGAATTGGATCATCATACTCCACTTTGATATCCTTCAAATTTTGTCTCATCCATAGTACCTGAGTGCAACAAGATGCTGCAACAATATACTCTACCTCTATAGGAGATAAGGATACTAGATCTTGCTTCTTTCCTAAAGCCAAGATACAAATCCATCTCCAAGAAAGAATGCACCACCACTTGTACTTTTCCTATCATCTACACATTCGGCCCAATCTGCATCTGTGTAAGCACTTAGGGTAAATTCATTGTTCTTAGGATACCACAAACCATTATTCAGAGTGCCCTTCAAATACTTGAATATCCTCTTCATTACCATGACATGTGAACCTCTAGTGTCTTCTTAAAATCTTTCCACAAGACAGACTACATGCATGATATCTGGTCTGGTAAGAGTTTGGTATAGGAGTCCTCCAATCATTGATCTATATTTTCTCTTATCAACCTTGGCGAGTTCATCATTCTTTCTCATCTTGCAACTAGTTGTCATGGGAGTATAGACTAGTTTAGAGTCTTCCATTCCAAACCTCTTCAACAGTTCCTTGACATACTTTGATTGTGAAATGAAAATGCTATTATCTGTCTGATTGATTTCCAGCCCAAGGAAGAAGTTCATCTCTCCACACATTGACATCTCAAATTCTTTTTGCATTTCATTTGCAATTTCCTTACACATAATTTCATTTCCAGCAAATATTATGTCATCCAAGTAGACCTCAATAATCAGGATTTGATCTTTGCTTACCTTGATGTATAGATTACTGTTTGTAGACCCTTTACTGAATACCTATTGTAATAAATACATGTCTAACCTTGCATACCAAGCTCTGGGAGCTTGCTTCAGTCCATATAATGCCTTCTTCAATCTGCATACCATATCTAGTTTGTCTGACAACCAAAATCTATTTGGTTTCTCTATGTAGACTTCTTCTTCCAACTCACCATTTAGAAGAGAATACTTCACATCCATCTGATATACCTAGAAATCCTTATGTGCTGCAAAAGCTAGAAATAGTCTTATAGCCTCCATTCTTTCCACTAGGGAAAATATTTCCTCATAGTCTATTCCTTCCACTTGTGAGTACTCATTACACACAAGCCTTTCCTTGTTCCTTACCACTTCTCCATTCTCATTCACCTTGTTCCTGTATACCCACTTAGTTCCAATCACATTCTTATTCTCTAGTCTTGGGACAAGCTCCCAAGTTTGATTCTTCTCAATCTACATTAATTATTCTTCTATAGCCTTAATCTAATACTCATCCTTGCATACCTGAACCACTGATTTAGGTTCTACTTTGGAAAGTAAACATAGATTTACCTATTCTTGAGCAACTCTACTTCTTGTCAATACACCTTTCCTCTTATCACCAATGGTCTGATCTTCAATGTGATGTCTCTGTACATATTTGGAAGTTTTAGGAACTTTTTCTGGAGCTTCTTGTTCTTCAACTTGTACTTCTTTTTTTGGAGCTTCCTATTGTTCTTCCTTTCCTTTAGTTTCTTTTTTTTCTTCACAAGAAGATTCATATGATTCATATCCATTAATCTCTCAAAACTTCTGTATGTCTTCATCAACCTTAACATTAGCACTTTCAACAATCTTTCTTAGCCTCTTATTATAGCATCGATAAGTTTTACTTTTGTTGTAGTATCCAATGAATATAACTACATCACATCTTGCATCAAACTTTCCTAGTTCTTCATCTCTTCTGATATACCATTTGCTTCCAAAATTTTTAAAATATTTAGCATTGGGAATTCTTCTATGCCATAGTTCATAAGGAGTCTTTGTGTCATTTCTTTGCACCTATACTTTGTTCTATATGTAGACAACAACATGAATTGCTTCTCTCAAGTAGACTTCTGGTAGGTTTGCCTCTTTTATCATTGTCCTTACAACTTCTTGAACAGTCTTGTTCTTCCTTTCAACTACTCCATTCTATTGAAAAGTTCTAGGAGCAGATAGTTGCCTCTTTATCCCATGATTCTCACAAAACACATTAAACTCATTAGAAATAAACTCTCCACCTCTGTCAGACCTCAAATATTTTATTTTCATATCCAATTCATTCTCAACCATTTCTTAAAAATCTTTAAACTTATCTAGGGCTTCTAATTTTTCCTTAAGAAAAGTGACCCAAGTCATTCTAGAACAATCATCAATAAATAACACGAAATACCTGTCACCTTGAAAACTCCTTACTCTGGTAGGACCACATAGGTTTGTATGCACCAACTCTAGTAATTTGGTAGATGAACTATCCTTGCTTTTGAAGTTTCTTCTTTTTAGCTTTCCAAACTAACATTCCTTATAGACTGTAGAAATGGGCTTTGTTAACTTAGGTAGATCTCTCACAGCTAGGACTAAACTTATCCTTATCAGGCTATCAAAATTGATGTGACACAATCTCCTATGCTATATCCAACTCTCACTGATCTAAGTCATAAGACAATAGTTAACACCACCTTTGAGATGATAAACATTTCCACCTGTCTTCTTTATAGCAGCAGTTACTATACCGAAGCTTTTTCTAATCTCACATTCATCATTCTGAAACATAAGATTGTAAACCTTGCAAGACATCTATCCACAACTCAAGAGATTATTCTTTAAGCCTTTGACATAAAGGAGATCATTAGTGTTATGTTTTCCATCAAAACTGATTGAACCTTTTCCACAAATCTTAGCAGCTTCATCACCACCAAACCTAACTACTCCACCATCAAATTTTTTAAGTTTAATAAACTTACTCTTGTCACCTGTCATTTGATTTGAGCATCCATTGTTAATGACCCAGTCATCCTTTTCACTCCTAGCATGAAAGGAAGATATTATAGTGCATTTAGGGTTACTAGTTTCTTTCAAATTTTTTTCCTTCACACAACTTCCAGAGTTAGTAGAACTAGTTTCATCTCTTATGGCAATGAATAAGCATTCATCATCATTATCATCATCAACATTTGATTCCTCATCAGAAATGCTTGCATAGTAATTTTTCTTGAACATCCTTCTTCCATTTTCCTTATTATTAATTCTTAGTGCTCTATCTGGATACCTTGAAGCATAATGACCTATTTTTCCACAAATGAAACATTTAAAAGGCAACTTACCACTGAACTGACCAGTACCCTTTTTCATCCTTCTCACAAAGTTAGCTTCCACTTCATTAAAGTCTTCCAAATCTAATTCATTAGTCTTCTCTAATTTACCAGCTTTAAAAGAAGTCCCATCTTTTGTAGTTCCACTAATTGTTGAAACTCTCTTATTTCAAAAGTTGTTAGAATGTCAAGAAACTGATCTTTGGTAAACTTATTCAAACTTTGTAATTCTTCAATAGCAGAGTGCAAAGAAGATTTAGGAAGAGTTCTAAGTACCTTCAATATCACTTCTTGATCATGTATATTCCCACCACGTCCTTTGATTGTCATTAACAACTTCATCCACCTTCTCCAAGTATCTTGCAATGTTTTCATATTCAAACATTCACATGCTCTCATAAGCGAGCTTCAAATTCTGCATTTTAGCCCTTTTAATCTTCTCATCTCCTTCATAAACACTTTCCAACCTTTTCCAAATCTCATTAACAGTTTTCAAATTCACAAATTTCACCAACTCAAAATTAGTAAGACCACTTAAGAGAGTATGTTTTGCCTTTCCAACTATTTTAGCAGCTTGGATTTCATCTTTAGAATTTATACCACCCTTAGGTTTAGTGTAATTAGACTTGACATATTTCCAGACCTCATAACCAAGAGAAATTAGATAGGCTTCCATCATTACCTTCTGGAATGCATAGTTTGTGTAGACACCCAAATTTGTCCCAACTTTGTTCATGTCTAGCAACACCTTGTTAAATCATTAATCATTAAGCCAATTAATTAAATAAATTTTATTTATTTAATTAAAATCCCACTCTTAATCCCATTTATCCATTAACCAATTAATTAAATAAATTTTATTTATTTAATTAATATCCCAATCATATCCTAATCCCACTTAGCCAATTAATTAAATAAATTTTATTTATTTATTTAATTTCACATTCATAATCCCACTTTCCAATTAATTAAATAAATTTTATTTATTTAATTAATTTCCCAATCATATCCTAATCCCACAATCCAATTAATTAAATAAATTTTATTTATTTAATTAATATCCAACTCATATCCCAACTAATTCAAATATTTTATTTCAATTAAGTTCTCATCATAAGCCGACTTTCCAATTAATTAAATAAATTTTATTTATTTAATTAATTTATCTTATCATTTAGCTAACATGTGTGCCTCTTTCATTTAAAAAGATAAGTGGTACTACAGCCTTTTATTTAATATCTTTCATATGTAGTACTTTTTTATGTACACAAGCACACATGAGCCCTATTCTCCTTGACACTTGTCAAATGACTACAACTCCCTTGAAGAGTGGGATAACCGAATCAATCCTAGCCATCCACATCAATCATTTAGCTTTTAATCTCAACCATCCATTTGAACCAAGCCTTTTCTATAAATCAAACCCCTCACAAGCCATTAGCATGCATTGAGCCTCAAGTACCCTTATTCTACCAAATTATCTAAAGCATGCATTGATCCTCAAGTATCCACATACTATTAGAGCCTTTGCATCCTTCAACTATCATCCTCATATCATCTTCATCTTAATGTTATGCTGCAGAAATAAGCACCCAACATTCTTCCAACAACAATCCTTCAAAATCTTGCATGCTCATGCGAGGTGGAGAAGAGCAATGGAGATAAATCGAGCATAGTGTGGAGATCAGTTTGCATTTACATTTGTTATTTTGATTTTCATGTTGTCTTGTGCTTCATTGTGCATTGCTAGGGTTTTTATCATTGCCGTTTATTCATTTGCCTTGATTTGCAATTTTACCCTAGCATACATTTGGCACGCCCGGTGGGACTCACGTCCTTGATTAACCTCTCTTGTTTGAGTTGTTTTAATGAAGTTTAGATCTCTTGGAGTGCGAATCTTTCATTTTTGCAAGCTTTTGTAGCAAAAATTTGCATTTTTCTAACCCTAGTTTGCAAAGATTTGGCTAAAAATGTATGTAGATGATCTCTTAGCCCAAATCTAACCTCACCATTGCGTCCAGGATGCCATTTCCATAAACTTTGAGTACAAATTTGCCTAAATTTGATGAAAAATGGAGCGTTTGGTGAAGAAAACAACAACCGGACTGCAACAATGTGCTTCTGGTAATTCAGGTCGCTTCTAATCAAACAACAGTCGCTTATGGTCAAATTTCGTCTACTTTTAAACAAACAGTGCTCGCTTTTGAACAAAAAGAGACCACATATGGTAAAATTGGTCTCTTATGGTTAACATTTGCATTCTGTCTCCTGAAACTTTCCAGATCGCTTTTGGGCTAACAGTAATCACTTTTTCACATATTTTGATCACTTTTAGTCAGATACTAATCACTTATGCATTTATTTGAATCACTTTTGAAATAACAGTAATCGCTTTTGATCTTATTCACATCGCTTATGAACAAACAGTATCCGCTTTTGATCTGATATGCATCGCTTCTGAATTAACATTGCACGCCTGTGCAGAATAGGGTTTTGTGGAGAGACTATATTTTTGTAGGAACAGGTCACTTATAGCCCTAAATAGTTCACATCTGGAGGTTTCCGCATCGCATATGAGCTGAAATATTCTGCAGATGGTAATATCAGATTCGCATCTATGATATAACGAATCGCCTGCAAGCATATCGAGGTCGCTTATGATCAACAGTGTATCACATATGGTGCTTTTCCTTGTCGCTTTTGAACTGAAAGTGCTCACCTTGGTAAAACAACCGTCACTTCTGATAAACAGTTTGTTGCATCTGGCAACTGTAACTTGCTTCTGCTTGCTGTCATTGGGCATCTTGGTATTTCTATCATAACTTTCACATACGGAGGCCAAATCACACAAACAAGGACTTGTTGGAAAGCTAAGAGGATGAACTACATAGTGGAGCAAGTTTTATCAGGTGATTGTATCATGTTACCCTCTTTTTTATCAGTCAAAGTTTAGCTTCATTGCAAACTTCATTTGAGCATAACTTGAGCAATTTTGATCGTTTTTCAGCGAAATTTTTTTTCAAATTACTTAGAATCTCCTAAACTTTCTGTTTATGCAATCCATTCTTCTGTATCAGATCATTTTCATTAGAATTTTCAGATTTCATCTTTTTCATGTAATCATCTTCTTTGCAAGTTTACTTGTTTCTTTTTGGAATTTGGTGACTTGTAGGAGCATCTAAAGAGCTGGAGCAGCATTGGCATCAACATCTATAGCAAATTGGAAAGCAATTGTATCAGGTGCACTCATTCTAATATTTCATCTCTTAATCTTGATTGATCACACATTTGGACTTTGGGCATAAAACGAACAATTGTTTGCAAATTCACATCAAAAAAATTGGGCTAAAATGAACCATTGTCTTTCACACATTTGGCTTTGGATCTAAAATGAACAAGTGCTTGAACTGTTTGATCACACATTGAATTTCTAAGGTTAATGAACCCCATGCGAGTGTGACCAAGTAAATGTGTATGCTCTCTCCTCGCGTCCCAACATGAACTTGGAGATCAAAAATATTTACTTGTGTTGCTTTTGTTTAGCCTTAGAGAGGCCTGCCTTGGTATCCACCCCAAGGGAACGACCTCAAGCGGTACTTTCATCCGGTCCGCTATAAAAATTAGAGGATAAGGTGAAAGCTAAGTCTAACCGATATTAGTGCTCACCATACAGTGATAACTCGAAAGGAGGTGTACCTTTGTGTATATTAAAACTCCTAGTAGGGTTAGTTAAAGTCTTAAGTGGCTTGCTGGATGCTCGTGGGGTGCCGGTCCCCTGGATTTTCACTAGAACCTCCTTGTGATAGTGGCCTTGCCTTAACTAGGACTTGTTGAATTGTCTTCACGTGCTTGCTTAACCATCATCACATTCTTTCAAACTAACAACTTGCTTATGTGTCTTGCGTGAGTGATTCATGTGTGTAGATGCATAATCATTTGTTTGAACATTGCCAAATCAAGCTATAAACACCAAACACATAAACAAATCAATCTAAACACATCATCTAAACATTCCACATCATCATCCAAATCCCTAAACAAGCACTTGTTAAAAGGACTTAAGGCAAACACTTGGGTGACAACATGTTTACACTAGAGGGCCCAGAAATCAAATTCTAAAGATTCCTCCAAAATCTTTATCAAGGATTACAACCCCTAAACCAAGACGCCATTGAAATATTACAATTCTTCATCCAAGAAGCTCAACCCCATGCAAGCCAATCACCTCAACTGCAACACTCTATAGCCCAAGTCCAACACCTTTTAGCCACTAGTCAAGCTCGATAAGTACATCAATCCTTAGCCACTCCATACCAACCTAATCCACCTCATAGCCACATGTCATATCCATCCACTTCCTATCAACTTAATCCACCTATTCACCAAGTCAATGCCACATCAATCTATGAACATCCACCTCAATCTTATTCAATCCCTCATGCTAACATTTCAATGCACTACCAAGCCCATCCACAAAGCAATCGAGTGATATTACAAGAACAACATCCAAGTCCCAATGGTCCTTTGTACATAAATCAAGTAAGTCCAAGTACACCTTTTCAACAAGACCACCAAGCACCATTGATAGATCTAAATCCACCTTTCCAACAAGAATCATATCCAAATCGCAATGGCCTCTTGTACATAAATCAAATGAGTCCAAGTTATCCTATGCAAGATCCAATTACCTTTGACAAGGGAGATACCAATCTAGAGTGGCCTTCACCATCCAATCACATGCCAGCACATGAGCCAACTAATCCTATCCCAACACCACCATGTGATCCTACCCCTAGTCCATTGGTCCATCAACCTTCCAAATCACCAAGCCCTTCATTACCTTCATCACCATGTCATTCTAATCCTTCACCAAAGGATGTAGCTGAGATAGTTTTACAAAGAATGCTTGAAGCAAAACTCATTGAACTTCCTGAAGTTAAACCATGTGAATCCATATGATGAACATGATTATTGTGCATACCATAGGACCAAAGGCCATGATACAAATACATGCCCCATGTTTTTCCCAATTGTTTACAAGGTGTATCGACATACAATAAGAAATCATGTCACATCATCCCAATCCCATGTATTACCCTCATCCAATCCAAATCTTAGCCTATCAAATCTAATTATCCCCCAACCTAATCCTAGTCCTAAACCTACAACGTCATCTGCTACTATTGTTCATCCATTATATTGCCCATCTACACATACCCTTGCGAAGGATGTGATCCATTGGCTACTAGCTAGGAACAGAACATCCCCATGTCAAACACCCATTCATGAGCCCACCAAAGAACTTCCAAAGGTCATGTCCAATCCTATAATCCCATCATGTGGTCAACCTATCCTTGAGCCTATCCAAGAGCCCTCAATTAACATTCTTAACCCTTCAAGCCCATCATGTGACCTACAAGTCATCAAGCCTATTCAAGAGTCTCCTATTATGAATCCAAGTCAAGAGTCATCATGTTCTCATATCAATAACCCTCAAGAGCCTATCAAGTCCACTCAAGAACCTTCCACTTTCATCCAAAGTCACGAGGTATGTCAAGAGCATAATCCTAAGCATGTGGAAACATTAAGCCCTAGTCCAACTCAAGATCAAAACACTTTCATGCAACCCATCCATAACATTTACCTTCTTTATGATCAAGATGATACCTATGAAGAAGCTATTCATGAGCACCTTGATCCTATCCATAATCCTATGTCCATCCATGAGCAAGATGTCCAAATTGCTCCTAGTCATCCACCATCTAGCCCTATCCATAATGCACAAACATCCACTTGTCATGATGAGACACCTGTCCCCCAAGTAAGCATAAAAGATCAAATCAATAACTTGGATCTACATGAACATAATGCTAATCAAGATCCTAATGATCCTCCTTCCACATCCACCATTGATTCCATTTCAAGTCCACCATCATGTCCTAGTGGTCTTACCACCTTCCTCCATGAGTGTTGTTCCTTAGGACAACAACGACCTTTATCCACTTCAGTTTCTCTATCCAATAATGAGCTCAAGTCTAGTGTTCAAACTACACCAAGTCCTATAGTCAAGCGCATACTCCAAAACATGAACTACCAAGGCAAAGGTCTAGGCCTTTATGAAAAAAGTATTTTGGAGCCAAACCATGTCAAGATCCCTCCATGCTCATATGGCCTTGGATACACACCCCAATGTAAACAAGGCCAAGATGTTGGTAATTCCTCCATCTCTCCTAAGTCTACCACTTTCCATCACAAACCCCATCATCTACCCAAAACATATGTTGCCATTTCACCTCTATCATCCTATAAATGTCAAAAGCATGTGACCATACATCTTCTGCCATCCACTTTACCTCCACTTCTTCCAACTCCTAATATCCCTCCATCCACCTTGCCACCATTACTTCCAACACCTAACATACATATCATTCATAAGTATCCTTACATCCCTAATCATGACCAACAAAAGCACACATCATTTAAACATAAAGCTTCCAATCATTCCATCCACTCCACCCACCCCATGGGATTCAAAAGCAAAAATTTTGATGCCTTTATCTATAAAGCTAAAAATCCTACCAAAAATCCTAACGGTCTTCATACCTTAGGACATAAAGGATCAAAATCAAAGCTAAGTTCATCTAAGCAGATATCCAAGCCCATACATCCAAACACAAAGCCCAAAAGCAAAATGGTTTGGGTTCCTAAGCAAAAAACTAACAAAGCAAATGAGACATCCTCCTCTACACCTCAAGAATCCCAACCACCTATATCCATCCAAAAGCCTACTTCCATCCAAAACTTTCATTCCCTTCAAAAATCCCACAAGCAAAACAAAAGCACTAAAAATACTAAATCTATGTGGGTTTCTAAATCACTTCATCAACCATCTCCTCAGAAAGCATCTCCATTGCTTCCTACACCACCATCTCATCAAAAGCTTCAATGTTTATTATGGTGTGTGCAACCGTTGGTCATGGTTCCCTTCCACTCCGCAGCACCTCCACATAACTACATCTACCCATCTTCCATCCATTATCCTACGTATCTTCCCAATCACCTCCCTATGGTCCATGCTTTGGCATAAACTTTTCATCCATCTTCATTCCACAAGCCAATACAATCCATATCATAATCCACTATCCCCATCCATCTATCCTTGCATGAATCTTTCATAATCCATTATCTACCTAATCCATCTCCCAATCACACAATCCCTTATCAACATCGATGAGCATAATGACATGGTCCATGTGAGGACATCCATCTCTAATGGGACTACCAACATCCATAGCACTAGACACTTGAGTCCCCCCTATCCATTACCATGGTGAAAACCTGGCAAACAGGCGCCATGTGTAATTGTCATGCTATCCAATCTAAAAAAAAAGTAAAAGAAGAAAAAAAAAAGTAAAGATAAATCCCTTCATCCAACGGTGAAAACCTAGTAAACAGGCGCCTTGGATAAGTACCATGATGAAAACCTGGCAAACAGGCGTCATGTGTAGGTTGATCTTCTATGTCACTTACACTTGGGGGCACATTATCTCATCCAACCTATCCATTTCCAACTTATCATTTTCCATTATATCATGCTACATCCTACCATCCTTAGCCATTACATAAACATGCCTATCCTACTGAACCCATTTACCCATCGTTCCTCCTTTTGATCTTGATGAAGACATAGGGGCAAAATGTTGAAATATGTTTTGGATATCTCTTGGTATACCTCATATCTTCCTAATCAATCCATCTTATCATTATCCACCTATCATAAGCCTTGTCATGTAAAATCCAATATTATCATCCCATGGTCATAAGCTTTGTCATGCAAAGAATCCTAAGCATTACCACCTAGAATGGGGCAAGTTATTCTTCCTATGCAACATAGCCTTTGCAGATCACATCCTAGCTCCCCATCACGAGCTTTCCATCTTATAGCTTATCCCCATCTGTTTATCATGAGCTTTCCACTATAGCCTACCTATCCATTTATCATGAGGCAAGCATCCATCCCTTATATGGCCTATCCTCTCTTCTATCCCATCCAACTCTCATGAGCCTTTCCATCCCATTTACTATGAACCCATCCTTTTATCCATCCAATCCCATTCATCCATCCTTTCACCTAGACTTGGTCTTCCCTTGTCATTGGTATCAAGCACAAAGGCTACCCAAATTGTAAATCCATTGATGTTCCAAAACATTCAAAAACACAAAAAAATCAAAATATCCTAAAAAATATAAAAAAAATCAAAATATTCCAAAAACAAAAAAAATTAAATATCCAACAAAAAATCAAAGCAATAAGATTGATTCAATCATCAATCCAAAACAATCCACTCCATCAACATTCAAATCAAATCATCATCATCAATTCTTCCTATCAATAAAATTCATTCATCCATTTCAATCAATCACTTCATCCAATCATATCAATCAAATCAATCTAAGCAATGATCTTAAATCCAACTCACATTAATCCATATCAAGAAAGCTAATCAATCAAGGAACATTATCCAATCAAACCAACAGGTTTTGATCCTAATCTTGTCATGATCCCAATCAATCAGCATCAATCAACATTTATGGGATATAGCATTCCCACATCCTTGTGTTGATCTAGGGATATAGATTTCCCCGCAATGACAACACTATCTATCATTATCAATGAAACAATCAATCATCGGTTTATGACTTGACAAGGGCAATACCTTGTTTATTTTACATCCTTTGAGCACACTGAGAACACTTGCTTATGCTTAGATTGAATTGACACTCTACTCATCACACCATCACTATCATCATTCAAAACAAATCCTATTAATCATCAACATTAACACCAAAGCAAACCAACCACAGCACATCTAGCCAACCATCAACAACAATCATCAGCAGAAACCACAAACATCAACACTAAAGCAAATCAACTCAATCACATCAACTCCAATCGGAACAAATCCCATCACTTCAACCAATCAAAAGCAAACCAATCCACCACATATCATCACATCATCAACATTTCATCAATCCATCACTTGACCAAATCAATCTTCATTTCATCATCCTCAAAATCATTCTAAGCAATGATCCAAGTGCAAGCCCATCCTTAATCCATACCAAGCAAGTTAATCAATCAAGCCAAGTTATCCAAACGCAATCCATGGTCTTGATCCTAGCCTTGTTGTAAGCCAAATCAATCAGCCAATCAACCAACCAACTCAGCAAACAACCTTGTGTTGATCTAGGGATATAGCTTTCCCCGCAATGACAACACTCTCAACTATCAACAATCAACAATTAATCATTGGTTTACAGCTTGACAGGGGCAATACCTTGTTTGTTTTTGTATCATTTGTGCATGCTTGCTTTCTTGCTTGTGTGTGTTATCATTTTATCTTGCATTTGCATCACATCGATATCATTCCAGCTAATATTCATATCTTGTATCTTGACAAGGTTCTATTACGCTGGGGCATGAGACACATCGTCACCCTGGTCCTTATACCTTGGTGCATAACGTCTAGTGCTATATCAAACATCTTGGTTTCTCACTTTCATTTTAGCATAATGCATCATCATTTCTTCTATCTATCCCCTTATCTTTCTTTTTGCAGCCAAGCCATTTCTTTTCGAGAGCCTACCTGTGTTTGTCCAACTCGCCTAACCTCTCAAGGGGGCATCATCATCTCATCTCATCATATCCTTACATCACATATCATTTTCCTCTATCCATACCTTAACTTCTTTGAAATGATGTTACTCAACATAAAGCTTATCATCTCAAACATCATCTCAAAGAGGGGCAAAATGTACACACCCAAATTTGTCCCAACTTTGTTCATGTCTAGCAACACCTTGTTAAATCATTAATCATTAAGCCAATTAATTAAATAAATTTTATTTATTTAATTAAAATCCCACTCTTAATCCCATTTATCCATTAACCAATTAACTAAATAAATTTTATTTATTTAATTAATATCCCAATCATATCCTAATCCCACTTAGCCAATTAATTAAATAAATTTTATTTATTTAATTAATTTCACATTCATAATCCCACTTAGCCAATTAATTAAATAAATTTATTTAATTAATTAATTTCACATTCATAATCCCACTTTCCAATTAATTAAATAAATTTTATTTATTTAATTAATTTCCCAATCATATCCTAATCCCACAATCCAATTAATTAAATAAATTTTATTTATTTAATTAATATCCAACTCATATCCCAACTAATTCAAATATTTTATTTCAATTAAGTTCTCATCATAAGCCGACTTTCCAATTAATTAAATAAATTTTATTTATTTAATTAATTTATCTTATCATTTAGCTAACATGTGTGCCTCTTTTATTTAAAAAGATAAGTGGTACTACAGCCTTTTATTTAATATCTTTCATATGTAGTACTTTTTTATGTACACAAGCACACATGAGCCCTATTCTCCTTGACACTTGTCAAATGACTACAACTCCCTTGAAGAGTGGGATAACTGAATCAATCCTAGCCGTCCACATCAATCATTTAGCTTTTAATCTCAACCATCCATTTGAACCAAGCCTTTTCTATAAATCAAACCCCTCACAAGCCATTAGCATGCATTGAGCCTCAAGTACCCTTATTCTGCCAAATTATCTAAAGCATGCATTGATCCTCAAGTACCCAAATGCTATTAGAGCCTTTGCATCCTTCAACTATCATCCTCATATCATCTTCATCTTAATGTTATGCTGTAGAAATAAGCACCCAACATTCTTCCAACAACAATCCTTCAAAATCTTGCATGCTCATGCGAGGTGGAGAAGAGCAATGGAGATAAATCGAGCATAGCATGGAGATCGGTTTGCATTTACATTTGTTATTTTGATTTTCATGTTGTCTTGTACTTCATTGTGTATTGCTAGGGTTTTTATCATTGCCGTTTATTCATTTGCCCTGATTTGCAATTTTACCCTAACATACAATTTGATCCATCAAACAAAGGAATATCTTTCTTGTGAGACATCTCAGATCTACCTCAAGCTGTTAAGGTTTCATCAAAGGAACCTTCCTCTGATACCAACTGTTGAAGGCACAAGACAACTAAGAGGGCAGTGAATTAGTTTTATCAAAAACTTCAAACCCTTATAAATAAAATCACATCCACATCAGATCACTTAAACCCTTAATTTGTTATGAAGATTAAACATGAAAAATAGATAATAGAAACTTAAACACATCAACACCATGCATAAAAGAACACCATATTTTTATGTGAAAACCCCTAGAAGGGAAAAACTATGGTAAGGATTAGCTCACAATATAATGTAGTACCAATATTGAACTACAAGAGGCTCACTACCCAAAAGAAAGAATACTCACTATAATAGGGCTCACTACCTAGAGGGTTAATCAACCAAAAGGCTCACTACCTAAGGACTCACTATCCAAGTGGACTCACTACCCATTGAGAACCAACAAACTTAGCCACAACAAATTTCACTTGAAGACAGTTCACAGACTGCTTAAAAACAACACTATCAAACTCTTCTACACAAGAAATGACTTTCTGGAGCACCAAATCATGAATCCTCTTGAATGAAGATAGATTAGGATCTTATGAACATTTATCCAGAACTACAACACTTGAAACCTTTCTACGGAGGAATGTGGAGTAAAATACTTTCTCTTAGACACACTGCAAACACTATCAGACATTGTCCTCAAACTGATGAATACAACTTTCACTATACAACAATCCAGAGAACCAAATTCTTGATTTAGCATCTTAAAACACTTCTCAACAACATATCCAAACTATAAACTCAGATCTTCAACATAGAAGAAATGCAAAGAAAAAACTTGGACAGTGTTTTGTAAGGAAGAAGACTCCTTTAGCACACTATTTCCAATATTAATCAAATTTTCTTGAAAGTACTTGGAAACTCAATATTAGAAGCATATCCTTAACATCTTTAGCACCTTTACCATGGTAACTTGATCAAACAACAACAACTTGATTAGAAGACATAGTTGACAATAATGACAACAAAAGCATGTTGACATTAATGTTGCAAATATGTGCCGAATCAGTGTTGTTATTGATGTCAACATATCCTTGTTGTCATTGGTGTCAATTGTCTCCCATTCTAGAAGACTTGTATGTTGAGGATATTGAGAAAATTAGCCTCTCCGAAAGAAACAAGTGAGTTACATATCTCTCTTTAAGAGACAGTGAAGACAATGCAATTAAGTGAAGTAGATTGCTCCGCATTCCTAGTGAGATGAAGATCAAAGTCTGTAGACCAAAGGTTGTTGTAAAGGATTGTCTGAAATTGCTCCAGTTAAGATTTGAGGGATCCATATGAAGAATTTGTGAAGTTATGATGATCTGAGTAGAACCAGGTTTTGCAGTTGTTCAGAAGTGACAGAGTGAAAGAAACTTGGTCTGGATTGATCCAGATTGGAATATTATGATCTACGGATCTAGAGGAGTCTTTGGAATGTCGGTGTGTATCCTTAACTCAAGTGGTTCATGGTTTGGAGGTCCACAAGCAATCTTTCTAGTGTGACAATCATGATAGTTGGTGTTCTTGAGTTCCCAAATGAAGATGCAAGTGTTTTTGATGATCTAAGTTGGTGCCATTGTTCTTGTTGATTTCATTGTGCTTGTGGTGGTCTCTGGATCATGTACCTACTATGTTGGTGGTACGCATTGAGGATTGAGCTTGTGGTTGAAGATTTGTCCTTGGGTGTTTCTATTCTTTCCAGTCTTGGTCAACTAGATTCTTTGTGCATGTTGTAGATAATATAAAAGAGGTTCTAAGAAGTGTGGCGTGTTGTTAGAGGAAGATTTGGGTCTCAACTATGTTTGGCTAACAGTATAGTAATTCGTATCAAGTTAGATGTTTGCAATTCTGACCTTGATGTTTATTCCAAGGTTGATGAAGCATATAAATATCTGTGGTTGAGTTGTGGAAAATCATCCTTGTGTGAAAATGATAACGTCCTAAGAAAGCAAGAAAGGCAGAGCAAAGAAGAAGAAGAGTAGAAGAGGAAGAGCAGTAAAGAATGAAGAGATAGCAAAGAAGTGTTTGGGGATAGAGCAGAAGTATTGTGCGCTTAAATGGAACTAACCTTGCAATGAAGAAGATGTTGTTTTCTATTTCAATCTTTTTGTGTTAAACTTATAAATGTTTCTACTCGCAGTGAGCTCTGGGCAGTGCTCCAGAAGGAAAGTGCCTTCCCATTTTCTATTCTTTTAATAGATAATAAATCTTATGGGTTCACCCCCACTTTGGTTTTTCCCTTAACCAAGTTTCCACATAAAATCTTCATGTCATATGTGTTGATTATGTTTATGCTCATGTGTTGTTGATTTTTGCTTTCATGGTTATATCATTAATCTGTTAAGAAGTGTGAAGAAGAGTAGATATAGCAAAAGATAAAGTTTTCGTGACAATTGATTCACCCCTCCTCTTAGTTATCTACCCTAATTTCAATAATTGGTATCAGAGCCAGTTCCTCTAAAAGAAGATTGATTGCTTGAGGAGATCTAGGATATCGACATATAAGAAGGATAGTCTACGATTTGATGGAACAAATTACTCTCTTTGGAAGAGTTGCATGAAGTGCCATTTTCAATGCATGGGTGATGCTTATTGGTTGATAACTAAGGATGAGTATAATCCTCCGGAGAAAGATCCTTCAACTCTAGATGAACTTAAAGATGTTGAAAAAAACATTCGAGCTAAAGAAGCCTTTCTGAGTGCCCCGACTAATATAGAAAAGACAAATGTCCTGGAATTGAAAACTGCTCATGAAATCTGGAAGAATTTGGAAACTCTATATGAAGGTGATGCATATGTCAAATGTGCTAAGTTGTAGATCCTAAAGGGTAGAATGAAAATTTGAGGATGAGTGAAGATGAAAACATCACTTCCTACATGCAGAAGGTGAATGAACTTGTGTGTAGTATCAAGTGTGCTGGTAGAATTCTAGAAGAATCAGAGATTGTTGACAAAGTTCTCAGATCCTTACCTGCTTCATACAAGCATAGAGTTGATGTTATTGAGGAGATCAAGACTATGACAATAGTTACAAGAGATCAGTTGGTTGGTAGGCTCTCAGCATTTCAAATGAGTGAGTTTGGTGATTCTCTTCCTAAATCTGAATCTACATTTAAGGCTAGTGTTTTTGGAAAGCAAATATTTGATCCAAGTGAAATCTCCTCAAGAAGACTAACCAGATTTGAGAAGGTAAGGAAGGATCTTGAAGAATATGAATTGAGCTTGAAGAACTTGAAGCTCTTTTTGCTAAAAGGTTACCAAGAGGATCTGGTAAGTATGAAGGAAAGTTGCCTTTCAAATGTTTTTCTTGCAATAAGATTGGTCATTTTGCTTCAAGATGTCTAGAGAGGGTTTCAAAGCCAAACCCTATTAGACCTAGGTTTCAGAAGAAATGCTACTATGTCCAAGAAGTTGCTGAAGGAGTCACTGATGATGAATCTGATAAGGGAAGTACCTCAGGAAATGAAAGGGTGTTCATTTCCATCAAATGAATGTGCCTACTGAATCTGCTAGCTGTGTGAATGTAGAAAGAGCCTTGGCTGCTCAAGTTGAAGAAAAGGATGAATGGGTAATTGACAGTGGATGCTCTCATCATATGATAGGTGATAAGAGTAAGTTTATAAGTATGGAAAGGTATGAAGGTGGAATTGTGAAGTTTGAAGACAATTCAGCTGGTAGAATCCGTGGCAGAGGATCCATCTCTCTTGATGGTAAGAATAACACTAATGATGTTTTGTATGTAGAAGGTTTGAAGCATAATTTTCTCAGTGTTGGATAGTTGGTTGACAAGGGATATGATCTCTTATTCAAGGATGGAAAATGCAGAATTTTGGAAAGCTATGAAACTAAAATTGCATCTGGTACATAGACTAGAGGTAACAGATTTCTTTTAAGTGGTACTGGTAAAAGTTGTTTGATTGCTCAGATTGATCAGAGTTGGCTATGGCATAGGAGAATGTGTCATGTAAACTTTGACAACATTATAAAGAGAAGTGCTACTCAGGCTATAAGGGATCTTCCAAAGCTTGTGAAACCTACCAATAGCATGTGTAAGGAATGTCAATTCGGCAAACATAATAGAGCTACTTTCAAGAGTAAATAATAATCTTCAATTGGATTGTTGGAACTGGTGTACACTGATTTGTGTGGTCATGCTAGGGTTAGGAGTTTGCAAGGAGATAGATCTTTATGTTGTTGATTGATGATCACTCTCAAATGATGTGGGTCACCTTCTTGAAAGAGAAATTAGAGGCTCTTGACAAATTCAAAGTGTTTAAGGCTAGGGTGGAGAATGAGATTGGTGTGAAGATAAAGTGTCTGAGATCTAATAGAGGTGGAGAGTTTACCTCCAGTGAGTTTAATGTATTTTGTGAAAAGCATGGAATAAGAAGATAGTTGTCTGCTCCTAGGACTCCTCAACAGAATGGAGTTGTGGAAAGGAAGAACCATACTATTCAAGAGGTTGCTAGAACTATGCTGATGGAAGAAAATGTTCCACATATCTATTGGAGAGAGGTTGTAAGTACTGTTGTCTACACTCTTAATTAGGTGTAGATCAAAGGTAATTATGATAAAACACCTTATGAACTGTGGTTTGGTAATGCTCCTTCTATGAAATATTTTAGATTTTTTTGTAGTAAATGATATATCAAAAGAGATGAAGATCCAGGCATGTTTGATGTAAGATGTGATGAAGGAATAATTTTGGGTTATTCTAATCAAACCAAGGCATACCAATGCTTTAAAAAGTGATTGAAAAAGATTATTGAAAGTGCTAATGTCAAGGTTGGTGAAAGCAAGGAGAGACCTTCAAGGTTTTGTGGATATGAATCAGATGATCAAAATGAAATTCCAAATGAAGGAAAGCAAGTTCAGTTTACTCCGGAGAATCCAGTGACTCAAGAAGTTAATGCAAATGTTGAGAAACAAGTTCAAGAATTAGAAGTTGAAAATCCTAAAACTCCCAAGTATGTAAGATTGAATCATTCTGAAAATTAGATCATAGGAGATAAAAATAAAGGTGTTCAAACTAGAAGAAGAATTACTGAAGAACAAGAGGAGTATTGTCTGATTTCAAAGATTGAACCAAATTTAGTGAATGAATCTTGTAATGATGAAAGTTGGGTAAAAGCAATGGAAGAAGGATTAATACTAATTGAAAAGAATCATATTTTGGATCTTGTTCCTAGACTTGAAAACAAAAATGTAATTGGAACTAAATAAGTCTTTCGGAATAAATTGAATGAAGATGGTGAAGTTGTGAGAAACAAAGCAAGATTGGTGTGCAAGGGTTACTCTTAAGTAGAGGGAATTGATTTTGAAGAAACTTTTGCTCCCATGGCAAGAATTGAAGCAGTTAGATTATTTCTTGCCTTTGCTGCTGTGATTAGGAAAATCAAATCAAAGGCAAAACATAAACTAAATCCATAACAAAACAAAGAGTTTATACCTAGACATGAAAACCCAATCTCATCAAAAGGGAATAAGCTTTGCACCCAAGATCTCCCTAGATAAGATATACCCTAATGGATGAATACAAATATGAAATGCTCTTAATCTATTTGCAACTCACAATTCTAGCTCATTAGATATTTTGGCATGATAACTCTACTTGAAGATTGGATCCTCCAATGGGTTGGGAGAGGTTCTATTTATAGATTTTTTTGGAGGGATTTTGATCCAAGAGTGGAGATTGGTTTGGAAGATAAATGGTGGAGGATAAAAGTGATGTGGAGGGCCTAGATTTGATATTAGAGGAATGGAGGGCTAGGAATAAATGTGAATCTTTTATTCATTTTGGGAAAAGGGTGAATTAAATGAGTATGGGTGAGATGGAATATTTGTGAATTAAGGATTCATATGGGGAATGTAAAATGAATTAAAAATTCATTTGGGGATAGGTGGAGATAAATGAGGTATGGGGGTGGTAAGGGGTTGTAAGAGGAATTAATTGTGATGTGGGATATATTTAAATAAAAAATTGACTTATGTGGATATATTCCATATTTTTATTTGGAGGATGTGGGGAAGGGTGTTAAGCTGGATTTGACCATCTTAATGATAGGTTCAAGATTAATTAAACAAAGTTGTATATAATTAATCCGAAGGCTAGGATGAGGTAGGCTAGGGTAGGTAATTAAATAATAGCTATTTAATTGCCTAGGGTAGGGATAGGTCAGTTAATAGGCTACATTAATTAGTTAAACATGATTTAGCTAATTAATTAGGATTAGTGAGGAGGGCAAAATTGACCAAATAAATATTACATATTTATTAAATCAATTGGATAAGGTTTGGACTATTGAATTAATGAAATTAATTCAATTGTTGGGGATAGAATGATGGAAAATTGGGTGATGAAGGGATAATCAATTAATAAAAATTTAATTAATTGATTAGAAGGGAAATTGGTATATTTAAGGATGTCAGGAATCAGTTTGATGGTAAAAGAGATTTTTAGGTGTCTGCATTTGCCCCTCTTTGACGTGGTGTCAGGACCTAGGAGAGAAGTGGCGTCAAGTCGAAGAAAAATATGCCCCAGCTGCCGAGAAGGAATGAGATGGCTGAGGGATGCCCTCTCGAGAGTTCGGCAGAAAAATAAAAAATTTTAGGGCAAGCTTTTGAAAAGACGCGATGGAAGTGAAAGTTGGATAGGGGATGGACAAAGAAGACGGTAGGAAGAAAAATATAGGAAAAAGGTTGGGATCTGCACCCTGGGGGGAAAAAGAGTGGGCAGAAGGATGACATGGCCTACTATATTAGGACTAGTGGGCCCTACGGATGCCACATTTGCACACATTGACTTAGTGAGAAGAAGAAGCAGAGGAGAGATGCAAGAACACAACCCCCAATTCCCACAACTTCGACACATTTCTAAGCGGTTTCAATCATTTAGCCGGGTACCAGAGGATGGAGCCTAGGTAGGACCTAACCCTGACTTTGTGATTTTTTAATTTTGTCACATTTTTTGTTCAAGAAATGGGTTTGGGAATTGGTGGCGCTATCATGAGGTCTGTAGTGCTAAAAGTATGTGGATTAGCACCATCCTTTGGATTGGCGCTATCCGCTCGGGTAGAATAGGGGTATATTGGCACCAAATACTCAACTTTTTGGCGCCATCGTCTGTATTGGCGCAATGTGCGCAGGGCATAGGGTTTTGGCATTTTAGCACCAAATAGATTGTAAGATAGCGCTATGTGCTTGAATAGCGCTATGTGATGTAGTGGCGCCATATTATGTTTTAGCACTATTGAAAGGATCGGTGCAATATGTAGAATATGCACGATTGGCAGAATTGGCACTAATCCTTGGATTAGCGCCAAGTAATAGGGTGGCACCATTTGTTAAAATGGCGCTAAGTGTATTGCACAGTAGCACTATGTATGAAAGTGGCGCAATGTGTTTTGCACAGTGGTGCTATTATCTGTAATAGCGCCATGAGAAGTAGTAGCGCTATTTGTAAAATAGTGTGAAGCATGGTTTGTTTTGGCACCAAATGATTTTAGCATTCAACATTAGAAGAAAGGGGATGATTTAGAAAAAAGATAGGTAGATTTTTTACCAGAATATTGTAGATGCAGGATACGAGGTCGTTCATAGTGTCCTCGTAGGAGCGATGCATTCCATCGGTGATGGAATTATTCGATTAGTTTGATGATGCCACTCAGGCCCGACAAGCTAGGTTGGGGCTCTTGACAGCGGCGTCAATGCCAGTGTTGCTAGCTCATAGAGCTCTGATGACAACAGTAGTGGAGCGGTATCAGCTGGAGACATGCATCTTTTTGTTACCGACTAGTGAGATTACTATCACTCTTGAGGATGTTTATCACATCCTCAAGCTACCTATTCATGGCCATCGGGTGAGATATGATACGAGGAGAGGACGGAGGGTATTAATCAGAGTTTTTGGCCAGGATCACATTGTGTTATTAGCAAATGGGAGGGAGATGAGTTATGAGGGGACACTAGCAGCGGGTGTAGATCCCTTTGCCTTATTCCTGTGTGCATTGATTGGAGGGGTAGTGATGGCTGATAGGAGGGACAGGGGATTTCCAGTTGGCTGGGGGGAGATGATCGAGGGGATGGTCAGGCATAAGACCGTGTATGCCTGGGGACCGGTGATGCTGGTGCAACTGTATCACGAGATGCATACAGTAGTCTACCACTATGATTCAGCCCTATCAACCAAGGTTACTTTGTTGCATGTGTGGATTTGGGAGCACATTGTAGTTACTCGACCGTGATGTGGGTACTATCGCCATTCATTTGAGGCCTTTGTGTTCTTATATCAAGATGCTGAGTACACCTATACTGGACAGGTTCATTATTGGAGGTGGATGTTAGATGATATCATTCGAGTTACCTGGTGAACTTACATCGGAGTGGAGCCGTGGCCAGATGATGATGTACACATGCCGTTTACTTTCTAGCAGTGGTATTTGATGGGTCAAGGAGACCACATGATAGATATATATCTACCATTGCAAGTGATGTGACAATTTGGTTTGCGGCAGGATACTCCGCAATAGATGGCTATCTTTGTGAAGACCTGTCGAGATGCATGTTTTTGGGTTGCAGCCATACAGCCCCAGGTTGCTCTAGATGATTTTGCGGCTTTGCAGCCATTGCGGTGGGATTGGAAGAGAATGGTCAAGGATGCAGGCACTACTCCTACATATGATACATGGTGGCAGATGTAGTGACCGATGCGGTTTACGGACCCAGCAGAGGAGGTAGTCGCTATGGAGGAGGCAGTGGGGTCAAGGGATGAGGATTCTGAGGATGAGGGGGATGATGATTTTGATGGGGATGATTTCTTGGAGGAGTGTGAGGAGATCATTGTAGATTACCTCATGGAGATTGGAGGGGATAGAGAGGAGGAGGAGGTTGGGAGGGATGGTCAGCCAATGGATGTACTAGTAGCGAAGGTAGCTGGATAGGTACCCTAGCAGCAGGTGAGGTAGCAAGCACCTGTATAGTAGGTACCTATTGAATAGGTTCAGATTAGGGTGGTGCAGCAGCATAGAGGGCCTCGACAGTGTGGGGGACAATTAAGAGTGGACAGGGGGGTCTACCCCCATCGCATGTAGCATAGCAGTAGGCTGTCGCAGCAGGGTAGTGGTAGAGGCAGGCCCTTCAGGGGTAGATGGAGAAGCTGAGGTTTGAGTGCTCACACCTTGTCAGCGGCCACAGGGTGAGGAGGAGGAGATTGAGACATTGCGGGCATAGGTAGCCAACCTGCAGGAGGCTTTAGAGAGCTGTGAGGCAGAGTTGATTCAGCTGTTGGGGACAGTAGCATTGTTAGATGGCTCAGATGGTCAGGTGCCTACATTGTAGGTACAGTTAGCCCAGGCTCAGGGTGACATAGTGATTTTGACTGGCAAGCACGATGTGGCCCTTGTGAGGGCACAATAGGTAGAGACTACAGTGGGTAGCTTACAGGCTTCAAGTACTGATATGGCTCGAGTTTTGACATTGATGTAGACGCAGGTGTCTTAGGCACAGACAGTTATATCAGGTATAGGGATAGTTGTCTTAGGTACAGGGGCAGTTGTCTTAGGTACAGGGGGAGTTGGTAGAGGCCAGAGGGAAGATGGAGTATTATCAGGGCCTCTATTATGTAGCAGTGCTGGCAGAGCAGTGTGCACTGAGTTATAGTAAGGTCAGTGGATCAAGGGCATCTAGGTCACATAGATCTAGATCAGTTCAGAGCATCTAGTAGGTGATGGGTCCCCCATCACATGTGCCTCGACAAGTTCCACAGGTAGAGGTACAACCACAGCCGCAGCCACCACCACAGGCAGGACCATAGCAACCACCAGGGTAAAGATCCCCCACTCCATCAGAGAGAGGGTCCTCTATGTGACAGTTGTATCATTTTAGCCCTTAGAGGCATTGTATCAGAACATTATATATATATGTATATATGTATATATATATGTATATGTATATATATGTATAGATATATATATATATATACATATATATATATGTATATATATATATATATATATATATATATATATTTGATGTGTATATATGAGCGATGTACATTTTTAAGATGATGATATATGATATGATGCTTTTTGATGGTCTATATGTTTGTTTATGATGATCTTATATGGTTATGATGATGCTTATGTTAATGGATGCATGATACTTTATGGATTATATGCTATGGATGTGTTGTGTTTATGCAATGTATGATTTTGATGTTATGGATGTACCTGTTGGGTCTCAAAAATGCAGGTTGTGGATTCTAAGGGGATGCCAAGCCCTATGATGAAATCTACAATGTTTTTGAGCCAATGACTGGAGTTTGACCTTAACGATCAGCTTCTCCCTGCGCTTTAGGTCCTGCTACAACCTAGGCGGGTAAACCCTTGATTATCAAAGCAGGTTGTATGATTAAATCGATGTTGGTTTGCTGCTAATTTATCCGATTACAATGGCATACTTGTAAATCAGATGAGATATTGTAAACTATTTCTAAAGAAAGCAAAGGATTTAATCTAAATTCTAACAGAAATAAATAACAATTAACATGAAATGAATCTAAACTATAACAATAAAACAATGTAAAGATTTTAATTATAAGATAAATCAATAGTTAGACTGGTGCTTTGTCCATTCGAGCAACGGAGTCAGGATGTCAAAAACAAATAACTTGCATCAGGTAATAACTCGATCTGATTGGCACATACAACAGTTTGCAACTTGTACAAACGTGCAAGGAAGAAATCATTAATTCATTCTTAATAATCCAAAGGACATAATTGAATTAAATGCAAAATATCAAAAAGGATTTTAATCTTTCCGGAAAGAACCAATTTAAATTTGCAAACTAACTAATTAGATCAACTCTGGAGACAAATTAATAACCCTAATCAATTAATCGTACTTAATAATCCATTCAACATTCTAAGATTACTATAATTGATGAGAAAGGATTTAATTCTACTTGAGAAACCAATCAAATCAACTATACTGAATTAGCAAATGTAATCAGACAATTTGAACACATCCTTAACATATTCAAATTGAATAATCAGAAAATGAATGAAATGGAGATAATTAAATTGATTGAATTAAAAACAACAAACAGATGATACCGTCACAGTGTATTTCGAATTTGAATCCTCAACAACGCTGCCTCAAAACATATCACGCACCATAATCTTTCTCAGAATGACATTGCACAGAAGGATGAAATTTTTGCATCAGATTGAACAAATCTAACCAAATCTAATCCTAAAATATTTCAAATTTGTTTTTGTAAAAATCTAATCCTAACCTAATTTCTAACTCTAAAATATTTCAAATTTGTTTTTGTAAAAATCTAATCCTAACCTAATTTCTAACTCCTATTCTGGGTCCTGGGATCTCTATTTAAAGAGATGCAACAAGCCTCAGACCCGTTACAACATTCATGGCGGTTAATAATTGGTTGAACCAACCATGAAAACCGACATTATTGATTACATAAATTTAAATAATGTGATTTGAAAGACTCAACAAATCCTCGGGGGCTGGAATAATCTTCCCTGTTGAGAGCCGTTTAATTTGCATTCGTTTATCTCCGGCTTGAAACACTTGATTATATTGATAATAATCCTGCAAAAACAAATCAATCGTCAGATAAATAATATATAAACATATAATTTACTTTGAGGTGAACCTTAGGATCTCTGTCGTGAGGTATTGTTTTATATTTTATCATTGACGAGTATTTAGGGTTTTTCTGTTGCCGTGATTTCATTTTATCTTAATTAATTTTCTTTGATATTTCCTTTTAGGGCTGAAATATTTTAACAACTTCTTTGGCATGACCTTAGGTTTAATTAATTTGTTTTTAATATTGATCTTTTGCCGTCATGAAATATTCTCCGCTGCTCGGTAAGTTCTTTAGTGCAACTCTTTATTTAATTGATTTTCCGGTAAAATAAAATACTTGCCTTTGCCGAATTAAATATTTTATCTTAATCTTCATTGCCCTTTGATAACAAAATATTTAGTATTATGCCTTATTATTCTTCACTTTATTTCTCTATATTTACCCACATATTTTTCACTTAAGTTGGGCAAAATTCAATCACCTGAGTGAAAACAATTACTACTCCTCGGCAAGAATTTTTTACCAACCTTTGTATACATTTGAAAAAGGATTATTCACTTTAGTTAATTTATTCTGGAAAATATTTTATCATCAAGTAGAAATAAATTTGATTATTGAATCTATGTTTGGTGATTTAATTATATCCCTGAGTAAAATGATTGATTCTTCACCTTGTATCCGCATTCATGTTTTGATGAAAACATTTTAACATTGTATAATTTTCTATCACATTCATTCATCATTAGTAAATTTAATTAATTCACTCCCAGGAAATCTTCATTTTGATGGGAAGCCCTTGTAATTCTGGACAGTCATATTCTTGAGCGTCTCCAAAACATGTTAACCTCCTCGACTCTTCAATAATCTCTGTGGTGGAATCGTTTCATTGTTGATAATAATGCATGCAATCAGTGATATCTTCGGAGACAATATCTTCTTCTGCAGCATTTTTCTTATATAAATTATCAGCAAAATGGCTGTCTTGAGAATTTTCCAGACCAATCATTCATTGCTCCTTATTTGAAAGAATTTTCTCCTCGTTTAGTTGCCTATATGGCTTCAATTCACTGTGACCATTTATGGAAAGTCTAGATATATTCTTGCTGAGGTTGGGTAAAATATCTGTAACATTGTCATTCAAGATCACCTTTGTAATACCCAAATTTGCAAGTAGTAAGCCACAAAGACCACGACCACTTTCAAGTTCTAGGACATTCTGTCCACGAACACTTCTCAAAGGATGACAAATCCAACGTCTTAAAAGTTATTTTCAAAAGGAGTGATGCAATGATCAAGATGTCTTAAAAGTGTCCCTTTGTTGCGTCCATCTGCATTATTGTAAAAGATCTCAAGGTTCGAAAGAGTTTGACCATCAATTAGGTTTAATTTCACTATGCTCGTATCAATAGAAACCTTTTGTAAGGAGGACAAATGTTAAACACTATGTGCAGTTTCACCCTATAAAATAATGAACGATTGGTTAGTCTGTGCAACATTAAGATGGCTTGCACGAAAAATCTGAATTATGTACTTCGCTGTTGAAATTTTGAGTTGAGATCTAATTCATGATTTGCTACTTCCACTCCTTTGTAATTTTATCACAATCTTTCATTTGGTCCACTACTTTGGATACTCCTCTACTGTTTAGCGGCTTCATTTGTCTTCTACTGCAGTTCATGCCACCTCTGTGCAGCTGCCTTTCAAAGTAGAGTACCTTAAACATCAGTGTAGACCATCATACTATAAAGGAGCTGCCCACATAAAATGGCATAGATGTTAATCTCATCTGTATTATCAAAAGGTAATCAATGTCTTCCCTTTTGTCTCCCATGTTTGCCTGTATTGTAGAATCAACATGGGAAACTTGTTAATAATTGATGTGGAATTTTTGGGAGTAATGCCCGTTGTTTGGACCATTTGAACCACTGACTTAGTTTCTAATCTTATTGTTTATTCTTGGTCAATCAAAATAATGGAGTCATTCTAAATTTTTTGTACTTCCCTTAACTTTTCAATTGGTGAACTTCCCCTCAAAGTTACTTATCTTGCTAGTTTCTGAGGCCAAGATTATTTCTCAAAATGACACTCTCTTCTGGATCTACTCCAATGACCATGCAATGTTTCAGCTCTATTTGAAGAGTCATAAGAAGAGGAGGATTAGTGCACCTGTTGAGCAGTGGTTGTTGCATTGTCTGTGTCATTTATCTCAAATGCATCCCTGCTCATACTGTGCATATTCTGAACTGAAGGACGGAAGCTTTCTACCATGATCTGTTTCAAAGCTCTTTTACCTTTTTCTTGATTTCAGTCCAATCCAAAAATACAGAAGCAAGTCAAAGTATTTACCACTTTTCGAAGATGCTGAGAGACGTGAAAAACCGTTTTAAGTTGGTTGTGATGCAAAAGGCAAAGAATTCTAAGTTAATCCAGAGGATTGCCCTGAGCATTTCTCAAACATCATTTTTACATCTCGATGCAACCGGAGTCGCACAAATGTAAAACCAACCCTCCAAGGGCACTTGAGACAAGTTCTTTGTGAGTAGAGTTCTCAACTGCTGTAAACCATGATGTGTTACCAGATCCTTTAAAGTAATTCTTTGACCGGATAAGACTTAACACTGAGGAAGAATCCATGAAATCCATGCCCGGCTGAAGTGCAGTCAACTCTAAAGCCACAGACCCTAAACTAGAATACTTTTAAAATGCCTTTCGAGTCTCTCTCGAGATTCCCCCAATCTCATATGACAGCTCCCTAGGAGATACTTGCAAAGAAACCTAATTGTATGACAGGAAATAGTCTCGATGGTGCATGAAATTCACAAATATGCATATCAGGAAATGCGTTTTTCGCTTTGTAACTATGTAATGAAATGAACTGTCTCTGCGTAATAAGATGAAAATAGTCATTCAATTGTTTGGTGGTTGTTGTGTCAACTCGTGATGTTATTAAATGAACTGCCAATTTGCCAAAACGAAGGAAATGACCAGTCAATAATTTTACAAGAAATTACATGTTAACACATGCTTAAAATGGAGCACTTTGGAGTCTTTCATACAAACAAATCCATTCGCCTACTTTAGACTGACTTCAAAAATCGTGAGGGTTTTGGAGGTTTCCTTATGCAACCCGCAAATTGCTACTTCCAAACACACACATATTATATTTTGCGCTTACCACACACGATGGCAAAAGGCGACAGAATTTGCAGATAACAATCTTTCTTTATTTGAATAGGCCACAACCTTAATCTGAATAGGGCACGGCCTATAACCTTGTGCATCTTCACCTCGGATGAACACCTGAATGTTTCCATCCATCTGCATGTTTGTCAATATGCAGACTATATCAAAAGAAGCTTTGCATAAAGATATGCAGTTTTCACGGCCAATATTATATCATTTCAATGCAATACCGCGTCGTTTAAAAGATGTGTCCATATCTTTAAACAGTCTTTACGAACACAGTTAATCAACGATCCTGTAGTTTACCTGCAGGTCCTGTTTAAGCTCTGCTACTGTGTTAATTTTGACATGCATCTTTGATTTAAAATGAACAACAATCTCACTTCATTAGACAACATGACACAAAAAATTGTGTTCATTTTGACCTATCTGTTTACTTCGCAAATCCAACCATTATATTCTCATTTCAACACTCACAATACCAAAGCTCTGATCTAAATTTTCAATAGCAGGAAGATGCAATGAAGCTCTACAACCATACTTGATCCAAAAATGGATCAGTCAAGTTAGTGAAATCAACTAACTTAGTTACCTATTGTTCTCAGGAAAATTTTCCTCATACTTCACACTCTTAATGACTCATTCTAGCAAGAAAACATGACTGAACAGATTTGCAGAGGTAAATTATAAGGGCAGAACACAGACAGAGGTGCGCTGAATGATCCAGACACTTAGGGTGTTGACATCAATGCAGAAAACAGCCATGTATAACAGATTCGACCTCAGTCAAACATACATGACCTGTTAGTCCCCTGTCAAACCCTTCCTGTGTAGAGACAGTGCCACAGCTGAAACCGTCCCAGAAATGACAATAATACAGATCCTGTGGGATTTTAAGAAGCTCAAACGTTCAGATTCTTTGGTTTCGGTTAGAGAGTAACTTTGGACTGCCCTCTAATGTAATTAGAAAAGATTTTATTTAGTGTGTCTTTATTGTTGCTTCCTCAAAATCTGCCATTGTAATACTATGATTGTTCATTTCTTCTTACGTCCATGCCCCTTTCACCACCTTTTGCCTCTCAACTGCTATTAAAACTTTTGTGCGTTCTTCCTCCATTTGTTCATAATTGTGAACAATGCTTGTTGGAACTGTGGGTTTTGTATCGTGATAAACCAATAAACTGTAGTAGTTTTGAGGAATGTCCATATCCTATTCCAAAGCTCCAATGCGAACTGACTAGGTTGGAGACTTGTGTGCTGCATTTGATGGAATAGTGTGATGTCGCCTTGAGGATGCGCATGTATTTTTTAATGTTGCAATAATCATTTTCCGTGATATACTATCTTATTATTTCATGTGGTCAAGCATTTTATGGGCATACATCACACCAATACTTTTGAAATACATGTAATGTGTGCAGTGGATGCAAATGTGAGCGATGAAAGAGTGGTCTTTTCATGTTTCCTTGAGAGAATACTGCAGTGCCTCCTTCTGTCTCCATGCAATACTATAAGATTGAGATGTGTATTGGATGATAGAGGTATTTGTGACATGTATTTCATATTGTGCATCATACTGAATTGAGTGCACCACGATTTCTAATGCCCATACTTAAAAAAGTTGTGAGCCTAATGTATAATATGAGGCATTCCAAGACCTCTCGATTTCAATATCAATCTGTGAAAGTTGTTTGGAATGTGAAAATGTATTTCCTCTATAGCAAGTTCATAATTATCTATGTTCATATATTCATAATTATTGAATGCTACTTGGTGCAATGTATTATCATTCTGTAAATATTGGAGTTGCTCTGAATGCCTGTCAATAGGATGTAAAAAGGTCTCCTTTTGTACTGAATCATCAAGCCTTTTGTAAAATTGGATCACTCAAGCCCTTCTTAGCAGTGCAGATGTTATGAAGCCAAGTTATGTGTCTAGGGTTCGTCCTCAAGATTACTTCAGCCATGTTATATAAGCCCAAGTAATTTGCTATGTAGATCAATCCGAACACCTCAATATGTGGGCTATTGTCAAATCAATTGTTGATCTTCACCTAAAACTAACTATATTTTCAAAAAATTTCTCAAATCAAGTCACTGTCGCAGATTATACAGGTACATTCCTGAGTGTTGTAACTAATTTTCTCACATGGGAATCTGAAAATTTTGCAAAAAATTGATTGGGAATTTCCAGTTCCAACAGTACCTATTGATGTAATATGATGGATGTAATGATGGTTTATTTATTTTGATATATGCATGTGTGATATTTATGGATGGTGATGTAAAATGCAAATGCAATGGAAATGTATGTTTATCTAAATAAACACATGTTATGTATGGAAAATATGGATATGCAACTAGATGATTGTAAAATGCAGCTAAATGATTATGATTGTGATTATGCAATGTAATTAAATGATTATGATGTGCAAGTAAATGTAACTAAAAGATTATAGATGATATATGGAATGCAATGTGATGATTAATGATTTTAAAATACACCTATGTGATTACCAACTTAAATGATTATGATATGATGTGCAATGTTAAATGATGTATAATGTGCAACTAAATGATTCTAAAATGGACCTAAATGGTTATGCAAATTAAATGATTGTGATAGGGAAATTAAGTGACTCTAAAATGAAATGCAAATGGTATGTAAGATGCAAACTATAAAATTCTAAAATGAACCTAATGAGATGATATGTAACTAAGAGATTCTAAAATGAACCTAATGGGATGATATGCAACTAACAAATTCTAAAATGAACCTGATGAGATGATATGAAAATTAGGTGATAGGTGAGATGCAAATTAGGTGCTAGGTGAGGTGCAAATTAGGTCCTGATACACATGATGTTCTTTGTTGGACCCTGGGTGGTTCCGCTGTGCGGCAGGGGAATAGGTGGGGAGCGAATTGGGAGTGGTTAGATTGCGAGGGATTTGGAGATGAGGGAATTGATAGGTCATAAGACACCACATCATTGAGGATGGGGGGATATGTTTTGGTTTGGGATGTATTGCATGAGAATAAGTTGGAGGAGTAGGATTAGTGAGGGGATTTGGTAGGGTGAGGGGGGGTAGGTGGTTATAAAATCTAGGCCCTGATGGTATAGTCGATTAGGATGGTGATTTGAGCTAGTAACAATAGTTGCATAACATTAATTGAGAGCATTTCTGAGTTTACTATAAAAATGTAGGAGACAGTTCACAAAGGTATGAAATGACCTAGATGATGATATATATCCCACGATTGCATGGACTAATAGGTTGATTTCATGCATACCCAAGGTAGTATAACCTTGCCTACCCTAGGAAGGGGACTCATAGTGATGAGTGCTCATAGTACCTATAAGGTATTGATGCCTATATATGCAAATGAGGCACATCGCACTAGAACTGACCTAGGCTTCAAGATATGAATACTATTCTTGGAGTAATGAAACCAACCCACAAGCACAACATAAAGAAATAATGACCTTGTCTACTCTAGGTGTTATCCGCCCCTTACCATGATACAATGAGATCAAGGTAGCTTTGGAGGTGAGCTAGGGTGAGACAAAAAGATAAAAATTAATAATAGAAAAGACCAACGAAAAGATACAAATAGCCTGTGTGTGCGCTTGCCAAGATACGTGATGGTAGAATGACAGATTCTTGTCCATTGTGGGAAAGATATATACTAGGATGCAAATCAGTTGGATTTGGTTGAAGAATTTTCAAAAGGTGGGCAAAAGGACAGTCTGGCCATGTGTAGGATTATAGTTGGTATGTTGATTGATGATTTTTGCGTTAGGGACCATGTTTCAAGTGTATACTTAGCATGTGTATTATTTACTGGGTCCAGGAAGCTTAGTGAATGGGGACCATCCAAATGGGTTGGATGGGTGCATCTTATGTACCTGAGTACTAGAAACGTCCTTCATATTCCAGACTGCCTACATACCCTGTATCCACGAGATCAAGGTGCTTTTCATGATGCAGGTGAAATGAATATGTAGTTCTGGTATGACTTGATGATGTGGGAATGGTTTTGGATGGTTGTGATGTGATGGGTTGATAGATGTTGATGGTCACGAGTTACAGTGAGAGTGATGTATGGGGGGTGATATTGTATTATTTTTGGATTTTAATGATTTTGTATTGTTTTTGGATTTTTTAGTTTTGTGTTGTTTTTGGATTTTTTTGTTTTATTTTGTTTTTGGATTTTTGGGTTTTGTGTTGTACAAAAGGGAGCTTACAAGGATCCTCGTTCCATGAGTTAGCCTTGGGATGGGATAGTGCAGGGTGGGCAATAGGACTTGATGTTTCAGAATTCCAAGCCACGGGATATGTGTGATATGGAGTGTTGTGACAGAAAGAGGACTTATTAGATGGTAGAACCGGCCACTACATATGGTGCCTGAAATGGATTTTCACCATGGTACCTATCCAAGGCGTCACTAAAGTGATTTTCACCATTGGAAGTTTTTATTGTACTAGGGTTTTTTTCTTGATTTTTTGATTTTTTGTTTTTTCTATTTTTTTTAAGTTTTTGATTGGGATACTCGATGGGTTATGCATAGAATTTCTTCAAATGTAAAATGTTCATAGGCTCATCTAGAGGTTACCCCTCAGGTGTTGCAAACTGGTATTCTCCTAATCCATAGCTGGTTGTGATGACATAAGGCCCTAGCCAATTGGGTTCAAACTTTATTTTCTTAGGGCGCTCTTGCAAGTTTTTCTGATTCTCCATAAGTACAAGGTCACCTACTTCAAATTTTTGGTCTCTAATTCCCTTGTTATAGCTTCCCCTGAGGCCATTTTGATAGGCTTGCAGGTGGTTCAATGCATTCAGACATTTCTCATCCAGTAATTCTAGCTGATGCAACCTTGCGACTCGGTATTCCTCATCAGTGATTATGTTTTACAGGGATACTCTTAAGGATGGGAGCTCGACCTCAATAGGTAAAATGGCTTCGGATCCAAAGACTAGGGAAAATGGAGTGGCTCTAGTGGGGGTATGGATGCTTGTACGATAGGCCCATAGGGCAGGGTTGAGTTGGAGGTGCCAGTCATGGCCAACTTCATTGACTGTCTTCTTTCGAATGCAGAGGATGGTTTTATTTGAAGCCTTTGCTTGACCGTTTCCTTGAGGGTAATATGGGGTGGAGAAGTGGTGTTTGATTTTGAATTTTTCGCACAAAGTGTAGAATTCTTGGTTCTTGAATGGTTTTCCATTGTCGGTGATGATGGAATGATGGATACCATAATGACATATGATATAATGGAGGATGAACTTGGATATCTGGATGCTAGTGGTGAAGGTGAGTGGTATTGCTTCCACCCACTTAGTGAAGTATTCAATAGTGGTGATGATGAACTTATGGCCATTGGATGAAGGTGGATGTATTTTACCTACGATGTCGAGTCCCCACTGTGAGAAAGGCCACGACATCATGATCGGTTGCAATTCCTATGCTGGTGCGTGAATGAGATCTCCATGCTGTTGACATGGTAGGCATTTTTTGATAAACCAATAGGAGTCTCGTTCCATGGTTGGCCAATAGTATCTGATCCTCAGGATCTTTTTAGCAAGAGCGGGTCTACTTGAATGTGCCTGATAGATTTTGGCATGTACCTCTTGCAAGGCCACTTTGGCTTCCCTAGAGTCTAAACATCGTAAAAGCATGCCCTTAAGACTCCTTTTGTATAGGGTATCTCCTACAAGGGTGAAGCAGGAGGCTCAGTGGATGAAAGATTTTTATTGTGAGGTTGATAGATTGGGAGGGATGATGTTATCACGGAGATATAGGTAGGTTTCTTGATACCACAGGGATAGGGGGCCAATGACTTCACACACAAGATCTAATTGGGGAACATCATATGCTAGAATAGGGAGCTCCTCTATCAGGAATTCACACCTCTTGCTATCTTTCTTCATGTCGACCAGGGATCCGATGGTGGCCATGGTGTCTGCAGCTTTGTTGTTTAGCCTTGGGATCTGTTCAAAGTGGATATCATCAAAATAGTCTTTAAAGTCATCCACCATCTTTTTATAAGGTAGTAGCTTATCATCCTTGGTTTTGTACTCATTGTTTACATGCCAGATGACTAGTTGAGAATCTCCATACACTGTTAGCTTCTCAATTTTCCATTTGATTACCATTCAGAGACCTGTGATAAGGGCCTCACACTCTGCCACATTATTGGTACATGGGAATGTGATTTTGAATGACTTGGGGATTGTGTCACCTTGAGGGTTAACAAACAGGACGCCTGCCCCTAAGCCTCTCTATGTGTATGATCCATCGAAGTACATTTTCCATGTTTTTGTTTCCAGTGTTATGTTCAAGGTGGCTTCGTCAGGGAATTATGCTAGTGTCGGATGTTCTACAGGAACGGGTGCTTCAGCCAGCTGATCAGTGATAACCTATCCTTTGATGGATTTTCTCTCAGTGTATTAAATGTCAAATTCAGTGAGAATCATGACCCACTTTGCCATTCTCCCAGTAAGAGTAGCTATGTTTAGCAAGTAGTTTAGTGGATCAATCTTGGTGATGAGCTTGGTTTTATGATTGAGCATGTAGTGTCTTAGTTTTTGTGAAGTAAAGACTAGGGCTAGACATGCTCATTCAATTGGCATATAGTTGAGTTCATAGGATATTAGAGTGCGGCTGATGTAATAGATGGCTCTTTCCTTTCCTTGCTCATTGTGTTATGTTAATAAGGCTTTGATAGCTATCTCTGTTGCTGAAATATATAATAGGAGGGGTTCTCCTTGCCTTGGTGGAGTTCGAATAGGGGGATTAGCTAGGTATTCTTTTAGCTGATCGAAGGTAGCCTAACACTAGTTGTTCCAGACAAAAGCTATATCTTTTCTGAGTAGGTGCTAGAATGGTTGACATTTATCGGCTAGTTGAGCAATGAATTGATGAATAGATTGGAGTTTGCCTTGCAAACTTCTTAGCTGCCTTAGTGTTTTTGGAGGAAGCATTTCATTGATGGCCTTGACCTTTGCAGGATCTACCTCGATTCCTCTTCTGGAGACTATATATCCCAAAAGTTTTCCTGAGGTGAACCCAAAGACACATTTCTTTAGATTTAGGTGAACATTGTATTGCTCTAGTTAGTCAAAGATTTTTGCCAATACATCGAGGTGTTCCTCCCTTGTCTTCGATCTCCCTAGCAAGTCGTCCACATAGTCTTCCATGATGTGGTGAAAAAGATCATGGAAGATGACAATCGTGGCTCTTTGATATGTGGCTCCAGCATTCTTTAGACCAAATGACATTACCACCTAGCAGTATGTTCCCCATGGACATATGAAGGTTGTCTTATGTTGGTCCTCTTCTGTGATTTGGATTTGGTTTTATCTTGAAAAGCCATCCATTAGGGATAGCATCTCATGTCCTACCGTGAGATCCACTATCATGTCAATGTTAGGCAATGGGAAGTCATCCTTTGGGTAGGCTTTGTTGAGGTCTCGGAAGTCAGTACAACAACGGATTCAACCATCAGGTTTGGCTACTGGTACTAAGTTGGAAACCCATTTAGGATAATCAATTGGGCGAATGAACCCAACATCCAGTAGTTTCTTTAGCTCTGCCTTGACTAGGAGGGCCACCTAAGGGTTCATTTTTCAAAGCTTTTGCTTCACTGGTTTTGCATTAGGGCGTACTGCAAGATGATGAATGACCAAAGTGGGATCAAGCCTTGGCATGTCTGCATAGGTCCACACAAAATTGTGATTTCTGCGTTTGAAGAATGCTAAGAAGTTTTCTTGCTCTACTGTGTTGAGAGATTTTGCCTTGAAAGTGATTTTTGGTTCTTCTTCCATCCCAAGATTCATCTCTTGGACTGGCTCTACTAGGATGGGTGACTTGTCTGGATAAACCTTGTCTATCTCAGGAAGGCCCATGCTTCCATCTCCTAGCGCCTCGTGGAGGTTTTCACCAGGAGATACGTCCTTTGTTTTTACTTTTTTGGGATCTAAAACTACCACGGAATGGTTTTCACCATCAAATCCATGTTTGATTTTTATACTTTTATGACTAGAAGTAGGGGTTGTCTCCCTGAAATAGGCATGCGTATCAAGTTCCATGATGTATCCTGCTCTGTGATCTCCCAGGGGGAAGTGATCTCTAACCCCCATCATTTTAGGGATGGCCTCATCATTTGGTGCTACATCAAAGACAGAAGGTCCCTGTTGGTCCCAGTCTATGAGGTCTGAGTATACAAGTGGTAAGTCATTGGATGATGAGGCTATGGTGATGACTGTAGATGGTGCATATGGATGAGTCAAAGAAATCGACAAAGTCACTAAAGGAGTCTTGATGGCCCGTTTCATTGACGTTGTCGACTTCAAGGGAGATCGTAGTGACCTTGGCTAAGATACATTCACTGGTAGTGAGGATACACTGTCTTTGACCATATCCTAACCCTTTGGTATAGGGATTTCTTGTCGCTTGGACTGGTTCCACAATCCCCTATTCATGAAGGCCAATATCGCCTTATCCTTTATAACCCATGCTTTTGACTATTTCAGACCCTTTACCATAGATTTCTGTTAGTATGGTAGGAGCTTCCTACTTAGATTCTTTGTCCTTATATAGCCAAGATGAGATATCTTCGAGTACATCCTGATCCAGGAGATGTTTCTTTTCAAAGATGGGTGATGGTTTACACTTGATGACTACTGTGTTGGCTGCTTTTGTCTTTTGGTGCCAAACATTTTAGGATTGGGTAATGTGCCCACACAAAAGGTATTGTGTAGGTCATTTTCCCCACATCCCATGTCACTGAGCTTGATTTTGACCTCAGGTGATGGTGGTGGTTGGGATGAAGTGGTGGCAATGTTGGCAGGTCAATGTATGAGGTGGAAGTTGTTGGATTGGCTTTGGTGGTGGCTTTGTCGTATGGGCAGAAGGTGTGGTGATGGCCTTCCAAGAAACTGTAGTATTGGAAGGGGTGAGGGTCAGCGTAGATGGTTACCTCCATACCATTGTGAGGGAACTTGAGGCATGGATGGAATGTAGATGGGACCACTCCCATGGCATGGATCCATGGTCAACCGAGAAGAATGTTGTAGGGGAGGTCAAGATCAAGGACCTGACATTTTCTTTCTAGTATTTTTGGTCCCATTTGAATAAGGAGTTTGATGGTGCCTTCAGATAGTCGTTCGGTGTCATCATACCCTTTGATTGTGATGCACTCACTAGTGTCTACAACCACATCTGAGTATCCCAAGTGTTTTAATAATTTAAGAGTGCATATGTTTAGGCCAGAGCCACCATCTATTAAGACTCTTTTGATGATGTGCTTATAGATATGGACATCGATGTGTAAGGTGTCATTGTGTAAGTGTTCAGAAGCAGGAAGATCCTTTTCTAAAAATGTGAGATGGTGAGGTGCGACAATATGTCCTACCATGGCTTAGAATTAGGTCACATTCAAGTTGGCGGGAACTTGAGCTTCCAAGAGTGCTTTGTCAAGGACATCTTTGTGAAGGGGTGATGTGCTGAGCAACTCAAGTATGGATATTTGTGCAGGGGTCTTTCCTCGATGCTCTAGGAGGTTGTACTAATTGATAGGTGATGGATGTGTGGTTGGACGAGGGGGTAGGGAATCTGATGTGGATGCAGGTGTTTGTTTAGTGGTAGGGGCTGTGCAGATGGATACACGGCCATGACAGGTTGTGACAACACAATCAGGTGCTTGTGCCCGAATGGTGATTGTGTTGACATGGTTGGATGATGACTCTATCCACCCTACAATAGAGTCATAGGATGTGGGTGGTGGGGTGACGTTGTATGCTTGATTGGATGAGGAGGCTTTGTTATGGCTGGGCAATGGATCCTTGTAAGCTCTGAGATTGGCATTTGGCGATGGTTGGGTACTTTGATCAAGGCTGACTTGATTTTGATCTATGAGATCTTGGATGCAATGCTTTAGTTTCATGCAGTCAGCAGTTTTGTGACCCATAATGCGGTGGTATTCCAAATAATCATTTTCATTGTACCACGCAGCTTTGATCTCATTCTCTTGATGGGGTCTAACAAGTGGGAGCATTATCAAACCTTTCTTGAGACACCTATCGAGGATATCCTCGATGGGTTCCCCTAAAGGTGTAAATTGCCTTCGAGGTTTGTTTTGCTTAGTTTGCCCCCTTGGGTTATTTACATTGGCAGTATATGTATGTGCAGGTGTTTGATTTTGTACATGTTGGATAGCTTTCACATCTGTGACACCATCGTTCAAAGTGTTCTTATTCTTCCCCCAATAGCGTGGCTTGTCATTTGATTGTGTGTTGGCGTTGTTGTTTGTATTGGGGGTGTTGATATGGAGTTTGTTGTTGTTGTTGTTGTTGTTGTTGGATTTGTAGTTATACAATTTGATGGAGCCCTTGGCGATGAGGGCTCATTCAATGGTAGTACCTTTGTCGATGACTTCTTCAAAGGTAGACGTACAAAGGATTTGTAAATGGAACCCTATTTCTTGATTGAGGTTGGTCACAAACATGGTGATGAGTTGTTTTTCAATAATTGGCCAAGGGAGTTTGCTTGCTAAGCTTCTCCACCTCTGCAAGAAGGAAGTGAAGGATTCCTGCTTTTTTGTTTTGTGTTGCAAAGGTCTGTCATAGATATTTAATGCTCAAAGTTATAGGAAAAATGGTTTACAAATTTTTCTGCAAGCTCAGGGAAAGACCTAATGCCTGGGGGAAGATGTGCAAACCATTCAGTAGCTTAACCACCGAGGCTTCTTGGGAATAGTCTCATTAGATAGGTATCATTATTTGAGACTTCTAAGCAAGCGATGTAGAACTCCCTAAGATGATCCCTAGGGTCTCCCTTTCCCTTATATTTGTCAAATTTAGGTGTCTCAAAATTTTTGGGGAAAGGGGGCATGTACAATGTCTGATCAAATGGATAGGGACAAATATCCTCAAAAGCTCGTTAGATCTAGGGTTTATACAATGCTCGTTAGATCTGGGGTTGGTGGTGGTTGCGGTGTGTAGGTTTGTTGATTGATGAGATGTTGGAGATTGGGTGGTATTTGATGTTGGAGATTTTGGGAGGTCATGTTTTGGTATTGTGGAGTGGTGTTTTGGTTAAGTTGTGTGTGATGTTGATAAGCATAGAGTTGTTGGAGAATATGGGGGGGTATTTGAGGGTTGGTGTTACGTTGTGTTGATGATGCTATGGGGTTTTGTAGATACGTGACATTGGATGGATTGATGTTAGATGGGTGGACGTTGGATGAGTCGGTTATATTGTAAGGTGGTTGTGAGAATAATTGTCTTATGTAGGCTATGGTTTGAGGGTTGGGTGGAGGCACACTTGTGGAGGTACTTGCATGCGTGATGTTCCCTTCTATGCCTAGGGTGATTTGTGGAATGGAATCAGTTACATTAGTTGTGATAGTGGATGTGGTGACAGGTTGGGAAGTGGTAGGATTGGAGACACTTGTGGGAATTATAGATGTGGTAGCATTAGAGCTTGTGGTGGTGGTAGATAGGGTAGGAGTTGATGTTTGTGAGATGATAGGTTGGGTGTTTGATGTAGATGGTTGGGAGGATGTGGTAGGATTGATGTTAGAGGTAGATGGTTGGGATGATGTCGTGTTATGGGGTGGTTGGGCACCAATTTTGAGGAGATAGTCAAGATATCTATTTGGATCCGACCTTAGGATTCTATCAAGTAGGTCCATGCTATTGGCATCTTGTGTAAATCTCAAGACATCTAGATCATCTTGGGACATGGTGGGTGGTGGTGGTGGTGGTTGCAAGAAATGGAAGGGGTTTTCATTGGGACTGTATGTTGGGATTTAAAAGATCGTAGGTAGATTGTGTGTTTGGTTGATGGGTATGTTGCTGTTGTTGGTGTTAGGCATTCCTATGCCCTGATATTGTCTAGATTCTGCCATTTCTTGATTCTTTTTGTGTTGTGATCTAGTTATGGGTATGCACATGTATGGATTTGATTTTGGAGATGGAGTGAAATGGGGATGGAGACCTTAGAGAATTTGGATTAAATTGTTGGACCCAAAGATGGATGTGGTAGTAAGATGGAGAGGGTGAGTGTAGTATGATGAAGGATCGATAAGTATTGTCTTTTTGTACAAATTTTGGACCAAAAGGTAGATGATGGATGATGTTTGTTTGAGGATGGTTTGATGGAAGAGATTTTTGATGTTTGATTTTGATGTGTGATATGAGAGATTAGGATGATGTTTTTCAAAGGGATTTGATGGTCAACAAATTGAGCTTAGGTAAGATCTAGATTTGTATTGTACAAATGGATGTTTCTCTTTATTTGGGGTAGACTAATGACCTTACACAAAGAAGGATGATTATTTCACTTGAAAGATTGACTAATGACTCTCCAAGCAAAAGAAAATATGATGTGGATGGTGAAATCTAGATCTATCTTTAGCTCAAAGGGATGATGATTTTTTTGGTTGATGATTTTTCAATGGGTGTTTTGATATGGAAGATTTTGGATATGTTTTTTGATTTTGGAATGATTGCTTGTGACAAGGATTTTTTTTTTTCGTCCAAAAAGTATGTAAAGATTTAATGAGGATAAAAGGATACAAAATTGAGTGGATTATGATATAGCAAAGGGTCCAACAATGATAATGAGTGATTCTCTAAGGTCAAAAATGAAGGTATGACTTGGAAAATTTGAGGAAAAAATGGATGGGGTACTGACGGTTTTTTGGAATGTGAATATGGGTTATGGCATAGCAGGTCCTAAAGATCACAACTGAATGGGTCTTAGTTTTAGGCAAGTCAATCTGAAAATAGCGCCAATCCACATGTGAAATAGTACCAAAAGTATACAGAGATGGCACTGAAATAGGGCAGTGTTGGTTGAGGCTCTGAAAAAGACAAATTTTGATGGCAAATTTGAATCTATTTTGATATGATGTTTGATCAAATGATTTTTTTTGTCTCTTGGCAAGTTTGTTGAAAACTATTTAAGCACAATAATACATAATAACCAAGATTTGTTTTTGTGAAAAGACGTGTGATTTCGTTAAACAAGCACTTTGCACAACCTAAGGTGAAGATATGACAGTATTTATTGAATCCCCTAGTTGTGCCTATTCAAAGCGGGTAGCTCTAGGATCTTGGTAGCACTGGCTCCTCCTTACAATTGCACACACTTCTCATGCATACCAAGATCCAGGTTTCCACGAAGGTTTGTCCCTCACCAAACCTTAGGATTGTCCCTGCTACCTCAGCTAAGAACTGCATGAATCAGGGCCGCTTCAAAGGTTTCCCTTCCGCGTCAACAAATAGAAAGTTTTTGGCTTGCTAAAACAAAGGTTCATAGTAAGTGCATTCGTTTAGGTGGCCATACGTGTGGTAGTGGTACTCTCCATTATGGAGTCTCCCAGCCTCCAAGGGCTATGCCTTGGAGGGTTTTGGGGGAGGTTGGCTATCGGTATGACACAACAGCACCTGTTGCTTATGACTTTCGTCATAAACACATTATTTTATATAGCGGCTTGAAAGAGCTTGGCTTTAGCTTGTTGCTGCTTGGGTTATTCCCACCTTTCGAAGTAGGGTGGCAAGCCCTCTAAAGATTAACAAAAGAAACACAACCACAAAAATACTTTTAATCCCCAAGTTCATACAAAGATGTGAGGGGAGAGCATATGTATTCTTTGTGCTTGCATCACACTAAACATGGTTCATTTTGGTTCTTTGGATTATGTTGGGGGTGATTTATGCAAGTGTTGTGAGAATCTTTTGATTCCCAAGGTCACCAATGGTGCAAGGGAAGCGCATACACTTGTTCACACTACAAAGAAAATCATGAAAACACTTCACACAAATTAGATTGGGTTTTTTTTGTTTATATGAGTGAAGAATGCAGATTGTTATTCCTTTTAATCTAATGAGTTCATTGATACACTTTGTGGTTCTTTTTAAAGCCCAAAATCAAAATGTTTTGATAGAGTTGTTGGCACACACTTGTGAATTTTAGAACACCAAATTCAAATGTTTATTCTAAGCTAAGGCACACACACACACAAAGATTTGTTTTTTGGTTGTTGATCAAATTTTATTGCACCAAATCGAAATGTTTGTTTTCTAAGCTAATATACAAGGGTTCATTTTAAGCTCCAATTGAAATGTTTGTCTTAAACTAAAGATAAAACACCCTGCAAAAAAAATCTATTAGTGCCCACAAAATGATAGTGATGACCTACAAACAACTTGTCAGTCCCTGCATAGAATGTAAAGTTAGTCTCTAAAAATAGCACTAAAATAGAGAATAAATAGTGCCACTGCAGATAGAAAATGGCACTACTGATAGAAACCTATCATGAAAAACCTGACCCTAGACAGATAGCGCTGATTTATGCTCAGATAGCATTGATTTACAAATATGCACTAGAACAGATGACAGAAGGCGCTAGTAGAGAATATAGCGCTACAATAATATACACAAGGTGCTGAGATATATAATAGCACTACTATGACATGTAGAAAGCGCTGAAACAGGCAATAGCGATAATAATACTTTAACAATGTGCCACTACGCGTACAGTCGAAGGGTCTGATCACAGTTGCGAATAGCGCCAATCTGGGTTCCAATTACGCCGATATGAGCCTGAACGTGTCCATTGTGCAAAACAGAGTTTTTCCTGACTGAAACAAAGGGTCAGAATGCAAATAAAAGAGGTCCTATTAGTCTTGTTAGTTTACCAAATGGAAAGCAAGACAAGATAAAAGCTGAAATGCATGTTTGGACTTTTAGGAAAATTTTGGCATAACCTCCTCTTATTCATTCAAGATTCCTTCAAAAATAGAGAGTAACTAGACAGGACAAAACAATAGGAAGATCATAGATAAAACAAACATGTGAGTGAGTTTTAAGAGATGAATTGCTCCATTAGATAGCGCTAAAATAGTAAATAGCACCAAAATGAGCCAAAGATAGTGCCACTACGCTAGGTAGATAGTGAAGATCCTGCAAAATCATGTTTTAAACACAAAAACTCACAAGAAAAGATTAGATATGGACCTTGTGTGTCCCACCGGGTGTGCCAATGTGATTAGGAAAATCAAATCAAAGGTAAAACATAAACTAAATGCATAACAAAACAAAGAGTTTATACCTAGACATGAAAACCCAATCTCATCAAAAGGGAATGAAGCTTTGTACCCAAGAGCTCCTAGATAAGATATACCCTAATGGATGAATACAAATGTGAAATGCTCTTAATCTATTTGCAACTCACAATTCTAGCTCATTAGATATTTTGGCATGATAATTCTACTTGAAGATTGGATCCTCCAATGGGTTGGGAGATGTTCTATTTTATAGATTTTTTTGGAGGGATTTTGATCCAAGGGTGGAGATTGGTTTGGAAGATCAATGGTGGAGGATAAAAGTGATGTGGAGGGCCTAGATTTGATCTTGGAGGAATGGAGGGCTAGGAATAAATGTGAATCTTTTATTCATTTTGGGAAAAGGGTGAATTAAATGAGTATGGGTGAGATGGAATATTTGTGAATTAAAGATTCATATGGGGAATGTAAAATGAATGAAAAATTCATTTGGGGATAGGTGGAGATAAATGAGGTATGGGGGTGATAAGGGGTTGTAAGAGGAATTAATTGTGATGTGGGATATATTCCAAATTTTTATTTGGAGGATGTGGGGAAGGGTGTTAAGCTGGATTTGACCATCTTAATGATAGGTTCAAGATTAATTAAACAAGGTTGTATTTAATTAATCCTAAGGCTAGGATGAGGTAGGCTAGGGTAGGTAATTAAATAATAGCTATTTAATTGCCTAGGGTAGGGATAGGTTAGTTAATAGGCTACATTAATTAGTTAAACATGATTTAGCTAATTAATTGGGTTTAGTGAGGAGGGGGAAATTGACCAAATAAATATTACATATTTATTAAATCAATTGGCTAAGATTTGGACTATTGAATTAATAAAATTAATTCAATTGTTGGGGATAGAATGATGGAAAATTGGGTGATGAAGGGATAATCAATTAATAAAAATTTAATTAATTGATTAGAAGGGAAATTGGTATGTTTAGGGATGTCGAGAATTGGTTTGATGGTAAAAGACATTTTTAGGTGTCTACAGCTGCTTACAAAGATTTCAAAGTGTACCATATGGATGTCAAGTCAGCATTCCTGAATGGAGAGTTGGAAGAAGAAATCGACATTGAACAACTCGAAGGATTCTAGTTGTCTGATCAAGAAGATAAGGTCTACAGATTGAAGAAAGCATTGTATGGACTTGAACAAGCCCTAAGAGCCTAGTATGCAAGATTAGATAAGTATCTGCTAAAGTTAGGCTTTAACAAAGGCACTGCTGACAATAATCTTTACCTCAAAATTGATCATGAACACATCTTGATTGTTGAGGTATTTGTTGATGACATCATCTTTGGTGGAAATGAGAGAATGTGTAAAACATTTGCTGATTAAATGTAAAGTGAATTTGAGATGTCCATGCTTGGTGAAATGAATATCTTCTTAGGTCTGCAAATCATTTAGTCAGAAAAAGGCATCTTCATATCTTAGTGTAAGTATGTGAAAGAGTTGTTGAAAAAGTTTGGAATGGAGGATTCAAAACTAGTGAGTACTCCTATGGTAAACGGATGCAAGTTGAGTAAAGATGATGATTCCCCTAAGGCAGATCAGAAAAGGTATAGATTAATGATTGGAGGACTGCTTTATCTGACTCATACTAGACCTGATATTATGAGTGCAGTTGGCCTTGTTGCTAGATTTCAGGATGATCCTAGAGAATCTCATGTTGTAGCAGTCAAAAGAATTTTTAGATAACTGAAGGGAACATCTGAGTACGGCTTATGGTATCCTAAGGGTGATGATTTCACTCTTCATGCATATACAGATGCTTATTGGGTAGGAGATGTGGATGAAAGGAAGAGTACTAGTGGAGGTGCATTTTTCTTGGGAAAGAGATTGGTTTATTAGTTGAGCAAAAAGCAGGAGGCAATATCTTTGTCTACTGTAGAGGCAGAGTACATAGCAGTAGTGAGTAATTGTACTCAAGTTTTGTGGATGAAGCAAATGCTGAAGGATATCAGAGTTATGTTTGAAGAACCTGTTACAATCTTCAGTGATAATTCAAGTGCAATAAACATTTCAAAAAATTTGGTGTTGCATTCAAAGACAAAGGACATATCCATCAAGTTTCACTTTTTTAGAGAGAAGGTAAATGAGAATGAAGTTAGATTGGAGTTTGTTTCATCAAAGGATCAAATTGCAGATATCTTCACTAAGCCTCTACCTAAGGATACTTTTGAGTATCTCAGAGTGATGCTAGGGGTTATTACCCCTCCTATTCAGAACTAAAGTGCACTAATGTGTATCAATCCAGTGGAATTCATAGTCATATCTTGTGATCTAGATTGGTGTTTAGGAGTTGCTACTCAGGGGGCATAGTCAATATGCTAATTCTGGATTAAGAAACAAAAAGAGGAAGAGATGATTGCAAATATGTTCCCTTTGCCATTGATGTTAAAGAGGGAGAGAAGTCATATGAAAAACATGGAAGTAAGTAGTTGATGGTGAAAGGGGGAGCAGTAAAGAAAATGGTTGTAGGTGTGATGAGCGAAAGGGGGAGAAGTTCTTGTCTTGATGGTTGAAACAGTTTGTCACATCATATGTTGCCATCAATGACAAAGGGGGAGATTGTTGCAAATATGTGCCTAATCGGTGTTGTCATTGATGTCAACATATCCTTGTCATTGGTGTCAACTGTATCCCATTCTAGAAGACTTGTATGTTGAGGATATTGAGAAAATTAACCTCTCTGAAAGAAACAAGTGAGTTACATATCTCTCTATAAGAGATAGTGAAGACAGTACAGTTCAGTGAAGTACATTGCTCCGCATTCCCAGTGAGATGAAGATCAGAGTCTGCGAACCAAAGGGCATTGTAAAGGATTGTCTAAAATTTCTCCAGTTAAGATTTGAGGGATCCGCATGAAGAATTTGTGAAGTTATGACCATCTAAGTAGAACTGGGTTTTGTAGTTGTTTAGAGGTGACAGAGTGATAGAAACTTGGTCTGGATTGATCCGCATTGGAATATTATGATCAGTGGATCTAGAGTGTTTGGGATGTCAGTGTGTATCCTTAACTCAAGTGGTTTGGGGTTGGGAGGTCCGCAAGCAATCTTTCTACTGTGACAGTCATGACAATTAGTGTTCTTGAGTTCCCAGATGAAGATGCAAGTGTTTCTGATGATTTGAGGTGGTGTCATTGTTCTTGTTGATTTCATTGTGCTTGTGGTGGTCTTTGGATCATGTCCCTACTATGTTGGTGGTCTGCATTGAGGATTGAGCTCATGGTTGAAGATTTGTCCTTCGGTGTTGTTGTTCTTTCTAGTCTTGGGCGACTGGATGCTTTGTGCATGTTGCAGATGATCTAAGAGAGGTTCTATGAAGTGTGGCATGTTGTTCGAGGAAGATTTAGGTCTGAGCTATCTTTGGCTGATAGTATAGTGATTCACATTAGTTAGATGTTTGCAGTGCCAACCTTGATGTTTATTCCAAGGTTGATGAATCATATAAATATGTGTGGTTGAGTTGTGGAAAATCATCCTTGTGCAAAAATGATAACATCCTAAGAAAGGAAGAAAGATAGAGAAGAGAAGAAGAAGAGCAAAAGAGGAAGAGCGGTAAAGAATGAAGAGATAGAAAAGAAGTGTTTAGGAGTAGAGCAGAAGTATTGTGCACTTAAATGGAACTGACCTTGGCATGAAGAAGATGTTTTCCAGTTCAATTTTTCTATGATAAAATTATAAATGTTTCTGTAGACAGTGAGCCTCTTTTGAGCAGTGAGCTCTAGGCAGTGCACCTGAAGGAAAGTGCCTTACCATTTTCTATTCTTTTAATAAAGAATAAATCTTGTGGGTTAACCCCCACTGTGGTTTTTCCCTCAACTGGGTTTCCACATAAAAATCCTGGTGTCATATGTGTTGATTATGTTTCTGCTCATGTGTTGTTGATTTATGCTTTTAGGGTTATATAATTAATTTGTTAATAAGTGTGAAGAAGATTAGATGCAACAAAAGATAAAGTATTTGTGACAACTGATTCGCCTCCCCCCTCTCATTTGTCCACCCTAATTTCAATAATTAATGACAATATCGATTAGGACATACTTGCAACAAGATGTTCCTTCCTCCTCTCCTTGCCTTTTTCTTTTCTTCAATATAAATGCTTTCTTCTATTCTTTTTCATCCTCTTCATCATACTCAATATTCACCGGATTTATCTTTCCTCTTTTTTCTTACACCTTAGGTCTATGCTTCTTTGTCTTTACAATCTTTATTTGTACTGACACTTCAGTGGAAGTTCTTTTGCCAAGAATTTGAGATGATCTGGAGGGGATAGAAGAAGTATTGTAGTAGGAACTAACCTACTTTTCCTTTTAGGAAATTTTTTTAGCAGGGGTAGTCTGTGCTTCTCCTACAAAACCTTTTAGAGTGTTAAGCATTTCTTCCAAATCTGACATCATCTTTTCTGCTTTAAATTTTACTTCTTTGATTTTTCTTCTACCTCCTTTCTGATTGTTTTATTGGGGATTTCATCATAAGTTCCAAATCTTTCAGTAGAAAGATCCTTAGGCTTACTGAGCAGCATATCAGCATAACCAATCAAATCATGTTCAAACACTTCATATGGCAAGGTGGTTATCTAAAACATCCTTGGCTGTATTGCTTCCATGTAGTAATTATCCTTATCCACCATAAATGTAATATCATTCTTATATTTTTCAAACACCTTTCCTAGTATCCTTTCTCTTGCTTGCATATCATTTTGAAAGGTTTCGAAGAAACCTCAAAGTAGTGTGTGACAATTTTTATGATCAGGAAAACTAAGCATATAGTTTTTAGTTTGGTGAGCAATAAGGGTATCTATCTTCCACACCATACCCTTCATTGAAGGTAATTCCCTTAGGAACTAGAACATAAGGCAAATGATTAAGGAACCATACCAGAATTTGTACTTTATCTCCTTGGTTCCCTTTAAATTGTCCAGCAATTGCTGCCACAACAACTCATAGAGGTCATAATCCTTTCCTTCTTTCACCATTTGATAGGCAGTATAGATCGCAGTAGCAGTAGTAGTCCCCTATTTGTTTGTGTATTAAAATTTGTAAGAAATGCCTATACTGGTATACAGGACCCCTAGATCAGTGATATAATCCAATCTTAGGGTTCTCTTGTCAAATTTCACTCTGGTAAGTCTCATCACCTCCTCATTGTTGACAACTTTCAATATAGGCACTAGTCTGAAGGAGTACAATCCAGTCATAGCCTTGACATGGCTTCTTTAGTGATCATATGAGGTTGGTCAAAGAAATAGAAGTCCTCATGAATCTAACTTAAGGCAATCCTAACCCAATCTTCCTCATACTAGAAATTAGGGAAACCCTTCCAAATATCCAATTGTTTTGCTTCAACATTTGTGAACTCCAATTTCAATTAAAAATCATCACCTAGAAAATGATCATTCCTGAATTGTTCTGGCTTTAGGTGATCATATTCATCCAAGTGTGAATGAATGTATATCTGAACATCTTCGGTGTGCAGCACATTGATGGGAATGTGGGAAATTGCTCCGTCATTGTCAGTCTCAGTGGATTAAAATGAATGTTTCTTGAATTTAGGTCTTTGCTTCTCCACAACATCAACTACTACTAGTGTTTCCATGACAGTACCTTAAGAGAACTAGGGTTTAACTAGCAAATTAGAAGAATACCTGATAATGTTGTCATTAGGGTTTGCACACAATCTCTATTGAGGATCTTCCATCTTTTGCTTTTTCACACACTTAAACTCATTCAAATAAGATGAGATTTGATCAGAAATCAACTAAATAAGCTTCTGACCAACCCTGGTTTCTCCACACTAATTGCAGTCTCTATATTAGACCTAAGCAACTTTTTGCTAAACAAAGATCAATGATCACTTAGTAATCCTCCACAAAGAGTTCATTTGCTCTAGAAATTTGATGAAACATCATAATATCACTAGACAGACATATCCATGTCATTTTTGGCCATTATGTTGGGGAATTCAACATATTATGCATTTAGGGGTTTGAAAATATTTGTAGTTGTAACTCCCTCTAAACTAATACTTCCTCCTTTTAGTTTCTGGAGGATCCATCTGCACCAGGCAGAGATGCAAATCCTTCCTTTACTTCATTTTCTTTCTTCTTCCTCCATGTCTTGTTCATTTCCTTTTGTTGCTAAGAAATATCTATCTTCTTTTGATGAGCAAGTCTTGCAGCATTTCCTTTACACAACCTTGCAATGTGTCTTGTTTTACTACAATTATAGCAGGTGATATTGGTTTACAAAGCATAATCATCTCTTCTCACATTAGATCTGTAATTAGCATCCTTATGACCATACTTGTTGCATGTGTAGTAGTAGCCATAAAAGAATTGAGGAGTCTTAACATTATTCTTTCTCATGGAACCATTCCTCATCACTTTGCTTGTGTAACCATTAGCCTTATGACCAAGTGTGTTGCAAGCATATCACTAACCATGAGATGAATGAGAGTTTACAATATTGTACATTGGAGGCCTAAATGAATTTTGATTCATCTTGCTTCTACATTCAAAACCCTTGTGACCAAACTTATTACTAGCATAGCAATTACCATTAAAAGCTTAAGAGTACCTGATAGGAGCAGTTTGTTTAGGAGTAGGCTTTTTGAAATTCTTCTTTCTTATTCTTCCTTTGTCTTTTGACAGGATTGAACTCATCCTTTTTTGCATCTATGGAGGCATTCCTCTTAGGATATTTAGTGGAGGCTTCTTCCTTCTTTGTTTCAGACTTTCCTTCTATTTTGAAAATTTCATACAAGTTTGTAGATGCACTGATCATAGGATTTTTCCCCTTTTCAAAACCCAGACCAGATTTTTCTTTTGATGGTTTTTGAGAGTTAATTATTTCATCAAGAATTTTAGATCCTCCTTTCAGTTTTAACCCATTATCAATCTATTATTTTACCTTTTTTAGTTATTTTCTTAGAGTGACAACTTCCTCCTCAAGTTTTGAACATTGAGTAGCTTTCTCATTGAGTTTGATGTTTAAGAAGTCTTCAATCCTCTTGTCTTCTTCAACCATGACCTTCAAACTAGAGATCATATGTTCCACCTCTTTGAATTTAATGTCACATCCTTTATCTCCTTCTATTTGAGCTTTCAATTTGGCAATCTCTTCTTTTGATTCTTTAGCTCATGTCTTCAATTTCACAATTGTCTCCTTTTATTTTTCAAGCATGTCCTCATATTCCTGGTTTAGTTCTCTAGCTTCATTAAGATCTTTAAGTGTTGACTGGAGTTCCCCTTGAAGATCTACATCATCTATGTTTAATTCCTAGCCTTTAGGTTCCATTGCTTCTAGATCTGGTTCTGGAATAAACACATCATTATCCATAGCTTTAAATTCCATGTGTTCAACTACAGGATCTACCTCAGTAGTTAGGCTTCTCAAAGGAACCTGGCTCTAATACCAATTGTTGAACACACACAGAGATATTGAGAGGGGGGGTGAATTAACATATACAAAAACTTAACTACTTTATTTGTAGAGTAAATCAAATTACTTAGAGAGGAAAGTAAAACATGCACCACATTAATCAACACATTAACACCAATATTTTTACATAGAAAACCCAAAAATGCAAAAAATCACAGTGAGTGTTAGATCACAATATAATGCTCACTACTTATAAAAGTTCACAACATTGTTTTAGGGATACAACACAAGGAAGATGTAACTCCCTGCTAACTTTGTTTTAGGGCTACAACCCAAGGAAACTACTACTCCCTGAAGAAAGTTCACTGCTACAAAGAATTACAAAGATAACCTAACTATGAACTGCTATAAAAGAAGCATCTGACTCATGTTGATGTTGCATTCCTCTTTTATGCACAATTACTCTATCATACTCACTTCACACACTTCATACTACTCATTCTACTCTATGTCATTCACACTCACATGTTCATACCACAAATGAATTTGTTCTTCTATCTATATCCTCTGCAACCACTTAACACCTCAATTAGGTTTGTATCAAAAAGACCTTAAGATGAAACGTGTAGTTCTATATCAGCTTCAAACAAACACATTTTGAGTTGCAGATCACTTCACATGGTACAACAAGGTTAATTTCATCATAACACATCCTTCAATTTCAAAATCACTGATCAGTATCCTCCGTACATGAGGGAAACCAAGTTGTTAGCCCAACCAGCACTACCACTACTAACTGTCCATCTTCACACCACCAGAGAGAAGCAAAAACCATTATGCGGACTAGAGTTTCAATACTGTGCCTTCTCAACATGATTCATTACCCATTTTACTAAATTATATAATCAATACATGCATCTGCAAGACAAGGAACATACTGAACTGATGAGGATAGAGCATTCCAGGCATATTGTAACACATTAAAACTTGAGATGTCACATTATGGACCACCAAGTCAACTGAAATACTCATCAATGAACTTGTGTAATGTTATGAACATATTCTTAGATCCATGTGAAATCGTATCTATCATTTCTGGAGGAATATGGAGACATTTGACTCAACTGCACTATTATCAACATTCATGTATACACATAACTCAAGGTGACTTGAACACCTTGTGTGGTACCATAGGTAAGAGAGACTTGCATGCAACTCAAACCTAATATACTATGAGGCATGTAGAGTCTCCACAGACACTCATATAGCTTATCTATACCTTCTCCATCTTCCACAAGTACTAAAACATCTATTTTATAGAGTACTTTTGCATCCAGAATAGTCTGTATTACTTCTATCATTTGAAAGTCAACCTTGCAAACTATTAGAGCACTTGATACTGCAAGTTAATGTGTATTGCACATCTCCAAACATATTTACAAAACCACATGGGTTCTACTTCTCATCTGGAGGAATACAGAGCATTCCATTAGGTCTCCACCATTTCTTTACACAATCAAGTCATAGTCTGGAACTCTGTCATTGATAACTTTCATTGCTGAAGGTTTAAAGACCTGAAATCTTGACAAGATACTACAAATCTGTCTTAGGATATACACTATGAAGGCCTTAACCAAACTTCTTCAACTTTTAGACTAAGTGTGGTATTCCAAATTGATAGGATATCATTGTAGGTATATAGAAAACATGTTAGAATAGGTTTACATACCTCTGCAACACATTTAGACATCAAGAAGATTATCATTCTTATACTTGGTCATTTTTTCTCCATCTGCTAGGTCTTCCAAACTAACTTCCCTTAAGCATGTTGATCATATGTATTTAGCTTAGTCAAACTGTCTCTCTCAAATCTTTTGTTGTCCATCATCCTCAACCATCTCTAACCTCAGGTTAACACATATAGAGTTGACATCAATGACAACACATATGGCCAACACACACCTCTTGAATTTCTCTCTCATTTTTCATTTAAACTTATGGTGCTGCAATTCAATCATTCACTTTACGAGATCAAAACTTATTCTATTGAGCTAAGGAATCCACATTTCAAAGGAGCACATCCATTGGAATTTAGGTGCACTTCAATATGCTCGATTGGTGAGGTCAAATTTACTTGTGGAAGAAGGTATACTTGTTTGATTCATTTATTTTCATTAGTTCATCTCCCTATTGCAAATTTATACTCTCACACTTCTTATTTCCCTTGGAGGGAGGGGGAAACCTTAGATTTAGGGGTCTAGAGAGATAGAGGAAGAAGGCTTCCCTAGTTTAGGTTTTCTAGATGGGAGCCCCTCATTGGAGTGGTGTTCCATGAGGGAGAGGTTTGTTAGGATTAAGGTGCCATCAATCCTGTAAATCCTATGTAATTAATTACTCCTAATATTATTTATAAATCACCCATAAGGGATGAAAGGTTTCACCAGTGGTGGTCTTGTTTCAGTTACATGTTTATAACTGGTCCTTGATGCTCATTCATCCATGATGGGGGATCACAGGGGGCCTTCTCCCTTGTGATGGGTCTGGGTGATCATCCCGCAATGGGGGGTCCGGGCGCCGTACGCCCCAATGGGGAGTAGCGCCCCTGAAACCACATTTTATTTATATTTTATCATTGTAAATCTAGATTGTTCATCATTAGATCACAAATATGATGGTTGATATTATGTCAGTTCTCTTACCCTAGAAGGAAACCCACTTTTATAAGGATATTTGTACTAGATTTTTATTAGATTTGAGAGTAACAGGCATTGTTGGATTGAAGAATGAAGAAACAGAGGAAGTGCATGTATTGTAATCAAATTTATTTGAAGATAATATAACTTGGAGCCTCTTTTCTTGGTGGAGTTTTTTTACCTGAAAGGGTTTTCTCCACATTACATACTGTGTTATGTGTTTTGTTCTTAATGCTTGTTATTTCTATGTAGTGGGTTTTATTTCTATTGCAATCACCATTGATTCTACATTGTTAGAGGGCATAAATAAGGGTTGAATCAGATTTCCATTGTGTGGTTTGTACCTTTATTTCTAACATTTGGTATTAGAGCCTGTCTAGTTTTGATTCTTAAGTGGTAGTGTGAAGGTTTTTTAGCAGTAGTGGGAGATTTGGTTGTTGTTTGTTTGCAGATCTTGTGTAGATATCATGGCTTCATCCACTGATGCTTCTACCACTCAGTTGGAAATTAAAAATTTTAATGGCACGGGGTACGAATTGTGGAAGTTGAAAATAGAGGATTTTTTAGAAGAAAGAAACCAGTGGATGGCTATTACGAAAGAGAAGAAACATGATGATGTTTCTCCTAATGAGTGGGAAAGACTGGATAAAAAGACATGAGGTACAATTTGGTTGTATCTTGCAAATTCTGTTTTACTAAATGTTGAGAGTGAGAGTCTGCACATAGCTTGTGGAAGCATTTGGGTGAGATCTACCAAGGCAAGAGTATGGTAAATAAACTTTATTTAAAGTGTAATTTATTTTCCATGAAAATGAAAGAGGGTGAATCAGTTGCAGAGCATTTGAATTCATTTAATTTGTTATTGCGTCAACTAGCATCTATAGATGTGGAGGTGAATGAGGAAGATAAATGTATATTACTTCTCTGTTCTTTGCCTGAGTCATGGGAGAATGTTATTTTGGCTATAACTACTAACCTCACAGATCCGAAGTTGGATGCTCTTGTTTCAGTTATGCTATCACATAAATTGAGGAAGAAAAGTTTAGATAGTTCATGGGATGCTCTCAGTATCAGTGGAAGGTCTATGGAAAGAGGACCAAAAGGAGATCACAAGGGGTCTAAAGACAAGCTTAAGGGTCATTCTAAGACTCTTGGAAAGAAGAACATAGTCAAGTGTTGGAACTACGGAAAGAGAGGACATGTGAAAAAGGAATGTAGAAACCCAAAGAAACAATGGGATTCTGCTACTGATAAGTCTCTGAATGTAGGTGATGAGGTATTACTTTCTGCATGTAATGTTGTTTCTCATGAGCATTGGTTGGTTGACTCAGGATGCTCATACCACATGAACCTGCATAAAGAATGGTTTTCCACATATGAAGAGTATGATGGAGGAAATGTGTACCTCAGGGACAACTCTTCATATCCTATTGTTGGACAAGGGAAGGCAATGTTGTGTTTCAGTGATGGGAGAATTAAAACCCTCACTGGTGTTTTTCATGTTCTTAGATTGGCAAGAAATTTGATTTCTGTTTCAAAGCTAAATTATTTGGTAATGCATGTGACATTTGATAAGCATGGTTTCATATTGGTGAGAGGAAACTTGGTGGTAGCAAAGGGGAAACGATTGAGAACTCTATTTAAGCTAGAAGCCATTACTATTTGTAATGCCTCTTATATATCTGAGGCTAATACTAAAAATACATGTATGTTGTGGCATCCTAGATTGGGCCACATAAGTCATTTTGGTTTAAAGACTATCTTAAATAGAAAATTGTTAGACAATATATCCTATTCTAATGAGAGTTTTAAATTTTATGAACATTGTGTGTTTGGAAAATAGAATAGATCTCCATTCCCTTTAGGTAGTAATAAATCTAATGATAAATTGGAACTTATTCATTTGGATGTTTTTGGTCCAATGGATGTTGAATCTATTGGAAAATCTAGATATTTTGTTTCCTTCATTGATGATGCCTCAAGGTTTACCTAGATTTATTTTATGCATCAAAAATATGAAGTTTTCACTAAGTTTAAGGAATTTAAAGCCTTACTTGAAAAGAAATTAGATTATAAGATAAATGTTTTGAGATCTGATAATGGAGGAGAATATTGTTCTAAGGAATTTTATGAATTATGTAAGCATCTAGGTATTGTTAGACAAAAAACTACTCCATATACTCCACAATAGAATGGAGTGGTAGAAAGGATGAATCAGACAATAATGGAAAGAGCCAAAAGTATGTTAAGTGAATCGTAGTTGAATAAATGTTTTTGTGAAAAAGTTGTGCGTACTGCAAACTACTTGATTAATAGATCTCCATGTAAGGCTCTTGTTTCAACTCCAAGTATGAAATGTGGATAGGTAAGAAACCTTCTGTTTCACATTTAATGGTATTTGGTTGTGAGGCTTATATTCATGTGCCTAAAGAAAAATTACCTAAGTTGGATCTAAAAGTTGAAAAGTATACTTTCATTGGATATGGTGATACTATAAAAGGTTATAAGCTTTGGAATCCACTAACCCAAAAGATTATCTATTCTAGAGATGTTATTTTCAAGGAACTTAGTGTTATTCTAGAACCTGAACAACCAAAGGAAAAAGAAGAAAATGTGAAGAGAGTGCATTTTGAATCAGAGCATGAAGATGCACCTCAAGAAGAACATAATGATGGATTGGGGGTGAAGAAGTAGAAGAAGACTCGAGTGAAATTTCTAATAAGGAAGAATCAATTGTGACAGAAGAAGTTGGTACAGATGAGCATGCAGAAGAACCTGAAGAGTCTATTACTCTACCTCTAAGAAGATCCACAAGACAATGGAACCTAGTTGACAGGTATAGCCCACTAGATTTCCATTGTGTATTTTCTTTATTAAGTACTGACGATGAGACTAGATCCTATAGAGAAGATATTCATGCAGATGATAGTGAATCTTGGCAGTTAGCCATGCAGGGGGAGATGATGGCTTTAGACTCTTGCAACACTTGGGATCTTGTTTGTTCGCCCAAAAGAAGAAAGGCCATAGGTTGCAAGTGGGTCTTCAAGAAGAAGTTTGAAGCAGATGGTTCATTGTAGAAGTACAAGGCTAGATTGGTAGCTAAGGGCTACTCCTAGAGAGAGGGAGTGATTTCAATGAAATATTCTCTCCTATTGCTAAATTAACTTCTATTAGATTTCTCTTATCCATTGCTACAACTCTTGATTGGAAAATAGAGAAAATAGATGCTAAAGCTATGTTCTTTCATGGAGATCTTGAGGATGAAATTTACATACAATAGCCTATAGGTTTTGAGGTAAAAGGGAAAGAACATTGGGTTTACAGATTGAAATGGTCTCTTTATGGTCTGAAATAGTCCCCCAGAATGTTGTACATAAATTTGATTCATTTGTGTTGAAATTGGGTTTTGTCAGAAGTGAGGAGGATCACTGTGTTTACATTCATTGTATTGATGATTCTATTCTGATCATTGCATTGTATGCTAATGGCATGTTATTTTTTAGCAATACTAAGGGTATGATCAGTGAGTTGAAAGCCCAACTTTCAGGTGCATTTGAAATGAAGGATCTTGGAGTTGCCAGGTATATTTTGCGGATGGAGATCAAAAGGGATAGAGGTAACAAAAAGCTTTAGTTGTCTCAGAGTAAGCATCTAAATACCATTTTACAGAGATTTAATATGCAGGACTATAACCTAGATAGAGTTCCTTTACCCATTAGTACTAAGCTTTAATTATATATGTGTCCAAAGAATTGAGGATGATTTAGAGGATATGTCTAATGTGCCATATGCTAGTGCTATAAGGAGTTTGATGTATGCAATGGTTTGCACTAGACCAGATATTGTCCAAGCAGTGGGCGTTTTGAGCATATTTATGTCTAACCCTACTAGACAGCATTGCAATTATGCAAAGAGGGTGTTCAGATATCTTACAGGCACTCTTGATTACTATTTAGTTTATTCTAGTATTTACAGTGCTGAAAAAACTTTGGACATACAGGGATTTGTTGATCCAGATTGGGCAGGTGACTTGGATAGTCGAAGGTCCACTAGTGGCTATGTGTTTACTTTGTTTGGCAGAGTAATGAGTTGGATGAGAAAAAGGCAACCCACAATTCCTTTGTCCACCACCAAAGCAAAGCATATGGCTTCTACCCATGTCTCTAGGGAGGTAGTTTGGTTGAGGATATTGTGTACAAGTATTGGTTTTGATTGCAGGATCATTCAGATTGGTTTTGATAGCTAGAGTGCTATTTATTTGGCCAAGAATCCTATGTTTCATGCTCAGACTAAGCATGTCAATTTACATTATCACTTTGTTCAAGAAATGGTTGTAAATGGACAAATTGAGCTAAAGAAGGTAGACCCTTAGGAGAATGTTACAGATGCTTTGACCAAGCCTATGAGCATAGAGAAATTTGTTTGGTGCAGAGAGGCCATGTGCCTTGCTTCTAGTGACTAATTATTTTATGGTTTTCCTATGGGTATTTACAATGTATGATGTCAAGTGGGAGAATGTTAGGATTAAGGTGCCATCAACCTTGTAAATGCTATGTAATTAATTACTCCTAATATTGTTTGTAAATCACCCATAAGGGATGAAAGGTTTTACAAGTGGCGGTCTTGTTTCACCTACATGTTTATATCCGGTCCTCAACACTCATTCGTTTGCAATAAGGGGTCGCACATGGTTTCCCCCCTACGAGAGGTCTGGGGGATCATCCCCCTGGTGGGAGGGGTGGGGGCCGTGCACCTGGCGGGGGTTCAAGGGCAGTGCCCTTGAAACCACACTTTATTTATATTTTATTATTATAAATATGGACCATTCGTCATTAGGTCATAGATTTGATGGTTTATATTATGTCGGTTCTCTTACCCTAGAAATCAACCCCCTTTAATAAGGATATTTGTACTACACTTTTATTAGATTTTAGAGTAATAGACACCGCTAGATTGAAGACTGAAGAAATAGAGGAAGTGCATGTATTGTAATCTCATATATTTGAAGATAATACAACTTGGAGCCTCTTTTCTTTGTAGAGTTTTTTACCCGAAAGGGTTTTCTCCACATTACATATTGTGCTATGTGTTATGTTCTTAATGCTTGTTATTTCTATGTAGTGGGTTTTATTTTTATTGCAATCTCCATTGATTCTACATTGTTTAGAGGGCATAAATAAGGTTTGAATCAGATTTCTATTGTGTGGTTTGTACCTTCATTTCTAATAGGGTTGTACATACATAGACGAAAAGAGGGATCAGGGTTAGAGAAAGTTCAAAGTGATATAGAGTGTAAATAACCCTTTGGTGCAAGGTAAGTGCATGGAAATCTGATACAAAAAAGGGGGTCATAAGTGGCCATTTTTTTCCTGAAATCAGCTAAACATGAACTTGGCTGAGTAATTCGAGATGTTTACACTCAAAATTTGAAGATATGGTAAGAATAAGAATTTTTAATAGTCTGAATCTAGTTTCTAAACTACTAAAGTTTTTAAAAAATGGTTAAGATTAAGAGGGTGAAATATTGCGTGCACACAAAAGTGTTCCTTCTTTTATCACTGGAATATAAGATAGTGTCTGGTGTGTGCCCCCCTATTTTTTTGTTGCATTTGGTATTTTTAAAAATTGCTTGGCAAAAATATAACTAAGAGTGAGTACCAAAAGTTATGTATTTTTTATATTTTTTTATTAAATATATATCTATTATGATTTTTCAAATTGGATGCATCCTAAAAGTTGCATCACTGAGCATGCACATCACATAACTTGCACAAAAGTTACCACAAATGTAATTTTTTTATTGTGTATAGAATGAAGCATAGAGTAATATTAAATAATTTGTTTCAAATTTGGATAAGTGGGTCAAAATTTATAAATAAAAATCAATACATATGTATTTAAGGAATGCAAAGACACTATTTAAAGAAACAAAAAATAAATACCTTAAGCTATTCAAAATACTAAAAAAATTATATGGTTAGAGAGCTAAGAAATTGCTTGTCATTTTGGTGGTGGTCTCATGATTTTTTTTTTTAACACATAAATCTGACGATGATGAAGTTCAAATTCATTATTTTGTGTTCAAAACACATATTTTGGAGCCAAAGGGGATGTACAACCCTTAGGCTTGGAAATCCAAGCCTAATGGATAGGATTTTTAAAATTTTAAAATTGAGGAATTAAAAACGCATACACATTATAGTGCGTACGTGCTATAGTGCATATGAGTTATGTTTTAAATACAAAACATAATGCGACCGTGTTATGTTTTGTATTGTTTTTTTCAAACAATACAAAGCATAACACGAGTGCATTATGATTTGTATTACTTTTATAAAAAAATAGTAAGCATAACGCGAGTGTATTATGCTCTATATTCAAAACACAATGCATAGACATTATGCTCTATATTCAACACATAATGCCTACACATTATGGCTGAGTATATATTTTATATAACATGTACACATTTTGTATATTACGTACACATTTTACCTAAAATTTTCATTTGACCACTAAATTGTATCCCATCTTGGTGCACTCACCTTGCAAGGGGGACAAATCTTTCTCACCAATAAGGACTTTGTGAATAGACTCCTTGAGGGAGGAAAACAACTTGAAAGAAAAATTTATTCTAATGTTGTGGTAGAAATGATTTAACATAGGGTAGAAATAAACATGGGACTATTTTTAATGGCCCTCCAGGGTTATGTACCTCATAAGCACCTCTACCATCGGCTTCCAGATACTAGGGAACTCCTCTCTGTTGAAGCCATTCTGAAGCCTTTTGACATTCTCTCCCCTCTTTAAGAAATTCTGCATAGCCTCCTAGTAATTTCCTTTCACTTTTAGAGGTATATGAGCCCCCTCCATCTTAAGACCCATAACAATAGCAATGAGCTCTTCATAGACCCTGAACAAAATGCCATTAATGTATGCAGACCCTACCTTCCAGTCACTGGTAAATTCCCTAGAAATCATAGTGTCAAGGTCATTCAACACTTCACAGTAGGAGGAGAGATGTCCCCTCTATAAGATACTCTAAATCTTAGCATCATCCTTAATTTTGTCATAGCTTGTAGGTTCAGTCTGAATGAGGTTATCTCCCATGGTGATGAAGATAGGATAATTTGAGATACACAAGGTAATACAAGCTATGCTTTTAGGAGATAGGTTTCTATGCAATGAAATAAAGATAATTAGAAACCCTTCCTTTCCATTATGGTTTTTCCTCCAGCAAATTTTAGCACTCATGTGAATCAGCACCTTGAGGATAACCTGTTGTATCTAATTAATTATTAAGAGGTGCTTCATTTTTTTATAATGGAAGAAATATGACTTGTGAGTGATTGAAAATCATTCCAATTAGTGAGACCTTAAAAATAGGTACCATAGTTGGCTAGGGAATTTGCCAAGCTATTTGCCTCTTTATAGATATGTTGAATTTTAATTTTCTCAAACTTTTCACTAGTTTTTTGGTTTCATCAATGATGTCTTGGTAAGACCAATTAGGGGCATCTCTTGAACTTATCATATCTAACACATTTTTGGATTCTCCTTCTATGACCAATCCTTTGATACCTTTTCTAGCAACCATCAATATGCCTTGCAAAGTAGCATTAGATTCATAAAAATTACTAGTTTGAATACTTAATTTCTCTGCATAAGCACCAATAATCTAGCCCTTATTGTAACATGCCATCTCATATTACCCAGAATTACACACATAATTTACTATGAAAGTAAAAGAACATGGATATTTTTTTCAAATATTTACATAATCACATAAAATTAAATGCATATCTTTTCTGAATATCTTTCAACCTTGAAAATAAATTATATTCAAAGATAAATCATTTCACTTTACATCTACAAATATTTTGCACTTACCAATAAGAAAATTTTACATAAGTTTGACAATCATAAGTCAATCATGAAGTACACTGCATCTGGAATCTTGATATTTGTCACCCAAGTCCTGGCAAGTCTTTTGCTACATAGGAAGAGCATCATTCGAGTGCTTCACCTACAACCACAAACCAGCAGTCCCTACACACCTTCCTTCCTGGAAGTGGCCCTACCCTTTATGAAGAGTATAGACATACAGAACCAATAGGTTTTCCATTTGAGTTCTAGTGTTGTGTCTTATGTAACTCAATTGACCATATAACTCTAGACAATCTTCTAGCTAAGTATGATCATATGGACAAGTCACACCATCTAGACATTGTGAACTGACTAATGCATGCAGAGATAAATGCATCAATTTGGAAAAAGTTTCTATATAAATAGATATTTGTAATAAACACAATCATGTGTTCACACACCTCTAACTCGACTTGGAAACTATCTCATCCTACAGTTTGACATGTTTGGCTAGTATCTCTAGGCATAATTGTCTTGACTGAACTCAATTCTTAGTCAATTGACTTAACATTTAATCCTGAATCTAGGATATATACGTGTATAGGTTTAGAATATTTAACCTTCTAGAGAGTGCTTAGTTGTATTCTTTCATACATTAGAGTCTATGACTTCCAGTCATTCTACCAATCGACTCAAGATTAAGTACTCTTGTGCTATAAGTCATGTTTGAGTTTAACAAGAAATCATTAAATTTTATCTAGAGATTCTTGGACTCTATCTAATTTATAAGATATTAATCTATGGTTTCTTGACTCTTTTTTTTTGTTGACCATAAGATTCATAGACTATAACAAAGTCATAATTGACTTAGAATTTTAAGCTATCCAAACCCCTTTTCAGATGATTCTATGGTTTGAACTTCTCTAACCCAAAAGATTACAAAATTAAAAACTCTTGTTATCCAAAGATAGGAATATATAATAGTACAAAAATAATATAATATCCTCTAGTCTTCCCTAGACCATTTAGGCATTATTTGAATTCATGTTTCTCATATTACGTAGAATATGAATTTACTATCAATAACACAAATTTCCTTGACTAAGGTCAATCATGTAATCTAAATATGTTTGAGTCTACAATAATCATAGTGCAATACTTTCTATCTTATTGGTCTTTATGAATTTACTATCTTTTGTTATAGAATAGGTTGTGAACTCATATATGGTATCCTTCAAATATCATGAATATACTATAACAATGTTTTTAAATACAAAATCTTATAACATATCACTATCCTTTAATATTTTCTAATGTTATCAATCTCTTTTCTATAAAATCTAAGATAAGAAAGTAACTTTCATAAAACCTTATGATCATAACCAATAAAACTTGCGTATAAACTAACATCTAAGATAAAAATCATCTCTACTGGTCTTGATTATTGAGTCTAACAGAGTTCATGGGAGGCTTAGTCTTTGCAATGTAGCATCTCAACAAACACTAAAGTAGTATATGTTAACCTTATTTGGCCTTGCAATTTGCCAATATTTTTCTAAACAATAACAATAACTCTAAAATGAGATTAATAGCCCTCGGTCTGGTACAAATCAAGATCCTACGACCTGTATAAGTTTACTATTCAAGTAAACTAGAGGTAAACCATATAGATCATGGATTTCTAGGCATTTAAGGAATAAAGAAACGTAGTGTCTATATGATACAGTGATACACCTTTCAGTAAGTACCACTAAGATTCAATACTAACTGGTCATAATAAAAAAATGTTTAGAATGCAAAGGCTATTCAGCCTTATACACTCACATTGATAGAGATAACCAAGCCTATCAATCTCATATTTACATAGAGATATCAGAGCCTTTTGACCTCTTATACTTACACAAAGATAATAGAGCCTTTTAGCCTTACTCATACATAGTGATAACAGAGACTTTCAACCTTACTTAGCAATAGTATACAAAGTATATCAGCCTCAGACATCTGTAAGCAATAGTATACAAGGTCTATCAGCCTCAGGCATATATATAAGCAATATTTAACTATCAACCTAAAACACATAAAATGAAAAATACAGCTGAATACATTCATAAGCTCTCAAATTAACTTTAAGATTTATAAAGAATGTAAGAACCTGTAGAGTTTGAAGTAGTGCAATAAGATTCCTTTTGTCTTCGACGAGCCACTATCCTTCTTCTCTATCGATGCCTACACCAAAGAACTTATTGCAATACTATCTGCATCTATTGTCGATTGTTATGAAACTCTCTTATGCAACAATCTTTCTTCTCTCATGAGTTTGATGGACATGACTATTATGAAAATAATATCTGAGATCCTCTTAACTCTATCCTCATAATAAACAAGTCTCAAGCTCTCCCTCACTATGTAGACATAGTTCTTCCTTTTTTCTTTGTTAAGGTTGATTATCCGAGTATCTCCCTCCTCCATGTATAGCCTCTTTCTTAAAATCACTATCTCCCTCATGGTTAAATTTCTTGAAAACTAGCCTATATAGGCTCTTGGTGGTGGCATGCAGAAAACAAAGGATTAAGGGTCATTAAAGACCACTTGCAACCAATTTGAAACGCTACTCAATACGCCCAAGCCTTCGTGGAGTGAAGTAGATTAGAGTGTTCATAAATCCATGTGGTAGGTAGCACTGAATAGATAGCTAGATCACGTTCCTTCTAAAACTCATCATCTATTAAGTATAAGTTATACTTATAGTTTTTGTTAAATATATGAATACGTATATCAACAAAACATTCATATAGAACATATACTAACATGTGTGTGTGTATATATATATATATATTCTCCCTTGATTACAATCTATATTCAAACACACAAGAAGTAATGACTATCGACTAATGCTTGTTGATGGTCAAACTTTCATGACTTAAATCTAGACAAAAATCTATATTAAGAGATCTTGACAATAAATCGACAGTTGTCAAGTCGAAACCAACTTAGGCCAAATAGATCGAGTACAACTTATCCAATTCAACTAGGGTTCAATAAATTATACAAGCACAAGACTAAGATGACAACAACCTGTTCCTTTCCATACATCTTTTCACTTCTCTCCAATGATGCTCTCCCTCTCTTTTCTCAGAGGGTGGAATTTTTTTTCCTAAATACAACTTGCAATCAACAAACTGAGATTAGTGTATCATTATTCATTCCATAAACCTTATGAAAAAATAATCATGACATCATATAACCACATGTATAAATTCTAATCATATAAATATTAACTCATGATATCATCGATTTATCCTGACATTTTCACTTAACGTAAAATCATTAAATCATGCATAATCATCTACTAATTACATGCAAGTAAAAAGTAAAAGAAGGTCAAAAATTAGGGATGTGACATATCTCCCCCCATAAGATTCACCATCCTTGATGATCCAATATATCCAAAATAATAAAATAAAGTTTTTGTTCAACTTTGAAAAGCATAAAACAAATAAAGAAATCTATGATAAAAATCATGGTAATCTTCCCATGTAGCACTATCCTCTACATACTGGTCCCACTCGACCTTGCACTAAGTAACCTCTCTATTATGTTGGGAATTAAGGTGTCTCAACCTTCGTAATTCCTTGCATTTATTATTGTAATGTAATTTATTTACTTAGATTGTTATAAATTTGTTGCACATCCTGTTTTGTCATTTAGTGTGAAGTGGCACAATGAATTGTCACTCTACTTGTAAGATGACTAGGATGGTCAACACACTCCATGTGGAGATAGGCATCCCTAGTGTGTAAGTTAATCTTGACTGAACTGGTTATGATAGATTCCTATGACAGAATCTATGACATGTAAGAGCTAGAAATAGAAGGTTCTGTGATAGGTGAAGACATGTGTCATGAGGCATCTTGGAAGAAAGAATCTTTAGGCACCCCGAGGAGGGTTATGAAATGTAAGAGAATATGCTATTTATAGCCTGTTTATGATAGATTCTCTTACAACTATAAGATATGTCAGTATGACGGATTCTATGACGGTTGAAAGAGTCGTAAGAGCAACTGTCATTGCCCAACTTGGGAATAGGTGACCTCTTTTGGATGAGGTGACTTGACAAGTGTCAAGAACATCCTATAGTGTTGGACAAGTGTCCATAGGCATGGGTTTTGGGCCATGAGGCCATGTTGGACGTCCATCTCAAGATAGAGCCATTTTTGCCTTGTATTTTTATATAAACAGATGGTTTGGAGAGAAGATGTATTATGTGATTGACAGGTACTATTATGCTATTGGTTTGTCTCCAGATATGAGTGTCAAAGACTCCTGAGAGATTACATTGCAAGTGTATTGTAAACCATTTCAGTTTTGATAATACATTGTGTAGGTTTTGGAGTGTGAGGTTTTTTACCTGATAAGGGTTTTCCCCATGTATATCTTGTGTTTCTCTCTTCTGTCTCATTTCTATGTGTATGTGTATTGCTACAATATCTCTATTGTTATTGTTAACATTATGTAATTGTAAAGGATAAAATGAATTTGCACTCTTCTCTCCTCTTTAGATTAGTGTAGGAAGCAAGTTTCGCACAGCTAGCTTCCTTTCAGTTGGTATTAGGGCCTGGCTAGTTTTGGTTCTAGCTATTGGATAGGGGATTTTTTAGCTAATATTAGGTTGAGTGGGACTTTGTGCAAACTATTCTATATCTTGTTACAGGAAGGAGATGGCAACCACATTAGGAAGAGTAGAGGTGGAGAAGTTCAATGGCACAAATTTTGAGTTGTGGAAACTCAAGATGGAAGATCTACTTGTTGATTGTGACCTATGAGAAACCATTGATGGAACAAAACCTACGACAATGTCACAAGTTGATTAGGACCTCAAAGATTGGAAGGCTAAGGGTCTCATAAGACTCTGTCTAGCTGACTCTGTCCTATTGAATGTCCATGAGGAGAAGATTGTGAAAGATCTTTGGAAGAAGCTGGGATTTGTTTATCAGGCCAAGTCCTTAGTGAACAAGCTCTTTCTAAAAAAGAAGTTATTTTCTCTAAAAATGGAAGACGAAGGATCTGTTGTAGAGCATATGAATGCTTTAACATGCTTGTTGCACAGTTGACATTCGTGGGTATGAAAATGGAGCAGGATAGATGTATGACCTTGCTTTGTTCTTTTCTAGATTCGTGGGATCATCTTGTCATGGCTATAGGAAGCACTACCACCACCTTCAAGATGGATGATGTAGTATCTTCATTGTTATCTGAAGAAGTGCAGAGAAAGACAATTGTGTCGGCCAAAGATGCTCTTGCAGTTCATGGAAGACCCAAAGAGAAAGGGAAGAAGAAGGACAAGAAAGGTGAAAAGGGCGGATCCAAATCCTATGGGAGATCCAAATCTCCTAGAAAGTCCAAGGCTCTCTATTGGAACTGTGGGAAAATGGGGCATTTTCAAAAGGAATTAAAAGAGGAAAAGAAAAAGAAGAAGAATAACACCCCTAATTCAGATTCCAACAAAGTCACAAGATGATGGTGATGCCTTCATCATAGCCCTGGCCACTCATGCATCTAATGATGTGTACTTGAAAGATTCTGGTGCATCATTCCACATGACCTCGTATCGAAGCTAGTTCACAAAGTATGAAGAGTTTGATGGTGGAAGACTGTACCTAGTTGATGATTCTCCTCTGAAGATTGTTGGTCGTGGAAGAGTCTCAATCAGATTCCCTGATGGATGAGTGAAGGGGATCACTGGGGTTATGCACATCCCAGGGTTAGCACGGAACCTACTTTTTGTAAGTATGTTGAATGATGCAGGTGTGCAGGTTGTCTTTTCAAAGGATGGATGCAAGATGACTAGAGGATCTATGGTGCTTGCGAAGGGTACTCGGATGGGTACTTTGTTTCAGCTAGAGGCATGCACTACATAGTGCAAGAGTTCTTCTGACTCAAAGAAAAGAGCTGTAGTAACTTCATCCCCATCATCTGAATGAATAGTGAAGAAATCTATTGTAATACATTCTGATGGTAGTGCACATGCTTTGGAAGTTAAACTTCCTGCTGAAAAGACTATGTTATGGCATTTGAGATATGGCCACATTGGTGAGAAGGGTCTTAAAACCCTGAAAAATAAAAAAATCATTGAGGGGTTAAATGATTGTAATCTCGAGTTTAACTTTTGCGAACATTGTGTATATTGAAAGCAAAACCGTGTTCGAGTTTTACTCTAGTTCTCACAAGTCTTCTAGTGTATTGGATCTTATTCATTCTAATGCATTTGGTCCTATTAATGTTCCTTTGATTTCCAAATCTATATATTTTGTATCTTTCATAGATGACTACAGTAGAAGGACATGGGTTTATTTTATCAAAAGCAAGATTGACATCTTTAGTTGGTTTCAAGAGTTTAAAGCTTTTGCTGAAAATTAAACTAGTAAAAAGATTAAGTATTTGAGAACTAATAATGATGGTGATTTTTGTTCAGCAGAGTTCGATGAGTTCCGTAAAGAGCAAGGGATTGAAAGACATAAGACAAGTTCATACACCCTGTAGAAAAATGGAGTTGCATAGAGGATGAATAGGACACTGATGGAGAAGGCTAGGAGTATGCTTAGTGGGGCAAGCCTCAAACAAAAGTTTTGGGCTAAACCTGTAGCCACTGCTTGCTACCTGGTAAATAGGTCTCCTACATTAGCTCTTGTTGGTAAGACACCTATGGAGGTGTGGTTTGGTAAGAAGCCTTCAGTTAGACATCTTTGTTTTTTTCATTGTGAGTTATATGCACATGTGCCTAGGGAGAAACAGTCTAAATTGGAGAACAGGGCTGTTAAGTGTATTTTCATTGGCTATGGTGTTGGTGTGAAAGGATACAAGCTTTGGGATCCTGTGGTTGAAAAAGTGTTGTATAGAAGTGTTATCTTTAGAGAGCTAATACCTTCTTCCATTGTTCTATAGCCAAAATAGATAGAAACAAAAGAAGATGTGGTTCAGTTTCCTTCTACCCTTGAGAAGACAAAACTGATAGACCCTATGAGACCTAATGATGAGGAGAGCTCTAGCATCTCTGAAAGCTTAGAAGAAGTAGAACCTCAACCTCATCCATTGAGGGGGTCTACACAAACAAGGAAGCAACCTAATAGGTTTCATTATTCATTACTTGATTCTAGTTGTGCTTTTGCCTTACTAACATTGATGACACTAGAACTGTGATAAAGGCTATGGGCATGAAAGATGCAGGTTCCTGGAAGGAGGCCATGGAAGATGAAATGGCTTCTTTGGAAAGAATAAAACATGGGACTTGGTGCCTTTGCCTGAAGGACAGAAACCCATTGGATACAAATGGGTGTTCAAGAAGAAATTTGGTGCATATGGCAGTGTTGAAAAGTACAAGGCTCGATTGGTTGCAAAGGGGTACTCACAAGTGGAGGGAATTGATTATGGTGAAATTTTCTCTCCCGTTACAAAGTTGATATCCATTCAGTTCTTGTTATCTCTTGCAGCTGCTTATGACTTAGAGGTGGAGCAGATGGATGTGAAGACAACTTTCCTTCATGGTGGTTTGGAGGAAGAGATTTACATGTCACAGCCAGAGCATTACATAGAGAAAGGTAAAGAAAATTTGGTTTTCAAGTTGAAGAAGTCTTTGTATGGTTTGAAGCAATCTCCTAGGATGTGGTATATGAAATTTGATGCCTTTGTGTTGTCCATTAGATTTCTAAGATTGAAATCTGATCATTGTGTGTATTACAAGAATGACAAAGATCACATTCTCATTATTACATTATATGTTGATGATATGTTGTTGATTGGGAATGGTAAGAATATGATTTCTGATTTAAAGTCTCAGTTGTTAGCACAATTTGAGATGAAAAATCTAGGGGTAGCTAGGTACATTCTGGGAATGGAAAGCAGAAGAGATAGAGCTAATAGAAAACTTTGGTTAAGCCAAAGTAAGTATGTGAAGACCGTGTTGGATAGGTTCAACATGGCAGATTGTAGACCATTGTGTGTTCTTGTTTCATTGGGGACAAAGTTGTCTATTAGTGATTGTCCAAAATCTTGTAGTGAGGTGGAGGACATGAGCAGAGTACCTTATGCTAGTGTTGTTGGTAGTTTAATGTATTCTATGGTCTGTACAAGACCATACATTGCCCAAGCAGTGGGAGACCTTAGTCGATTTATGGCTAATCCTGGATAGGTACATTGGGATGCAGTTAAGTGAGTGCTTAGATATTTGAGGGGTACTTCTAAGTATTCCATATGCTATCATGGTAATGCTACAAGACTTTCGCATTCAGTTTGTATTTGTAGATTTGTGGATTCTGATTGAGCAAGTGACATTGATAGCATGAGATCTACCAGTGCCTATGTGTTCACTATGTTCAGTGGTGCAAATCATTGGATGAGTAAGCAACAACCTGTGGTTGCTTTGTCCATGATAGAAGTTGAGTATATGGAAGCAACTCATGCTTGCAAGGAAGCCATTTTTCGTAATATATTGTGTTCACATATTGGTGTTGATCTAGGATAGATTACAATTTGTTGTAACAGTTAGAGTGTGATTTGCATAGCAAAGAATCCAACTTTCCATGCCAGAACAAAGCATATTGATGTATAGTTTCACTTTGTACGAGACATGGTAGTGGATGGGAAGGCAAATTTGGAGAAGGTAGATACTTTGAAGAATGTTGTAGATGCATTGATGAAACCCATGGGCACAGAGAAGTTTGATGGTGTTCAGAGTCTATGGGCCTCTCGGCCTATAGCAGTTAAATCATGTTATTTCTATTGGCTCTTACAAGGTGTTTGACAAGTGGGAGAATGTTGGGAATTAAGGTGTCTCAACCTTGGTAATTCCTTGCATTTATTATTGTAATGTAATTTATTTACTTAGCCTATGTTGTAATTTTGTTGCACATCCTATTTTGTCATTTAGTGTGAAGTGGCACGATGAGTTGTCACTCCACTTGTAAGATGACTAGGATGGTTAGCACACTCCATGCGGAGATATATGTCCCTTTTTTGTGGTAAAGGTTTTTTGCCATGTGTCGGCATCTTGACTAGTGTGTAAGTGAATCTTGATCGAAACGGTTATGACAGATTCCTATGACAAAATCTATGACATGTAAGAATCGAAAATAGAAGGTTCTATGATAGGTGAAGACATGTGTCACAAGCCATCTTGGAAGAAGACATCTTTGGGTGCCCCAAGGAGGGCTATGACATGTTATAAGAGAATATACTATTTATAGCCTATTTATGATAGATTCTCTTACAGTTGTAAGATATGTCAGTATGATGGATTCTATAACGGTTGTAAGATTCGTAAGAGAATTTGTCATTTCCCAACTTGGGAATAGGTGACCTCTTTGGGATGGGGTGACTTGAAAAGTGTTAGGAACATCCTACAGTATTGAACGAATGTCCATAGGCATGGGTTTTGGGCCATGAGGCCATGTTGGACGCCCATCTCAAGATAGAGCAATTTTTGCCTTGTATTTTCTATATAAACAAGTGCTTTGGAGAGGAGATGTATTGATGCAGAGGCATCCACACTAAAACCTTAACACACAGCATGGATGTCCGCAACCCATCATCATCATCATCATCATCATCATCATGTTTCTTGCTAACACTGTCAACATCATCATATTTACTGTCGCCGACCGATATCCTCCTGCAGACAAGCCTTCGCACTTTCGCATGTCAACAGCATCATCATATTCGGCAGCATCATCATGTTCGGCAAGCGCGAACATCCTCCTGACGTCCACTGTTCACTTCACCGACAACTTTGACCTTCACTAACTTTAGCATCATGATGTTCAACATCATGTTAATCAGCAGGATATGGAACATCCGGTTCCTCCCATATATCCTGATGATGACAAACCTTAACTCCACGCACCGTCCCCTCGATGCTTACGTCACCCCGATATCCTGATGACGTATATCCTGATGACGATGACGTCACATGTAGCTTCTCAATATCCTGCTGCTCCGAAATATCCTGATGACGTATATCCTGATGATGATGATGTCATATCCTGCTGTTGGCCAAACTTAACTTTTTTCGGCCCGCGATCAACCTGATCTTCTACCTTATGCCGATACGCTCCTCCTCGGCACCTCCTGATGATGATCACCCTGACGCACTTTCATTTTATGCAACCAACCGCATCATGCTCTTCTCCACTTATCCGGATGACGATGCCCGAAGCGACTGCAGGATATTCACCAAATTATCCTGATGATGTCGTTTTGACAAACTTCCAACCTTAGTGAAATTTCAACTCACCGATCCTCCTGGGATGACCCGATCCACTCTCAGGGTGATCTTCCAAACTCTCACTATCAGCTCGACCTAGCACATGCCCATGCTAGGGTCTTCAACACCTTTCAACCTCGATCCTGCACACCTGCATGCGAACAAACAAACTAAATCCTAACCTACTGTACATAACCATTCCACCGATTCGACGAATCAACCGGTGGAATGGATCAGCAAATCCATGAAACCACCAAACCAGCAAATCAATCAAGCAATGGAATTCAACAGAGGATGAACACAAATAGGATCACTTTATTTGATTTCAAAAGATGCAAATACAATGATCAGTCTCTCTCTCTCAGTCTCACTCTCTGCAACCTAGCTCGAATGATCTAAAACCAATCGATCCTCATGCATATATAGGATCTCTGGCGAGTACTACCACTCGACTCCAAGCAGCTGGCAACTCTCTCCAGGCTGCTGGGAGATCCAACCGGACCTACAACATACAGCTGTCCTAACAAACTTTCTAAAAATAGTAAAACATGGTCAGCATGATCTTAGTACAGTCAGCATGACCTTATTACATGCATTTGGTCTTATCAGACCTTCTTGAAAACATAAACAAGACTCAAATTAACTAACTGCCTCATGAAGGCCAGCTGTCAGGTAGGTGCTCCTGCACCATACTCCCCAATAGAAAAGAACTCATGTCCCATGAGTTTGGATTGTGAAAGTCCTCCACCTTTACACTTTGCCTTTGCAATATGCTGATCTGTTCCAGCTTTGTCCTCTGCTGTCTCTTGGCTGCTCCAAGACTTCTGAACTGTAACTTGCTGTCTTGCAAGTAAATCCTCATGCCTGTCAATGTAGGCCTTTCTCTCACATGCCCTGTGTTTGACCAGAACCTCTGTCTGAACTGCCTTTTGAACTTCTGAAATGTTCAATCCCGTCTTCCTTTCAACCTTTATAAGACAAACAATAGTCCCAACTATGACAACATCCTTGTCATTCCTCTCAACTGGTTGCTGTTTGCAAACCTGTTGCTGCACCTGCTGCTGACCTCTGTCAGTCAAAACTAAAACTTTCTTCAACCTGTTGTCCTGAACAACTCCTTTTCCTGCAGTATCCTCATCTGCCTTTATGCCTGCTCCTATAGGCATCTGCACAAATTCCTTCTTTCCCATTAAAATGATTTTGGCTGCCCCCTGTGCTGCGGCATCTGCCTGCAATGGCATCAACTTAATAGTCTTCCCATCTTTCTTGATGGTGTAGGTATTAGCATACCCATCATACAGTACCCTTCTATCAAATTTCCATGGTCTACCCAACAGTAGGTGACAACATTCCATGGGCAAAATGTCACACAAAACTCTATCATGATATGCTCCAATCTGAAAATCCACATATGCCTGTTCATAGACAAAAAGATATTGACGATCACTCACCCAAGATGCCTTGTAAGGGTGCTGATGTGGAATCCTTTCCAAATTCAGTTTATCCACCATTTCCTGAGATACCATGTTGTCTGTTGAACCAGTATCAATGACAACCTTACATATTTTACCTTTGCTCTTGCATATAGTCATGAAAAGAGCTCTTCTTTGCATCAGATCCTTTGATGCCTACAAACTAATTCTCCTTAGCATCAATGCTTCTCCCTCCTCAGGATATGCATAATAGTCAGGCTCCTTATCTTTTTGATAAGTGTTTGAACTCTGCACACTTTGCTCTGCTTTCTCTTCTTGTACAAGTTGTACTCTCTTGTCATTTGTTCTATCATTTCTGGATGATGAACCCTTGTTCTCTGGACATTTGAAAGATGGATGACCAAACTCACCACAGGTGTAACATTTTCCTGAAAATGTAGTAGAACCTCTACCACCTCCAAATCTGCCTCTATTACCTTTCCATCCACCTCTGAAATCAGACTGTCCCTGTCCTTTACCAGTGTCTTCTTGACCCTCATTGGTTTGCTTTTGTGTAGGGGTTGTTCCTCTTCCCCTCATATTGTTTCCTCTTCCCCTCATGGACTTATCATGTCCTCTATTCATCTTTTCTTCAATCTTGATTGCCATTTGATAACAATCCTCCACATTCTTAGGGTTAGCTAAAACTAACTCATCCTGTATGTTCAATCTCAAACCAGCCAAGTACCTGGCCACCTTTTCTACCTCATTCTCATGATGACCAGATCTCATACTCAACTTATAAAACTCCTCAATATATGCCTTCACATCCATTTCCTTCTGCCTTAAAAATTGCAGCTTCTTAAACATTCAGATTTCATAATCCCTTGGCAAGAATTTACCTTTGATCCTTGCTACCATTTTATCCCATGAAGTGATCTTTGACTTCCCTTGTTTCCTTCTCTCAGATTGTACATAATCCCACCATACCAAAGCATGACCTCCTAACTTGGTCTTTGCAATCTTTACCTTCTGATCCTCAGCAACATCTTCACATTCAAAGTGATTATCCAGTGCAGCAATCCAATCCAGCAACTCATCTTCATTCAAACTTCCATTATACTTGGAAACATCAACCTTTACCTTAGGTTTATCACTCTGCACTGCCTTTAACAGTTTTGCCAGTCTCTGGTCTTCAGCATCCAGATCTTCTGCTACCTCTTCATACTCTTCAACAGTATCTTCATCTTCTTCAGACTCACTGTCTTCCACTTCCCTCTTTTTATTCCTCTCCAGGGCTACAAGCCTGGCTTGAAGTGCTTCAGCAAGCTCCTTCATCTTCCTCATTTCTCTGGCATGTTTTTCCTTCATCTCCTGCAATTCCCTTGCAGTCCTAGTACCTTTTGGAGGCATTTTGTCAACCTCTCAATCAACACACAACACACAATCAACTCTACATCTGCCCTTTCGGTGACAGAATCAACACACAACAGCCCAGACCTTTTGCTGAGCTCTGATACCACTATGATGCAGAGGCACCCACACTAAAACCTTAACACACAGCATGGATGTCCGCAACCCATCATCATCATCATCATCATCATGTTTCTTGCTAACACTGTCAACATCATCATATTTACTGTCGCCGACCGATATCCTCCTGCAGACAAGCCTTCGCACTTTCGCATGTCAACAACATCATCATATTCGGCAGCATCATCATGTTCGGCAAGCGCGAACATCCTCCTGACGTCCACTGTTCACTTCACCGACAACTTCAACCTTCACTAACTTTAGCATCATGATGTTCAACATCATGTTAATCAGCAGGATATGGAACATCCGGTTCCTCCCATATATCCTGATGATGACAAACCTTAACTCCACGCACCGTCCCCTCGATGCTTACGTCACCCCGATATCCTGATGACGTATATCCTGATGATGATGACGTCACATGCAGCTTCTCAATATCCTGCTGCTCCGAAATATCCTGATGACGTATATCCTGATGATGATGACGTCATATCCTGCTGTTGGCCAAACTTAACTTTTTTTGGCCCGCGATCAACCTGATCTTCTACCTTATGCCGATACGCTCCTCCTCGGCACCTCCTGATGATGATCACCCCGACGCACTTTCATTTTATGCAACCAACCGCATCATGCTCTTCTCCACTTATCCGGATGACGATGCCCGAAGCGACTGCAGGATATTCACCAAATTATCCTGATGATGTCGTTTTGACAAACTTCCAACCTTAGTGAAATTTCAACTCGCCGATCCTCCTGGGATGACCTGATCCACTCTCAGGGTGATCTTCCAAACTCTCACTATCAGCTCGACCTATCACATGCCCATGCTAGGGTCTTCAACACCTTTCAACCGCGATCCTGCACACCTGCATGCGAACAAACAAACTAAATCCTAACCTACTGTACATAACCATTCCACCGATTCGACGAATCAACCGGTGGAATGGATCAGCAAATCCATGAAACCACCAAACCAGCAAATCGATCAAGCAATGGAATTTAACAGAGGATGAACACAAACAGGATCACTTTATTTGATTTCAAAAGATGCAAATACAATGATCAGTCTCTCTCTCTCTCAGTCTCACTCTCTGCAACCTAGCTCAAATGATCTAAAACCAATCGATCCTCATGCATATATAGGATCTCTGGCGAGTACTACCACTTGACTCCAAGCGGCTGGGAACTCTCTCCAGGCAGCTGGGAGATCCAACCGGACCTACAGCATACAGCTGTCCTAACAAACTTTCTAAAAATAGTAAAACATGGTCAGCATGATCTTAGTACAGTCAGCATGACCTTATTACATGCATTTGGTCTTATCAGACCTTCTTGAAAACATAAACAAGACTCAAATTAACTAACTGCCTCATGAAGGCCAGCTGTCAGGTAGGTGCTCCTGCACCATGTATTATGTGATTGACAGGTACTATTATGCTACTAGTTTCTCTCTAGATATGAGTGTCAAAGACTCTTGAGAGCTTTCATTACAAGTGTATTGTTAACCATTTCAGTTTTGATAATACATTATACAGGTTTTGGAGTGGGGGTTTTTCACCCAATAAGGGTTTTCCCCATGTATATCTTGTGTCTCTCTCTTCTATCTCATTTCTGTGTGTATGTGTATTGCTGCAATATCTCCATTGTTACTGTTAACATTCTATAATTGTAAAGGATAAAATTATTTTCCACTCTTCTCTCCTCTTTAGATTAGTGTAGGAAGCGACTTCCGCACACCTAGCTTCCTTTCATATTACGCAAGCAAAGCTTGCTAACTTCGAGCACATTGAGAGGCTTGATCATGACTACTCCTGGGTCTTGTATTTATAAATCATTCCAATCAAGAATATGATTATCACTTGTTATATACTTTTTCAAAAATTAAACCTGAAAAACATTATGCATCCTCGAAAGAGCTGGTGGTAGAGTGATTCAGTAGGCAATTGAATTGACAACTTTGAGAATTTCGAAGGGTCCTACATAACGAGATAATTTGGAATACTTTCCAAATTTTATGGAAATTTTATGAGGTTTGACCCTAAAAATAACTTTTTCTCCTATTGAGAATTGCCTTGGTGTATGCTTGGCATTAGGAAAGCTTTTCTGTCTATCATTTTCTTCCACTAGACTATTTCTGAATAGCTTAGTCTGTTCTTCCATTTCTGACAACATTTCTAGACCAATGTTAATCCTATCTTCTAGCTTATCCCATCTTATAGTAGTTTGGCATCTTCTTCCATATAATGCTTCAAATGGAGCCATCTTGATAACAATATTGTAGGAATTGTTATAAGAAAACTCCAAAAGTGATAGGTACTCTTCTCACTTGTATTATTGATCCATGCAATACATCCTCAACAAATCTTCTAGAACTTGATTTACCATCTCAATCTGACCATTTGTCTCATGGTGATAAGTCAAGATTATATTGAGTTAAGTTACCAGTGATGAAAATAAATTTTACCAAAATCTTGATGTCATGAGTACATCTCTGTCTAAGATAATCTTCTCAAGAACTCCATATAATCTAAATAATTCTTGCACAAACTTGTGAGCTATAACTAGCACTACATCCATTAAATTTCCAAGTATAAAGTGAGCTACCTTGGTGAGTTTTTCCACCACCACTAAAATAGCATCAAGTCTATTTCAAGACATTGGGAGACCTTGCACAAAGTCCATACTAATGACCTGCCACTTCCACTCTAGAATATCATACCGATACATAAGTGTTGTTGGATGATGATGCTCAGCCTTGACTCTTTGGCACTCTAGGAAACTTGCTACAAATCTTGCAGTGCCATTCTTCATTCCTTTCCAGAAATAAAGAGGTTTCACATTGGCTAGGAGTTTGGTTACTCCTGGATGACCTAAATATGGTGCAGGATGAATTTCCTTCCACACAAGGTTTCTCAATTCCACCAAATCTTGAACATACATCCTTCCTCTATATCTTAAAAGCCCATCTGGTTCAAAATAGAACCCATCATACCTTGAGTCTTGAGGATTTACCGAAAGAACCTTCTAAACTTCCTCATAGAACACATCACCTACAAAATTTTGCAACACTAAATCCCTGAATTTTAAGTGGATAAAGAGAATTAATGAGATATGCCTTCGTCAACTCAAAGCATCTGCTACTCAGTTCTCTTTTCCTTTGATATAACTTATCTCAAAGTCGTAGTTGAGTATAAATTCAAACCATCTGTTGGAGCCATATTAAATTTATCATAGGTTTTAATGTTTTTTCCTCAAGCCTATTTCATTAGGTTGATATATTTCCAAGTTTAGGGTTCTTTGCAAATTCTAGAAACCACTAAAACCCTAAACCCCTATGCCAAAGTGAAGTATGAAGGTCAAAATTGTTATATCTCTTCAATGACTGCATGTCCCCATTACCTATGGTTTAAGTTGCCCTCTTATGTCCCCCTTGATACATTGTGTGACCGACCCCTCACCAGGTCACACAATGTATCAAGGGGGACATAAGAGGGCAACTTAAACCATAGGTAATAGGGATAGGCAGTCACTAAAGAACTATAATAATTTTGAGCTTCATACTTCACTTTGGCCCGCATCTTGAAAATCTTTACTTTAGTCCCCAAGGTCACATCCTTCTAACTCTTTGTTGATAGGTGGCGATGGATGGTCTGATTTCTGCCTTTCCGCCAATAGAAAAATATTGACAAACTTGGTGCCTACGGAATTGCGGAAGGAGTGACAGCTGGTTGATGACTCTCGAGAATAGCATGCAGTGGGCCCAAAACTGATGCTAGAGATTTTCTTTACATTTTTGCCATTCCGCCATGCTTCACCAAGAGAACCATTTTGGGTGACTCCGGAATTGCGGAACAAGGCGTCAACTCATAAAAACCATTTTCAGTTGCCACATAAGCAATAATGGTGGTTCCTATCCTGAGTGGGGACAATCTTAATTGTTTCTGCCATTCTATCAAACTTTACTCCATAGTCCCAGCTAGTATTTGTGGAATCACAGAAATATCGACATACAGAATTCTAAAGGGCTGGGACTGGTGCATTACGTAGCAAGAATATGACGTGTCATCATCTTATGGGCATGGCCACCTATTGGAGATTTCTCCTAAATTTTGTGCAGTTGATCCAATAGTTGTCTGCCATTCTGCCAGGATCATATCTCTGGCCGAACCTCTCGCCTGCAAAACTACAGAATATGGTCTTAATTACACTTAAGGGGAGGTATTTTCTTGGGATCATGGTTAGAAGGACTACCCAGGTGGAAATTCATCATTGGGAGAGAAAAACATCTTTCTCCTTCCTCATCAAGGACCAAATCAGCATCGTTCAATTTAAGCTAGCTAAGATCAGGATCAACGACCAGAATTTAAAAGTGTTACAGAGAGATATGTTAGTGCTGATGTAATAGTGTTTCATTACAAGCATTAACTTCTTAGGTGTGCACTGAGTCTCCATTGCAGCCACCATACAGGAATTTATTAATAGAAAGATTTGGCTTATGCAGGCTTGAGCTTTAGAAATCTGTACCTCTACTCGAATTGACATTTCATCTGCAGTGTGATGAAATTTGACATAATGACAATGATAAAATGAGGAAACCAGGACAATTGACCTGACATGATTTAGTACAACAAGTGACATTCCCAATTATGCGGAATTATGAAATCCAATCTTTCAATTCATTTGTGGTAATCTCCACAAGATTTCCATTTATGAATGAAATACCTTGAGGTGACTGGAAATTAATTGGACCAAAGATGTGCAGATGTATGCTGCATCCTAAAATTTCTATAAATAGACAAGTGGTGATGTTACTCCATATGTTGTTTGAAAAGTGTTTTGATAGTATCGCTTTCCCCTATTCCTATGTGATCTGTGGCCCCTGTTCTATTGGGTTTTCTTCCTTGTTCTCATGGCTATCAATCTGTCCTTACAGAATTAGAAAGACCTGGAATTATCTCCTCTCGAATAGGTGGTGCATGGAAACTTTGGGAGCAATGGCAACATTTTGCATGCCCTTATGAGCATTTCTTCTTCTTCTTGTTTCATTCAGATTTTGACTTTTGATTCTGATCTCCTGATTCTAGTCATTCCCTATGTCTGTGATTAGGCAGATTAGTATCAGGTGTAGAGGGAAATCATTTCTCTTTACCTTCATTCCTCTTCAAGTTTTCCTAACAATGCATCATCTCTAGTTGTAGGGATGTTTCCTCTTCGAATGTAGCATATGAAGACATGGTGCTCCCATTTTGTTGTTGTTGCTGTCCCCTTGGCTAGATGAATGGCACTGCCATATCTAGCCTGATGTGATTTCATCTGGTTTCTATCTGGTTGAGTTGCTTTTTGACCACTTAATTTTGAAAGAGGAATCACATCCTTGCAAATGACAACAGGCATAAGGTGAAGAAGTCCAATTAATGGGGTATTCTTCTAATATTGTTGCTTGCAGTCATTTCGAATGGAGGTGGGTAATCTTGGTGGTGAATGCTCTTATCAAATTGATAAGTGGTATATGATGGGTATGTGAGCTCTAACATCTATCAAACAGTCCCCCATCAGTATCACTACTTATCTTCACCACCAAAATTGAGAGAACACACAATCTCACAGGTACTTTAGCATATACAAAGGAAGTTGAATGTACAATTGTGACATCATTACACTGGTCGCTTCTCACAACTACATCTTTTGGTAACTAAGAAGTTGTAACTTATTTTAACTTAAGCCTAAAGCTTGTCTGCTCCCTTATCTTTATAAAAGGGAATTCAAGGCTTGTAAAAAAGCATTGGTTTGAGGTCATATTTCTAGACTTAGTCTGAAAATGTGGGATCAATCTGATTAGGGAGGAATTGTAAATAGTTTGTTTTCTACAATAAATCATTCATGCATTCCTAAGTTTCATTCTAAGTTTTAAGATGTCTTTATAGATCTACAAAGACTATGTTATAATTTGTTGAATGGTATACTTTATAGTTTATGTTGAGTCTTCGGAGTATACTGTCTCCTACTTCATGTATACAGTTTTGCATTTATGAATATATTTGATTAAGGATCAAACTTATTCATCACCACAGTTTTTCTTGTGTTGTATATTTTTCTTACAGTATTCACTCAAGTATTGAAATAATTGGTTGTTTGAGGATATAGAATGTATTTCAGGTTTGCAGGGATAACTAAGTATGGTAGATTCCAAGAGTAGTAGAGCATTTTAATGTAAGGCATTACTACATCTTTACAATAAACTAAGTTTTATTATATCACAGTCCTTTGGATGTTGAACTGTAAGTTTCTTGACTCTATGGACTTTGGATTGGCACTGGTCCGTTCTAGAATATTAGACTAAGCTTACATCCTTTGAATCACCCTCATCATTATTACAAAGAAATCAACGCATTTTCCCTTTCAGCAATAGGTGTTAGAAGTTAATGTTATTTCACATGTTCCTCTGCAAAGAAATAGAATAAATGCTTAAGAAACTAGCCCATATTTTCACTTTGTCAGACGTTCTTTAAGCAGTATTATAGGAACATATATGTTATTGGAGCAGTGTTGTTAAACAAATATTTCATGAACCCCACCCCTTTGAGTAGAATATTGTTATCCAAAAGAAATAGGAACACCCTCCTTGGTCTCATAGAGCCTAAAGTGTAGAGGAAAGAGGGGTTAAACACCCCTTTTTCATGTTTGTTGGCCACTCCCTCAAGGCAAGTTAGTTATTAGAGAATGGCTATCCTATAGACCTGTGTGGTTTGTTTTTTTTTCTTGAGATGTGGTTGGGAATTTAAAACAACCAACACCATCATCTTTGTCAAGCATTCAGATGAGGTTGGGAAAAATTATACTTAAGACCATGATGATCTCACTTCAACTCAAAAGGCTTCCCTAGCAAGTAGTGTCACCACACTTGCAAAGCATGCACAATTGCTACTAACTCTAAATCATAAGGAGCATAAGTATGCTCATGTGTTCTCATCTTCCTAGATTTATAGGCTACCACTCTCCCATTTTGTATAAGCACTCCACCTAAACCTTCCCCTAAGGCATCAGTGATGACAACAAATTGACTTTCTGGATCAGGAACATTAAATATTGGTGCAGTTGTCAACCTCTCTTTCAACTGATCAAATGCCTCCTAAATTTTTTTTGACCAAACAAAATGCTTTCCCTTCCTCTGAAGCAAAGTGATTGGGCTTACAATCTTAGAAAAGTTCAAAATGAACTTCCTATAATATCCAACTAACCCCATAAAACTAAGCACTTCATGCACTTTCTTTAGTACAAGCCACTCAAGTATAGCTTTGATCTTTGAAAGATCTACTGAAATTCCTTCAGCTGATATTATATGTCCCAAATATTGTATCTCTTTTTGAAAGAAAGTGTACTTAGAAAGCTTCCCAAACAACTTAAGCTCTCTCAGATGCAGCAGAACTAATTGCAAATGTTACAAGTTCTCTTCCACATTCTTAGAATAAATAATAATTTCATCTAAAAACACTAGAATAAAAATATCCAAGCAATCTCAAAAAATACTATTCATCAAATTCATGAATATAGCTAGGGTATTCATAATTCCAAAGGGTAAAACCATGAACTCACAATGTCCATACCTTGTTCTAAAAGTTATTTTCTAAATTTCTTCATCATTTATTCTCAGCTGATGGTATCCAAATCATAGATCAATCTTAGAGAATATAGTTGCACTAAGCATCTGATCAAAATTATCATCAATATGTGGTAGAGGATACTTATTCTTTACTGTTGCTTTGTTTAGCATACGATAGTCTATACATAGATGCAAGGTTCCATGCTTCTTTTTGACAAAGGTCACAGGTGCTCCCTAGGGTGAAACACTAGGTCTAATCAATCCTTTAGCCAATAGTTCCTAAAGATGGGCTTTCAATTCCATCAACTCTGTAGTAGTCACACGGTATGATGCCTTTAAAATTTCCTCAGATCTAGTTATTATATCAATTGAGAAATCAAAATTTGTCTTTGGAGGTAATCCTAGAAGTTCATCTAGGAAAACATCCCAAAAGTTTTAATGGAAAGGATAGTTCTCCAAAGATACACCTTGTGTACTAGGAACATCTTCTACTTGCTCCATTTTGACCGTAAAAGGTTGACAATGTTTTCACCTAGCCCTCTTCAGTTGCATAGCAAAGATTGGTCTAATCTTGACTTCTCTTTATGTGCCTTACAAAAAGACTTTGTTTCCTACATCGTCTAAACACTCAACTATTTTTACAAAATAGTCGACATTGGTTCTATCCCTCCATAGCTAATTTATTCCTAAGATAACATCATAGGAACCTACGGGGCTACAAACAAATTCACCTGAGTTGAAAAGTTAGGAAGTTCAATCTTGGCTTCAAACAGGAATTGCTCTACCTAATCTTTAGTCTAGTTAGCATGTTCTACTGACCAAGGTTTAGCCATATAACCAACTCTTCTAGGAAATTTACTTAATACTCTTGGAGAAATGAAACTTTTAGTTTCTCTAGTAACAATCAAAATAGAAATAGGAAATCCAAACAAAGTACTTGTTGTCTCTATGGGAGAAATCTGGTACTCCGCTTGGTGATTGTCCAATGCCGCATGGATCTTCTATTGAAAAGATGCTTGCTGGGTAGGTAAAGCATTACCATGTTGCTAAACTCCGTAGTTCTTGGTTCATCATTTATTTGTATAGTGATCTCCACCACAAGTGAAACATCCTCCAGGAGGTCCTCTCTTCTTAGCAAGTTTTCCTGAATTAATATCATTCCTTCAGGCATTACTATTGTTCTTCTTCTCATCTTTGGGTCCATTCTTGATATTTTTGGAGCCCTTGTCACTTTTCTTTTTCACATCCTATTTGTCATTCATTTTCTTGAAAGGTTGAGTAGTTGGTGTCTTGTTAAACCTTTTACGATTCTTCTCATGATATGTAGAAATTAACTTCAATTTTTTCTCTTATATTGAGTACCTTCTCTAAAACTTGGTCACTAGTGATAGGACCATGCACATCCACTTCTCCACCTATCTAAGAATTCAGACCCATGCTGAATTTCCTAAATCTAAACCTTTATCTTTCTGATATTATGGCACATATTTTAGGATACGGGTGAACTTTTCCCAATATTCAACCACTGATATATTGCCTTGTCTTAGATTTTGAAAATTTGTTTTCTTTTGATCAAAGAAAAACTATGGTAACCACCTCTAGTGAAATAAGACCACAAATTGATCCTAGGTTAAGCTCGAAGAGCTTAATCCTAGTTCCATTTTCTTGTTCATCCACCACATGGATGATTCTCCTGCTAGTTGAAAGGAACCCCATGCCACCTTGGTTATCTCAGAGTAATTTTTGATCTCAAAATACTTTTCCAACTCTATCAACCAAGCTTCTGCAACATCACCACTTTATGTTCCATTGAATTTGGGTGACGTGACTTTATTCATATCTCTTGATAGCTCAAAGGCAAGTCTACTTCTATTCTCTTCTTGAGACTTAGTCTTGTCACCATCCTCCCTTTGTCCGCTATGGACACTGGATTCATGGACATGTTCATCATCTCCTTGATGTGAGTCCTCATTTCCTCCTTCAAATATACCTTGACCCCTAACCTCCTATTCTAGGTTTCCAAGCCTTTCCTTGGTTTCATTTAGCATGGTCAATATCCAATCTAGCTTAGCCATTGGGTTTTTTGAGGGATTTGACACTCCTTGACTATCTTCAATATTTGTTCGAGTTTGAACCATGATGATACTCTATATCACACCTGATATTCATATCAAGTTATAAATTATGATTTAGAATAATACATCTCATTAATTCAAAATTCATCAATAAAATCCATTCATAAAATCTTAGATTTGTGCAAACAATGTCATCTTTATTGTAGTTTGTTCTGGGTATAATTACATCCTTATTTAGATAGTTAACACAACAAGACTACATGTCACTACCAGTTAAAGGATATTCCTTAGGTTCCACTTGCCCATCACAATCTAGTAAAACAAACTAAGAGGGTGGGTGTACATGCAAGTACTCCTCCAACACCTTTTTTCCTAAAATATGAGCATCACGACAAAACCCAAATGGCATGTCACGTTTAGAAGAAGGTTTACTTATTTTAACTACACAAGTTAGAACAATAGGTTTCTTGGAGAATTTGTTTCATTGTTTCCTTGCTAGATGAATAAACTTAAGAGAGTTAGCCAAGGTCGTAGAATCCTCCAGCCGGCCACCCTCCACATACTCAATATGCTCTTTGAGTTTAACCTCCTCAATAGGTTCTTTCTTAACCTCTATCTTAGGTAAATGCTAGGGAAAGTAATTTATAGTGGTTTTGTTGGTTCTTCTCCATACCATTCTAGCATAAAACTAATTTCAAACATTAGCTAATCTACTAAATGTTGATAATTTTTCTCGTAGTGAGCACTTAGGTCCATGTGTTGAACCCAGTTTCTTTGATACCATATGAAACATGCAATTTCATATTACCCAGAATTACACACATAGTTTACTAAGAAATTAAAAGAACATGGATATTTTTTTTAAACATTTGCATAATCAAATTAAAATTAAATGCATATATTTTCTAAATATCTTTCAACCTTGAAAATATATTATATTCAAAGATAAATCATAGTGAAATCATTTCACATTACATTTACAAATATTTTGCACTTAGCAATAAGAATAAGTTTACATAATTTTTACAATCATAAGTCAATCATGAAGTACACTACATCAAGAATCTTGATATCTCTCACCCAAGTCTCGATGAGTCTTCTACTACAGAGGGAGAGCATCATTTGAGTGCTTTACCTCCAACCACAGACCAACGGTCCTCTGCACACCTTCCTTCCTAGATGTGGCCCTACTCTTCACAAAGAGTATAGGCATACAGAAACAACAAGTTTTCCATCTAAGTTCTAGTGTTGTGTATTATGTAACTCAATTAACCATACAACTCTAGACAATCTTCTAGCTAAGTATGATCATATTGATGGGTCATGCCATCTAGACATTGCGAACCGACTAATGCATGCATCTTGACAAATGCATCACTTTAGCCAAAGTTTCTATTTAAATAGACATTTACAATAAACATCACTCAACTTGGAAACTATCCCATCCTATAGTTTCAATTTTTGGCTAGTGTCTCTAGGCATAATTGTCTTGACTAAACTCAATTGTTGGTCAACTGACTCAGCATTTAATCCTAAGTCTAGGATATATACTTGTATAGGTTTAGAAGATTTAACCTTCCAAAGAGTCCTTATTTGCATTCTTGTACACATCAGAGTCTATAACTTCCAGTCATTCTACCCATCGACTAAAGATTAAGCACTCTTGTGCTATAAGATGTTTTGACTTTAACAAGAAATCATTAAACTTTATCTAAAGCTTCTTGGACTCTATCTAATTTATAAGATCTTAGTCTATAGTTTATCGACTCTTTTACTACCAACCATAAGATACATAGACCATAATAAAGTCATAACTAACTTAGAATTTTAAGCTTTCTAAACCCCTTTGGATCGAATCTAGCTTTTTAACTCTAACCCAAAATATTACAATATTAAAAACTCTTGTTATCCAAAGATAGGAACATATAATAGTACAACAAGAGTATAATATCCTCTAGTATTCTCTAGACCACTTAGGCATTATTCGAATTGACGTTTCTCATATTATGTAGAATACGAATTTACTCTCAATACCATAAATTTCCTTGACTAAGGTTAATCATATAATCTAAATATGTTTGAGTCTACAATAATTAAAGTGCAATACTTTCTATCTTATTTGTCTTTCTGAGTTTACCATCTTTTGTTATAGAATAGTTTGTGAACTCATACATGATATCCTTTGAATATCATGAATATACTATAACAATATTGTTAAATACAAAAAGTGATAACATATCACTATCCTCTGATATTTTCTAAAGTTATCAATCCATTTTCTATAAACACTAAGATAAGAAAGTAACTATCATAAAAATTTACAATCATAACCAATAAAACTTGTGTATAAACTAACATCTGACATAAAAAAAATCATCTCTACTAGTCTCAACTGCTATCTTGAACAGAGTTCATGGGAGGCCTAGTTTTTACAATGTATCATCTTTGCTAACACTGCAACTTTTGCAGGTATGTGTTAATCAGTGTTGTCATTGATGTCAACAAGATTGTATTACCATTGGTGTCATTGTGTCCTCTGATGAGGTTGTTGTTGTTTGATTAAGTTATCTTTCTAATAGGGATTTGGTTGCTTTAGAGAGGTGTTGAATATGTTGAGGATATGATTCTGTTGTTGGGTTTCCAAGTGCTTAATGTGTTGAAGAAGTCTTATGGCTTACAAAGTGTTGTTCAAGTTTTTACTCTGCATTTCATTTGTGTTGGAGATCTAGGTATGTGTTTTGATATGTTTTTTAGAAGTGTTTGAAGATGCTAAATCTAGAATTTGGTGCTCTGGATCATTGTACAGTGGAAGTTGTGTTCACTACTTTGAGAACAGTGTTTGACAGTGCTTGCAGTGTGTCTGGGAGAAAGTGTTTTGGTCCGTATTTCTCTAGAGAGTGGTTTTTGATGTTACAGTTTTGGATGTATTCTTATAGGGTCCTTATCTATCTTCAATATAGAAGGTTCATGATTTGATGCTCTGGAAAGCAATGTCTTGTGTAGAAGAGTTTGACAGTGTTGTTTGTAAGCAGATTGTGAACTTTCTTCAGGTGAAAGTTGTTGTGGTTAAATTTGTTGGTTTTCAGGTGACTTCAAGATGTTTATGGTTGGTTCTAGATTTTGTTAAAGCCTTGTCTAAGATATGCGAGGTGTGGTTACCCTTGAGGAAGCATGTGCTTAATAGTTCATAGTGTTTGTACAAGTTTAGTTGACTTGGTCATTTACACTAATTACAATTGTGCTTCATTGATTGTGAAAGCATGATGAAGTGTGTAAGAGTAGATTTAGGTCTGTGCTAAGGTGTGATGTGGTATGTATTCATTCCCTTAATCTACAGGAATGTTTAGGTCCAAAACAAATTTGAATTTTCTAGGTTAAGTTGTGTTGCTAACCTTGGAGAATGTTTTCATGATTGATGATAGTGTAAATAAGTGTCAAGGGTTCATGGATAGGGTGTGCACGAGGGAGATGATGTTTGTGATGCAAATTTCATCAGGGGCAGTCAGAGATTTCATGTGTTAGGCTACTGAATGCAGTGAGCATAAGGTGTCTACTATTTTTAGTGTTTCTACAAAGATGTTGTTGGTGTTGTGATAGATATTGAGATTCATTGGAACTAAACTCCATGCATAGGTTAGATGCAACTATATTAGTTCAAATCTTGGTAGTGAGCCATTCTTCTCTTCTTTTTTTCTTTCTCAGTGGGCAATGAGTCTACTTGGATAGTGAGTCCACTTGGACAATGAGTTCACTTGGATAGTGAGTCCACTTGGATAGTGAGTCCACTTGCACTAAGCATTCTCTCTTTTGGGTAGTGAGCCATCTGGCAGTGAGCCTTTGTAATTCGGTATTGCTACTACATTATATTGTGAGCTAATCCTCACCATGGTTTTTCCCTTTTAGGGTTTTCTACATAAAATATGGTGTTTTCTTGTGTGTGGTGTTGTTATGATTCATTTTCAATTATTTTCTTTTCATGCTTAATCATCATAACATGTTTAAAGGTTAATGTGGATCTAAATGTTTGTAAGGGTGTGAAGTTTTGTTACAATTGATTCACCCCCCCTCTTAGTTGTCTTGTACATTCAACAATTGGTATCAGAGCAAGGTTCCTTTGAAGAAATCTTAACAACTTGAGGTAGATCTGGGATTGCTTACAAGAAGGATGTTTTCTTGTCAGGTGGATCTTCTGAAGATGAATGCATATCTATCAGTAGTGAAGAACTCAAGGTTGCTCGTGAAGCCCTAGATAGGAATAAAGAAGAAATCAAAGATCTGAAGGAGAATGTTAAAGAAGCATATGGATGTATCATAAAATTAAGAGAGAAAGTCAAGAAGTTCAAAGAAAGAAATAAGGAGGTTAGTGAACAATTGAGGCTAGCCAATGAATCTATGAATGGTCTAAAAATGCAAGTTGAAGAAAGGGAAAGGATTAATGAATATCTAAACCTAATGGTGAAAGGCCAATATGAAAAATGTATAAGGCTTGAATAAGAGGTTGTGAATCTAAAATGAAATCTGGAGAAGGCAAAGAATTATGAAGAAAAATTCAAGTTAAGTTCTGCAAGGCTTGATGAGATGATTGCAAGTCAAAAAAGCTCCAATGATAAAGAGGGTTAAGGATTTGAAAAAGGTGAAAGTTCAAAATCATATTAGACTTCAAATTAGAGGAACAATAGCAAGTAGATCTGAAATCAAAAGAATAAGGATAAAAGACCTCCAATTAGATAACCAAATGCTCAAAGGTATCCATCTTTCAATGGTTTTCATCATTTATGCAATAAGTATGGACACAGAGAAATAGAATGTAGAAGTAGAAGGAATCAAAATGTTTTATCCTTCTCTGGTCAATGCTTCACATGTAATAAAGTTGGTCATAGAGCTACTGTATGCAGATGTCAAGTGAGTCAGAACTCTACTAGGTGTTTTGCATGCAATAAGATGGGACATAGAGCTAATGAGTGTAGAAGTCAAATGAGAAATGACTATGGCAAAGAGAGAATAGTTAAATATTTTAGTGGCTACTATCATACATGAAAAAAATTTGGACATAAAGCTAACCAATGCAGATCCACAATGAACGGAAGGAATATTGGTCAAAGAAATTTTGTGTGCAACAATTGCAATAGACCTGGACATACATCTAAGTTCTGTAGAAGCAGAAGCATGAAGAAGGATAATCCGGTAAAGAAGAATGAACTAGTACAAAAGGTTGATCTGGAAAAGACAAAAAAGGAAATGAATAAGATCTAGATAAAGAAGGATGTAACAGAGGTTAAGGATGAGCCTATACTAGTATTTGGTGAAGACGTTCCCTTCGGGAACTAAGATTAGAGCTTTGGCTCAGGGGAGCCTTAGTGAAAATCTTTTCTCCACTACCAAAGGAATGGTGTTGACGTCTCAGCACAAAGGGATAAAGTTAAGCATGAGCAACAAGATTTAAGTCAAGACAGAGACTGTGAATGCAAAGGATAAAGGTAGAGTTGTGCAGATTAGCTTGGTTGGTAATGTTGCAAGAGGATCTTATCCTCCACAAGAAGTTTGTTGTGCAAAAAAAATTGATCAGGTAAGAAGACATGTTATGAATTTTGGCTAAGTATCTATCTGGTAAAATCAAGCTACAAAGTTATGGTAATTTGGTCCGCATTGGTCTGCTATTGAAGATATTACTTTGTGGTTTTGCATATGATTATTGATCATTGGATACATCTACATCTAGAATTTTGTTTGATTTCGATGATTGACTTGATAGTAATAAGTAATAGAAGTTCAACTTGACAGAACACAGTTGTTTCTAGTACAGAGCAATTTTCATGTTGATTGGAGGTGTTTGAAGATCTACAGATGAACTTAGAAGTGAATGGATATAAATCTAATGAGTCTTCAAGTAGTGAAGAAGAAAAATATAAAGAAAAGAGAGTGCAAGTTGAAGAAGCTTTGGAAAGAATGCCTAAAACTCCTAAGTATTTGCAGAAGCATCACTCTAAGGACTAGAACATTGGTGATAAGAGAAAAGGTGTATTGAGAAAAAGGAGAGCTACTAAAGAACAAATTATATAATCTTTGGTGGAAATGAAGATCAATTAGATAGATAAGAGTATTTTCATTTCTTAGTCAAAGTATGTGAAAGAGTTGTAAAAGAAAATTGGAATGGAAGATTCTAAACTAGTTTGTACTCCCATGGCTACTGGTTGTAAGTTGAGCAAGAATGATGAATCTCCTAAGGCTAATTAGAGCAAGTATAGATAAATGATTGGAGGATTACTATATCTAACTGCTACCAGACTGGATATCATGCATGAAGTCTGTCTTGTGGCTAGATTTCAAGTAGATCCTAGAGAGTCACATGTCATGGTAGTGAAGAGGATATTCAAATATTTAAAGGGCCCTCTAGATCATGGCTTGTGGTATCCAAAAGATAATAACTTTACTTTAAGTGCTTATACAGATGCAAATTGGGTTGGTTGTGTAGATAGGAAAAGTAAAAGTTGTGGTACATTCTTTCTTAGATGGAAATTGGTGTCTTGGCTAAGTAAGAAACAAGATTTAGTGTCTTTATATACTGCAAAGGTAGAGTATATTGCTGCAGCATCATGTTGCACATAGGTGTTATGGATGAGACAAAACTTGAAGGATATCAAAGTTGTGTATGATGAACCAATCTCTATTTTCTATGATAATACAAGTGCTATTAACATTTCAAAGAATCTAGTGATGCATTCAGGGACAAAGTATATTTCAATTAGGTATCACTTTATGAGAGAGAAGGCTACAAAGAATGAAGTGAAGCTTTAGTATATGTCTACAAAGGATCAAGTTGCTGACATATTCACTAAGCCTTTTCCTAAGGATACATTTGAGTATCTCTAGGAGAAGTTAGGGGTTATTGTCCATCCTTCTTTGAACTAGATGAATAAGGAGATGCATCAGTCCAATGGTTTTTAAGATTCATTCTTTTCTGGGCTGATGATTGAAGGCTACCTCTCAGGGGGAGCAGGTAGTGGTTATGATGATTGTTGTGCAGTTAGGGGGAGTATTCAGAGTAGTGAAAGAAAAAGGTGTTGCAGAGTAGTAGACAGTGCAAGTATGTGGAGTATCATAAAAAGGAAAAGTTGTGTCACCCTTTGCCATTGATATCAAAGGGGGAGAGAGTTCATGTGAAAAACAAAGGGCGAGAAAAAATAATCAGTGATCAGAGGGAGAGAGTAAGATGTGCAAAAGAAAGGGGGAGAGTAACAAAGTTAAAGAAGATTGGTGCAAAGTTGTGTCTTGATGGTTTTTCACATCATATGTTGCCATCAATGGTAAAGGGGAAGATTATTGCAAGTATGTCCTAATCGGTGTTGTCATTAATGTCACAAGCTTGTGTTGTCATTAGTGTCAACTATGTCTTCTGATGAGGTCGTTGTTGTTTGATTAAGTTGTCTTGCTAATAGGGATTTGGTTTCTTTATAGAGGTGCTGAAGATGTTGAGGATATACTTTTGTTGTTTGGTTTCCAAGCGCTTTTGAGAAAAATTGATTAATTATGGAAACGGTGTGTTGAAGAAGTCTTCTCGCTTACAGAGTGATGCTCGCGTTTTTACACCACATTTATTTTTTCTTGGAGATTTGAGTATATGGTTTGGATATGTTGTTTAGAAGTGTTTGTAGATGCTAAATCCATAAGTTGGTGCTCTGGTTCATTGTGTAGTGAAGGTTGTGTTCTCCAGTTTGAGAACAGTGTTTGACAGTGCTTGCAATGTGTCTGGGAGAAAGTATCTTGCTCTGCATTTCTCTGCAGAGTGGTTTCAGGTGTTGCAGTTCTAGATTGGTACTTATAGGGTCCTTATCTATCTTCAATCAGGAAGGTTCATGATTTGATGCTCCTGAACGCAATGTCTTGTGTAGCAAAGTTTGACAGTGTTGTTCGTAAGTAAATTGTGAAATTTCTTCAGATGAAAGTTGTGGTTAAATTTGTTGGTTTTTAGGTGAATTCAAGATGTTTGTGGTTGGCTCTAGATTGTGCTAAAGCCTTGTGTAAGATACACAAGCTGTGTTTACCCTTGAGGAAGCGTGTTCTTAACAGTGCATAGTGTTTGCACAAGTTTGGCCGACTTGGTTGTTTACACTAATTATGGTTGTGCTTCATTGATTGTGAAAGTGTGATGAAGTTTGTAAGAGTGGATTTAGATTTGTGCTAAGGTGTGATGTGGTTTATATTCCTTCCCTTCCTCTATAAGAATTTTTAGGTCTAGACCTAATTTGAATTTTATGGGTTAAGTTGTGTTGCCAACCTTGGATAATGTTTTTCATGATTGATGATGGTATGAATAAGTGTCAAGGATTCATGGATAGGGTGTACGCAAGGGAGATGATGTTTGTAATGTGAATTTGATTAGGGTCAGTGAGATATTTCATGTGTTAGGCTACTCAATGCAATTTGTAGAAGGTATCTACTATTTTCAGTGTTGTTGCAAAGATGTTGGTGTTGTGATGGATATTGAGCTTCATTGGAATTGAACTGTACACATAGGTTAGATGTAACTATATCACCTCAAAGACTAGTAGTGAGTCATTCTTCTCTTCTCTTCTTTCTTTCTCAGTGGGTAGTGAGTCCACTTGCAGTGAGCATTCTCTCTTTTGGGTAATGAGCCCTCTAGTAGTGAACCTTTGTAATTCAATATTGCTACTACGTTATTGTTTAGGGTAAAATTGGATTTGTTGATCTTTTGTAGTTTAGATGTTAAAATCCTCCTTTCACCCTAACATTGAAGGATCTAGGATTGAGTGGCGAGCATTATCATACCCTAGGTCACTTGCAAATGAGGGGAAGCTTGGATTAGGGAATTAATTATCAATTTGTCCTTCTCCTATGCTCAATTGACCATTAAAACCCTAATTATGCAAATACAACAACAAATTATCGAATTACAGAAAAAGCTCTTCTAGACGAGAGTGAAATACCAAATTATAGAATAGCTATTTTCAAGGTTCCTGTTGGTTTTTTCCCAGACTGGATGCTTATTCCCAGATTTCCCTACAAGGTAGCCATCAGTGATCAACAGGATCTCTGGGCCAGGGGCCAACAGTATAGGAGATAGACTCTATATTTTATCTCCTCTTCTTCTTCAGGCTCTGCAAGACCTAGGGGGTATTCCCTACTCAACACCCATGAGGATATGCATACAAGGCTGGGATGCTGACAGAAAGCAGATAAGTCCTCCTGTAAGTAGACCAAAACTGAAAGATAAGAGCAAAGGGGCTAGCTTTGGGCCTATTTGCAGTTGTAGACAGAGGACTGAGGATCCTAAAACTAACTCTAATGTCCTAATGGTTGTTTTAGATTTTGATTTGGATTTTAAGTTTGGATGCAAAGTTGGATATGGTTGTAACACAAACACAAAGCAAGATTGGTGCCTATCCAGGGCCTGGAGTCAGTAGACATACACCTGTGAATGATCAGCATGAACAGCTAAAACTGGATTTCAAGGGGATATATGTGATATCTGCCTTACAGATATCTCCCAATATAGAGTGTTAAGTTATCTCTACTTATGGCATCCCTACTGCAGTATACCCTTCCTAATGTTCAACCTGAAAACAGTTTAATCTACCCCTTGAGCAAAAGTTAAAAGATCAGACATTCAACATAGGAATTCTATGCTCTAGAATCTAAACATTACCCAAATATCCAGATTCATAAGAAGAATACATGCAATACTGGAGACAGAATTAACACAACACATGCTAAGATAGCATTTCTCATATAAGATTAATCATGAAATCAGTGGGTTCATGCCAGAAACATACAACAAGAGATACATAAACTCACAGGTAAGCTGTACAGAGCAACTAGATCAGCTTGTTATGCATTACAGAGCCAAAAATCTTCAACTTTCAACAACCTGAATGAATAACACCGTCTGCATTATATAGCAGGAGGGTGTATTCAGCATTGACTACCAGGTTGACCAAAAATCCCGCCAGATACACAGTATCATAAAAATGGCGCTCAAACACATTACCAGATTGGCGCCCAAACATGAATGCAGCAGGTAGGGGAGGAGACAGGAAGATATCTCGAGCCCTGCGCCACTGTCCGCTGATGTACACCTTCAATCGGGTACCAGATCCGCCCATACCTCTGCAACCTTCGCCATTAATGGCGCACCAACCCGCGGCCTTGGAAAAAACATCTAACAGTCAATCGCAACCATTTCCCGCCGAGATTCATCATCATGATATTTGAAAATGCAGGATATCAAAATCCCACATGCACCCCGCAGCAACCTCATTAACACTTTATATACTAGGTCATGAGCATATATCATGTCGGTGCTTTTGCTCTTGACGACACTAGTATAAGACTTCATCATCATCATCCTCCAGCATCATGATATCCTGTCGCTTGAAATATCACCCCGACGTCAGCATCATATCACAATATAACCTGCATGATAATCACCTTCATCGGCACAACCTGATCCATCGGAGGAACATCCTCCTGCTGAGCTTATACCAAAAGTCTGGCCGATGAACATCCTGATGACGTCATCATCATATCCTGCTGACGTCATCATCATATCTGCCTACTGCGCACCTCCTCATATCCGGATGACGTCATCATCATGTTTGCAAATATCAGGGGACCTCCACAAGATGATCTGTGTTAGAAATATGACCCCCCCAGACCTCGATGACGTCATCATCATATCAACATCAGGATGATATTCAGAAGACAACCGGATATTTGGAAATATCATCCTGATGCACAAGTATCAGGTTGCACTATAGCTTCACTATAAGATCGGGGCGATAGATGAATATGATGATGCTTGAAAAGATCACCCCCACTAGATAATGCACGAAGCCGGCAAGCGGATATCTCCTTGATATCAGCATCATCATGACGCTGGAACAAACATACACCCGGGTGATATGAAAATATCACCCCCTCCTTCGGAAATATCATGATGCAGATAGACAGAGAAATAGATATCACCCTGACATAAGAATGACGTCAGCATCATCAGGATGATAAAACAACGAACATGAAGTGATACAACATCATCAGGATGATATTGACTAAGATCATCCTGACGTTCAAAATATGATGACCCCAGTGAATATCGGGTCGCACTTAGAAATCTTCAACATCATCATCAGGATGATCATAACCAAGATCACCCGATGATAAAAATATTACCCCGGTGAAATATCATGAAGGTAGAAAATATGATGACCCCCGCGAGCAACACGGTGATAACTGGAAATATGATGATGATGACGACGACCCTTAAGAAAGAACAAGTCAGGTCGAAAAAACTCAAAGAATAACCCCTTTAGAAAATCGGGGCAACATCATCATCATGTTTGGGCAAGGTGATAATTGGAAGATCACCGGATACTTGAGAAATCAGCCCCGCAAGCAAATCAGGGCGCACTGTAGCTCGTCAGCAGGATCAGGATAAAAACCAAACATCACCCGATATTGAAATATGATGATGACGATGAGAAACCGGTCGACGGAGAACATGATGATGCCGACCACCATCAAAGGAAATATGATGATGATGACCTCCTCTTCAAAGAAAATATGATGATGAAGCTGAAAAAATGCTGAGGAGGTCCAACACTTAGAACATTTTTTGGATACTTAGGGAAAGTGCCTGCATGGAAATTGCTCAAAAACTGTCAGTCAATTCAGGCACTAACAGTTCCAAAGCAGAATAGTTAGGGACACAGGAGTGAGTGTCCAAGTCCAAGGTACCTACTTTTTTGGGGAATCTGGACCTCCTTCAGACACTGATCAACCCTGTAACTTTTCTTTTTTGGAATTAGTCTGTGGAGGACACTGGAGTGAGCACCCTAGTCTCAGAAGTGCTCCTTTGTCCATCTTTTCTTTAGATCCTGAATCCCTTTACCTGGATGTGACATCTATAACCTGTAATCACAAGACTTGGTTTGGGGGTTGTGGTGTTTATAGGTTTGCCTCAGTCAAACCCTGGAGGACGTCTCCAAACACCATTGTTAGATGAAGAGGGCATGCCCTTGTGAGGCAGAGGCCAAAACCAAAGGAATCAATGATAAAAAACACAATGATATGTCACCTTGTAGTGAAACTTTCATGGAGGAAGATGCTCTTCATGCCATGAAGGAATTGATGCTCAAATTTGCAAATATCAACACACAAAACATACAAGACTGCTCTTGCAACACAATGAAAGCCTTGAATCACCTTGAGAATGCCTAGAGTCCATGATAACAATCTAATTGAAATTAAGTTTACAAATGAATGCCTACATATGTTTATATATGCATCTACAAGCACTCCCACCAAGATATTTGAAATTCAAACTTATCATGTTGGCAAAGGGACCTAGTAATGGTCACTAACTAACACCCATAAATTGAGGCTACCCTAAAATAGGTTAGGACTTGGGTGCGGGTGCCCAAGTCCTGCCCCCTATTTTAGGCAGAGGATAGCTCAAGGGGTCCTCCTAGGTCCTATTTTCCATGGGACTTAGGTCTCATTCCTTTGGGATGCTAAAATATGAACTAAAATGTCCTAAATGCACTCTAAAGACTCGGGAGCTAAACCTTATGAGGGAAAGGACCCCAAGGTGACATTTTTTGACGTTACATTTAGGCCCCACTTTAATGGATGTATAAACATGAGGCCAATACATGCATTAAAGTAAGGTCAAAAACACAGCAAACACAGAGAAGATATCCCAAACACATAGAAGACAGTAATAGGCATGTAAAACATGGAGAAGATAGTTACAGTCACGTAGAATACGAAGCAGACATTCAATGCATGGAAGACAGAAATGATATCTTTTCTTTTCTTTTTCTCATATATATGAAATGCAAATGCAAGTACTGGAAAGTAAATAAACCTCCCATAATACATGATGCACCACTTAAGGGCACAAGTCTCTATATATGGGGCAACACACACGCAAGACACGTAAAACCTCCCAAAATGTGTGAAGCACTCCCCAAGAGTGCTGGTCACTGCATATGGGGCAACAAACATGCCATACAAATCAAGCATGCCAAAACACACACAATTGAAGACACAGAGAAAACATGACAAACAAGTGATGGTGTGTTCCCTATTTATAGGCTCATCACCATCTCAGGCACATTACAGGCCCCCACTGATGATTGGGCTTCCCCACAACAATTACTGAAGACACACTTAAGGTCTGAGATAGTCATAGAACCGCTCCCTGCCTCTACAAAGGATTTTTGAAAATGACAGGATGATGCAATCTACTTTGAGAAATACACCATCCCTACCTCTGTAGAGGGCTTGAGAAAAAGGATATGCTTGATATCCTACTTTTGCAGAGGGCTTATATGATTGATATGATTGATTAATTGATTGCAAACAAGCTCAGGATGCATGATGTACTACTCTAGTGCAGGTCACTGCATCGAAGGTCAAACACATTGCTAACATCTATAACAAACAACTTACCTTATATGCCCCCACCTTAAGGTGGTTGATATCAGTTATCGATATCAAGTACATTAAGGTAGGAAGAAAACACATGAGGGAACATCAACTTTCGCAAAGCCCATGCCCTTTGGAGGTGACATGTACTTTACAATCACCAAATATTCCCACAAACACATCCCTGCAAGAAAGATGTTATTGTCTATGAAATCATGATAAACAACAATATCAATGCATATGATTAACCACACAAAGAGCCAAGGTTATACAATGAATTTGGAGTTTGCAGATAACCAGGGGCTATATCACGAATCTCTCTGAATCAAGTACCACCAAGGCCAGATTCAAAGGAAAACAAAGGTGCATGGAGCATCAGTATTGTTAAGGTTTGTAAATGCGATAGAAACATCATCAAATTCACGATGCAGAAAGCATGAGTGCTTCCACTAGCCAAGTGTCAGATAAGATATTCAACCCCATCATCATATTAGGAACTAAGTCCATTTTTTGATTGCTCTTGAAAGGGACACTAGGTCCGCATTAGTATAAATGCTTGTCATCATCCGCCCGCTAGGTAGAAATGCTAGAGGAAGGGAAACAATAAATAAGAGAGGAGGAACAAGTGTCTTATGGATAATCTCATAGGAGGGTACCCCCAAGTCACTAACCATGACACTATGTTCGTAAGACACAACACACAAAAATGAAATCAGAGAGAGAGCAATTTAGAAGAATGATGATACAAATAGAAGAAGGGTCACAACAGATGCGGTCTCCTATTATCCCAAACCTTACGGGAGAATCCGAGGTCATTCCAAGAGGCCTAGACAATATATAACACATCACCGGGGAAGCACATTACGATAGAAATAAAAGTTTATAGATACCTACCTTTAGGGTCTTCATATTATATATTGGAGATCTCAAACCTCTTGGAGAGGTACTCGATCATGTTTAAAGAAAAATTTGAGTGGTTCTTATGAGTGTCTTGTTTGTTATCATATGATGCTTGTTCATTAAATTCTTGTTTAAATGAGACTTTTTGTTGCTTACGAGAGGGAGAACCACTATTATTTCTGACTATTGATTGTCATTTTACTCTTTTCTAATTTTTAGTGAGTTTTCATTGGTGAATCTTTCTAGAAGAGTAGCAGGATTCATCCTGTGCCATCTTTCTCGCCTGTATCAGTTGTTGTCCTTTCTTTTCAAAGGTATTTTGATTATCTCCTGATCCATATAAGGATAATGGAGGAGGAACCTCAGCATAAATTCTATTTCTTCAAGGACGAGGTGGTTTATCCACTTGTTTCCTATCCACTTCAATCATACCTATGATGCTATCATAGTCCAAGTAATCATCCTCATCTACTGCCACTGGATCTTGTTCTACCATATTATTTTTAGTATGCTTAGGAAAAGGATTAGTGAAAATTTGTAAATTCTGATTCGGTGGAGCAACTAACTTATTTCCATTGTCATTCACACCCGATACCTGGATGACATTTGAATCAATAAGGTCTTGTATTTCATGTTTAAGATGCATACATAGTTTAGTGTCGTGTCCTTGTGTCCGATGATAATGAAAAAAGGCATTAGCATCGAAGTAAGGTCCTTGTTTACTAGGATAAATAGGTTTGATTGGGGGAAGTTTTAGGATATTATTACTCACAGCTTGATTCATGATAGAATGATAGGACTCAGATATCAGAGTAAAATTTCTTGGTTGATACGATGCTTTCTTTGGATTATTTATAGAAGACGCATTCGTATTTGGTCCATTGATCTTGATGAAACTCGTATTATTGTTCCTTCTAAATCTATTTTGTGATGATCCACCCAAGGATTGACCAACTTGAGCTGATGAGTTTTGGTTTTAATACTGACTAGATGAAAGTTGATAATTGAAAAGAGCGGTGCATAAATGTTGAAAGGAGTTGTATTTCATCAAGAGAATCTTATCATGAATATTAGGTTGTAGATTTGTAATGAATATCTTTTGAACATCCTCATCTTTCATCTGATACTGAATTTGTACGTAAAGTTCTTGATATCGACCAATGAATTTAGTCAACTTTTCTTTAACCAATTCAATAAGAGTGACTTGGGGTCTGATATTTTCTTGAAAATGTTGTAAAAATTAATCAATCAACTATGAAAAGGAGTGTATTGAATTTGGAGGCAACAAGAAAAACCATTCTAAAACAATATCTTTGAGAGATCGCAGAAAAAGTTTTGCTAACAAATCCTCTTAAAAATAAAAATCACTACACATAGTTGTGAATGCTGCCACATGGATATTAGGATCTCCTTTTCCACCATATTTTTCAAAGTGAGGAGTGTCAAACCTCTCAAGAATGAGAGTTCTCAAAATTGCATAGGATAACGAATTACGGGCATGATATATTGGTAGACTAGGTTGGGAAGAGTTTTTCAAATTTGTTACCTTTTATTGCAAAGTAGTCATGTCTTGTAAAAGTTGGTTTAGGATGGCATCATTGGGAGATGTGGTTTGTTGTGAGGAATTAGAACCAAGGTGAGGAGGTGATTCGGCTTGAGATACGATAGGTAGAGGCTAAGAGTAGGTTAACGGTAGTTGGCCATAATGATAGGTGGAAGATGGTTGCGAGTATGTAATAGGTGGGTAGAAATGAGTGGAATAGATAGGTGGTTGAGAACAATTATGCATAGAGGAGGTCCCTTTAGGAACCAAATTTTGATAATCAAATCCCACATCTTTGTAATTAGTGCCATTAGATACTCCAATACCAGTGATAGTATTACTACAAGCATTCGCATTAGTTGTTAAGATCATTGATGTAAAAGTGGATACTCCTATATTTGGTATATGTAAGGAAACTTGAGTATGAGATGGTGATAAAGTGTTATTTATCGCTTGTGCACATTCGGTCACTGGCATGATATTGGTTTGTACAATATGTACTAGACCACAAAGTGCATTAACACCATCTTGTCCTTTTATCAATTTTCTTATATTATGAATTGTAGGAATGACTTCTTCAGCTATTCTCTCATTTTCCATGAATGATTGAAATTCAGCTAGTTCTTTATCCAACTTCTCTATTTGCTCATTAGATACATATCTTGTTGCCTCAATAGTATTATCAACATCATGAAAAAAAATTTCTTCCATTGAGGTTGGAGGATGTATAATATCTTGCCCAATTTGATTGTCTCCCTTTGTAAAGAAGGTTTCCAAAGTTTGTACAAAATCATACAACACACACTACACAAACTAAGAGAACAAATCCTAGGAGAAGGATAGGATTGACAACCAAAATGCTTGATTTTTTGATACTTTTTCAAAGACAATGAATGACACAAAGGATGCTATGAGGATTTCAGTAAAGGGAAGAAAGTTATATGTTTGATATCAGTCTAAAAAAGCAATATAGTCACTCTCAACACACTCTTGATGCAAATCCAAGATAATGCTTAGTCAAAATATAGTGAAATTATGTCAAAATAGGCACTTTTTTCACCAAAATTCAATGCAAAAGAGCATAACAAAGGGTGTTGTGAGGAAAATGATGATGGAAAGAAACTAATATCAGAAATAAAAGGCACTTGATGCAAAAAATACCCAACACAACATGATTGTAGCGCCACTTAAGGTAAAATCCTAGTGAAAATATGGCAAAATATGCAATTTTTCACAGTTTTTCAACTCCAAGACCTAGAAAAAGGGGTGTTACAAGTAATTTCAGGATGGAAAGTGAAGAATATCAGTAATATCAGTCACCTCAATCCATAAAATTGATCAAAAAATGCTTGGAGTGCAAACTAGGTCAAACCCTAGGGCAAAAATAGCCAAAATGTGTAGTTTTTTTACCGAATTTTAACTACAAGAGCCCGTAAAAAGGGTGTTGTGAATCTTTCTATGAGGGGAATAAAATTATTACCCTGATAATAGAAAATTAATGCAAAATAATCTTTCACAATACACCTATGGTGCGAATTTATGAAGTCGATAAGGCCAAAATTAGTGAAAATTGTCATTTTTGAAGCCCTAGGTTTGAGATTTTAGAAAAAAATGCTATGTGAATGATTTAATATCTGATTTATGATGAGAATTAAATAATCTCAGAGATGAAAATGATTTTCAATATTAATCATGCAAAATTCCCATGTAAATTTAATTAAAATGCACCAAAATTGCTAGTTTTTGTTGAAATTTTTGATGTAAAAATGCAAATAATTTAAATTTAATTGCAAATTCACACTAAAATACAAAACTAAAGACAAATAAAAATTTGAATGAGCCTCTAAAATCAGTAGAAAAATCTGATAAAATATTTTGCCTAAAAAACCCTAGATTTTGGAATTACTAGGTTATCTAAAAAATGACTAAATTTGCACAAAACCCTAGCAATTAAATGATGAAAATGCAATGCAAGATCTTGAATTTTTGTATTTTTCTGTATTTTATATCATATTTGATGCAAAAATCATGAATTAGGAAAAAATAGAAAGAATTGACATAATTTAGTAAGCCCAACAATGCAATTTGTTTTTGTATTTTTCCAAAATTCTCAATTTTTTTGAAATTTTCTCAATGCAATAAATTAAATGACCAAATGAATGAATAAAATCACACTAAATATATAGAAAAACACTTAGAAAGTTGTAATTTAAGTTCAAAGACATGGGTTCACCAAAATGTTTAGGGTAAAATTGGATTTGTTGATCTTTTGTGGTTTAGATGTTAAAATCCTCCTTTCAGCCTAACATTGAAGGATTTAGGGTCAAGTGGTGAGCACTATCATACCCTAGGTCACTTAAAAATGAGGGGAAGATTTTATTAGGGAATTAATTATCAATTTTTTCTTCTTCTAGTCTCAATTGACCATTAAAAACCTAATTATGCAAATACGACAACAAATTATCAAATTACAGAAAAAGATCTTACAAATGGGAGTGAAATACCAAATTATAGAATACCTGTTTTCAAGGTTCTGAAGCAGAATAGTCAGGGATATAGGAGCAAGTGCCTGAGTCCAAGGTACCTATGTTTTCAAGGAATCTGGACCTCCTTCAGACACTGATCAACCCTATAACTTCTATTTTCTAGAATCAGTCTACGTGGGACACTGGAGTGAGCACTCTAGTCCTAGAAGTGCTCCTTTGTCCATCTTTTCTTCAGATCCAAAATCTCTAATGTCTTTCTAGCCTTCTTGCAACTTCACTTTCCTCGGATGCGATACATGTAACCTGCAATCACAAGACTTGGTTTGGGGGTTGTGGTGTTTATAGGTTTGCCTCAATCAAATCTCAAAGGACACTTAAGTCTCTAAACATTGTTGTTAGATGAAGAGGGCATGCCCTTGTGAGGTAGAGGGCAAAACCAACAGAATCAATGATAAAAAATCAATGATATGTCACCTTGTAGTGAAGCTTTCATGGAGGAAGATGCTCTTCATGCCATGAAGGAATTAATGCTCAAATCTACAAATATCAACACACAAAACATACAAGTCTACTCTTGCAACACAATGAAAGCCTTGAATCACCTTGAGAATGCCTAGAGTCCACGATAACAATCTAATTGAAATATAGTTTACATATGAATGCCTACATATGTTTATATATGTATCTACAAGCACTCGCTCCAAGATATTTGAAATTCCAACTTACCATGTTGGCAAAGGGACTTAGTAACGGTCACTAACCGACACCCAGAAATTGGGGCTGCCCTAAAATAGGGTAGGACTAGGGTGCAGATACCCAAGTCCTCCCCTCTATTTTAGGCAAGGTATAGCTCAAGGGGTCCTCCTAGGTCCTATTTTCCATGGGACTTAGGTCTCATTCCTTCAGGATGCTAAAATATGAACTAAAATGTCCTAAATACACTCTAAAGACCCATGAGCTAAACCTTATGAGGGAAAAGCCCCCAAGGGGACATTTTCTGACATTATAGTTATATTGTGATCTAATCCTCACCATGGTTTTTCCCTTTTAGGGTTTTCCATGTAAAATCTTGTGTTCTCTTGTGTGTGGTGTTGTTATGATTGAGTTTCAGTTATTTTCTTTTCATGCTTAATCATCTTAACATGATTAAAGGTTAATGTGCATCTGAATGTTTGTAAGGGTTTGAGGTTTTGTTACAACTGATTCACCCCCCTCTTAGTTATCTTGTGAATTCAACAAAAATAGTCTAAGTTAACCTTATCCATCCTAGAAGTCTACCAAAGCTTTTCTAAACAATAACAATAACTATAAAGTGAGACTAATAGCCCTCAGTTTACTACAAATCAAGACCCTATGGCCTATATAAGTTTACTATTTAAATAGACTAGAGGTAAACCATATAGATCTCAACATTCTCAGAATTTAAGGAATAAATAAACAAAGTGTCTATATGATATAGTGATACACCTTTCTATAAGTACCACTAGGATTCAATACTAACTGGTCATAATCTAAAATGTTTAGAATGCAAAGGTTATTTGACCTTATACACACACATTGATAAACAAAACCTATCGGCCTCATATATACACGATGATAACTAATCCAATCAGCCTCTTATAGTTGCACAGAGATAACAGAGCCTATCAATCTCATATTTACATAGAGATATCTGAGCCTTTCAACCGCTTATACTTACATAGAGATAACAAAGCCTTTGGGCCTTACTCATACATAGAGATAATAGATCCTTTTGGCCTTACTTAGCAATAGCATAGAAAGTATATCAGCCTCATGAATATCTATGCAATAGAATACAATGTCTATTGGCCTCAGGAATATATAAGCAATACTTAACTATCAGACTAAAACACATAAAAGGAAACATAAAGTTGAATACATTCATAAGCTCTCAAATTAACTTTAATATTTCTAAATAATGTAAGAACCTGTAGAGTTCAAAGTAGTGTGATAAGATTCCTTCTGTCTTCAACAAGCCACTATCCTTCTTCTCTATCGATGCCTACACTAATGACCTTATTGCAATACTATCTGCGTCTATTGCCGACTGTTATGAAACTTTCCTGTGCAGTAGGCTTTCTTCTCTTGTAAGATCAATGGAAACAACTATTATGAAAATAATATCTAAGATACTCTTAACTATATCCTCACAATAAACAAGTCTAAAGCTCTCCCTCACTATGTTGACAGAGTTCTACCTTTTTGCTCTATTAAGGTCGATTACCTCTGTATCTTCCTCATCCACATATAGCCTCTTAAATGGATTAAAACCACTATCTCCCTTGTGGTGAAATTTCCTAAAAACTAGCATATCTAGGCTCTTGGTGGTGGCATGTAGAAAATAAAGAATTAAGGGTCATTAAAGACCACTTGCAATCAACTCAAAACACTACTCAATACTCCCAAGGCTTCATGGAGAGAACTAGATTAGAGTGTTCATAAAGGCACATGGTAGTTGGCATTGAATAGATAGCTAGACCATGTTCCTTCTAAAACTCAACATCTATTACTTGTATAAGTTATAGTTCATGTTAATTAATATGAATACATATATCAACAAAACATTCCATATACAACGTATACTAATGTCATTTTTTATTACTCAACAAGATGTGTGAATGGGGTTGAGGTATTCTCCCCCTCACAATCTTGCATAAACATAAAAAACAAATAAATAGGATAGCATAATGGAATTTCAACTAAAAATTACCATAAACAAGATAGTGTATATATATTCTCTCTTGAGTATAATCTATATTCAAACACATAAGAACTAACAACTATCGACTAATTCTTGTCGATGGTCAAACTTTTCTGACTTAAATCTTGACAAAAATCTATATTGAGAGATCTTGACGATAAATCAACAACTATCAAGTCGAAACCAACTTAGACCAAATGGGTTGAGTACAACTTACCCAACTCAATGAGGGTTCACTAAATTGAAGAATCATAAGACTAAGATGAAAACTACCTATTCCTTTCCATATGTCTATTCACTTATCTCCGATGATGCTCTCCCTCTCTTTTCTCAGAGGGTGGAAAAGCCTGTTTCCTTTATACAACTTGCAATCACCAAACTAGGATTAGTGTATCATTAGTCATTCCATAAACCTTATGAATAAATAATCATGACATCATATAATCACATGTCTAAATTCATATCATATAAATATTAAATCATGTTATCATTGATTGATCCTAACATTTTCACTTAACGTCAAATCATTAAATCATGCATAATCATCTATTAATTATGTGCAAGTAAAAGTTAAAACATAGTAAAAAATTAGGGATGTGACACTTATCATTTCTTATAATACCACCCCCAACCGCCTACCCTAGATTTCCCTTAGTAGAACCATCAAATTTTAATTTGCACCATCCAATATTAGGGGGGTCCAAGACCCTTAGGCTTGTTGTGTGAAGGTTTCCCACCCTTATACCCTAAAATACCCAATCTAAGAACTTTTTTTGAGAAATATGAAGAGTTTCAAGGAATTATAAATGATTACCTCAAGCATGAATCATGTGAATAGACACAAGGATGTGAAATATTAGAATCTATCACTATCTATCTAGAGCTATTGTGTATCACATAAAAAATTTTAAGCTCAACCAAGAATGACATGCTTTTCAAAGTGATTATTTTCACATTAGACATAGAAAATTCTCTTGTTATGGCTGACCTCTTTACTCAATTTTCACTTTTCTATTATGACTTAAGATATTTATTTTCATGATTAAATTAAACTCAACATATCAAACATTATCAACCTTATTTCACCTACTTGTAACACTTCCTTTGTTTCTTGGAAAGTTGATGTTGAATGAAATACATCAAACACTATCAACTTTAATTTTTTAGCCAAGCTAACCAAGCTTTTGAGACTTCAATACAATATAAAATAAACCTACATGTTGGCAAGAGACACTGCATAGCAATGATAGGAGTTGTCATTGATGGCAACTAAGATTGTCCCACACCTCTGCAGTGTAGTATCTGATCATACCGGAAGTCAGAACAATAATCTATCTAAGTCTGGGAGCCTAGAATAGAGTATATAGCAGAGTCCAGTATTTTGGTCTGGATCTATCTGGTGGAAAGACATGGTATGTTTCGGATCCAAGGCTATTGACAACATTGCAAATACTCTCTAAATCCAATATTTTCTCATCCAGTGAGGAAGGAATCAAATGTTTTTAGCATGTGTATCAGGTTTCAGTCTAACAGAGCAGACAAAAGAAGAATAGGTAAACCTTGCTAAAGATCTTATTTCTGGATGAATGGAAGTTTTTTGCTGGACAAATGGTGACATTCAATAACTGTGTCTGACATGAATAATGATTTGCAAGAGTAAGTTTTGGTCTGCACTCCAAGTTATGCATAGATTTAGCCGACATGGCTGAGCATTCTTAAGTGTTCTAAGTAGTGTTGAAGCTGACTGGTAGAATGATTATAGATCTTGCTGTTGGTATATATAGTCAATGAATTCGGTTGTTTAGGATGTGTGAGATGTGAAGAAAGTGAATGCGAGTAGAGCAAAAATCTTAGGTGCAAATGAGAGTAGAACAGTAAGAAGAACATAGCAAGGATGAAGTGTTTAAGATCAGTTTTTGTACTTAAACGGAACTAAAATTCCTACATAAGTAGATGATATCATTAGTTCATGTCTATTTTTCATTTGTAATACTATCTTAGGCAGGGATCCTTCATTTGAGTAGTGAGCTCTAGGCAGTGATCTCGAATGCATGTGCATTCCCATTTTATATCAATACTTTTAACAGGGTATTAATTTTGTGGGTTAACCCCCACCATGGTTTTTCCCTTAACTTGGTTTCCACATCAAAATCTTGGTGTCAAATGTGTCATTCATGTTTTCTTCTCATATGCTATTGTTTAATGCTGGATTGTTTATATCATTGATTTAATCTTAAGTTGTAAAAAGAAATAACAAAAGAAAAAGAAAATGAAAAGCGACAACTAATTCACCCCCCCTCTCAGTTGTCCAGACCTATTCCAACAATTGGTCTTAGAGCTAAGTTCCATAGAAAAGCCTAACAACTTAAGGAAAAGATCTTGGAAGAAGTGTTTAATGGGTTCACTAAGAGATCTTCAATCAGCCTTAGAAGAGTTTGCTCAATCTAGAATAGAAATTAGTAATCTGAGAGGTGAACTTAAAGATGTTGATGACACCATTGAGGTGTTAAAAGATAAACTAAAGAAATCCTTGCAAAGAAAAAAGGAGCTACTTCTACAGCTATCTAGTTTACTTGAAGAAAATGGCTTGAATGAAGCTTTGCAAGAAGAAACAAAGGAATGTGAGAAGCTCTCCAAAGAAGTTGTTATCCTGAAAATTGAAATGGAATCTGGGGTAATGAGGAAAACCATAGAAAGTGAAGATAGGAAGAAAATTAAAGAAGATCTGAAACAGAAACTAAAAGAAATATTTGAAGAATGTTACAAATTAGATGGAATAGCTAGCCATCTAGAGTCTGATCTACAAGAAGGCAGAGACAATGAGAGAGAACTTGAAAGGTAATTAGTCACTCTCAGACATGACCTGGATATTACAAAATGAATATAAGGAGAAGTTCAAAATAAGCTCAACAAGACTTGAAGCACTATTTGAAGGATAGAAAAGGGCTGATGACAAGCATGGTCTTGGATATGAGAAAGGTGAAAGCTCCGGATCCAGACAGGAAAATTTTTAGTCTAAGAATGGGAGAAACAAATCTAGAAAACCTTAGGTGAGACAACCAAATGCTCAAAGATATCCATCCTTCAATGGAAATTGTTTTAACTGCAACAAATTTTTTCACAGAGCTACTCAGTGTAGAAGTAGAGTAAATCCAAAAGGTCCATCCTTCTCTGGTCAATGCTTCAAGTGCAACAAGTATGGTCATAGATCAAATGAATGTAGAAGTATGCAAATGAATAATTCCAATAACAGAAGAATTAGGAATTCCTTCAATGGTTACTACTTTGTTTGCAATGTGTTTGGACATATGGCTAATCAATGCAGATCAACAGAAAATCGGGCCTATAAGAAAAGAAATATTATATGCTTCAACTGCAATAAATCTGGTCATATTGCAAGATTCTACAGAAGTAAAGACAATGGAAGAAGAGGTCTGGTAAATAGAAAAATGGATGAACAAAGATAAGACAAAGGTAAGGAGAAAATTGATACAAATGAGACTCACAATGAATCAAACAAGAAAATTGATACAAATGAGACTCACGATGAATCAAACAAGATATGGGTCAGGAAAGTCACTATGAATGACAACAATGGATCCACACTACAATCTGGTGCTAACAATTCCCTTGGGAATTAAGCTAGAAGTCTTGGCTTAGGGGGAGCAGTATTACAAAACAAATTCCCCTAGCCAGCAAGTAAGTGCCTAGATCTGGCATAATAACGAAATAGATCTTAGATTATTCTAGACCATGTGGAAAGGTTTCCAAAAGAAAGGGGATGGCAGATTGCAGAGCAATACATGAAAAATTCTCAAAACAGAACAACCGGATGTGCTAGGGCAGAGAATTTGTTACAAAGGGAATTTAGGTGATGCGAAGCTTAAAAGGGTCATTCACTCCTCATTTTAAACACTTTGCATCAAAAAGAAAGAAGTGGACAAGCCTAGATTGAGAATTCTCAAAAGTCAGAAGCGAGAAAAGGATTTCCAAGCAAAAACCCCAATCTGCGTGGCAAGGTATTTTCCATTTTCTACAAAATCTTTTGTGTTTTTAATTCTTTGCAAATGGCTACTCCTCTAGTGGTAGATGTTACTAAAAGGCCTTGTCCCAAGTTCAAGAAGCATCCATTCAAATCTATAGAGGTTGAGCCGTTACGTGCATTTTCTGGATGGGGTTTCACATGTTGAAGATATTAGGGCTTACATTCACTGCAATATAGAGGAATTTGGAAATCTAAGATTACTAGATTTATTTGAAAACCACTTGAAGGATGACAATCACAAATTGAAGCCAAAATATAAAACCCTAGAAAACAAACACTTCATACAAGTTATTGAATTTCCATCCTTGATGAAAGCGAATGGGTTAGGTATGTATTGAGTTGGATACATGATGAGTTTATGTGGTTGTTGAAGCTGTTCAAGATTACAAAAGACATAATCCGAATTGTGACTGGATTAAATGCAACCAGTGCGCAACCCATGCTTAACGTTGTGAAAAATCAAATAGTAACTAATGTAACCAGAGTAAAATTTGACAGAAGAGCTATGACTATCAATGACATCACTGATCCAGATGTCAAGTTTGCTTTGATGGTAGTTGGGTATAAGATCTACCACTCCAGTAGGGAAAACTCAGTCTATAAAACAACTATCTATGCCGCATATTAGATGATAAAGGAAGACATGGATTATGACTTATGTGAGCTTCTACAAAACCAACTACTAGAGAACCTGAACAAAATAAAAAAGGATAAGAAAAATTCCTTCAAGTATGGTTCCTTGGTGATATGTATCTTCTTATACTTCATGAATGAGGTTCTGGAGTTCCAGGTATACAATGGACATCTGACAGACTAGTGGCATGGCAAATTAGGGATCTTCTTCGCAGTCTTGGTGATTCCCAAACACAAAATACTACTATTTGGGGTTACTTCAAGAACTTCCAGAATATGATGCATGCAAGAGAAAGAATTCCTAGTTCAGTTGTTGAAAAGTATGAAAATGAAATATGTTTCATGGTAGACATAGATAAATGTTTGATGGAAGCTGTAGAACCAAGGATAGTGTGGATAATGCCCATGGGCTATGAAGTGGATGAGGAAATTCTAGATATGTATGCTCAACATCTTCTAAGAAAACCTAAAGACACCTCTGTTGAAAAGTTTAGAACATACAAGGAACTGAGCCTAAAGCTGCATGTGGAACTTACATAGCTGGAAACAAAAAGAAAGGTGCACAAGCAGGTAGAGATGTATGTAGAAAGCATTGGGATTACAAAAGAAGTAGTAAATGAAAACAGACAAAGAATTGAAAAGATAAAGAAAAACACGGAGAAGGCAAAAAGTGAACTTGCAATTCCCCCGGAAGACCCAAGAAAGACAAGAAGCTCTACAACTCCTGTTGAGCCTCTCAAGATCACTCACACTATGAAGTTGGAAGCCACTCCATCCAGTGAAGGAGGGAAAAGGAAGAAAACCAAGGCAACAAGAATCCTCAAGAGCACACAAGATGATGAGGAGACTGACACATATGAAGAAGTGAAAGAAATAAGATCCAAAAAGGTCAAAACTTCAAAAATTTATGAAGACTAACCATCTAGAAGCGTAAGGGCCAGTAAAAAACTAGTATCTGGTAAGGTTGCCATGACTATTGATGAAATTGTAAAAACAATCACTGTTCATGGAAACTTAAAGCCTATCAGAACTTACTATGATAATCTTGATCAAGCTAATAAGAAAACTTTAGAAGATGTCATTATCATATATCTAAATAAATTCAATAGAGCCTTGTTAGAAATCCTGCAAGAACTTCCTAAAGGTTTGAGGAAAGTAATGGAAATGAGGAAAGAAGCAACCAAAGAAAAGGATATAGAACTCAAAGAGTATGCTCTCTCCTCTTTGTGCCCCGTAATAACTAGAAAAGAAGTAGATAAAATCCTCAGTGAAGTCAAAGACAAATTTAGAAGCAAAGTCCAAATGAACAAGCTAATGCTTGGTGAAACTGAAGAAATTGCAAAGGAAACAAAAGAAATTCTGAGAATGGCTGTAGACAAAAATAAGTACTACATTATTTTAGAAAAGCAAGTTGAAGACAACCCTGCTTCTCAAAAAGAAAAAAACTAACAAGAGAATCAATGATCAAAGTATCACTCAAAATCCTCTAGAACTTGATTTATCAAATCTAAATATTGGAGAAGTTCAGGAAGAGGAACAAGATAATCAGGAAGACATAGAGATGATAAATAGAATAATTGATGAAGTGATATATCCTCCACTTGATCACTCTGAGAAGAAAGATAATATTACTACCACTCAAAACCCTCCAGATCAAGCAGTAGGTGGTGAACAAACAAAAATGAGTTTCTTAGAAGAGAACACAGAGAAGATTAATATAGAGAAAGTGAAGGAAAAATGAAAAGAAGAAAAAGAAGAAGAAGATGGTGCAAATGTTGAAACACCTAAAGCACCTAAATTAGATGATCAAAAAGATGATTCAAAAATTGCAACAAGAGACACTGCAGATGTAGTGAAACATTTTCTTGAAAAGGAAGTGATTGAGCTTGATGAGCCTGAACTACTCCAAGGACTAACCAATCTAGATGCGCTCTCTCCATTTCAATTGATGAAAATAACATCCTTCACTCAAGTAAAAGCCAGAGAAAACATGATGAAATCTCACTTAGAGGACAATGAACTAATGGAGTTAGCAACTGGAGTGTTGGAGAAATTAATGCCAACTTATCAGAAAAATCAAAATGATTCTCCCTCTAGCCATTTGAAAAATCTTGTAAGTTCAGTTGACTCACATTTTGAGTCGTTTCAAAATTTTGCGGAGGCAAAGGTTCAAAAAGATTTTTTGAACAATAAACTTAAACAAGTTAAGAATCTAATAAGGAGTGACAGAGTGGTACTGGGCATTAGCATAAAGAGCATTTAGAATTCTCTAAGCGATGGAAGAGATATATATACATTTCTTTTATCATGGACCAAAATCAATAAGGATGTTGAGAAGAAGATAAAGGAACGAGAATAAAAAATATCAGTTCTATCCCAAAATTTTGATCCTCTAAATGTCTCTCCCATAAGTCAGGACTGTCAGATCATTAGCCTGACAAGTGAAATAAAGAGATTTGAAAAAAAGAAAATTAATTCTATGAAGAGGATGTGTGAACTCTAGGGATTGATCGCCCCCAAGTTGGAAGCCATGCATAACGCCTTATCTGAAGCCTAGAATGCACTCCAGACAAGTGATCCTCTGGATCTGGCTAAGGTAGAAGCATATGTATTTTTGTTGAGTGGGCACATCTCACTCTTGGATGGAATGAAGAACACTTAGGCCTCTAAACTTGTGCAATTAAAAACCTGTTTTACAGACATTCTCAAGTTCATGTGAACAATACTTGATGAATTGTTGTACATACGACTTTTTTTTAGAATTTTGATTTGTTGATCCTACCCTTTGCCATTGATGTCAAAGGGGGAGTGAAGGGAAGTGAAAAATGAAGTATTCAGGAAAGGGGGAGCACTGGAATAAGTGAAGTACACAAATGTATAGACAAAGGGGGAGTTTCACAAAGACAGTCATTTTTTCACTAAGTGTTGCCATCAATGCCAAAGGTGGAGATTGTTGGTAAGAGACACTGCATAGAATTGATAAGAGTTGTCATTGATGGAAACTAAGATTGTCCCACACCTCAACAATGCAATATCTGATCATACCGAAAGTCAGAACAATAATCTATCTAAGTCCAGGAGCCTAGAACAAAGTATATAGCAGAGTCCAGTATTTTGGTCTGGATCTCTTTGGTGTAAAGACATGGTATGTTGCGGATCCAAGGATATTGACAACATTGAAAATACACTCTAAATCCATAATTTTATCATCTGGTGATGAAGGAATCAAATGTTATTAGCATCTGTGTATCAGGTTTTAGTCTGACAAAGCAGACAAAAGAAGAATAGGTAAACCTTGCTGAAGATCTTATTTCTGGATGAATGGAAGTTTCTTGTTGGACAAATGGTGGCATTTAGTAACTAGGGCTGACATGAATAATGATTTGTAAGAGTATGTTTTGGTCCGCACTCCAAGTTATGCATAGATTTAGCCGACAGGGCTGAGCATTCTTAAGTGTTCTAAGTACTGTTGAAGCTGACTGGTAGAATGATTATAGATCTTGTTACTGATATATATAGTTGATGAATTCAGTTGTTTAGGGTGTGTGAGATGTGAAGAAAGTGAATGTGAGTAGAGAAGAAATCTAAGGTGTGAATGAGAGAAGAATAGTAAGAAGAACAAAGCAAGGATGAAGTGTGTAAGATCAGTTTTTGTACTCAACCGAAACTAAATTTCCTACATAAGTAGATGCTATCATCAGTTCATATCTCTATTTTTCATCTGTAATACTGTCTTAGGTAGTGAGCCTTCATTTGAGTAGTGAGCTCTGGGTAGTGAGCCTGAATGCATGTGCATTCCCATTTTATATCAATACTTTTAACAGGGTATTAATTTTGTGGGTTAACCCCCACCATGGTTTTTCCCTTAACCAGGTTTCCACATCAAAATCTTGGTGTCAAATGTGTCATTCATGTTTTCTACTCATATGCTATTGTTTAATGTTGGATTGTTTATATCATTGATTTAATCTTAAGTTGTAAAAAGAAATTGAAAATGAAAAGTGACAACTGATTCACCCCCCCTCTTAGTTGTTCGGACCTATTCCAACACTACCTAGTGAAAATAAAATTAATACAAATATTATTATATTTATATAGTAATGTATTAATTGTGACAGTAATGATCCCATGAATAAAAGTTATGTGTCACATCCAAAATTTTCACTATACATTACTTTTTACTTTTATGTAATTAGTGGATAAATTTGCATTGATTAATGATTTGATGATTAGAGAAAATTTCAAGATAAATCAATGATTCCATGAGTTATGATTAAATGCATAGAATTTTGACATGTGAATATATGTTATTGAGATTATCTATTTATGATGTATAAGGATTTACTAATGATACATTAATCCTAATTTGGTGACTATGAGTTGTAACCAGGAAACAAATTTCCATCCTCCGAGAAAGAGAGGGAAGCATCATCAAAGAGAAGTGAATAGATATTTGGAAAGGATAGGTTATTGCCACCTAATTTATGCGATTTTTAAATATGGTGAACCTTGTTAATAGTGGTAAGTTGTTTTTGACCTATTTTAGTTAGAAATTGGGTTTTGACTTGAGAGTTGTTGATTTGTCGACAAGGTCCATTAAATTTAGGTTTTGTGGAAAACTAAGTTAGGTCAATATGTGACCTTCGATAAGAAATAGTCAATAATAGTTAACCTATTTTATTATTTGAATTTCTGATGGGGATCATAGCATGATATTTTTGTCTATTTTGATGTCTCAATGAGATAGAGAGGGGGAAAACACGCCGACCCCAATCTAATATCACGTCAAGTGTTAAAGCAACAAGAGTGTACATTATATAAATAGATAATATGTTCCTTCTTTTAGTATTAATTTATCTATGCAATTATAGTTTAAAATTTAGACTCTTTCAATGTACTTGATTTAAAGAAATACATGATATGGTTCTTTATTTTTCTTTGAATCCACTCTCTTAGTGGAAGCTCGACTCTTTAACTAACTCAGAGATTAAGGAGGAGCACATCAAACCTCGTGAAGAGTGGTAAGTCATGACCATCACATATGTTATTGCATGCCTGTGGAGATTTATAGTAGGCTAAGTTTGAGGAGAGAAAAGTGGTCTCAAGGTTTTCATTGATAACCGTGGGATCTTTCTGGAAAGGAAAATAAGGAATGGGAAGTATTAGTAAAGAAGGATTAAAGTCGTTAGGATGTGTGGTTCATGGTCATTGCAGACGAACCAAGATTGTTTAAGGATCTCATACGAATTATATACATGTTCTTTTTACATTCATGTTCCTGAATACTTCTCTCAGACTATTAAATCTAGTGTGTTACTATGTTAATACATAATCTCTGTTATTTTTAAGTTGATATCTCTATATGAGATAATGTCAAAACTCTTTTATTTTAAGGCATTATTTCTATATGTGTCGATGGCAGAAACTTAGTTATTTAAGACTGACATCACTATGTATATTCTTGTGACTTTAATCAAATGGTATAAGGCCAATGTTATTTAAGGCCAACATCACTATTACTTATCTTATGGCCAAATGACTACTGTACTATGATATCGAAGATGACCATTATCCCATACTACTATAAGAGTTGAAATGGATGAAAACCTATAAGCTTCTGTGAGATTTAATGGTCGATAACTGGTTAAGTCCATGTCATTCTTAGAAACAAACTTCCTTGTCTCCTGCATATTATCTATATGTTAGTGTTATGAACAAAATCTTGGAACTGAGCATCATTTGTGTAACTTTTACATAGTTCTCACCATGATTAACAGGCAGGCCAAACTGTGTATATTTAAGTCAGTCAAGGGGTGTACCTTAGTGTACTGAAGAGAAACTCTGAAGACTTTATCAAAGTATATCAACCAATCCACTAGAGTACGTCATTGAGATATAAGAATAATGATTAGTAGATGTATTCCATTGCATGCAATCTAGTTTGTAACTATCATTAAAGATTTAACGATAGGTTTCCTTTTATGTCATAGTAAACCTGAATGATATTAACTATCATTGGTACACCATGATATAACTTGAGTATTACATACTTATTGAGCATGTATAATTCTTGAATGCAAGATAATGTGCACAGGTGTATAACTCTTCCTTGTCTAGAGATAGTGAATGGGAAAAGATTGATAGTTCAAAACCTATCACATTATTCTCTATAAACTCTTCTTCTATTGTTGATATCAAACTGTGTTAATGGTACCCATGCTACATAATTTAATTATAGTTTAACTTTAAGAAGATAGAAAACCATACTATCTATTTTATGAGAAAAGGGAAGTTGTTTAGAGCCTATATAGTGTCAATAAGACTAAAGGTCATTATTGTAGTATGATATGATATTTTTCTACCTATAGATAACAAAAGTTTTAATGTATTTTGTTTGATGGATTAAAGAAGATAAATCTCTAACGAATAAACCAAATATGTTTAGTAAACTTAAGATTATCCTTATGGTTATGTTGTCAATTAAAACTAATGTAATTGTAGTCAAGAAGGATTAATTGAGAATTCTTAGATCAAGACAAATACCTAAGAGGATATAAGAAGATTTTGATAAAAGTTATATACTAAGTCAATATTAGACATCAAAACCAAGAATACAAAATGTAAAAATAGTGTAGAGTGATAGGGAGTCATAGATCCAGTGTTGCCAAACTGCAATGAGAGGCTTTTCGAAAGACTAATCCTTGTTATTGTATTCTAGAATTCAGGAATAAATTCTAAGTCAGGCAGACTTTGGGTGAAACTTAGTCAAGTTACTCTATGGCTACTGTTAGTCAATATAAATTCATTGTATGATGAGATAGTTTCCAAGTTGAGTTAGAGGTGTGTGAACTCATGACTACGTTTATTACAAATATCTATTTATATGGAAAATTTGGCCAAAGTAATGCATTTTTCTCTGCATGCATTAATCGGTTCACAATGTCTAGATAGAGTGACCAATCAGACTAATCATATTTAGATAGAAGTGTGTCTAAAGTTGTATGGTTGATTGAGTTACATAGGAAACAACACTAGAACTCAGATGGAAAAACATGTTGGTTCCTTATTTTTATACTCTTTGTGAAGGGTAGGACCACTTCTAGGAAGGAAGGTGTGTAGGGGACTGCCAGTTTGTGGTTTGAGGTAAACCACTTAGATGATACTCTCCCTCTGAAGCAAAAGACTAACTAAGACTTGAGTTATAGATGTCAAGATTCCAAATGTAGTACTCTTTATGTATTGATTTAAAATTATTCATATTACGAAGAGAAGAATATTTGTAAATGAAAAGTGAAAATATTTCACTATGATTCTAACTTTGAACAAGTTATAATTTCAAGATTGAAAATATCTAGAAGTGATATGCTTTTATTTATGATTATGCAAATGTTATATGTAGATATAAAAGAAAAAAATTTCTCTTGTTTACCATGTTGTTATGTCATAAAATATCCCCTAGGACTCTTACCTCCTAAGTTTAGCTCCCGGGTCCCTTGTTTTGCATCTTGCATGTTCATTTTTACTCCCAGAAGAAAATGGCTTGAAACCCATATCACATGGGACTTGAGGGACATTGTGTGCTTTACTCCTGACCTAAAAAGGGGACTTGGGACATGGGCATTCAAGCCCTTGTCCTACCCTATTTTAGGGAGGTCCCAAATCTAAATGTCGATTATGTGACCATTAGTTAGGTCCCATGCCAACATCTTAAGTTTGAATTACAAAATTTGTAGTGGGAATGTGTGTTGTTACATATATAAGCATGTTTAGTGATTAATTTGAAAAATAGAAGATGATTATGAACTTTTAGCACACTTATGATTTTAGAGCATTCAAGATTTCCATTGTTGCAGAGCAGAGCATTGTTATTGTGTTTGTGATTGTAGATTTACCTTCATCTTCTCATATATTGAAGAATCTTCATCTATGTGAGAGATACATCTCTGAGGTAATATCTATTTGTGTTTGAATCATTTATCAATTTGTTTTTTCCTCTATCCCATAGGGATACACACTCTTTATATGACAATGGAGTTCAAAAGACTTGAATGTCCTTTTAGGGCTTGATTGAGGCAAGCTTACAAACACCACAACCCCCAACCACACTCCTTGTGATTGTAGGTTATAAGTATCAAATTTCGTGGAGTGGAGTTGTAGAGGAAGGTTGTAGAAGATAAGGATTCCAGATCTAATGGAAAGAAATAGTTTGGAGTACTTTTGGGACTTGGCCACCTAGGATAGTGTCCTCTAAGGTTGCAGACATAGGAATCTTTGTGACAGTGACAATCAACATCTAAAGAAGCCCCAACATCCCAAAGAATAGCCTACCTTGGACTAGGGCACCTAGGGCAGTGTCATCTGCATCTTATGTGCTAGAAATAGATGGAACAATGCTTATCAGTGCTAGAAGGAGTCCTGAATTCCATGAAGAAAAATATACCTTGGACTTGGGTGCCTAGGGAAGTGTATCTAATTATTCCGCATCATGAACTTCAAATGACAGTAACTAATCTCTGTCTACTATCTTAGTCTGCTAGCATTTTTCATAATTCATTAGTCTACTGACTGTTTTGTGTAATTAAGGTTTTTAGTATACTTGAGAATTAAATTAATACATTAATTGACAATTTCTAAACTTCCACATCATTCCAAGTGACACCCAACCTGTAGGTGAATCCTCTTGCAAAAGTTGTGATTCAACTCAGTTGAAACGTCCTTGAATGTTTGTATTGAGAGGAGGATCTAGCCATTCAACCCTGTTGTCCCTCTTTTCCTATTAAACATTTTGGTGAACCCATGTTTATTTGAACTTTTCACCTTGCTAAGTGTTGTACTGTAGATTTGCATTCATTCATTTAATTTTCATCTTATTGCATTTGAAAATTTACAAAAAAATTGAAAATTTTGAAAAAATTGGCATCTTAGGCCTACATTTTGGCATAATTTACATTAAATACTGATATTTTCATTAGATCTGATATAAATTTTAGAAATTCATCTTATGTTAATCATTTGTATTGCATTTTCATGCTTAAATTGTTAGAAATTGATTGAAATTTTGCATTTTTCATAAAAACTAGTTTTTGCATTAGCTAGGGTTTCTAGTTAAAATCTTGTTTCAGATTTTACTATTCTTTTCAACACTCATTTAGGACTGATTTCTAATTTTATTGTTTCATCATAGTGTTTTTTTTGCAAAAATTCATGTCTAGGGTTTAAAAAGCTTGCATTTTCACTAGATTTTGCCTTGTCATCTCTCTATATTTGCATCAAATGTGTGTTGTGAAGGATATTGTCACATTATTAGATTGATATTGAGCTTATTATTCATTGGCCCTCTTTAATTTCTTCACAACACCTCCTCTTTTAGTCATTTGCATTGAAAAAGGTGAAAAATCAAGCATTTTAGATCTTTAAAATATCTTATTCCTTGGGATTATTTTATTAGTTTGTGCATTGAGTGTTGTATGCTTTTGCATGAGTTATATAACCCACCACCCTAATAGAAATATCCCTATGAGGAGAAGTATTAGACTAATGGGATCTAGTGCTCCTTAAAGCAATGGCATCCCTACCTTAGAAAATCCATTGAACACATTCTTTACAAAAGGAGAGACACAAATTTTGTAAGATATTATACTTCTTACAACTACAATGGAAGAACACACATTTCATGATGTTGAGGACCCTATTGATGTGGTAACACATGTACCTGATGACAGAATAAACAAACTTGATAAAGAACTAGCCGATTTTCAAGCATTTATGGAAAATGAAAGGATAGGGGACAAAGCTATACCTATGATTCATAACATAAGAGAATTGTTAAAAGAAAGATAAGATGGTGTTAATGCAATCTAAGGCCTATTGTATATTGTGCATCATAATGTTATTCTAGTGATTGAATGTGCAAATGTTATTAATAACATGTCATCACTATCTCATACGCAGGTATCGACACCTATACCAACTACTAGAATGTCTACATTTACATCAAAAATTTTAACTACTAATACAAATGCTTGTAGTAAGGATACCACTATTGTTGGATTATCTAATGGCACTAATTCACAAAATTACAAAGTTGTGGGATTCAATTGTCAAAACTTAGCACCTAAGGTGACCTCTTTTATGAATAATCATTCTAAACCACCTCTCCATCCCACTTATTCTCAATAACCTATTACATACAACTATTCATAACCACCTTCCACATACAATTACTCTTAACCACCTTTCATTTCCACTCAAAACCAATCTCCTCAAAATGTCATACACACAACTTCTAATTCTCAAACCACATCTCCTAATGATGCCCTCCTAAACCAACTCCTACAAGGCATGACCTCTTTACAAAAATACTTGACAAGCTTGACAAATTCTTCACAACCTAATATACCAACTTACCATGCTCATAACCCTCTATCTTATGCAAGCTTGAGAACACTTATGCCTGAGAAGTTTGAAACTGCCCACTTTGAAAAATATGGTGGAAAATGTGATCCTAATACTCATGTGGCAGCATTCACGGCTATGTGTAGTGATTTTTACTTTGAAGATGATTTGTCAGCAAAACTTTTCTCATGATCTCTTAACGATACTGCTTTAGAATGATTTTGCTCTCTACCTCTGAATTCAATACACTCTTTTTCAAAGCTAGTTGATCAATTCTTACAACATTTTCAAGCAAACATTGTACCTTAATTCTCTTTGATTGATTTAGTTCATTGCAAACAAGGTCTAAAAGAGAAGTTAACTGAGTTTATTAGTTGGTATTGTTAGTGCCTGAATTGACTGGTAGTTTTTTGAGCATTTTCATTCAGGCACTCTCCCTAAGTATCCAAAAAATGTTCTAAGTAATAGACCTCCTCAGCAGTTTTCAGCATCATCATCATATTTTCTTGAGGAGGAGGTCATCTTCATCATGTTTGTTTCCATGCAGGTCAGCATCATCATGTTCTCCGTCGACCGGTTTCTCATCGTCATCATCATATTGAACTATCGGGTGATGTTTGGTTTTTATCCTGATGATGCTGACGAGCTACAGTGCGCTTTGGTTTGTTTGCGGGGGTGATTTCTCAAGTATCCAGTGATCTTCCATTTATCACCTTGCGCAAACATGATGATGATGTTGCCCCATTATTCTGAAGGGGTTATTCTCTAAGTTGTTCGACCTGACTTGCTTTTTCCTAAGGGTCGTCGTCATCATCATCATATTTCCTTTTATCACCGTGTTGCTTGTGAGGGTCATCATATTATCCGCATCATGATATCTCGCCGGGTGATATTTCTATCATCGGGTGATCTTGGTTATGATCATCCTGATGATGTTGTTGAAGAGTTCTAAGTGCGACCCGATATTCACTAGGGTCATCATATTTTGAACATCAGGATGATCTTAGTCAATATCATCCTGGTGATGTTGTATCACTCCTTGTTCTTTGTTTCTCATCCTGATGATGCTGACGTCATCCTTATATCAGGGTGATATCTTTCTTTCTTTCTTTCTGCCTATCTGCATCATGATATTTCCGAAGGAGGGGGTGATGTTTTCATATCACTCGAGTGTGTGTTTGTTCCAGCATCATGATGATGCTGATATCAAGGAGATATCCGCCTGCCGGCTTCGTGCGCTATCTAGTGGGGGTGATCTTTTCGAGCATCATCATATTCATCAATCGCCCCGATCCTATAGTGGAGCTACAGTGCAACCTGATATTTGCACATCAGGATGATATTTCCAAATATCCGGTTGTCTTCCGAATATCATCCTGATGATTATATGGTGATGACGTCATCGAGGTCCGGGAGGGGTCATATTTCTAACACTGATCATCTTGAGGAGATCTCCCGATATTTGCAAACATGTTGATGACGTCATCCGGATATGAGGAGGTGCACAGTAGGCAGATATGATGATGACGTCAGCAGGATATGATGATGATGTCATCAGGATGTTCATCGGCCAGACTTTTGGTATAAGCTCAGCAGGAGGATGTTCCTCCGATGGATCCGGTTGTGCCGATGAGGGCGAATATCATGCAGTTTGTATTGCAAATATGATGCTGACGTCAGGGTGATTTTTCGGGCAACAGGATATCATGCTGCTGGAGGATGATGATGATGAGGTCTTATACTAGTGTCGTCAGGAGCAAAAGCACCGACATGATATATGCTCATGACCTAGTATATAAAGTGTTAAAGAGGTCATCATGGGGTGCATGTGGGATAATGTTATCCTGCATTTCGAAATATCATGATGATGAATCTCGGCGGGAAGTGGTTGCGATTGACTGTTAAATGTTCTTCCCGAGGCCGCGGGTTGGTGCGCCATCAATGGCGATTGTTGCAGAGGTATGGGCGATGGCGTGGATGGATGTAGTACCTGATTGAAGATCTGAATCCCTAGGCGGCGGCGCAAGGCTCGAGAAATCTTCCTGTCTCCTCCCCTACCTGCTGCATTCAAGTTTAGGCACCAATCTGGTAATGTTTGAGCGCCATCTCTCTGATACTGTATATCTGGCGGGAGTTTTGGTCAACCTGGTAGTTAATGCTGAATACACCCTCCTGCTATATAAGGCAGACGATGTTATTCATTCAAGGTTGTTGAAAGTTGTGGATTTTTGGCTCTGTAATCCAAAACCAGCTGATCTGGTTGCTCTGTACAGCTTGATCTTGTGAGTTTATGTATCTCCTGTTGTAGGACTTGGCATGAATCCACTGGTTTCATGGTTGATCTTATATGAGTAATGCTATCTTAGCATGTGTTGTGTTAATTCTGTCTCCAGTATTGCATGTATTCTTCTTCTGGATCTGGATATTTGTGTGATGTTTAGATTCTAGAGCATAGAATTCCTATGTTGAATGTCTGATCTTTTAACCTCTGCTCAAGGGGCAGATTAAACTGTTTTCAGGTTGAACATTGGGAAGGGTATACTGCAGTAGGGATGCCATAAGTAGAGATAGCTCAACACTCTATATTGGGAGATATCTGTAAGGCAAATATCATGTGTATCCCCCTGAAATCTAGTTTTAGCTATTTATGCTGATCATTCACAGGTGTATGTCTACCGACTCCAAGCCCTGGATAGGCACCAATCACGCTGTATTCTTGTGTTATACACCATGTCTAGCTTTGCATCCAAATTCATATCAAAACATTTCATACCTCCACCTGTTAGTTGTAGGAGTAGGATTAGGAACCCCCTGCATACTCTCATACCCAACCAGACATCATGTCCAAGAATGTTGCCAGCCTTGTGATCTATCATGCAGATCTTGGTCCATACATGAGAGTATTCTGCCTGTTGTTGTCAAGTTAGATCTTTCTATCTTTGAGCTAGTCAAGGTTACATCTTAAGTTATAGGGATACCCCCCTTGGTGCGGCAGAACTAGAAGTGAAGGGGAGGAGCTCACGCAACCTCCTGTATTCAGTTGGCCTGAATCTGCATGTGCATTAGAAGTGGCAAACCCTAATGCTGATTCAGAAGAAATGTCAACAAAATGGCGACTCCGCTGGGGATTGAACAGTAAAAGTATTATCTAATCATCTCCAGTAATATATCTTGTGACCCATCCGAGTCACCAACAAAATGGCGACTCTGCTGGGGAGATCAATGTCATATCCATGAAAGTTTGAGTCCACAAGATTAAAAAATCAGACCTAGAAACTGTTTGTTGCAGCAGAGAAAAAAGGTTGTATATGTGACTCTGCTGGTGGATGACCCAGAAAGAAAGAAATCAATTTGCAGCTTCAGCTTGTTTGAAGCTCATTCCTCTTCAAGGAGGTGGCGACTCTGCATCAAAGAACCTGATAAAAGAACAAAATCAACCAGAGAAGAATTTGCAGCTTCTGCAACATATCCAGGTATTTCATATTATTTGACAGATTCCCTATTTGGTGAGAAAGCACTGGTTAAAAGGGAACATTGGTGAAAACAGAGCTTGCATGCTTTTATTAGAACTTACACTGTATTTCAAAGGGCATGCAATGTTGTCCAAAAGACTCACTTAAAGGACTTTAGGGAAGTTTGAAAAAATAGTTTGAATTTTCAGTGCCTAAAGTCATTGTTTGTAGAAAAATCTGAGTAAAGAGGAGGGTTGCAATAACATAAAGGATGTATTATCTGCCTATGCACCCTTGTGAAGTGTCAAATGCAAAAATGTATAACAGTCAATCCCAACAATGTAATAAAAGAAGTTTCAACATAGATAGATATAAGCCCATAAATTTTAATGGCATTTGTGGCTATCCAAATGCTTTGCCACCTAAAATCAGAAATTTTTTGCCTAAATTTAAGGGTATAAAGGATGAATCAGCTGAAAGACACTTGCAGCAGTTCCTAAATGTGATAGATGATTTTGAGATTGACCATGAGGATGTGGTTATGAGATTATTTGTTCAATCTCTAGATGAAGATGCAAGGGACTGGTTTTCCTACCTTCCAGCTCACTCTGTCAGCTCTTGGCATGATTTTAAATCTGCATTTCTAGTACAGTATGGTGAAAGAGTTTCTGAATATACAGCCATTAGTGACTTCATGTACATCCATATTGAGGAAGATGAGTTGATCCCAGCCTTTAACCTTAGATTTATGAGGGCATTGAATAGAATTCCAGAATGCATGAGACCTAATGATGCACTGTGCTTAGTTACCTACTTGGGAGCCTTTGATGGGAAAATGAGTTACAGATTAAGAGACAAGGAGCCCACCACATTGCATCAGGCACATCAGTTTGCATTAGATATTGAAAACAATTGGAGGTATGGAATACAAAAGGGTTATTTCTCTAAAAAATTTTGTTGTCCTGCAGCCCCCAGTGTTAATGAAGGATTTAATTCAGGTATTGACATTGAATGTCATAGCACTCACACCCCTATTGACCCAGTTTTTGCATCATTCCAAGTGGATGATGTTTCTATCATAGAGGAGGATGTCCTTTTTTGCCCAGCAAATGAAGTTGAAAACAATGATTTTTCAAGTAAAATTTGCATACCAGTCCTAAACAAAGAGCCTTCATGTTTAAATGATCCAGTTGTGCAGAGTTGTGATCATATGGATCAAGAATCAATATCAGTTTCATCAGGAAGTATTGGAGGGCTGGAAAATGATGCAGATTGTTCAACTTCAGAGTGTATTGAAACAGTAGCAATCTTGTATATGGGGCAATCAGTTGATAAAAATGATATCCATGACCAGTGCATGGATCAGGTTTGTTTTTCTTATGACTCTGGATCTGATAGTAATGAAGAAGAATTGGAATGTCATGAAGAAGAAGCAGAGGCCTTTGCAGTGAGTGTTAATCCCCTTTATGATGAGCCTGTTGATGTATATGATGTTGTGAGTTTTGACTTTCAGTGGTGCAGGATTAACCCTTTGTTTGAGGATGATGATACTGATTTGCAAGCTGTGAATAATGAATGTTCATCATCACCTGATTCAGACATGTGCAACATTGGGTGTGTGGATCAGGTTTTGTTTTCAAAATCAGTAGATATTAGGGGTCTCATATTTTCTGAGTATTTTGAATTGTTGGATCAGCTGGATGAGTACCTGATAATGTGCAGTAGCCAGATAAATGATGAAGAATGCCAAGAGCAGTATGATGTACTGTCTGAGGGACATAACATACATGTGTTGCCTAATGTTGAAGAATATTATGTGTATGGTTACATGTCTACTTCTGAAATCCAAAATGACAGAGCTGAAAATGATGGTGGCAAGCTTTCAAAACTGGTGGAATATCTTTTTAAGCAGGTGACATTATGGGCAGATTATGCCAATCTTTTCAGTTGGGATTGGGATCTTTCAGCTTGGAATCAGGCATTTGACAAGAAAAAATTATGGTTCTTCCTTTTTGGTTGCCCGGGGCCGCCAAAATGATGTTTAAAAATAATGAGTTTGGTGATGCAGATCAATATAACATCATGACTCTGTGCCCAATGGATAAGGGACTGGTCTGCATCCCAGAGATCTGGGGTTCTCGCTGCAGTCTTGCACCTGCACGTCCCCAGACAGAGCCACTGTTAGTGCCTGAATTGACTGGTAGTTTTTTGAACATTTTCATTCAGGCACTCTCCCTAAGTATCCAAAAAATGTTCTAAGTAATAGACCTCCTCAGCAGTTTTCAGCATCATCATCATATTTTCTTGAGGAGGAGGTCATCTTCATCATGTTTGTTTCCATGCAGGTCAGCATCATCATGTTCTCCGTCGACCGGTTTCTCATCGTCATCATCATATTGAACTATCAGGTGATGTTTGGTTTTTATCCTGATGATGCTGACGAGCTACAGTGCGCTTTGGTTTGTTTGCGGGGGTGATTTCTCAAGTATCCGGTGATCTTCCATTTATCACCTTGCGCAAACATGATGATGATGTTGCCCCGTTATTCTGAAGGGGTTATTCTCTAAGTTGTTCGACCTGACTTGCTTTTTCCTAAGGGTCGTCGTCATCATCATCATATTTCCTTTTATCACCGTGTTGCTTGCGAGGGTCATCATATTATCCGCATCATGATATCTCGCCGGGTGATATTTCTATCATCGGGTGATCTTGGTTATGATCATCCTGATGATGTTGTTGAAGAGTTCTAAGTGCGACCCGATATTCACTAGGGTCATCATATTTTGAACGTCAGGATGATCTTAGTCAATATCATCCTGATGATGTTGTATCACTCCTTGTTCTTTGTTTCTCATCCTGATGATGCTGACGTCATCCTTATATCAGGGTGATATCTTTCTTTCTTTCTTTCTGCCTATCTGCATCATGATATTTCCGAAGGAGGGGGTGATGTTTTCATATCACTCGAGTGTGTGTTTGTTCCAGCATCATGATGATGCTGATATCAAGGAGATATCCGCCTGCCGGCTTCGTGCGCTATCTAGTGGGGGTGATCTTTTCGAGCATCATCATATTCATCAATCGCCCCGATCCTATAGTGGAGCTACAGTGCAACCTGATATTTGCACATCAGGATGATATTTCCAAATATCTGGTTGTCTTCCGAATATCATCCTGATGATTATATGGTGATGACGTCATCGAGGTCCGGGAGGGGTCATATTTCTAACACTGATCATCTTGAGGAGATCTCCTGATATTTGCAAACATGTTGATGACGTCATCCAGATATGAGGAGGTGCGCAGTAGGCGGATATGATGATGACGTCAGCAGGATATGATGATGATGTCATCAGGATGTTCATCGGCCAGACTTTTGGTATAAGCTCAGCAGGAGGATGTTCCTCCGATGGATCCGGTTGTGCCGATGAGGGCGAATATCATGCAGTTTGTATTGCAAATATGATGCTGACGTCAGGGTGATTTTTCGGGCAACAGGATATCATGCTGCTGGAGGATGATGATGATGAGGTCTTATACTAGTGTCGTCAGGAGCAAAAGCACCGACATGATATATGCTCATGACCTAGTATATAAAGTGTTAAAGAGGTCATCGCGGGGTGCATGTGGGATAATGTTATCCTGCATTTCGAAATATCATGATGATGAATCTCGGCGGGAAGTGGTTGCGATTGACTGTTAAATGTTCTTCCCGAGGCCGCGGGTTGGTGCGCCATCAATGGTGATTGTTGCAGAGGTATGGGCGATGGCGTGGACGGATGTAGTACCTGATTGAAGATCTGAATCCCTAGGCGGTGGTGCAAGGCTCGAGAAATCTTCCTGTCTCCTCCCCTACCTGCTGTATTCAAGTTTAGGTGCCAATCTGGTAATGTTTGAGCGCCATCTCTCTGATACTGTATATCTGGCGGGAGTTTTGGTCAACTTGGTAGTTAATGCTGAATACACCCTCCTGCTATATAAGGCAGACGGTGTTATTCATTCAAGGTTGTTGAAAGTTGTGGATTTTTGGCTCTGTAATCCAAAACCAGCTGATCTGGTTGCTCTGTACAGCTTGATCTTGTGAGTTTATGTATCTCCTATTGTAGGACTTGGCATGAATCCACTGGTTTCATGGTTGATCTTATATGAGTAATGCTATCTTAGCATGTGTTGTGTTAATTCTGTCTCCAGTATTGCATGTATTCTTCTTCTGGATCTGGATATTTGTGTGATGTTTAGATTCTAGAGCATAGAATTCCTATGTTGAATGTCTGATCTTTTAACCTCTGCTCAAGGGGCAGATTAAACTGTTTTCAGGTTGAACATTGGGAAGGGTATACTGCAGTAGGGATGCCATAAGTAGAGATAGCTCAACACTCTATATTGGGAGATATCTGTAAGGCAGATATCATGTGTATCCCCCTGAAATCCAGTTTTAGCTATTTATGCTAATCATTCACAGGTGTATGTCTACCGACTCCAAGCCCTGGATAGGCACCAATCATGCTGTGTTCTTGTGTTATACACCATGTCTAGCTTTGCATCCAAATTCATATCAAAACATTTCATACCTCCACCTGTTAGTTGTAGGAGTAGGATTAGGAACCCCCTGCATACTCTCATACCCAACCAGACATCATGTCCAAGAATGTTGCCAGCCTTGTGATCTATCATGCAGATCTTGGTCCATACATGAGAGTATTCTGCCTGTTGTTGTCAAGTTAGATCTTTCTATCTTTGAGCTAGTCAAGGTTACATCTTAAGTTATAGGGATACCCCCCTTGGTGCGGCAGAACCAGAAGTGAAGGGGAGGAGCTCACGCAACCTCCTGTATTCAGTTGGCCTGAATCTGCCTGTGCATTAGAAGTGGCAAACCCTAATGCTGATTCAGAAGAAATGTCAACAGGTATCAAGCTCTCTATGTACAAATTCAATATCAGATGAAGGATGAGGATGTTCAAAAGGTGTTTATTACAAATCTACAACCTAACATCCATGATAAGATTCTCTTGATGAAGTATATCTCTTTTCAGCATATATGCACAACCCTTCATGATTAGCAACTTTCCTCTAGTCAGTATGAAAACCAAAACTCATTGGCTCAAGTTGGTCAATCCATGGGTGGACCTTCACAAAACAACTTTAAGAGGAATAATAAGAGTTTCATCAAGGTTAATGGACAAAATTTAAACAATTTTTCACAAGTGTTTGCTATCACTAATCCGAAGAGGTCACCGTTTCAGAAAAGACAATTCACTCTAATATTTGACTCCTTACATTCTATCATGAATCAAGATGTGAGTAGCAACCTCTTGAAGCTCCTCCTATTAAACCATTGGATCCTAGTAGAATGCAAGGACCTTATTTCAATGCTAATGATTTTTGTCATTTTCATCGACAACAAGGACATGATAGTGAATGATGTATGCATCTTAAATATGAAATACAAGACCTCATCGACTCGAATGTTATACAGGTATCTACTATGAATGATAATGGAAATAAGTTAGTTGTTCCTCCAAATCAGAATTTACAAATCTTTACTAATGCATTTCCTAAGCATACTGATAACAACATGATGGAACAAATTACAGTAGAAGTGGAAGATGACTATTTGGATTATGATGAAATAGTGGGCATGATAGAAGTGGTTAAGGAAAAGTTTGATAAATCACCTCATCCATGAAGAAATGGTATTTGTAATGAGGTTCCTCCTCTATTATCCATTCAAGGATTAGGAGCCAACCAAGATGCATTAGAGAAACAAATTGAACAACCAAAGCAAGAGATCACAATACAAAAAAATATGCTACAATGGAACATGTTCCATTTAGCCACAATAGACAAACAAAAAAAATAAGAGAGCTAAAGATTTGAAAAGAGTAATACGATTATCATTAGTAGGGAATAAAAGTGGTTCTCCTCCTCATAAGCAACAAAAGATCTCACATACACAAAAATTTGAGAAACAAGCACTGCATGGACTTTCTGACAACAAAGAACAATCTAATATGAACCACTCAAGCTTCACACAAAACTTGATGGAGCATCTTTCTAATATGCTCACAAGTCACAAATTCTAATGTGGGTGTATCTATAGGTGAATATTTCTAACCCTTTATCTTTTGTGTTGTTTTCCCTCGTGATGTGTTATGTATTGTTTATGCCTCCTTCAATGACCCTTGATACTCTTGTAAGGTCAATGATATTGGGAGACTGCCTCTATTCTGACCATTCTTCTATTTGTATCATCATTCTTCTATATTGCTCCTCTCCTCTATTTTCATTGTTGTGTGTTGTGTCTTAGGGGCATAGCATTGTGCTTGGTGACTTGGGGGCACCTTCCTATGTGACGACCCTAAGGCACTTGTTCTCCTCTCTTTATTTATTATTTACCTTCTTCTAGTGGTTCTATCTAGTTGGCGGATGACAAAAACAAACATAATACTGATGCGGACCATGTGTCCCTTCAGCAAGTAAGCAAAAATGGACCTAGTCCATACATGATGATGGGGTTGATATATATTATTTGATTCTTGGCTAGTAGAATCACTCTCTGTGATATTTTGATGATGTCTAATATTTGCTAACAAACCATAACAATATTACTGTTCTGTGCACTTTGTTTATCTTTGGTCTCACCTTGGTTACACTCGGTTCTGAGAGCTCTGCGGTATAGCCCCACGGTTATACTCAGGCTCCAAATCCATAGTAAAACCTTGGCTCTTGATGTGATTGTTGTCATGCATTTCTTTGATTATGTGATATGGTTATTATCTTATAGAAAGATCTCTAACATCTCTTCTTGCAAGAAGTTGTGTGTTTGTGGGAACATTGAGTGATCGTAAAGTACATGTCACTTTTTGGGGCATGGGCTTTGCGAAACCTCTTATTCCCTTGTATGTTTTATTCCCACCTTAACACGTTTGATATCTGTACATGATATCAACCACCTTAAGGTGGGGGTATATATAAAGTAAGTTGTCTAATAATTTTGGTACTAATAAAGTGTGTTTACATACATTGATCTATGGTGTATACCTCCTTTTCACTATAAGGCATCTCTATGATGCAGGTGGGGTTGTATAATTTGAGGACATGCTTCCTTTTCACTGTAAGGTATCTTTGTGATGTGGGTGGGATTGCATTTTGAAAGCCCTCTACTGAGGTGGGGATGGTGTATCTCTTGAGCTAGTGCACATTCTTTTATTTCAAAAGTCCTCTGAGTAGGCGGCGTTGGTGTATCCTCCCTTAAGTATGTCTTTGGCGGTTGTTGTGGCATAAGCCCAACCATCAGGTGTGCCTGTAATGTGCCTAAGATGGTGGTGAACCTAGCAATAGTCTCCTTCCATCACTTGTTTGCCATATTTTAGACGTATAGTATGTCTTTGGCATATTATACAACACTTGTGTCTTCTATGTGTCTTCTATGTGTTTTTCCCCTTGTGTAGCCTACAAATGTGTGGTGATGAGTCCCTCCTACACTTGGGTTTTGTGTGGTGTGTTTGTTCCCAAGCATAGTCTAAAGACGTGTGGTGATGAGTCCGTCCTATGCTTTGGGATTTGTATGGTGTGTTTGTTCTCAAGTGTAGTCTAAAGATGTGTGACAATGAGTCCCTCTTGCACTCTAAGATTTGTATTGCGTGTCTATTGCCCCATATGTAGTTTTAATATGCATGGTGAAATACCCCTCCTACATTTTGGGTTGTGTGTTTACTTTCCATGTACTTGCATTTGCATTCATATATATATGAAAATGGAAAAAGAAATAATCACTGCATTCACTATATTCATCATGTTTTACATGTCTTCAATACTGTCTTCTCTATGTTTTGTGTGATTGCTGTTGTCTTCACCATTTTTTGCGTGCGTATTACTATCTTCAATGTGTTTGGCATGTCTGTGGTGTGTTTTCTCTAATGTCTACATGAGACTGGGGGCTAGAAATAGTTCTCCAATCTTTGTGTATGCATTAGCTTCAAGTACCTAGCATGTTTTCTATGTTTTGACTGCACTTTAATGCATGTATGGGCCTTGCATTCATACATGCATTAAAGTGGGGGCTAAATGTTATGTCATAAAATGTCCCCCTGTGACTTTTACCTCCTAAGTTTAGCTCTCGGGTCCCTTTTTCTGCATCTTGCATGTTCATTTTTACTCTTGGAAGAAAATGGCTTGAAACCAATATCACATGGGGCTTGAGAGACATTGTGTGCTCTAGTCCTGACCTAAAAAGGGGACTTGGGACATGGGTTCTCATGCCCTTGTCCTACCCTATTTTAGACGGGTCCCAAATCTAAATGCTAGTTATGTAATTGTTAGTCAGGTCCCATATTGATATCTTAAGTTTGAATTATGAAATTTGTAGCAGGAATGTGTGTTGTTGCATATATAAGCATGTTTAGTTATTCATTTGAAAACTAGAAGATGATTATGAACTTTTGGTACACTTATGATTTTAGAGCATTCAAGATATCCATTGTTGCAGAGAAGAGCATTGTTATTCTGTCTGTGATTGCATATTTAGCTTCATCTTCTCATGTGTTGAAGGACCTTTATCTATGTGAGAGCTACACCTCTGAGGTAATATATATTTGTGTTTTAATCATTTATCAATTTGTTTTTGCCTCTATCCTGTAGGGATACACACTTTTTATCTAACAACAGTGTTCAGAAGACTTGAATGTCCTTCTAGGGCTTGACTAAGGCAAGCTCCTAAACACCACAACCCTCAACCACACTCCTTGTGATTGTAGGTTACAACTATCAGATTTCATAGAGTGGATTTGCAAAGGAAGGTTGCAGAAGATAAGGATTCTAGGTCTGGCAAAATGAAGCAATTTGGAGCACTTTCAGGACATGGGTACCTAGGGTAATGTCCTCCAAGGTTGCATAAATAGGAATCTTTGTGATAGTAATAATCAACATCTAAAGAAGCCCCAACATCTTGAAGAAAAGTCTGCCTTGGACTAGGGCACCTAGGGCATTGTCCACATCTTCCGTGGTAGAAACAAACAAAACAATGATTATCAGTGTCAGAAGGAGTCCTGAATTCCCTGAAGAAAATTATACCTTGGACTTGGGTACCTAGGACAGTGTCCCCAATTATTCCACATCATGAACTTCAAAAATTGGTTAGTAACTAATCTCTATCTACTGTCTTAGTCTATAAGCATTTGTCATAATTCATCAGTTTGCTTACTATTTTGGGTAATTAAGGTTTTTAGCATACTTGAGCATTAACTTAATACATTAATTGACAATTTCTAAACTTCCACATCGTTCCAAGTGACACCCAACCTATAGGTGAATCCTCTTACAAATGTTTTGATTCAACATGGTTGAAATTTCTTTGAATGTTTGTAGTGAAAGGAGGATCTAGCCATTCAACCCTGTTGTCCCTCTTTTCCTATTAAACACATGTTTATTTATGTTACTAGTAAATCCTATGTGTAATTTTGAGTATTATGAGAAGGCATGTTACATATGGTATCAGAGAAACTGGGTTCAATACATGGACCTATGAGCTCACTTCATAAATTGTTTCTTCAAACATTATTGGTTGCTAAGGTTTGAATGTTCCTTTGTCAGAATGGTAAGGACAAGGAAAACCCCAAGAATGTCAGTAATTGGAAATAAAAATTATTTAAGGTTAAGAAGGATCGAGCTTCAAAAGTGAATTTCTGAGACAATATTAGTTACACTGAAGGTGCATGGTTAGTTGACTCTGAGACCTTTCCTGATGCTCTTAAGTGTATCAAGCAGGAGAAGATGGAGAGGGATAAAGTAGCTAAGGCCAGTGTACCTATTCCTAAGGTGGAACCAGTTAAAACATCAGTACTTAGGGATTTACCATTTGGATGTGGTCCTAGTGCCCTTGTCATTAGTCAGGAAGTTATGGATGAGTACCTGCGAGTACATCCACCTTCCAAGTCAGTTTTGGCAAACTTTGATGATGAGAAAGAACCTAAGAAGATTCCCCTTTCTGATAGTGACCTAAAATCAGGAGATATCAAAGTTTGTAATAAAAAATGATACTATGTAATCCGCAAATATTATAATACAATTTTGTATTTTTTACAAAAATCTCTGTTTTGTTTAGGATTGTATAAATGAAAAATGATTTAAATATTTATGAATAAATGCAATGATTAGAAAAACTAATTGAAAGCTTAACATGAAAGCTTCAAGAGAAGTAGGATTTTAGCATGGTTCAAACTAGAACTAATATTGGGTGTAGTTAGGAGGTAGGAAAACCTTCTGGCAACTCTGATGTGAAGTTAGACCAAATTCTTGCAATTCTTAATGAAACAAGTGTGAGGATTGGTAACCTAGAGCAAGAGGTTAGAGGTCAGAGTAGACCTAAGCAAGAAACACCCCATGATGGTGAGGATGAAAACTATCATGAACATACCACCTAGAGTGAGCATGGAGAAAATATTTTGGAGTCAAGACCAAATGAGGAAAAGAGAAACCATTTGGCCCTCAAATTGTCTAGGGACATGAAGAAGGTCACAACCCCTAAGTTTTATGGAATTATCAGTGGAGATGCTGTTGAGGCATGTCTCACTAAAATAGGGAATTATTTTGAAATCATGAACTATTTAGAAAGAACTAAGGTGGTATGGGGAGCATATCAATTATCTGGAGAAGCATCCACATGGTAGATGAATAAAAAGATAGAAGTGGGATTAAGCTCTCTGAGTCTAACATGGGATACATTTTTAGTAATCTTCAATCAAACATGGTTACCGTAACTATATTTTTATCAGAAACTCATGGATTTCTAGAATTTGAGGCAAGTTGACACATCAATAAATTAGTATTGGGAGAAGTTTACTCATCTCCTTAAGCATGTTCCTCAATACCAGTAGGATGAAGGGTTCCATATAAGGAAGTTCATCATGGGATTAAATTCCCAAATAGGAGGTGAGGTAGATTCTAATTATCCCATTACTATGGACCAAGTCTATGAAAAAGGCATTAAACAAGAGTAGAAACTAAAGTCCATGTCTGCTTATTAGAAAAAGAACCGCAAGAAGTTCAACTGGTCATAATCTTCCAAAACATTGAAGAAAAAGAATGATACGCAAAAATTAAAAAAGAAGGGTGATAAGTGATTTCAAAACAGTCATAATGAGTCCATAAGTGATAAGAAAAATGGCAAAAACAACCCCAAGAAGGATGAAGACAACATAGAAAACCTTTTGAAAGGTGATGACCTCCTCGGGGTTTTTTTTCATGTGGATGTGACTACTATGCTAATCAGTGTCCTAAAAAAACACAAGTAATGCAACCATGAGGAAATCCCTTACCATCCTAGCAAGTAGCTTTCTAACAGAGAATCAATGTAGCAGTGGATAATCGACAGGTGATGTACTAGATTACTCTAGTTGAAACTACATGTATTTTGTTTGGTGTTTCGATTTTAGTTTTAATAGACACTGGTGCAACTAAATGCTTTATTTCACCAAAAATATTAGATAAAATATCTATAAAAGCTGGTTATATGGAAAAATCATGGTTAGTAGAGTATGCTAACCAGACAAGGGCTCAAGTAGAGTAGTGTTTGTTTGAAGCTAAGGTCAAACTTCTAAGCTTTTCGATGGAAGTGAACCTATATGTAGCCCCCTTGGGATCTTATGATGTCATCCTAGTAATAAATTGGTTATGGAGGCATATGGCCAAGGTAGACTATTTTACCAAAATAGTAGAATGTCTAGATGACCTTAGAAATAGAGTTTTTTTGGAAGGTACTTCTAGAGAGGTCAAGCTAAGGAAAATATCTATCATATAGTTGAAGAGGGCCAAGTGAAAAGGGTGTCAACTCTTTGTAATCAAGATGGAGAAAATGGATGATTACAAAGAGTCAAACTTTCATATTACTTAATGTATTATGAATCCTAGATCAAGAAAGATTAGATATAGAGAAGTACCCTTTCTTACGAGATTTTGAGGATGTATTTCTAGATGAATTAAATGGATTACCTCCTAAGAGAGATTTTGACTTTTCCATAGATAGGATCAAAACCTATATCCAAAGCTCCTTATCTAATGACTACAATAGAGTTGATGGAGTTAAAGGCTTAGTTGTAGGAGTTGTTAGCTAAAGGATTGAAAAGACCCAATATTTCACCCTGGAAGCCCTAGTGATCTTTATTAAAAAGGATGGCACACTATACTTGTGTATAGAATATCATATTCTTAATAAAGAAATGATAAAGAATAAGTATATGTTGCCATGTATTGATGATCTTTTCGATAAAATGCATGCGGTAGCTATGTTCTCAACGAGTGATCTACGATCTGGATACAATCAATTACGGTTAAAAGATGAAGATATCCATAAAAAACCTTTAGAACAAGATATAGACTATGAATTCATAGTTCTACCTTTTGGACTGATGTATGCACCTACAACATTCATGAATTTAATGAACAACGTATTCAAAGATTGTTTAGATAAGTTTGTTCTTGTGTTTTTAGATGACATTCTAATTTATTCCAAGAATGAAGAAGAACATCTCTAGCATCTGTAAATTGTTCTCCAGCATCTGAGAGAGCATAAACTTTATGGTAAGCTCTCAAAGTGTACTTTCTTTGAAAAGGAAGTACAGTACCTAGGTCATATAATCTCAACAGAGGGAATTATAGTAGATCCAACAAATATCAAAGCCATTCTAGAGTGTCCTGTAGTGAAAAATGTGCATGAAGTCCATAGTTTCTTGGGTTTAGAAGGATATTACAGAAAGTTTGTGGATAACTGTCCAAGGATTTCCTACACCATTACTTCTCTACAATGGAAAGGAAAAATATTTGATTGGTTAGAAAAATGTCAAGAGGCATTTGATCAACTGAAAGAGAAGTTGACTACGACACCAATTTTAAAAGTACCTAATCCAGGGGGTCATTTTGTGGTCATGACTGATGCCTTAGGAGAAGGATTAGCTGGTTTACTTATGCCAGAAGAGTGATTTATCCCTTATGAGTCTAGAAAATTGAAGACATATGAGCAAAATTATGCTCCACATGATCTCGAGTTAGCAGCAGCTGTACATGCACTAAATGTGGTGGCATTATTTTCTTGGGAAATCTTTTGAGTTAAGATCAGACCAGTAAGGTCTTAAGTATTTGTTTACCCAACCACATCTTAATTCTCATCCAAGAAGATGGTTAAATCTAATATATTATTATGATTTTGAGATTAGTTACATTCAGGGCAAGGAAAACTGAGTAGCAAATGCCCTAACTCGAAGGAGACATATCTCCTCAATGATCTCTATTTACTCTAATTTCAAGAATTAGTTGTTGCAAAAGTCCAAGGGAGATGAATACTATGAGTAGGTTAAGAAAGATCTCTTGGACAATCCTCAAGATTCAAGGTATGACAAATTCTACTTTGAACCAAATGGACTACTAAGATTTAGAGGAAGAATGTATGTTTAGAACTCTGAGGAGTTAAGCAATATCGTGTGGAAAGAAGTTCATTCTACACCATGTTTGGGACATTCTGGGGTAACAAAACCTCTATTTGATGTGAAACCACTATATTTCTGGAAAGGAATGAAAATGGATGTTGTAAGGTTTATAATAGGATGTTTAGAATTCTAGAGGGCGAAAGAAGAATATCATTACCTAGTAGGACTCCTATATCCTCATGAGATTCCAGAGTGGAAATGGTAGATCATTAGTATGGATTTTGTATAAGGTCTTCCTATGTCTAGAAATAGGCATAATGCTATTCTGGTAGTGGTAGATAGACTCACCAAGGTAGCTCATTTCATACCTAGGAAATTGACAGATGGAGCACCAGTCATATCCTATAAATTTGTGTAAGAAGTGTTTAGGTTGCATGGTATTCCTAAAAAGATCATCTCAGATAGGGATGCATACATGACATCAAGGTTTTTGAAAACCTTATTCTCCTCACTTGGAACTCAATTGAACATAAGCTCAGCTTATGATTCTGTGATAGATGGTTAGACGGAAAGAGTATACCAACTTTTGGAAGATCTTTTGAGAATGTATTTCATGGATCAACAATACAAGTGGGAGGATTATCTTCCACTTGTAGAATTTGCTCATACTAACTCTTATCATTCTGCTATCAAGATGGCTCCATTTGAAGCATTGTATGGAAGAAAGTGTCAAATTCCTATAAGCTGGGATAAGCTAGAAGGTAGGATTAACCTTGTTCCAGATATGCAATCAGAAATGGAAGAACATATCAAGTTGATCAAGAAAAGATTAGTTAAGGAAAATGATAGATAGAAAAGCTATGTTGATGCTAAGTGCATACCAAGACATTTCTCAGTAGGATAAAAAGTGCTATTAAGAGTTGTATACACCTAAAAATGACACGACTCTGTCTAAATAAATATTCTTAATATTTATTCCATCTAAATTCCTCTATCAATAAATAAATAAATAAATAAATTTATTTATCTGATTCATATTTCCTCTAAGTTAATTAAATATCAAAATATTTAATTACATCTTCCAAAGTCAAAATTAAATAAAATCTTTTATTTAATTTATTTCTTCCAAACAATTAAATAATTTCTAATTATTTAATTAAGTTGTTCATTCCTCCAAATTTAAATAAATAAATTAAATTTATTTAAATCCTCTCACTCTCCAAAAATAAAATATAATTAAATATTTTATTTATTCTTCCAAAATCATGTGCAAGTAAATTAAATAAATTCATTTATTTAATTTGCTTTCTTATCTTCCAAATCTTCTAAAAATAAATTAAATAAATTTATTTATTTAATTTGCTTTCTTATCTTCCAAATCTTTTAAAAATAAATTAAATAAATTTATTTATTTAATTTTGCTTTCTTATCTTCCAAATCTTCTAAAAATAAATTAAATAAATTTATTTATTCAATTTTTTTTCTTATCTTCCAAATCTTCTAAAAATAAATTAAAGAAAATTATTTATTTAATTTGCTTTCTTATCTTCATATCTTCTTAAAATATATTCCTCTTGTCATACAAAAGTAAAAGCTGAGTTAAAGCAACTTTAAAGCAACTTTGTTTTTAAATTAGAAAAATATATTCTAATTTTAAGAAAATAAAAATTCATCCTCATCAAGAAAGTAGTTAACTCAACAAAGCTTCTTTTTGAATGACACACGTCCTTCTTCCATTTGTTGCATGTTCCTCAACCATCCTCCTCTGTTGATCTTCTCATTTCTTCTCAACCATTGATCTTCTCCTACACAACTCTATAAATGCAACCCTCTTCTTCTTCATTTCAAATCCATCATTTGAGCAAACTTATGCTATAGAAACACAAGCACACCTTTGGCACAACCATCTCCATAGAACTTCATTACCATCCATTAAATATTGTGTTGAAGCTCATCTTCAACACATCAAATATCATAGCCATTATATTCTTGTCATCTTCAACAAGCAAGGGAGCATATGCTTCTAAGGGCTTCATTATTATCAAGATCAAGAACATATAGGAGAACAATGGAAGACAAAAGGTAAAGGTTGTGAGTATCATCTTGTTATTATTTTAAAACCTTTTATCTTCATATTTCATTGGTGTTTGGCTTTGTTATTCATTTTGGTTAATCCTTATTTCCCCTTCACATTTTGGCACCCACCGTGGGGCCCTTGCCCCTTTTTCTAATCACAATTTGAGTTTTCTTGTAGACAGGTTCCGTACAGGTGTCATACAGGTTGTTGATAGGATCATCCGACACATGCACCCTCTGAAGTGATGCATTTGATTCCTGTTACAGCGCATTCATACTCCGACGCATTCAAACTTTAAACTGGTGCTTCTATTCTCTACTTCAGCGTTTACAGTCATTTGGCACATCCATACCCCGAGATGGTGCTCCTGTCCTCTACTTCAGCACATACGATCATCTGACACATATACACTCCATAAAGGCACTTTTACACATTTTTATGGTGCATTTATCCATTTAATGCATTTGCATTGCGCTTTTGACTCTTGTCTCAGCGTATCTATGTAATGCCGCATGCAATATCTATTTCTGCGCATTCAGATTGCATTGTGGCGCTTCTGTTTTACACTGTAGCTTTAGGCCTTGCATCTAATTTTCTGTTTGAGCTAACATCTATTTTGTAGGATTAGTGGTTGGATTAGATCATCTTAGCTGCATTAACTAGTTCATTCAGTTTAATTAGGGGAAAAGTAAACAAGTGCATGCATGCAAATTTCACATAGCTTTTAACTAGAAAGAAAGTAATTGAACCATTGCTATATCTGCATATTGCTATCTTCTTTAGTTAAATCATTTGCTATCTCAACAAACGGGAATGAACATTGCTATGTTTTAAACACTTCAAAGTTAATCGTGTGAGTGCACAAGTAGAATAGCCCATTTAGTTTTTCTACTTTTAACTAGGTTTGGATTAATCAGTGTATTCTGTGATTGGGTGACCAGAATGCCAAACTTGTCATTCCATTTGTTCAACCTTTATAGGGGCTTGCCCTTGGATGCACACTTGTCCAAGTGGGAATGACCTTGAGTTGTAACAGGCTAAAGCCAAGCCCTACCAAGCCACTTAAAATAAATTGTGCTTGAGGTGAAAACCTCTTGCAATGAGTACTGTTGTGTTACACCGACAACCAACCTCCCCCAAAACCCTCTAAGGCGTAACCATTTGAAGCTGGGAGACTCCATAATAGAGTGTAGTGCCATCACACATGTAGCCACTCAAACGATTGCCCTGACTACGAACCAATTATTTAGCAAGCCAAAAACCCCTATTTGTTGATGCAAAGGGCAGACCCTTTGAAGCGACCTTGATTCATGTGACTCTTAGTAGAGGTAGTAGGGACAATCCTAAGGTTTGGTGGGGGTACAAGCCTAAGGAAACCCATATCTGGTATGTGTGAGAAGTGAGTTTCATGGAGGAGATCTGGTGCTACCAGATGTTGGAGCTACACACTCTGAGTTTGCATAGCTAGAGGATTCAACGAATATTGTCCTATCTAGCCTAGGGTGTACTTGTTTTTGAGTCAAACTAGTCCCAAAATACAAAAAAATAACAAAGGATAAAAATCATGAAAACTTCTGTCTGTTTGCTGTGTCTGTACCATAATTGAAATCAATTTCTCAAAAACACTGAATTTTCAAACCAAAAACAGAAATTTCTCAAAAAATGTTCCAAAGAACTGTGAAAAACCAAAAAAAAAAGCCAGAATTGCACATCTGAAGTGACTTGTAGCTCATTTGATCCGACTTTCAGTGCATATAAATTCTATTGCAACGCATTTGAAAAATACTAGTCTAGCGCATTTGATCCAACTTGTGGTGCTTTTGCACTCTATTACGACACATTTGTTGCTGCACATCCAAACCAGTAAGTTTTTCTGGTCTTGTGTCAATGGCAAACAAATTAGAATATATTGGTCAAACACTCCAATATCTGCAATTGCAAATAAACTTAGGTCCCTCGCCCCAAGATTGCATAGCAATTGCTCAACAAGTTGAAGTCTTACAACAAGAAATGGCAATCTTGCAAGCTGAATGTGCCAGTTTCAGCTACGCCTCGCCCCAAAATTGTATATCCTTTTTCCCATACTCATGACAAGGCAAGCACCACGCCAAGTTGGAAATCATACACCACTCTATCTACCAGTCCTTCTTCACCATCTTCTAAGACACATATTCCAAAACATACCAATCCTATGCCAACACCGCCATCAAGTTCCCCAAGCTCTAAACTAACAACCAAGGAATCCTCAGATGATTTATGGAAAAGAGTTTTTCCAAATTTTACAACTAGAGAAAAGCTAGGGAGAAAGCTAAATCCCCTCATTCACCTATCCATACACCTACCAATGATGTGATCCAAGGGCTACTAGCAGAGAGTCAACCATGTCCCCAAATTCTGGTCCTTGACCTTTCCAAGAATCCTTCATGTCATCTACAACCGCTTGAGCTTATCAAAGAGCCTCCTACCATGAACCAAAGTCAAGGTCCATCGCACCTTCATGTTGTTGACCAAGAGCCTATCCTAGAGTCTCCTACCTCAACTCCAATTCAAGTACCTCAAGTGTCATGTCAAGAGTACACTTTAGAGCATGTGGAAACATCCACCCTTTGTCTAAATCAAGATCAAAACACCCCCTTCCAATTTCCAACCATGCATAACCTATATCTTTTCCATGATCAAGATACCACCTTTGATGAAGAAGCTATCCATGAGCAACTTGATCCTATGCATGAGCTAGAGATCCAATTTCGGCCCCTCCATAACCTATGTCTTTTCTATGATCAAGATATTATCACTGATGAAGAACCTATATAAGAGAACAATAATCCCATCATGCTAAATCCTATCTATGATCAAGATCCCATCTATGATGAAGAGCCTATCTATGATCAAGCAGACCATGATGATCCTCTTAGCCCACTTTATGTGTTCCATGGTCCTGAGCCTATAACCCCATCTAGTCCTATCCAAGATCCAGCAACTTTCACTTCCCTTGATGAGACAATTGCCTCCCAAGAAAGCGTAGAAGATCAAACCAGTGATACTCCTCCAACATCCATTATCGACCATGCTGCAAATCCCCCACCATATATCCTTGGTCTTACTACCTTCATGCATGACTATTCTTCCTTAAAACACCAACAACTATTGTCTACCTCTTCACCTTCCTCATCCAATAAGGAACTCATTGCTAGTGCACCTATACATAATCCCGCTGTCCATCGCATACTCCAGAATATGAACTATCAAGGTAAAGGCTTAGGCCTTCACGAACAGGGTATTTTGGAACCTATCCATGTCAAAGTTCCTCCACCCTCATATGGCCTTGGATACATATCCCAAGATGAACAATCTCAAGATGTTGGTACTTCCTCCACTCCTCCTAAATCCCCCCCTTTTCATCGCAAACCCTATCATATCCCCAAAACATATGTCGCCATTCCACCTCCATCATCCTACAATTGTCAAAAGCATGTGACCATACACCTTCCACCATCCAATCTACCTCCACTACTTTCAACTCCTAACATCCCTCCATACATTTTACCACCACTTCTTCCAACACCTTACTCACCCATCTATGAATCCTCTAACAATCCCAATCATGGCCAACAAATGCACATATGGTCTAAACAATGAGCTTCCACCAACCTCACTTCCACCATCCCCAGGGGATTCAAAAGCACAAATCTAGGTGCCTTTACCTATAAAATCAAAAATCCTAAGAGTCCTCATGACCTAGAATACAAAATTCAAGAATTAAAGAATCATCCATCTCAAAAACTGCATACACCCACACACCTCAATGTCAAACTAAAAAAGGTGTGGGTCCCCAAGCAACAGGCAATTACCTCCGAAGCTGCACACAAGCTACATACACCCAAACCCATACCTTCACAAGCAAAGTCTAAAAGAAAAATGGTTTGGGTACCTAAGCAAAAATCCCTCAAGTCAAATGAGGCATCCACCTATCAAGAATCCCGACCATCCCCTTTCTCCTTTTCCATCCAAAAGTATCAAATCCTTCCATCTCACATGACAAGCAAAAATCTGAAAAGTACTATGTCTATGTGGGTCCCTAAAGGCCTATATCATTCATCCACCAAGAAAAACTCTTCATTGCTTCCTACTCCACCTTCCCATCATTAGCTTCAATGTTTATCATGGTATGTGCAACTGTTGGTCATGGTTCCCTTCCATTCCACAACACTTCCATATAACTCCATCTCCCCTCCCTTCCACTACTATCCTACATATCTTCCTCATCCTATGGTCCATGCTTTTGCATAAACCTTCCTTCCATCCTTGCATAAGTCCATCCATAATTCACATCATAATCCACTATCGTACCTTCCATTATCCAATATCTACCTTCTCCATATCTCACCTTCATGCCATTCCATACCAACATCTATGAGCACACTTGACATGGTCCATTCGATAGCATCTATCTAGTAGGACTATCACCTTTCAAGGAACTAGATACTTGAGTCTCTCCTTATCCATATCCACCATGTCCTATCTAAATATTCAAACAAAAGAGTAAAGAGAAATCCCTTCGTCCAATGGTGAAAACTTGGCAAACAGGCACCTTGGATAGGTACCATGATGAAAACCCGGCAAACAATCGTCATGTGTAAGTTGATCTTCTATGTCACCTACACTTTGGGGCACCTTGTCTCATCGGCATATCACTCTTCTCCTATCAGTTTCCTTCCATACCATTTCCTATCCTATCCTCCTATTTCTATCCATTACATACCTATATTGTCCAGTCCATCCATCCTAATCTTCCATTCCTCTATTTTTCTTGATCTTGATAAAGATTAGGGGCACAATGTAGACAAATGTTTTAGATGTCTCTTAACATACCTTATCCCTCCAAAACCATGCAAATCCTTCATTATCCTCTCATCCTCCTATCAACATAAGCATTGTCATGAAAAATCCTAAGTATCCTACCTATAATGGGGCATGTTATTCCTATGCGACTTAGTCCTTAGAAATCACATTCTTGCCCTCTTCCATGTGAATTTCATTCCTTATCACCCATGCATCTGCCTATCCATGGTGTTTCCCTTGTCATCAGTATCTAGCATTAAGGCTATCCAAATTTTTTGTCCAGTATCCTGTCCACGGTGTCAGCCTAGCATAGCCTCTGTTATCAGTATCATCCAATCCATATCTGATCCATATCTGTTCCATATCTAATCCATATCCAATCCATATCTGGTCCATATCTGTTCCATATCTGTTCCATATATGATCCATATCTGTTCCATATCATCCAATCCATATCTTAGGTCCATCAAAGTCAACCTCAAACTACGTTGCCTTTGCGTCGTCATGTAGGGAAGGCCATTATCAATGCACCCCCGAGGCTCCACTTCCCATCCATCCCATATCTTGTCATCCATCCCTCTACCCGTCCACGTCTGTACATTTCTCTAGACAAGTGCACGCAGCACAACAAGCATCCCAAAACAACAAAAATCTTGGCACAGAACATCAGCCTATCCAAAGAAAAAGTAGAACACCATACTGAAACACTCAGACTAACTATGTACCAATTATGGCAAAATGATACATCTAATGCAAGAATGTTTGGTGAATAGGTTAACTTACAAGGTCTTGATTTTTCGTTATTATGTCTTTCTATGCTACTCGAGGATGCCAAAAGCTAGAGATGCTATGATGGGGGCATAATCTTTTTCTTTGTCTATTGTTTGTGGATCAACCTTTAGTAATGTGATGACTTTTGTCTAACGACATGATCAGCAAAAGATCATCGAGGACTTCGGAGGTCTCCACATGAAAAGGGGCAATCCTTGTCTGTTGAAATGCAAGAAGTACTCAGGTCATCTAGATTCAAGTTTGACTAGGTGCTTGTATTAACTTTCTATATCAAAATCCATGTAAGTAATACTCAGGTCATCTCAGTTTAATTATACCTAGATGCTTGTATTTTCTTACAACATAATAAAGCCCAATGATGAAATAAGCACTTCAAAATACTTGCTATATCAAGATGACAAATATCCATATCCATTCCATATCCAATTGCAGTTCATATCCATATCCATAACATATCCAATTGTGTCTCATATCCATATCCATATCGAATTGCATTTCTCCATATCCCATCCAATAAAGATCCAAAATGCAGCGAATCAATGTTTACAAAAGCTTGTAATTTCTTCTATCAAGTCATTCTTCTATCGATCAAATTTCTATTTGTCTTCATGTCTCTCATCAACAGTTCTAGCTATCAATTTGAGCAGTGATCAAAATGCAAGTTTATCCTTAATCCATACCAATCGAGTCAAGCCAATCTTGTCGAATTATCCAATCACAATCAGCGGTCTTGATCCTAATCTTGTCGTAAACCATATCAATCAGTCATAACTATCCTTCGTGTTGCTCTAGGGATATATCATTCCCCACCATGACAACACTGTCGTATATTGTTATCATATCAAATGTCTTAGACAGGATGTTACATTGTCGAAACCAGACCCGGAGTCTTATACGACATGTTTCATTCGTGAAACCAGACATCATCGATCTATATCCTTGGTTTACAGCTCAACAGGGGCAATACCTTGTTTGTTCTTGTATCATTTGTTCATACTTTCTTACTTGCTTGTGTGTGTTATCATTTTATCTTGCATCGCATATCATTCACCTCTTTCTTCTCCATCTAACCATTTCTTGTCCTATCAACCTATCTTCTTCGTGAGATTGTCCATCTCATGCCTTCTACCTTCTTCTCTTCCAATCTCCCGAGGGGGCATCCTATCGTTAAACTTGTACCAGGGGCAAACTAGGGCATGTATCATTTTTAGACAATCTTATTCTTTGAAACAACGTGATAAAACCTATTGCATCAAAGAGGGGAAAAATGTATACACCTGAAAATGACACGACTCTGTCATAAATATTCTTAATATTTATTCCATCTAAATTCCTCTATCAATAAATAAATAAATAAATTTATTTATTCGATTCATATTTCCTCTAAGTTAATTAATTATCAAAATATTTAATTACATCTTCCAAAATCAAAATTAAATAAAATCTTTTATTTAATTCATTTCTTCCAAACAATTAAATAATTTCTAATTATTTAATTAATTTGTTCATTCCTCCAAATTTAAATAAATTAATTAAATTTATTTAAATCCTCTCACTCTCCAAAAATAAAATATAATTAAATATTTTATTTATTCTTCCAAAATCATGTGTAAATTAAATAAATTTATTTATTTAATTTGCTTTCTTATCTTCCAAATCTTCTAAAAATAAATTAAATAAATTTATTTATTTAATTTTGCTTTCTTATCTTCCAAATCTTCTAAAAATAAATTAAATAAATTTATTTATTTAATTTGCTTTCTTATCTTCCAAATCTTCTAAAAATAAATTAAATAAAATTATTTATTTAATTTACTTTCTTATCTTCATATCTTCTAAAAATATATTCCTCTTGTCATACAAAAGCAAAAGCTAAGTTAAAGCAACTTTGTTTTTAAATTAGAAAAATATATTCTAATTTAAGAAAATAAAAATTCATCCTCAGCAAGAAAGTAGTTAACTCAACAAAGCTTCTTTTTGAATGACACATGTCCTTCTTCCATTTGTTGCATGTTCGTCAACCATCCTCCTTTGTTGATCTTCTTATTTCTTCTCAACCATTGATCTTCTCCTACACAACTCTATAAATGCAACCCTCTTCTTCTTCATTTCAAATCCATCGTTTGAGCAAACTTATGCTGCAGAAACACAACCACATCTTTGGCACAACCATCTCCATAGCACTTCATTACCATCCATTAAATATTGTGTTGAAGCTCATCTTCAACACATCAAATATCATAGCCATTCTATTCTTGTCATCTTCAATAAGAAAGGGAGCATACACTTCTGAGGGCTTCATTATTATCAAGATCAAGAACATATAGGTGAACAATGGAAGATGAAAGGTAAAGGTTGTGAGTATCATCTTGTTCTTATTTTAAAACCTTTTATCTTCATATTTCATTGGTGTTTGGGTTTGTTATTCATTTTGATTAATCCCACATTTCACCCATTCACAAGAGTTATGCCTCAAAAGAGTTTAATTAAGTTAGGAAAATCATCCAAACTAGCTCCTAGATATGTGGGTCCCTTCAAAGTTCTCGAGGAAGTCATCCCAGTAGCTTACAAGTTTTCTCTACCACCAGCTCTTGCTGGGATGCATAATATTTTTCATGTTTTGTATTTGAAAAAAATATATTGTAAGAAATAATCATATTCTTGAATTGAATGCCTTACAGGTGAAGGACCTTGAAGTGGTCATGATCGAGCCTCTTAAAGTTATCAAAGTAGGCAAGCTCCACTTGCATAACAAATAAGTTACTCAGTACAAGGTCTAGTGACACTAGTTAGCAGAGGATAATGCCACCTTGGAAAATGGGCATGATTTTTACCAGAAATTTCCTCATTTATTTTAAGATTTTCAAAAGCTAAACAAAAACCTTATCATGTTATAATTTTTGGATATATAGGATCATCGGGAATGATGAATCTTATTGGGGGAGATAAGTCACATCCCAAAATTTGACTATGCTTTACATTTTACTTTTATCTAATTAGTGGATAAATTTGCATGGATTAATGATTTGATGTTTAGAGAAAATGTTATGATAAATCAATTATTTCATGAGTTATGATTAAATGTATAGAATTTTGACATGTGAATATATGTTATTGAGATTATCTATTTATGATGTATAAGGATCTACTAATGATACACTAATCCCAATTTGGTGACTGTGAGTTGTAACTAGTAAACAAATTTCGACCCTCTAAGAAAGAGAGGGAGAGAATCATTAGAGAAAAGTGAATAAATCTTTGGAAAGCACATGTTATTACCAGGTCTATGTTATATGCTTTTTAAATCTAGTGAACCTTGTTAATAGTGGTAAGTTGTTTTCAATCTATTTTAGTCAAAATTTGGCTTTTGACTCGATAGTTGTCAATTTGTCAACAAGGTCCATTAAATTTAGGTTTTATGGAAAACTAAGTTGGGTTAGTATGTAAACATCAAAAAGAAATAGTCTATAGTAGTTAAGCTATTTTATTATTTGAATTTTTGATGGGGATCATAACATGATATTTTTATCTATTTTGACATCTAAACAAGATAGAGAGGGGGAGAACACATCGACCACAATCTGATATCATGTCAAGTGTTAAAGCACCGAGAGTGTACATTGTATAAATAGATAATATGTTGTTTCTTTTAATATATATTTATCTATGCAATTATAGTTTAAAGTTTAGACTCTTTCAATGTAACCGGTTTAAATAAATACATGATAGAGTTTTTTATTTTTCTTTACAAACCACTCTCTTAGTAGTGGAATCTTGACTCCTTAACTAACTTAGATATGAAGGAGGAACACATCAACCATCGTGAAGAGTGGTAAGTCATGACCATCGCATCCATTATTGTATGCCTATGGAGATTTATAGTAGGCTAAGTTTATGGATAGAGAAGAGTGGCCTGGGGGTTTTCTTTGATTGCCGTAGGGTCTTTCTATCTAAAGGAAAAAAAAGGAACGGGAAGTATTAGAAAAGAAGGATTGAAGTCATCAAGAAGTATGGTTCATGCTCATTTCAAAGAAACCCAGATTGTTTAAGGATCTCATTCAACTTATATATAGGTTCCTTTTACATTTAGATTCCTGAATATTTCTCTCAGACTATTAAAGCTAGTGTGTTACTATGTTAATACAGAATCTTTGTAATTTTTTACTTGATATCTTTGTATGAGAAACTTCAAAACTATGTTATTTTAAGCCATTATTTTTGTATGTGTCGATGGCAAAAACTTGGTTATTTAAGACCGACATCACTATGTATATTCTTATGACCATAATCAAATGGTATAAGGATGACGTTATTTAAGGCGACATCACTATTACTTATTTTATGGAAGAACAACTATTGTACTGTGATATCAAAGATGACCATTATCCCATACTACTCTAAGAGTTGAAATAGATGATAACCTATCAACTTCTGTGAGATTTATTGGTCGAAAGTGGTTAAGTCCATGTCGTTCTAAGGATTGAACTGCCTTGTACTCCTGTATATTTTCTATATGTTAGTGTTATAAATGAAATATTAGACCTAAGCATCATTTCTGTAATGTTAACATAGTGCTCTTCGTGTTTAACAAGAAGGCCAAACTCTGTATATTTAAACTAGTTGAGGGGTGTGCCTTAGTGGACAAAAGAGAAATTATAAAGACTTTATTAGACTATATCAAGTGAGCCACTAGAGTACGTGGTTGAGATATAAGAATAATGATTAGTAGATGTATTCCATTATGTGCAATCTAGTTTGTAACTATCATTACAGATTTAATGATAGGTTTCCTTTTATTTCATAGTAATCCTGAATGATATTAACTATCATTGGTACACCATGATATAACCTAAGTGTTACATACTTATTGAGCATGTATAATTCTTGAGTGCAAGATAGTGTGCATAGGTGTATAACTCTTCCTTGTCAAGAGATAGTGAATGGGAAAAGACTTATAGTTTGAAACCTATCACATTATTCTCTTTAAACTCTTTTTCTATTGTTGATATCAAACTGTGTTAATGGTACATGTGCTGTGTAATTCAATTAGAGTTTTACTTTAAGAAGATAGAAAACCATACTCTTTATTTTAAGAGAAAAGGGAAGTTGTTTAGAGCTATATAGTCTCAATAAGACTAAAGGTTATTATTGTAGTATGATATGATATTCTTTCTACCTATGGATAACAAAAGTTTTAATGTATTTTGTATCATGAGTTAGAGAAGATAAATATATATAGAATAACCCAGATATGTTTAGTAAACTTAAGGTTCTCCTTATGGTTATGTCATTGATTAAAACTAATGTAATTTTAGACAAGAAAGATTAATTGAGAATCCTTAGATCAAGACAAATACCTAAGAGGAGATAATAAGGTTTTAGTAAAAGTTATATGCTAAGTTGATATTAGAAATCAAACCCAAGAATACAAAATTTATGAATCATAGTGTAGAGTGATAGGGAGTCATAGATCCAGTGTTGCAAGACTACAACGAGAGGCTTTTCAAAAGACTAAGCCCTTAATTTAAAACCCATCCTTGGTATTATATTCTAGAATTCTAGAATAAATTCTAAGTCATGCGAACTATGGGTGAAACTTAGTCAAGTTACTCTATAACTAGTGTTATTTAATATAAATTCATTATAGGATGAGATAGTTTCCATGCCGAGTTAGAGGTGTGTGAACTCATGACTACGTTTATTGCAAACATCTATTTATATGGAAACTATAGCTAAATTAACGTATTTGTCTCTACATGCATTAGTCAGTTCACTGTGTCTAGATGGCATGACTAATTAGAATTATCATACTTAGCTAGAAGGGTGTCTAGAGTTATATGGTCGATTGTTTACATAAGACACAACACTAGAACTCAGATGGGAAAATTTGTTGGTTCCTTATTTCTATACTATTCGTGAAGGTAGGACTACTTCTAGGAAGGAAGGTATCTAGGAGACCACTAGTCTATGGTTGGAGGTAAAGGACTCAGATGATTCTCTCCCTCTGAAGTAGAAGACTAGCTGAGACTTGAGTTACAGATGTCAAGACTCTATATGCAGTATTCTTTATGTATTGATGTAAAATTATTCATATTGCCAAGAGAAGAATATTTGTAAATGAAAAGTGAAAATATTTCATTATGATTCTAACTTTGAACAAGTTTTAATTTCAAGATTGAAAATATCCAAAAGTGATATGCTTTTATTTATGATTATCTAAATGTTATATGTATATATAAAAGAAAAAAAATTCTCTTGTTTACCATGTTTATTTACCTTACTAGTAAATCATATGTGTAATTTTGAGTATTACGAGAAGGCATGTTACATTATGTGTACAAAAGGAAAACTGTGTATTTTACTAGATCAATTCCAAATAAGGGTTATGAATATATTGTTGCAAGTATGCGCAGATAGTGTTGTCATTGATGTCAACAAGCTTGTGTTGTGATTGGTGTCAACTGTATGAGAAAGAGGATTGCAAGAGTGTGAGGAAGTTGGTATTGTACAAATGTTGTCTCTAATGATGAGGAAGTACTGGAGTTGGTGATAATATGCTTCAGGTGCTTGGTTTCCAAGTGCTTTTGAGAAAATTTGAATAATAAAGGAAAGAATGTGTTGTAAATATGTTTTGTGTTGTAGAGTTGTGTTCTGGTTTTGCTCAAAATTTATTATCTATTGAAGATCTATTCATGAGTTTTGAATATGTTGTTTAGAGGTATTTATAGATGCTACATTTAGGATTTGGCATTCTAGATTGTTGTGTAGAGGGAGGTGTGTTCACCAATATGAAGACTATGATTTGTAGAGGTTTACATAGGTGTCTGGGAGAAATGTCGTTGCTCTGCATTTCTCTGCAAAGTGGTTTTAGGTCTTGAGGTTATGGAGGTGTGCTTATAAGGTTCATATCTTTATTTTGTTGAATTTTTTCATGGTTTGGTGCCCTGGAAGTTGATTTCTAGAGATACAGTACATGACAAAGATAGTTAAGTATACTGGATAAATAGGATAAGGTTGTGCGCCTGGTGAAAGTTGTTGTAGAGGAATTTGTTGAATTTTAGGATGTTTCAAGATGTTCGTAGAATAATCTAGATTGTGTTAAAACTTGTTATATGGTCCTCAAAGTTGTATTTAGCCTTGAGGAAGCGTGTACTTAAAAGTTCATTGTGTCAACACAGGTTTCTCTGACCTTCAGTGTTTACACTAATTACAGAGTTTCTTCGGTGATTTTGGAAGTGTGGAGTGGCATGCTTGGATGAATTTAGTTCTGAGATAAGGTGTGTTGTGGTTCTCCTTCATTCGTTTCTATCGTAAGAATATTTTGGTGCTGATCTAATTTGAATTTACAAAATTAAGATGGTTTGCTGACATTGGAGAATGTTCTTAAGATTGAAGATGGTATAAATATATGTCAAGCTATTGAAGGATAACAAGAGAGAAGAGTATGATGCGTGTGATGCAAATTACAAAGTTATAAAGTGCAAATTTGTGGAGTGTAGGGAAAACTTTCATGTGTGAGATTACTAGATGTAGTGAGCAGAAGGTATCTACAATTCTTCAGTATGACTGTGAAGGTGTAGGTGATGATTGTGGTGGACTTCTCTATTACATTGAGATAGTTTTCTCCTTGTAACAATCTTCTCTATCTTCTCTATTCTAGCAGTGAGTCATTCTTTTGGGCAGTGAGCCTATTGTATTTCGGTGATGATATTACTTTATATTGTGAGCTAATCCTCACCGCAGTTTTTCCCTTCTTGGGTTTTCCATGTAAATATGGTGTTCTCTTATGTTTGATGTTGATTTGATTCAATTTTTGTTATTTACTTTCATGCTTAATCACCATAACAATTTAAGGGTTAATTGAAGCATTGTGGATCTAAATGTGTGTGAGGGCTTTGGAATTTTAAACTACAATTGATTCACTCCCCCTCTCAGTTGTCTTGTGCATTTCAATGATTGGTATCAGAGCAAGGTTCCTTGGAAGGGATCTTAACCGCTTAAGGTAGATCTAGGATGGTGCAAAAGAATGATGTTCCTCTATTCGATGGATCTAACTATGCTTTCTAGAAAGTAAGGATGGAAGGTTATCAGATTTCTCTTGGATATGATATCTGGAAGTCTGTGGTGATTACATATACTATACCTAAAAATGGTCCAAGTACTGCAAATGAGATCAAGGCCTATGAAACCAATGGTAAAGCAAGGTATGGTCTTTTAAGTGGTCTTACCAACTTTGAGTTGGTAAAGGTTATGAATCTGAACACTGCTAATGAAATTTGGGAAAAGTTAAAAAGTATTTATGAAGGAGATGTTAAGGTCAAGCAAGCAAAAAAGTAGAATATGAAGACCATGTTTGAGACCATGATAATGTCTGAAGATGAAAACATCACAAGCTACTTGTAGAAGGTGGATGAAGTTGTCAATAGAATCAGAGGGCTTGGTGGAGAACTAGCAGATTAAGTTGTATTGAAGGTAGTTAGAACTATTCCCAAATCTTATAGTCATAAAGTTTTTGCTATTGAAGAATTAAAAGATTTGGATAAATTTACCAGAGATCAGTTATATGGGACATTAAATCCTTTTGAAATGAGAGAATTTGGTACAAGTAGTGCAAAGGCTAAGACTTCCTTCAAGGCTAGGAAATTAGAGAAGATAGTGGAGTCAGATCAAGAGGATTCTGATGATGTGGAAACTAACTTTGTGAGAAAAATGAAATTGGGTACTAGTAAGTATAGTGGTAAGTTGCCTTTCAAATGTTTCAGTTGTGGCAAGATATGTCATTATGCTTAAAGATGTCTAGAAAGAATTTTGAGAAGCAAAAATAGGGAGAAAAAAAGTAAAGTGCCTAAGAAAAGGTACTATGTTAGAGAAGATGCAAGTATATTTGATGATGAATGTGATTACAAAAATGATGATGATAATGAAGGTTTGTTTATAGCTTTAAAAGATGATACTTTTTTTGCTAACTCTGAGAAATGTGTGAAGGAAATGACTTCGGAAGTAAGTCTTAATGTTGAAGGCACTTTGATGTCCACTTTTCATACCAGACAGGAAAAGAACTACTAGGTCATTTGCAGTGGATGCTCAAATCATATGACCGGTGATAAGAGTAAGTTTGTTAATTGAAAAATATGATGGAGGACTAATTAGATTTAGTGATGATACATCTACTAAGATATGTGGAAGACGTTCAATCAGTTTTTAATGCAAGTGTAATACTAATGATGTTCTTTATGTTAAGGGTTTAAAGCATAATCCCTTGAGTGTTGGTCAAATGTGTAGCAAAGGATATGATCTTGTGTTTCAGGATGGTCATTGTGAGATCAACAAAGACTCTAGAACTATCATAGCTACTAGAAAGAGGATAGATGGAAATGTCTATCAACTCAAAGATGGTGATGGTTATTGCATCATGACTCAGATCAGTGAGAGTTGGATATGGCATAGAAGATTATGTCACATCAACTTTGATAGCATGGTAAGAATAAGTTCAATTCAAGCTATGAGAAATCTGCCAAAGATTATAAAGCTTATCAATGCTATCTGCAAGGAATGTCAAGTTGTAAAGCAAGCAAGAAGTAGCTTCAAAACCAAGGATCAATCTTCTACCAGACTATTGGAATTGGTGCATACAAATATTTGTGGTCCTACCAAATTATAAAGTTTCCAAGGTAACAAGTATTTCATGCTATTGATTGATGATTATTCTAGAATGAATTGGGTTACCTTTCTCAAACAAAAATTAGAAGCCCTAGATAAGTTTAAAACATGCAAAGTAATGGTTGAGAATGAAATGGATATGAGGATCAAATGTTTAAGGTCTGACAGAGTTGGAGAATTTACCTCCAATAAATTTAACATGTTTTGTGAGAATCATGGAATAAAGAGGCATTTATTTGACCCTAGGATTCCTCGATAAAATGGAGTGGTTGAAAGGAAGAATAGGATTGTTCAAGAAGCTATAAGGACAATGATAAAAGAAGAAAACCTACTGGAGGTCTACTGGAGAGAAGCAATTCATACCACTATTTATATACTAAACAAAGAATAGGCAAGAGCAAACATTACAAAGACTCCTTATGAGTTATGGTATGGAAGGATTCCTACTACCAAATATTTTAGAGTGTTTGGAAGCAAATGTTATATCAAAAGGAATGAATAAAACCCAGGAAAGTTTGATGCATGGTCTGATGAGGGTATCTTCCTTGGGTATTCTAATAAAATAAAATCTTACCGATGCTACAATAAGAGGCTAAGAAGGATTATTGAGAGTACAAATGTCAAAGTTGATGAAGATCTACAAAATAATTTAGAAGTAAATGGATATGAATTAGATGAGACTTCTTGTAGAGAAGGATAAAATGCTAAGGAAAAGGAAGTACAGGTTGAAGAGGAAGAAGCTCTGGAAAAGACTCCTAAAACTCCCAAGTATGTGTAGAAACATCATTCCGAAGATCAAATCATTGGTGATAAGAACAAAGGTGTGCTAACAAGAAGGAAAGTTATTGAAGAACAGGTAAATCTATGTTTACTCTTTGAATTTGAACCTAAAACAATAATTGTTCAAAGCATGCAAGGATGAGTATTGGATCAAGGCCATGGAAGAAGAACAAATGCATATTGAAAAGAATCAGACTTGGGAACTTGTCCCAAGACCAACAAACAAAAATGTGATTGGAAGTAAGTGGGTATTTCAGAACAAACTTAATAAGAATGGAGAAGTGGTGAGAAACAAGGTAAGGCTTGTGTGTAAAGGCTACTCACAAGTAGAAGGAATAGACTATGAGGAAACGTATGCTCCAGTGGCAAGAATGGAGGCCATCGGAATGTTTTTGGCTATTGCAGCACACAAGGATTTCAAAGTATATAAAATGGATGTGAAGTCTACTTTCTTGAATGGTTAATTGGAAGAAGAAGTATACGTAGAACAACCAGATGGATTTCAATTATCAGATAAATTAGATATAGTTAGATTGAAGAAGGCACTATATGGTTTGAAGCAAGCTCCTATAGCTTGGTATGCAACGTTACATAGGTACTTAATACATCAAGGATTCAATAAATGTTCTACAAATAGCAATTTGTACATCAAAATAAGATAAGATCAAATTGTGATTGTGGAAGTATATGTGGATGACATAATCTTTGGAGGAAATGAATGTATGTGTAAGAGTTTTGCAGATGAAATGCAGAAAGAATTTGAAATGTCAATGTGTAGTGAAATGCACATCTTCCTTGGGGTACAGATCAATCAGACAGATAAAGGTATTTTTATTTCACAATCAAAGTATGCCAAGGAGATGTTAAAGAAGTTTGGAATTGAAGATTCTAATCTACTATGTACCCCTATGGCTACTGGTTGTGAGTTGAGTGAGAATGATTAATCTCCTAAGGCTAATCAAAGCACATATAGATCAATGATTGGAGGACTGCTATATTTAACTGCTACTAGACCGGATATTATGCATGCAGTGTATCTTGTGGCTAGATTTTCAAGAAGATCCTAGAGATTCACATGTTGCAGCAGTGAAAAGGATATTCAGATATTTAAAGCACACTCCAGATCATGGCTTGTGGTATCCAAAGGATGGTGACTTTTCTCTAAGTGCTTACACAAATGCAGATTGGTCTAGTTGCATATATGACATGAAAAGTACAAGTGGTGTCATGGCTAAGTAAGAAGCAAGATTCAATATCTTTATCTACTGCAGAGGTAGAATACATTGCAACAGCATCTTGCTGCACATAGGTATTGTGGATGAGACAAACCTTGAAGGATATTAGAGTTGTATATGATGAACCAATTCCTATCTTCTGTGATTGTAGACACTTAAAAATTTCTTGAGCCTGGAAGCATCATTTTCACACCAATTTCTTCCTAATGTCGCATTCCTCTCTTAATTAAACAATCTTTAATTGTTCAATTAATTCATTTCACCTATAATTAAATAAATTTAATTTATTTAATTATTTATAAATTTTCTTCAAATTTCTACTATAACTAAATAATTATTTTCTATTATTTAATCATTCATGATCCACTTCCTCTAATTTAAATAAATAAAATATTTATCTAAACATTAGACCTCACCCTTTAATTAAATAAGTTATTTCAATTTAATTAAAGATCCCACTCATTCCTCTTTCAGAATAATTAAATAAATTACAAATTTTATTAAATTAATACAATCACACCTCATCATTTGTTCAAATAAAAAATTCTCTTTTGTTCTTTTGTGAGAGGGAAACCCTACTTAATCTCAACCATTCATATCACTCGAATTCAACACTCAATCCTAGCCCTTCATTTGAATCAAGATTTTTATAAAAGCACCTCTCCAACCTCATTTTCTCACTTCTTGGCTATTGGATAACAATAAGAGTCTTCAACATTTTGCTACTCACTCCATAGTGAGCTTCTCATGATTATTGCAAGTCTTCAAGTATGAGAGCAATCTAAGCAAGGTGAAGTAGAACAATGGAGGGAAGCCAAGTTTAGCTTAGGAATTTAGATTAGTTTGCTTTGTCTTTGATTTCTATGCTATTTTGTACTCCATTGATGATTTAGGGCTTCTGTGATTGATATTAGGATGTCTAACCTAATTTTCCCTAGCTTACATTGGTGAACCCGATGTGAATAGTCTGTATTTTGTGCTAATCTAATGAAATTAGGATTTGGTAGATAGTACGATGCATACATTGAGTACGAAACCACAATTGACATCTACCATGAGACTCTTGCTAGTTTTTGCAGCACACCTATCAGTTCCTGCGACACAGCCACCCTATAGACAGTTGCACTTGCAACCTCTAGCAATGCATCGGCTTGTTGTTATATACATCATTATTTCCTAACTAGGTTTTGTAGGGTTCTTATTTTTTTCGTATGATCTATTTTTAGTATCTATGTACTCTCCAATACCCTAACTGTGTTTATGCATCATTAGGTATTTCTATTTATCATTAGGGTTTTTCTATTTGACTAGTTTTTATCAATTTGCATGTATTTTCAAAGTCCAGAGAATAATGCACAACACTTGCTTAATCCTTAACCATATTCATCTCATTCTGTGACACACTTGCGGGTAGTAAAAATGTACTTGACAACTAATTAGGGTTTTTAAATCTTTAAGGGATATCTGCTGTTAACTTTTTATTGTAGGGATTTTTGAATGTTTTCTGATCAGTTGTAATGCTTTATCAGTCTATCTAACCCTCTAATTTTTAGTCTGCATCATTAGGGTTTGATGATTTACATGGTCTTTTGGTATAATCAAGCATCTTTAGATCATTGCTAGGTTGTTTCCAGATATCTAATCAATTTACAACTTTCTAGAATAATAACAATGATTCTGCATCGTTAGGGTTTCACATTTGTCATTAGGGTTTCACTTTTAGTTTTTCATTTGACAAGTTTTATGTGTTTCTAACTTGTAGGGTATAGTGTGATGCATTTGAGCCATCCTACAATGTAGTCGTTATTTTCTACACCACAGTCGGAAAGTCCTACAATGCATATGCCTAAAAGAAAACCACACCTAAGACATCTTGCACCACATTTGATAGGCCCAGTTATGCAGTCGCCTATTCCTGCAATGCATCTGTCTGACATAGATAAAGGGGAATTATTTACTTAGTATTTTTCACTCTTTTCTATTACATATAGTAGAATAAAGGCTTTTTGTTATTGATGTTGGGTCTGTAGCTATTTGGCATTCACTGGGGAAAGACTTGAGCTAAAACTACTAATACATTTCTTGCATGGTGTTAGGTCACAAAAATGTAGGTTGTTAACCCTAAGAGGTTGCTAATCTCTCTTAACATTTTTGGCTAATGACACAGGGTAGATATGGCTAAAAACCCCCTTCACTTTAGGCTCTGCCAGACCTAGGTGGGTGTACCTGAATGATTAGTGCAGACTTAACTTGACCTTCACAATGGAAAATGGGTGTGAAGTAAATGTAAGGGTGAATAACTAATTCCTATTGTAAATGTTTCTGAGAATTAGGTATATGGATAAAGTTTGTATTAAAATGTTATAAGTATGACTAGTGCCTAATCCTATTAGGTGGATAGAGTCAAATTTGTATGATAGATTGATGGAGATAGATGTATAAGGTAGGTAGATTTATTTCTCAGCTTAACTCTAACTTGTTGGGCACTTTGAATGTTTGCAGCTTATACAAATCATGCAAGTTTGTTAGTTACTATACACTTCTTTATAAATCCCAGTGCTATTTTCCCAAATTACTGTGATATCATGGAAGGATCTTTAATTCTTGACTTGAGGGAAACCAATCAAGATAATTAATTCAAAAGGATTTTAATCTTGGGAAGGAACCAATTAAGATGAATTACTTGAAAGGAATTTAATTCACTCTAGTCAGAACCCAATCGAGATAATCACACAGCAACAATAAATGTGTGCTAACAAATTGTATAAATTTGAATAATAGAGGAAAACCACTTTGGAGATAGCACAACAACATATAAGATTGAATATTAACACAATAGTTGAAGACTGAAAATAAATCACCAACCTGAAATAGTCTTCTCCATTGATTATACTTTATAATTTATACATTAATAGCATAAGTTTTTTGAAATGGGAGCAAATGAGTGAAAGGTAATCTATGGATATTATGACTGAATGGGTGAGCCTATCTACTACTATTGATGATGATTCTTTTCAATTTTGATTTCATCCTTCATATATATATATATTGCATTTTCAAGGGTCGTGACCCTTGAGATAACCACCCAATGCAATTCTTCACTTAACTAATTATCTTCAACAAATTAAAATATTTTAATTTTAACCTTCTTTGTCTCTAAAATGACCTAGTTCTTGCTTGTGATTTGTGTAGAGTTAAAACTATACATTTTGATATTAATTTGTCACGACTGTTAGTTTCATTTCCAGTTCGTGTTCCAATTTGTGTTGTTATCTTTCCTGTGCATGGAGAGTGCCACATGTCAGCAGGGCAGGGTTTTGAAAACGTAAGAGAAAAGATGATTTGAAAAGATGAGTAGAGCTACCATGTCATAAGGAGATTAGAAGCAATAAGAATCATAAACAAGAGTAGTGGATAGTACCATGTGTCTTCTTCTTAGTTCGCGGTTCCCAGGTGCCACAGAACTCCATCATGTATCTTTGACTGTGCTTATTTTGTATAATTTCTATTTGTTACTGGAACGAGCCACATGTTGCCTCTGCGGGAATTCACAGAGAAAATTTTGAGAAAGGCATCAAGGAGTCCAGTAGTGCAATGTGTCTTTTGTTGCAATGTATACATGTGGTAGGGTCGCAGAATTATCAATTTTGAATTCCTTTTGACATCCAACAATGTATATTGGATTTGTATATGATATATATGCATTATGATATACAAATGCAGATTTCAAACATTATGAAGCACGCTTATGAAAAGCTATTAGGTCTAGATTTGTAAAAAATTAAACTTTAAAAGCCTTGTAAAAATGATTATCACAGTGTCGTATTGCATCACGAGTGACACCACCTTACCCCAACGTGACCACGATAATGTGACATCTATCTAAGTGGTGGGGCCATAGTTATAAAAGGATCCCACGGTAGCATGATCCTGTAGAAGAATCTTAGCAGAGGTAGAGATTCCTTGTGCTACTAAATGATTACACCATGTGGACTATTGCCAAAAGAAATGGAAGGGCTTGCAGATGGTGGCCACGTGGAGGTTCTTTGTGCGATTTTGTGGAGCCAAAAGGAAAATGGCCCACTTGCTAATGCTCAGCCCTGAAATTGCAACACATGGTGGGGACCAATGCATAGAAAGGAGGAAGGGTCAACATCAAGTGATAAAATGATGTGTATGAACAGATAGTCCTTAACCAATCATCATAAATGTTGAAGAGAACCATTTGGGGCTCAGTAGCCTTCCGAATCAGGTCACCAAACTTTTCAATATTTTATCAAGCTTGGAATGGAAACTGAAGCTCATTGCCTTTGATGAAAATGTTGGGAAAGTCAAGTAAGTGAACTTCCAAAAGGTCAAGTATTCCCTTATGAATAACAATAATCTATTTTGATTTCTCCTCAACAAGTAATGACCTTACCAATGTAGCTACTTTTTTAGCTGTCTTCCATTCTGCTAGCTGATCGAGCCACTTCTGCCTTGCCCTGACAGAGACGTTTCTCTCATTTATTTACTATTAGAGCCCATTAAAATAATACTTAGTGTGGATGCCATGGGTATTGATGATGAAACATTACTTTTATTTGCAATCTCTATCTTTATGTTAATTGAGATAGGATCATTTAGTTGTGGAATGATGTTTTATAGTCCTTCACTTTGGTCTTTTAATGGTGCTGCAATCAAATTTCACATCATGGGAACTGAAAATTTAACAAAATATGGTAGGAAAGTTTTGGTCCCAACAATGGTTCTTTCTGGGGATGAATGGTTGTGAATTCATTGCAAGAATCCATAAAATTCTCTCTGGAACACAAACCAATTGTAGTGGGGGTGTAGGAAATGGAATCCTAGTCTATTGTGCATGGAAAAATATTAGAGAGAGAGAAGATATTTTAGGAATTGTCCATGCACTGGCAATTTCCTATCCTTCTTAAATATATTGTGCATGGAAAGATCCTATGAGAAGAAGTATTTCAGGAATTGTCCATGCACTGGCAATTCCTATTCTTCACTACTCATGTTCTGTAGGTAATAATAATCCTCTCCACATCTACTAGTGCTGATAAATGAGCCCAACCATAATGCCTCAAACTTACTATGTTTTCCTTTATCTTGTCCCCTGGCATTCCACATTAGCACCATATTATCCACCTTAAACTTTCTTTTCTTTGCCTTTTTATCAAACAAGTATTTCATCTGTAATTGCATATTTTCATTTTGTTCTTGAGCTTGGATCCTTATTTCATCCAGTTCAGCCAATTGCTCCATTCTCTCATTCATGGGCTCACGAACATCTATATCCTCCTGAAGAATAAATTTATAAACTGGTAAAAGATTATGCACATGAAGTCTAGCTTGTGTATCGTATACCAGTTTAAATGGGGATTTTCCTATGCTCTTCTTTACAGTAACCCTGTCTGCCCACAGTGCCAATCTTAGTTTTGAGTCCCAGGCTTTCTTGTTATTCTCTACCATTCTCTTCATTATTTTTAGGATGCTTTTGTTGTTTGATTTCGCCTGTCCATTAGCCTGAGGGTGATATGGAGAGGCATATGAAATTGTTATGCCATATGTTTCACAAAATTTTCTAAACTCTTCTAACCTAAAACACATCCCATTGTCTGTAATGAGTCTGACTGGAACTCCAAATCTAGTACTAATATTCTCCAATAGAAAATTTACCACCACCTTGCTTGTGGCTTGTCTAGTCGAAATAACCTCTATCCATTTTGTAAAGTAGTCTATTGCCACCAAAATCCACTTATGTCCACTACTAGATTTCTCTATGATTTCCCCTATGAAATCAATCCCCCATTGATGAAATGGAGCTTCAACCTGCTTGGGTCTCAATGGTATAGCTCCTTGATAATTCAATTTTCCAAACAAAATTTGACAAGCTTCACATTTTCTCATATATTTGTGAGCATTCTTAAGACTTCAAGCCAGTAGTAGCCTTCTCTTATTATCTTATGGGTAGTAGTCCTTACTAAGAAGTTCCCTACACACACTCCTTCATGCATTTCTTGTAATATCTTCTCAGTTTGTTTTTTATCCAGGCATAACAGTAAAATACCATCTCTATTTTTTCAATACAAATCTCCATCCCTGAAGACATACTTTGATGCAACAGGTTTCAGAGTTCTCTTCTGATTATCATTCAAACCCTAAGGACATTTCATATTTTTGAGATAATACATTATATTGGTATACCAAGGTGTATGCTCAATGCTTGTAATGAAGTTATCTCCTTCTTGTATGTTGCATCCTCCAAGTTTGATTCAGCCATCAATTTGGCTAGACCTTGGCCCCTAACAAGCTTAGTGATTTGAATGTCAATGTTAAATTCTTGGATTCTTTTAATCCATCTGCACCTTCGTCTTGTAACTTCATTCTAGACAAAAACATCTTTTACTACAACATTTGGTAAATATGCTATCACATGAGCTCCAACTAAATATGGCCTGAATGCTTTTACTAGGGCATAAGCATGTTTTTCAGTAATATCATACTTCAATTCTACCCCCTTGAGTGACTTACTAAAAAATGATATAGGCTGTTCATACCCTTCATTATTTTTCTGTAGCATTACAGCTACCACTGTATGAAAAGATGCAAAGGGAAATATTAGGAATGGCTTATCAAAATATGGGGACTTTAGTACAGGGGCCTCTTTAATAGCCTTCTTGATGGATGTAAATGCATCAACAACTTCTTTAGTCCAGTCCACCTTTGCACCCTTCTTCAACATTTTAGAGAGTGGTTTAACAATTTCTACAAAGTTTGATATGAATCTCCTGATAAAATTTATCTATCCAAAGAAAGATTGAAGAGATTTCACATTTCTTGGAATAGGAATCTTATCAATAGCCTCTACCCTTTCATGATCAATCCTAACACCATGCTTCGAGACTATGTGCCCTGCAGTTTTCCTTCTACCACAACACAAAGGTATTTCTTTGGGTTTAGAGAAATACCATACTCCAATGCCCTAATAAAGATCTTTTACAAATGTGAGCAATGGTTTTCTACCTTTTTAGAATATGTTGTTAAATCATCTTGGTAAACCACCATTATTGCATTAATCAAATCGGCAAAGGCTACATCCATGGCCCTTTGGAATGTTGCCCCAACATTTGTAAGACCAAATGGTATTCTCACATAGACATACATTCCCCAAGGTGTTGTAAAGGCAGTCTTATACTATTCTCATTCTTTAACCTTTACTTGGTTATACCTAGAGAAACCATCCATCATGGACAATAATTCACACCCTATCACTTGTTACAGCATTGTCTCCATATTTCTAAGGGGGTAATTGTCTTTCAGTGATGAGATATTCAAGTTTCTGAAGTCCACACACAATCTTATATCACCATTCTTTTTTCTTATGGGTACCAAGTTTGATACCCAAGAAGAATGTCTAATAGGTTTGATAATACCAGCTTCTCTAAGCTTCATAAGTTTTTCCTGCATCTTAGGTGCCAGCGTTGGATTAATGGGTCTTTGTCTTTCCCTAAATGGTTTGGCATCAAGTTTCAATGGAATTTCATGTTGACATAGATCTTCCCTATATGCCTTTAGATCATCATAAGACTAGGCAAACACATGTTTATATTTTCTGAGTAGGACTATAAGCATTTCTCTAATTTTTGGACTGATCCTTTTTCCAATGTAAACCTTCTTAGGGGCCATATCTGTTCCCAAATTAATTTCTTCCATATCCTTGAGATCCACTATTGTAGTTTTAAGATTATATCTGTCCTTCCCATCAAATACTCTTTCCAAAGCTACCAGGCCTTTAGGAATTTTGTTGGTCTTAAGTTGGACCACTTCTTTTCCGAAAAGAGTTTTTTTGTCATCTACCTCTTCAACGAATGTATTGAAGTCAATTTATTTTGATTCATATTGGTCCACAAAATGAAGTAACTTAATGAGGTCTTGGTCATTATTAAAAACTTGTCAGTTATAAATATTATTAGGGATTTCTAGTCTAGCCTTGAATTCTACCTTTGCTATTCCTGATAATGTAATGTCATCCCTTTTCAAGGCTACACTGGCCAAGAAATCTGCCATTATATTTTTAGACCTTTCTATCCAATCTATAGAGAATGCATTGAAGAGTTCTATTGTATCCCACACAACATTCCTATATTGCTTTAGTCTTTTGTTCTTTGAAGAATATTTCACCCTAATCTGTGAGATGACTAATTCAAAGTCACCATATACTATTAGTAATTTGATTTCATGTTTTAGGGCGATGTTTAAACCCAATAGTAGTGCTTCGTGCTCAGCAATATTATTTGTACATTCAAAGGATAATAAGAATGAGTATTTGAATGTCTTGCCTGTGGGTGAGATAAATACTACTCTTGCTCCATTTCCTCCTTTACTGCAGGCTCCATCATAATGCATCCTCCCTACACCATTTTCATCTGATTGAGCCTCTTTTCTTATTGGTTATGTATTTTGTAATTCAGGATGTGCTTTCTCAACCCTAAAACTCCCAAGATCTACATCAGAGAAACAATTTACCTGATTTGGATCTAATCACTCTATTATATTCTCATATCTTGGCTCCCTATATATTTTGACGTCCCTCCCATTTACTGGTATGGTCACGTATGATATGTCTAGCTAGACATTTCCCACTACCATAGCAGTCCATTGTTTGGATAACAACATACCATAGTATGGTGGAGTGTCTATCACAATTATATCAATTCTATAAGTAGCTCCAGGGCATGAGGCTAGTTTCAATTTTATATCTCTCATGATTCCAACAACTGGAATAGATTTGTTGTCCATTTCATAATATTTACCATATGTTGTATCTACCCACAGACCTAACTCTTTCATGACTACTATTGGCATGATGTTTATGGCAGCTCTAGAATCAATCATGCAATTTCTTACCATCTTGTTATTGATCAGTAGTGTTATATAAAAGAGGTCTACTTGAGAAGGATTTTTTGTTATAGTATCACCAAGATAAATTTCAGGAGTCCTCATAACTTCTTGTCCAAGATTGTTCACTTTATTTTCTAGCCCATTTTTGTTGTGACCTTGTTGATTTGGCATGTTAGAAATCAACTTGAGAGCATTGTCTGTATATTCATCTACTTTCTACATCTCCATTAATGGTACTGATATCTTGATTTGGGATAATGCCTGTGTTATGTCAAAAGGAGCAACAATGATTTGTTCTAATTTTTCTTTATTATAACCTTTCTCCTCAGATTGTTGCTTATTCTTTATCTTATTGGGTTCAACCTTGGGGGTTTCCTTATGTGGAATCTTCTAATTTTCTCCTTTCTTATGATTATCCAAAGTATCCTTTTTATGACTTGGTTCCTTGATAAACAAACCTCTAGGTGTTCCTTGGTCTGAATTCACAATCCTATTTCTCAGATTGTAATTGTTTCTGGATTGAGCCACAGTAGCAATTGTAAGGGCTCTCCTTTCCTCCTCATTAGGCTGTCTTAATTGAAATTGTGTGACCATGTTAGACCTATTAGTGTTTTCTTCATTGTCCTCTTCCTGATCAGAGAATATTTCTTAGCTATCCATGTTTATATTATACTTCTGATTACTCACATCTTACTCATACCAATCTTCCTTGAAGCATGAGTATAGTTCATCAATTGAGTGAGGCATCATTCCCAACATATTTATGGTATGATCATCCCTATCTTGATCATAAGTCATTTCATTTTCTTGGAGTGACTGCTCTACCACACAGTATTCAGATGAGTGAGGGAGGTTGCATGTCACGTACCATGGGTTGCTGTCCACTACATGTGTCCTATTCTTCTTTAGGGGATCATGGGTTTCCCTAATGTAATTTTGTTTCTGTCTATTATCCACAGGCTTTCCATCCTTCCAATTTGTGTTATAGGGCATATCATGGAGTCTAGGCCTTTCATTTCTATAGTAATCAGCTTGCATAGACTAATGGTTGTTAGGATTTTGTGGAATTCTGATATTATCCCTTTTACTAAGCTTCCCAATAGCTCTTCTATTATTTTCAATACTCACAACTATCTTTTGAGCTTCTGCAAGAGTCATAGGATTTCTATTTCAGAGTTCATATCCAATTTTAGGATCAAAAGCCTTTAAGTATATTTCTAAGACCATCCTATCAGGAGGTTTTATTTTAGGAGCCATCTTGTGATATATCTTTGAAAATCTTTGGTTGAAATCTACTACTGTGTCATTGTAGTTCTTTTGTATGTTTGTCAATTCATGTATAGAAAATTTGGATCATAGTGATTGCCGTACTATTCTTTGAACTGATCTTTGGAATCTGCCAAAGAACTGATTGAGGAATCATGCAGGTTTTTATACCAATCTGTTGCATCTTCAACCAGAGATAATACAAATAATTTCATCTAAACATCTTCATATTGTACTTCTTCATCACCAATAACTGTCTCAAAACTTTTGATATGCGCTTCTGCTAAAACGACATTATTTCTAGTAAATTTTGGAAGTGCATTTCTCAAATCTTTGTCAATGGGATCAGGACAAATTTGAAACCTAGAAAAATCTAGTTGTCTATATTTGTTTATATTGAGGGGTTCGTGTAAATGTTGGTTTAGCTGCTATTGATTATGAGGCAAATGTTAGTGTATATTATGGTGTGGATTCATATTTGCATTTTGCTGGTGAGGTGGGACATATTGTTGACCAGGTGGTGGATAAGGATTATTTACATGCTGGGATGTGATATGGGCATTGGGTTGTCTTAGATTTCTTGGTGGAAGATTGTATTGCATATGGCTAGTGTTATTTCGATGATAAGGTGCTTTTGAAGTATTTGAACCACCTGTGTTTTGATGTGATCCTTGAGGATTGCTTATCAGAAAATGCCTACTTTGCTTATGTAGAGGTACATACTTGGAGCTAGTTGCTGGGGTTTTAGATTTTATCTGTTGTATTTCCTGTTTCAACCGTTCTTCCTTTTCTATTAGTTTAACTAGTTCAAGTTCCTCTTCTAATTTGAGTAGATCATGCTGCATCTCATCCTTATTTCATATGTCTCTTGGTAAACTATCATGAATTTGTGTGGACATTGTCTGATGTACGAATTCATCCTAAGCTTCTCCACCCTATTCTAATGACATTCTATAGTCATATTCAGCCTATTTTTGGTCTATTTCCCTCATAATCTGAGCCTGATGCTCTAGCTGGCTTTGATTATTAGGTCTATACTAGTCTAAAATATTATTAGATCTATTTTGGCCATACTGGGTATGATAATTATTAGATTGAAATTCTTATGATTTATGTAGGGGAGTGAAGCTGTTAAGTGTTATTACACATTGTTCTAAAGCATTCTCTTGAGTATTTTGATTATTAACACATTCTGACTGATTTGATATTCTAATTTTCTTGGAAAGGATCCTTCCAGGCAGGTAAGATTGTAATTTTTTGTCATCATCTTTAGATATTCTACCATCCATTATGGTATTTTAATGATGACTTAAATTTTAGGTAGAGTCACCACCTCTTATTTATGAGGAATGAATAATCTTCTAGGTTTTCTCCACCAGTAGAGTTATGATCTTAATTTCTTGACTCTAATAGTATGATCTACTACTAAGTTTCTGTATGTATTCCCCAGTAGAGTCACCAATTTTGTTAGGTCACAAAAATGCATGTTGTTAACCCTAAGAGGTTGCCAATCTCACTTAACGTTTTTAGCTAACGACACGGGGTAGATATGGCTAGAAATCCCTTCACTTCAGGCTTTGTGAGACCTAGGTGGGTGTACTTGAATGATTAGTGCAGACTTAACTTGACCTTCACAATGGAAAATGGATGTGAAGTAGATAAGGGTGAATAACTAATTCCTACTGTAAATGCTTTTCAGAATCAGGTATATGGATAAAGTTTGTATTAAAATGTTATAAGTATGACTAGTGCCTAATCCTTTTGGGTGGATAGAGTCAAATTTGTATAATGGATTGATGGAGACAGATGTATAAGGTAGGTAGATCTATTTCTCAGCATAACTCTAACTTGTTGGGCACTTTGAATGTTTGCAACTTGTACAAATCGTGCAAGTTTGTCAGTTACTGAACTCTTCTTTATAAATCCCAGTGCTATTTTCCCAAATGACTGTGATATCATGGAAGGATATTTAATTCTTGACTTGAAGGAAACCAATCAAAATAATTAATTCAAAAGGATTTTAATCCCAGGCAAGAACCAATTAAGATGAATTACTTGAAAGGAATTTAATTTACTCTAGTCATAACCCAATCGAGATAATCGCACATCAATATTAAATGTGTCCTAACAAATTGTATAAATTTGAATAATAGAGGAAAACCACTTTGGAGATAATACAACCACATATAAGATTGAATATTAACACAACAGTTGAACACTAGAAATAAATCACCAACCTGAAACAATCTTTTCCATTGATTATATTTTAAAATTTATACATTAATAGCATAAGTTTTTTGAAATGGGAGTGGATGAGTGAGAGGTGATATATGGATATTTTGACTGAATGGGTGAGCTTATCTACTACTACTGATGATGATTCTTTTCAATTTTGATTTCATCCTTCATATATACATTGCATTTCCAAGGATCATGACCCTTGAGATAACCACCTGATGCAATTCTTCACTGTACTACTTATCTTCAACAGATTAAAACATTTTAATTTTAACCTTCTTTGTCTCCTAAATGATCTAGTTCTTGCTCGTGATTTGTGTAGAGTTCAAACTCTACATTTTGATATTAATTGGTCACAACTATTAGTTTCATTTCTAGTTTTTGTTCCAATTTGTGTTGTTATCTTTCCTCTACGCGGAGAGTGCCACATGTCAGCATGGCGGGGTTTTCAAAACTTGAGAGAAAAAATGATTCCAAAAGATGTGCGGAGCTGCCACGTGGTAAGGAGATTAGAAGCAATAAGAATCATGACCGGGAGTAGTGGATAGTGCCATGTGTCTTCTTCTTAGTTCATGGTTCCCAGGTTCCACAAAACTCCACCACGTATCTTTGACTGTGTTTCTTTTGTATAATTTCTAGCTATTACCAGAATGAGACACATGTTGCCCCTGTAGGAATTCATGGACAAACTTTTGAGAAAGGCATCGAGAAGGAGCGCAGCAATGCCATGTGTCTTTTGTTGCAATGTATACATGTGGTAGGATCATGGAATTATTAGGTTTGAATTCCTTTTGACATCTGCCAATGTATATTGGATTTGTATATGATATACATGCATTATGATATACAAATGCAGATTTCAAACATTATGAAGCACACTTATGAAAAGCTATCGAGTCTGGATTTGTAAAAAATTGACACTTTAAAAGTGTTGTAAAAATGAATGTCGTAGCATCGTAGTGTGTCATGAGTGACACCACCTTACCCCTTCACGGCTGTGATAATGTGACATCTGTCTAAGTGGTGGGGCCATAGTTATAAAAGATCCCACGGTAGTGCATCCCTGTAGAAGAATCTTAGCAAAGACAGAGATTCCTTGTACTACTACATGATTATGCCACATGGACTATTCCCAAAAGAAATGAAAGGGCTTGCAGATGGTGGCCACGTGGAGGTTCTTTGTGTGATTCCATGGGGCCAAAAGGAAAATGGCCCACTCGCTAATGCTTAGCCCCAGAATTGCAACACGTGGTAGAGACCAATGCATGGAAAGGGGGAAGGTTTAACATTAGGCAAGAAAATGCTGTGTATGATGAGATAAACCAATCATCATAAATGTTGAAGAGAACCATTTGGGGCTTAGTAGCCTTCTGAATTAGGTCACCAACCTTTTCAAATTTTTATCAAGCTTGGAATGGCAATTGAAGCTCACTGCCTTGGATGACATTGTTGGGAAAGTCAAGTGAACTTCCAAAGGGTCAAGTATTCCCTTATGCATAACAATAATCTATTTTGATTTCTCCTCAACAAGTAATGACCTTACCAATGTAGCTACTTTTTAAGTTATCTTCCATTCTGCTAGCTCACTGGGCCACTTCTGCCTTGGCCCGACAAAGACATTTCTCTCATTTCTTTACTATTAGAGCCCATCAAAATAATGTTTAGTGTGGATGTCATGGGTACTGATGATGAAATATTACTTTTATCTGCAATCTCCATCTTTATGTTTATTGAAATAGCATCATTTAGTTATGGAATGATGTTTTATAGTCCTTCACTTTGGTCTTTTAATGGTGCTGCAATCAAATTTCACATCATGGGAACCTAAAATTTAGCAAAATATGGTAGGAAATTTTTGGTCCCAACACATGGATCCTTGTGTGTTTGCATTTCTAACATAAGAACACTTCGTTTGGTGCTTTAAAATGAACTTGTGTGTTCAAAGAGAAACATTTCAATTTGGTGCTCTAAAAAGAACAAGTGTTTGTTGTGTTTGGTGCACTTGCACATTCGTGGGTCAGTCCTACCAAAGGTGTTCTTGTTTATGGTTCATCTTCCCTTGCATATGAGTTTTGGGTTAAGAAATAACATGTTGTGTTTTCCTTGAGTATCCTCTTCCCGTGATATAGAGAGTCTTGACTCTTAGGGCTTTAAAAAAAGGTAACACCATGATGTATTGAGTACTTCCTCTACTACAATATTGGGTACAAGGGAACATAGAAACATAGTATTGTTTGACTATCCTCTCCCCTCACGCTTCATGTGATATTTGGTGTAAGAGAAGGAACAAAACACAAACCTTCCCTTTTCTTTTTAGTAGGTGGCTTGTCTGGGAGTTCAGCCCAGGGTTTGACCACAAGCACGTATCTCTAGAGGGCTTTTAAAAGGACCAAAAATTGAAAGGCGAGCTCAATCCATTTGTGCCATAGGGGGTGGACCTTGTTGTTTAGGGTTATTCCAAACACAGGTTTGAGATTCTGATCTCCCATCACTACTATGCCATGGTGTTCTTAGGAGTACCCTAACTATGAACCAATTGTTGTAGAAGCCTAAGACCTTTTGGCCATTTATCATAGTCGTGCAAGGAAAGCAGATCATACCCTAAAGTGACTTACCATGTAGGGTCTTTGGTTGAGGTGACATGATTCCTTGATTGGACCTTGTCCTTTCAAGTTGAGAGGTGTCAAGATGGTATAGGATCTTGGCATACTCTAGTTACCCATTCTAATTGCTCTATTTAAAATCACCCAAAAGGTGAAGTAAGCCTACTTTGGTAAACATCCTTTACTACTAATTAGGTTGTACTTGCTTTATTATTTGTGAACCATGGCTAAGTGAGATTTATGGTAGAAGGCTTGCAAAATACCATACCTTTCAAAAGTCAAGAGTCAAAAACAACTAAATTTGTATGCCAAGTGTTTTTTTGTGTGATGTGTTTTCTGTTCATCAAAACAAACTGCCCAAGATAAGAAAAATACTTTGAAAACTTGTTTTTAGGTCATAGATACACAGAGCATCGCAACTATAGGTTTTTGATATGCAATTGCTAGTTCTTACTACACATATGAGACATCCTCTAACACACCTACTAAAATAGTACACCGCAATTGAGTCATCCTAAGTCACAATCGATAAATCCTGCAACACATCTGAAGTATTCTACATCGTAATTGAACCCTATAGCAACGCATCTGCTAAAAGCCAAAATTTTAGGGAAATTTTTGAGTGTCGACTTTCCTTATCTAATCTGAATAGTGACCATTGATGAGTGCCAAGTTGCACCCATGAAATACATCTTTTTTACCTTTCCTTTTCTCCTTCTTGAGTCTATCTTTCCTAATGTCTGTACCCAAATAAGCTAGCAAGATCATTCTAGTTAATGATTAATTGAGATAGATTACTTAAGATCATGATTTCTGATTAAGTGACTAATTTGCATGGAATTGATGGAAAAATGCAGAAACTTCTCTCTTTTTGAATCAACAGGTGTAGATGCCAAGAACAACAATTTTGTGCATCTCTGGAGATAGTCTTCAATGATCTCCAGAGACAATACCAGAATACCACAACACCAAATGTTTTGAAGGAAAGAGAAAGCCTCTCCGAAGATGAACAAAGAAGGCCACAATGGTATCTCTAGAGCTACAGACATCTCTGGAGTTACAGACATCTCTAGAGCTACAAACATATCTCTGGAGCTACAGACAGGGACAGATATCTTTGGCACCTCCTGAGAGCAGGGCATATTTCCAGCATAAGCTGTTGACCAGGCACTCTTAGTAGTGATCACAATACCCCTCATTTCACTCAAATCATCACCTGAGTGGTGAAGGGTCATCTTTAGTTAAACTGTTAGAGTTTTTATCTTTATAAAGTTTTTGCATGAGTTATAGATAGAAGTGATTCAATACCCATATTTTTAGGGCCTTGCTGCCCAAATGTATTAAGACTCAAACTTAGAATTTTGAGTGGAATTTTGTTCCAGTCAGTCTAGTTTTATTGCATGATTATTTTCTATAGTTAGATAGCTAAGTGTAATAAAGAGATGGATGTCATCTCATAGAAGAACTGGTAGATAAGATAAGTGATATGTTATCACTCATTTTCATATATACTAATAGAAATAGCAGAAGAAATATACAATGATTGATTTATTCTAATTCTCAATAATCTTAGTGGGGTGATATCAATATCTTTCATGAATACAAAGCGAATGGAATTAGGTTGAATTTAGTTGTGATCTTTGTTTGTGCTGATTCCCTACTGTAGCCCTTTGCCCCAAGGGTGTGGAGCAAGGGCCCACTCTCACCACCAAGGCAGAAGGCTAGTACCACTATTTTATTAATTCAGATTTTGATATGAAAAGTATTTACTAATTTTGATAGATAGATGCATGTTACTGTTTAAGGGTATTTAAGATTGCCTTGAGTAAACTTCCTGTTTAATTCTATTTTCAGCATTCCTTAAATTCATTTAGCAAGTAGACAGATTAATCTCTTCAAATTAGTAGAAGCTTTTAGGATTAGCTAGATAAACTGGTAACTATAGAATCCTTAATTGCAGATAGCTCAGGACATAGCCCCTGGATTTTGACATCTGAAAATAGATTAAATGATGAGGTACAACGACACCTTGTAATTTTTGGCATCATTGCTAGGGATATCTTGTGTTATTTAGGGAAACTTAGTTAAAATAGTTTTTTGGATAGATCTATATGGTTAGAGCTAGAGATTTAAAAGGAAGATATATAAAGTAGACACCCCAACAACAAGCCATAGGGGAAAGTAGTGGGGTGGTACAAGATCTTGTTGAAGAGAGAAACGTAGAACCTACTTTGGAAGCTGCACCTCAAAACAATAATCCCTTAGATCCTCCAAATCTTCCACTTGCTGATTATATCCACGAATTACAACAAAATTTTTAGGCAGATCCTTTGATAGAACCTAATTTCCTAGAACCTCAGGGAGAAGAACCAGTACTAAACATGGACAATGATAATCATGAAGAAGACAAAAATCAGGCTCCAAGAACCTTCTCATATCCTATTGTTTTGGCTACTGGAGACAATGCTCCTATGAAGAATATCTCACCAGCACACTTGCCAAATTTTAGAGGACTTTCTTTTGAGGATCCAGATCAATTTTTGTTTGAATTCAAAGTATTCTACCAAACTTATGATTATGGATTAGATAACCAAAAACTCAAACTGTTCCCTTCAACTTTGAAAGATTCTACGATGAGATGGTTTATGGGTTTACCCCAGAATTCTATCCATTCTTGGGATTAGATGGAAACAGAGGTTTTGGAAAAATACCAAGATTACTATAGATCCAGTAATAAAAATGAAGAATTGTTCAAAATTAGGTAGGGGGAGGAAGAGACCTTAGAGGACTATGTGGATAGGTTTAATTTCGCCTTAAGAAGGTATGGTAACCTAGTAGATCACTCCTTGGCCAGAACCCTATTTGTAAAGGGATTGGATAAAGAATCAAAACATGCATTGGATCTAATGGGAAAAGAAAATATCAACAAAATGGATATACCTGCTATAGAAGAACTCTACAGGAACTATTCTAGAACCCAAAATGGAGTGAGGTCATCCAAAACTTTTAAAGGGAAAAATGAAATAGGACAGTTAATGGAAGAGATTGCAAATCTAAAAACATACATTTTGGTCCAATTAAATACCACATTGGATGGGATTCATGAAAAAACTAGAACAACTGATCAAAATAGAACAACTGAACCACTCTCCATCTATTGTCCTAGGTGTAGAAACAAGCATCTGTTGAGAGAATGCCCTTTGGACAAATAAGAGATTTGTCAGATCTGTGATAGGGAACATCCTACCAGTTAATGTAGTCAACTACCAGCGTTGAAAAGATTGAGTAAGAAGAATGTTGTAATAGAAGACGAATTGAACTATGTGGGCCAAAAACAAACTGGGAATTTCCCTTATAATCAATATCCAAACCAGCCTTCTTATAGGGGTCCTTCTAATTGAGGAAATAATCAGTGGAATCTAACTTGGCATGGGCCTCAAAATAATCCTCCTTGGGGACAACAGGATTGGCCAAGTCAACATTGGCAAAACCAAAATTGACAAAATCAGCCTTGGGGAAATCAACAGTGGCCACCACAGTTTGGATCACAAAACATGCAACCTCAATGGGGTTCTCAACAGGGATATAATCAACAATACCAGGGACAACCTAAATGTTTCCAACCTCAACAACAAGATTTACTAACTGGACCATCCAACACACAAGGTCAATCACAAAATGAACCAGTTAGCCAACCACCTTTACCAGCTTAGCCTATACGAAACCCACAGAATAAACAGGGAGTAGCTGTTTACATGATAGATGTGAGGCCTACTTTTTACACTTCTATTCATGAGACTATTTGCAGTGCTATTGCTATTATTTTTATGTTGAGAGACTATTGATCATGAATCTTGTTTATTAAACCTAATTGATTCTTAAGGAAATAATTGTGCAATGATAAGTAGATGTTACTTTTAAGAAAATGATGAATGGATATGGAACTTTAATGTGATTTCAGTATGATTATATGGTAGAATATTTAGGTATGCTTGTATTGAAATTGCTTCGGCTATGATATTGATATGTGTTATTGACTTCGAGTTTGAGTGTGCAGGTATTGCTAATGAAACCACAAATACAGGAGATCATTCCATACCCCATGTTGTATCTCTTGTGAGCCGATCTAGTTCCACGAGGAACTAAGATCAACCTCGTGTTTGGAGAAATGTTGTAATGTTGTAATGTGTTAATGTTGCATGAGGTTAAGGGAATTAGGTCTATCTTCTGATTTAATTATATTGTGATATGTGTTGTAAGAGATGTTTTAAATCTTGTTTTAACTTTATTTCTTTTAGACCATCTTCTTGTGTTTTTACTTGACTCTGGGAGTCCTAACTAGGTTTAAATCAACCCTAGGTTATACCCCATGGGTCTACGGACCCTTTTGACTAGGATAACTTGGGATAACCTCCATATGGTCACTTCAACTTCATGGTGAAGTTAAGTGACGAATTTGGAAGCATGGGGATAATGGGATGAGTGGAATCCACACTTAGACCCACTTCCAAGTCATGGAATGCCTCCATGATCCACCAATAATGGAGTGCTTGTCTCTTTGTGCCTTTCTTTTGGTGGGAAACCCCATTAAAAGGGTGGTGTATCATCCACTTCCCTTTTATTTCTATTTTTCTTATTATATTTTTATTCACCCATGTGTTGTAAAAAGGCTATAGTGGGGAACCTCTTGAGTGGGGTTAATTGTTTTAAGTCCATTAGGGATAATGGATAATGAGTGGGTTTAGATTTTTAATGTCACTTGGAATAAGGGATAAGGGAGAGAATTTGTTTTAAAGAGGAGAAGAGGGAGAGGGTGAGGGGGTTGGATTATTGTGGAAAGAAGGAGAACTTGGAGGAGGAGGCTAAGAGGGGAGCTCTTCATCAAAATACATTCCATAATTGGGCTAGAAAAGGTTAGTGAACAAGAATACTCACTTGAATGATCTATTGCTTGTTATGTATGTTTTGTTCTTGTTGATGAATGAGGATTGCAATTGTTTTCTATGTGTTTTTCGGTTATTTTGGGGTTTGTGTTGGGTGTTGAAAGAGCTCCTTCCAGTTGGAAGGCAATGTTCATCTTGTATGGGGAAGGGAAGATGTGAACCTCCTCGGGTGTCTTCTTATTCTAGTATATGGAAGCCTTGAGGGCATGTTGGTAATTTTGAGCCTGGAGGGCTATAAGGCTTTGAGAGCCTATTTGTGATATCACTGTGATTTTTATAATGTGGATGGCTTGAGGCCATGAGAAAGAATAATTTTGTTGGCTTGAGGCCATGAGATAAGCTATGATAATTATTTGAGAAGAATGACACCTTGGAGTATAGAGAGTCTACTTCCCTACCCCCTTTTGAACTCACCTCAGCCGAGTCTTTGTAATGTGAGTAAACCATGGGAGTGTGTGTGTTATTTTCTTTGTTTGTTGTTATTCAATGTTGTGAAGTGTTTTGGTCTATTCTACCTTGGGTATGTGGATGGTCTCCCTAGCTCGAGGGTGACCCTCTTGCGGGTCTATGGTAGGGAGGAGAGCTAGTTGGTTGTTGTTTTTTCCCTTGTTGTCATGTAGGTTACTATTGGAGCATGTTAAAAGGATTTAAGGGATTTTACCTTGTTAAAGAAAATGTTCTATCTTCCTATATATAATGAGAACTTGGTCTTTTATAGTTTCATTCTGTAAGAGTTTTAGAGGAGAGAACTTCTCTCTTGAAAATTGTTGTAAAAGTTGTTATCTTGGAAGTGGAGAGAAAATCCTCCCTCATTTTGTTGTTAGTTATGACTTTAATGGGTTAATACATTACATCTTTTGTGTGAGCTGGGAGAAGAAAGTAATTACTCCTTTAGAGTGTATGTGAGTTGTGGGATTCTTCTAGTTGATGTTATTTTGTTGTATCAAAATTATAAAGTTGTGAGATTAGTATGTTGATGTAGACCAATTGATAAATTTTATCTCTTGTACTATGTAGTGGAAAGGTTACATTTACAATATTATGAAAATTGTAAATTGCTTTTGAAAACAAAATTAAAACTTGATTTAAGTATGCAATGGGTATTAATCTAAATCAAATTTACTTGCCTGTTACTATTGAAGTGGAAGATTAAAATTAGTTCCCTGTGTTTACTCTTACACTTTAAGTTGTAAATGAAATAGAAAGAACACTTGATAGATCATTTTAGTTAAAATCCAGATTTATATGGTTAATTATTTTTTGTATCTCTCAAGTACTTACTATATTGTAAATTAAAAGTAGAGAAATTGTGAAATGGATCTACTATGAAACTTCGTTATAAATTATAAGTATATATATATATATATATATAAGATTTTTATTTTTAAATGTAGTTGTGAAAATTTGATACAATTGTATATATATATATATATATATATATATATATATATATATATATATATATGCATATATATATTTTTTGTTATTAAATGAAGTGTGAAAATTTGGTTAACTTGAATATACATATATATACATATACATATATATATATTTATATATATTTAATAGTTTTAAATTGAATGAATTTGAGAAACTGATCTATATATAATTATATATATATATATATATATATATTAATTTAATAATAAATTGTAATTTTGAATTTAAGAAATACATTAATTATAGAAGTCGCAGGTTTCATTTTATACACAGTCAAAGTATATGAAATGGTGGGGGTTTGAAATCCCCCCCACCGATCCTTATTTCATTGGGTGTGGGGTGGCGCTCCGCCCCTCCCCACACCCCCGCCGTGAGTTAACCCCCCCACAAGCCAACATAGGCCTGCCGCGGCCATTCCCCACTGCCATCTCCCTTGTCTACCGCCACGACCACGCCACACCCTGCCACTGCAACTCCTCCTGCACCCTCTGCCATCCACCACAGCGTGCAACACTGCCCCTATCCATCTGCCCTTGTGCCCTGCTTCGCCGTCGTCGCCCCTTTGTGACCTGCAGCAAGGCATTAAAACTTTAGGGTTGGAATCCTATATGTTATAACATGTGTGACAAGCACTTAGTGCTTGAGTGGAGCACAAATTAATATGAATAAATTAGATATTAATATATTTATATATATATATATAAATATATATTTATATGTATATGTATATATATATTATTTAAAATTAAATGCGTGGTTACTCTTAAATGTTATTGTATACTTACCCTTTCACTATGAGTTGGATTACATAACTATATTCTATTTTATTATGGGTGGATTTCCCATTAGCATGATTAAATATACAATGATAAATGTATACTTAAATATATATATAAATAATGTTTGTAAATAAACAATATTGCTCTAAAGGGATATTGTATATAAAAGTATAGACAAAATTTATATATATAAATATATATTTATAAAAATTAATATTGAGCAATATTAATGGGGCAATTGTAGGTTACACCAATATACTTTTACAGTAGATCGTTTATAAAAATACTGTGACTACAGAAATTAGGATTTGCCAAAGGAATTACCAAAGTAATGAAAATAATTTAACGTATTAAATTTAAATATATATATAAAAGAAAATAGAGAAAAGCATAAATGAGCGAACCAGGAAATTATTTAAATCAAATTGATAGAGGAGTTAACACATGCTGCGAGGCAATGTTAAATAGATTGAGAAAACCGATTAGAGACCAACTAAACATCAAGTGAATTCAAATGCTGAAGTAAATCTGACATAAACATAGTAAGCGTCATCAAGTAAACAAAGTAAGTCCAACATAGTAAAGATACACGTGAGTGATTTATTCTGTAAACAACTTTGCATTGACAACTTAAACATACGCAACTGAGCACGCTTATGCGTGTGAGGGGAAAATTTAAAGTAACAAGGGAAAATTTTTGACAGTTCATATCATGACCACATGTCGCATGTGGACATGACATGCGTGTTTGCGTGTTGTAACCGCATGTGAAATGTGGGCATGACATTTGGTATCAGAGCACAGTTGTCTTAAACACTGAGCTTGTTTAGGCACATTATCACTTCCGCAACCAAACTGATTAGCGATTACCTCATTTTGTAGGATGCCTCCCAAACGAGTTCAGCAAATACTGACCCACCGTACTCCACCCACCAAGGTGCGCATTGATTCTTCAGCTATGGGACCGGATCAGCCAGTCCCACCAAAACAACCAGTACCACAGGTTCAGCCAGTTCTACAGCCACAACCAGTTCCTCAGGTACTGCAGGCACCATCAGCCTCACCTGATATGGGACCACAGATATTACAGGCCTTACAGGCTATATTAGATAGGCTACCATCAGCTATAGTTGAGCCACATGTAGAGTCACGTGTCGAGCCCCGCGATGTTCCGTGAGAGGAACCACCATGGAGCCACGAGTTGAGACTCATGTCGAGCCACGTGTGGAGCCCCGTGTAGAGCCACAGGGGTACCACGTGTGGAGCCTTATGTCAAGTTGCCTAATATAGAGGAGGTTGATTCAGCTGATAGGGCCCGTAGCAGGAGCCCCACACATCATGCCAGGCATGACGAGATAATGTGAATAGAGCAATTGGGTCCCAGGCCTTATGATTATCATACAGATGAGCCCATCAGGGGGCGCAGTGATAGAGGAGATCCCATCAGGGACATATTGAGATTGAACCCTCCTACTTTCATCGGAACCACAGAGGGAGTTGAGGTAGAGGCCTGGCTTATCAGTTTAGATAGGTGCTTCGCATTGCATCCCTACAAGGGCAACATGAAGGCCCATGTGGCAGTGCACTTATTACGAGATGCAGCAACTACCTGGTGGCGTACTGAGGAGTGCAAGTGTCACCTTTCCTTAGATACCCTCTCATGGGAGACCTTTATTGAGCGCTTCAATGCGTGTTATCTATCAGATCATTACAGACAGCGTCATATAGACGAGTTTCATAACCTACAATAGAGGGGACTCTTAGTGGCATAGTATGAGAGTAAGTTTACAGAGTTATCCAGATATGTGGAGTATCTCCATGATGAGAAACTCCTGTGCATAAGTTTATCAGAGGATTAAACCACAGTATAGCAGGACCTGTCCGGATGGCAGATCCCCAGACTTTGAGTGATGCTACCGAGAAGGCTTATATCATTAAGGAGATTCAGAGACGGGGGCAGAGTTCTCGCCCTCAGTTCCATGATCAGGGATAGTAGCAGCATCAGCAGAGTTTTTGTAGACCACCACAGTCATTCCCTAGAGGAGGATTTGGTTCAGCATCACTACCTCCTAGGCCCCTACAGCAACAACAGTCACAGCAGCAATAGCAAGCTAGAACACAACAGAGGTCACATGGGGGAAATAATAGAGGTTCACAGTAGCAGGGCCCGCGCAGGGATCAGAGATAGCAGGGACCACCTGTGGGACCCGCAAGGTCGCAGCAGTCGTATAGGGGCTCACAGGGATCTACTAGTAGAATAGGACAATAGCAGTCGAGTTGGACTCAGACTGTACAGGTTAAGGGACCTTGTTATACTTGTGGTGAAGCTGGAAACATAGCTAGAGAGTGCCCACAGGGCTTTACAGTATGAGGACAGCAATGTGCAGGAAGATCCGAGCAGACTGTGGGTGATATGGGTAAATCCCACCGTATGTTTGAAGTAGTTGAAAACTGCCAAGCTGATTTCCAGGCTTCAGTCATAGAGACAGCAGGTATGATTAGAGATTTTCCCATCTCTATCCTATTTGATTCCGAAGCTACCAACTCTTTTATGTTTACATTATTAGTGGAACATTGCAGGCTAGTGGCTTCTAGGCAGGACATTAGGTGGGAGGTCGAGTTGGCCTCTAGGGCTAGGATGGCAGTTGATACCATTGTTAGAGATTGTGAGATTTCCTTGGGTTCTTTCATTACAACATGTGACCTTAGGGTTATGCCATTAGGATCCTACGGCGTAGTTCTTGGTATGGATTGGCTTGCGGCTCATAGAGCCAAGCTAGATTGCCGCCAGAGGATGATTAGTTGTCTAGACGATCATGGCACTCTGGTCGAGATAGTGGGCATACAGAAGCCCACGACTACTCGTATGATATCCGCTCAGCAACTTAAGCACTACATGCAGAAGGGTTGTTAGATGTTTGCTATCACAGTCAGTGATAGATCAGAGGATGAACCTGAAACTACCTTAGATAAACAACCTATCCTAAGAGAATTTGCTGATATTTTTCCACCAGAGTTACCAAGTATGCCTCCACATAGGGAGGTTGATTTCCACATCGATTTGGTACCAGGGGCAAAACCAGTGTCTCATGCACCTTATAGAATGACTACACATGAGCTTACGGAGCTTAAACTGCAGTTAGAAGAATTATTAGAGAAGGGACACATCCGACCTAGCATTTCATCATGGGGTGCACCAGTTATCTTTGTAAAGAAGAATGATGGATCTCTTTGGCTATGCATGGACTACAGGTAGTTGAACAAAGTGATGGTGAGGAACTGATATCCTCTACCTAGGATTGACGATCTCTTTGACCAAATGCAGGGAGCCAAAGTATTTTCAAAAATTGATCTAAAATCTAGATATCATCAATTACAAATCACTGAGGCAGATATTTACAAAGCTGCTTTTCGAACTAGATATGGCCATTATGAATTCACAGTGGTACCTTTCAGTTTGACGAATGCCCCTGCAATGTTCATGAGTCTCATGAACGGGGTGTTCCGCACATACCTAGATCAGTTCGTGATCATATTCCTAGATGATATTTTGATCTATTCATAGACCGAGGAGATACATGTGGACCATTTGCATCAGGTATTGTAGTGTTTACGTGAGCAGTAGCTTTATGGCAACCTGGTGAAGTGTGACTTTTTCAGGATAGAGGTGCAGTATTTGGGGCACATATTATCAGGTGATGGCATCTCCGTAGACCCATCGAAGATCAAAGCAATTCAGGATTGGCCAGCACCCACCAATGTAAAAGAAGTAAGGAGCTTTATGGGACTAGCTGGTTACTACCATAGGTTTGTCGAAGGATTCTCTAGAATAGCACATCCTATCACTTCCCTTTAGCAAAAAGGGAAAGGATTCACTTCAACTGAGCAGTGTGAGAAGGCCTTTGGGACCTGAAGGAACGTCTTACCAGTGCTCCCATATTAGTTGTTCCTGATCCAGTAGAAGATTTTGTTGTTTACACGGATGCATCATTAGAGGGATTAGGAGCTGTGCTTATGTAGGGTGGTAGAGCGATTGTTTATGAATCATGAAAACTAAAAACACATGAGCTAAACTACCCTACTCACGATTTAGAGCTCGCAGTTGTTATTCATGCTCTTGTTCGTTGGAGACACTTTCTTTTAGGTTAACATTTTTAGCTCCATTCGGATCATCATAGCTTACAGTACACTTTCATTCAACCTAATTTGAATGCCTGCCAGTGGCGTTGGATGGAGTTCATGTGTGAGTATGATTTTGATGTCCACTACATTAAAGGAAAGGAGAACATGGTCACCGACGCTTTGAGTCGAAGGCACCACGAGATCCTGACTCTAACTTTGAAGGTGAATTTGAGAGAGCATATTCTACAGCATCTGCCTAGGGATGAGTGGTTTCTTGAGGTGCAATAGGAAATCTAGAATTAGGGGGTCCTTAAGGGAAAATTCATAGGATATTCCCTTGAGTCGGATGGATTGCTTAGACATAGGCAGTGCATCTATGTACCTCGTGCGGGTGATCTGCATACAGTGATACTCTCTGAGGCTCATAGAGCACCCTATGTAGCTCACCTGGGAGTGAAGAAGATGCGTGTAGATTTGCAATAGTTATATCATTGGGCTAGGATGAGACGCAACATTACAGAGTATGTTGCTTGATGCCTTGAGTGTCAAAGGGTCAAGGCCGAGCATCAACATCCAGCAGGACTTTTGTATCCTCACAAGATACCTGATTGGAAATGGGACACCATTTCCATGGACTTTATTGTTGGTCTACCTATGTCATCACAACGCCATGATGCCATCATGGTGACAGTTGACAAGTTGACCAAGGTGGCGCATTTCTCACTAGTACGCACAACGTACAATGCACCATCAGTGGCGAGAGTGTTTCTAGATTAGATTGTCAGACTGCATGGAGTACCTCGCCGCATTATATCTGATAGAGACTCCATTTTCACATCATCTTTTTGGAGAGCCTTACATCAGGCATTGGGCACACAGCTCAACTTCAGTTTTGCTTACCATCCTGAGACCGATGCTTAGACGGAAAGAGTTAATCAGGTGTTAAAGGACATGCTTCGCATTTATGTTATGGATCATCAGTCCAAATGGGAGGAGTACCTATATCTGGTTGAGTTCACCTACAATAATGGGCATCACAGCTCATTGGGTATGCCTCCTTACCAGGCTTTATATAGCAGACCTTGTAGAACGCCATTGAGTTGGGATCAGTTAGAGGACCGAGTTGCCATTGGTCCCGAAATAATCTAGGATATGGAACAGCAGGTCACATTGATTAGACAGAAAAAGTATGCAGATGTGAAGAGAATGGATCAAAGATTTTCAGTGGGTGACAGGGTATTCTTGAGAGTGCGACCGCATAAGAGTCCAATCCGTTATGGAAAAGGCTCTAAGCTTGCACCTCGGTTTGTAGGACCTTTTGAGATTTTGGAGAGGATGGGACATGTAGCCTACCGTTTAGCCTTGCCACCTAGCCTGTCTCGTATCCATGATGTCTTTCATGTTTCAGTTCTATGTCGTTATATATCTTACTTGTCTCACATATTAGATTGGAGTGCTCTTTAGGTAGAGGCAAATGGACAGCTGGCTTTGGAGCCAATACGTATATTAGCTCATCGGATGCTGGGCCTTCGAGGTTGAGAGCTGGACCAAGTTAGGGTCCAGTGGGATATGTATGATGAGGTCACTGCAACATGGGAAGATGCTATGAGACTGAAGACGCTTTACCCTCACCTCTTTGATGACTTCCAGGAGGAAGTACAATCTTAGGGGGAGAGGATGTGAGGCCTACTTTTTACACTTCTATTCATGAGACTATGTGTAGTGCTATTGCTATTATTTTTATGTTGAGAGACTATTGATCATGAATCTTGTTTATTAAACCTAATTGATTTTTAAGGAAATAATTGTGCAATGATAAGTAGATGTTACTTTTAAGAAAATGATGAATGGATATGAAAGTTTAATGTGATTTCAGTATGATTATATGGTAGAATATTTAGGTATGCTTGTATTGAAATTACTTCGGCTATGATATCGATATGTGTTATTGACTTCGAGTTTGAGTGTGCAGGTATTGCTTGTTGGTAGGTGGCGACTAATCAGGAAAGTACTATACACTAGCCATGTATCCTCATCGGGGTTCGGGGCCGACTTAAAAAATCCTAGGGCCGACTTAAAAAATCCTAGGGCTGACTTAAAAAATCCTATTTTTTATGACCGACATAAGAAAACCCTAATTTTTTTGTAACCGACAAAAAGGCTTGATAAAAAGCGGCCAAGGGTTAGGGTTTGAGTATTGTATTGTAGCATTTGCAGCGGTATTGAGTTGCAGGGATTGCTTATTGTAATTAGTTTGATTTACTGGATAATAATATTGGACTCTCTGTTTGGTGGATGTAGCCTGAGTTTGGGTGAACCACATTAAATCTTGTCTCTCACTGTTATTAATTCTGTGTATTTCCATTTCTCTGTTTAATCTTTATTTGCATTTAATTGATATCTTCTGTCGACTAACCCTAACAAGTGGTATCAGAGCGGGTTTTGTTCGATTATCGTCTACAGGAAAGTCTCATGGTTGAGTGGGAGCAATGGTGGACGAGGGTAAAATGAAGGTTGATAAATTCAATGGGCAGAACTATCAGTTATGGAAGATGCAGATGGAGGATTACCTCTATCAAAAGGATTTATGGAGGCCGTTGGAAGGAGTAGCCAAGAAACTGGCAACAATGTCTAATGAGGATTGGAATCTTCTTGATAGAAAGGCACTGGAAACCATTCAGTTGTGCCTGGCACCATCGGTGGCATTCAATATAATGGAAGTGAAGACAACAGATGGTCTGATGAAAGCTTTGGCTAAATTGTATGAAAAACCCTCAGCCTCAAATAAGGTATTTCTCATGAAGTAGTTGTTTAATTTGAAAATGGTTGAAGGTGGATCTGTGACAGGTCATTTAAATGAATTTAATACGATTGTCAGTCAATTGACTTTTGTAAATGTAAAATTTGATGAAGAAGTTAGAGCTCTCTTGATATTATGTTCATTGCCTGAAAGCTGGGATAGTTTGGTAATGGCAGTTAGTAACTCTGTTTCTGGTTCACATACCCTAAAATTTGATGATGTTGTTGGTGTTATTCTGAGTGAGGAAATTCGTAAGAAAAGCTCAGGTGGATCCAAATCAGGCAGTGTTTTGAATGCAGAAAGCAGGGGTAGATCAAAGGAGTGAGGAAAAGGTTTTGGAGGTCATGGGAAGTCATGAGGAAAATTAAAGGACAAAAGATCCCAAACTAGAGGATAGAAGGATTGCTGGTACTATGGAAAATCAGGTCATCTAAAGAAAGATTGCTGGTCTCGAAAAAATAAAGAAGGAGACAAACAAGAAGGCAATAAGGAAGCAAATGTGGTAAGTAATAAATCTGAAGATGATGCTTTGATTCTTTCCCTAGATAATGCTGATGATTCATGGGTTTTAGATTCAGGGGCCTCATTTCATGCTACGCCTCATAGAAGTTATTTTCTTGATTATGTCCAAGGGGATTTTGGGCTGGTTTATTTGGGAGATAACGAACCCTGTCAGATTGTTGGAAAGGGAAGAATCAAGATTAAGTTGTAGAATGGAAATCATTGGCTACTACAAGAGGTGAGGCATGTTCCAAGGCTCAGTAGGAATTTAATTTCAGCAGGGCAGCTAACTAAACAAGGTTGCACTGTTACATTTACTGATAAAAATTGGAAGGTTTCAAAAGGTGCCTTAGTAGTAGCAAAAGGTGTAAAAGTAGGCACCTTATATCTTTGTACAGGTCATACTGTTCCTTCTACTTTAGATGTTATAGAGGAAAAACAAACAGGTTTAGGAATAGTTGCTGTAGGTTTGCAGGAAGAGACTGGAAAAGTTGCTGCAGGTTCTGAAACAACACTATGGCATAACAGACTTGGGCATATGAGTGAAAAAGGTATGAAGGTACTTCATTCTAAGAAAGTTTTACCAGGTCTGAAATGTATTAATATGGATTTCTATGAAAGTTGTGTGTATGGAAAATAAAAGAGAGTCAGTTTTCTCAGAGATGGGAAGCAAATGAAAAATGAAAAGTTAGAGCTTGTGCATACAGATGTATGGGGACCAGCTTAGGTATCTTCGTTCGGTGGCTCTCGGTATTATGTTACATTCATAGATGATGCAACTAGGAAGGTCTAGATTTATTTCCTTAGATAGAGATCTGATGTATTTGAAACATTTAAGAAATGGAGAAGCTTGGTTGAAAATGAGACAGGTAAAAAATTAAAATGTCTCAGATCTGATAATGGCAGTGAGTATTACAGCAAAGAATTTGAAGATTATTGTTCCTTTAATAGAATTCGTAGGCAGAAAACGGTTCCAGGGACTCCACAAGAAAATGGAGTGGCTGAACGCATGAATAGGACAATAATGGAGCATGCAAGGACCATGAGATTGCATGCTGGACTACCTTTAAACATGTGGGCAGAGGTTGTCAATACTGCTATATATTTAATTAACAGAGGTCCTTCAGTTCCTTTGGGCTGTGGTATTCCAGAGGAAGCATGGACTGGCAAGAAGGTGAGTTATTCTTTTCTAAAAACCTTCGGTTGTGAAGCATTTGCACATATAGATTCTGAAAATAGAACCAAGATGGATGTGAAATCAAAAAAATGTACCTTCGTTGGATATGGCATTGATGAATTTGGTTATAGGCTTTGGGATTTTGAAAATCAGAAAATTGTGAGAAGCAGGGATGTTATATTCAATGAGAAGGTGTTGTACAAAGATCAGTTGCAGCAGCATGAGAAGAAAGAAAAGGATTATGTGGTGCTGGATGATACTCCAAATAGTGATGTTCCAGTGGCTCCTCATGCTCCGCAACAACAACCAGAAATACCACAAACTCCAGTGAATGTTAGACGGTCAACAAGGATAAGTAGACCTCCTGAAAGGTTTTCTCCCTCTTTGTATTCTATTTTGTTAACAGATGCTGGTGAACCAGAAGGGTATGATGAAGCTATGCAGGTGAATACACAAGTTCAGTGGGATCTTTCCATGCAAGAAGAAATGGACTCCTTGCTAAAAAATCAGACTTGGGAATTATGTATGTTACCTGTAGGTAAAAAGGCTTTACCAAACAAATGGGTTTACAGGCTGAAAGAGGAAGATGGAGGTAAGAAATGATTTAAGGCCAGGTTAGTTGTAAAAGGATTTGCACAGAAACAGGGCATTGATTTTGATGAGATATTTTCTACAGTTGTCAAGATGACTTCTATTCGTACTGTTTTAAGTATTGTGGCTGCTGAAGATTTGCATTTGGAACAGCTAGATGTGAAAACTGCCTTTCTCCATGGTTATTTGGAGGAGGAGATATACATGGCACAACCATAGGGATTTAAGGTCAAAGGTAAGGAGAAACAAGTGTGCAGATTGAAGAAGAGCTTGTATGGCCTGAAACAAGCACCTCAGCAATGGTATTTAAAATTTGATAGTTTTATGGCTGAGCAAGGCTACAGTAGGTGTAATTATGACCATTGTGTTTATTTTAAGAGGTTGGATAATGATAGCTACATTATTTTATGTTTATATGTTGATGACATGCTTGTAGCTGGGTCTAACATGGATCACATCAGAGAGTTAAAACATCAGTTATCACAGTCATTTGACATGAAGGATTTGGGGGCAGCAAAACAAATCCTTGGTATGAAAATTTGCAGAGATAGGAAGAACAAAAAATTGACTCTATCTCAGGCTGCTTATGTTGAAAAGGTGTTGCAAAGATTCCATATGGAGAATACAAAAGCTGTCAGCACACCTTTGCCTAGTCATTTGAAATTGACTAAGGAGATGTGTCCAAAGACACAAGAGGAGGAAGAAAAAATGTCCAAGGTACCCTATGCTTCAGCAGTAGGAAGTTTAATGTATGCCATGGTATGCACGAGACCGGATATTGCACATGCTGTCGGAGTCGTTAGCAGGTATATGAGTCATCCTAGATTTGAGCATTAGAATGCGGTCAAATGGATTCTCTGATATTTGAGAGGTACATCTAATAAACACCTATGTTTTGGGGGCTCTAATACTGATTTAGTAGGTTATGTAGACTCAGATTTGGTAGGGGATATTGATACCAGGTGGAGTACTACAGGTTATGTCTTTACTGTAGGTGGAACATCGATGAGTTGGATTTCTAGGTTGCAAAAGGTGGTTGCTTTACCACCACAGAGGCAGAATATGTCGCTGCAACAGAGGCAAGCAAGGAGATGATATGGCTGCAATCTTTCATGGAAGAATTGGGTAAACAACAGGCTAACAGTTCTTTGTATATAGACAGTCAGAGTGCCATACATCTTGCAAAGAATTCTGCCTTGCATTCAAAGACCAAACACATATAGTTGAGGTATCACTTTATTCGGTCAGTGTAGGATAATGGACAAGTTAAGGCTGGAAAAGATACATACAGATGAAAATCCAGTGGATATGTTTACAAAGGCAGTGACAAGGGAGAAGCTGAGCTCCTCTTTAGCTTCGATTGGTCTTCTAAACTGAAAACAATAAAAATTGAACAATAGAGTCTAGGGTGCTTATTTCCAGTGGGAGCTGCATGCGCAGCGGTGTCGTCTAGGATCAGTCTCCAAGTGGGAGATTGTTTGGTGTGGAGCCTAATCAGTCTCCAAGTGGGAGATTGTTGGTAGGTGGCGACTAATCAGGAAAGTATTGTACACTAGCCATGTATCCTCGCCGGGGTTTGGGGCCGACTTAAAAAATCCTATTTTTTATGACCGACATAAGAAAACCCTAATTTTTTGTAACCGACAAAAAGGCTTGATAAAAAGCAGCCAAGGGTTAGGGTTTGAGTATTGTGTTGTAGCATTTGCAGTGGTATTGAGTTGCAAGGATTGCTGATTGTAATCGGTTTGATTTATTAGATAATAATATTGGACTCTCTGTTTGGTGGATGTAGCCCGAGTTTGGGTGAACCACATTAAATCTTGTCTCTTGTTGTTATTAATTCTGTGTATTTCCATTTCTCTGTTTAATCTTTATTTGCATTTAATTGATATCTTCTACTGGCTAACCCTAACATTGCTAACAAAACCACAAATACAGGAGATCATTCCATACCCTATGTTGTATCCCTTGTGAGCTGATCTAGTTCCACGAGGAACTAAGATCAACCTCGTGTTTGGAAAAATGTTGTAATGTTGTAATGTGTTAATGTTGAATGAGGTTAAGGGAATTAGGTCTATCTTCTGATTTAATTATATTGTGATATGTGTTGTAAGAGATGTTGTTTTAAATCTTGTTTTAACTTTATTTCTTTTAGACCCTCTTCTTGTGTTTTTACTTGACTCTGGGAGTCCTAACTAGGTTTAAATCAACCCTAGGTTATACCCCATGGGTCTAGGGACCCTTTTGACTAGGATAACCTTGGGATAACCTCCATATAGTCACTTCAACTTCATGGTGAAGTTAAGTGACGAATTTGGAAGCATGGGGATAATGGGATGAGTGGAATCCACACTTAGACCCACTTCCAAGTCATGGAATGCCTCCATGATCCACCAATAATGGAGTGCTTGTCCCTTTGTGCCTCTCTTTTGGTGGGAGACCCCGTTAAAAGGGTGGTGTATCATCCACTTCCCTTTTATTTCTATTTTTCTTATTATATTTTTATTCACCCATGTGTTGTAAAAAGGCTATAGTGGGGAACCTCTTGAGTGGGGAAACTTGGTCTTTTATAGTTTCATTCTGTAAGAGTTTTAGAGGAGAGAACTTCTCTCTTGAAAATTGTTGTAAAAGTTGTTATCTTGGAAGTGGAGAGAAAATCCTCCCTAATTTTGTTGTTAGTTGTGACTTTGATGGGTTAATACATTACATCTTTTGTGTGAGCTGGGAGAAGAAAGTAATTACTCCTTTAGAGTGTATGTGAGTTGTGGGATTCTTCTAGTTGATGTTATTTTGTTGTATCAAAATTATAAAGTTGTGAGATTAGTATGTTGATGTAGACCAGTTGATAAATTTTATCTCTTATACTATTAGTGGAAAGGTTACATTTACAATATTATGAAAGTTATAAATTGCTTTTGAAAACAAAATTAAAACTTGATTTAAGTATGCAATGGGTATTAATCTAAATCAAATTTACTTGCCTGTTAATATTGAAGTGGAAGATTAAAATTAGTTCCCTGTGTTTACTCTTACACTTTAAGTTGTAAATGAAATAGAAAGAACACTTGATAGATCATTTTAGTTAAAATCTAGATTTATATGGTTAATTATTTTCTGTATCTCTCAAGTATTTACTATATTGTAAATTAAAAGTAGAGAAATTGTGAAATGGATCTACTATGAAACTTCGTTATAAATTATAAGTATATATGTGTGTGTGTGTGTGTGTGTGTGTGTGTGTGTGTGTGTGTGTGTGTGTGTGTGTGTGTGTGTGTCTATATAAGATTTTCATTTTTAAATGTAGTTGTGAAAATTTGATACAATTGTATATATATATATATATATATATGCATATATATATAGATAGATATTTAAATATATATATATATGAATTTATATTTTTTTTATTAAATGAAGTGTGAAAATTTGGTTAACTTGAATATACATATATATAAATATATATATATAATAATAATAAATTGTAATTTCAAATTTAAGAAATACATTAATGATAGAAGTCGCAGGTTTCATTTTATGCACAGTCAAAGTATATGAAATGGTGGGGGTTTGAAATCCCCCCCACCGATCCTTATTTCATAGGGTGTGGGGAGGGACGAAGCCCCACCCACACCCCACGTAGTGGGATGTGGGTGGGGCCCCGCCCCTCCCCACACCCCCGCCGTGAATTAACCCCCCCGTGAGCCAACACAGGCCCGTCGCGGCCTCCAAACCTCACCTCAGCTCCACCCTCACCACAGCCATTCCCCACCACCATCTCCCTTGTCTGCCGCCGCAACCATGCCACACCCCACCACTGCAACTCCTCCTACGCCCTCTGCCATCCACTGTGGCCTGCAACACCGCTCCTCTCCATCCGTCCTTGTGCCCTGCTTCGCTGTCGTCACCCCTTCGTGACTTGCAGCAAGGCATTAAAACTTTAGGGTTGGAATCTTATATGTTATAACATGTGTGACAAGCACCTAGTTCTTGAGTGGAGCATAAATTAATATGAATAAATCAGATATTAATATATTTATATATATAAATATATATATATATTTATATGTATATGTATATATATTATTTAAAATTAAATGAGTGGTTACTCTTAAATGTTATTGTATACTTACCCTTTCACTATGAGTTGGATTACATAACTATATTCTATTTTATTATGGGTGGATTTCCCATTAGCATGATTAAATATACAATGATAAATGTATACTTAAATATATATATAATGTTTTTAAATAAATAAGATTGCTCTAAAGGGATATTGTATATAAAAGTATAGATAAAATTCCTATATATAAATATATATTTATAAAAATTAATATTGAGCAATATTAATGGGGCAATTGTAGGTTACACCAATATACTTTTACAGTAGATCGTTTATAAAAATATTGTGACTACGGAAATTAGGATTTATCGAAGGAATTACCAAAGTAATGAAAATAATTTAACGTATTAAATTTAAATATATATAAAAGAAAGTAGAGAAAAGTGTAAACGAGTGAACCAGGAAATTATTTAAATCAAATTGATAGAGGAGTTAACACATGCTACGAGGTAATGTTAAATAGATTGAGAAAACCGATTAGAGACCAACTAAACATCAAGTGAATTTAAATGCTGAAGTAAATCTGACATAAACATAGTAAATGTCATCAAGTAAACAAAGTAAGTCCAACATAGTAAAGGTACACGTGAGTGATTTATTCCATAAACAACTTTAGCATTGACGACTTAAACATACGCAACCGAGCATGCTTACGTGTGCGAGGGGAAAATTTAAAGTAACAAGGGAAAAATTTTGACAGTTCGTATCATGACCACATGTTGCATGTGGACATGACATGCGTGTTTGCATGTTGTAACCGCATGTGAAATGTGGGCATGACAACAGAGCAAGAAAATTTGGCTGGAATTAATGCTATATATTCAAATAATCTCCAATTGTGTTCTAGGAAAGTGTTCCCAAGACCATCTCCTCTAACTATAGTTGAAGTAACCAATGATGAGGAACCTAAAAATTCATCCACTCAACCCATGGAGGAGATTACTAACGAAAAAGTGCTAGAAGAATCATCCTTGGACAACTCCAGAGTTGCTCCTAAAAGACCGACTCCGGAGAACATTCCTAGACACAATTCTGACAAGAGCTCCGTAGATGCTCTAGAGATGGAAAAACTAGCACCATATCCAAAATGGCTTAAATAGTATGTTCCCCAGAAAAAGATCTTACAAAAACAAGTCCAAACCAACCTGGAATCAAAACTTTTACAAGAAATCAAGCAACTAAACATTGAAATTCCTCTTCTCCAGGCAATCAGAGATGTACCAGAACTAAATCAGTTCATTAAATAGTATTGTATCAAAATGCAAGGTAGGAAGAAAAACTTTCCCTCCATAATACAATTGGAAGGAAAAGTAGTAGATCTATTGATGGGAGAAATTCTCCTCCCAAAATATGGAGACCCTAGAAATCTTTGTCATAACTGTTTTCATCTCAAGGGTGGAAATTTCAAATGTTCTGGTTGATCTGGGAGCAGCAATTAATGTGATGACAGTTCACACAATGAACAAATTAGCTCTATCAGGTATCTAATCCACAACTACAATTCTTCAACTTGCTGACCAGTCAGTAGCTATTCCAAAAGGAGTGATCACTGATGTACCAATTGTGATAGATTCAAGGAAATTTTTGGTGGACTTCCTGATATTAGAACCTAGAAACCAGAGAAATGCTTATCCACTGATTTTAGGAAGACCATGGCTAGCTACAACAGTAGCATCTATTGATTGTCGAACTGGGGATATGGTCATTTCTAATGGGATAGATTTAAAGAAAATATCTTTGTATCCTCCAGCTAAACCATCAATATATTATATAGGAAGAGTATGTGGATGAACCAGAGAACAATGACAACAGTGCCTCAGTAGCTATGGTAACCATCAAGGAACATCTGGGAGAGTTAGAAGAAGAAATATACTATGATACAACATAAGACATCACTCACATCCTAATCAATAAGGATGTGATGGAACTCGCCCAAGATTCTAGGAGAGGAATTCTTACTTCTTCTCATTGTACCCTTGCCAACATCATTCCTTGTGGGGAAACCTTTTACAGAGACTTAGCCACTTTCCACATGTTGCTTCCACATTCTTGTCCTCTCAATACCATGACTCCAATGTATGAATTAACTACATCTATGGATCAAATCACAAAACAAGTCATGATTTTACCAGGGAAAACACTTAATATCAATACTCAGTTAACAACAAATTAGGAAGAAAAACTTATCCAACTTTTGATTTCCCATTCAACATCTTTTGCTTGGGAATACCAAGATATGAAAGGCATACCTCCTGAGATCTGTACCCATCATATATACATCGAGGATATTAAACCTGTTAGATAGCCCTAGAGAAGATTGAATCTTGCTTTAAAGGGCATTGTCAAAACTGAAATAGAAAAATTACTTCAAGCAGGGTTTATATATCCAATCTCAGATAGTCAATGGGTCTCACCCTTGTCATTGTGCCTAAGAAGAATGGGAAATGGAGGGCGTGTATTGATTATCGAGAACTAAACAAGGCCACAAAAAAGGACTACTTTCCCTTACCATTCACTGACCAAGTACTAGACAACCTTGCTGGGAGAAAGTATTTTTCTTTTCTAGATGGATTCAATGGGTATATCAAATTCAAGTAGCACCTGAAGACTAGGACAAAACCACCTTCACATGCTCTTGGGGAACTTTTGCTTACAAAATTCTTCCCTTTGGACTATGCAATGCCCCAGCTACATTTCAGAGACTTGTTTTAGCTATTTTGCTGAACTAGCTAATGAATGCATGGAGGTCTATATGGATGACTTTACTATGTATGGGGATAATTTTGAAGAAGCTCTCACAAACCTTGAGAAAGTACTAAGATGCTATGAGAAAAATCAATTATCCCTTAGCCATGAAAAGTGTTTTATGATGGTGGAGGAAGGAATTGTTTTGGGACACCACATTTCAAAAAAGGGGATCAAAGTGGATCAAAACAAGATAGAAGTGATCACACAGTTGCCTTCACCTAAAAATTAGATAGATGTTAGATTTTTTTTGGGTCATATAGGCTACTATAGGAGATTCATAGAAAATTTCAGCATAATAGTTGCCCCCCTGTTTACCCTGCTTAATAAAGACACATAATTTCTATGGACAGAAGAATGTCAATTAGCATTTGAAACCTTGAAAGAGAAGCTTACTACCACACCAATTTTGAGGGGACGTAATTGGACTTTACAATTTCACATATAGACTGATGCTTCAAATGAGTCCATTGGGGCAGTTTTAGGACAAAAGGAGGAAGGAGAGAGTATGCATGCCATTTATTACATTAGCAAAAACCTTACCTCTACAGAAAGAAATTACACCACAACTAAAAAAGAATTCTTGGCAGTCATCTATGCTATAAACAAATTCAGGCATTATATCACTGGATATAAGATATTTGTACACACTAATCATGCAGCCATCAAGTACTTAATGAATAAACTAGTAGTGGGTGCAAGGATCATCAAATGGTTATTGCTATTGCAGGAATTTGATATTACCATAATTGATAATCTAGGAAAGTTTAATTTGGTTGCTGATTTTTTGTCAAGATTGCATACAGGAGGAGAAAACCAACCAGTGGAGGACAAGTTCCTAAATGAACATCATTTTGCTATCTCCTCTACTGTACCTTGGTTTGCTGACATAGCTAATCTTTTAGCTATAGGCTTGTATCCATCCCATTTTACCTCAAAACAAAACAAATATTTAGTTAAAGAAAATTTATCTTACAAATGGTTGAATGGTTTACTATTTAAATGTGGTCCTGATTTCATTCTATGCATGTGTTTAAAAGATGATGAGATTTTTGATGTGTTAAGAGCATGTCATGATGAACCATCTGGTGGCCATTACTCCTTCCACCGTACAGTCCACAAGATCCTCAGAGTTGGTTACTACTAGCCCTCTCTTCATAAAGATACAAAGAAGTATGTGCAACACTGTGACTAGTGCCAAAGGATGGGACAGCCAACCTTTACCCAGGAGATGCTACTGCATCCTCAAGTCATGATGGAACCATTTGAGTAGTGGGGTTTAGACTTTGTGGGACCAATTTCCCCACCATCATCAAGAAAGGAGTACATTCTAGTATGTACAAACTATGTTACAAAATGGGCTGAGGTTCAAGCATTACAATTTGCAAGAGAAGAAAAAGTTGCTGATTTCCTTTATAATAAGATTTTCTTAAGGTTTGGAGCCCCAAGATCAATAGTTTTAGAAAGAGGACCTCAGTTTACTTCACAGGTAATCAAAGCATTCACAGATTTATATCAAGTCAAACATAGAAAATCTTCACCTTACCATCCTCAAGTGAATGGGCAGGTAGAAGTAACTAATAGGGAACTTGAAAATATTCTGACAAGGACAATAGCAATGAACAGAAAAGATTGGGCTAGCAGATTACCTGAAGCAGTTTGGGCTTACAATACACTTGGAAGTCCACAACAAAGTTCTCACCATATGAATTAGTTTATGGGAAAAAGCCTATTTTGTCTATAGAATTTGAACTCCAGACACTTAAAATTGTATTGGATATTGGTCTACCATTGTTTATAGCTCAACAGAATAGAATTCTTCATCTCAATGAGTTGGATGAAATTTAGATAGAGGCCATTCAACAAACATAACTGGTTCAGTATCAGAGGAAGCAATGGCATGACCAACACATCAAAAGGAGGATATTTCAACAAGGTAATTGGGTTCTTCTTTATGATTCTAAATTCAAAGAGTTCAAAGGAAAATTGCAAACTCACTGGATGGGTCCTTATCAAATAAAGGAAGTTTTTGAAAATGGAACAGTATTATTGGAACCTATTGATGGAAGCATAGACACATTCCTAGTAAATGGTCACTGAATCAGACTCTATAAAAGACTATCTGCTAAAGAAGAATTTCTTAGTGATTTATGTTTTGATATAGGGGATACCTCCTCTATCACAGTGTTGGATTGAAAAAAAAAGGAAGGTTGAAAACCAACAAATGACGGCCTTCTAAAAATTAAAAAAAACAAAAAAAATAGAGGGTTGAAAACTAGCAAATGGCGGCCTTCTAAAAAAAAGAGAAAAAAAAATAGAGAAAGATGGAAAACCAATAAATGGCTATATTTCTCAACCAAGGGAGTTGAAAACCAGAAAATGGCAGTTCCCTTCTTTAGGACAGTTGAAAACAATCGAGCTACAGACGTGATTAGGTACCAAGATTTAGTCAAATGCACCTCTAGCACTTCCCAAACCAGGAGCACCTTTGGTGCTTCCCAAACCAAGAGCACCTCTAGTGCTTCCCAAACTAGGAGCGCCTTCGGTGCTCTATCAATAAAGAAGTCAATTTCAATAATAAGGGAAGGGACCCACCTCTCCAGGTAATAAAGTGAACACATCATATGATGAGGTCATCATGACTCATCATGTACTTTATCACAGGAATAAAATAAAATTAGTATGTATTTCATTTGCAGGGGTATTCACAAAGATGGTGCTGACATCACCCAAAGAATGTGGATTCTCAAACCACTCAGTGCAATGATTGTAGGTCGCGTACCAATGGAGTAGTGGGCATCATCTCAAGCCACCAAAAGCTGTTCATGTGTCGTGATGCATGCAGTCTCATAAAATGATGCAGTATCTCTGCCGTGTACATCACCCTCATCATTAAAAATGATCCAGGTAATTCTATCTTTAATTAACCATTAATAGCAACTATCTTTTCTTTTTGTTTTTGGGTGCCACCACTATGACACATCCTCCTACCATCATTTCCTTTTCCAAATTCATGCATGCCACCATCTGTGTTGTACTGCCACCTTGCCTCCGGAGTGTCCTATCACTCTGTCACATTTATGACTGCTTAGGTACTCTAACTAATCTGTAAATATTCCATAAGCCTAAACTAAGAAACATCACAATCCTCATTCAAACCTCTGAAGTACCTTGAAGAATAGAGCAAATTGAATAGTCCTCTGGAGTCTACAGAGTTAAGAGGAAAGGATAAACTATAGATTAAGGAGAGTGAGGAATTAAGCATAGAATGTGGAACTAATTTGGCAATGGGGGTAAAGAAGAAGTCTGAACCAGAGAGTATTGCGGGTCTTCTACAAGATGAAGCTACAACAAACATTCTAAGAGCTGTAGGATGGCTGGACGTTCTAGAAAAAATTGAAGGGTTTTAAGAAGATATCATGGATGAATTCCTCACAAATCTAAGGGACAATCAGACAGCTGTCAGAGGAGTTTGAATCAATCTCTCCTCAGCCACTATCAGTCACATTTCTGGACTTCCTAAACAAGGTGAGAGGTTTTATCACTTGAAAACCTTATACACTGATTTAATTAAGAATTTCTCTATTCGAGGTGAACCTGCCATTCAACTACATTCAAATAAAAATGAAGTAAAAGGAATTCTTAGGTCCACCCTTCCAAACCCTTGGCAATCTGTTGCCACTTGGCTGATGAAATATTTTACTTGTGATGGTCAATTCTCTCTAGTTTTAGGACCAATCATGAAAATGCTAATTTTTTGAAGGCATGGGAATGCACACCCTGAGTTTAGCATAAACATTCCCAATTTCCTTTATTCTGCCATCAGGGCAACTATAGAAAAATATCAGCAAAATAAGGGTCCCATGAAACATCATGGCCTCATTTTTCTAGTAGTCAAACACCACTTCCTGTCTTAGGCCAATGGGGAGGAATTATGGCAAAACTTTCTTGAACAGAATTCCCAGGATAGAGGACTAGAGATGGCATAGCCAGGAGGTGAGAGTTCTCCTACTCACCAAGAAGAAGGAACTGAGGCTTCAGCCTCCTCCATAGCTATTCAAAGAGGAAAGAAGTCCTCACATGAGGCAACTTCATCTGCAGCCTGTGTTCCTGATAAAAAAATGAAAGGCAAAGAAATTATAGAGTCTACTCCTAAACAAACCCTATATATGACTCGATCAGTTCGGAGAAAGATGACTCTAACTGAGGAATCTTTCCCTAAGGAATTAAAAGAGGAGAGGTCAGGACAAAGAGCAGAGAGATTCTGGGCTGAAGAACCATTTCATGATTCAGATGAGATCCCTTTAGTCAGGAAGAGGAAACAAAGAGAAGTTTCCCCAGCACCATCTGTTCATCTAGGGACAAGTCTAATCTTAGAACCATCATGTGCTCCAGAGATAGAACACAGAAAAAACTCTTACTATTTCCTCAAATTCTGAGGATGAGAGACCTACTCTGGAGGCCCCTGCCCCACCTCTGCACCGAGAAGAAAAAGGAAGAGACGGCTCTCACAGGCTGAGAAAGATACTACTCTCCTAGATGAGGTACTCCTGGGTTTTAGAACATATGAGGATAAGGCTGGGCCTTCATCGGTGCTAGTAGAAGTAGAGGAACCCCAAGAGGACCCTCAAGATAGGCAGTCAACAGAAAAAAATGAAACAGGGCAAATGGGTACAATTGACAGTGCAGGGTAGATGGCCATGGAAAACCCTGATGATCAACAAACAACAACAAAAGCAGAAGCATAAACCTTCTCTCATCCCTTTGATCAAGAGGATGTTGAAATTTCAAAAGAACAACAAATGATAGAGGAAATTAAAAACCTAAAGAGACTACCCTAGGGGAAGAATCTGATTATCACTAACCTCAAGAAGGTTAGAATAGAGCTAGAAATGGAACAAAAAAATTCATTGAAAATATACAAATAGAACTCCAAAGCAAAAATAAGATCATCCAGGAGAAAGAAGTGGAATTAGAGGCCCAGAAAATTAAGAAAGAAGCAGAATTGGAGGCCCAAAAAATTGAGGCAGTCAAACTATTGGAGGAAAAAGAGAAAGAAGAAACATAGAGTGTTTCTGAGCTCACCAGGGCTAGAGACAATAGCCTCACAATAATGGCAGCATTGATTGAGAAAATACATAGCCAGGATAGACAGTTAACTTGGGCCAACAACAAACTAGATGACTAGGAGGAATATATTCAAGAGTTGGTTGGACCAAGGGCAACCAATGAACAGGAAATCCAAATAGATGCATATGTGGGTCCAATCCCCATTGACATTCCTAAAGCCCTATTCCATTGGGAGAAGAAGTGTAGAGAATATGAGGCTTCCAAGCCTATGTTGCAATTACAAAGGGCAGTCACTACCAAAACAAAAAGAATAGCAACTCTAGAAGGCAAAATCATTGAAATGTCCTCCCTTTCTTTAGAAATTCTATATTGTAGGCCTCCAAGTGCCATCTATTCTATGTTCTTACAAGAAAGAGTACTGTAGAGGAAATTCTCTTTAGTCCTATCTGACCTGGTTGAGAATACAGAGACAACAAAAGGATTCATGATAGCATATACAAGGAGTAATGATGAGGATAATAATTTCCTATGTGCATGATACCTGCATGGTTTCTGTGTGAATGATATAACTTTCATTCTTAATCATTTTGTGGGGGAATGCCAGCTTAAAGCATTTATGTCCCTAATGCGGAATCATCAGATCTGAAATGAACATATGGAAGATCATCTCAAGAAAGATATGGAAATAGATCTCTTCATCAGGAAGGAATGTCCCAATCCCAATGCTTTTAAAATCCAATTCAGGTCCCTTATCTATCACCCTAAGAGTAAGAACAAAATTTTTCCATTATATCTAAAAAGTTTGCAAGAGTGCTCCATCGATTTTGGTATTTTCATGATTAGTTCAGCAAATCCAGTACTTGCCATAGCAAAGAAAAGATGGAATATTTTGACCTCGAAGTAGAAAATGAGAGAGGTGGTCACCCCTGCAAACTTAAGATTATTTATGAGAAAAGAAAAGTTGATATCCAAAATGATGGATAACCATAAGTAGGAATGGATAGGTGGATGGTTCAGGCCCCCTCTCATAATTGAACCACTTCCTGTCTGGGCTGAGTAGATAGAAGATGAGAAACTGCAGGATTGGTTGAAGCAGGTTGATCAATATAGAGGCAATGGTAATACCAACTGCACAACTTGGACCACCTATGCATAGGATTATAGCTTGACTGACAAGCTACTTCACCAGAATAAATCCAAATTGTGAGAAGCAGGAGGACCTGCCAAACCTCAGGTATGGGGGGATGATGGGTGCCAAGTTGCACCCATGAAATACATCTTTTTTACCTTTCTTTTTCTCCTTCCTGAGTCCATCTTTCCTAATGTTTGTACCCAAATAAGCTAGCAAGATCGTTCTAGTTAATGATTAATTGAGATAGATTACTTAAGATCATAATTTCTGATTAAGTGACTAATGTGCATGGAATTGATGGAAAATGTAGAAACTTCTCTCTTTTTGAATCAATAGGTGTATATGCCAGGAACAACAATTTTGTGCATCTCTGGAGATAGTCTTCAATGATCTCCAGAGACAATACCAGTATACCACGACACTAGAAGTTTTGAAGGAAAGAGAAAGCCTCTCCGGAGATGAACAAAGAAGGCCACAATGGTATCTCCAGAGCTACAGACATCTCTGGAGCTACAAACATATCTCTGGAGCTGCAGACAGGGACAGATATATCTGCCACCTCCTAAGAATAGGGCATATTTCCAGCATAAGCTGCCAACTAGGCACTCTCAGCAGTGATCACAATACCCCTCATTTCACTCAAATCATCACCTGAGTGGTGAAGGGTCATCTTTAGTTAAACTACTGGAGTTTTTATCTTTATAAAATTTTTCCATGAGTTACAGATAGAACTGATTAAATACCCATATTTTCAGGGACTCGCTACCCAAATGTATTAAGACTCAAACTTAGAATTCTAAGTGGACTTCTATTCCACTCAGTCTACTTTTATTACATGATTATTTTCTATAGTTAGACAACTAAGTGTAATAAAGAGATGGATGTCATCTCATAGAAGAACTGGTAGATCAAATAAGTGATATGTCATCACTCATTTTCATATATACTAATAGAAATAGTAGAAGAAATATACAATGATTGATTTATTCTAATTCTCAATAATCTTAGTGGGATGATATCAATATCTTTCATGAATGCAAAGAGAATGGAATTAGTTTGAATTTAGTTGTGATCTTCTTTTGTGTTGATTCCCTACTGTAGCCTTCAACCCCAAGAGTGTGGAGAAAGGGCCCACTTTCAACACCAAGGCAGAAGGCTAGTACCACTATTTTATTACTTCAAATTTTGATATGAAAAGTATTTACTGATTTTGATAGATAGATGCATGTTACTGTTTAAGGGTATTTATTGATTTTGATAAATAGATGCATGTTACTATTTTTAAGATTGCCTTGAGTAAACTTCCTATTTAATTCTGTTTTCAGTATTCCTTAAATTCATTTAGCAAGTAGACAGATTAATCTCTTCAAATTAGTAGAAGCTTTTAGGAATAGCTAGAGAAACTGGTAACTATAGAATCCCTAATTGTAGACAACCGAGGACACAGCCCCTGGATTTTGACATCTGAAAATAGATTAAATGATGAGGTACAATGACACCTTGTCAACCATTAGCTAGTACCAAAGACTTGTCAGTTTTATTTCATCCATCCATTACACATCCTTAGACTAGTTTGCATTGCCTAGTTGAGGCTAACCTTTGCTCCAGATCATTATATTCACTTAGCTTACCTTTTGGATTGTCCAAATTAGTCCTTTGCATCCTAAATCATTCTTATTTTTAGTCACCTTTGGGCCTTGAAAATAGGAGACTTGTCATACTTTGATCATACCTTAGTTACAAACTTGAAGTATCTAAAGACCTTGTCATTTTACATCACCAATCAATCAACAAAGTTGGACCACAAACTCATGTGTCTAGTTTTGGTCCACTTTCTTCGATCAATTAGCAAGTTGTGTCTCCAACTCATGTGTCTAGTTTGAGGATAACTTCAATCAATCATTTGAACTCTCACACTTGCAAGGTATTAACATTTCAATTAGTCACTTGGGTATATCATAGTTTTCCTTAGAATCCTCTTTTTCAAAACTTTAAAGTTGCCTATCCAAATAGCTTCAAGCATTGTCGTAACCCCATTATCAATCACCATCTCCCAAATCATACCATAGTTGCATTTAACATCCTTATTGTCCAAAAATCCTAAAAGTCATATCTTAGTTGCATTTGTCATTCCTATAACCAAAAAAGTCTCAAAAATATAGTCACATAGTGGTCTTGCATTATCATACTTAGCATCCCGAAGCTAGCAAGTCTTATATGGTTGAGACAAGGTCACAATGGAAGAGAAAGGGTGGGGATTCTTTAGATCATCCCCATGACAATCTCACTAATACAATGAGATTTGGGTCTTCCTCTAATGAACAACACGAGTCTCACTCCCACATGGCAACTCCCTTTGAGAATTACACCTTACAAGAGAATGACCAAGGGGTAACACAACAAGAAATAGAGGAAGCCTCCGAAGAGCCTAGGCTATTGCGAATCTTAGATGAGATGATAGATACAAACCCCCAATCCTACCTCATCCGTCTTTTGCAAAATGGAACAAAACTCCTCGTGGGTGTTGATATAAACATGATTGTAGGATCATCTCCAAGTAGTGCCACACAAGGTCAAGGTCAAGCCACCTCTTCTACTAGCCACACAAATCCAATACAAGAACATACTAACATACCACTTGGGAAAAATCCACAAGATAACACAAACATCAACATACCTCCACCATTTGGAGAAAATAATGCAAATGTCATGACTCAACCTATGAACTTTCCCAATCCATTTTCTTCAATGTCGACAAGCCTCATAGGTCAAAACAAAAGAACACAGAGAATACACGTAGTAACTTCATGTACACAAACACAATGGGCTAATGCAATACCTAATACAAACATGAATGTTGGTTCCCAACTAAACAACAACTTGAATCAAACCATAGACCCACTTCTTCAAAACAACAATGTATCTCATCTAAACATTATTCATGATGCTAGTGCATCTCATCAAAACACCCATTCAAATCCCATACAATAAGTCAACCCAAATACTCCTCTTCAAACAACTTCCAACCCCCTTTGATTCCACAATAATACAAGCATCCCGTCCCATTCTCAATTTCTAAACACCAACACCAACCCCAATACTACATACATACCCAATGTCCAAAATCAAAATTTATCTTAATCTTATAACCTCCATAACACAAACATTAATCCAGTTGTTGCGAATATAGGATCTTAAAACACACCTATTGCAAACATAAGAAATCCCTATCAAAATGCAATTGCAAATGCGGTCGACACATCATTGTCCTCCATTGAGGTCCTAGCACATGAGATGCATTCATTTAAAAACAACTATCCAACATGCAAGTTTCCAAAAATAAGAAAGCATACTCCATGGAAGATTTGTGGCCATACCCTTTCGATAGGAGTATCTACATGCCTCCTTTTCCACAAAACATTATTGTACCCAATTTCAATAAATATAGAGGAAAAGGCAGCTCTATTTCAACATGTACGTAAATTTCATATTGCATGTCTAGAACTTGTGTTCGACCAAACATACCTATTGAGACTATTACCATAGAGCCTCGCAGGTCAAACACTCAAATGGTTTGCACATCTTCCCATGGGAATAAGAACATGGACTGAACTAGCAGATAAATTCATAGCCCACTTTTCCTATAACATTGAGATAGACATATGTGTCGTGACACTATGCCATACTAAACAAGATGGAGAAATTTTTCTCTCTTTCTTCCAATAATAGAGAAGTTTGGCTAGCAAGTGTCCATGCCATATACCTGAGAATCAATTAGTCCCAATCTTTGTGGAAAACGTGAACACAAAACTCATGCATCCACTCCAAATACATTGTTGCATGACCTTTGGGGAAGATGTTGAGAAAGGAATAGCAATTGAGAAAGCCCTCATTGCCAAAGGTATAATCATGATTTTCAACAAAAATCAAAGCAATCCTAACACTTCCTATGACAAAAACAAGTTCTGGTCTAGGAATAAGAACCTTACAAATGATGGGGTTGTTGATGAAAAAGCTATAAACAAGGGTGGCCCCATCCTTACCTCAAAGCACTAACACCAAACATTCCAACACTCGTTCAATAGCAAGCAACAAATACCATTCAAAACAATCAAAGATGGGCTCCCCCAAGAACAAATCCTCCAAAATGGAACTATACACCCTTGCTAGAAATAATTGAGTTGATCCCAAAGAAATTATTGCAAGCCAATCTTATGCAACTTCCAGAGGTTAAGTAATACGATCCATCTTTCAAGCGTCCTTTGTGGAATGATAATGAATTTTGCGAATATCACTGGATAAAGGGACATAAGACCTCAAACTATTACAAGATCAAAAATACAATTCAAGACCTTATCAAATGAGGTGACATAGTCTTAGATAATCCTCAAGGATCCTCTAATACTAATCATACTATCTTTACAAATCCTCTATAGGACCAAGGATTAAGAAAGGTCTCCACTTCAGGCACTAAGACAAACGACCAAGGTAACTACAACCATGTTCCATATGAATACACTCTCAATAGCATCCGAGCATGTGATAATAGTGTTTCCATGATTTCCATCAAATCTCATCCTGAGTGTGTCATCACTACCTGCAGACATAAGTTGACCTTACGAAGCACCCCATCCGATTTACAACCCAAATCCCAATACAATTTTTTGATCATTTGAAAAAGACCCCTATACAAATATATATCTTTGAATTTCTTCGCTTGTCTCCTGAGCACAAGGCTTTTCTAGACAAAGCACTACTAGAATCCTCCATCCCTACGGACCATAATGTTAACCAATTCTAGGCCATGGTGGGACACTTAGCCACTACTAATCATGTTATGTTCATCGAGAATGACTTGCATTCACATAGACCCAACCACAATGACCCCTTACACCTTGAAGTCTTTATCAACAAACATAAGATCCAAAGAGTCCTGGAAGACGGTGGAGCAGGATTGAACATATGTTCTTTGAAGCTGGTTGTGATACTGGGATACTCTGAGGCCTGTGTGGACCCAACTAGGAAACTCATTATAAAGGCATGTGATGATGCAAAATGTTCCTCTAAAGGTGTAATCACACTTCCTCTAAGAGTTGGGCCTGCCACAAAGGATACTATGTTTCAAGTCTTAGATCTAGACCTCCCTTACATTCTCATCCTCAGTTGCCCATGGATTCGTGTCATGAAGGTGGTGCCATCCACTTACCACAAATACATTGAGTTTCCCTATAACAGCACATAAATCACCATAATTGGTGATCCTGATGCCTTCCAATACTGCAACCACTTGAGAGAAACGCCTCAACATCAAGTACCTATTAATAGGGGAATTCCACCCTCCACTTCATCTCAATATATCGATCCATCCACACTATCAAAATCTACCACTCCATTCATTCCACCTCTCAACCCTAAGGTCCAAATTCATGACAAAGGATTTGGAGAGTATAAAATGGAGAGCTCATACTGCATTAGTAAGTTTCCAATACCACCAAAGTCCCATGGAAAACCCATCCCAACCAAACCAAAGGATACTATTTGTGCAGCCCCCACCACCTTCACTAAATGGGGTGAATTAAGCAAAAAAGATGTAAATGATGATGTCTCTACATGGCTCTACAACGATGAAGAAGAAGTCAAGTATGCGGAACTACCAGTAGAACGGCATGGGAAAGGATATGAATTCATGAAACAACAAGGATTGATAGACATGGTGCACCTGGTCCAAATAACAATGGAAGGACAAAACCCATACAACAAGCATGTGACCTCACAACAAAGGGTTAGGGTACACATCAGAAAGAGGGAACACTCATAGTACTAAGTTGCAATTGGGTAAGGATGCAAGTGCATCTAAAGACATTGAAAAATCAATGGATCCTCCTGAACATGAACCTTCTCAACTGTTAGACTTAGGGCACACAACTGAGAGGGGGGGTGAATCATTTGTGCAAAACTTTTCTTGCAATTACACACTTAACTCCTTTTAGCAATTCAGTAGCATAATAATAAATCAACCATGGAAACACAATGCAACAAATCAAGAGTAGAAACATATCAACACATGAGACACCAAGATTTTGACATGGAAAACCCAGTTAAGGGAAAAACCACGGGATGATTAACCCAAGAATGTATTCTTTGTTAGAAGAATAGAAAGAACAAAATGGCACATGCCAATTAGGGCTCACTATCTGAGCACACTGCTCACAAGAGGCTCATTGCCTATAAGAGACACACTATCTACAAAGAAATAAATATCACATACATGAATTGGAGAATAGCATCTTAATGCTTGAATCAATTCCATTTAAGCCCAATACTTCTGCTCTTCCTTTCACTTTCCTCCTTGCTACCACACACTCATCTCAACAAGGAAAACTTTGAAATGACTTCGCAATCCCTTATTTATACAAGACATCAACTTAGGAATGATCATATAAGTCGGCAAACATCAACAAGAACATCCGCAGGATGTGTAACTCATCCGGTTGGCCAGTCTCAGAAAGAACACCATCATCCAAAAGTTATTCTTCAATGCAAGCTCCAACTTCAATGCGGACCACCAACATGAACTAGACATGATCCAAAGACCTCCACAAGCTTTCCTGAATCACCAAGAACATCCATACTTCATATGCTTATTGAAATCCATCTCCCCTTCATCAGGAACCTCAAGAACATAGTCTGTCATTACTATCACAAAGGAATAGATGCTTGCGGACCTTCAAACCATGAACCAATCTAGTTGACACTCCATAAAGACTTCCTCAACACTCCCTCAAATCCACAGAATAGGACAATGCAATTTCGGATCTCACCGGACCTATCTGTAACACTCTGTCACCATTGAACATCTGCCGAAACTGGTTTTACTTGAGCGGCCATAACTTCTTTAGATCTTCATACGAACCTTTGAAATCTCTATTGGACCATCTTTAGACACATATCTACAAACCCTTTAAACTGTATACTTTGATACTCATCCTATCTTGGACTTTTACCTTACTATCATCACTGATCTTCACTGTTCCTGATTGAGACTAATTTTCTCAATATTCTCAGCACACAGCTCATCCAATCCTTATCATTAATGCAATAGGAGTATGTTGACATCAATGACAACACTGATTAGGCCCATACTTGCAACAATCTCCCCCTTTGTCATTGATGGAAACATATGATGTGAAAAACTATTTTGACTATCAAGACAAGAACTTCTCCTCACTGTCACAACTCCCCCTATCAACAACAACCATTCACATGTCTTCTCTCCTTTTACTGCTCCCCCTTTGATCAGTAACCATTTATTTTTCACATGTCTTCTCTCCCCCTTTGACAACAATGGCAAAGGGCACATACTTGCAATTCTAACACTTCAGAATCATACCTGCTGCTCCCCCTGAGTAGCAGCTCCCCATCATCAATTAGGATCATAAGATATGACTGTGATATCCACCAGACTGATGCACCTCAGTGCACCTTAGTTCATCACTGGAGGGGCAATAACCCCTAACTTCTCCCTGAGATACTCAAAAGAGTCCTTAGGTAGAGGTTTAGTAAAGATGTCTACAATATGATCCTTGGAAGGCACAAACTCCAATCTGACTTCATTCTTGTTCACTTTCTCTCTTAAAAAGTGAAACTTGATGGATATATGTTTAGTCTTTGACTACAACACCAGATTCTTAGATATGTTTATTACACTTGAATTATCACAGAAGATTGTGATAGGTTCCTCATACTCTACTTTGATATCTCTTAGCATCTGCTTCATCCACAAAACTTGAGTGCAACTACCTACTGCTGCAATATATTCTACTTCAGTTGTAGACTGAGATATTGCCTCTAGTTTCTTTCGTAGCCAAGAAACCAATCTCTTCCCCAAAAAGAATGCTCCACCACTGGTACTCTTCCGGTCATCCACATCTCCTGCCCAATCCGCATCTGTATATGCATTAAGAGAGAAATCATGATCTCTAGGATACCACAAACCATACTCAACTGTCCCTTCTAGATATCTAAAAATCCTCTTGATTACCATGACATGAGATTCTCTAGGATCATCTTGGAATCTAGCAACAAGACCAACAGCCTGCATAATGTCTGGTCTAGTTTGAGTGAGATACAACAGTCCTCCAATCATTGACCTATACTTTTTCTGATCAGCCTTAGGGGAATCCTCATCTTTGCTTAATTTACATTTAGTTGCCATGGGAGAATTCATTAGTTTTGAATCTTCCATCCAAATTTCTTCAACAATTCTTTCACATATTTGGTCTGAGAAATGAAGATTCCTTTCTTTGTTTGAGTGATTTGTAGACCCAAGATAAAATTCATTTCACCAAGCATGGACATCTCAAACTCACTTTTCATTTGATTTGCAAAAGTTTTACACATACTATCTCTTCCTCCAAAAATGATATCATCAACAAACACTTCAACAATTAAGATGTTTTCATTAGTAATTTTGAAATATAAATTATTGTCAACAGTACCTTTGTTGAAACCAATCTTCAAAAGATGCTTATCCAATCTTTCATACCAGGCTCTTAGGGCTTGCTTCAGTCCATATAGTGCTTTCTTCAACTTGCAGACCATATCACCATGATCAGACAATTGAAATCCATCCGGTTGCTCTATGTACACTTCTTCTTCCAAATCACCATTCAGGAAGGCAACCTGACATCCATCTGATACACCTTGAAATCCTTGAAGGCAGCAAATGCAAGAAATAATCTGACTACTTCAATTCTTGCCACCAGAGCAAAAGTTTATTCAAAGTCAACTCCTTCTATTTGAGAGTAACCCTTGCAGACCAATTTGGCTTTATTTCTGATTACTTCACCAACTTTATTCAGTTTGTTCTAGAAGACCCATTTGGTTCCAATCACATTCTTATTTCTAGGTCTGGGAACAAGATCCCAAGTGTGATTTTTCTCAATTTGTATCAACTCTTCCTCCATTGCTTTAGTCCAATTTTCATCATTGCAAGCTTCATTCACTGTCTTAGGTTCAATCTTTGAAATCAGACAATACTCTTCTGAATCTTGAGCAATTCTCCTTCTTGTTTGTACTCCTTTTCTTTTATCACCTATGATCTGATCTTCAGAGTTGTTCAATCTTACATATCTAGGAACTTTGAGAATTTCTTGCATTTCTGATTCTTGATCAGGCTCATTGATACTCAACTCTTCTTCCTGATTTACTGGATTAGTTTGGATCTAACTTATAGAGGAGGCTTGGGCTCCTTGAGTCAAAACACCATTCTGATCATCTTCATCATATTCATAAAACCTTGAGGGTTTCTCAATTCCCTCATCAACCTTCACATTTGTACTTTCTATCATCTTTCTCAGTCTCTTGTTATAACACCGGTATGCTTTGCTTTGAGTAGAGTAACCCAAGAATATTCCTTCATCACTTCTAGCATCAAACTTTCCAAGATCTTCATCTCTTTTAATGTAACATTTGCTACCAAAAACTCTGAAATACCTCACAGTAGGAGTGATGCCAAACCAAAGTTCATATGGAGTCTTACCGGTATTGCTTCTGATTTGAACTCGATTGAGAGTATAGACTGTAGTGCTAACAACTTCTCTCCAATAGATCTAAGGAACATTTGTTTCCATCATCATGGTCCTAGATGCTTCCTAGATGGTCCAGTTCTTTATCTCCACTACTCCATTCTACTGTGGAGTCCTAGGAGCAGACAACTATCTCTTTAGTCCATGTTTCTCATAGAACTCTATGAACTCACCGGATGTGAATTCTCCCCCTCTATCAGACCTCAGACATTTCAATTTTAATCTGGTTTCATTCTCTACCAAATCCTTGAATATTTTGAATTTCTGAAGAGCTTTTGATTTCTCTTTTAGAAAGGTTACCCACATCATCTGGGAATAGTCATCAATTAGTAACATGAAGTATCTATCACCTTGCATACTCCTGATTCTTGCCGGACCACAAATATCAGTATGAACTAAGTCCAACAATCTAGTAGAAGACAGTTCCTTACTTTTGAATGAGATTCTTCTTAGCTTACCCAACTGACATTCTTTGCATATAAGCTATTAGTAGGTTTCACCAATTTTAGAAGATCTCTTACAGCCTGAGTATTGCTTATCTTGATGATATTATCAAAATTCACATGACACATCCTCCTATGCCATAACCAACTCTGATCAACTTGAACAAATAAGCAACTTTTACCAGTACCAACCAAGTGGAAGATATTACCTTTAGTTTGAGTACCGGATGCAATCTCTATTCCGGAGCTTTCAAAGATCTTGCATTTTCCATTCTTGAACCGGAGATCATAGCCTTTGTCCACCAACTGTCCAACACTGAGAAGATTGTGCTTCAATCCTTCAATATATAGTACATTACCAATTTTGTTTCTTCCATCAAGAGAAATAGTTCCTCTACCTCTGATTCTACTAGCAAAATTTGGGAGCAACCACTGTTAATGACCCAATCATCCTTCTCTTCAACTTGGGCAGCCAGAGCTCTTTCCAAAGTCTTATGATTGACAGCTATAGAGGACATTGGATCTTCTTCCTTGATGGCAATGAACACCCATTCATTTCCAGATTTGTTTCCTATCTCTGATTCATCATCTGTTACTCCTTCATTATCATCATCTTCATGTACATAGTAACAGTTCTTTTGGAACCTTGGCTTGTTAGGATTTTACCTTGAAAACCTTTCCAGACACCTTGAGGCAAAATGACCAATCTTATTGTAGTTAAAAAACTTAAAAGGTAATTTTCCTTCATACATACCAGATCCTCTTGGCAACCTCTTTGCAATAAGGGCTTTAAGTTGAGCAATTTCTACTTCTTCTTCTTCCAGATCTTTTCTTTCTTTTTCATACCATGATAGCTTCCTTGATGAATTATCTCCCGGATCAAACCTTTGTTTACCTTTAACAGAGGCACTGGCTTTGAATGCAGATTCAGTCTTGGGGGGGTCATCTCCAAACTTTGTCATTTCAAATGAATCCAATTTTCCAGCCAATTGATCTCTTGTGATAGTTGTATGGGCTCTGAATTCTTCAATGGCAGCAGCCTTGATTTTGTAAGAAGAAGGTAGGGATCTAAGAATTTTACCAACAATCTCATTTTCATCTAGGACTCCACCAGCATTTCTAATTCCACAAACAATCTCATTTACTCTTGGCATAAAAGTAATAATATTTTCATCATCTCTCATCTTCAGATTTTCAAATTTCCTTTTCAGACTCTATAACCTTGCACATTTAATATACTTGTCTCCTTCATGCAAAAGTTCTAGTTTTTGCCAAATCTCAAAAGTAGTTGGTAGGTCAATAACATTTGAGAGCTCTGAATCAGATAATGCGCTTAGAAGTGCCTCTATAGTTGGCAAATTGTTTTCAACATCTGTGATTTCATTTAGGGTGTTCGGACAACCCTGTGGAGGTACATATTGTGTTGTAGCCATGGTCTAGTACGCCATTCCCATACATTGCAAGTGACATTTCATGCAACCTTTCCAGAGATTAAAATTGGTTCGATCAAACTTTGGACTATCCTTCTTGTAGGTTGACATCCTGGATCTCCTCAAGCGGTTAAGCTCCTTTTAGAGGAACTTGGCTCTGATACCAATTGTTACACTTAGGGCAAACAACTGAGAGGGGGGAGTGAATCAGTTGAGCAAAACTTTTCTTGCAATTACACACTTAACTCCTTTTAGCAATTCAGTAGCATAATAATAAATCAACCATGGAAACACAATGCAACAAATCAAGAGCAGAAACATATCAACACATGAGACACCAAGATTTTGATGTAGAAAACCTGGTTAAGGGAAAAACCATGGGGTGATTAACCCAAGAATGTATTCTCTATTAGAAGAATAGAAAGAACAAAATAGCACATGCCAATTAGGGCTCACTGCCCGAGCACACTGCTCACAAGAGGCTCACTGCCTACAAGGGACACACTGTCTACAAAGAAATAAATATCACATACATGAACTAGAGAATAGCATCTTCACCATGCTTGAATCAGTTCCATTTAAGCCCAATACTTCTACTCTACCTTTCACTTTCCTCCTTGCTACCACACACTCATCTCAACAAGGACAACTTTGAAATGACTTCGCAATCCCTTATTTATACAAGACATCAACTTAGGAATGATCATCTAAGTCAGCAAACATCAACAAGAACTTCCGCAGGATGTGTAACTCATCCGGTCGGCCAGTCTCAAAAAGAACACCATCATCTAGAAGTTATTCTTCAATGCGAGCACCAACTTCAATGCAGACCACCAACACAAACTAGACACGATCCAAAGACCTCCACAAGCTTTCCTGAATCACCAAGAACATCCATATTTCATCTGCTTACTGAAATCCATCTCCCCTTCATCCGAAACCTCAAGAACATAGTCTATCATTACTGTCACAAAGGAATAGATGCTTGCGGACCTTGAAACCACAAACCAATCTAGTTGACACTCCATAAAGACTTCCTCAACATTCCCTCAAATACGCAGAACAGGACAATGCAATTCTAGATCTCACCGGACCTATCTGTAACACTCTATCACCACTGAACATCTGTCAGAACTGGTTTTACTTGTGCGGCCACAACTTTTTTAGATCTTCATGTGGACCTCTGAAATCTCTACTAGACCATCTTAAGACACATATCTACAAACCCTTTAAACCGTATACTTTGATACTCATCCTATCTTGGACATTTACCTTACTGTCATCATTGATCTTCACTGTTCCTGATTGAGACTAATTTTCTCAATATCCTCAGCACACAACTCATCCAATCCTTATCATTAATGCAACAGGAGTATGTTGACATCAATGACAACACTGATTAGGCCCATACTTGCAACATCAACATAATATACCTGAGGGCTCTGCCTAGATTAGCATCTTTTGTGAGCCCAATGATACCTCTATATGCACCTTAAATCCCCTATCCCCGATCCATATAAGTGTTGATGATGACATGCTCTAGTCCATCCCCAACTAATACACTGGGACCAACATGCACCACCTAGCTTGGATCTATTTGAAAATGATGAAGTTATTGTTGAGTTTCTAGGACTCTGAGAAGGCATACCAAGTGGCATTCATAAGGTTGGCTACATCATGGATCTTGATGACACAACCTACTTTCAAGAGCCTACTCCACCCTTTAGTCACAAAAGTGAAGAAGAAAGTACAAACAAGTCTCTAGGTGAAAATCAAAAGGCACCTTTTGACCATAGAAAAGTAAAAACAAAGGATGTATTCAAGGGTGAAAACCTCTTTGAGGAACCCAAGGATGGAGGTTTGGAAGTGCTCCCTATTACACAAGAGAGATCACCATTGGTGGTAGAGAAATCAATAGAAAAAAACATTGGTACTGATGATAATCCCAAGATCATTCACATTGTAGAATCATTTATAGAATGGGAGAAACAAGAATTCACAACCTTCTTCTCAACAAGGAAAGTTAACTTCGCATGGTCATACATTGACATGCCTAGTCTTGATCCTCAATTGGTTTTTACATCATCTACCATTACTCCCTAATGCCAAGCCAGTAAAACAAAAGTTAAGGAAGATGAATCCGTAAATAGGACTCTTGGTCAAAGCAGAATTGAAGAAATTACTAGACATTGGTTTCATACAGCCAATAGATTATCCGAAATGGGTCTCTAATCTATTACTAGTCACCAAACCAAATGACCAAATTAGAATTTGTGAAGATTTATAAGATCTAAACAAAGCTTGTCCAAAAGATGATTTTCCATTTCCCAACCTCTGCCGCTGTCCTTCTATTTTTCTCCTTCATACTTATACTCATACTCTCTGAAAAAATTGGTATCAGAGCCTCTTCTAATTCTTTGGGTAGTAAATCTGCTGTTTATCTAATTTCTAGTCAAAGATCTGAGAAATTATCTGGGTAGCGAAGAACTATTGTTGTTCTATAGGGTTTCACTTCGGTGTTAGGATTTGAGAATATTTACCTATTTTGTTATTGTTTGTCAAGGGTCTTGTTTATCTCTCCTATAAACCCTTGTAAGTTCTCCTAGGTTCATCCTATTCTCGACTTTAAATGAAATGGCAGAATTTCAAGGATTTTCTCACCCTGATACAGGAATTGAAAGAGTCAATGAAGCTTTCATTGAAGGAACATTTGAGCTACCAGCAATCAATCCTACTGTAGGAGATCTATCTCTCAAAGATATTCCTGACATAGATACGTCTGAAGATGTTATCGAAGGCTACGTAAGTAATTATAAACCTCCTCTGCTTACAGCTGATGGTGTTTATAAAAAGAGGGCGTTAAAACCTAGTCTATTGAAAAATTTGTTATTTAAGACTACGTTTAAGTCCTTTGTCATTCCTAGAATGAGGACTATTGAGTTAACACTAGAATATGATCCTTCTTTAACTTTTTATCGTAATCTTACAGTTGCCGCCCGAGATAAAGGCTGCCAAGAAGTAAAAAGGGGATATTTAAATTGTTGGGGAGTTTTTAGTTCTTTATATGGGTTAAACATGTTTGGGAAGTTTAAATATTCCTCTGTCCAAGTACAGGTATTATATTCCATGACGAATACTAATAATCCTGATATTCTAGAAAACCTGCCATATGCTAAAACCCTTCATGGAGAGATTCAACTCTAGAAAGGGCATATCAACAGTATTGATGTCCCAGCAAGATGGAAATTAGACTGGATGAAAAATGTTGCTCCCAGACTATTAGAGGCTATAAAGCCTGTGCATGAGATCCAGAATAACTAGATCAGGGTTATTCCTAGAAGTCTCTCTTCTAGAAATTTGAACCCATTTCTTGAAAATTTTGGTACTACTAGATCTTCTTTTAATTCTTTTTCCTGAGAAGCCACTACTTCTAAAAAGAAAGCTCAATTGTATGTTGAGGTTGAAGATGAAGCTTTAAATACTGGTCCTGATCTTGTTCTAGTTCCCACGGACCATAGAGGTTGTCACAAAGCAAAGGGAAAGGCAACATTGATATTATAGTCGATCTCACAGCGGGTTATGAGATGCTTTCCCTAATGGCTGGTTTTTAAGGTTATAATCATATTAGGATAGCCCCTAAAGATCAGCATGAAACAACTTTCACTTGTCCCTGGGGTACTTACTACTAGAATGTCATGTCCTTCGGCTTGAAAAATGCCAAAGCCACATGCCAAAGGGAAATTGAAAGGAAGATAGGTGTGCGGAAATCGCTTCCTACACTAATCTAATGAGAGGAGGAGAGTGCAAATTCAAATTTATCCTAACTATTATAGCAACATTAAAACATTAACATGAGATATTGCAGCAAACACATAACAGAGAAGGTGAGATAGAAGAAGAGAGACACAAAATATACGTGGGGAAAACCCTTATCAGGTGAAAAACCCCACACTCCAAAACCTGCACAATGTATTATCAAAACAAAGAATGTTTAAAACACACTTGCAATGCAAGCTCTTAGGAGTCTTCGACACTCGTATCTAGAGACAAACTAGCAGCATAACAGTACATGTCAAACCTGTAATACATCTCCTCCTTAAAGCACCTATTTATATAGAATATACAAGGAAATATTGGTCCTATCTTGGAATGGGTGTCCAACTTGGCCTCATGGCCCAAAACCCACACCTAAGGACACTTGGTCAACATTGTAGAATGTACCTCACACTTGTCCACAACTCCCATTCCAAAGAGGTTACCTATTTCTAAAATGGGCTATGACAGATGCTCTTACGACTCTTACGACTGTCATAGAATCTGTCGTAGTGGTTGCAACTTACAACTATAAGAGAATTTGTCATAAATAGGCTATAAATAGCATATTCTCTTACAACATGTCATAGTCCATCTTGGGGCACCCAAATATTCCTTTTTCAAAGATGCTTCATGACACATGTCTTCACCTGTCTTACAAGCTTCTATTTCTGACTCTTACATGTCATAACTTTGTCATAGGAATCCATCATAACCATTTCAGTCAAACATTCCCTTACACAACATCCAAGATGCTGACACATGGAAGAATACTCCTACCACAAAGTGGGATGCCTATCTCCTCATGTGAGGACAAAATCACAAGTTGTCATCTTCCATGTAGGATGACACATCACCATGCCACATCCCACAAAATGACAATATGGAATTTACAATTAATTTACAACATAGGCATGAATAAATAAATACAATCATAAATAATTCAAGGAATTACCAAGGTTGAGACACCTTAATTCCGAACATTCTCCCACTTGTCAAACACCTTGTAAGAGCCAATAGAATAACATGATTTAACTGCTATAGGCCGAGAGGCCCATAGACTCCAAACACTATTTGAACTTCTCTGTGCCCACTAGATTCATCAATGCATTTGAAACATTATTCAAAGTATCTACCTTCTCCAAATTTACCTTCCCATCCTCTACCATGTCTTGCACGAAGTGAAACTGTACATCAATATGCTTTGTTTTGGCATGGAAAGTTGGATTCTTCACAAGGTAAATTGTACTCTGACTATCACAACTAATCATAATTTGACCTATATCAACACCAATATCTAAACACAATCTCTTAAGCCAAATGGCTTCCTTACAAGCATGAGTTGCATCCATATACTCAATTTTTGTAGTGGACAAAGCAACCACAGGTTGTCGCTTACTCATCCAACTAATCGCACCACCAAACATTGTGAACACATATGCACTGGTGGATCTCCTGCTATCAATGTCACCTGCCCAATCAAAATCCACAAATCCATGAATACAAACTAAATGCGGAGGTCCAATAGCCTTGCCATGATAGAAAATGGAATACTCAGAAGTACCCTTCAAATATCTAAACACTCACTTAATTGCATCCCAATGTACCTGTCTAGGATTAGACATAAACTGACTAAGGACTCCCACTGCTTGGGTAATGTCTGGTCTTGTGCAGACCATAGCATACATCAAACTACCAACAACACTATCATAAGCTACTCTTCTCATGTCCTCCACCTCATTAAGATATTTCAGACAATCATTAACAGACAAATTTGTCCCCAATTAAATAGGAACACTTAATGATCTACAATCTGCCAAGCTGAACTTGTCCAACACAGTCTTCACATACTTACTTTGGCTTAACTAAAGTTTTCTGTTAGTTCTGTCTCTTTTGATTTACATTCCAATAATGTACCTGGCTGCCCCTAAATCTTGCATTTCAAACTGTGCTTCCAACTGAGACTTAAAACCAAAAATCATATTCTTACCCTTCCCAATGAGCAACATATCATTAACATATAATGTAAGAATGAGAATACGATCACCATCAAACTTATAATACACACAATGATCCAATTTTGATCTCAGATAACCAATTGACAACACAAAGGCATCAAACTTCAAGTACCACATTCTAGGAAATTGTTTCAAACCATACAAAGACTTCTTAAGCTTGCAAACCAAAATTTATTTACCTTTCTCTATGTAATTCTTTAGCTGTAACATGTAGATTTCTTCCTCCAAAAAGCATGAAGGAAAGTTGTCTTCACATCCATCTGTTCTATCTCTAAATCATAAGTGGTTGCAAGAGATAATAGAAATCTAATGGATGTCATCTTTGCAACGGGAGAGAAAGTTTCACCATAATCAATTCCCTCCACTTGTGAGTACCCCTTCGCAACCAATGTAGCCTTGAACTTTTCAACACTGCCATCTGTACCAAATTTCTTCTTGAACACTCATTTGTAACCAACAGGTTTTTGTCCATTAGGAAAAGGCACCAATTCCCATGATTTATTCTTTTCCAAAGAAGCCATCTCATCTTCCATGGCCTCCTTCCAAGAACATGCATCTTTCATGCCCATAGCCTCTTTCATAGTTCTAGTCTCATCAATGTTAGAAAGTAAAGCAAAAGCACAACTAGAATCGAGTAATGAATAACCAAACCTATTAGGTTGCTTTCTTGTTTGTGTAGACCTCCTCAATGGATGAGGTTGAGGTTCTGCTTCTTCTTCGTCGCTTTCAGAGCTACTAGAGCTCTCCTCATCATCAGGCCTCACAAGGTTTATCAATTTAGTCTTCGTAGGGGTAGAAGGAAATGGAACCAAATCTTCTTTCTTTTCTGACTGTTCTAGCTATAGAACAATGGAAGAGGGTGTTAGCTCTGAAGATAACACTTGTGCTATACAACACTTTCTCAATCACGGGATCCCAAAGCTTGTATCCTTTCACAGTGACACCATAGCCAATGAAGATACATTTAACAACCTTGTTGTCCAACTTAGACTGTTTCTCCCTAGGCATATGTGCATATGCCTCACAACCAAAAAAATGAAGATGCCTTACTAAAGGCTTCTTACAAGATCACACCTCCATAGGTGTTTTTCCAACAAGAGTTGATGTAGGAGATCTATTTACTAGATAGCAAGTAGTGGCAACAACTTCTACCCAAAACTTTTGTTTGAGGCTTGCTCCACTTAGCATACTCCTAGCCTTCTCCATCAGTGTCCTATTCATCCTCTCTGTAACTCCATTTTTTTGTGGGGTATATGGAGTTATCTTATGCTTTTCAATCCCTTGCTCTTTGCAGAACTTATCGAACTCTGCCGAATGAAACTCACCACTGTTGTTAGTTCTCAAACACTTAATCTTTTTTCAAGTCTGATTTTCAGCAAAGGCTTTAAACTCTTTAAACTGACTAAAGACTTCAGTCTTGCTTCTGATAAAATAAACCCATGTCCTTCTACTGTAATCATCTATTAAAGATACAAAATATACAAATTTTGAAATGGAAGGAACATTCACAGGACCAAACACATTAGAATGAATAAGATCCAATACACTAGGAGACTTGTGAGAACTAGAGTAAAACTAACACGGTTTTACTTTCCATAAATGCAATATTAACAAAAGTTGAACTTGAGATTATAATCATTTAACCCCTCAATGAGTTTTTTTATTTTCAGGGTATGCAGACCCTTCTCATCAATGTGGCCATATCTCAAATTCCATAGCATAGTCTTTTCAGTAGGAACCTTAGCTTCCAAAGCATGTGCACAACCATCAGAGCCAGTTACAATAGATTTCTTCACTGCATGATTAGATGGTGGGGATGAAGTGACAACAGCTCATTTCCTTGAGTCAGAAGAACTATTGCACTATGAAGTGCATGCCTGCAGCTGAAACAGAGTACCCCTCCAAGTACTCTTCACAAGCACCATAGATCCTCTTGTCATTTGCATCCATCCGTAGAAAAGACAACCTACACACCCGCATCATTCAACATACTTACAAAAAGTAGGTTCCGTGCAAGGCCTATAATGTGCATAACTCCAGTGATTCCCTTCACTCATCCATTAGGGAATCAGATTGAGACTCTTCCACAACCAACAATCTTCAAATGAGATTCGTCACCAAGGTACACCCTTCCACCATCAAACTCTTTATATTTGGTAAACCAGTCTTGATGCGAGGTCATGTGGAATGATGCACCTGAATCAATTAACCACACATCATAAGATGCATGGGTGGCCAGGGCTGCGATGAAGGCATCACCATCATCTTGTGACTTGTTAGAATCTAAATCAGGAGATTTCTTCCTCTTTTTCTTCTCCTCTTTGCATTCCTTTCAGAAATGCCCAATTTTACCACAGTTCCAACAAAGAACCTTGGACTTTCCAAGAGATTTGGATCTCCCATGGGATTTGGATCTACCCTTCTTAGCTTTCTTGTCTTTCTTCTTCCCATTCTCCTTGGGTCTTTCACAAACCGCAAGAGCCTCTTTGGCTAATTCAAATGTCTTCCTCTGCATTTCTTTAGATAACAGTGAGGACACCACATCTTCCATCTTGAAGGTGGTAGTGGTTCTTTCAATAGCTATTACAAGATGATTCAACAAATCTGGCAAAGAACAAAGCAGGTTCATGCAATGATCCTCCTCTATTTTTACACCCACAAATGTTAACTGTGTAATGATCATGTTGAAAGCATTCATGTGATCTATAATAGATCCTCCATTTTCCATCCTCAGAGCAAACAATTTCTTTTTCAGGAAGAGTTTATTCACCAAGGACTTGGCCTGATAAACATCACCCAACTTCTTCCAAAGATCCTTCGTTGTCTTCTCCTCATGGATGTTCAACAGAACAGAGTTAGCTAAATAGAGTCTAATGAGACCCTTAGCCTTCCGATCTTTGAGGTCCTAATCATCTTGTTCCATTACTGCGGGTTTTACATCGGATACCATTTCCCATAGATCACGATCAACAAGTAGGTCCTCCATATTCAATTTCCACAACTCAAAATTAGGGCCATTGAATTTCTGAACCTCTAACCTTTCAGATGTGGTTGCCATCTCCTTTCAGCAATAAGATACAGAATACTCTGCACAAGACTCCCACTCAACCTAAGATTAGCTCAAAAAACCCTACCCAGTAGCTAGAACCAAAAACTCACCAGGCTCTGATACCAACTGAAAGGAAGCTAGGTGCATAGAAATCGCTTCCCACACTAATCTAATGAGGGGAGGAGAGTGCAAATTCTAATTTATCCTAACTACTACAGCAACATTAAACCATTAACATGAGATATTGCAGCAAACACATAACAGAGAACTTGACACAAAAGAAGAGAGACACAAGATATACGTGGGGAAAAACCTTATCGGGTGAAAAACCCCACACTCCAAAACTAGCACAATGTATTATCAAAACAAAGAATATTTACAACACACTTGCAATGTAATCTCTTAGGAGTCTTCGACACTCATATCTGGAGACAAATTGGTAGCATAACAGTACCTGTCAAACCTATAATACATCTCCTCCTCCAAGCACCTGTTTATATAGAATATACAAGGAAATATTGGTCCTATCTTGGAATGGGCATCCAACTTGGCCTCATGGCCCAAAACCCACACCTAAGAACACTTGTTCAATGTTGTAGAATGTGCTTGACACTTGTCCACAACTCCCATTCCAAAGAGGTTGCCTATTTCCAAAAGGGGCTATGACAAATGCTCTTACGACTCTTACGATCGTCATAGAATCTGTCATAGAGGTTACAACTTATAGCTGTAAGAGAATCTATCATACATAGGATATAAATAGCATATTATCTTACATGTCATAGTCCACCTTGGGGCTCCCAAATATGCCTTTTTCAAAGATACTTCATGACACATGTCTTCACTTGCCTTACAAGCTTCTATTTCTCACTCTTACATGTCATAACTTCGTCATAGGAATCCGTCATAACCATTTTGGTCAAACATTCCCTTACACAACATCCAAGATGCTGACACATGGAAAAATACTCCTACCACAAAGTGGGATGCCTATCTCCTCATGTGAGGAGAAAATCACAAGTTGTCATCTTCCATGTAGGATGACACATCACCGTGCCACATTCCACAAAATGACAATATGGAATTTACAATTAATTTACAACATAGGCAATGGATAAATAAATACAATTATAAATAATGCAAGGAATTACCAAGATTGAGACACCTTAATTCCCAACAGAAATTACAACAATCTTTCACGACTACATACATATGTTTATGGAATATTATGTGGATGACCTAATAACCAAATTAGATACAAGGGACGATCATTTGGACATATTGGACAAAGTCTTCACATGACTCAAGGAGTACAAGGTAAGGCTAGATATGAAGAAATATGTTTTCAGCACCACATTAGGAAAACTATTGGGTTACATCATCTCTTACTACAAAATTGAAGTGGATCCTGCTAAGGTAAAATCCATCATGGACATGCCTCCACCAATGAGCCTTAAAAAACTACAGAGTTTACAAGGAAAACTACATTTGATTTAAAGATTCATTGCTCAATTGACCAACAAATGCCATCTATTTCAGTACCTTCTCTGTAAGGGAGTACCCTTCGTATGGATTGAATGTTGTCAAGAAGCTTTCCAACAAATCAAAGACTATATATTGTCTCCATTGGTTCTTATGCCTCCAATTAGTGGGAAACCTCTTATATTGTACATCTCAACTACCTCTTCAACATTGGGGGCACTCCTAGCACAAAATGATGAAGAAGGGGAAGGAAGGGCTATCTACTACATAAGTAGAACACTTGTAGGGTATGATATTAATTACACTCCCATTGAATGTGCATGCCATGTGGTGGTTTTTTCTACTCAAAAGCTTCAACATTACATGTTGAATCACCAAACAAAGCTCATCGTAAAGATTGATCCTCTAAAATATTTACTTAATAGAGCAACATTGACAAGAGGGTAGGAAAAATGGGTCATGATCTTAAGTGAGTTTGATATAGAATATGTTGACTGGAAGGCCATAAAGGAGAAGTAATCACAGACCAACTTGTAGAGGCACCCACAACAGCTGATCACCCTTTGGTTATAGATTTTTCAGATGAATCAATCTTTACAGTAGAAGTTTCAAAAACATGGACACTATACTTTGATGGTTCTTGCACAAATCATGGTTCAGGGGTAGGAATCCTTTTCATCACACCATAGGGAGATGCTATTGCTAAATCATTCAGGATAGCATTTTCTTATACAAACAATATAGCTGATTGCGAGGCACTACTGATTAGACTACACATGGCCATCAACTATAAAATCAATAATTTGAAAGTCTTTGACAATTCATAGTTGGTATTCAAATAGGTCAATAATGAATATGACACAAAGGATGAAAACCTTATGCCCTATAAGAGAATGGTACACAGTTTCAAGTTATACTTTGATACCATTATCTTTGATCAAATTCCTAGAATGCAAAATAGAGTGGTTGATGCAATGGCCACTATTGGTTCTCCCTTGGACTTCCCAAATAATGCACCTCAATTTGAATTCTTGGTGGAACAACTATTTATCCCTACTTTTGACATTCCTGAATCAAAGTTGGTGTGTGATATTGTTGGTCCCGAGTCTCCCAGGTACAATGACATTTACAAATACCTACATGACCAAACCATTCCCACTAACCTATCCTCCAATCAACACAAATCCTTTATCCACCAAGCTGCCAAATATGTCATCATTGGTGATACACTTTATCGCCATGGCTTTGATAACACCCTCTTAAGATATCTCGATATTGAAGAAGCAAAAATGACCCTACAAGAAGTACAAGAAGGTATATGTGGAGCTCACTCTAGTGGTCCTACTCTAGCCAAGAAGATAATAAGAACTGGATGCTACTGGCCCATGATAGAACAAGATGCATATCACTTTACCAAAAAATGTTGGCAATGCTAAATACATGGAGATCTTATGCATGCACCTACCCAAGACCTTCAACCATATACATCACTATGGCCCTTCTCTCAATGGGAACTTAACCTTGTGGGAAAAATCCATCCCACCTCCACCAAAGATCATAAATTCATCATCACAGCCACTGAGTACTTTACAAAGTAGATTGAGGCTAGTCCAATGACATACATCACTGGCAAACAAATCGCTAAGTTCATTCTCAATTATATTGTATGCTTGTATGGTGTCCCTCAATCCATTATTACTAATAATGGCCATCCTTTCAAGAACTAGGATGTCCATGATCTCTGCAAGAAATTCCAAATTCAACATCATTTCACCACTCCATACTATCCCCAAGGCAATGGTCAAGTTGAGGCATCAAATAAGACCATCATCACAATCCTCAAAAAGACTGTCAATGACACTGGTCATGAATGGCATATTCATCTCAACCCCACCTTGTGGGATTACTAAACCACCATCTACACACCCACTGGAGCCACTCCAAACTCCCTTTTTTATAGTTCCAAAGCCATCCTGCCCATTGAGGTCAAGTTACCCTCTTTGAGAGTACCAATGCAAAAATTCAATGATGATGAAGAATACAGAGTATCTAGATTGCATGAGTTGGAGTTACTAGATGAAAGAAGATAGACTTCCTTGGTCCACTTGTAGGCTTAACAGAATTGTCTCTATTGCAGCTACAACAAGAAAGTTAAGGTCTGACATTTCAACATTGGAGACTTGGTCTTGAAGGAGAACCCTAAGAACCATATAGATCAAGAAAAACTAGATAAATTTGAGCCTAAATGGTTGGGTCCATATGTTAGCACTGCAACATATGGATCTAGAGCATATCAACTTGCCATCCCTGAAGGTGAACCACTACAAGATCTAGTCAACAGCATGCACCTTTGCAAGTTCTATACCTAGAAAAATAAAAAAAAATCAAAAAGATCAAAAAAGCAAAAAACATATTAAAAAATAAAAAACTGTCCAATAGTGAAAACCACTTCGGTGGCACTTTAGACAACAAAAAAATAGTAAAGAGAAATAATTCATCCAATAGTGAAAACCACTTCGGTGGCTCTTTGGATAAGTACCATGGTGAAAACCTGGCAAATAGTTGCTATGTGTAGTCAGTCTTTGCTCCATCATCTACCATCACTCTATCAGATCCTCCAGTATCCGTCATACATAATCCACATCATAATCCACATCATGATCCACAATAAAAGTTTGATGTCCTTCTCATGGCCTGAGAATAGTTGACATTTAACATCCTTTGCTTTTCATAATCCATCCATCCTTTTCCTAATAACTTTGTCCTACACCTGACTGGGAGCAAATCCTTGACATTGGTCTCTCGATAGGATCCTAGACTTCGTATTGGAGGATGCCCTTTAAAACACATCAAAATCCAAAAAAAATCACATGTCAAAATCCAAAAAAAATCAAAACATGGCAAAAATCCAAAAAAGCAAATATTCCAAAAACACAAAATAGTCAACCAAAAATCCAAGCAATAAACAGTGTCAATCCACCCTTGTCGAACTATGTTGCTTCTGTGACTTCATGTAGGTAAGACCATCTTTGATGAGTCCTCAAGGCATAAATCCCCTAGGTCCTAGATCACACACAAGGTCCACATGGTTGAACTATGTTGTCTCTGCACTTTACGTAGGAAAGGCCATCTTCGATGAGCCCTTGAGACATTAGGTCAACCCCTTAGGGCTTGTTGAGTCGGCATCATAAAAAGTTGTCCCTTTATGAGGTGGACACTTTAACTAGATAGCCATAACTAATCTTTCACAAGAAATAGGTGCTTAAACAATTGTGGAACAATCGACAAACTATCCAATCAGTTAATCAATCATAACAAGATCAATTGCCTTGTCATGACCTTTCATCACTATCACTAATCCTTATCTACTATCACTTACGAAATGGGGCATTGTCGAAACTAGGCTCTATGTCTTATACATCACTCTCTATTGCCTAAAAATAGACATTATCACTTCATGTATAATCAAACATACTAGATTGTTGCATTCTTGAAACTAGACCGGACATCTTATACGAGGTGTCTCATTTCTGTATCCAGAATCAACTCTATCATTTGCCTTATATAGGTGGTTGCATCATTGAAAATAGACTTAATTTCTTATACAACATGCCTCCTTTCCTAAAACAATGCATTATTCATCCAATCATATCAAACAAACAAACACACATCACTTAACAAGACAATCTAAATGGTTGTTGACTCTGTTGGTCTAGTTTGTCTTATCTTTTACTGGATTAATATTTGGTCTTGTTCTTACACTTCTCAAGGAAGTCCACAAGTGATAAAGAGGAGCGATGATGGAATAAGACCTTTTTCTTTGATTTTTGTTTGTGGTTTGTCTTGGCAAAATGATTGGGGCAACTCGGTTCCTTGTGTGTGATTGGGATTCCATTTGGCACATTCAAAACATCCTATACAAGTGAAGGATTATCTAACACTTCCTTGTACCAGGATTAACATGCCTTATGGGTATTTCCTCACATATTCTGATAGGGTTCTATGGTTACTAGTCTATGTCAAGACATTCCTTGTCTGTTACATGCATGTTTTGTAAAAGGATCACATTTGGCACCTTGGCCTATATCATGCCATGGTGTTCATTATCCATTGTCATAATAACCTTTATGATGATAATCATGCAATGAAGTTACAAGCTCAAAATCTATCAAGAAAAATCTTGTTTCACTCCCCTCATCCAATCATTCTTCACCTATTTGGTAACCATCTACTCTCTCACATTTCCATTTCTTCTGTCCATCCCTGCAGTCATCATGATGGCATACTATGACACACTAAAAATAAATGCATTAGATACTTCATCCTACATACATAAACATGTTAGCACAACAAATGGATATCATCATCAAATTGAAACAGCATATAAACACCATCACATGCATGTTAGGTTATCCATATTGCATAAGAAAATACAAAAACATAGGTAGCATTGCATTGCATATAGAATCATCATCTGCATACATCATATAAAATTTGCACAAGCATTTCATAAACACGTCATAAACATATAGTGGCATCTCATCCATAATAGGTACCATGGGCATCCTCAACATCATAAGCATAAACCATAAGCATAAATCATACATCACGAGACCATAATGCATGTCATATAGAAAGCATCACATAATCATAAAATCTATATAGAACATAACATGAATCCATAAACCATCACATAATGCATAACATAATCCATCACATCATATAAATAGATACATCACATCATATGCATATAGAAAAATAAAACATCATATAATCATCCCAAAATGGTGTATCTCATATATATATTGAAAATCTGTCATAAGTACAATATCAAAATGCCTATAAAAATGGATCTCACCTGATTAATCACAAACAAGAGCTCGCAAGCTCGATAAAAAAATATATGTCCTATCTACCAAAAACAATCCTATCCTGTGCTATCACCACCTACGGACGGTGCCTATCCTAAAGGAGGAATCCTATGCTCTAATCCAACTCTAGACCCTAATGGCCTCTCATAAGGTGAAGCCCTCTTCTGAGATACCCCGACACTATTATGTGTCCGTCTAGAGTGAGTATGGCTCTGGCTCTGACTCTAATAGCACGGTGTCCTCTGATCAACTAGCACCACACCCTCATATAGGATCCTATAATATTGTGCCTCATACACTACCCTATATAGTGTGTGTGTGAACTCTATAGCAGGTTTTCCAATTGTAGCCATGAAATCAATACTACACTGCTCTACCTTCTGCGCTCAGATAATAGCCATATCATGCTCTTTAGTGAGCTATCCAATCTATCCTTGGGTGCCTAGTAGCTACATCTATAGCCCCTGCATATAAACCTGTAGTGTCTCACTATGGGCTGGGAAGTCAACTCCTATGTCCTCGGCCTCCTCCTCCTCTCCCACGAGCCCCTCCATGAGAGGAACATCCTGCAGTGCCTCCTCCCATACTCTCTCCTCCTCTGCATCCATCTCATAATCCTCTCCCTCTCCTCTGACATCCTCCATCTCCATGTCCTCCTCTACCTCTACAACCCTCACCTCACCCATAGTGACCGCTACCTATCCAACAACTGCTTCTCCCTCCTCATGGATAGGAGAGAGTCTAGGGCCCCTACCTCAGCCATCCCTACCTCTACCTCTATCTCTCTTGCTTCCTTGACCACTATCATCAGCACCATCATCTCTGCCACCATCACCCCCACCTCCCTGACCTCCATCCCTCCCTCATCCTCTACCCCACAACCTACCTCTGGGTCCTTTGCCTAGCCTCTCTACTAGAGAAAGCTCATCGAGATGAAGAAATGGTGTAGGCTTACATTGCGCCTACCACATGTCATACTTGGGTGTAGTGCCCACATATGCTATATCAGCTACCACCCCCCACTATATAGGTTGTAACCTTGCTATCTCCTGGATAGCCACATCCACGCTGATCATCGGCCCCTAATCATGCACCTCCTAGGTGGACCGCATAAACTTTGTGATACCAGCTAGCTCCCCCTGCTTCTCTCCAAACTATCATCAAACCCACTTTGGTAGATGCCACTCGATGATGTGTTGGCTCAGCACAGTGCACTCGATTAGGTATCTAATGTGATAGTAGTAAGGGAAGTGATCCCCATCCTTCTCCCAGCTAGGACAATCTCTGTAAGTTCTCCATATAAACTCATCCATATGATCAAGCCCCTGACACCAAAAACCCACATCGCTGATTTGTGCCTACGTAACAACTCCTCCATAGATGTATACATATGACAAATCCTTAATTACCTGCTTAGTAATAGGATGCCTAAACACATAAATGCACTCCCATGCCCAAATCATAAGTAGTGTGATCCCACAACTGATCTACTGCCCACCTCAGTATGCCTGCTAGTAAATAGAGACCCCAAGCATACACAGTGGCCTGCTCCATCATCCCCTCTAGTATCAGTCCCCATCCAACAGGGAAGCCATGACCATGACAATCTGGAACTACAAGGCCACTAATGCAGGTGCACAGAACCACAATCAGTCTATCATAATAGTCGACCAGAGTGTCCTAGTGAAATCCTAATCCTCCACCCTGAGCTCTGCATCACTATTAGTCTCAAATAGTCACTGGAGGGTAGGTAGTCCTGACTTTAAATCATAGATAACATGCTCCCCATGGATGGGAAGCTGCAAAATTTGCCAGACATCCTCTAAGGTCACTGTCGCCTCTCCAGTAGGTAGGTGAAATGAACTTGTCTCATAGTGCCACCGCTGGGCGAATGCAATTAAGAGACCTCAGTTAGCCCTCACTATGGGCATGAAAGAAACATAGTATAATACTAGGGCATGTAGTGTGTCTCTCTCCTCCATGCACAAATGGTCCTGCAATAGGTAGCCGGACGACTGGCTCTCCCATGTATAAATCAGCGATAGCCTAACCTGCATTCACAAAACACCATGTCATGTTAGTTGAAACCCTTAAAGAAGACCTATCAAATGCAAAATTAGTCACAATCTAGTCAAAACCCTAAGAGGCAAGTGCCAAAGAACAAGTGCATCGTAGCGTCTGACATGTGCATGACATTTTGGTGAGTACATGGCACATGTCATCATTTGCAGTGCATTTCTACAGATGTGTCACATTGTTGTGCACATGCATCACATAACCATGAATGCATCAGCCTATCAAGCTATTGCGTTGCCCATCACAAATTTACACCGCCTAAGGTGCATGTGTCACAAAATTATGCAAATTCATCACAAAAATGTAGATGCATTGCAAGATTCCTGATGCGTCACAAGATTCCAGATGTGGTGCAAGAGGCCACACCTGCATCACTTGTGATAGCAGTTGTAGTGCAAAAACCTGCACTACATCTGTTGCTCTTCTTCGAGCCCTCAAAACTTTGGAAAATGCAAAAATTGAAAAACAAGGTTTGGGTATGCACTATCATGCCTATACCAGGTAGCCATCGATATGACCTAACGCATGATCCATAGTGATGGTGGGCTAGAATGGGTGACATCTCAATAGCTTCTTTGAAAGAAACTAAATACTCTCTGCTCTAGGTTAGAACTCTCTAAGGGTTGTGTGCACAAATGAGCTATTTGGACCCTCTAAGGGCTATTTATAGAGTTTTTTTACTTAGTGGGCCCCCTTTCCCCAAATTTGACCATTCCTACCCCTATTTCCATAGATTAGCTACCCTACAAACCTAATTTTTCACTGTCGATACACTTTCGACCCTTCATGCAACTTTTTAGGAAATTCCCCAAATTTTTTAGATTTTTTTCTAAAAATTTGTAAAATTTCCTGAGGGGGCATCAAGCTACCCCACTTAGTCCGAGGCATGCTAGGGTAAGTCCAAAATTTTTTTAAATTTTTTTCTTTGACACAACGTCTGAATTGAAATTGTATCAAAGAGGGGCAAAATATAGACACTTAAAAATGTCTTCAGCCTCCAAGCATCATTTTCACACCAATTTCTTCCTAATGTCGCATTCCCCTATTAATCAAACAATCTTTAATTGTTTAATTAATTCATTTCACCTATAATTAAATAAATTTGATTTATTTAATTATTTATTAATTTTCTTTGAATTCCTGCTATAATTAAATAATTATTTCCAATTGTTTCATTATTCATGATCCACTTCCTCTAGTTTAAATAAATAAAATATTTATTGAAACATTAGCCCTCACCCTTTAATTAAATAAGTCATATCAATTTAATTCAAGATCCCACTCATTCCTCTTTCAGATTAATTAAATAACTTACAAAATTTATTTGAATTAATACACTCCCACCTCATCATTTGTTCAAATAAAAAATTCTCTTTTGTCCTTTTGTGAGAGGGAAACCTTACTCAATCTCAACTATTGATATCACTCAAAATCAATAATCAATCCTCACCCTTCATTTGAATCAAGCTTTCTATAAAAGCACCTCTCCAACCTCATTTTCTCAATTACTGGCTACTGGATGACAAGAAGAGTCTTCAAGATTTTACTAATCACTCCATATTGAGCTTCTCATGATTATTCTAGGTTTCCAAATCTAAGAGCAATCTAAGCAAGGTCAAGAGGAACAATGAAGGGAAGCCAAGTTTAGCTTAAGAATTTAGATTAGTTTGCTTTGTCTTTGATTTCTATGCTATTTTGTACTCCACTAAAGTTAGGGATTTTGTGATTGATATTAGGATGTCTAACCTGATTTTTGTTGGCTTACAATGATAATACTAGTGCTATTAACATTTCAAGGAATCTGATAATGCATTCAAGGACTAAACACATCTCAATCCGGTATCACTTCTTGAGAGAGAAGGTTGCTGAGAATGAAGTGAAGCTTGAGTATGTGCCTACAAAGGATTAGGTTTCTGATATATTCATTAAGGCTCTTCCTAAGGATACATTTGAGTATCTCTAGGAGAAGTTAGGGGTTACTGGGCCTTTCCTTCTTTAAACTAGATGCATAAGGAGATGCATTAGTCTAGTGGATCTCAAGATTCATTCCTTATTCTGGATTGATGTTGGGGGCTACCTCTCAGGAGGAGTAGGTACTGGTCATGATGGTTGTTATAGTCAGGGGGAGTAAGTTCTAATGTTGGTTACTTCTAAGGGGGAGTATGCAAAGTAGTAAATGAAATGATGTTGTAGAGCAGTAGTGACTAGGTATAATCTTGAGCAGTTGTTTAAAAGTAAGATTGAAAGAGAGATGTGTAGCCCTTTTCCATTGATGTCAAAGGGGGAGAGAGTAATGTGAAAAAGGAAAGAGTCAGTTATCAAGAAGAGAATAGTAAGATGAGGGGGAAAGAAAGTGAAAGGAAAAGAGTTAGTAATGGGGATGTTGTTGTGTTGCTGGTTTTTCACATCATGTGTTGCCATCAATGAAAAAGGGGGAGATTATTGCAAGTATGTGCAGATAGTGTTGTCATTGATGTCAACAAGCTTGTGTTATCACTGGTGTCAATTGTATGAGAAAGAGGATTGCTTGAGATTGTGTCCAAGTTGGTATTGTGTGGATTTTGTCTCTGAGGATGATAAAGTGCTAAAGTTGGTGATAATATGCCTCTGGTGCTTGGTTTCCAAGTGCTTTTGAGAAAATTCAAATAATAAATGAAACAGTGTGTTGTAAAGATGTTCTGTGTTGTAGAGTTGTGTTTTGGTTTTGCTCCACATTTCTTATATATTGAAGATTTGTTCATGTGGTTTGAATATGTTGTTTAGAGCTATTTATAGATGCTACACTTAGGATTTGACATGCTAGATTGTTGTGTAGAGGGAGGTGTGTTCACCAATATGAAGACTGTGATTTACAGAGGTTTGCAGAGGTGTCTCAGAGAAATGTATTTGCTCCGCATTTCTTCGCAAAGTGGTTTTAGGTCTTCCAATTCTAGAGGTGTGCTTATAAGGTTCATATCTTTCTTATTCTAAATTTGTTCATGGTTTGGTGCTTTGGAAGTTGATTTCTAGAGACACAGTGCATGACAAAGATAGTTAAGTATACTGGATAAATAGGATAAGGCTGTGCAGCAGGTGAAAGTTGTTGTGAAGGAATTTGTTGGATTTTAGGATGTTTCAAGATTTTCATGGAATACTCTAGATTGTGTTAAGGCTTGGTATATTGTCCACAAAGTTGTATTTAGCATTGAGGAAGTGTGTACATAAAAGTTCATTGTGTCAACAGAGGTTTGGCTGACCTTGGGTGCTTACACTAATTACAGAGTTGCTTCGGTGATTGTGGAAGTGTGGAGTGACGTGCCTAGATGAATTTAAGTCTGATCTAAGGTGTGTTGTGGTCCGCCTTCATTCCTTTCCACTGTGGGAATGTTTTGTTGCTGACCTAACTTGAATTTGTGAAATTAAGATGGTTTGTTAACATTGGATAATGTTCTTAAGATTTAAGATGGTATAAATATATAACAAGCTATTGAAGGATAACAAGAGAGAAGAGTATGATGTGTGTGATGTACCTTATAGAGTTATAAAGTGTGAATTTGTGGAGTGCACTATGAACTTTCATGTGTTAGATTACTAGATGCGGTGAGTAGAAGGTATCTACAATTACTCAGTATGACTACAAAGGTGTAGGTGATGATTGTGGTGGACTTCTCTATTGCATTGAGATAGTTTTCTCCTTGTAAAAATCTTCTCTATCTTCTTCTCTATTCTGATAGTGAGCCTTTGGTAGTGAGCCTTTCTTTTGGACAGTGAGCCCTCTGACAGTGAGCCTTTTGACAGTGAACCTATTATATTTCAGTATTGATATTACTTTATATTGTGACTAATCCTAACCATGGTTTTTCCCTTCTTGGGTTTTCCACATAAATATGGTGTTCTCTTGTGTTTGGTGTTGATTTGATTCAATTTCTATTATTTTCTTTCATGCTTAATAACCATAATAGTTTAAGGGTTAATTGAAGCATTGTGGATCTAAATGTGTGTGAGGGTTTTGGAATTTTAAGCTACAACTAATTCACCCCCGTCTCAGTTGTCTTGTGCATTTCAACGTTCTTAACCTCATTGAAAATAGGTTTGAATGATACATTTTTGTGGAAAAGGAGCATTTTATTTTAAGAGGATTAGCTTACTATTACCATTTTTTGACCACAACTCAAAAATTGGCTTAGCAGATTTATCATTTATCATTTTTGAATGAGGTTTGATTTATTTCTGTTATGTGCTACTTGCATAGTTATTATGACAAATGCAGTTCAATTGTTCAGATGCAGAAAAAAAAAAGTTTCAAATCATTCATTGCATTGCAGAGCAGTAAAAAGAGATAAGTATTCATTCACCACAGTGATTGTTCATTTGCAATTTTGAATACATAAGAGAATAAGCATTGTATTGAAGGAAACTAAGACATATCAGATGTCCCACACAAGCTGTGGGTTATAGCTAAACTCATGCAAATACAAATAAAATACTATGCAGCTACTGAAGAAGAGGGAAAGACATAGCCATCATTGCCTTGTTTTGGTTGATCTTCATAGTAGCCTCTAGTCCTGCTCCTAACCTCAGCATGTAGCTGACAAAATTGCAAGAAAGGTCCCGTTAGAATCTCTGGTTATGAAAATCCTTCATCAATTAGGAGAGGTATAATACTTTAGTTATAATGCATTGATCAAATGAGAACACCCATATGCAGAAGGAACTGAAGAGAAGCAAACATAGAGCATCATTATTTTATTCTAATCTGTTTGTTTCATGTGCAGGTATAGGACAAATCATGAAGCTAATTGAAGACATTCAATATGTGGTATCAAATGGGCTCCCACTAGGGTCAAACCCAGCATACTACTGCCCCTTGATCTCAGAAGGGACGAATGGAAGAAGAAAATCACTAATGACATTCACATGATAAGCTGAAGGAATAGAAAGACAATCATATGCATCAGTCCCATTTCAAGACATGACAATGATTTCACTTCAAAGTATGAAATGCAACCAAGAACATGACCTGAACTAATGGAGGACAAAATTCAATGCATATAACAACTTATGTACTACTCCATCTGGCATGAAAATGACATTCTTAGGTATGATAATGATCAGAAGTACACAATGCATTTATAATCATCAGGCTGATAAAGAATAAGTGTTCACAAGATTGACTATTTGAAGATGGCTTACTCATCCATGATCAATAATCCAATTGGAGTATCCATTATAAACCAGTAAGCAAGTTGCAAAGACAGGTGAGTACTAAGCATCATACTTTCTCATTTAAGTTGAGTGACATAATTAAATTCAGAATTCAAATTGCATAAGTTGCCCTTTTAAATGATGAAATATATCCAATTATGCCTCACATTTTGCTACTGATAAGTTGAACATCAGAACAGTGTTATCACATGTTACATTCATTGCATATCTATAAAAGAAACATGATAAGTATTGCAGATCTGTAGCAGAAGAATACAAGATAGCCAGTCTAGATGGTTTGTTTTGTCTTTGACAAGCTTTAAGAGAATCAAAAAAGAACACTTCATTACATATGTTGTAATAGAACATCATCATCATGTGGCAGCAGATCTATTACACAATGCATTTGATATGATAGACTACAGTGAAGAAGAATAGTAGGAGGTTCATGCTGCTACAGTGTATACAAAACAAGTAAGTGACTTCTTCATTTTCTACAATGCCACAATGTCATGACACAGCCATGGTCATCAATCATGTTTGAAAAGTATGTATTTGCTATAGTCCACTGAATGGACAAGTAAAGCTAAAGAAATGAAGACATATATGCTACTACAGAAAGAGGAGTTCAAAGTTCAAGGCAAACATTTTATCCTTCATATGCAAAGTCCACTGAAAGAGTAAGTGAAGCTACAGAGGTAGAGGAACAGTGTATGCAATCTTCACTTTTATTAAAAGAGTGATAGTGATTATAACTAAACAATGACAGCATAAGGAAGTGAAAAGATATCATATGCCAGTGTTTATAGGAAACATTTTATGCTCATAAAGATAAAATCAAGGTTTCAGTTTCAAATATGGATTCTTACAATGAAAGTGCAGAGATATATCTATAACCAGGCTGTGGTATATGAGGCCATTTACATTCATTTTCTCAAACACCCATATCGAGTTCTAGAACCCAATGTATTTTGCAGTGTTGGAGAGAAAGAATGGTAATTTAAAGCCGACAAGGCAAGGCCGTGGTGAAGGATTGTTTATACAGAATAAACATGAAGCCCTTATTAGGTTTGAAAAAGAACTTTCTTTTTTCTTACAATATACAGTCAAGCAAGGTGAAAGAAGTTTCTGTGCAGTATGGCCACAAAAGACAAAGGAAGTTCTATGTAATATAAAATGAAACCCTCACTTCAAACACAAGGAAACTTCAAAATTTTGACATCAAAAGACAAAGAGCCATCTACATAATTTGTTACACGCCACGGCCATGCCATATGAGAATATATTTCACATACCTGGTAAACAAAGAAATGAAATCCTCATCACAGTTTCATATAGACAGAAAGAAAGGAAGCCACAATGGAAGCAATGATATTGAGGACTCACCATATGGTGTAGCAGAGGGAGAAAGCTATATGGCCACGACCTGCTTGAACTGAAGATTTTGTCATTTTTTGTCATTTTTCACAAAGTTTAAACACAAGAAAGCCAAAAATTAATATATCAAAACAGAGAAACTGGAGAAAGAGCTACATTGTCACGGCCATTTAAGAAGCAAAAGCTATGAAAACATTGTCAAATGTCATTTTAAAGCTCAGATTCAAACTTACCAAGTGCGGCCTATTGTTTTGACTTGAGAAGTGCAATGTTTGTGACCACTGAAGACCAAAATGGAGCAAAGAAAATGTAGAGCATGAAACCGCAAGTTGGCAGCCATAGTTGCAGATCCAAACTCAACACCAACCAAATGAAAATGAACAAAGTTTTAGGGTTACATTTTCTTTTGTTTCAACGTCCTTTTCATATTTTGACCATGCAAAACAACAAAATCATTTTATCCAAATGAAATCAAGGTCAACACCTTGTGTTTGATGGAGCCCAGTAATCATAAGGAGAAGTGGCCGACAGCTTGTAGACTATGGCTTATTTAATAAAGTCAAAAGTGAACATTATCATGAGTGAACAAGGCTTGTGCCTTTAGAATCTTTGCAAGGTCTTGATCTCATATGTGGTCGAATCACATTGGAGTCTAGGTATCATTTGGCTATGCATGTGGTTGAGTGTCTTTGACCTCTCACTTATGCATTTTTCTTTTTCCTTCACATTTTTCATGTGTATGCATAAACATCAAACAATAACCTTTGAAGATGTGAAGAGTATGCAAGATGAAGACATGGTCAAAGGGGTCAATGTGACATGGTGGCACTAGAGGTAGTGAGTCGATGTTTTTCAAGCCATATGGATAGAGATGAGGTGATAAAATATTGACACATGGAGTCCATAAGGCTTTTATTTATTTTTGCAAATATGTGTAGTATTTCATTTTTTTTATGATTTTTATAGAAAATCATTAGTGATATCTTGTAAATATCTTGGTGAAATTATAAACTAGATATCATTTTATTTTTGCAAAGAAATCATATCGAATAGGATATTGATTAAAATTGCCATATCATTGTAAAGTTATCTTTAAAGCAATGAAATTATGAATTGCTTTAAAGTTTAACTATTTTTAGGCAATTTATAGGCTAATAAAGCAGATCAAATATCCCATTTTGATTTACTTTATTTAGAGCCATATTGGATGAATTTTAGAGCTTTCATGAGCAGAGAAAAGCAATTTTATGGTGGGACCACATGAGAGGGCAATTTTACAGCTTTATTTCACAGATTGGTGACAGTTTAAGTGCTTTATTTTTAGCTTTCATGAGTAGCTCGAAAATGGACTTAGGATCTATTTTTAGGGGCTTTTTTAGCTTTCTTCAAAGGAGATCATTTGGAGACATATATAGGAGAAAACTTAGTTTTTCTTAGTGAGTTAGCATCAGTTTCTTCTCTCTTGTTCACAGGCAGAGTTGTATACAGGCAGTTGGCTCACACATTTTATATTTTGTGCATTGTACTCCTAGTTCTAATAGCAAATTATCCTATTTCACATATTTTGTAGTCTTGATCTAATGTTATATTGTGACTTTTTCTGTCCTTTATTATGTCTCAACACTGTTAAAAACTTAGTTCTTCCTAGTTGCAATTTGTGTTTGATCCAAACCTTGTTGCAAATTACTTAAGGAATAAACTATCAGTGAAATTGTGAGGATTCAAGTTAGAAGATCTGTTTGTGAGTAATAGAATTTCATCTAGTTTAGATTCTAGAAATAGTTTGCATTTTAATTACATCCTTCTATCCTTTTTCCCCTCAAGTCAGTAGTTTAGAAATTACAAGAGAACCAACTCACTCTGGAGATTCGTTCTCATGAAAGGAGACCCATATCTGAGAATGATTCCATGTTTTAGCAAGTAGTTACATTTTCACAAAACCTAAGAAGGGTACATACTTGAATTAACAATAGTTTTTGACATGTAGGGTGGGACTCTGGAAGTAATTTCAGAGAGATTTGTACCTTTATAGCTATTGTTTTGGTATATGCAACAGTTTTACTATCCTTTGGAGGCTTTCAATATACCTAGCGACTCATTCCCGCTGGTTTGATATCCAGATTAGTGCTTGCAGCTTGTGAAAACTAGGTCTAATCCAGACCCGTTTAACTACTTACAACTGTCTACACCTAGAAGGAGAGGTAGATTAGCTAGCAGAATAGCTGAGTCATCAAGAAGATCCAAGTCTACACCTCCCTGATTCAAATCTACAAGTCCAGTTAAAAGAAGTAGAGGTCTAGTGTTGGTAGTCTAGATACCTATAATGGCTAGGCCATATGCATTTGCTGCTTTCAATACGGGTAGCCCATTACAACTTGCCCAAAGAGACGATATTCCAATGTCAGCCCTAAAGGGATTGCCTTATTTCACTGGAAAGATCATACTACTACTGCTGAACATATTCAAGATGTAGTAAATTTGTGTTCTGTACATAATGTCACTCAAGAAAACGTGGCACTCAGACTTTTAGCTGCTTCATTAAAAGGAAAGGCTTCACAGTGGTTCAGATGACTTGTTGAAAATTCAATAACATCCTAGGACTTACTGGGAGATGGATTACACAAACACTTTAAGGATAAGTCTGATAATCTCTCACTGCTGAAGCAACTGAGCACCATCAAAAAGGAACCCCATGAACACATGGTTGATTTCAACTACCAATTTTAGAGAAACTGGGATAGGATTCCCACAACAGTAAAACCCTTGCCAAGGCATGCTTTTCTATTTTATCTTAAAGCTATAAACAGTGAAATTTTCATAATGATACAGTCCATGGGAGGGACCACCCTTCTAGATTCTTTTGAGATCATTGTTAGAGTAGAAAACTACATTATTCAAGCAGGGAAGATAGCCCCTAGGCGCCCTTTACCCATTTTCCCTGAAATCCAGCCATCAATGCCTATGGTAGTGTCTCCTCTAGTTGTTGTCCCACTTATTCTAGTAATAGGATACCAAACATCCCAATAGATTGTTGTCCCAGTTCAAACCCAAAGTACCCTAGAATTGGAAAATACTTTAAGGACAATTGCAAATAAGCTAGTAAATATGGAGAAATGTTTGCCCTACCAAAATCAGTATCAGCCTAATCAACAAAATACCTAATATCAACCCAATCAACAATATAGGCAACCTTTTTAGGCTAATCCTCAGGGACAGAGAAATAACTATAACCCTCGACCTTTTTAGGCTTATAATCCAAATACTACTAGTACCTCAAGAGAGCTTGTACCCACACAGAATAATCTAGTTCAGGACAGTGACTAGTGTTATCCATGTCACCAACCACATAATCAAGCTGCCTACATGAATGGAGTGAGAAATGAGGCAATCATGGTTCAAAATAGTTATGCAAGTTTAGAGGGGGTTAATGGTGAAGTCTCAACTCAACAGAATAAGACTGACGTAGTCTTAATGAATTGGGAAGAATCTAATTTTTGTGGTGTAAATTATTTCCAAGGTCAGAATCAACAAAGTATACCTATTTTAGCCAACACAAGGTCAAAACTAAGAGCTGCAGATGTAAACCAACAAGCTGCTGTAGTACAACAATAGGCCATAAGGGATAAAAAATAGGGTTATCCATCACAAACTACCCCTATACCATAGTAAAAAGTGCAAATTTTGCAAAGAGACCAAATAGTACCGGTGAAAGAATAGCCCAAAATGCAACAACAGTCTTCACAAGGTCAGATTGACATAGTTGTAGCAAGAGGATAGCATAAGGTAACCCCTGTTGCTTTTAATATAGTTGATCATCTTAAGAAAGTGATAGTGAGCATGTCAGTTATAGATGCTTTATGCATCCCTGGCCATAAAAATTTGCTGCAAGAAGCTTTGACTGAACTCTCACTTTCTGAGTGTTCCAGTAAGGAGAAGGTCAATGTTTTAGTTACCAATAGTTCTAAGATCAAGAGTGGACAACAAGAGATGAGGTAAAACCATCCCCTTTCTATCTAAGCCTCATTATTGGTGATAAATTGGTTCATAACTATATGGTGGACTTAGGGGAATGTAGTTTAGTTATGTCCAAAAGTGTAGCTGACTCACTAGGATTGGTTTATGAGCCCCTTGCAAAAGGAGTAGTACAGTTAGATGGGTCTTCACTTAGTACTATGGGGATAATAAAAAATCTTCCACTCACATTGCATGCTTGTCCTAATTTTGCCATCCATCAAGACATCTACATTATTGGCCTTCCACCTAGTTTTGCAATCTGCCTTTCTAGAGAGTTCACAACCAAATTGGGAGAGTTTATTTCATCTGACTGGTCTCATTTGTTCTTTAGAACAAGATATAGTACAAAATTAAAAATACAATCTGAACCACTTGCAAAAGACCATATTGAGCACTATGTTCCCAGCCCAATAAATGCTAATCTATACATCACCCATAGGCAGCAGGATGAACCCATGAGCCCAGATCCCAATGCACCCATAGAAGACATAAGTTTAGATGATTGGGTAGCTGAAGATCATGAAGTGATCCTTTTCATCACATGAATGAGGTAGGACTAGGCATCTATATGATATATGAACCAGATGTAGTGATTCCTAATCTGAATAAGGATCAAAATTAGTTAGAACAACAAGAAGATTAGTTTTGGAAGCTATACTTTGATGGCTCAAGGACCAAGAAGGGTTCCAGTGGAGGTAATATGTTAATTTCACCTCAAGGAGACAACTATTATGATGCCTTAAGGTTTACTTTCAGCTGCACAAATAATGTGGCTGAGTATGAGGCCCTGATCCATGGTTTAGAATGGGCTCAGAAAAAAGGTATAAAATTTGTTCAACTTTATGGAGATTCTTAGTTGATAGTTAACTAGGTTAGGAATCTAAATGTTACCAAAAATGATCTATTCAAAAAATACAAGCATAGAGTGTTGGATTCAATTGAATTTTTTTATGCTTTTAATCTGATTTTAGTTCCTAGGGATCAAAATAAGTATGCAGATAGGTTGACAGCCTTGGGATCTCAATTTGAGATTCTTGATCAGATTCAAAATGTGGAGGTACAACCATATGTTAAAATAGTTGTCAAACCTTTTGTATGTGACAACAGTGTTTCATGGCAAGTGTTTAATAGTGACAAACAAATCTTGAGTTTTTTAAGTACAGAAGTTGAATTTGTAGTAGATAATCAACATAAATATCAACAGCAATTTGAAGATCAGATCATTCAATTGAGGACCAACAAGTTGCCCAAGGGATTAGTCACATTAGAATTAGTGTTTAACACTGATGATCAGTTCAAAAAAGATAAGTGTAGCATGACAGTGAAGCAAGAACAATATCAAACCATAGAAATTTTCAAGAACAAATTGCTAAGACTTGGAAAGGTATGTAATAGAGAAGAACAACAGTCTTTTATTCAATTATGTCAATATTTTTTTGATGTCTTTGCTTGGGAGTATAAGGACTTGAGAGGTTTTGATCCCGGTTTGGCCCAGCACACCATAGAGTTAGAGCCTAATGCCAAGCCTGTTAGGCAAAAGCAAAGACCCCTCAATCCCAAACTTTAACACTTAATGAAGGCTAAGCTGAATAAATTGATTGAGAACAATATCATTTTCCCAATAAAAAAATACCTCCTGGGTTTCCAATTTGGTCCCAATTAGGAAGAAGAGTGGTGAAATCTAACTGCGTGTTGATTTTTGTGATCTAAATCAGGCCTCATTGAAAGACCATTACCCTCTTCCTTCCATGGAACAAATACTGCAAGTTGTTTCAGGTTCTTATGGATACTCTTTATTAGATGGATACTCTAGATATAATCAAATTTTGGTCAAAGAAGAGGACCAATACAAAACTGCATTCACAACTAAGTGGGGTACCATGGCCTATCAAAAAATGCCATTTGGTTTATCCAATGCAGGGGAAACCTTTCAGAGGGCAATGGATATGGCCTTCCATGGTCTTATGAACAAAATAGTGCTAGTCTATCTAGATGATATAACTATTTTTTCCAAAGATTCTAATGATCAATTTGACCACTTGAAGTAGATTTTTCAGAGGTTCAGGGAGTTTGGAGTTTTATTGAACCCCAAAAAATGTATATTCTTAGTTCATGAAGGAAGACTCCTCGGTCATATTATTTTAAAAGAAGGTAGTACTATCGACTCTGAGAGAGTTTCATCTATTCTAGATTTACCACTACCTACACATAAGAAAGGCTTGTAGAGATTTCTTGGCATAATTAATTTTGTTAGGAGGTTTATTCCAAATATTGCAACTTTATTACAACCCCTTATTGTCATGTTGAAAAAGAATGTGCCATTTAGCTAGAATAAGGAGGTAAAAGGAAGCTTCAAGAAGATAAAGGAAGCCCTCGTTGCTACCCCTACCCTCATCAATCCTAATTATGAGAAGGATTTCATTTTATATGCTTTTGGAGGAGCTGACACTATTTTTGCAATGTTATGTCAGCAAAACGATGAAGGATTACAGTAGCCAATTGCATTTTTTAGCCAAGTACTACACGAGTATGAGGTAAAGTACTCTTTTGTGGAAAAACATGTTTTTGCTATTGTAAGGAGCCTCAAGAAGTTTAGACACATGCTGTCTAATAATAAAATTCACTTAAAGGTTGCTCATCCCACTGTCAAGAGGTTTTTATTAAATGAAGACATAAATGACAAGAGAGCAGGTTGGATAACCAAAGTTATGAAATTTGATGTTGACATCCAAGTGACCAAGCTGATTAGAGGTAAAGGCTTATGCGAGAAGCTTACTAAAATTGAAGAATTTGAGCAAGAACATCAAGAAGACACTGAAATACTGTTGAATAATAATGAACCAGCCAATACACCAGCTCAAATAGATAGCTGGGTGAATCAGATGATGCATTATTTACATACCAGTGAGTGTCCAATTGATTTAGACAGGGCAGGTAGAAGGTATTTTTAATTGTAAGCTACTCCTTATGCTATTATTGATGGTATTTTATATAGGAGAGACTTTAATGGTGTATTTCGGAGGTGTGTTGGACCTGATCAAGTTGATAGACTATTAGAAGAGTTTCACAATGGACCCTCAAGAGGTCACTTTGCAGCTAGAACAACTACCTTGAAGATTATGCAGGCTGGTTATTACTGGCCTAATCTATTTAAAGATTCTTTTGCTTGGGTGAGAAGATGTGAGAAGTGTTCCTTATTTGTAGGTAAGCAAAGACTTGCTACCTTACCCCTACATCTTGTTAAAGTTGAACAACCATTTGCAAAGTGGGGATTGGATTTCATAGGACCAATAAACCCGCCATCAAGTGCAGGCCACAAGTGGATTTTGACTGCCACAGATTATTTTACCAAGTGGAATGAGGTTATTGCCTTAAAAGAGATAAATGAATATGCTATCCTAAGTTTTTATCAGGACCTAGTGTCATGATTTGGTACACCAGATTCAATCATCTCTAATAATGGTCTAGCCTTTTTAGGATTAAGAATTTCATATTGGTCTGTCAGAAACAATATCTATTTGAATACTTCATCTAAATATTACCCACAGGGTAATGGGCAAGTTGAATCTACCAACAAAAATCTAATAAGGATCATCAAGAAGACTATTCAGGACAATCAAAAAACTTGGCATGAAATGTTAAAGTTAGCTCTATGGGCTGACATAATAACACCTAAGAGGGCTACTGGTTGTTCCCCATATGTACTTATGGAAAAGAGGCTCGGTTATCTATTTCAATTGAATTGACTACATTGGCCTTTATTAAAGAACTTGAGCTACTAGAGGAGCAGCCTCTTGTAATCAGACTAGCTCAGCTCATGGAACTAGAAGAGATGAGGAAAGAGGCCTTAAGAAAGCTTGGCGTACATCAAACCTAAGTGAAGAATACATTTGATAAGAGAGCAAGACCAAGGAATTTTGTTGTTGGAGATTTGGTGTTCAAGTGGAATGAACTAAGGAGCAGGCCAGGTAAGCATTCTAAATTTGATGCCATTTGGGATGGACCTTATGTTATCACAACATGCAAAGAAAAAAATGCATTTCAGCTATCCAAATTGAGTGGAGAGGTGTTGTCTATCCCAGTTAATGGGATCCACCTCAAGCATTGCCTCTGAGGGTAAACAAATTCTCTTGTACATAGTAGAGTAGTGTTGCAGTGAATAAGTGCTCATGCACATTTGTTTTCAACATTTTGTTTTGGCCATCAGGGCCTGTTAGTTTGCTTTCATTAGAGTTTGTTTTTAGTTTTCTATTTCTATTTTGAACTATTGGAGAGCTGAAGTACAGTGTTTTTTGAGTTTCTAAGAAGAACAAAGTATGACTCTATGCCCAATGGATGTCAAGGCAATTGGTCAGATGCTTAGTAGGCAAGCATATAGCAGAAGTCACCAAAAATGTTACCATTTTTTTTACCACAGCTCAAAAATTGGCTAAACAGATTTATCATTTATCATTTTTGAATGAGGTTTGATTTATTTCTGTTATGTGCTAGTTGCATAGTTATTATGAAAAATGCAGTTCAGTTGTTCAGATGTAGAAAATAAAAGTTTCAAATTGTTCATTGCATTGCAGAGTAGTAAAATGAGATAAGTATTTATTCACCACAGTGATTGTTCATTTACAATTTTGAATACATAAGAGAATAAGAATTGCATTGAAGGAAACTAAGACATATCAGATGTCCCACACAAGCCATGGGTTATAGCTAAACTCATGCAAATACAAATAAAATACTATGCATCTAATGAAGAAGAGGGAAAGACATAGCCATCATTACCTTGTTTTGGTTGATCTTCATAGTAGCCTCCAGTCCTACTCCAACCTCGGCATGCACCTGAAAAAATTGTGGGAAAGGTCCTGTTAGAAGTTCTGGTTATGAAAATCCTTCATTAATCAGGGGAGGCATAATACTTTAGTTATAATGCATTGATCAGATGAGAACATCTCTATGCAGAATGGTGTAGGGGTACCATAGTAAAATATACTATGTTGAAATAAGGCCTATTTGGCCATGTCATCTTGTTCATGTTTTGTTTTCTAAAAAACCTAGAAGTCTTTGTATTCCATTTGGCAAATAATGGACACATTTTGTATCTAATAGAATCTGAAAAGGTCAATAGGAGTTGGTTGGGATTCAAGGTAGTTGGCCTTCCCTAACTGTTGAGCAACCATTGATCTTCCAACTCTGGCTTAATAAAAGCACAGAGGAGCAACCAAGAAGGGGGTTTTTTGTAGATTCGAAGATTGTGATTTGAAAATCAACTGAGTAATAATAACTTCTATCCATCATCTTCTGTGTTTGATCTGTGTCATAAATATTTCCTAATTGTTCATAATAGCTCTCTATTCTCTGCAATTGAAATAGTTTAGTCTAAATTGTCAAAGCTAAGTCGTTAACCACTCCACTGGTGGATTTCCAAAGAAATCAGTGGAATGACATCAGTTTGTACATATTTTTGTTTGTTTTTCCTTTCATTTACCTATTTGGTGGGGTAGATGTTCCAGACTGAGGAGTGTGCACAGTAGCATTCCCTAGCATCTGTATGTGCTAGGCATAGAGTGTAGATCATGTTGATAATTGAGAGGGTGGGTGAATCAGTTATCCTAATTATTTATGCTTTCAGAACTTTATTAATAATCAATGTAACATTAATTCAAATGAGCAAACATAACCATGAAATGGAAATACACATGACACAATATTTTTTACGTGGAAACCCTGTTAAGGGAGAAAACCATGGGGTGATTAACCCAAGATTGTATTCTCTGTTAGAAGAATGGAAATACAAAATGGCACTTGCCAATTAGGGCTCACTGCCCTAGCACACTGCTCACAAGAAGACACACTACCTACAAGAGACACTATCTACAAAAAGAGTGTTATACAATACTTGAACTGATTGGTAGCATCCACATATGCTGGAGTTCAGTTCTGGTTAGGCTCAGTACATTGATCTGCAGCACTTCATCTTTCCTCTTCTCTTATGCTGCTTTCCTTTCACATACCGGACCTTCCTTACTGCTTCTGCTCTGGTCTACTTTTATTCAAACACCAATAACAACCACAACACTTCTCACAACTAAATCCATCATGTATATATATATCTGCACAAGTGATTTCATCACCTTTCTAGTCGGCACCCATAATAGTCAATCTTTTCACAAACTTTGATTTGTCGGCTGAATCCTTGCACACCAAGTAATGCAGATCAATGATATACTTGTGGAAATCATTAATCATGTTGGCTAAACATAATTCATGCCTTCATAACCTTCACCAACATCAACAACACATCCGGAATAATGTCTGATGTTCTGCCAGTCAGTTCTTCCTCTGTTCACACTGTCACATGAGAACCTGACACTCAAACATTCATATCTCTTTATCCTTTTCACACCAGAGGCTCAAACCTTGGAATCTATCAGTCAAGATACTCCTCTTGACTTCCCCAAATCTGCACTTCACCAAGATACTTCCTCTAAGAGATCCGGACCTGTCTATCGGACCTCGCCACATGCTTTGTTCTTGTTTACCGGACCACAACATTCTTCACTCTGACTTCCGGTAGAGACATACCATGTCTTGCAGATGTCTGGGATGAACTTTGTTGCCATCAATGATAACATTCATGAATCCATATAGTGTCTCTTGCCAACAATCTCCCCCTTTGGCATTGATGGCAACACTTAGTGAAAAATGACTAAGTGTTTACACTATGCTCCCCCTTGGCTGATGCTCTATTTTTATATACATTTTCTAGAACTCCCCCTTAGTTGGATTCCTCATTTTTCACTGCTCCTCACTCCCCCTTTGACATCAATGGCAAAGGGTAGGGTCCGCATATCAAAACTTTATTTCTGCTTTCAGAACTTTATTAATAATCAATGTAACATTAATTCAAATGAGCAAACATAACCATGAAATGGAAATACACATGACACAATATTTTTGATGTGGAAACCCTGTTAAGGGAGAAAACCATGGGGTGATTAACCCAAGATTGTATTCTCTATTAGAAGAATGGAAATACAAAATGGCACTTGCCAATTAGGGCTCACTGCCCTAGCACACTGCTCACAAGAAGGCACACTACCTACAAGAGACACACTATCTACAAAACAAGTGTTATACAATACTTGAACTGATTGGTAGCATCCACATATGCTAGAGTTCAGTTCTGGTTAGGCTCAATACACTGATCTGCGGCACTTCATCTTTCCTCTTCTCTTATGCTGCTTTCCTTTCACATATCGGACCTTCCTTACTACTTCTGCTCTACTCTGCTTTTATTTGCACACCAATAACAAACACAACACTTCTCACAACTAAATCCATTATGTATATATATCTGTACAAGTGATTTCATCACCTTTCTAGTCGGCACCCAAAACAGTCAATCTTTTCACAAACTTTGATCTATCGGCTGGATCCTTGCACACCAAGTAATGCGGATCAATGATATACTTGTGGAAATCATTAATCATGCTAGTTAAACATAATTCATGCCTTCATAACCTTCACCAACATCAGTAACACATTCGGAATAATGTTTGATGTTCTGCCAGTCAGTTCTTCCTCTGTTCACACTGTCACATGAGAACCTGACACTCAAACATTCATATCTCTTTATCCTTTTCACACCAGAGGCTCAAACCTTGGAATCTATCAGTCAAGATACTCCTCTTGACTTCCCCAAATCTGCACTTCACCAAAATACTTCCTCTGAGAGATCCGGACCTGTCTGTCGGACCTCGCCACATGCTTTGTTCTTGTTTACCGGACCACAACATTCTTCACTCTAACTTCTGGTAGAGACATACCATGTCCTGCAAATGTGTGGGATGAACTTTGTTACCATCAATGACAACATTCATGAATCCATATAGTGTCTCTTGCCAACAATCTCCCCCTTTGGCATTGATGGCAACACTTAGTGAAAAATAACTAAGTGTTTAGACTATGCTCCCCCTTGGCTGATGCTCTATTTTTATATACATTTTCTGGAACTCCCCCTTAGTTGGATTCCTTATTTTTCACTGCTCCTCACTCCCCCTTTGACATCAATGGCAAAGGGTAGGGTCCGCATATCAAAACTTTCAAAAATTCAACTATACTTAGCCGCATAAGTATATACATATGGCATACTTACATATACTTAAGTATGTCTGCAAAAGTTGTCTTCAATTGAATAAGTTCTGCAGCCCAACTTTACTTCATTCTGTCCAAAATTGAAATATGACTGCTCAATAGGAATGCAAAAGCATCTACCCTTTTTAGATCTGTTGGATCATTGGTTTGGGCTGTGATTTGAGCTTCACTTATGGCCTCATGCATGGCCTCTAACTTAGGGATGATGATCCTTCTAAGTTCACCCATCCAGCTGATTATGTTCTTCCTTTCCTTCTCAAAATTCTTTATTGCACTTGTGATTGCAATAGTCTAACACTCTTGATTTACTATGGAGGATGAGAGAGGATCAAAACTTTGAGATAGACTTAATAGTTTATCCTCTTGTTCTTTTACTTTTCTCTCAATATCTTTGGTCACTGTGGGCCAAGATAAGCAAAATTTGTATATATTTCCACCATCTTTAAGAGCATTTTCCAAGCTCTTTATCCCAATATCCATGACTTTCCTGTCATTTGTTATCAGACCCTGCACTTCGAAAAATCTCTTATCCAAAAACTCCTTCCGGACCTTTTCTTCAGATGACTTCTCTAGAGAACCAAAATGTGTGCTAACACTGTTGACTAGAGTTTTGAGATTACCGGATGTGGAGGCTATGGGATCTTTGTGAAACAATGGCATAATCTTTTCAAACACTCTGGAAGTAGCTTCTATCAACTCACAGTCTTCCATATGAGACTTTAGGAGTTTTTCTTTAACCTTTGCATTAGCGAATGAAGCTATCTTCATAGTCTGTACTAGAGAGAGAGAATCAAAATTAAATGGTCCTTGTAGAAGCTCCGGTTAATCAATTTCCATTGTTTCTTTATTCAAGAATTCTTGGACAGTTTTTGTAGTGTCTCTTGCCGGAGACAGATTTTTCTTTTCTTCTACAGTCACAGAACTATCTTTTGGCGCTTTCTCTCCTTCCACAACCTTACCACTAGTAGTTGTGGTCTTCTCTATTGATGTCTTCTCTCCTTTTGCAGCCTTGGTACTGTCAACCTCTTTTTCCTTCACCTCTGCTTATTTCTCCTGTATTCTTTCTTCTCCTTTAGATCTGGAGACTGTAGATGAAACAAGAGGAGAAATGTTAGTCTGTTTAGGGCCCACCTCTTCTGTCATTTTCTCAGTAGATTCTTCTACAACACTAGTGGTCAAGGGGTCAGTACCCAAGTCCTCTATAATAGGAAGATTAAATCTTTTGAGGCCTTCCAGAGGATCTCTTCTGTGTCCTTGGCTACCTTGTCAGTCTCACCAAGCATCAGTTGACTCATCCTTGCTTTGCTTCTGAATTCATCCTTACAATCTTTGGATATCATATTCATTATCTTGGGGTCAATTGAAGGATATAGCTAAATTGCTATCTGTTCCCAGATTTCTAGGTCTTTTGCCATGGCATTAGTCTTTCTTATTTCTAACTCCTTTTCTAGGCTCTTGGAAATAAGAGATATAATTTCAATAAAAGCCTTATTATATATGTTCAGATACTTAACTGTAGCTTCCTGCAAGATCTTTTGGTCAGCCTCATTATAATCATTATAGAATTTGGTCATTAGTTGAAGGTTTCCATCCATAGTGACTAATTTGATTACACTTTCTAAAGACAGGGTGGGCTTTTCAACAAATTCCTCTGACATTTCTTCCTTGTCTTAACCTATGGAAGGTTCACCGGATCCTTTCTTCTTCTGCCTTTTTATTTCCTTTATCCCCTCATCAGATTCAGTTTCCTCATCATCCTTTAGGCTAACATAGGACCTTGTTTCCTTTTTCTTTGTTCTCTTTTCTCCTTTTCCAGATGCTTGGACTTCTAGTTTTGAGCTTCTTGAGCTTTTGGCTGAAACAGGTGTTGATCTCTTTGATGATCTTGTCCAGGTGGAAGATTCTACGGGACCACTTTCCTTACTTTCCTTTGCTTTCTTCTCTTCCTCAGCCCTTTCTATCTTCTTCCTGTGGGCATCAAGTGCCTCCTTTGAGATGCCAAGGCCTTTGGCAATATTTTCTACTTCTTTTCTCACCTTTCTCTTGATCTCTGGTTCTCTGAGTTCCACATGAATTTTTACACTTAGCTCCTCAAAGGTTCCAAACCTTTCTACGTTTGGATCCTTTAGCTGACTTAGCATGTGTTGAACATGCAGCTCTACAATTTGTTCAACAACTTCACACCCCATGGGCATGATCCATACAGTTCTTGGTTCTACTGCCTCCATTAGGCACTGATCAGTCTCTACCATAAAACATACTGTGTCTTTGTATTTCTCAACAAGAGACTGGGGAATCCTTTCTCTTGCATGCATCATGTTCTGGAAATTCTTGAAGTATCCCCACAGGGCTGTATTTTGTGCTTTGTCATTACCAAGTCCATGCAGATAATCTCTGATTTGGACAGCTACTAGTCTATCATTCTCCCACACCCAACCACTAGATCTGGGAAGCTCATTCATAAAGTAGAAGAATAAGCACAATATTAATCCACCATACTTGAATGAATTCATTTTATCTTTCTTTGTTTTTTGTAGATTCTCCAAGAGTTGGTTCAAGAGAAGCTAACAAAGATCGTAATCTACATCCTTTCTTAACATTTCATAAGCGGTGTAGATGGCAGTTCCAGGTACTAAATTTTCCCTGCTAGAATGATATATTTTATATCCAATGATCATGGAGGCATACTTGACATCTGGATCAGAGATGTCATCTACTATCATTGCTCTTTTGTTAAACTTGGATCTGGTAGCCTCACTCACAGTTTGATTCTTCACAGATTTAAGAACAGGAATCCCACCGGATGAGTGTAATCCGGTAACTTCCCTGATGGCATCTTTTGTGATTTTGAAAGGTCCATTTAACCACATGAATTTGTCATGTATTCTGCTCAAAATATACCTGACCCATTCATCCTCAGTAAAACAAGGGAAATGTATGTATTGTGCAAAGTGCTTATTTCAGAGCCCCTTGTATTGGGGTTTGAGCTCAAATGAATCATCTAACAGTTGTTTGTGATAGATATCTCTTAGTTTGAATTCCCCAAACTCTTCAACATTTGCGTGTATGTAAACCTTAATATCTTCGGTGTGCAAAACAACATGCGGAACACTAGAGAAGGCTCCTAGGGGATCTACCTCCAAGGATTTGTATGGATGCTTCTTAAATATGGGGCGAGGTCTATTAGAAATCTTTACTATATTTAGAGTAGCCATCATCAAAGAATCTTACTGAGAGATATCAAGAATGAAGAATACATTTTACGTTGTTTAGGGCACACACGATGAAATTCAGATTGAGCTGTATGAAGAATCGTCTTGATCTTTGGGAGAAGTAGTTACAAAGCTCCTTTTCTCTCTTCTTCTTGAATGCAGAATGAACAAGTGATTAATAAGAAAACCCTTATATTGCTCTACAAACCCTAATGTCAGGTTGCAATAAATGCTCGACCTAAGTTATTCTAGTTTGCCTTATTTGGATGACTTGGAGAACTGGATCAATCTTGATCTTTAAACATCATGCGGATCATCCAAATCTTTACCATAGTTTGTTTGGATGTTTCCCTTATGAACCCTCCAATCCATAACTCTTCTTGTGCCAGTTCCAGCACCAATTGACTGGCTGGGGGAACAAGGTTTTCTTTGAGTCTCCCCTTGAGCCAGAGCTCACTTTTTAGTTTTTGAAAGGAATATCAACACCAAAGTCTAGTGTGGATCCATCCTCTACATTCTCTGTACTTTTCTTCACCCAAATCTTGTTCATCTGACTTTGAACTTCATCCGCATTCACTTTTTGTTTTCCCTTATCTTGATTCTGATTATGATATACCAGACCTCTTTTGTCCTGAGTCTTGCTTCTACAAAATTTTGCAATATGACCGGATCTATTGCAAATTTGGCAAACAACATTTCTTTGCATATTTGATTGATATCCTCTTGATCTGCATTGATTAGCCATATGACCTATTCTATTGCATGTAAAGCATCTACCATTGAATGATTTGTTCATTTGCATGTTTCTGCATTCATGAGATTTGTGACCATACCTTTTGCAGTTAAAACACTGTCTGAAGAAGGATGAATTTATCTGATTCATTCTCTTTCTGCACTAATTAGCTTTATGACCAAAGTTATTGCAGTTGTGGCAGTATCCATTGAAGGATGGATATCTTTGAGCATTAGGCTATCTTACCGGAGGTCTTCTAGGCCTATTCCTTAGATTTTCTGATCCAAAATTCTTCTGACTGGATCCGAAGCTTTCTCCTTTCTCATATCCCAAACTACACTTGTCATCTACCCTCTTTTGACTTATGAGAAGAACTTTAAGTTGAGCAGAACTTATCTTGAATTTCTCTTTATATTCATTTGCTGTTTGAAGATCCCTTTTGAGAGAGACAATTTTATCCTCAAGTTTTTCTTCATTATCTTTAGCATCTTCAAGATCAGATTCAAGATGTCTGATAATTCTATCCATCTTGTGACAATCTTCTGATTTCTCTTGGAGGGATTTCCTTAGATTATATTCAGTTTTTATTTTCTCTTCAACTTCTTGGGTAAACTTCATAACTCCTGATTCCATTTCATGTCTTACCATAATGATTTCTTTTGATAACTTTTCACATAACTTGGTTTTCTCATTCAGTTCTTCATTTGCATCATTTGCTTCACTTTGTCTTGCCAATTGCTGAAGCAACTCCTTTCTTTTTTTCATAGAGAGACTTAATTTGTCTTTTAGTTCTCTCATGAAATCATCAGCCTATTTGAGTCTTTCCTTTAATTCATTGACTTCAGAGTTTGACTGTTCAAGATCATCAAGGGCAGTCTTGAGTTGCTCCCTTAAACCATATGCATCCATTTGAATTCCCAGATCTTCCTCAAGCTGTTAGACTCTATTAGGAGAAACTTGGCTCTGATACCAATTGTTGATAACTGAGAGGGGGGGTGAATCAGTTATCCTAATTATTTCTGCTTTCAAAACTTTATTAATAATCAATATAACATTAATTCAAATGAACAAACATAACCATGAAATAGAAATACACATGACACAATATTTTTGACATGGAAACCCTATTAAGGGAGAAAACCATGGGGTGATTAACCCAAGATTGTATTCTCTGTTAGAAGAATGGAAATACAAAATGGCACTTGCCAATTAGGGCTCATTGCCCGAGCACACTGCTCACAAGAAGGCACACTACCTACAAGAGACACTGTCTACAAAAAGAGTGTTATATAATACTTGAACTGATTGGTAGCATCTACATATGCTGGAGTTCAGTTCCGGTTAGGCTCAGTACACTGATCTGTGGCACTTCATCTTTCCTCTTCTCTTATGCTACTTTCCTTTCATATACCGGACCTTCCTTACTACTTCTGCTCTGCTCTGCTTTTATTCGCACACCAATAACAACCACAACACTTCTCACAACTAAATCCATCATGTATATATATCCGCACAAGTGATTTCATCACCTTTCTAGTCGGCACCTGGAATAGTTAATCTTTTCACAAACTTTGATCTGTTGGCTGAATCCTTGCACACCAAGTAATACGGATCAATGATACTTGTGGAAATCATTAATCATGTCAGCTAAACATAATTCATGCCTTCATAACCTTCACTAACATCAATAACACATTCAAAATAATGTCTGATGTTCTGCTAGTTAGTTCTTCCTCTGTTCACACTGTCACATGAGAACTCGACACTCAAACATTCATATCTCTTTATCCTTTTCACACCGGAGGCTCAAACCTTGGAATCTATCAGTCAAGATACTCCTCTTGACTTCTCCAAATCCACACTTCACCAAGATACTTCCTCTGAGAGATCCGGACCTGTCTATCAGACCTCGCCACATGCTTTGTTCTTGTTTACCGGACCACAACATTCATCACTTTGACTTCCGGTAGGGACATACCATGTCCTGTGGATGTGTGGGATGAACTTTGTTGCCATCAATGATAACATTCATGAATCCATATAGTGTCTCTTTCCAATAGATCAGACTATGTGAGAGTTGACAACCCTATCGGCGTATCACTATGTCGCAGAATCATGGCCAAAGACGGTCACTAACTGCTAGTGGTGTCGTTGGACCAGGCCAATGAAGAGACAAGTTCCAGCGACCTAAAGGACTCTGGCTAATAGAAAAGATAGGATGTTATCAGAGTATTGGGTTGATAATTTTTGGCTCCATTGATAGGCATATGTATTGCCGAAACTGTGACAGAAAATGCTAATTTTTCATAGTTACATCGGGGTGATAAGGGATAATTGATATTGACGGAGATCCATCAGGAGAAATTAGCTAGCAGCAAGAGATCTTAAGGTTTGGCCGATAGCATTCATCTGGCTGATGAGTGATCAGAGTGACTAATGTATCGGAGACACAAAAAGGAAGTTCGCCGAAGGTTTGAAGTCACTCCAATGAGTGGTTGGTCCATCAGCACATCGGCTTAAGTTTGTAAGTGTTCACTGATGACAAGGGTCACAGCAAAGAAGATAGTGATCATATATCAGAATTAACAAAATGATGGTTGCCGATAGTGTAGAGTCTCACCGACGACAAAAGTCATCGGTGTATCAGCGAAGCAAAATCTAAAGTAGCTGATAGCACTTTTCTTGCCGATAGACAAGAAGCATAGAGTCACCCATCGGGAAGAGTTGCGATATCAAGAGACAAGTTCAAAGTTCCGCCGATAGAAGTGAGTCATACTAACACAGTCACGGTTAAGACAAAAAGGGATGTTAGTTAAGGCATCGGGGCATCGGTTAAAGGATAGAAGACTTCGCCGATATAAGTAAGTCTCAGTGAAGGAAGTTTCATGGTCACATCAGCGTAAGTTTGATCATGGAGAGACTTAAGAAAGTCATTCCGACAAATGGTTATCTGATCGATCGAGGTGTATCGATGGCCAGTAAGTGGAGTCTTGCTGACAGAAAATAAAAATTGATTTTGTCTACGTTACCACTGTGCACTTCTCATCACAGAAGGAACTGAAGAGAAGAAAACATAGAGCATCATTATTTTATTCTAATTTGTTTGTTTCATGTACAGGTATAGGACAAATCATGAAGCTAATTGAAGGCATTCAACATGTGGTATCAAATGGGCTCCCACAAGGGTTGAGCCCAGCATGCCTTTGCCCCTTGATCTCAGAATGGATGAATGGAAGAAGAAAATCACTGATGACATTCACATGATAAGCTAAAGGAATAGTAAGACAATCACATGCATCAGTCCCATTTCAAGAGATGACCATGATTTCACTTCAAACTATGAAATACAACCAAGAACATGACCTGAATTGATGGAGGACAAAATTCAATGCATATAACAACTTATGTACTACTCCAATTGGCATGAAAATGACATTCTTAGGTATGATAATGATCAGGAGTACAAAATGCATTTATAATCATCAGGCTAAAAAGAATAAGTGTTCACAAGATTGACTATTTGAAGATTGCTTACTCATCCATGATCAATAATCCAATTGGAGTATCCATTATAAATCAGTAAGCAAGTTGCAAAGACAGGTGAGTACCAAGCATCATACTTTCTCATTTAAGTGGAGTGACAAAATTAAATTTAGAATTCAAATTACATAAGCTGCCTTTTTAAATGATGAAATATATCCAATTATGCCTCACATTTTGCTGCTGATAAGTGTAGCATCAGAATAATGTTATCACATGTTACATTCATTGGATATCTATAAAAGAAACATGATAAGTATTGCAGATCTGTAGCAGAAGAATACAAGACAAGTAGTCCAGAAGGCTTGATTTGTCTTTGACAAACTTCAAGAGAATAAAAAAAGAACACTTCATTACATATGTTGTAATAGAACATCATCATCATGTGGTAGAGGATATCTTACACAATGCATTTGATATGATAGAATAAAGTGAAGAAGAACAACAAGAGGTTCATGTTACTACAGTGTATACAAAACAAGTAAGTGACTTTTTCATTTGCTACAATGCCACAATGTCATGACATAGCCATGGTCATCAATCATGTTTGAAAAGTATGTATTTGCTACAGTCCACTGAATGGACAAGTAAAGCTACAGAAATGAAGACATTTATGCTACTACAGAAAGAGGAGTTCAAAGTTCAAGGCCAATAGTTTATCCTTCATATGCAAAGTCCACTGAAAGAGTAAGTGAAGCTACAGAGGTAGAGGAACAGTGTATGCAATCTTCACTTTTCTTAAAAGAGTGACAATGATTATAACAAAACACTGATAGCATAAGGAAGTGAAAAGATATCATATGCCAGTGTTTACAGGAACAATTTTGTACTCATAAAGATAAAATCAAGGTTTCAGTTTCAAATATGGATTCTAACAATGAAAGTGTAGAGATATATATATAACCAGGCTGTGGTATATGAGGCCATTTACATTCATTTTCTCAAATACCCATATCAAGTTCTAGACCCCAACATATTTTGCAGTGTTGGAAAGAAAGAATGGTAATGTAAAGCTGACCAGGCAAGGCCGTGGTGAAGGATTGTTTATACAGAATAAACATGAAACCCTTATTAGGTTTAAGAAATAATTTTCTTTTTTCTTACAATATATAGTGGAGCAAGGTGAAAGAAGTTTCTGTGCAGTATGGCCGTGAAAGACAAAGGAAGTTCTGTGTAATATAAAATGAAACCCTTAATTCAAACACAAGGAAAATTCAAAATTTTGACATCAAAAGACAAAGATCCATCTACAGAATGTGTTACATGCCACGACCATGCCATATGAGAAGATATTTCACATACCTAGCAAACAAAGAAATGAAACCCTCATCACAGTTTCATATAGACAGAAATAAAGGAAGCCACAGTGGAAGCAATGATATTGAGGACTCACCATATGGTGTAGCAAAGGGAGAAAGCTATATGGTTGCGACCAGCTTGAACTGAAGATTTTATCATTTTTTTCCATTTTTCACAAAGTTCAAACACAGTAAAGCCAAACAAATATATATCAAAACAAAGAAACTCAAGAAACAGCTACATGGTTGTGGCCATTTAAGAAGCAAAATCTATGAAAACACAGTCAAATGCCATTTTAAAGCTCAGATTCAAACTTACCAAGTGTGGCCTATTGTTTTGACTTGAGAAGTGCAATGTTCATGACCACTGAAGACTAGAATGGAGCAAAGAAAATGCAGAGCATGAAACCCCAAGTCAGTGGCCACAGTTGCAGAGCCAAACTCAATGCCAACCAAATGAAAATGACTGAAGTTTTAGGGTTACATTTGATTTTGTTTCAACATCCTTTTCATATTTTGACCATGCAAAACAACATAATCATTTTACCCAAATGAAATCGGGGTCAACACCTTGTGTTTGATGGAGCCTAGTAATCATAAGGAGAAGTGGCCGACAACTTGTAGAGTATGGCTTATTTCATAAAGTCAAAGGTGAACATTATCATGAGTGAACAAGACTTGTGCCTTCAAAATCTTTGCAAGGTCTTGATCTCATATGTGGTTGACTCACACTGGAGTCTAAGTATCATTTGGCTATGCATGTGGTTGAGTGTCTTTGACCTCCCGCTTATGCATTTTTCTTTTTCCTTCACATTTTTCATGTGTATGCATAAAGATCAAACAATAACCTTTGAAGATGTGAAGAGTATGCAAGATTAAGACGTGGTCAAAGGGGTCAATGTGACATGGTGGCACTAGAGGTAGTGAGTCGATGTTTTCAAGCCATATGGTCAGAGATGAGGTGACAGAGTATTGACACATGGAGGCCATAAGGCTTTTATTTATTTTTGAAAATATGTGTAGTATTTCATTTTTTTTTATGATTTTTATAGAAAATCATTAGTGATATCTTGTAAATATCTTGGTGAAATTATAAACCAGAAATCATTTTATTTTTGCAAAGAAATCATATCGAATAGGTTATTGATTAAAATTGCCACATCATTGTAAAGTTAACTATAAAGCAATGAAATTATGAATTGCTTTTAAAGTTTAACTATTTTTAGGCAATTTATAGGCTAATAAAACATATCAAATATCCCATTTTGATTTTCTTTATTTAGAGCCATATAGGATGAATTTTAGAGCCTTCATGAGCAGAGAAAAGCAGTTTTATGGTGGGACCACATGAGAGGGCAATGTTGTAGCTTTATTTCACAGATTGGTGACAGATTCAATGCTTTATTTTTAGCTTTCATGAGTAGCTCAAAAATGGACTTAGGTTCTATTTTAGGGGCTTTTTTAGCTTTCTTCAAAGGAGATCATTTGGAGACATATATAGGAGAAAACTTAGTTTTTCTCAGTGAGTTAGCATCAGTTTCTTCTCTCTTGTTCACAGGAAGAGTTGTATACAAGTAGTTGGCTCACACATTTTATTTTTTATGCATTTTACTCCTTCTAGTTCTAATAGGAAATCATCCTATTTCGCATATTTTGCAGTCTTCATCTGATGTTATATTGTGACTTTTTATGTCCTTTATTATGTCTCAACACTGTTAAAAACTTAGTTCTTCCTGGTTGCAGTTTGTGTTTGATCCAAACCTTGTTACAAATTACTTAAAGAATAAACTATCAATGAAATTGTGCGGATTCAGGTTAGAAGATCTATTTGTGAGTGATAGAATTTCATCTAGTTTAGATTCTAGAAATAGTTTGCATTTTAATTACATCCTTCTATCCCTTTTCCCCTCAAGTCAGTAGTTTAGACATTACAAGAGAACCAGCTCACTCTGGAGATTCATTCTCATGAAAGGAGACCCATATCTGAGAATAATTCCATTTTTAGTAAGTAGTTAAGTTTTCTCAAAACTTAACAAGGGTGCATCCTTGAATTGACTAGACTTACCATTTTGCAAAATACATTACTAGGGACCTTTATTTTAGCTTTACATCAATTTTGAAAGAACTTATGTTTATATACAGATATAAAAATAAACTTTAACAAATCTATTTGATATGAGTGTATGAACATAATATGTAAATATTTGGATACCACGTTATTAAAATATATAAATTATATTTAATATAAATTTGGATCACTGTTAATAAATAAATTTATATGGCCCAATAATCAAGCAATATCAACTATAATCTTTAAAAAAAGTAGTTACTAATTTTATTATTCAACAAGAATAATATAGAACAAAATTAAAATATTAATTAGAAATGATATGATTTTTCCAAAGTCATAATACATATTAGGAAATGACTTGACAAAATATCTTCATAAAAAACATAAATGATATTTTGGAGCAAGTACTGAATGTAAAATAATATATTTTTAGAATAATATATAACTATTAAAACATATCTAAATCTACTCAATTTCTCTTATATATTTTTCTCTCGAACAGGAGTGTTATAGTACTATAATATCAAATGTAAAGAAATATGTACTTCTTGTAAATTTATTATAGGATAAATAATAGACTATCTATAATAATACAAAATTCAGCCACAAGTGTTGTATATCAAACCCAAAACCATACTTAAAATTGATATAAGATGGACTTGTTACCTATTTGTATTTTTTTAACCCAAATAGACAACTTTGGGTCTCTTAAAAGTGTTTAGAGGACTCCTAATCCTGGTTTAGAGGTTTTAGCTTATTATTTACAAGGTCTTTTTTCCATGTGAAAGTCACGTCTTGTGGTCATATATTTGGGTATACAAGAGTTTGAGCTTTTGATAAAGTTAAAACAAGTTTTTGTAATGCACAAATGTGATAAAATGTTCCCATAAGGTAATATGGCATGTTTTATGAGTCAAAAAGGTTTTAAATGATGTTAAAGTTTCTCTTTAAACATTAAACTTTCTAAATATTACCTTAGTTTTGTCAAATAGCCCATACATGTCATGGAGGAAATGTATTTTTCAAAACAAATCCTCTTGTAATCCATGGTTTTGTATGTTTCAAGCATAGAGTCCTTGAGTTAGGTCATGGGATCAAGTTGATGGTTAGGTTTTTTTGTGTTGAGTCACTTTTCTCTATGGTTCATGCCTCTTTTAGGGTTTCCAGTTTGTTTTTTTAGGTTTCTAGCATGAAGGAGGAACCTTGAAACAATGAAGATCTTAGGTTGATGAGATATCAACACTAAGAGAATAAGTGAAGAGATCTTGTGTGCTAAATAAAACCTTGAATAGTCTAGTGAATGGATCCTTTCTAAGTTTTAAAGTGGTCACGAGGATAACCTGCAGAGAAGGGATTGAAAGACTATAACAGTGTATTTAGTGATAGAGGTAAAATCCTTATTGATTTTTGAGAAGCTTCAAAAGGTTCTTATTCTTGTAAAGTTACTGAGAGCATTATAGAGATAGTAATTGAAGGAAACACTTCTCTTACCAAGGGTTATGAACTCTAAAAACCTCCAAAACACCCACACATGTTGCACAAGGAGGTAAAAAGAGGCAATGCCATGTTACAAGACAATATGTGTGAGAAAGATAACTAATATAGTGAGTAGAGAACCTTATGGAGCATGTCCATCATGTCAAGGATCTCAACAATTGTGAGAGGATAGATACAACTTCATATATGTTGTTCAAGACTGCATATAAAGCTCTCTAGGTCTACATAAATTTTAGAAGGTTTTACAATAGTACTTTGAAGTTTTATCAGGAATCTTAGAATATTATCAAGCATTTAAGGGCTTGCACGTCAAACCAAAAGCTCGTGGAGTCACTTGAGATCTGTATCTATATTCAATGCTCTGAGCAAGATGTGTGAGATATGGTTGTTTAAGGAAGGTCAACTAGTCCAAGATTCTACAAGGTAAGGAGAAATTTTCAAATATGTAGAGATATATTCTGCTAATGTTTGTTGTGACATAAATCACAAAGATTGTATGCCAAACATTGTGAGTACAATAAAGAAAGTCTAGGATTTTGGTCATTTTTAGAGTTTATTTTTCAAATTCTAAGGGCCTAACTTGCTCAAGCATGTAGGGTGTAGGTATATACAAAAGTATTTGTGATGCAATATATAGGGGCATATGTAGATTTTTTACTAACATGTTCTATGTACCTTCATATATCATCAAGATAATAGTGATCATAGTATGCAGGGTTAATAGAGACTGAGATACAATGATATAAACATGGGTATGACAGTGTAAACAAGGTTGGTGAGAATACAAATGTATGCGGGTCTAGATATTAGGTCATAAGATCTACAAGTGTGAAGACAAGATAGAGCAAGAAGCAAGTTAGAAGGATAATGATCAATGAAGAGAGTGGTAGAGGTCTACTAAAGGATAATAGTTTGTAGAGATGTTATGTAGTGATATGAAAGTTAGAGTAAGAACTCAAGCTAATGAGTACTCCTATAGGTTTGTCATCATATAGGGTGTTGCCACAATAATGGGTTACACTTTTTGGGACATCCTATTTTTTGCTGAAATCACATATTTTTAGAAAATATAATGATTTAAGCCTTGAAAGGTTCCATTTAAAGGATTTTAATTGAAGAGGGTTTGATCAAACTCCCTTAGATTCAAACCCCCTTGGATAGAGCCCCACTAGTTTTAAACCATACCTATAATGGAGTCTCCTCTACACCTATCAAAATGTTGATAAAAAACCACTTTTGATTTACCTTTTAGGGGATCAAATGAATTCATTTAAAATTTATGTTTTGTAAGTTTGTATTCCTTATTATAACCTTCCCAAAAAGTATAATTTTAAATATGTTTAATTTGATTATTATATTTATTTTTATTTCTTGTAAATGTAGATTTTTCACCAAACATCAAGTTCTATGTTCTACACACATGGAAAATTAGTAAATTAGTGACACAAATTCTAAAAAAAATATCTATGCCCTCGGTATTAATGTCCTTGTTTCAACAAAAAAATAAAATTGAATTTTCATACATACAAAAAAAGTTATGTTTTATGGAATACGCCTATGTCTAAATTATAATTGGTTTGACTTCAAAACTTAATTAAAAAATATATTGAATAAAACATTATGAAACCAAATGCATGCCCTATATATCGGTGTTCCCAATGTAAATTCAAAAGAATCAAAATTTTATCCTTTGTAGAAAAAAAGTTATGTGCTACAGAATACACATCACTTTAAAAAATGTTATTTACTATTAAAAACTAGTTATCAAAGGAGATGCAAAAAAAATTACAATTTAACTCCAAATATATATATATATATATAGAATCTACAAACAAAATCTCACAAATCACTAGTTCTCATCATCTTCAAATTCCTAACAATTTAGTGGCTATAGGTGTCAAAAAGTGAAGATTTAGTTCAAAATATTGATTTCAATGTCAAGTTTGGCCAAAAAGTGTAACCCATTATTGTGGGATGACCCTATAATAAGCTTTGTCAAAGAAAGAAGAAGCCTACACCGAGATGAAAAACACTATCAAAACAATATCTGTAGGTGTTAAATGTTGACTAGAGGTCTGGGATGATGTTCAAGGCATTGCTAGCCATTGGTAACACAATGAAGATCTTAGACTAAAGAGTAGAGAGCCAAACGTACATGATAGTTGCGAAAATAGAGTGATATAAGTATATAGTGATAGAGGGAGTCATAAAATCAAGCAACATTTATGAGAGCGTAAGCATTGTCAAAACCTCTTAAAGATTTGAAACCCTAGAAGCTATGTAGACCCTGAAGAGATAAACTTGTAGGTAGTTTTGTAAGACTTTCTTGAGTCCCAAAGTCATCTATCATTGCCTACAGACATATTGGTTTATTGGATCAATTGTGTTCCTAAGCTTATTAAGGTATCATTAACTCTTGGAGTTTGTGGAAGACCTAAAAAATAAGACTAAATGCCTACAAGCTACATATAATTGATACCAAAAGATGATGAAATCTAAAGAAGGTAATAAGTGTTGAGAATCAAAGACCTATATTGAAGAGCTGAGGCATGCATATAGAGACCTACAAATACAAATGTCTACAGAGCTATACATATGGAATGTTTAACAAGGTATACATTATATGGTAGTGACCCTAGATGATTGGTGACAAGAAAAAACTAGTGAAGTGTTGATAGGGAAGATCTAGATGACTGCTAGAAAATAATTAGAGATTCATATCTTGCATGAGGCAAAAATAGGTCAATGAAAAAGACCTGTAAACTAACATGTAGGGTAGTGATCTAAAAGAGATAGAGTTTAGTGATCATCAAATGGTCTGCAAGTCAGTGTAAGAAAAAGACATTGATAAAATATTGCCAAAACATTGACAAGATATTGTCAAGACATTGACAAGGTGAGGAAGCCTCAGAAGCAAGGCCATAGGCCCACAATCATGGTTAAATAAGTAGGATAATTAAAAATAGATAATATTTCAACTTTATGTAATAACACAATATGTATTTCAACTTGGATGAAATACACATAGTGTTTACTTTTCTCCAAATCAGTAGGAGAGAATAGGTTAACTCTTCATTCTAAAAGTTTAACCAATCACCTTCAAAGGATTATTCAGACATGCAAAGCACTTACAATATTCTTAATGCAAATAAATGAATTAAAGGAGCATAAAATCATCAATTCCAAGTGATAATTTGGAGTCCTAAAAGGACTAACTCTTTCTTCAATGCTTCTAAGATGTTGAGGTTATCTTAAACTCATAAACCACATGTCCTATTGCCTTGCAGATGGGTTAGAAAGAGGATGGAGAGGTTGGAATGAGGTAGAGTAGTTGAGGGCATATAGATAGCAGTTTCAACTCCCTAAAAACATCTAGGAGCAAATTTATGAGTGTTTTGAGTTGGAGGAGTGAAAGAGCAATAAGGAATTTCACTTTTTAAAGAATGATGGAATCTTTCAAGGAGCAAAACTAGGGAACGAGTCTTCTTAACACCTAGATGGAGGTCAAACATGTAGGTTAAGGTATGACAATGACATTTACTCTTCAAAACATGTTCCTAGATTGTGTCTTATAGTTGGATACCAAAAGTGGACACCTAGGGGAGTTTTTACTAGTTCTTACTAGCTTTTGGAACTAAGCTTTGTAACTTAGCAAGAAAGAAATATTGTAATCTCTTTTCTTCAAAAAATAATATCATTTTATACTTATACCAGGTTTTGTAATACCTTTTTTGTGAATAAAAACAAGTATTTTTCCTTCTCAAATTCTTCATATTGTGTGCAATCATGATATTATTGATGTGGTTCTATGATATTTTTATGTGTCCTGAATTTCATGTCTCATTTTAAAGAACCTTTATGCAGAAATATGCATGTTGTTCAATTCATAGGTTATTTTACTGAGTTATGCAATCTTTAGTTGTGAGAATTACCTGATTTCCTTATTATAGACTATTAAAACTCCAACTTTCCTATGAAATATTGATGCATAGATATGTCCAAAACTAAGTTGTGCCTAGTTTAGCTTATTTATTGAACATATTGTGTATGTCAAACAATAGTACAAGTCATAAACATCTGGTGTATCACCCCTTCTACCTTTTAAGTTTATTTTTATGTAATTTCTATTTGTTTCCCTTATGAATAGCGGTAGGGTAGCCTAAATTTTTGGTGTAACACTAAAGGAACATGCCTTCTCTAGAGATTCATTCCAATATACAAGTCACCCACAACCTAGGAGTGTTTACATGCTATCACCTGAAGAGAGAGTCAACCTATCACTTTACCAAGTGTGCAGTCAGCTCTCACAATAATTTTTTGCATTCTCGATGGGATTGTTTGAACTATTACACTCTAATTTTTACTTCATTTTCTTACTAATTTTTGTATGTAAATTAGTAATATCTTCTTATAGAAGAATTTTTTACATATTTGGTGACTCAATCTCACTAGCTCTGAGAGGTTTTAGTGTAGCAGGTTTATGAGATGAGTACACACAAGAGGAGGTTTAGGCCCTTTTGAGTATTTTCAAGTATCTTCACCCAAGCGGAGAGGAAAAATAGTCCAAAAAAGTTTGAGTGCATCAGTAATAACACATTCCACACCTTGTCCTTGTAGGATCACCCCTGATTCCTATGGCTACTCCTAGGAATCAATTTTTTATTTCATTTGATGCAGGAAGTCTATTGAACCTTGATCAACATGATGATATCCAAATGGGAGGCCTTAATAGTATTCCTTTTTCAATGGAGAAGAACAAACCAATCCCATTAAAAATATCAAAGATGTACCAAACTTGTGTAAATCCATCATATAACTAAAGAAAATGTTGAAATCAGGTTGTTGGATACCTCATTGAAGGGAAAAGCATTACAAGGGTTTATGAGCTTGATAATTAATTGTGTCAGCACATGGGGTCAGCTAGGAGAATCTTTGTGTAGGAATCTTGAAGACAAATCAAACCATTTGTAGTGCAACTGACTACTATCAAGAGGGCTCCACATGAACATAGGACTGATTTCAATTTCTATTTTCAAAGGACTTGGGATAAAATTTCGCCATTGGTAAGACCCTCATCTGAATATGCATTTCTATATTTTTTGAGAGAATTAAACAATGATATGTCAGTGATGATACAATCAATGGCTGGAAGAAAACATTTTGATGCATATTAAATCGCAATCAGAGATGAGAATAGTCTAATCCAAGCTAGAAAAATTGCACCAAGGCCTCCTATGCCCATATTCCCTAAAATCTAGGCCCCTATGCCTTTTCAAATACCTCTAATATCTATTATACTAGCACCAAATAGTTAAATTTACCATCTCTAGATAAAGCTATTCCAGCCCCATCAAATGATCTTCACCAACTAAAAATCCTTCTCCAAACATTTAGCAATGAGCTAGTCAACCTCAAGAGGTAGCAAGCACAAAATTATAGGCCTTACCAAATGCCATATCAGCCTAATCAGTCTAACATGCCCCCATTCCAAGATAATCCTCAAGGCCAAAGATAAATAATCAATAGAGTGCTTATCAATCTTATAATCCAAATGTTGCCAGCACCTGTAGAGAGTTAGTTCCTATCTAAAATAAATTGGTACATGACTATGAGTGGTGTTTCCCTTGTAATCAGCCACATAACCAAGCCACATGCTTTGATGGTGTGCTAAACTAAGATTTAATGGTGCAAAATGATTGAACTATGCCTCAAAATGTAACACATGAAAAAACATCACATCAAGGAGATCTTTAAGAACCTTTCTAGAATGATGTGACACTCTCAAATTGGTAAGGAGGGGAATTTTGTAGAGATAACCAGTTGAAAGGATAGAATCAGTCCTATACTTCGGTGGTAGCCAACACAAGAGCAAAGAAGAGATTTGTTGAAATGGAACAACCAACTGATAAAGGGCCTTTTCATACTTCTACAATGATCCAAGGGGTTGTTGGTCATTCTTCCAATCCAAATGTGCAATTTATACAAAGAACTTAGGTTGTAGAAAGCAAAGAGCAACCTTAAATTCATTCCCAACTAGCACAAGTACAAGGAGACACAATTGTTCCAAAGGTACAACAAAAGGTTAGTTCTCTTTCCTTTAACAAACTTGAACATGTGCAGAAAACCAATGTTAACATGTCTATGTGGGAATCATTGTTTGTTCTTAGGAAAAAAGACCTTTTGTAAGTTGCCCTATCAAACCTTAGTGTGTCAAGTGAATTCTAAAGAGATCAATGAAAGGTTGTACTTACAAACACACTCCAATCTAATAATGAATAGAAAACTAATGATTTTAAAGCACCTCCATTCTATGTATCTTTAATCATTGGAAAGCATATAGTTCACAACTATATGATAGATTTAGGGGCAAGTAGTTCAGTTATGTCAAAACAAATAGTTGACAAACTTGGTCTTGAATATGAACCTCTTTCTAAAGGATTTTTATAGCTCTAGATGGAACAACTATAAACACTATAGGATTCATAAAAGGGTTTATTCTAACATTCCATACCTATCCAAACCTCTCAACCCACAAGATGTCTTTGTCATAGACCTCCCACCTTACTTTCCCTTATGTTTATCTAGAGACTTCATAGTAAAGATTGGAGGTTGCTTGTCATCTAATTGGTCACATATACTATTCAAAACTAGATATAGCACCAAAGTCATTATAAAATTAGAAACCATTGCCAAAGATCACATTGATCCATATGTTCTAAGTGTTGTTAATGTAAACTACACTATTTTTTACCAAGAGGATCATCCCGTTGTCTTAGAATCAAACACTCAGATTGATGGTATCCATGATTTGTTACTAGATGAATGGGGGACTAAAAATAATGAGTTTGATCTTTGTAATAACATAAAAGAAGCTAGTATTGACATTTATTACATGCAGGAATAGGATTCTTTTGTGCCTTACCTTGTGAAAACTAATGAACAACAGTAGGGTGGTATTTGGTAAATATTTTTTGATTGGTCCAAAAGAAAAAATGGTACAGGAGGAGGTGTTATGTTGGTGTCTCCAACAAAGGAGAAATACTATAGGCCTTTAGATTTTAGTTAAGCTGTAGCAACAACACGAATGAGTATGAAGCTCTTATCCATGGTTTACAAGGGTCTAAAAAGACGAAGATAAGTTGTCTACAAGTGTTTGGTGACAATGAACTAATTGTAAATTAGGTAAGAAGACTCAACGTAATAAAAAATAATTTGTTGAAATCCTACAATCATAGAGTGTGGGATATTATAGAAGATTTTGAATCCTTTAATTTGTTGTCCATTCCTATAGAAAATAATAAGCATGTTGATAGATTAGCTGCAATAGGGACTCAATTTGGCATTCCAAACGATCAGAAATGATAAGGTACAACATGTTAAGGTGGTAATAAGGCCATTAGTTCCTACTAATGATGTTCATTGGCAATTCATTGACAGTGACCAACAAATCATAAATGTTTTACAAGAAGAAATTGAGTTTTCAATTAAGAATCATTATAAATTGCAACAACATTATGATGAACATATCATATGTAGTTGAAGTCTAACAAACTACCAAGAAGGTTCATCACTTTGGAATCCATCTTCAATACAGATGACTAGATTAGAAAAGAAAAGGAAATTATGGTGATCAAACAATAACACTATGAAGAGGTTGTCATTTTCAATGACAAACTTGTCAAACTTGGTAGGGTATGCACACAAGAAAAGAAATATGTTTTCATTTTTTTTTTCAAAAGTATAGTGACATTTTTTTGTTGGACATATAGTAACCATAAGGGATTTGATCCTAAGCCAGCACAACATACCATTGAGTTAGAGCCACGTCTTAACCTATGAGACAAAAACACAAACCTTTGAATCTAAAACTTGAACCCCTTATGAAGCAAGAGTTGAACAATTTGATAGACGGAAGCATTATATTTGTTGGCAAGAGACACATTGGAGCTTCATGATTGTTGTCATTGATGGCAACAAAGTTCATCCCACACATCCACAGGACATAGTGTACCTATACCAGAAGTCAGATTAAAGAGTGTTATGGTCCGGTAAGCAAGAACAGAGTGTTGTGGTAAGGTTCGACAGTTAGGTCCGGATCTCTAAGAGGAAGTATCTTTGGAAAGTATGGACTTGGGGAAGTCAAGATGAATACCTTGACTGGTAGATTCTAGGATTTGAACCTCAGGTGATGAAAGAGTGAAGAGATACAAGCATTCAAGTATTGGGGTCCTATTTGGCAGAGCAGACAGAGGAAGAACTAACCGACAGAGCATCAGACACTATTCCGGATGAGATGTTGATGGTGATCAAGATTATTAAGGTATCATTCAAGATTGGCTGACTTGTTAGATGACTTCTATAAGTATCTCTTTGATCCACATCACTTGGTAAGCAAGGATTCAGCCGACAGACTAAAGTCTGGGAAATACTGACTATTCCGGATGCTGACTAGAAAGAGGATGAAATCCTTTGTGCGGATATATATACCAAATGGATTTTGATGAGAGTTGTTGTTGTTGTGGTTGTGTGTGTGAAGAAAAGCAAAAGAATAGTGTGAAAGCAGGAAGACAGGTTCGATATGTGACAGGTCAACAGCACCAAAGAAGAGGAAGGATGAAGTGCAGCAGATTAGTGTATTGAGCCTAACCGAAACTAAACCTCAGCATAGGTGGATGCTTCTCATCAATTCAAGTATCTAACTCTCTTGTATAAACTATTGTAGGTAGTGAGCCTCTTGTGAGTAGTGTGCTCGGGCAGTGAGCCCTAATTGGCAAGTGCCATTTTGTATTTCTATTCTTCTAACAGAGAATACAATCTTGGGTTAATCACCCCATGGTTTTCTCCCTTAACAGGGTTTCTGTTGATAACTAACAGGGGGGTGAATCAGTTATCATTAATTCACTTTCAATTCAAACACTTAAATCTACTTTGTTAATCAATAGCATAGCAATTAACCATTCATGGAAGCATAAGATATAAACACTAGAGCAAATACACATCAACACATGAAACACCAAGATTTTGATGTGGAAAACCTGGTTAAGGGAAAAACCACGGGGTGATTAACCCAAGGATTATTCTCTATTAGAAGAATAAGAAAAATGGATGGCACATGCCAATTAGGGCTCACTGCCTGAGCACACTGCTCACAAAGAGACACACTGCCTATAAGAGACACACTGTCTATAAAGATAACAAGTATTACAAACTTGAACTAGAGATTGACATCTTTACCATGTCCGGATCAGTTCCATTTAAGCCCAAAAACTCCTGCTCTGCCTTTTGCACTTTTCTTCACTATATCACACTCATCACTGCAAGACCCACTTCAAAATGAATTCACAAACCCTTATTTATACAAGGCATCAACTTAGGAACAATCATCTAAGTCGGCAAACATCTACAAGATCATTCGCAAGATGTGTATTGCATCTGGTCGGCCTGTCTCAGGAAGAACACCAACAACCAGTGGTCTTTACATCCAATCCAAACTCTAACTTCAATGTGGACCGCCAATAAGAATTGTACATGATCCAAGGATCACCTAAACCTTTCCTAAGTCGTCAAGAACATCTGCACTTTATCAGCTTACTGGAATTCTTCTCTTCTTCATCTGGAACTTCAAGAACACAGTCTTTCGCTACTGTCATAATGCAAAAGGTTCTTCTGGACCTCCAAAGAATGCACAAATCAAGTTGTCACTTCATACTAACTTCTTCAACACTCTCTCTAATCTGTAGAATGAGAGAATGTAATTCCAGAACTCACCAGACCAATCTGTGACACTCTGTCTCTACCGGAACACTTGCCGGAACAGGTTCTACACAAGCAGCCATAACTTCTTCATATCTTTATGTGAACTTCTAAAATCTTAATTGGAACATCTCAAGACTAGTATCTTCAAACCCTTTAATCCGTATCCTCTAATCCTCAACCTATTGAGTACTTTTGCCTTCTTCTCATCACTGTTCTTCACTGTTCCTGATTGAGACTAATTTTCTCAATATCCTCAGCACACAGCTCATCCAATCCTTCTTATCAATGCAATATGAGTATGTTGACATCAATGACAACACTGGTTAACCTCATACTTGCAACAATCTCCCCCTTTGTCATTGATGGCAACATATGATGTGAAAAACCATCAAGACAGAAACTTCTCCTTTCTGTCATAGCTCACCCTATCAAAAACAACTCTTCACATGTCTTCTCTTCCTTTACTACTCCCCCTTTGATCATCAACCACTTGTTTTTCACATGTCTTCTCTCCCCCTTTGACATCAATGGCAAAGGGCTCATACTTGCAATTCTAACACATCAGAATCATACCAGCTGCTCCCCCTTAGTAGCAGCTCCCCATTAACAATCCGGATCACAAGATATGACTGTGATATCCACCGGACTGATGCACATCAGTGCATCCTAGTTCATCATCGGAGGGGCCATGACCCCTAATGTCTCCCTGAGATACTCAAAAGATTCCTTGGGAAGAGGTTTAGTAAAAATATCTGCAAGCTGATCCTTTGAGGGCACATACTCCAATCTGACTTCACCCTTGTTCACTTGTTCTCTCAAAAAGTGAAATTTGATAGATATATGCTTGGTCTTAGAATGCAATACTAAATTCTTAGAAATATTTATTGTACTTGAATTATCATAGAAAATTGTGATAGGCTCCACATATTCTACTTGAATATCTCTTAGCATTTGCTTCATCCACAAAAGTTGAGTGCAACTACCTACTGCTGCAATGTATTCTACTTCTATTGTAGACAGGGATATTGCTTCTTGTTTCTTGCTTATCTAAGAAATCAACCTTTTTCCCAAAAAGAATGCTCCTCCACTTGTACTCTTCCTATCATCCACATCTCCTGCCCAATCTGCATCTGTATATGCATGAAGAGAAAAGTCATGATCTCTGGGATACCATAGGCCATACTCAACTATTCCTTTCAAGTACATAAAAATTCTTTTGATTGCCATGACATGAGATTCTCTGGGATCAGCCTAGAATCTCGCCACAAGACCAACAGCCTACATTATATCTGGTCTAGTCTAAGTGAGATATAGTAATCCACCAATCATTGATCTATACTTTGTCTGATCTTTCTTAGGAGAGTCATCATCTTTTCTCAACTTACATCCGGTAGCCATGGGAGTGTTCATTGGCTTTGAATCTTCCATTCCAAATTTCTTCAATAGTTCTTTCACATATTTGGTCTAAGAGATAAAGATTCCTTTCTCTGTCTGAGTAATTTGTAGACCCAAGAAGAAATTTATTTCACTGAACATTGACATTTCAAACTCACTTTTCATTTGGTTTGCAAAGGTCTTACACATACTATCTCTTCCTCCAAAGATGATATCATTAACAAATACTTCAACAATCAAAATGTTTTCATGATCAATTTGGAAATATAGGTTGTTGCAAGTATGAGGTTAACCAGTGTTGTCATTGATGTCAACATACTCATATTGCATTGGTAAGAAGGTTTGGATGAGCTGTGTGTTGAGGATATTGAGAAAAGTAGTCTCAATTAGGAACAGTGAAGAATAGTGATAAGAAGAAGGCAAATGTACTCAATAGGTTGAGAATTAGAGGATGCAGATTAAAGGGTTTGTAGATATGAGTCTTGAGATGATCCAGTTAAGATTTTAGAGGTCCGCATGAAGATATGAAAAAGTTGTGATCGGTCAAGTAGAACCGGTTCCGGGAGATGCTCCGGAGGAATAGAGTGTCACAAAAAGGTTCGGTGAGATCTGGAGGTGCATTATCAAACTCTGCAGATTGGAAGTAGTGTTTGGGATGTCTTTGTGATGTCTCATCTTGATTGGTATGTGGTTTGGAGGTCCGGAAGCACTTTCTTCAGTATGATAGTGGCGGCAGTCTGTGTTCTTGAAGTTTCAGATGAAGAGGAGAAGAAATTCCAGTCAGTAGACGAAGTGCGGATGTACCTGGTTAATCAAGCAAGCTTGTGAAGGTTCTTGGATCATGTTGAGGTTATGTTGTCAGTCTACATTGGTGGTAGAGCCCGGAATTGAAGATATTCTTCCGGATGAAGTTCTTGTTTAGACTAGCTGACCGGATGAGTTGTTCATCTTGCGAATGTTCTTGTGGTGGCCAACCAGATGTATTAATCATCTTGCGAATGTCCTTATGGTTGATTGCCGACTTAGATGATTGTTCCTAAGTCGATGTCTTGTATAAATAAAGGTTTGTGAGTTCATTTCAAAGTGTGTTGAGCAGTGGATGAGTGTGGTATAGCAAAAAAGTGAAGGGCAGAGCAGAAGTATCTCGGGCTTAAATGGAACTGATCCAGACATGGTAAAGATGTCAATCTCTAGTTCAAGTTTGTGATTCTTATCACTTTGTAGATAGTGTGTCTCTTGTAGGCAGTGTGTCTCCTTGTGAGCAGTGTGCTTAGGCAGTGAGCCCTAATTGGCATGTGCCATTCATTTTTCTTATTCTTCTAACAGAGAATAATCCTTGGGTTAATCATCCCATGGTTTTTCCCTTAACCGGGTTTTCCATGTCAAAATCTTGGTGTCCAATGTGTTGATGTTTATCTGCTCTTGTGTTTATGCATTATGCTTTCATGGATGGTTAATTGATATGCTATTAACTAACAAAGAAGAATCAAGTGTTTGAAGTAGAAGCAAGTTTTTGTACAACTGATTCACCCCCCCTCTTAGTTGTGTGCCCTAGATCTAACATAGGTTACTATCAGTAGTACCTTTGTTGAAACCAATCTTCAAAAGATGTTTGTCCAGCCTCTCATACCATGCTCTTGGGGCTTGCTTTAGACCATACAGTGCCTTCTTTAATTTGCAGACCATATCACCATGCTCAGATAATTGAAATCCATCCAGTTGTTCAATGTACACCGCTTCTTCTAGTTCACCATTCAGGAAAGTAGATTTGACATCCATCTAATACACTTTGAAATCTTTGAAGGAAGCAAATGCAAGAAATAGTTTGACTGCTTCAATTCTTGCCACCGGAGCAAAGGTTTCCTCAAAATCAATCCCTTCTATTTGAGAGTAGCCTTTGCAGACTAATCTGGCCTTATTTCTGATTACTTCACCAACTTTATTTAGTTTGTTCCAAAAGACCCATTTGGTTCCAATTACATTCTTGTTTCTAGGTCTAGAAACAAGATCCCAAGGGTGATTTTTCTCAATTTGCATTAATTCTTCTTCCATTGCTTTTGTCCAATTTTCATCATTGCATGCTTCATTGATTGTCTTAGGTTCAATCTTTGAAATCAGACAACATTCATCTGAATTTTGGGCAACATTCCTTCTAGTTTGCACACCTTTGCTTTTGTCACCTATGATCTGATCTTCAGAGTGGTTCAGTCTTACATACCTTGGAATTTTGGGAGTTTCTTGCACTTCTGCTTCTTGATCATGCTCATTCAGACCTGTCTCTTCTTCCTGATTTACCAGATCAGTTTGAATCTAACTTTCAGGAGAGGATGGAGCACCTTGAACTAGAACATCATTATGATCATCTTCATCATACTCATAAAATCTTGAGGGCTTCTCAGTACCTTCATCAACCTTCACATTTGTAGTTTCTATCATCTTTCTCAGTCTCTTATTGTAACACCGGTATGCTTTGTTTTGAGTGGAGTAACCCAAGAAAATTCCTTCATCACTTCTAGCATCAAACTTTCCTAGATCTTCATCTCTTTTGATGTAACACTTGCTACCAAATACTTTGAAATATCTCACAGTAGGAGTGATGCCAAACCAAAGTTCATAAGGAGTCTTACCGGTATTGCCTCTAATTTGAACTCGATTGAGAGTGTAGACTGCAGTGCTGACAACTTCTTTCCAAAACATCTGAGGAACATTTGTTTCCATCATCATTGTCGTGGATGCTTCCTGGATGGTCCAGTTTTTTCTCTCAACTACTCCATTCTGCTATGGAGTCCTAGGAGCAGACAACTGTCTCTTTATACCATGTTTCTCACAAAAGTCTATGAATTCACCAGATGTGAATTCACCACCTCTATCAGACCTTAGACATTTCAGTTTCAATCTGGTTTGATTCTCTACCATAGCCTTAGAGATTTTGAACTTCTCAAAAGCTTCTGATTTCTCTTTCAGAAAGGTAATGCACATCATCTGGGAATGGTCATCAATCAGTAACATGAAATATCTATCACCTTGCATACTCTTGATTCTTGTCAGACCACATAGATCAGTATGAACTAACTCCAATAATCTGGTAGAGGACTTATCCTTGGTTTTGAAAGAAACTCTGCTCTGTTTACCTAGCTGACATTCTTTGCACATACTATTTGTTGGTTTTACCAACTTTGGAAGATCTCTTACAGCCTGAGTATTGCTTATCTTGATGATGTTATCAAAATTTACATGACACATTCGTCTATGCCATAACCAACTCTGATCAACTTGAACAAACAGACAACTTTTATTAGTACCAACTAGATGGAAGATATTACCTTTTGTTTGAGTACCAGATGCAATCTCAGTTCCAGAGCTTTCAAAGATCCTACATCTTCCATTCTTGAACCGGAGATCATAGCCTTTGTCTACCAACTGACCAACACTGAGAAGATTGTGCTTCAATCCTTCAACATATAGTACATTACCAGTTTTGTTTTTCCCATCTAAAGAGATAGTTCCCCTACCTCTGATTCTACCAGCAAAATTGTCACCAAACTTTACCATTCCTCCTTCATACGTTTCCAAATCTAAGAACTTGTTCTTGTCACCTGTCATATGGTGAGAGCATCCACTATCAATAACCCAATCATCCTTTTCTTCAACTTGGGCAGCCAAAGCTCTTTCTACAACCTTATGATTGATAGATATTGGATCTTCTTCCTTGATGGCAATAAACACCCATTCATTTCCAGATTTATCTCCTATCTCTGATTCATCATCTGTTACTCCTTCATTATCAGCTTCTTCATGAACATAATAACAATTCTTTTGGAACCTTTGTCTGTTAGAATTTGACCTTGTAGATCTTTCCAGACATCTTAAGGCAAAGTGACCAATCTTATTGTAGTTGAAGCATTTAAAAGGTAATTTTCCTTCATACTTACCAGATCCTCTTGGCAGTCTTTTTGCAATGAGGGCTTCAAGTTGAGCTATTTCTGCTTCTTCCTCTTCCATGTCTTTCCTTGCTTGATCATACGATGACAGCTTCCTTGAAGAGTTTTCTCCCGGATCAAATCTTTGTTTGCCTTTCACATAGGCACTGGCTTTGAATGCAGATTCAGTCTTGGGGGGATCATCTCCAAACTCAGTCATTTCAAATGCAGCCAGTTTGCCAGCTAATTACTCTCTTGTGACAGTTGTATGAGCTCTGAATTCATCAATGGCAGTAACCTTGATTTTGTAGGCAGTAGGAAGGGATCTGAGAATTTTGCAAACAATCTCATTTTCATCCAAAACTCCACCAGCATTCCTAATTCCACACACCAGCTCATTTACTCTTGGCATAAAGGTAGTGATATTTTCATCATTTGTCATCTTCAATCTTTCAAATTTCCCTTTGAGACTTTGCAACCTTGCACTCTTAACAAACTCATCTCCTTCATACAGAAGTTCTAGTTTAATCTAGATCTCATAGGCAGTTGGTAGGTCAATAACATTTGAGAGCTCTGAGTCAGTTAATGTACTTAGAAGAGCCTCCTTAGTCCATAGATTGTTTTTAGCATCTGTGATTTTATTTAGAGTTGTCAGACCACCCTGTGGAGGTGTATATGCTTTTGTGACCATGGACAAGTACGCCTTTCCCATACACTCCAAGTGACATTTCTTGTGGCCTTTCCAAAGAGTGAAGTTGGTTCCATCAAACTTTGGACTGTCCTTCTTGTATGACGACATCCTGGATCTCCTCAAGTGGTTAAGCTCCTTTTAGAGGAACTTGGCTCTGATACCAATTGTTGATAACTGAGAGGGGGGGTGAATTAGTTATCATTAATTTGCTTTCAATTCAAACACTTAAATCCACTTTGTTAATCAATAGCATAGCAATTAACCATTCATGGAAGCATAAGATATAAACACCAGAGTAGATACACATCAACACATGAAACACCAAGATTTTGATGTGGAAAACCTGGTTAAGGGAAAAACCATAGGGTGATTAACCCAAGGATTATTCTCTATTAGAAGAATAAGAAAAATGGATGGCACATGCCAATTAGGGCTCACCGCCCGAGCACACTGCTCACAAAGAGACACACTGCCTACAAGAGACACACTATCTACAAAGATAACAAGTATTACAAATTTGAACTGGAGATTGACATCTTTACCATGTCCGGATTAGTTCCATTTAAGCCCAAAAACTCCTGCTCTATCTTTCACACTTTTCTTTGCTATATCACACTCATCACCGCAAGACCCACTTCAAAATGAATTCACAAACCCTTATTTATACAAGGCATTGACTTAGGAACAATCATCTAAGTCGGCAAACATCTACAAGATCATTCGTAAGACGTGTATTACATCTGGTGGCCTGTCTCAGGAAGAACACCAACAACCAGTGGTCTTTACATCTAATCCAAACTCTAACTTCAATGTGGACCACCAATAATAATTGTACATGATCCAAGGATCACCTAAACCTTTCCTGAGTCCTCAAGAACATCCACACTTTATCAGCTTACTGGAATTCTTCTCTTCTTCATCTGGAACTTCAAGAACACAGTATGTCGCTACTGTCATAATGCAAAAGGTTCTTCTGAACCTCCAAACAATGCACAAATTGAGTTGTTACTTCATACTGACTTCTTCAACACTCCCTCTAATCTGTAGAATGAGAGAATGTAATTCTGGAACTCACCGGACCAATCTGTGACACTCTGTCTCTGCCAGAACACTTGTCGGAACCGGTTCTACACAAGCAGCCATAACTTCTTCATATCTTTATACGGACCTCTGAAATCTTAACTGGAACATCTCAATACTAATATCTTCAAACCATGTAATCCGCATCCTCTGATCCTCAACCTATTGAGTACTTTTGCCTTCTTCTCATCACTATTCTTCACTGTTCCTAATTAAGACTAATTTTCTCAATATCCTCAGCACACAGCTCATCCAATCCTTTTTATCAATGTAATATGAGTATGTTGACATCAATGACAACACTGGTTAACCTCATACTTGCAACAGGTTTCCACGTCAAAAATATTGTGTCATGTGTATTTCCATTTCATGGTTATGTTTGCTTATTTGAAATAATGCTGCATTAATAGTTAAGAAAGTTCAGAAAGCTGAAATAATTAAGATAATTGATTCACCCCCTCCTCAGTTATCAACAATATTTACCATCAAACATACCTTTTGGTTCTCAAATTTAGTACCTATGAGGAATAATAATGGTGAGATAAGGTTGTGTGTTAATTTTAGAGACTTGAATAGAGCCTCTTTCAAGGATCATTACCTTTGCCCTGTATGGAAAAAATTCTGCAAGTTGTTTTAGGTTTAGAATGTCTTCCCCCCTGATGGTTATTCTAGTTACAATTAGATTTCGATAAAGGAAGAGGATTGATTCAAAACAACATCCACTACTAAATGGGAAACCATGGCTTATAGGAAGATGCCCTTGGTTTGTCTAATTGAGGGGTAACATTCCAAAGAGCCATGGACATGACATTCTGAGGACTAATAAACAAAATTATACTTGTGTACCTTGATGACATTATAGTATTTTCCAAAGATGCTAAAAATCACTTTTCTCACCTTGAGTAGGTTTTTGATAGGTGTAGGCAGTTTGGAGTTTCACTTAATCCAAAGAAGTGCATTTTTGTAGTCCATGAAGGTAAGCTCCTTGGTCATATTGTGTCAAAAAATGGGCTTGCTATTGATCTTGATAGAGTAAGTGTTATCTTAACATTACCTTTTCATAGCCATAAGAAAGGATTACAAAGTTTTCTATGAAGGATTAACTTTGTAAGAAGGTTTATCCCTGATATTTCAAGCCTTATGAAGCCACTAACCTCAATGTTGAAAAAGAACATGCCTTTCAACTAGACAAGGGAAGGGAAAAGAAGTTTTGAAGCTATAGAAAAAGCCACAATAGAATTTCTAACTCCTATAAATCCAAATTTATGTAAGGATTTTACCAATTTGTATGTTTTTTATAGAATGGATATAGGTGATCCCACAATACTAATTCCCAAACTTGGAACATCTTGAGTTTTGTCTAAAATAACTTTTTTTTTTTGAAAAATTAACGGTTTAAGCCTTGAGGGGTTCCATCTAAAGGGGTTTAATTGAATGGGGTTAGATATTAAAACACCCTTAGATTAAACTCCCTTGGAAAGCACCCCCTTAGTCTTAAATTAAAACCTCTATGGAGTCTCCCCTGCACCTATCAAAATGTTGACAAAAAATCAATTTTGCTTCACCTTTTAAAGGATCAAATGAAGTCATTTAGAAATTCTATTTTGTAAGCATGTATCTCTTAGTACAAGATTTCCAAAAGTATGAGTTTGAATATATTTATTTAATTATTATACTTATTTTCTATTTTCTAGTGAACATAGGTTTTTCACTAAACATCAAGGTCTATATTCCACACGGGTGGAAAAATAAAAAATAGAGAAAAAAATTTGAAAAATATCTCCACACTAGGTATTGATATCCTTGTTTCAACAAAAAAAAACAATTTAATTTGGATACATACAAAAAAATTTATGTTGTATGATATAAACCTATGCCTAAATTATAATTAATATCACTTCAAAAATTAATAAATAATAAATGCAAAAAAAATTATGAAAAAATATGTGAGCACTAGATATTGGTGTTACAAATCTATGTTTAAAATTTAATAATTTGATCCTTTTTATATAAAAAAGTCATGATGTATGATATAAACATCACTTTTAAAAAATATTGTCAACTATAAAAAATAAGTTATTAAAAGTTACGTAAAACAAATCACAAATTATTTCTTAAAATTTAAAAAAAAATACATTTAGAATCTACACATAAAATCTAAAAAATCACTAATTCATATCATATTCAAATTCTTAATGGCTTAGTTTCTATAGGTCCAAGAGAAGTGAAATTTTGGTTAAAGATGTTGATTTCAATTGCCTACTTTGGCCAAAAGGTGGGACACAATATTGTTGGATCACCCATACCATCTTGGCCATGTTGGTACAATAGAATGAAGAAGGTTTGGAGAAGCCAATAGCATTCTTTAACCAAGGTTTGGAGGTCTATGAGGTAAGATACTCGTTTGTGGAAAAACAAGTGCTAACTATTATAAGAAGTTTAAGAAATTCATACATTTGGTTTCCAATAATTAGATTCATTTGATGGTTTCTCATCCAAGTGTTAAAGAATTCCTTTTCAACAAGGACTTGAATTAGAAAAGAGTAGGCTGGATAACAAAGGTAATGGAATATGATGTGGAGATTAAGGTTACAATTTTTGTTAAGGGTAGAGGCTTATGTGAGGAGCTAGCTTCAAGTTTAGAAAATAATGAGGATGTTCTCCTAGTATTCCAAGGTGATTAACAAATAGTTGTACCTTCTTCTAACACAAGTTGGACACAAGAAATGGTACATTTCCTTCTAACAAGTGAGTGCCCTCAAGGATTGGACAACATAAAATGGAGGTACTTTAGACTTTAATCCATTCTTTATGTACTTTTAGATGGTGTGTTGTTCAAAAAATATTTTAATGATGTTTTGTTAAGGTGCATTGACACTAATCAAATTAAAAAAAAATATGAGAGTTCCATGATGGAGAAACAAGAGGGAATTTCACTCCAAGGACAACAACACTAAAAATAATGAGGGTTGTTTACTATTGGTCTAGCTTGCTCAAATATTTTCATGCATGGGTAAGAAGATGTAATAAATTTTTATTCTTTACAAGAAAATAGAAGCTAGCAGCCCTTCCTTTGCAACCAATTCAAGTGGATCAGCAATTCATGAAATGGGGTTTGGATTTCATAATAGTCATTAATCCACCTTCAAGTGCAGTACATAAATGGATAATAATAGCCACCGATTATTTCACAAGATGGACACAAGCAATAGCACTTAAAGAGGCAAATGAAAGTGCAGTCCTAGATTTCTATGAAGACATTGTCACAAGGTTTGGAGTACCTGATTCTGCAATAGATTTTGTTGGCAATAAGGTGAGTGAGTGGGTAGTCAAGTATGTTTTCATTTGAGTACAACCTCCAACTATTATCTCCAAGGGAATGGACTAGCTAAGTCTACAAATAAGAACTTAATCAGGATCATCAAAAGAACTATTGAAGACAATCAAAGATTTTGGCATATGAAGCTGAAATCTACCTTATGGGCTGATAGGATTACTCCAAAAAAGTTAATTGGTAACTCACCATAAATGCTTGTTTATGGGAAGGAGGCAAGGCAGCCTATATCTCTTGAGTTACTAGCTCTTGATCTCATCAATCAACTGTAGATGATGGAACAAGATCTAATGTCAATTAGGTTTGTAGAGATGATGGAGGATCATCAAAATAAACAAGAAGCCGAGAAATGAAAACCATGGACCTTCATCAAGCTCAAGTAAAGAATCTTTTGACAAGAAGATAGTCACAAGATCTTTCAAGGACGGAGACATTGTCCTCAAATGGGATGAATTGAAGAATAGGCCTATAAGACATACCAAATTTGACTCCATGTGGAATGGGCCCTATGTGATATCAAGTTGTAAGAAACATAACACATTCTAGCTATCTAAAGTTGATGGAGAAGAGCTACATATCCCAGTCAATGGGATACATCTCAAAATTTGTTTTTGAGGTGATGATCTATATTTTGTACATATTAGGATAGTTTTGTTGTGTCAAATAAGTGTTGTCACACATTGTTATTGTTTTTGTTTTCCTCCAAGTGCTATGCATAGGTATTTTGTCCTATAAGGGGACTATTTTGAGTAGTTTCTAGTGTGTAGTCTTTTGGTTTGTAGATATTTTTGAGGTACTAACAGTTGTATGTCAGTTTTAATGTTTTCTTTCAAAGTGTTTTTAGGTCTTTAGTGACTCTTTTTCCTAATGGAAATCCTAAGGCTACTGGTCTTTGTTCCTTAGCAGGCAAGCACCCCATAGGGGTCACCAAAAAGTTATAGGTATTTTTGTTCCTTTAACACAAACAGTCAACATTGGGTCTCTTAAAAGTATTTAGAGGACTACTAATCCTCGTTTAGAGGTTTCAACTTGTTTTTTACAAGGTCATTTTTCCAGGTGAAAGTCAAGTCTTGTGGTCATATTTTTGGGTATACAACATTTTGAGCTTTTGATAAAGTTAAAACAAGGTTTTGTAATACATAAATGTAATAAAATGTTCCCATAAGGTAATATGGCATGTTTATGAGTCAAAAAGGTTTTAAATGATGTTAAAGTTGCTCTTTAAGCCTTAAAATTTCTAAATATTACCTTGGTTTTTTCAAAAATCTCATACATATCATGGAGGGAATGTATTTTTCAAAACAAATCATCTTATACGTCATGGTTTTGTAAGTTTCAAGATTAGAGTCCTTGAATTAAGTTGTGGGGTCATGTTGAGGGTTAGTTTTTTTTGTGTTGAGTCTCATTTCTCCATGGGGTTTTTAGTTTTTTTTATAGGTTTCTAGCATGAAGGACGTAAGAGATTGCTATGAAGATAGCCACCTAAGATCTAGGAGGTTCAATGAAAGCACAAGATACTAAAATATAAAAGTAATACTATTCTATCGAATGATACAAATACACAACATGATATGATAAAATGTATGAGATACCTTTCTTATATAGGCAAGTTTAAGAGGTAGGACAAAATAGGATAATGACAAGTGTCTTAATCCTATGGAATGAGACAACTAGTGGATAATATGCCAACTATATGCCACAAATATTAAATGCCCTAACTACCTAAGTAAACTTAACATGTGAACATGTGTGAATAGGTCCTAACTAATGACTAATTAGAAAGTGTTCCTTGTTCACACTACAAAGGGAAAACCTGATAGGTAATATGTCTGTTCACACCAACACCCCCTTTAGTGTAACTTAGGGATAAGTAGACAAATGCAAAGATGCAAAGATGGGTCCTAGCTACTAGTCTATTTTAGGTACCCATGTACAAACAATCTCTCACAAACGAAGAAATAAACAAAACCTTGTGGGACAAAACTCCTCCCCAAAAGAGAGAAAACATAAGAAAGATGATCTCTATAGTATGAGAAGAACAAAACCCCATGTAAGGAAAAAGTCCATCCCATAAGAGAGAAGAAGATGTACTCAAAGTAGCCCCACCTCAATTTAGATTCTCTTGCACTAATGGTAGATGGTTGATAATGAATGCTTAAGATAATACAAGACTATCTAACAATGTTCCTCCTGTTAGGAAGAAACAACTCCAAGGATGTATGTAGGATTTCTTCCCATTCTTGACAAGAACATGAAGGAAGAAAGATAAAAATGTATGATATCTTTGAACTCTGCTCAAGTCTTGCCATGTTGATGTTGAAAGAAGTGACAATCCAATCAAGAGTCCTAGGCCTCCCTGAAGAAGGTGACAATCTAGAAGGTAGTGGAAACTAATGTAAAACATGATCCAAAGACAAATATGAATCCAAATGCTGCTCAAGGATCCCCAATCTAATCTAAAATTGTGACAAGTAAAGAGGAGAAGAAATAACAAGAGGGATATGAAGGCTCCCTCATCAGATCCAAAGAAGATGATGCAACTCCATAAGAGTCAACATCAAAGAGGATATAAATGTCCTCGATAGTGTCCTCCAAGTCTACAAGATAGGACTCACAAAACAAACATGCAATGTATATCAAGTACTCATCCCAAGATGGTATATCTGGAAGATGATGAATATCCTTCTATACTAAATCAATAGAAACCATGGATGTAGCAACATGAACCTCATTAGAAGCAAGAAGAGATGGAGGGGAAGATGGAATGCTAGAACATGTATCTAGAACCACAATTAATGAAAGAGCACCAAGATTCAAATGATCATACATCTCCAAAATAGTGTCCACACTAGATGCCTCAGTGTGTAAATCAATTGAAGGAACAATAGGAGAAAAATGTGAGAAGGTGTACACTCAATATTGATGATCTACCTCCCCAACTACAACAATATATTTTCTACGCAAATTCTAAATAATCATAGAATCAGGTGTGAACTTAACACTCTTTCCTACTCCACCATGTGTGATCTAATAGATGGAAAGGATATTGGTTGAAAATGAAGGCAACCAAAGGACATCATTGAATGATCCTTTTTCTATGTCAATAGATCCTTTCCGACAAACTCTCATATATGTGTTGTTGGCCATTAGGATGTATGGTGATGAACAAGTCTAATATAAAGAGAACATACTCTATGATGAAGCCATATGATATGAAGCTCTAGAATCAATGATCCATCTCCCTTACTTAGAATCTAAAATTGCAACAAGTGCTTTCCCCTTATATTTAGATTTGACTTTGAAGATGAAGAAGAAGATGAACCCCCTAAAGATTAATTTGTTTGAGCCTTTCTAGAAGATGCTACAATTCATGAATTTGTTTTATATAACATTTATGTTCATCATGCCCTAGTTTCTTGCAATATGCACACTTAGGCTTCTCCTTCTTAGATTATTGCCCTATGGAGGGAGAGGATTTAGAATCTATATGTGTCTTATTATTTTTCTTATTTTGTTTCTTTTCAGGATTCTTAAGTTTTTTCTTTACTTTAGGTTCACTAGCCACCAATTCTTGTGGCCTAGAAGACTTGAGGATGCCATTTTGAATAAGCTTCACTTCCTCTTAGATTAGAAGATTTAAAATGCATCAAAAGTAGGCTCAACATATGGAGCTCCCATAGAAACCCGATGAGTGTGAAAGCTAGAAACAAATACATAATACTCAGGACCACTCTTCGATAACATATTTAGAATCAATTTTAAAACACCCTTATCAATATTTCAATCCTTTAGTTGTGTTCTTAATTACTTAATCTTGGAGATACAGTCTTAGATTTTTTCAAACTTTGTAGTATCAAGAGTCATCAAATCTTTCTCTATCTAATATCTCCTAATCTTTTCAATTTTACCATACAATTTTTTAAGAGTCTGTCAAGCCTCCTTAGGTGTTGTGCATGATTCAAGATGAAATTGGAAATCAAAAGAGACCAATGAACAAATGTGTCCAAGATTTTTCTCATGATTCCTCTCTAATACTTCCTTTGCATTCACATCAATAGGTTCAATAATAGCTTCTTCTACATATCTAGTACAACCTCTTTCCCTTAGATAATTCTATAGTAATTATTTCCATGATGCATAATTATATGGAGTTAGGAGTTCAATTTGAGTTTTCCCCATTGCAAGAACACTTAATGTAAGAACTTAAAGCAAACAACCACCACAAGATCATCCCCCAAATTCTCTCAAACAATGATCCCCCAAAAAATGATAATCTTAGCACTTTATACCTAGTGCAATTACAATTGCCATTAAACAAAACAACAAAGTGGACTTTTGATTTTTGTACATGCAAATACCAAAATTAGGCTATAATTGAAAGTATAATTTCTTGAGAAAAAATGGATCAAACTAATCATAGATCTGAGAAGTACTTGAAAAATTATACACTTTAAAAAATCACCAAAAAATGTTACCATATGAGCCCAAACAAAACCTTGGAAGTTCCCAAAATAAGAACTCAACAAAAGTGATAAATATATGTAATTTATTGAAAAATAAAGCATCAAAATTAAAATTTGTTTGTACCAATGTGACGCTTATGAAATTATGGCCTAAATAAAAAAAATTCTTAAAAAAATGAGCCAAATTGGTTGAATTATAGGCCTCTAAAGACCGGCTATCAAAATGAAAATTGCGTTGGAGTAGGGAGGTTGGCTAGGGGCCAAAGGCAACTGGCATCATGTTGACATTAGCAGGGTGAAAAAAGAATATGCCCTCATTTGCTAGAATATACTTTAGATTTTCAAAACCACCTTAGGAATTGCATGAAACCACTAATATCTAATGCTAAACCACCTTCAAATTGCGTGAAATCACTAACCCTTATGTAGAGGATGGTTTGGTGGGAACTTGTAGTAGGGTGAGTGCGAGATCATGCTGGGCCAAACAGTGGCAATGGAGAAAAAACTTGTTGGCTGAGAAGGTTTTAACATTTAGACTAATATTTAGATTTGGATGGAAGGGTTTTAATATTTCTAGCTCAAATATGGATTCACTCCTAAAATTCCTTGGTATTACCTCATATTTAGGCAAGTGAGAATCCCAAAATTTGCCAAAAATCTTGCAAAACCACCCATTTAGTGTTATCCTAAAATTTTCCACAATTTGATCCTTGAAGCTGGCACACTTTTTTTGTAGCTAAATTTAATCAAATGAAAAGGGTTTATAGAGGAAGCTATTAAGATTCTAAAAATATAATATATGCCTCATAATAATTTTAATAGGTAATTATTATTAATTTGTTTGATTTCTTTATAGACATAAATATTGAAAAACATTCATAACTTTCAACATATTAATCTTTTTTTAAATCCAAAAGATGCATCACATTCTAGGATTTATTGGGTATACATTAAAATTTAATTTTTGATTTTCATATATTATTGACCAAGTTAGGTTGGCTAGAAAATTAATTTTTAATATTTTAAAAAAAGTTACAATAAAAAATTCATAAATAATTATTTATTTACTTAAAAAATTCTAACAAATATGCATCACATCCGCTCATGTGTCCTTTACTTAAATCCAAATCATGGAGGAAGGAAATTTTTTTTTTCTCATACTTAGGTTGGCCATAATGACACATAGTTTTTACATTTTTTTCTAAAAAATTTACTAGTGCTTCATTGAAATATCTAATTTTCACCAAACTATTTTTAAAATTTTCAAAAAAAAGTAGTAGCCCATAAACTGCATTCAATTTATTACAACTTTTATTACTACCTTATTTCTAGATTGTGTAGATAATTCATTCATTTTTTTACATGAAGTTATTTAAGTCTATTTTTCACATTTACATTACCACTTAGGGGTAGTGTTTGGCCCATCATGATCCTGCACTCACCCAGTGGTAAGTAGGGAATATCCCCTGATATATTCTACAAGGGTTTAAATGTTTACCATCAGGCAATAGCATGTTGTTGACTAGGAATATGGAGGGGGTTGCTAGGAGGCCCACACCACATGGCAACCCCTATGTTGGCTTGTGGGTACCTCAAGTACCTTGTGTAGGCCTATGAACTATATGGGTTATGTAGTACCCATGTAATTAGGTACAACCTAAAACAAAAATAGAAAAAACAAGTGGATTAAAAAAATGACTCAGGAATTATTCATTTACCCAATGGATAAAAGGATGCACCCAAGATTTAATGATGCCTGCCTATGCAGGTAAAGATTCCTCCTATGTCAGCAACTGCCTAGAGAATATTCTCTTTGTTATTATCCATATAGCTGGGAGGGAAAAAAATTCTCTAATGGATCAGGGAAAAGTTGTCCAATTTTGATGATTTCACAGTCACTCCTTAGGTTCTTGGGCCTTCTAGATGTGATGGTAGGGTCAAATTTGACCCAAAATGATTTGAAAGATCAGGTACCTGCTAGATTTGGCATGCACCTCCCAATATCAAACCCTTGTAGATCTTTACTCCAATGTCCAATTTGGACAAATCAAGAGGCTAAACTAACTTTCTTGGATACCCTGATTGCAATGGTGAGGTTAGATTTGCACCGAAATGCTCCAAAATGAACTTGCAATACAAGGCCACAAAAGGGAAACCCTCACAAATCTAGTTTTTCTATTAATTTTTTATGATTCTCCAGGTCATCATATGATTCAAGAGAAGAGCATACTCAACTTTTCAAGATCCACCATGATTTGTATTCTAAATCTATCAATAAAGCCTAACAAGAAGCAATCCTAATGGCTCTGATACTATGTAAGAGTTGGCTATGAAGGTAGCCACCAAGATCTAGGAGCTTCAATGAAAGTACAAGAGGGACCACAATGAGAGAATAACACTATTATATCAAATGATTCAAATACACAATATAATATGATAAAATGTACAATGAGATACCTTTCTTATATAGGCAAGCTTGAGAGGTAGGACAAACTAGGATGATGAAAAGTGTCTTAATCCTATCACATGAGACAACTAGTGGATAAGATGGCAAATAGATGACATAAATATTAAATGCCCTAACTACCTTAATAAGCTTAACATGTGAACATGTGTGAATAGGTCCTAACTAATGACTAGTTAGATAATGTATCTTGTCCACACTATAAATAGGAAACCAAATAGGTAATATCGTTGTTCACAATGTTGGAAATATACAACCATAGAGACAAATTCCTCATAACCCAATAAGTGATTCAATGTGCAATAAACCAGAAATCCACATGCAAAATAAATAGACAATCATACCATCAATGGTGACACGAGATATACCTTGAGAAAACCCTCATAGAGGGAAAAACCCAGCCTCCAAAAGCATGCATCTCTCGTGTATTATCCAACAATAATCAATAAATACATATGTAGATATAACCTCTAAAACATTAATCTCTCTATACCTACAATCCATGTGAACAAGCATGTAACCACACATCCCATGCCATGCTTCAAACCCTCACACAACCAACCTCCAAAAGAATCTCCAACCCAGCCAACAAACCAAATGGCTAACCTCTCTCTACAACTACCCTTGTGTTTATTTTTATAGAGATAAGCTCACACAAATACATGTGGTATTGTAATACCATTTTCTCCAATACCATGTGTCTACAAAACCATTGACCCCACATTTAATTATTTGTACTAAGTTTTTCCAATTAATCAAATAATTACAAATAAAATAATTAACCTAATGTTATATACAATGATTACAAGTGGCATCCAAATAAATATCCAATGTGGCTAAATACATCACATGATGTATCACAATTAAATATTTATTTTACATAATAAAATAATATCAATGTTATGCAAGGTGTACAACACACCTACTCCAACATTCTCCCACTTGTTGTATAAATTGCATAAGGAACCAACATGCAAACTCAAAACATTAAGGGAAACTAGCATGTGTGCCTAACATGTACCCTATAACCATCCAAATGCTCCATGTGCTCCAAGATACCTACAACATAATCAAGGTGTCCACCATCTCAAATAAGAATTCCCTCATCCTCCATCTAGCTTAATGAAGAATAAGATCCTCTAAAGAGATGTCACACTGAACTATCACATAGAAGAAAGAAACTTGCATCAACTGATATCTAGACACAAGCACCAAATCCAGTGGTAACAAATAGGCCCGAGTAGCTGTCAAGAATCAATCATAGCTGAAATAGGAACCACAACTAGTTTTTAATGCATCGACTAACTATACCTCCAAAGCAAGGTATACAAAAGATAACAAGTAGACCTTATGCCATCAACATATCCAACTAAAATCACAATGATAACAAGTCCCTATATATACTCAATCTTGCATAAAGAAGTCCTCTAAGGTAACAACACAAAGCCCGTGATAAAAAACCTCAAGACCCTCCATACCGCAGGATAATAAGAACATCCAACAAAGGAATCATATACATCTTAGAACTCCCACTGCATGAATAAATGTAAAATCTGAAAGTAGATCAAGGCATCCAAAGATCCACTAATAGCATGGACATATAAGATGTGGCTGAATCCTCTATCACATAGTGTAAAGAACACACACATATATGCAAGATATACAAACTAAACAACTGCAACATAACTCTCCTCAAGTCCATATCTCTCCCAAGTCCTCCATATCATAAGAGAAAGAAGTCAAAGAAACTCAAAAGCTCCATACACATCTCAACTCCAATGTCACGTGAACATAAATATCTAGGAAGAAGCATAAGACCAATCAAGAGACATCCTGAAAATAATAACCATGTCCTTCTATCCACACTAATATCCTATAGCTGTGAAAAGTATGATCTCCTCTACAATCAATAAACAATAAGCCTCCACAACATCCAACAACAAGATGCAAGCCTCTCAAACCAAAAGGTAGATCAAACTCATAACCATCCCAAATAACAGGAATAAGACCAAAGCCACTAACCATCTCCATTACACACAATGATCTCATAACATCTCAGGATTAAACATAATGAGATAACTAATCATAACCCATGCATCTACTCTTCAAACAAGTCTGCACAACCATAATCCATAGCTCAACACTCAAACATGAGAAGATAAGACACAAATGAAGAATGCATTTGAAAATTAGGTGGGTATAACTATCAAATCATTCACCACCGAGTGGACCAAGAGTAGGAATGAGATTGCTCCTCCAGGATGCACCAAGCCTCAAAGGCTCTCTCCAAAAATAATCTCCTCAACACATGTCCATGTTGGACTCACGTCTAACCAAGGTGTAGGCTCCTCAGCCTTCTTGCTGAAATCCTCATCAAAGAGTAACCATCTCAACACATGTCTCTAATCCAAGAGAAATCAAGCCTCACCTAAGTCTCCAAGTATCCATGAGTACCTCCATGATCAATCCATGCTAAACTTCAAATGCAAAACCAAGCCATCATGAAGCTCCCAAGCACATGACCAATGTACCCAATACCAAGAGAACCATCAAGATCATAATAAAAGCTCCCACTGCATGTCTGCATAACCTAGGAACATATCATGACATCATGATGTAATCATCTCCTCAAAAGAAGATCACATGCACTAATGAACACATCTTGCCTCAAGAGAACTTGTATTATTCCAACACTCTAATGCACAATTAAGAGTAAACCATGACATGATACAACCATCATGTAAGCAAGGATCACTTGTGAAAACTAACAAACCATAACCAACACCTCAACTAAAGACTCCAAGAGGGGTCATCCCACAATAATGGGTTTAACTTTTTGGCCAAACTTGACATTGAAATTAACATTTTGAACTAAATATTCACTTTTTGACACCTATATCCGCTAAACCGTTAGGAATTTGAAGATGATGTGAACTAGTGATTTATGAGATTTTGTCTATAGATTCTCAATATATTTTTTTAAAAAAATTTGGAGTTAAATTGTAAATTTTTTTGTGTCTCCTTTGATAACTAGTTTTTAATAGTAAACAACAGTTTTTTAAAGTGATGTGTATTCTATCGCACATAACTTTTTTTTTCTACAAAGGATAAAGTTATGATTCTTTTGAATTTAGATTAGTAACACCAATATCTAAAGGATGCATTTGGTTTCATAATGTTTTGTTGAATATCTTTTTAATTAAGTTTTTAAGTCAAACCAGTTATAATTGAGACATAGGCGTATTTTGTCCAACATAACTTATTTTGTATGTATCAGAATTCAATTTTTTTTGTTGAAATAAGGTGTATTTTTTAGAATTTTTTTTCTCTATTTTCCTATTTTTTTTATGTGTGAAACAAAGACCTTGATATTCATTGAAAAACCTACATTCACAAGAAATAAAAAATAAATATAATAATCAAATTAAATATATTTAAAATTATACTTTTTGGGAAGCTTATAATAAGGACTACATACTTACAAAACATAAATTTTAAATGAATTCATTTGATCCCCTAAAAGGTAAATCAAAAGTGGATTTTTATAAGTGTTTCGATAGGTACAGAGGAGACTCGATTATAGGCATGGTTTAAAACTAGCGGGATTCTATCCAACGGGGTGTGAATCTAAGGGGGTTTGATCAAACCCTCTTCAATTAAAATCCTTTAAATGGAACCATTCAAGGCTTAAATCATTATATTTTCTAAAAATATGTGATTTCAGCAAAAATCATGATGTCCCAAAAAGTGTAACCCATTATTGTAGCAACACCCAGAGTCCTCCATGGTACCAAGATGTCAACATCTCCAAATCACATGAAGATAACCATATCCTTCCAAAGCTCCCATTGAAGTGTGATATCAAGCTATGCATGGAAACATCATTGATGCAGAGGTAAACGCAACAGAAGCTTACAAATGGGAAGGAGGAGTCATTAATACAACCAGCATGTTAAAATCCTATCGGCTTATCATCATCATCATGTTTCTTGCTAACACAGACAACATCATCATATTCCAAAGAGGCATGAAATATCCTCCTGCTGACCACTATTCACTTCCTTATCGCCTATCGGCGAGAGATGGTTCATCGGCCAAGGGGAAATGTCTTACCCCCGATGACTAATGTCACCCCGATGAATATATCGGTCGTATACCGATCGGCCAGACTTGGCTTATCGGCCGGACTCCAACACTCTGTCCTGATGTCCGATATCACCCCGATATCTCTTTTCATCAGTCAGGTTGCCTATCGGCAACACTTCTTCTATCGGCCAGGCCGAAAAAGGTCTCCCCGACGCTATTACTCCTACCGATGCCGAAACGCTTAACGTCAGCAGGATAAATCTGCATCGGGTGATATTCACAATATCCTGATGACGATGACATCACATGCACCTGATGATGATGTCAATGCACCTGATGATGATGTCAACAGGATATAAGACACTTACATCCTCCGCAACATGATAATGAATATCCGGGTGATCTCTTAATATCCTGATGATGATCTTTCCGGTCCTTAGCCAAAAAATGAACTTTCACTTCCGCATACGGTAGCGATATGCGGATGATGGATACACACGAAAGATGATCCTGACGATGATATATACACTGAGTATATATCCAACCTATATCATCCTGATGCACTTGAAACATACAGTCTTCGTCAACTTCATAACCTGATCCGGATAGCGAAATACTCACAGATGTCGATGCGATTCACTCCGTCTAGAAAAGCACATGTAGATCCCTGTATATCCGTCAGCTGCATGCAAACTCACAGAACCGCACAATTTTACAAAGAAAATATGATGATCAGGCCGGATCACCTTCAGATCAAAACTTAACAGTTTATCTTCCTAAACCTAGCACATGAGGATGCTAGGTTGATTCATAGCATGCTACCAATCGATCTCCCACACAATGAAATGCATAAATAGAAACCTAAAGTACAACCTAAACTAACATGCATGACCATTCCACCGATTCACAGAATCAACTGGTGGAAGGGTTGAAAGAATCCATTAACCTGTAATCAGAACAGAAATTCAAAACATAAACAGCTGATAAACCAGATAATGCAATTGATGAGATCTTATTCAGATGAAACACAAATGTCCTGTTTCTACAACAATGTTTCACAATGTCTGGACTGATCTCTGGATCTCACTCAATCACCCGTACAACATAACACAACTACTACTCTCTCTCTGATATGATCACCAGTACAACATAACATAACTGCTACTCTCTTCTCTATGATATCTACTCTCTTCGTGATCTCAAACCCTAACTGATCTGAGTTATTTATAGCAATATCCTATGAGTACTACCAACTCAATTCCCAGCGGCTGGGAGCTTCCAAGCGGCTGGGAGAAGACAGCTCAGACAACCTGATCACGAGCTCTAACTACCTGCACACTCTCCTAGGCTGGTCTAATACATATGCATTGGTCCAATGGACCTTATTACATTATGAAGTCAAACATGCTAAAAATAGACTAATGTCCTGTCATGCGGACAATGAACCTATATCCTGTCTTGTAGGGGTGCTCCTGCACCATACTCCCCAGAAGAAGAAATCTCAAGTCCACTTGAGATGAGAGTATGAAGATCTGTACCATGTTTCTGGATCTGCTCTTCAGTCATCCATACTACTTCAGAATTAGGTTTTCCCTTCCAACATACTAGATACTCCAAGTACTGTTTGTTCCAGGTCTGTTTGACCACTCGGGTGTCTAAAACCTTCTGCAACTGTGGAGGATCATGCTTGGGAATGTTATCATGGACTGTATCCTATAGGAGTTCCTGATCTGCATCTGGATAAGACTTGTATGGAGTTAAATCACATACATTGAATATAGGGGACAAACCAAGATCAGGGGGGAGTTGTATCTCATAAGCATTCTGTCCATGCTTGTGCAAGATCTGACATGGTCCAACTTTTCTCTGCATGAGTTTAGTATATTTTCCCTTAGGAAGTCTGTCCTTCTTCAAATGAACCCATACCAAATCTCCAACATCAAACTGTACATCCTTCTTCTTTTTATCAGCATAGTCCTTATACTTCAAGGTGGTTTGCTGCAGTTGGGTCTTGACTTGATCATGAACCTCTTTTATGGCTTCTGCAAAAGCTTCTCCTGCTGCACTAACAGGGTCTACTGTAGGTAGATCTCTCAATTCCAAAATTCCTCTTGGATGCATACCATAAACTATCTGAAAAGGTGATTTCCCTGTGCTCCTATTGACAGTATCATTATAGGAAAATTCAGCTTGAGATAGAATATTATCCCACTTTTCTCCATGTTGTTTTGTCAAACATCTAAGCAAATTTCCTAAGGAACGGTTCACTACTTTAGTCTGTCCATCCATTTGAGGATGATATGCAGAGGAAAAAGACAAATTTGTTCCAAGTTTCTTCCAAAGAGTTCTCCAGAAGTGACCAATAAACTTCACATCCCTATCTGACACTATGCTCAATGGCAATCCATGGATTCTGACAATCTCCCTGAAAAACAAATCTGCAATGTATGAAGCATCAGCAGTGGTTTTGCATGGCAAGAAATGTGCCATTTTGCTAAATCTATCCACTACAACAAAAACACTGTCAAACCCTTTCCTTGTCCTTGGTAAACCCAAGACAAAATCCATACTTATGCTTTCCCATGGTCTGGAAGGAATGGGTAAGGGCTGATATAAACCTGCATTAGTCGACCTGCCTTTAGCTTTCTGACATATCACACATGTCTCTACAAACTTTCTGACATCTGATTGTAACTTAGGCCAAAAGTAATGTCTTCGGACAAGATCAAGAGTCTTATCTAGACCAAAATGACCTGCCATAGCTCCACAATGTTTCTCCTTAATGATGTTTAACCTCATAGAACACCTTGGAATACATAACTATCCACCTTTGAACAACAATCCATCCTGAATCAAAAATTCAGAGAATTCAGCATGATATTTCTCTCCAAAAGAAGTACATACATGATATATCTCCCCAAAATCTTCATCAGTCTCATACATGGTCTTTAGTGAATCAATGCCAACACTTTCTAACTGAATCTGGTTGACTGTTAGAACTCTCCTTCTCAAAGCATCTGCAACTTTATTCTTGACTCCTTTCTTATGCTTCAATGTAAAAGTAAAAGCTTGTAAAGTTTCTACCCATTTCATGTGTCTGTGGTTCAGCTTTTCTTGGCTGTTTATGAAACTCAGAGCCTGGTTATCTGTGAATACTATGAATTCCTTTGGCATCAAGTAATGCCTCCATTTCTTGAGTGACTGGACTAAAGCATACATTTCCAAATCATATGAGGAATACCTCTTTTTAGCATCATTGAGCTTCTCACTGAAAAATGCAATAGGTCTACCTTCTTGGCTGAGTACTGCTCCAATGGCCATGTGACTGGCATCACATTCCACCTGAAAGATTTTGTTAAAGTCTGGAAGTGCAAGGACTGGCTGCTGTGCCACCTTCTTCTTCAATGTTTCAAAAGAATCATCTGCTCTTTGAGTCCAAACAAATCTGCACTTCTATCCTCCTTTGATGGTATCAAGCATGGGTGCACAAATATGACTAAACCCTCTTATAAACTTCTTGTAGAAGGTTGCTAACCCATGGAAACTTCTAACATCATTCATAGTCTTTGGGGTTGGCCAAGACAATATGGCACTTACCTTCTCCTTATCCATTTGTAACTTTCCTTGTGAAATGACAAAACCCAAATATGTGATCTCCTCTTGCATGAACAAACACTTGTCTAAATTTATCATCAGCTGCTCTTCATGTAACCTCTTAAGAACCAAATCTATGTGTCTGAGATGTTCTTCTTTTGTGTTGCTGAAAATCAGAATGTCATCTAGATATACTATGACAAACTTACCAATGAACTCTTTCAAAACCTCATTCATCAACCTCATAAAAGTACTAGGTGCATTAGATAAACCAAAAGGCATAACCTTCCACTCATATAACCCTTCATTAGTTTTGAATGCTATTTTCCATTCATCTCCTGGCCTAATCCTGATCTGATGATATCCACTCTTCAAATCTATTTTTGTAAAATACTTAGCACCTCCCAAACAATCAAGTAAATCCTCTATCCTAGGGATTGGAAACCTATACCTGATTGTGATCTTGTTAATAGCTCTGGAATCTGTGTAAAGCCTCCAAGTACCTTCCTTCTTTGGTGCTAGTACAACTGGTACTGCACATGGACTTAAACTTTTCCCAATCAGACCTGAATCCAATAATTCTTCAATTTGTTTGGCTACTTCTGCATTCTGTTATGGAGTTAGCTTATAGGCTGCTTTGTTTGGAAGTGTTGACCTTAGAATTAAGTCTATGCAGTGACTGATATCCCTGACAGGTGGTAGGGATCTTGGCATTCCTTCTGAGATGATACCTTTGTACTTATCCAATAGCTCTTGGATAGCTGGTTCTATGAACCTTTGCTTCTTCTCTCCCTTGACTTCTTGCTGCTGTTCTTTATTCACCCTCATACATGGGATTAGGGCATATGCAACAGAAGCTTACAAATGGGAAGGAGGAGTCATTAATACAACCAGCATGTTAAAATCCTATCGGCTTATCATCATCATCATATTTCTTGCTAACACAGACAGCATCATCATATTCCAAAGAGGCATGAAATATCCTCCTGCTGACCACTGTTCACTTCCTTATCGCCTATCGGCGAGAGATGGTTCATTGGCCAAGGGGAAATGTCTTACCCCCGATGACTAATGTCACCCCGATGAATATATCGGTCGTATACCGATCGGCCAGACTTGGCTTATCGGCCGGACTCCAACACTCTGTCCCGATGTCCGATATCACCCCGATATCTCTTTTCATCGGTCAGGTTGCCTATCGGCAACACTTCTTCTATCGGCCAGGCTGAAAAAGGTCTCCCCGACGCTATTACTCCTACCGATGCCGAAACACTTAACGTCAGCAGGATAAATCTGCATCGGGTGATATTCACAATATCCTGATGACGATGACGTCACATGCACCTGATGATGATGTCAATGCACCTGATGATGATGTCAACAGGATATAAGACACTTACATCCTCCGCAACATGATAATGAATATCCGGGTGATCTCTTAATATCCTGATGATGATCTTTCTGGTCCTTAGCCAAAAAATGAACTTTCACTTCTGCATACGGTAGCGATATGCGGATGATGGATACACACGAAAGATGATCCTGACGATGATATATACACTGAGTATATATCCAACCTATATCATCCTGATGCACTTGAAACATACAGTCTTCGTCAACTTCATAACCCGATTCGGATAGCGATATACTCATAGATGTCGATGCGATTCACTCCTGTCTGGAAAAGCACATGCAGATCCCTGTATATCCGCCAGTTGCATGCAAACTCACAGAACCGTACAATTTTACAAAGAAAATATGATGATCGGGCCAGATCACCTTCAGATCAAAACTTAACAGTTTATCTTCCTAAACCTAGCACATGAGGATGCTAGGTTGATTCATAGCATGCTACCAATCGATCTCCCACACAATGAAATGCATAAACAGAAACCTAAAGTACAACCTAAACTAACATGCATGACCATTCCACCGATTCACAGAATCAACCGGTGGAAGGGTTGAAAGAATCCATTAACCTGTAATCAGAACAATAATTCAAAACATAAACAGCTGATAAACCAGATAATGCAATTGATGAGATCTTATTCAGATGAAACACAAATGTCCTGTTTCTACAATAATGTTTTACAATGTCTGGACTGATCTCTGGATCTCACTCAATCACCAGTACAACATAACACAACTACTACTCTCTCTTTGATATGATCACCAGTACAACATAACATAACTGCTACTCTCTTCTCTATGATATCTACTCTCTTCATGATCTCAAACCCTAACTGATCTGAGTTATTTATAGCAATATCCTACGAGTACTACCAACTCGATTCCCAGCGGCTGGGAGCTTCCAAGCGGCTGGGAGAAGACAGCTCAGACAACCTGATCACGAGCTCTAACTACCTGCACACTCTCCTAGGCTGGTCTAATACATATGCATTGGTCCAATGGACCTTATTACATTATGAAGTCAAACATGCTAAAAATAGACTAATGTCCTATCATGCGGACAATGAACCTATATCCTGTCTTGTAGGGGTGCTCCTGCACCAATCATAAACATCAAACCATCAAGCCCATCACAGTTAAGAGCTCCCACTGAAACCTATAATCAAGCTATCCATGGCATCATGATAACCATCTCCTACATGAAGATCATCCATGGCCTCAACACAATCAAAGAAACCACTATAAATGACACAACTCCCAAAAGGTCATGTAAACCATAATCTCTAAAACTAAGAAGATGAACAAAACCTATAAACCAAACATCAATCCAACACCAAAACTACACCTATAAAACAATCATGTCATGCTAATGTCCCAACCAAACAAGGAACATCCATGACACCATGATCACCACCCAATATACCTACACCAAACTCCCATCAAGTCTCATGCAACTTTACCATATAGTCAACAAACATAGGTCCCATATTATGACTGTACCAGGTAATGCCATCTCTCTAGACCTTATAATGACAAGAAAAACGAATGGAACATGTGACTAAACCAAGACACAAATCAAAATCTGCATCGACACTAAAACATCTATGGGCATAAACAACCCACATCCAAGTCATAAATGTAACATGTAGGCATAGACAACCTACAACACTACACAACCTGTAGATCTCACAATGTAACATGCAAATTCAATAATACATGTATAATGCTTCCAACAAAGAATAATCAAAGATAAACATGTAAGTCTGCAATGACTCAAACACGAAATCATCCTAGATTTGATTTGCCATCAACTCACAAAAGCACCAAAAGTCAAAGGGATCAAAATGAGGTAAAACTAATATAATCTAAAAAATCATCAGAATATTATCTCCAAGTCTGCTCCACTACATAGTTCTCATTAATAACTTTCCAACTCCTATAAGAAGTCCAAAATCTGACTTCGTATGCACCTATTATGCTCAGTCAAAGCTCAAAAGCAACATCTACCTTCCAACTGGTAAAAAATGGTCAAAATTGAAAGATCAAGGAAAAACACTATCACCACTACATAATACGAGAAAAGATCTCTCCATTGACTATAAGAAGTCTAAAATCCAATGTGTTGGGCGAAAATTATTCCCCCTGGAAAAAATCAGCCTAGTTAGGCTATAAAACTAGCCCTGTGTCACGTCTCATTTTTATGAACAATAAGATTGTTCTAGGTTACTAAACAATTAATGTGACAGATTTTACTTTAAGTGTTTTTGCATACGTGAAGGTAATTATTATCAATTATATTGATAAAAAATTGGAAATTGGTTTAAATATTGAATATTGATGCAATGATTTTCTTTGACTATGTTTTGGAGACACTAAGCTATTGATGTCGAGTTGAGTGCAAATGGATGCAGGTACTCATCAAAGATGAGAGCATGGATGAGATAGAGATGTTCTCGACACTTGGCAAGAACTGATGGATGGATTACCCTAATGCAATCACACACATTACATAGTTAAATATGCATTATTGAATAACTTTGATTGCATTAATCCGTGGTTATATATTGTTTTCAAATGCATGATGTGATTACTTTAATTTAATATCTTTTTCAAAATATATTCAAATGATGTAGTGTGTTAGTTAAATAAATAATTAAATCTTGTTTATAAGATGTTTGGAAGACAATATTTGAAATAAATTTAAATGGTTATATTATATTAAAATAGGTGTGTACTCTTGTATTATTTTATTACTTCTTGAATTATCAGAATAATAATATTTTAGTAAAATAGTTTAAATAATATTAAAAATAGTGTTATTATATTTAGATGAGAAAACAAAAGAATTAAATTTATTACTATCACCCTATGCGATAGTAAGCTGCAAAAGAAGATATTATTTATTTGTTTTAAATAACCTTTTTCTCAAATTATATTGGTGGAAATATCATGCAAACTAAAATATAACTTCTGTTCCAAAACCTAATTGGAGGAAACACCAAAATTAAAAAAAGGGAAACTTTGTTAAAAAAGAGGGATTGCTTAGCTGAGAACCACCACGAATTGTAGAGAAGAACTGTTTTACCATAATGTTAGGAAGGAGAATTGGAGTTTGTGACATGAGAAAGAAACAAGGGCATCGAATTCAAATTGCAAATTCTTCATTATTCAACGCCTATATTCCTAGTTTTTTTACTTATTTGACTTGCGTTAAATGGTAGGTTCTTAGCTATCTTTTAATGGTTTTTTTACTTACTATTTGGCTAGGCATCTATTTTTATCTGAACGTTCCTTAGTTTCTACCTGGCCGATCTCTTATTTTCCTGGCCGTCCATACTTTAGTGGGTCTATGTATTCTTTCTAGTCGTTACTATCTATCCTGGCCGCTTGTCTTTGTTGGAAAGAGACACTGCATGGATTCATGAATGTTTTCATTGATGGCAACAAAGTTCATCCCACACATCTGCAGGACATGGTGTGTCTATATCAGAAGTCAGATTGAAGAATGTTGTGGTCTGGTAAGAAAGAATAGAGTATGTGGAAAGGTTCGACAGTCAGGTCTGGATCTCTTAGAGGAAGTATCTTTGTAAATTACGGACTTGGGGAAGTCAAGAGGAGTACCTTGACTGATAGATTCCAGGAATTGAGCCTCCGGTGATGAAAGAGTAAAGAGATATAAGCATTCAAGTATTAGGGTCTGGTTTGATAGAACAGACAGAGGAAGAACTGAGAGGCAGAGCATTAGAAGTTATTCTGGATGAGATATTGATGGTGTTAAAGACTCCTAAGGTATCTTTCATGATTGGCCGACTTATTAGATGACTTCTATAAGTTTCTTTTTGATCCGCTTCACTTGGAAGCAAGGATTCAGCCGACATACTAAAGTTTGAGACAATATTAACTATTCTGGATGCCGACTAGAAAAGTGTTGAAATCACTTGTGTGGATATATATACAAGATGGATTTAGATGTGAAGGTGTGAGTTGTGTAATTGTAAAAGTGCGAGAAAAAGCAGAATAGTAAAAAGGCAGAAAAATAAGTTCGAAATGTAAAAGGACAGCAGCACTTAAGGAGAGTAAGAATGAAGTGCAGCAGATTAGTCTATTGAGCTTAACTAGAACTAAACTTCAGCATGTGTGGATGCTTCTCATCAGTTCAAGTTTTCTTTGTGTATACAGGAAGTCTTTTGTAGGTAGTGAGCCTCTTGTGAGCAGTGTGCTCAGGTAGTAAGCCCTAATTGGCAAGTGCCATTTTGTATTTCTATTCTTCTAACAGAGAATACTTTCTTGGGTTAATCACCCTGTGGTTTTCTCCCTTAACAGGGTTTCCACATCAAAAATATTGTGTCATGTGTATTTCCATTTCATGGTTATGTTTGCTTGTTTGAATTGATGCTGCATTAATTATTAAGAAAATTTAGAAAGCAGAAATAATTAAGATAACTAATTCACCCCCTCTTAGTTATCAACAATTGGTATTAGAGCCAATTTCCTCTCAACAGAGCCTAATAGCTTAAGGAAGACCTGGGAATTCAAATGAATATGTATGGTATGATGGAGAAACTTAAGTCTACCCTAGATGATCTTGAGCAGTCAAATTCTAAAATTAATGAATTGAAGGAAAGACTCAAACAGGCTGATGATTTCATAAATGAATTAAAAGAAAAACTTAGTCTCTCTATGAAAAAGAGAAAGGAGTTACTTCAGCAACTAGCAAGTCAAGGTGAAGCCAATGATACAAATGGAGATCTGAATGAGAAAACTAAGTTATGTGAAAAGTTATCAAAAGAAATCATTATGGTAAGACATGAAATGGAATCAGGAGTTATGAAGTTTACCCAAGAGGTTGAAGAGAAAAGAAAAACTGAAGATGATCTAAGACAATCTCTCAAGGAGAAATCAGAAGATTGCCACAAGATGGATAGAATTATCAGACATCTTGAATCTGATCTTGAAGATGCTAAAGATAATGAAGAAAAACTTGAGGATCAAATTGTCTCTCTTAAAAGGGATCTTCAAACAACAAATGAATATAAAGAGAAATTCAAGATAAGCTCTGCTCAACTTGAAGTTCTTCTTGAAAGCCAAAAGAGGGTAGATGACAAGTGTGGCCTGGGGTATGAAAAAGGTGAAAGCTCCAGATCCAGTCAGAAGAATTTTAGATCAGAAAATCCAAGGAACAGACCTAGAAGACCTCTGGTAAGGCAGCCTAATGCTCAAAGATGTCCATCCTTCAATGGATACTGCCACAACTACAATAACTTTGGTCATAAAGATAATTAGTGCAGAAAGAGAATGAATCAGACTAATACATATTTCTCCGGACAATGTTTTAACTGCAAAAGGTATGGTCACAAATCTCATGAATGTAGAAATATGCAAATGAACAAATCATTCAATGGTAGATGCTTTGCATGCAATAGAATAGGTCATATGGCTAACTAATGCAGATCAAGAGGATATCAATCAAATATGCAAAGAAATGTTGTTTGCCAAATTTGTAATAGATTCGATCATATTGCAAAATTCTATAGAAGCAAGAATCAGGACAAAAGAGGTCCGATACATCATAATCAGAATCAAGATAAGGGAAAACAAAAAGTGAATGCGGATGAAGTTCAAAGTGAGATGATCAAGATTTGGGTGAAGAAAAGTACAGAGAATGTAGGGGATGGATCCGCACCAGACTCTGGTGCTAATATTCCTTCTAGAAATTAAAAAGTGAGCTCTAGCTCAGGGGGAGACACAAAGAAAACTTTGTTCCCCTAGCCAGTCAATTGGTGCCAGAACTGGCACAAGAAGAGTTGCAGATTAAAGGGTTCATAAGAGAAACATCCAAATAAAGTATGGTTAAGATTTGGAAGATCCACAAGATGTTTAAGATCAAGATTGATCCAGTTCTTCAAGTCATCCGAATAAGGAAAATTGGAATGACTTAGGTCGAGCATTTATTGTAACTTGACATTAGGGTTTGTGGAGCAATATAAGGGTTTTCTCATTAAGCATTTGTTCATTCTGCATTCAAGAAGAAATGAAAAGAGAAGCTCTGCAACAAAATTCCTCAAGCTCATCAAAGATCATTTGCAGAAGTCAATTCATCCAGAAATCAATCCAGCTAACTCCGTAAAATTGAAAGGTGCAAAAGGTATTTTCCGTTCTTGAAATATCTCTCTACAAATCTTTTTAAAAAGATGTCTACTCTGAATATTGTGAAGATCACTGATAGGCCTCACCCCAAATTCAAGAAACATCCCTACAAATCCTTGGAAGTAGATCCCCTAGGAGCTTTTTCTAGTGTTCCACATGGTGTCTTGCATATAGAAGATATTACGGTTTACATTCACGCAAACATTGAAGAATTTAGAGAGTCCAAATTGAGGGATATCTACCACAAACAGTTAACAGATGATTCATTTGAGCTCAAACCCCAATACAAGGCCCTCTGGGAGAAGCACTTTGCACAATGTATACATTTCCCTTGCTTTGTTGAGGATGAATGGGTCCAGTATGTCTTGAGTAGAATACATGACAGCTTCATGTGGTTGAATGGACCATTCAAGATCACAAAAGATGCCATTAGGGTAGTTACCGGTTTGCACTCATCCACTGGTATACCTATTCTCAAATCGATCAAGAATCTGACTGTAAGTGAAGCTACCAGATCTAGGTTTGATAAAAGAGCAATGACAGTAGATGACATCACTGATCTGGATGTCAAGTTTGCATCCATGATCATCGGCTACAAAATATATCATTCTAGCAGGGAGAATTTAGTACCCAGAATTGCTATCTGCACTGCCTATGAAATGTCGAGAAAAAATGCAGACTATGACCTTTGTGAGCTCCTTCTAAACCAACTCTTGGAGGACCTACAGAAGATAAAGAAGGACAAGAAGAATTCCTTCAAATTTGGTGGTCTAATACTCTGTCTATTCTTCTACTTTATGAATGAGCTACCCGGATCCAGAGGATGGGTATGGTAGAATGACAGACCGGTTGCCATACAATTCAGGGATTATTTGCATGGACTTGGTGATGATAAAGCACAAAACACAGCTCTCTGGGGTTTCTTTAAAAACTTTTAGAACATGATAAACAAGCTAGAGAAAGAATTCCTCAATCTCTAGTTGAGAAATACAAAGACACAGTATGCTTTATGGTAGAGACTAATCAATGCCTAATGGAGGCAGTGGAACCAAGAATAGTGTGGATCATGCCAATGGGGTATGAGGTAGATGAGAAAATCATAGAGCTGCATGTTCAGTACATGCTTAGTAAACCAAAGGATCCCAAGGTATAAAGGTTTGGAACCTTTCAAGAATTGAGTGTGAAGATCCATATTGAGCTAAGGCAACTAGAGATGAAAAGAAAGGTAAGAAAAGAAGTAGAAAACATTGCCAAAAGCTTTGGCATCTCAAAAGAGGCACTTGATGCCAATAGGGAGAAAATGGAAAGAGTAGAGAAAGAGAAGGAAGGTGCTAAAAAAGAAAGTGGTCCGGTAGAAGCCCCCACCAGGACAAGATCCTCTAAGAGGTCCCCTCCTACCACTGACAAGAGCTCAAAAACATCAAAACCAGAAGCAAAATCATCCAGTAAAGCAAAGAAAAGAACTAAGACAAAGGCCACAAGGTCTTATATTAGTCAGAAAGATGAAGAAGAGACAGAATCCAATGAAGAAATCAAGAAGATGAAGAAGAAGAAGAAAGTATCTGGTGCAGATAAGGTGGCAGAGGCAAAAGAATTTGTTGAAAAGCCCACTCTATCCCCAGATGATGTAGTCAAAACTATTACTATAGATGGAAACCTGCAACTAATAACAAAATTCTATGATGCATATAATGATGCAGATAGAAAAATCTTGGAGGAAGCCATAGTTAAGTACTTGAACATATCCAATAAATCCTTGATTGAAATAATTTCTCTAATTCCTAAAAGTTTGGCAAAGGAACTTGAAATGAGAAAAGAAAATGCTAAGGCAAAAGACTTAGAAATTAGAGAATAGATAGCTATTCAGCTCTACCCTTCAATTACTCCAAAACAAATGGATATGATCTTCAAAGATTGCAAGGATGAGTTCTGGAGTAAGACTAGAATGAATTAGCTCATGCTTGGAGAGACTAATAAAGTGGCAAAAGAAACAGAAGAAATCATGTGGAAGGCATACTCAAGATTCAACCTTCCTATTATAGAGGACTTGGGTGTTGATCTCTCGGCTACAAGTGTTGAAAAAGAATCTACTGAGGCAATGATAGAAGAAGTAATGGACTCCGGTGAAGGTAAAGACAAGGGCTTAGAATCCTCTACTCTAGAAGAGGTGGCTCATGAACAAACAAATATCTCTCCTCTGGTTTCCCCTACAGTCTCTGAATCTAAAGGAGAAGAAAGAATAGAGGAGAAAGAAGAAAAAGCAAAAGGAAGAGAAGAAAGTCAAACTATGAAGAACATAAGTGACAGTGCAAAAGAGAAGAAATCTCTGTCTTTGGCAAGAGACACTACAGAAACTGTCAAGGACTTCTTGACAAAAGAAATGTTGGAGATTGATGAATTGGAGTTACTTCAAGGTCCATTTAACTTTGACTCTCTCTCCCTGGTTCAAACAATGAAGATAGCTTCATTTGCCAATGCAAAGGCAAAAGAAAAACTCCTAAAGTCTCACATGGAAGATTGTGAGCTAATAGAAGCTGCATCCGCTCAGCCTCCTCATCAGGTAATCTTAAATCTCTTGTTAGTTTAGTCAGCACTCATTTTGAGTCCTTAGAGAAATCTGCTGAGGAAAAGGTTCGAAAAGAGTTTTTTGACAAAAGATTCTCTAAAGTACTAAGTCTAATATCAAATGATAGAAGAAATATGGATATAGGGATAAAGAGCTTAGAAAATGCTCTTAAAGATGGCGGGGAAATATATAAATTTTGTCTATCATGGTCCAAAGCAACAATGGAGATTGAGAAGAAAATGAAAGAACAGGAGATCCAACTAACAAAACTTTCTCAAAATTTTGATCCATTTATCTCATCCATAGTAAATCAAGAATGTCAGACCATTGTAGTCTTGGATGAAATTAAGAAGCTAGAGAAAGAAAAGAAAAACAGAATTGGCAGGTTAAATGAGATTAGAAGAATAATCATTCCTAAGTTGGAGGCCATGCATGAGGCCCTAAGTGATGCTCAAACCACTGCTAAGACAAATGATCCGATAGATCTGAAGAAGGCTAAAGTTTTTGCATTCCTGTTAAGTGGTCACATATCAATTTTGGACAAGATGAAGCTAAGTTGGGTAACCGAAGTTATACAATTGAAAAACACTTTTGCAGACATACTAAAATATATGTAGAGTGCAACCGGATGATATGCTTATGCGACTAAGTTAACTTTTTGCAATTTTTGGTGTGCGGACCCCACCCTTTGCCATTGATGTCAAAGGGGGAGTGATGAGCAGTGAAAAATGTTGAATCCAGCTAAGGGGGAGCTCCAGAAAATATACATAGAGACTGAGCATCAGCCAAGGGGGAGTATAGTGTGACACTTAGTCATTTTTCACTAAGTGTTGCCATCAATGCCAAAGGGGGAGATTGTTGGCAAGACACACTGCATGGATTCATGAATGTTGTCATTGATGGCAACAAAGTTCATCCCACACATCCGCAGGACATGGTGTGTCTATACCGAAAGTCAGATTAAAGAATGTTATCATCCGGTAAGAAAGAACAGAGTATGTGGAAAGGTTCGACAGTCAGGTCCGGATCTCTCAGAGGAAGTATCTTTGTAATGTATGGACTTGGGGAAGTAAAGAGAAGTACCTTGACTTATAGATTCTAGGAATTGAGCCTCCGGTGATGAAAGAGTAAAGAGATATAAGAATTCAAGTATTAGGGTCTGGTTTGATAGAACAGATAGAGGAAGAACTGAGAGGCAGAGCATCAGAAGTTATTCCAGATGAGATATTGATGGTGTTAAAGAATCCTAAGGTATCTTTCATGATTGGCCAACTTATTAGATGACTTCTATAAGTTTCTTTTTAATCCACTTCACTTGGAAGCAAGGATTCAGCTAACAGACTACAGTTTGAGATAATATTAACTATTCCAGATGCCAACTAGAAAAGTGTTGAAATCACTTGTGCAGATATATATACAAGACGAATTTAGATGTGAAGGTGTGAGTTGTGTAATTGTAGAAGTGTGAGAAAAAGTAGAATAGTAAAAAGGCAGAAAAATAGGTTCAGAATGTAAAAGGATAGTAGCACTTAAGGAGAGTAAGAATGAAGTGTAGCAGACCAGTCTATTGAGCTTAACCTGAACTGAACTTCAGCATGTGTGGATGCTTCTCATCAATTCAAGTTTTCTTTGTGTATACAGGAAGTCTTTTGTAGGTAGTGAGCCTCTTGTGAGCAGTGTGCTCGGGTAGTAAGCCCTAATTGGCAAGTGTCATTTTGTATTTCTATTCTTCGAACAGAGAATACTTTCTTGGGTTAATTACCCTGTGGTTTTCTCCCTTAATAGGGTTTCCACGTCAAAAATATTGTGTCATGTGTATTTCCATTTCATGATTATGTTTGCTTGTTTGAATTGATGCTGCATTAATTATTAAGAAAGTTCAAAAAGCAGAAATAATTAAGATAACTCATTCACCCCCCCTCTCAGTTATCAACAGTCTTTGGCCGTCGACCTTTATTCTAGCCACCATCCATTTTAAATGGCCGTCTGAACTGCATCTTGATCGATCTCTGTGGTCCTTGCTATCTCATTATCTTATCTTGGCTGAAACAATGGACATTAAAACATATTTCCTCCCTGACCAAACTCCCTGAAAGAAGTCATTATTTTCCAAATCTTGAATTCTTCTATTGAAACTATAAATCAATCTCTAAATGGTTGTTAGACAACTCTTGAAATATATTTGTTTGACTATATATTATTTCTCTTTCATGCTAGCTAAATAGATATGTGATTTAAATCAACACATTTATGATGACACAACTACTTATGCAAAAAAAAAAAAACTATAGTACCTATAACTATCTTCACGATTGCAAATACCTATAGTAATTATACGATTTTCCTATAGTTTTATTGGTAAACTTGTTTAAAACCTAGTGGAAAACTTTTTTAGTAGGATGATAGTAGATTATTTGAAACTTGAAGTTGATATTCTATTAGATTCTTCCACAGTTCCTGTCACTACATCGACAGGAAGGTTTTAGAAAGATATATGTGCTTAAAACTGCATGCTTAAATAGACTAGTTTCCTAGCACCAAAATGATAATAAGTTAGGAAAACCTGAGAATGAGATTTTTTATAGTGTATTTATGATAGAAAACTATATTTAATAGTATCCCTATTCTTTTTCTTTGTTTTAAACTGCAATAGTTCATGTCGCAGATGTGACATGAAGACTATTTGACTGTTTTTAAGCTTCCTATCACAGTTTTGACAGTAAGTTCTTTTGGCTGAATCATGAAGCTTTTATTAAACAAACTTATAGTCTATTAATGTTTAGAATGACTATTATTGATGACTTGATGACTGAATTTCAAGATTAGAAACTATATTAAATTGATGAGATTATGATTTCAATTGTATGATCGAACGATGATTCTTTTCTTAAAAGTATATATGTATTTTGTTTTGTACATTGATATTTGGGGAAAAAGGGAAATTGGATTGATTGAAAACTTGTACTTTTGATTCTTTACTTATTTTCTTGCTTCTTGGGGAAAGAAGTAGTTTTTACATAGGAATGCTTTGGGTTACTTTTGGGATGGCAATACTGAATGTGGGTATCTCAGAGATGGTTTTTCCTCTTTTTGAGAATTGACCAATTTACTTGAAATGATTAAATCTAATCATAATAACATTGAAATAGACATTTATTGTCTAGCAAACTTATTTATTGATATCTCTGCCAAATCCTATTGTCAGACAATTTCCTTTTCATTACTTAGAATTGCACATTTAGACATTAGGGTTGCATTAGGTGTTCCCTCCTGTAGTTGTTACTAGGTAGCTAGACATTTCGTGCAGGGCTAGGTTTCCTTCATTTTAGGAAGGGATCTGGGGAAGTGTAAATACTTCATGGTTGGGTGGAAAAGCACCTGAGCCATGTTCTTATCTCTCGGTTTGCAGGTGGTGGACCACTTGGTTCGTGCAGCTGGAGAGTGTGTTGATTTATTCATTATTGATGCACTTGTTTATTGTACCTATTTGGATGTATTATGGCATGTTGCCAAAGGATTTATGTATATTATTTTAATAGTGCTTATTACCTAGATTAAGCATGATTATGTAAGATTTATTGACACTGAGATTCATATTTTTGAGATTATCTTTTATTGGAGATATTGTAATTAAGCAGATGAATTACACCTTTTACCTTTGAATATTGTATCTAATTGGATTATTTGCATCTTTTTTATTTTTGTTATTGCAATGTTATATTTAAGAGGATTTATTTACTTCATTTATTTTTGAGTTGGTTTAAATGCTTTTACATGATTTGTGAGGCTTTAAATTTGGTATCAAAGCTCTAGGTTTAACACTAGGGCCTTTGTTTTTGGGACTACTGTGCTAAATTTGCAAACTTAATATAGATTATCCTTCACAAATACTAGAAACATTGATCAAGATAGAAGATTGGACCATATTCTCACTCTCGTGATCCAACAAGATGCAAGGTTAGGTGCTATTGAACGAGAGATTGGAGAAATTCCTATAGGACAGAATGCTAATGAAAACCCAAGGGTTGAGACACAAAATGAGAACCCAAGGATAGAAGTTCCAGATCCTGAAGTTGAAGCTATTGCTGATAATCAAGCAAAGATAGTAGAAGAAGTGGGTTTTTCATTTACTTTTATGTTTGGAATAAAGCCACAGAGTGGAACTGGGGTAGACATTCATAACCCACTCACTATGGATGTCGCCTTTGAGACAATAAATTATCATAAGAAAAGAGATGCTAAGTTTTCAAACAAGAAACTATAGAATAATCAGCAGAACTATCAAAAGAATAACAATCAAGGCAATAGTAGACAGATCAGAAATCTAAAGAGAGGTAATAATTCTTAGGATGGGAATGGTGGAAACAAAAGAGGTGGCAATAAAAATAGAAACAACAATCAGAGGGAAAGAGCTGAAGGACTGAGAGCACCTAAGGGTGGATGTTACATATGTGGAGGAGAGCATTATGTAAATGCATGTCCAGATAAAAGAGGAAACAAGAGTCAGCAAGGAGCACTGCTACATCAAATTCATTCCACAGTGGATAATCGGCAAGTAGAGTTTCAAGCAACACCCATTCAGTTCCAAGGTAAGCTTTATGGACTACTTGTTTCTATTTTAATTAATACTATTGCGACAGAATTTTTTGTTGATCCTAGAGTAGTATCTAAGTTATCTATTAGACCTGGACATATGGAAAACTTGTGGATGGTACAATATGGCAATAGTGCAGAAAAATGGTAGACTCATGTCTAGCTTGCAGTGAGTTAGAGCTTCCTAGTTTTCAGACACAAGTGAATCTATATGTAGCACCTTTAGGCTCTTATGATGTAATTCTGGGAATCAACTGGTTAACTGAACATAAATCTCTTTAGTAAACCATGAAGACAAGGTTGTTAGATGTTTGGATGACCTAGGGAACAAAGTGAAAATTAATGGAACAAAGAGACCTTTAGAGCTTAGACAAATCTCAGCTATGCAATTGAAGAAAGCCAAGAGGAAAGGATGTGCCATTTTTATTGTCCAAGTACAGGACCTTGATAAAGAAGAACCAGTGTTCAATGACTATCCAATCCTTAGAGATTTCAGAGATGTATTTCTTGTAGAGTTGACAAAATTGTCACCAAAGAGAGAATTTGACTTCTCAATTGACTTGCTACCGGAGACTGAGCCGCAATCTAAGGCACTTGACAAAATGACTACTACAGAGTTGTATGGGCTTAAGGCACAATTGCAGGGATTACTAAATCAAGGGTTTATTAGACCTAGTGTGTCACCATGGGGTGCATCGGTTATCTTTGTAAACAAGAAGGATGGTACTTTGAGATTATGCATTGATTATAGGATGCTTAACAAAGCTACTATAAAGAACAAGTATCCACTTCCAAGAATAGATGAGCTCTTTGATTAGATGAAAGGAGCAACAGTGTTCTCGAAGATAGACCTTAGATCTGGTTATCACCAAATGTGGATTAATGATGAGGACATTTCTAAAACAACTTTTAGGACTCAGTATGGTCAATACAAGTTCACAGTAGTACCATTTGGGTTGACTAATGCTCCAACAGCTTTCATGAACTTGATGAATAGTACCTTTAGAGATTTCTTAGATGATTTTGTGTTAATCTTCCTTGATGACATATTGATATACTCTAAATCAATGGAAGAACATGAAAGGCATTCAAGAATTGTTTTGCAGCGGTTGAGAGAAAGAAAGCTCTATGGAATTCTTTCAAGATAAAGTGCACTACCTTGGTCATGTGATCTTAGCAAAAGGGATTGTAGTTTGATCCTGAGAAAATAAAAGCAATAATAGAATGGCCTACACCATAGTGTGTGATAGAAGTCAGAAGTTTTATGGGACTTGCAGGTTACTATAGAAAGCTTGTGGAAGGTTTTTCAACCATAGCAGCACCAATTACCACACTTTGAAAGAAGGGTAAGAAATTTGAATGGACAGAAAGGTGTGAGCAAGCTTTCCAAGTGTTAAAAGAAAAACTCCCAACTGCGCCTATCCTGACCATACCATATCCTAATGTGCACTTTATAGTTATAACAGATGCTTCAGGGGAAGTATTAGGAGGAGTGTTGATGCAAAATGAGCAAGTGGTTGCATATGAGTCAAGAAAGTTAAAGCAACATGAGTTCAACTATGCACCACATGATCTTGAGTTAGCTTCCATAGTTCATGCACTTCAGATGTGGACGCATTATCTTGTAGGTAAGCCCTTTGAGTTAAAGACAAATCATCTAGGGCTCAAGTATATATTGACTAAACCTAACCTTAATGCATAACAGAGAAGATGGTTAGAATTCCTTAGTAAGTATGACTTTGGAATTTAGTATATAAAAGGAAAAGAGAATAGAGTAGCAGATGCTCTTAGTAGGAGAAGACATCTAGCTGCCATTGTTATTATGAGATCCAATTTGAAAAAGAAAGTGATTCAAAATCTTCAAGGGGATGAGCATTATGAAAGAGTAAAACAATCTTTGGAAGTAGACCCCTTAGATCATAGGTTTGATGGTTATGTTATTCAATCAGATGGACTTTTGAGATTCCAGGGAAGGATGTATATTCCTAACTCAGGAGAGTTTAGGAAGTTAGTGCTTGAAGAGATTCACAATACACCTTATTTAGGTCACCCTAGAGTGACAAAGATGGTCGAAGGTTTGAAACATTTGTACTTTTTGCCTAGACTTAGGAGGGATGTGATGGAGTTTGTGGCTTGATGTTTGGAATGCCAGTGAGTCGAGGCTGAGCATGTGCATCCAATAGGATTGTTGTATCCACACAGTATCCCTGAGCCAAGTGGCAAGTGATAAGTATGGATTTTATTCAAGGGTTACCCATTTCTAAGAATAGGCATGATGTCATCTTAGTCATTGATCCTGAAATGTTAAAAGAAATGGATGTTTAGATGAAGTTGATCAAGGTGAAGTTGAAATAAGCTTCAGATCATCAAAAGAGTTATGTAGATAAGAATAGAACTCCTAGACAATTTTTAGTTGGTGACAATGTATTTTTGAGGGTCAAACCTCATAAGCGTCAGTGTCGTTTGGCAAAATTTGCAAACTTGCTCCTCATTTTGTAGGACCGTTCGAAGTTTTGGAAGTGATTAATCCTATGGCTTACAGACTTACTCTCCCACCTGCAATGGCTAGAATCCATAATGTTTTCCATGTGTCTATACTTAAGGGGTGATCCCACAATACTGGGTTACACTTTTTGGCCAAACTTGACATTGAAATGAATATTTTGAAAAAAAACTTCACTTTCAGAAACCTATAGTTTCTAAATCGTGAGGAATTTGAAGATGATGTAAACTAATGATTTGTTACATTTTGTCTATAAATTCTAAATATATATGTTTTAATTTTTTTGCAATCAAATTGTATTTCCTTTTCCATCTCCTTCAATAACTAGTTTCTAATAGTAAACACCATTTTTAAAGAGTGACGTGTACTATGTAAAACATAACATTTTTTCCATGAAGGATAAATTTTTTTTTTTTAAAATTTAGATTTTTAACTACAATATCTAGAGAATGCATTTGGTTTCATAATGTTTTATTGAATATTTTTCTTTTAATTAGCTTTTGAAATCAAACTAATTACAATTTAGACATAGGTGTACTGTGTAAACTATAACTTTTTTTGTATATATCGGAATTCAATTTTTTTTTGTTGGAATAAGGACATCAATGACTAGAGGACACGTATTTTTTATAATTTTTTTCTATATTTTCCTATTTTTTCGTATGTATGAAACAAAGACCTTGATGTTCATTAAAAAACCTACATTCACAAGAAATAAAAATGAATATCATAATCAAATTAAATATATTTAAAATTATAATTTTTGGGAAGCTTTTAATAAGGACTACATACTTACAAAACATAAAATTTTAAATGAACTCATTTGATCCCCCAAAAGGTAAATTAAAAGTGGGTTTTTATCAGCATTTTGATAGGTGTAGAGGAGACTCCATGAGAGGTATGGTTTAAAACTAGTGGGGTTCTATCCAAGGGGGTTTGATCAAACCCTATTCAATTACAATCCTTTAAATGGAACATTTCAAGGCTTAAATCATTATATTTTATAAAAATATATGATTTTAGAAAAAATCAAGATGCCCCAGAAAGTGTAACCCATTTTTGTGGCAACACCCTAAGCTTTATCATCCGGATGTGTCACACATTCTTGATTGGCGTGATTTATAGGGTCAGGATCCAGGAGTGGTGTTGGTGGAGCCCACTCGAATTCTAGGGAAGCGTAAGATTAAGTTGTGCAGCAGAGATGTGGTGCAATATAAGGTCCAATGGGATCAATATTCTGAGGACAGTGCCACATGGGAGGATGCAGAAGAAATTGATAGATCTTTTCCTCATTTGAGGATATAGCTTAGCTTTCTTATTCATGCATGGATTATGATACTTTGAGTTTGATTATTATTTGAGATACTTCGAGTTCAATTATGCTTTCATACTTTGAGTTGTTGATTATGATCTTTTGATACTTTCTTGGTAGTTGATAGACACTTTATTGTTTTGATGTTTAATAAGACATTGGGATGATGTCTCTTCCAACTAGGGATGGATGTCATGTCTCGTTTTTATGAACAATATGATTATTCTAGTTTAGTGAACAATTATTGTGACTGATTTTACTTTAAGTGATTTTGCATACGTGAAGGTAATTATTATGAATTATATTGATAAATATAGGAAATTGTTTTAAATATTGAATATTGATGCAATGATTTCCTTCGGCTATGTTTCAGAAACACTAACCTATTGACATCGAGTTGAGTGCAAATGGATGTAAGTACTCGTCGAAAATGAGAGCATGGCTAAGGTAGAGATGTTCTAGCCACTTGGCAAGAACTGATGGATGGATTACCCTGATGTAATCACACACATCACATAGTTGCATATGTATTATTGAATAACTTTGATTGCATTAATGCGTGGTTATAAATCATTTTCAAATGCATGATGTGATTACTTTAATTTAATATCTTTTTCGAAATATAATCAAATGATGCATTGTGTGTTAGTTAAATAAATAATAAAATGTTGTTTATAAGATGTTTGGAAGACAATATTTGAAATAAATTTAAATAATTATATTATATTAAAATAGGTGTGTACTCTTGTATTATTTTATTACTTCTTGAATTATTAGAATAATAGTATTTTAGTAAAATAGTTCAAATAATATTAAAAATAGTGTTATTATATTTAGGTGAGAAAACAAAAGAATTAAATTTATTACTGTCACCCTATGTTACAGTAAGTTTTCTATTGGTGGAAATATCATGCAAACTGAAATATAACTTCAGTTTCAAAACCTATTAGAAGGAATCGCTAAAATTAAAAAAGGGAAACTTTGTTAAAAAGAGGGACCGCTCAGCTGAGAAAGACCACGGATTGTAGAGAAGAACTATTTTACCAGAACGTCAGGAAGGAGAATTAGAGTCTGCAATAGGAGAAAGAAACAAAGGCAGTGACTTCAAACTGCAAATTCTTCATTATTCGATGCCTATATTCCTAGTTTTTCTACTTATTTGACTTGCATTAAATGGCAGGTTTTCGAAGCTATCTTTTAATGGTTTTTACTTACTGTTTCGCTGGGTGTCTATTTTTGTCTGAATATTGCTTAGTTTCTGCCTGGCCAATCTCTTATTTTCCTGGTCGCCCATACTTCAATGGGTTGATGTCTTCTTTCTAGTCATTACTCTCTATTATGGCCGATTGTCTTTGGCCATCGACCTTTATTCTACCCGCCATCCATTTTAAATGGCCATTTGAACTACATCTCGATCAATCTCTGTGGTTCTTGCTATCTCATGATCTTATCTTGCCTGAAACAATGGACATTAAAACATATTTCCTCCCTAACCAAACTGCTTGAAAGAAGTCATTATTTTCCATATCTTGAATTCTTCTGTTGAAACTATAAATCAATCTCTAAATGGCTGTTAGACAACTCTTGAAAGATATTGGTTTGACTGTATATTATTTCTCTTTTATGCTAGCTGAATAGATCTATGATGTAAATCAACCCATTTATGATGAAACAACCACTTATGCAAAAAAAAAAACTATAGTACCTGTAGCTATCTTCACGATTGCAAATACGTGTAGTAATTATATGATTTTCCTATAGTTTTATTGGTGAACTTGTTTAAAACTAGTGGAAAACTTTGTTAGTAGGATGATAATAGATTATTATAAACTCAGTTGATATTCTATTAGATTTTTCCATAGTTCTTGTCGCCACAGCGACAGGAAGGTTTTAGAAAGATTTATACGCTTAAAACTGCATTCTTAATTAGACTAGTTTCTTGGCACAAGAATATTAATAAGTTATGAAAACCTAAGAATGAGATTATTACAAAGTATTTATGATAGAAAACTATATTAAACTATATCCCTATTCCTTTTCTTTGTTTTAAACTGTAATAGTTCCTGTCACAAATGCGATAGGAAGACTGTTTGACTATTTTTAGGCTTCCTGTCACAGTTTTGATAGGAAGTTCTTTTGGCTAAATCATGAACCTTTTATTAAAAAAACTTATAGACTATTTTTGGAACCTCCTATCATAGAAATGATAGTAAGGTAATTAATGTTTAAAATAACTATTATTGATGACTTGATGACGGAATTTCAAGATTAGAAACTATATTAAATTGATCACATTATGATTTTAATTGTATGATCGAACAATGATTATTTTCTTGAAAGTATATATGTATTTTGTTTTGTAAATTGATATTTGGGGAAAAAGAGAAATTAGATTGATTGAAAACTTATACTTTTGATTCTTTACTTATTTTCTTGCTTCTTGGGGAAAGAGGTAGTTTTTACATAGGAATGTTTTGGGGTATTTTAGGGATGGCGATGCCAAATGTGGGTATATCAGAGATGGCTTTTCCTCTTTTCAGGAATCGACCAATTTACTTGAAATGATTAGATCTAATCGGAATAACATTGAAATAGATGTTTCTTGTTTACCAAACTTATTTATTGATATTTCTGCCACATCCTGTTGTGAGACAATTTGCTTTTGATTACTTAGAATTGCACATTCAGACATCAGGGTTGCATCGGGTGTTCCCTCCTACAGTTGTTACTAGGTAGCTAAACATTTCATGTAGGGCTGGGTTTCCTTCATTTTAGGAAGGGATCTAGGGAAGTGTAAATACTTCATGGTTGGGTGGAAAAGCACTTGAGCCATGTTCCCGTCTCTTGGTTTGCACGTGGTGGACCACTTGGTTCGTGCAGCTGGAGAGTGTGTTGATTTATTCATTATTGATGTACTTGTTTATTGTACCTATTTGGATGTATTAAGGCATGTTGCCAAAGGATTTATGTATATTATTTTAATAGTGCTTGTTACCTGGATTAAGCACGATTATGTAAGATTTATTGACATTGAGATTCATATTTTTGAGATTATCTTTTATTGGAGATATTGTAATTAAGTGGATTAATTACACCTTTTACCTTTGAATATTGTATCTAAGTGGATTATTTACATTTTTTTGATTTTGGTTATTGCGATGTTGTATTTAAGTGGATTTATTTACTTCATTTATTTTTGAGTTGGTTTAAATGTTTTTACATGATTTGTGAGGTTTTAGACCCTAGTGGCTAGTGGGTGGTTGCTGAGTGGCCAGGTGGCAGCCCACTGACAGCCTGCCGGTGGCACCTGGGCGGTGCGCTGGAAGTAGAGCAATGGAAGACTTCAAAAATTTATTTGAAAGGTTTTAATTTCTGTTGTTTTGATGTTTTGAATGTTTAAAACATTTTAAAAAATTTAAAACCCCCATAGGGGTAGGCCGCAGCCCCAGCTCCCCACGGGATCGAGGGCTCAAGCTGGGGGGCCAAGCCCCTGCCGACACCGCAGCCACCACCCAGGGGCCAGCTGCCAGGGCCTTCTGGCACTAGCTAGTAGCGCTGATAGTGTCTACTAGGCTGTGTGCCTGCGAAGGCCTAGCATGGGGTATGAACCCCCCAAAATATATTTTTTAATTTTTAATAATATCCTACAAACTTTAGCATAAAACCAATTTTTTTAAATTATTTTTTTCTATAAATAGTACATACGCAGGTGATGCAGGCATCTTGCTGACAACACCATATGGAATCTAAAAGATTCCCTACGAGATTCCTCCATGAATGAAATTGAGCAAAATTTTCCAATCTTTGAAATATATTGATTTTTATATTAAAATATAGGTTTTCATGCCTTCTAGACTTAACCATGGGGTCTGAGTTTGATGTAGAGGCAATGGAATAGTTGGAGGATAGCAAACTAGACAAGGTTTACCCTACACCAAAAAGTCCAAATTTGAAGATCAGTTTGCAAAAGTGGGAACAATAGTTAGGGGCTTTGAATTCTTCATGGAAAGGTTGATTAGGCTTACATTGGGACCCATTCCAACCATTGATAAAGATTGGTCAAACTTAGAACTAGTACTTGCTTCACAAACCCAAGAAATGGCTTATAGCCCTAAAAAAGAGAATAGTCCTCTATATCTTTTGATATAGGTCCTCAAACACATAATTTAGACAATCAGTAGATATGTATTTGGACCCCCTATCACATATCCAAATTTGGGTATAGGTTATTTTGGATGAAATACCCCAACTTATAATTCCTCTCAATGACCTAGACCCCCAATTAGGCCTAAAATACAAAGAGACCCCCTTAAATTTCATCCACAAAAGTAAACCAATGGTTTGAACATTTAGAACACATGCTAAAACTATGGATTTTGTGGGTTTTGTCCTCCTACAATCTGCTATTCCCAAAAATACCTCTATGGTTCCTCCAATTGGCTTAATACATGGTCATATTAAGCCTCTTCTAACAAATATGGCAAACACAAACTCTCCCTCTCCTGTAATCACCCAAAACACTTGAAATGAAAATGAATACACCCATCCCACTAGTCTTATGGCCTTGAAAGTCAATGGGATGGTCAATTCCCCATCGCTTGAGGCAAACCCTTGTTTCGGTTTTAGTAAGATTATTTTTAAAGAAACCATTATAACTCCCTACAACAAGAGTGTCAAGACACATAAACCACTTGAATTGACATACAACTCTCTATACTAATCAATCAAAACATGAGGAAGTGAAGACAATCCTATAACTTCACATAGTACGGTTTGTGACAGCATAATTCCTCAAGGAAAACAAAGTTCTCAATGGACAGTCCAAGATCAAATGCTTCTAAGTTGTCTCCTCTTCAATTTCATAGCCTCAAACCATACTTGAATGATAGTTACTTCACCACACTTCACTTCCCAACAACCTAGGGTTCATGACAGTTTCGTACAGTAGAATGGTATAGACTATTTCTTTAGAAAATAAAGAAAAATAACAAAAACAACAAAGAATTGGTAATTGATTGCTTTGAAACTTCTTGCCCCTCCTACAATGATCATGTTCAAGGTGTTTTAAACTTTCACACACCTTGATTAACTCCTTGGAGGTAGTTTGTTTGATGGGAAGGTTTACAACCACTTCCTCCCCATCGAACTTCCTTCAGTTGTTTGAAAACTACAACTACTTACAATTGATTACCAGTTTTGTCCTTACCTTGTTTAGGACTATTTAGTCTTAACAAGTGCCTTCAAACATTTGGTAATGGAATTCAACCTTTGACAAGACTTTGATATGCCTTAGCAAGGCTTACAACATGAAGACTACCTCCTACATGCCTTAGAAAGGCTTACAAATGTGACTGCCACCTATATGACAACAAAATGTAGATATTTGGACATGGTCCTTATTACAATTAGATGAATGGTCTTCTAAGACCTTATTGGAGCAAGAAAAAATGAACCACAAACATGAAGACAAGTATGAAAACAAAACATAGATGATCTCCTTGGTACTCTTGCACCATACTCCCCAGGTGGAAAGAGAACTCAAGTCTCTTGAGGAAGTAGATCAGCAACGGTGAGACCATGCTTCAAGATGTCTTCTTCACTCATCCAAGTTGCATATTCAATGGGTAAGACACTCCATTTGAATAGGAACTATTTGTATGTCTTCTTTCTAGTCTTCTTCGAGACCTTGGTGTCAAGAATGCATTCCAACTTCAAGGGTTGAGTGGGTGGAAGACCCTTAACCCATTCTTCATCTCCTACTATTGTCATAGCTACCTCTGAATCTGCATTAGGATCACCTTTGAAAGGAAACAAGTCTGAAACATTGAAGATAGGAGAAATGGCCAAGCCTTGAAGAAGCTCAATCTCATAGGCATTGGGCCCAAATTTGTGCATAATCCTACATGGTCCTATCTTTTTCATGAGTAGTTTGGTTGGTTTCCCCTTTGGAAGTCTTTCCTTCTTCAAATGTTCCATGACCAAATCCCCAACCTTGTATTGTACATCTCTCCTTCTCTCATTGGCTTTCTCCTTGTACTTGTCATTATTCCTTTGAAGAGTTTCTCTTACATTATCATGGATGTCCTTCATGGCCAATGCAAATTCCTCACCTAGAGCACTTTTCCTTTCCAATCCATGGAGATCTCTCAATTCAAAAATACCTCTTGGATGAACACCATAAAGAATCTCAAATGGACTCCTTCCTGCGCTCCTATTGGTGGAATCATTGTAAGCAAACTCAGCTTGAGGGATGATCATATCCCATGCCTCTCCATGTTGTTTGGTAAGACACATGAGAAGATTTCCCAAGGACCTATTCACCACCTCAGTTTGGCCATCAGTCTGAGGGTGGTAGGCTGAAGTAAATGACAATTGAGTACCCAACTTATTCCACAAAGTGCGCCAAAAGTGGCCTACAAACTTTGGATCCCTGTTAGTCACAATGTTAAGAGGTAAACCATGGATTCTAATAATTTCTTTGAAGAACAAACTAGTAATGTGTGAAGCATCATTAGTGCATTTACATGGTAAGAAATGAGCCATCTTACTGAATCTATCCACCACAACAAATATGCTATCAAAGCCTCTTTGAGTCCTAGGAAGACCCAAGACAAAATCCATAATAATACTTTCCCATGGCCTATTAGGAATAGGAAGTGGTTGATATAGACCAGCATTAGATGAAGTACCCTTTGCCCTTTGACAAATACTACAACATTCAACAAATTTTTTGATATCTGATTGTATTTTAGGGCAAAAATAAAACATCTTCACCTAATCCAATGTTTATCCAACCCAAAGTGACCTCCTAGTCCACCACAATGTTTTTCCTTTATGATGTTCTCCCACATGGAACACCTAGGAACACATAGTTGGCTGCCTTTGAACAACAACCCCTGCTACAACAAAAACTTAGAAAAATTAGAATGATAAGAGTTTGAAAATTGTGAACAAACTTTATATACCTCCTTGAAATCTTCATCATCTTGATACATATGTTTGAGAGCATCAACCCCTACACTTTGCAACTGAATTTCTTAAACCATACACACCCTTCTACTCAATGCATCTGCCACTTTGTTGGCCTGCCCCTTCTTGTGTTTGATTGAAAAATTATATGCTTGGATTTGTTCAACCCATTTCATATGCCTATGATTGAGTTTCTCTTATGAATTCAGAAAACTAAGTGCATGGTTGTCAGTATAAACAATAAATTCTTTAGGCAAAAGATAGTGCCTCCATTTTTTCAAAGCTTGTACCATTGCATACAATTCCAAGTCATAAGTAGAGTACTTTCTCTTAGCATCATTCAATTTTTCACTAAAGAAAGCAACAGGCTTGCCTTCTTGGCTTAGGATAGCCCCTATAGCAAGGTTACTAGCATCACATTCCACCACAAACAACTTGTTAAAGTTGGGCAAAAAAAGAATGTGCTGTTGTACTACCTTTTGTTTCAAAATTTCAAAAGAATCATTAGCTTCCTTTGTCCAAAAAAACTTACATTTCTACCCCCCTTTAATGCTATCCAAAATTGGTACACAAATATGACTAAAACCCATTATGAATTTGCTATAAAATGTTGCCAAACCATGAAAACTTTTCACATCACCTGCTATTTTTGGAGTTGGCCATGACAAAATGGCTTCTACCTTTGCTGGATCCATCTTCAAACTACCTTGTGAAATCACAAAACTAAGATAGGTGAGTTCTTCCTTCATGAAGACACTCTTTTCCATGTTGATCATCAATTGTTCATCATGTAAATTCTTCAAAACCTGATCCAAATGTTGCAAATGCTCTTCCTTAGTCCTGCTGAAAACAAGAATGTTATCCAAATATACCACAACAAATTTGCCAATGAAATCCTTCAACACTTCATTCATAAGACACATAAAAGTACTTGGGGCATTAGATAGACCAAATGGCATCACCAACCACTCATAAAGACCCTCATTTGTTTTGAACGTTGTCTTCCATTCATCCCCTTGCTTTATCCTAATTTGATGATATCCACTCTTAAGATCAATCTTAGAAAAGTATTATCCCCTCCCAAACAATCCATTAGGTCCTCAATCCTTGGCATAGGGAACCTATATCTTATGGTAATCTTGTTAATGGATCTAGAATCCATACACAACCTCCATTTAACATCCTTTTTAGGGGCTAGGACTGTTGGGACAGCACATGGGCTAAGTCTCTTTCTTACCAATCCGTTATCCAACAATTCTTGCACTTGCTTGGCATTCTCTTCATTTTGAGAAGGTGTCATCTTGTAGGCTGCTTTGTTTGGCAAAGTAGATCCCAATATGAAGTCAATTTGATGGCTTATGTCCCTAATAGGAGGCAACTCATTAAGCATTTCTTCTACCATAATCCCCTTATACTTCTCTAGCAATTGCTGCACCTCCTTAGTGACATCTGCGTTACTAGAATCATGCAAACTAGGATTGTTTTTAGGATTCAAAATCAAAGAATACCCTTGCGTTCTGTCCTCCTTAAGGGTGTCTAAAAACTCTTTACCACTCACAATCATGACACTTGACCCAACATTCTTCTCTACATTCTCATTAGGTAATGGATCCATTCTATACTTCCTACCATTCTTGGTTATGATGAAAGAATTAGTTTTACCATCATGTTGTGATTGAACATCATATTGCCATGGATGTCATAATAGAAAATGACAAGCATCCATGGGAATTACATCACACAAAATCTTATCTTTATATTCCCCTATCTCAAATTCTATCCATGATTGTTCATCTACCAAAACTTGTTGTCCCTTATTCAACCATGATACTTTATAAGGACTAACATGAGGAAGTCTTTTCAATTTCAATTTGTCTACCATTTTGATGGAAACCAAATTTTTAGTTGAGCCTGAATCAACAATTACCTTGCAAATCTTACCATAGGCCTTGCATGTTGTCTTGAACAATGTTTTCCTTTGAGGGGGTTCTTGTGTTTGAGGCACCTTCAATATGGTTCTTCTCATCATCAAACTTTCTCCTTCATGGACTGGGGCTGCACTTCCAATTGGAGAGTTGACACTTTGGCAATCTTCCTCTTGAATCAATTGGTTCCTTCTCTCTTCTCCATGAGAGCTTGAGGCCTGCCTTTCAGAACATTTGAAGGCTGGATGTCCCACTTGGCTGCAATTGTAGCACCTTCTTGTGAAGATATTAGGACCTCTCCCTAGTCCACCAGATATACCTCTTCCATTGGGCCTCCTTCCTCTAAAGCTTCCTCTAGAACCTGATTCTCCATTTTTCTCTTGGGAACTAGATTCCCCATTGACTTCTTTGGGACTAATTCCTGCCTCCAAAATTGCCCCTACCTCTGAAATTTCTGCCACCTCTTCCTCTATTTTGCTGCTCACCTTTCCTCTTCAACTTCTCTTCAACCCTTAATGCCACTTGAAAGCATTTTTCCATAGTTTCAGGGGTTAATAAACTGATTTCATCTTGGATATTAAACCTCAAATCATTTAGATACCTTGCCACTTTACCTTTTTCATCCTCCATGTACGTACAACGAAGAGAGAACTTGTGAAACTCCTCGGTGTAGGTGGCCACATCCAAATCTCTTTGCTTGAGATTTTGCATTTTCTTGTAGATCTGCACCTCATAGTCTGATGGAAGGAATTGGGACTTGATCCTCTCCAACATTCTGCTCCATGAAGAGATCATACTCTTCCCATTCTTTACCCTCTCACCTTGGGTGTAATTCCACCATGTAAGGGCAACACCTTTGAGTTTAGTTTTTGCAAACTTCACCCTCTTATTTTTAGGAACTTCTCTATATTCAAAGTAGTTGTTTAGAGCCTCAATCCACTCCATGACTTCATCAGCATTCATCTTGTCACTAAAAATGGGAATCTCCATCCGAGCATTTGAAGAATCCTTGCCAATTGCCCTGATGGCTTCAAGGAAATGCTTTTGATCTGTAGGTACCTCTACCTATTCTTGCTCTTCTTCTTCCTCCTCCTTTTCTTCTTCTTCATCAAACCCTTCATCTATCCTCTTCCCTATCCTCAATGTCTTCAACTCTACTTGGAGTGCTTCCTTGACTCCACTTTTGATCTTCTCTTCCATCTCCTTGAACTTCTTGACCACTTTAGTGGTCATCCCCTTTGGAGGCATATTGCTAGCCTCTCCTTCACTCTCTTCTGTTGACATATACCAGGCCAACAATAGAACCTTTTATGGCTCTAATACCACTATGATGTAGAGGCAATGGAATAGTTGGAGGATAGCAAACTAGACAAGGTTTACACTACACTAAAAAACCCAAATTTGAAGATCGGTTTGCAAAAGTGGGAACAATAGTTAGGGGCTTTGAATTCTTCATGGAAAGATTGATTAGGCATGCATTGGGACCCATTCCAACAATTGACAAAGACCGGTCAAACTTAGAACTAGTACTTCCTTCACAAACCCAAGAAATGGCTTGTAGCCCTAAAAATGAGAACAGTCCTCTATATCTTTTGATATAGGTCTTCAAACATAGAAATTGGACAATTAGTAGATACCCATTTGGACCCCCTATCACATATCCAAAATTGGGTATAGGTTGTTTTGGATGGAATACCCCAACCTATAACTCCTCTCAATGACCTAGAGCCCCAATTAGCCTAAAATACAAAGAAACCCCCTTAAATTTCATGCATAGAAGTCAACCAATGGTTTGAACATTTAGAACACATGCCAAAACTATGGATTTTGTGGGTTTTATGCTCCTACAATCTTTTGTTCCCAAAAATACCTCTATGGTTCCTCCAATTGGCTTAATACACGGTCATATTAAGCCTCTTCTAACAAATCTGGCAAAGACCAACTCTCCCTCTCCTACAATCACCCAAAACACTTGAAATACAAATGAATACACCCATCCCACTAGTCTTATGGCCTTGAAAGTCAGTGGGATGGTCAATTCCCCATCCCTTTAGGTAAACCCTTGTTTAGGTTTTAGTACGACTATTTTTAAAGAAACCCTTATAAATCCCTACAACAAGAGTGTCAAGACACCTAAACCACTTAAAATTATAAACAACTCTCTATACTAATCAATCAAAACATGAGGAAGTGAAGACAGTCCTGTACCTTCACATAGTACGGTCTGTGGCAACGTAATTCCTCAAGGAAAATAGAGTTCTCAATGGACAGTCCAAGATCAAATGCTTCTAAGTTGTCTCCTCTTCAATTTCATAGCCTCAAACCATACTTGAATGATAGTTACTTCACCACACTTCACTTCCCAACAACCTAGGGTTCATGACAGTTCCATACAGTAGAATGGTACAGACTGTTTCTTCAGAAAATGCAGAAAAACAACAAAAACAACAGAGAATTGGTATTTGATTGTTTTGAAACTTCTTACCCCTCCTACAATGATCATGTTCAAGGTGTTTTAAACTTGCACACACCTTGATTAGCTCCTTGGAGGTAGCTTGTTTGACCACAGTTGAGAGGCATCTCAATTGATGAAATTGATGATCAGGTAGTAATTAGATTCTCATCTGGCAACCAGTCAGCCTTGCACACTGGACCTTCCATGAGAACAGAAACGGTTTTTAACTACAACCAACCTGGTCCATCTGTGAATTCCCTTCCTCACTCCCAGAGCGTTAGATTACAACCCTCTAAGGGTTTTGAAAGTTTGTTTACACTTCCCACCGCTGCAAAGTCTTGCAGCTCAGCCATTCCTGCTAGTTCGTCATGCACCCATAAAAAGTTTTCTGAGTTAGATAATGGGTTGTATAGATGTGAAGACTATTCATTTGTATTTCCTCCAAAATCTGGCCATATTCAAATGATGTCAGCCTGACAAGCTTCTATACCTGAACAGGAAATTTCTAAAGCCCATGAAAAGTCTTTTAGCACACCTGCAGGTCCCTGTCTAGTTGCCGGTACCATTCCTCCCTTTCAAGATTTTATTTTGTATGATACAACTGAAACTTTTAGAGCTGATTTCTGGCCTCTGCATTTATTTCCTATTGCTGAAAGTTCTCAAGGTACTAGTCAAAGCAAATTGCTTAACTGGACAAATCTCTCCTATTCTTGCTCTATCCATCCTGTGCTCAAATCTGTGCTCTATCCATCCTGCCTATGTGGACGACATTCTTGTCTTTAGCCAGGATATGCCTCACCATCTTGATCACCTACGTCAGTTCCTGAATGTGATAGTGTATGCAATGATAGAAGTAAAGTCCTTATTGTTTTTTCAGAAGCTTGAGAAGGTTGTTATGCTTGTAATATTAGTGAGAATATTATAGAGATATTCATAGAAGGAAAATGGTTCTAATATCAAGGGTGGTGAACTCCAACACCCTCCAAAAATCCATGCACATAGCACAAGTAGATACAAGGAGCTCATGTCATGTTATAAGACAATATGAGAGAAGAATATCTGATATAGTGAGAAGAGAACCTTCTGGAGCATGTCCATCATGTCAAGGATCTTAACAGTTGTGAGAGGATGGTTACAACTATTGGCAAGAGACACTATATCAATTCATGAATGTTGTCATTGATGGAAACAAAGTTCATCCCACACATCTGCAGGACATGGTGTGTCTATACCGGAAGTCAGATTGAAGAATGTTGTGGTCCGGTAAGCAAGAACAGAGTATGTGGAAAGGTTTGACAATCAGGTCCATATCTCTCAGAGGAAGTATCTTTAGAAAGTATGGATTTGGGGAAGTCAAGAGGAATACCTTGACTGATAGATTCCAGGAATTGAGCCTCTGGTGATGAAAGAGGAAAGAGATATAAGCATTCAAGTATTAGGGTCCAGTTTGATAGAACAGACAGAGGAAGAACTGATAGGAAGAGCATCAGAAGTTATTCTGGATGTGATGTTGATGGTGATAAAGATTCCTAAGGTATATTTCATGATTGGCTAAATTATTAGATGACTTCTATAAGTTTCTCTTTGATCCGCTTCAGTTGGAAGCAAGGATTTAGCCGACAGACTAAAATTTGAGATAATATTGATTATTCCGGATGCCGACTAGAAAAGTGTTGAAATTACTTGTGCAGATATATATACAAGACGGATTTAGATGTGAAGGTGTGTTGTGTGTAAGTAATGGAAGTGCGAATAAAAGCAGAATAGTATAAAAGGCAGAAAAATAGGCTCAAAATGTAAGAGGACAGCAACACTTAAGGAGAGCAAGAATGAAGTGCAATAGATCAGTCTATTGAGCTTAAACTGGAACTGACCTTCAGCATGTGTGGATTCTCCTCATCAGTTCAAGATTTCTTCATGTGTACAGTAAGTCTTTTGTAGGCAGTGAGCCTCTTGTGAGCAGTGTGCTCGGGCAGTGAGCCCTAATTGGCAAGTGCCATTTTGTATCTTCTATTCTTCTAATAGAGAATAATATCTTGGGTTAATCACCCCATGGTTTCTCCCCTTAACAGGGTTTCCACATCAAAATCATTGTGTCATGTGTATCGGTGTTATTTCCATTTCATGATTATGATTTCTTATTTGATCTGATGTTACATTAACTATTAAGAAAGCACATAAAGTTTAAATTATTAGGATAACTGATTCACCCCCCCTGTCAGTTATCAACAATTGGTATCAGAGCCAAGTTCCTCCTAACAAAGCCTAACAGCTTAAGGAAGATCTGGGAATTCAAATGGATGTATATGATATAAGGGAGCAACTCAAGACTGCCCTTGATGATCTTGAGCAGTCAAACTCTGAAGTCAATGAATTAAAGGAAAGACTCAAACAGGTTGATGATTTCATAAAAGAACTAAAAGACAAATTAAGTCTCTCTATGAAAAAGAGAAAGGAGTTACTTCAGCAATTGGCAAGTCAAAGTGAAGCCAATAATACAAATGGAGATCTGAAGGAGAAAACCAAGTTATGTGAAAAGTTATCAAAAGAAATCAGTATGGTAAGACATGAAATGGAATCAAGAGTTATGAAGTTTACCCAAGAGGTTGAAGAGAAAAGAAAAACTGAAGATGATCTAAGACAATCTCTCAAGGAGAAATCAGAAGATTGCCACAAGATGGATAGAATTATTAGACATCTTGAATCTGATCTTGAAGATGCTAAAGATAATGAAGAAAAACTTGAGGATCAAATTGTCTCTCTTAAAAGGGATCTTCAAACAGAAAATGAATATAAAGAGAAATTTAAGATAAGTTCTGCTCAACTTGAAGTTCTTCTTGAAAGTCAAAAGAGGGTAGATGACAAGTGTGGTTTGGGATATGAGAAAGGAGAAAGCTCTGGATCTGGTTAGAAGAATTTTGGATAAGAAAATCCAAGGAATAGGCCTAGAAGACCTCCGGTAAGGTAGCCTAATGCTCAAAGATATCCATCCTTCAATGGATACTACCACAACTACAATAACTTTGGTCATAAAGCTAATCAGTACAGAAAGAGAATGAATCAGACTAATACATCCTTCTCCGGACAGTGTTTCAACTGTAATAGGTATGGTCACAAATCTCATGAATGCAGAAATATGCAAATGAACAAATCATTCAATGGTAGATGCTTTGCATGCAATAGAATAGGTCATATGGCTAATGAATGAAGATCAAGAGGATATCAATCAAATATGCAAAGAAATGTTGTTTGCCAAATTTGCAATAGATCCGGTCATATTGCAAAATTATGTAGAAGCAAGAATCAGGACAAAAGAGGTCCGATACATCATAATCAGAATCAAGATAAGGGAAAACAAAAAGTGAATGCGGATGAAGTTCAAAGTGAGATGAACAAGATTTGGGTGAAGAAAAGTACAGAGAATGTAGGGGATGGATCCGCACTAGACTCTGGTGCTGATATTCCTTCCAAAAATTAAAAAGTGAGCTCTAGCTCAGGGGGAGACACAAAGAAAACCTTGTTCCCCTAGCCAGTCAATTGGTGCCGGAACTGGCACAAGAAGAGTTGTGGATTAAAGGGTTCATAAGAGAAACATCCAAATAAAGTATGGTTAAGATTTGGAAGATCCGTAAGATGTTTAAGATCAAGATTGATCTGGTTCTTCAAGTCATCCGAATAAGGCAAACCAGAATGACTTAGGTCGAGCATTTATTGCAACTTGACATTAGGGTTTGTAGAGCAATATAAGGGTTTTCTCATTAAGCATTTGTTCATTCTACATTCAAGAAGAAACGAAAAGAGAAGCTCCGCAACAAAATTCCTCAAGCTCATCAAAGATCATTTGTAGAAGTCAATTCATCCAAAAATCGATCCGGCTAACTCCGTGAAACCGAAAGGTGCAAAAGGTATTTTCCGTTCTCAATATCTCTCTGCAAATTCTTGAAAGATGACTACTCCAAATATAGTGAAGATTTTTGATAGGCCACGATCTAAATTTAAGAAGCATCCATATAAATCCCTAGAAGTTGATCCCCTTGGTGCTTTTTCAAGCATTCTGCATGGGGTTCTGCATGTAGAAGATGTTAGGGCATATATTCATGCGAATATTGAAGAATTTGGGGAATCTAAGCTGGCTGATATCTATCACAATCAGTTAATAGATGATTCTTTTGAGCTCAAACCTCAGTTCAAGGCCATCTGGGATAAGCATTTTGCACAGTACATTCATTTCCCCTATTTTGAAGAAGATGAATGGGTCCGGTATGTGTTGAGCAGAGTACATGATAACTTCCTATGGTTGAATAGACCATTTAAGATCACCAAAGATGCAATTAGGGCAGTTGGTCTACATTCATCTGGTGGGATACCTGTTCTCAAATTTGTCATAAATCAGATAGTGAGTGATGCAACTGGATCAAAATTTGACAAGAGAGCTATGACAATTGAAGATATCACTGATCCAGATATCAAATTTGTATCCATGATAATTGGTTACAAAATTTATCACTCCAGTAGGGAAAATTTAGTACCAGGAACTGTAGTTTATACAGCTTATCAGATGCTAAAAGAAAATACTAACTATGATCTGTGTGAACTTCTTCTAAACCAACTATTGGAGAATCTACAAAAGATCAAGGAGGATAAGAAAAATTCCTTCAAGTATGGTGGGCTAATTTTGTGTCTATTTTTCTACTTCATGAGTGAGCTGCCCGGATCAAGTGGTTGGGTTTGGCAGAATGACAGACCTATTGCAATCCAAATCAGAGACTATTTGCATGGGCTTAGAGATGCCAAGACAAGAAATACAGCTCTATGGGGTTATTTCAAGAACTTTCAAAATTTGATGCAAGCAAGAGAGAGAATTCCCAAATCTCTAGTTGAAAAGTATAAGGATACAGTTTATTTTATGGTTGAAACTGATCAGTGCCAAATGGAAGCTGTGGAACCAAGGATAGTCTGGATCATGCTGATGGGGTATGAGGTGGATGAGAAACTTGTGGAGCTGCATGTCCAACACATGCTTAGTCAACCCAAGGATCCCAAAACAGAAAGGTTTGGAACCTTTGAAGAATTGAATATAAAAATTCATGTGGAACTTAGACAACCGGAGGTAAAGAGAAAAGTGAGAAAAGAAGTAGAGAATATTGCCAAAAGATATGGCATATCAAAAGAAGCTCTTGATGCCAATAGAGAAAAGGTGGAAAGGGCAGAGAAAGAGAAGGAAGAAGCAGAAAAGGAAAGTGATCCGGTAGAAGCCTCCTCCCAGACGAGATCCTCTAAAAGGGCTACACCTATCTCTGATAAAAGCTCAAAGACATCAAAACTAGAAGTCCAGACATCTAGAAAAGAGAGAAGAGAACAAAGAAAAAGGCAACAAGATCCTATGTTAGCCTGAAGGATGATGAAGAAACTGAATCAGATGAGGAGGTGAAGAAAATGAGGAAAAAGAAGAAGATATCTAGTGAAACCAAGGAGGCAGAAGCAGAAGAGTTTGTTGAAAGAGCCACCCTATCCTTAGATGATATAGTTAAGGCAATCACTATGGATGGAAATTTGAAGCCATTAACAGAATTTTATGATAAATATAGTGAAACTGATAAGAAGAGTCTGCAGGATGCCACAGTTAAGTATCTGAACATTTACAACAAGGCTTTCATTGAGATTGTATCTTTAATTCCTAAAAGCCTTGAGAAGGAACTTGAATTGAGGAAGAGTATGATCTTCAATGATTGTAAGGATGAATTCCGGAGCAAAGCCAGAATGAATCAGCTTATGCTCGGAAAAACTAACGAAGTAGCAAAAGAGATAGAAGAGATCCTTTGGAATGCATACAAAAGATTCAACATTCCTATTATAGAGGACTTAGGTGATAATCCGTTGGCTATAGACATTAAAGAAGAAGCTACTGAGACAGTAGCAGAAGAGGTTAAGGAGACAAGGGAAGATAAAGGTAAGGACTTGGAATCCTCTGCTCTGGAAGAGGTGGCCCATGAACAAACAAATATCTCTCCTCCAGTTTCCCCTACAGTCTCCAGATCTAAAGGAGAAGAAAGAATAGAGGAGAAAGAAGAAGAAGTAAAAGGAAGAGAAGAAAGTCAAGTTGAAAAGAACATAAGTGATAGTGCAGAAGAGAAGAAATCTCTATCTCTGGCAATAGACACTTTAGAAACTGTCAAGGACTTCTTGACAAAAGAAATATTGGAGATTGATGAACCAGAGTTACTTCAAGGTCCATTTAACTTTGACTCTCTCTCCCTGATTCAAACAATGAAGATAGCTTCATTTGCCAATGCAAAGGCAAAAGAAAAACTCCTAAAGTCTCACATGGAAGACTGTGAGCTAATAGAAGTTACATCCGGTGTTTTAGAAAAGATCATGCCATCTTTTCAGAAGAATTCCTCAGCCTCCTCATCCAGTAATCTCAAATCTCTATTCAATAGTGTTAGCACACATTTTGATTCCCTAGAGAAGTCAGCAGAAGATAAGGTCCGGAAGGAATTCTTGGCAAAAAAATTATCAGAGGTACAAGGGTTAATAGCTAATGATAGGAGAAATATGAATATTGGGATAAAGAGCTTGGAAAATGCTCTTAAGGATGGAGGAGATATATATAAATTTTGTATATCTTGGACCATAGTAACAATAGATATTGAGAAGAAAGTAAAAGAACAGGAGGACAAACTGACAAATCTATCAAAGAATGTTGATCCTCTCTCATCCTCCATAATAAATCAAGAATGTCAGACTATTGCAGTCTTGAATGAAATCAAGAAGTTGGAGAAGGAAAAGAAAAATAGAATAAGCAGGTTAGGTGCACTCAGAGGGATAATTATCCCTAAGTTAGAGGCCACGCATGAGGCCATAAAATAAGCCCAGATCATAGCCCAGACCAGTGATCCGACTGATCTAAAAAGGGCAGATGCGTTTGCATTTCTGTTAAGCGGTCATATATCAATTTTGGACAGAATGAAGCAAAGTTGGGCAACAGAATTTGTCCAATTGAAGACAACTTTTGCAGACATTCTTCAGTATATGTAAGTATGCCATATGTATATACTTATGTGGCCAAGTATAGTTGAAATTTTGAAAATTTTGGCTTGCGGATCCTACCCTTTGCCATTGATGTCAAAGGGGGAGTGAAGAATAGTGAAAAACGAGGAATTTAGCAAAGGGGGAGCTCTAGAAAATATACATAGAGACTGAGCATCAGCCAAGGGGGAGTATAGTGTGACACTTAGTCATTTTTCACTAAGTGTTGCCATCAATGCCAAAGGGGGAGATTGTTGGCAAGAGACACTGTATGGATTCATGAATGTTGTCATTGATGGCAACAAAGTTCATCCCACACATCCGCAGGACATGGTGTGTCTATACTGGAAGTCAGATTGAAGAATTTTGTGGTCTGGTAAGCAAGAACAGAGTATGTGGAAAGGTTTGACAGTCAGGTCCGGATCTCTCAGAGGAAGTATCTTTGGAAAGTATGGACTTGAACAAGTCAAGCGGAATACCTTGACTGATAGATTCTAGGAATTGAGCCTCCGGTGATGAAAGAGTAAAGAGATATAAGCATTCAAGTATTAGGGTCTGGTTTGATAGAACAGATAGAGGAAGAACTGATAGGCAGAGCATCAGAAGTTATTCTGGATGTGATGTTGATGGTGATAAAGATTCCTAAGGTATCTTTCATGATTGGCCAACTTATTAGATGACTTCTATAAGTTTCTCTTTGATCCGCTTCACTTGGAAGCAAGGATTCAGCTGACAGACTAAAGTTTGAGATAATATTGACTATTCCAGATGCTGACTAGAAAAGTGTTGAAATTACTTGTGCAGATATATATACAAGATGGATTTAGATGTGAAGGTGTGTTGTGTGTAAGTAATGGAAGTGCGAATAAAAGAAGAATAGTATAAAAGGAAAAAAAATAGGTTTGGAATGTAAGAGGACAACAGCACTTAAGGAGAGCAAGAATGAACTGCAACAGATCAGTCTATTGAGCTTAAACTGGAACTGAACTTCAGCATGTATAGATGCTCCTCATCATTTCAAGATTTCTTCGTGTGTACAATAAGTATTTTGTAGGTAGTGAGCCTCTTGTGAGCAGTGTGCTCAGGCAGTGAGCCCTAATTGGCAAGTGCCATTTTGTATCTTCTATTCTTCTAACAGAGAATAATATCTTGGGTTAATCACCCCATGGTTTTTCCCCTTAACAGGGTTTCCACGTCAAAATCATTGTGTCATATGTATTGGTTTTATTTCCATTTGATGATTATGCTTTCTTATTTGATCTAATGTTACATTAACTGTTAAGAAAGCACAGAAAGTTAAAATTATTAGGATAACTGATTCACCCCCCCTCTCAGTTATCAACAACAACTTCTTAAATGTTGTTCAAGACTGCATATAAATCTCTCTAGGTCTACACCAAATTTAGAAGGTTTGACAGTAGTCCTATGAAGTTTTGTCAAGCATCTTAGAAGATTATCAGGAACTTAAGGGTTTGCAAGTCAAACCAAAAGATAGCAGAATCACTTGAGATTTATATCTGCATTCAATGGTCTGAGCAAGATGTGTAAGACTTGGTTGTGTAAGGAAGGTCAAATAGTGCAAGAGTCTACAAGGTATAGAGAAATTTTTAAAGATGCAGAGATATATTGTGCTAAGGTTTGTCGTGACATAGATCAGAGGGTTTGTATGCCAAGCATAGTGAGGAAAGTGATGAAAATATAGGGTTTTAGTCATTTTTAGCATTTGTTTTCAATGTCTAAGGGCATGCCTTGCTCAAGCATGCAGGGTGTAGATATATACAGAAGTATCTGTGATGTAATATATAGGGGCATATGTAGATTTTGTGCTAACATGTTCTATATACCCTTAGATATCATTAAGATAACAGTGATCATAATATGCAGGGTTAACAGAGACTGAGATACAGTGATAAAAACCTGAGTATCACTATTTCAATAGGGTTGGTGGGAATACAAATGTATGCAGGTCTAGAGATAAGGTCATAAGATGTACAAGTATGGAGACAAGATAGAGCAAGAAGCAAGTTAGAAGGATAATGACCAAGGAAGGTAGTGGCAGAGGTTTGCTAAAGGGTAACAGTCATACAGATGTTATGTAGTGATATGGAAGTTAGAGTAAGAACTCAAGGTAATGAGTACTCTTGAAGGTATGTCATCATGTAATAAGCTTTGTCAAAGCAAGAAGAAGCCTGCACAGAGATGAAAACCACTATCAAAACAATATATGCGAGTGTTAAGTGTCTACAAGAGGTATATGATGATGTTTAGGGCATTGCTAATCATTGGTAACACAATGAAGAACATAGACTAAGTAGAGAACCAAACATATGTGACAGTTTCCAGAATAGAGTGACAAAGAGTATATAGTGAAAGAGGGAGTCATAAAATCATACAGGAGTTATGAGGGCATAAGCATTGTCAAAACCTCTCAAAGATTTGAAACCCTACAAGCTATGTAGACCTTAAAGGGATAACCCTGCCGGTAGTTTTGTGAGACTTTCTTGAGTCCCAAAGTCATTAATCCCTTCTCGCAGACATATTAGTTTATTGGAAGGACTGTTAACTTCTAAGATTCTTAAGGTCTCATTCACTCTTGGAGGTTGTTGAAGACCTTAAAAAAAAGACTAAATGCCTACAAGCTGCATATATAATCAGTACCAAAAGATAGTGAGGTCTAAAGAAGGTAATGAGCATTGAGAGTCAAAGACCTATATTGGAGAGATGAGGCTTTCATACAGAGACCTACAAATACAAAGGTTTGTAGAGCTATATATATGGAAGATTTAATAAGGTATACATTATAGTAATGACCCTAGATGATTGGTGACAAGACAAAGACTGGTGAAGTGTTGACATGGAGGATCTAGGGGATTGTTAGATAGTGATTATAGATTCATAGCTTTCATGAGATAGAAATAGGTCAATGAAAAAGACCTACAAACTAACATGTGGGATAGTGATCTAAAAGAGATAGAGTTCAGCGATCATAACAAGGTTTGTCAGTCAGTGTAAGAAAAAGACATTGATAAAACATTGCCAAAACATTGACAAGATATTATCAGGACATTGACAAGGTGAAGAAGCCTTAGGAGCAAGGCCATAGGGCTAACATCATGGTTAAATAGGAAGGAAATGTCAAAATAGCTCATATTTCAACTTTGTAGAACAACTTAGTGTATATTTGTACCTAGTTGAAATACACACTATGTTTACTTTTCTCTAAATTGGTAGGAGAGAATAGGTTAACTCTTCATTCTAAATAATTAATCAATCACCTTTGAAGGTTTATTCAGAATTTGAAAGCACTTATAGTAGTCTCAGTGTAGATAAATGAATTAAACAAGCATAAAATCATCAATTTCAAGTGAAATTTTAGAGTCCTAAAAGGACTAAATCTTTATTCAAAACCTACAAGAAGTTCAGGTTATCTTTAACTCCTAAATCACATGTCCTATTACCTTGCAGATGGGTTAGAAATAGGTAAGGTAGGTTGGAATGATAGGGAGTAGTTGAGGGCATATAGGTAGTAGTTTCAACTCCCTACAAATATCTAGAAGAAGATTCAAGAGTATTTTTCAGTTGGAGGAGTCAAAGAGCGATAAGAACTTTCACTTCTCAAAGCACGATGGAGTCTTTCAAGGAGCAAAACCAGGGAAAGTGTCTTCTTAGGAAAGTGAATGGAATTTACTCTTAAAAAACATGTTCCTAGATTCTCTCTTATACTTGGATACCAAGAGTGGACACCTAGGGGAGCTTTTAGAATTGGGTTTTTGTAACTCAGCAAAAAAGAAGAATTGTAATCTCTTTTTTTTTAGAAATGAATATCATTTTAGATTGTACCATGTGCTGTAATACCTTTTTTATCAATAAAAACAACCATTTTGCCTTCTCGAATTCTTCATATTGTATGAAATCATAAAATGATTGATGTGGTTCTATGATATCTTTATGTGTCCTCAATTTTATGACTCATTCTAAAGCACCTTTATGCAGAAATATGCATGTTATGCAAGTCATAGTTTATGTTACTAAGTTATACAGTCTTTTGCTATGTGAAAAACCTACTGTCCTCCTAAAACTATTAAAACTCTAACTTTCCTATGAAATATTGATGCATAGATATGTCAAAAATAGAGTTGTGCCTAGTTTAGTTTGTTTAGTGAACATATTTTGTATGTAAAACAATAGTACAAGTCATAAACATCTAGTTTATCACCCCATCTACCAGTTAAGTTCATCTTTATGTAATATCTATCCATTTTCCATGTGAATAGTAGTAGGGTAACCTAGATTTTAGGTGTAACACTAAAGGAACTAGCCTTCTCTAGAGATTAATTCCTATATTCAGGTCACCAACAACCTAGGAGTTTTTGCATGCTTTCAAATGAAGGGAGAGTCAACCTATCATTTTCCCAAGGGTGCAGTCAGCTTTGACAACAAGAATATCTCTATTTGTACCTATAACTATAATATATCTTTATTTAAGTCCATGCAATATGATTAATAAATGATATATCCTATCATCATTATATTAGGTTTTTGAATGCAACATACACATTACGTATGAGATAACATCCTAAGCATGAAGAAACTAATTTTCAACCATTCAAAAGTATATATTTTGTTATGGTGAAGATCAATTAAGAAGAAATAACCAATTGTGTCAATCTTTAAAGGAATATTATTTAAAATAAATTATCAATATGCATCTTTAAAGGGATATCATTATCTTTGGGAGTCAAATCTATTCTAAGGTTTCTCTCATACTAAATTCAAAGACAATATTATATTCTCATATATATGACATATAAATATGATATTAAGGATTCCAGAAAAATAGTATCATCTTTTTTGAAATTGAATGTTTCATAGATTTAGTGGGTTTATCTTTTCAAAATAATAATGTTCCATGGAATAATCACAACAAAGAACTACAAGAATTAAGATCAAAACAAGACATGAGAGTGTGACCTTTTATAGCATTTTGAACATACATCAATAATAAGACTTTAACCACAATTATTGATGCAACAACTTCTTCTGGAACTATTTATTTTACATTGCTTTGACTTCATAGGATTGACTAGATAATATTTTGTGATTTAAGAATAAGCTCTTGTGGTCTTAAAAAATACACTTAATGGGTTTTGTAAACATGACTTCATGTGAATGATTAGATGTTTATTAGTTTCATTTTTTTAATTTCTAATAAATTAATTTATTTAAAAATGAAATCATTGGAAAATATTGTATGATATTTTGTATCAATGTTTCACTTCACACGTTTTACTTTAATTAAAGATGATGAATATATATTGTGAACAATAAATTTTTAAATATTATTTTAAAGAATTGAAAGAGTTTTGAGATTGGTGATAGAGAAGGAATCCTAGAGGGTGCACGAGGGTTTCTTGGAAATCCTCCATGTGCATCATCTTTGTGGTTCCTTCCCTGGTCTAGAAATATTCTATGTTCTTTGGTCTTCTTTGATAAATTGTATTCTTCTCGTGGATGATATTTGGCTTGATTTAGCATTAAAAAAGGTGGTCTTTGTCAGTTGTTTTGATTGTATTTGTGGCATGAGTGGTCTACATATGTTTGTTCTTCTTTGTATTAAGTTATTTTTTCATTTGGTGTTCCCCCGTTTGATGTTATTTTGATGCTCACGTCACCTTGGTGTCACTCAGATACTTTGAGGTTCTCTTCTTGGTGCAAGGTGTACTTGGATGAGCCTAGAGTTAATGAAGGCATTTAATCTTCAATGGAAAATAAAAGTGGGGTAGATGAGAATGTTCATCATGATCATTCAAAATCATACAGAGAAGTCTTGAGAGCAGAAAATGTTGAAGCTCCCAAAAATGCAATCTTCGAGATCAACTTTGGACTTAGAGGTTTCAGTGGATTCACTACGGAAAGGGTTGAGAATGGCGAGGCTGACGAACAACTTCAAGGTGAGTTCCATGCCCAGCCCAGGAAAGTTTCCTTATGTCCAAATGATGATATGCTTAATGCAGTTAGAAATGAAGTTAGATTAAAGAACATTGTCGTTTTCTTTACCTACATCAATATGGATAAATGCCTTCAAGAAGATTCTTTGATAATTGGTTAATTTCTATTTGGGGAAGGAAATTAAGCATACACTTCTCATTCTGTGGAATGGTTCAAACTAGAATATTTGTTATCTTTTTTAAGAGCCATACTATGCAAAAGAGAGTGATAGAAAATGATTACTGGAATATTGTGTCGGCTCTATTTAAAGCATTTCCTTGGGCACTAGACACTACTCTCAACGAGATACAGTTTTGTTCTATTCCTAGATGGGTTCTTATTAAAAACCTTCCTGTGAAATTTTGGAGTTTCCTACCACAAATTTCAAAACCATTTGGAAAAATAATTAAAATAGACAAAACTAGGTCTACTTTACCTCATTTGGATGCAAGATTACTGGTAGCCTTTAACACGAGAATTCAAATCCCTGAAATGTTGGAGATTAACTGGGGAGATAAATCTATTCAATGTGATTTTGTTGGGCTAGGAGGGCTTAAATCTTGTTTCTTATGCAAAATGGATTGACATCAAAGGAAGGACTATCCTTCTATAGCCAGGAGATTCAAAAAACATAACTTAGTATTTGAGACAAAAGAGAAAAACTCTAATGATCTCGTAGTTAATATGGTGTCAGAATCTAGGAGCCATCCCTTGGAGATCTCTAAGGCTCGATTAGCCCATGACCCCAATCCTTTTCAAGTAGAGAAGAAATCAATTGATAATTCTGTTGAACCAAATTTAAATAATGGGGAAGGTTTGCCTTCTATAGTTTTTGACAGTGAGCAACAAATTGTAGGTTTATCTAATAGTACCCATGATGAAAACCTAAGTTTTTTCTCTAAACATGAATCAGGGGAGATGGAATCGATGGATGAGGATCCTACTTTTATCTCCCAAATTGAAGAGATTCAACTAACTTCTGAGTCTGGTAATGTAGATAGAATTGATGAGATTGAGCAGCCTAAGAGTGTTCATGATAATCCTGCTGAAATTGTTATACCTAACATCCCCTCTGAAGATCAATTCTTTATAGTTAGAAAAAAGAAAAATTCTCAACAGTTAGCCCTGGACAAGATTAGGGTGCTATCCAATCAAAGGAAGAAAAATTAGATATGCTTAGAGATGAATTTATCAAAAACAAAGAAGAAGATCCCCTACAGTTAGAAATGAACCTCAAAAAGAAGGGTAATAGGATTGCCGTGTCTATGAAAGATGTAGTCCATAATAAAGTTTTGGCTGAAGGAAAGAAAGTCACACTTGATATTGTGCCCTCTGATGAGGATAACAAGAAAAGGAAGAATATGAGCAGATCTAATAGCTTGGTTAAACTAGGCAAGAAAGACAAAGATGATTTTCCTTGACCTATTGCTTTTGGGTTAAGGATAAATTTACCCTTACTTCTAAGTCTCTATGGATTGTCTGAGATGTTTCAGTTAGAATATTAGAGGTTTGGAATCCTCTGAGAGGAAATATACAGTTAGAGATTTTTGTAACAAATGCAAAAATATGGATATTTTGTTCCTACAAGAAATCAAAGCTGTAGGATTTATGATGGAAAATACTCTTCAATTTATTTGGAGAGATGCTGTCTTTTCACTACTAATCACGTTAAAGGCAAAGGTGGTAATGGTATTTTGTTGAATAAGAAGTGGGAGAAGCTTATCCAAAGCTCATGACACTCTCCATGCAATAGATCTGTCTAATTATTTTAAATTTGCAAGGAATGAATTTTGGTCTGTGTTCAATTTATGCACCCAATGAATACTATAACAGAGCAAAGTTATGGAATTGGCTAACTACTGAGTTACCAAAGATCCCTTGGGTGTTTTGGGGAGATTTCAACATGATAGAGCATCCAGAGAATAAATAGGGAGGTAACCCACCAGGGTGGAAGGGTAATGAAAAACTTTTTTGGCAGAGGTTAAAAAAATATTTGAACATGGTTAATCCACTAGAAGGTGAAAAAAGAAATAGTAGTGGAATATGGTTCTCTTGGTCTAATTGTCAAAAAGCCAAAAAAAAAGAATTCACTATAGATTGGATAGATTCTACTTTGATAAAAATGTTTTTTTGTGCCAGCTCATAAAAGATGCAAATAAAGTACAAGTAATCCCAAATCCTCTTTTAGAACACCACCCTATCAAAACAGTGTTGCAGATCAAGAATTAGATTGCAATTCTTAAAAAAAGAAGAAGATTACCTCCTTCAAGCTAAATTGTGAGCTTCTTAAAAAGATCAATATTGTATGAATGGGATCAAAGCTCTTATTAATATTTATTCTTCTGAGTTGAAGGGAAAAGGTGCCTCTTTATACTAGAATAGATTAACTGAGGCCTGTAAGGCTATTTTCCAAATTGTTGGGAAGAAATTTGTATTAGAGAGGAAAAAAGAGGAACTGATATTACAGAAAGAATATCTTAGATATGAAGAATTAGTCCAAGTGAACCCCAATAAGGAAAGTTTAGTCGAAAGGTTGGGAGATATCAAACATAGGTTAAGAAAGGTTCAAATCAGGAAGGCTTGAAGTGCTAAGATCAGGGCCAAACTGAACTGGTTAGACAATGGGGACAAAGGTAGACAGTATTTTTTTAAGCTCCTTAAATCCAAAAACATCAAAGAGATCATAGGAACTATGATTGAGAATGGAGTTACCTTGAATAGTCAAAAAGATATTTTAAATGCTTTTAAGAATTTCTATGAAAATCTTTTTAAAGCAGAGGACTCCAGAGTGGGTTGCAGTGAGGCCCAAGAGTTATGTGGAAGAATTTACATGGAGAAAGTTAATGAGAAGATGAAAAGTCTGCTTGACAAAGAAATCTCAAAAGTTGAAATTCAATCAATGATAAAATCTATGAAAAATGGGAAATCCCCTGGTACAGATGGCTTCCCTATAGAATTTTATAAGGCTAACTTGGATTGGATAGTAGATGATCTTTTTAAGCTGTATAATGAGTCTATCACCAGAGGCTCCTTGGGGGAGGACATCAATAAATGAATCATCAAGATTCTTCCTAAGGGAGGTGATAAGACCCTTATAAAAAATTGGAGACCCATAACACTTGAATGTTTCTTACAAAATTATTGCTAAAGTGCTTGTATTAAGAGTTAGAGACATTCTACCAGAAGTGATATGCTCCACATAGACTGGATTTATCAAAAGTAGATACATTCTTGAGAACCTAAGTACAAGTTGGGAAGTGCTACATTGGGTTAAGGAATCTAATCAGAATACAGGTATTCTTCTTTTAGACTTTGAAAAAACATATGATAGGGTTGAATGGTCATTTGTACTTAAGATTCTGAAGGCCATTGGATTTCCTAGTAAATTTTGTAGTATGGTCATGATGTTGATTAGGAATGCCTCAGTCCAAGTGGAAGTTAATGGCAAACTGTCTGCTCCCTTTGGAATGGGAAGGTCAATCCGGTAGGGTTGTCCCCTTAGCCCCTCTTTATTTGTAATTGCATCAGAAGCTTTGCATTTTGTTTTGAGAACTAAATAAATTCAAGGTGAGTTGCATGGCATCCTCCTACCCAATGGTGAGAAACTTCTTAATGTGAAGTTTGTAGATGATACTTCCCTTTTTCCAAGAACTAATAAGTTAGAATTTGAAAGACTAGAGTAAAGACTTGATATTTTTTGTTTGGCTTTTGGGGCTAAGATCTCTCCCTCAATGTCTATTTTCTTCACGTGGGAATCTGTTGCTCCTAATTAGCTTGATCTTGAGAAATGGTAGTGGGGGGCCCTGAGGTTATGATCAGATTCCTTGGAATCCCTTTTTCTCTTAATCCTTCTTTGAAACTCATGTGGCATTGGCTATTTACTAAAACTGAAAAGAAACTCACAAATTGGAACAGATTGCAGGTGTGCCAGAAAATCCTGTTAGCTTATTCAATATACTATTCTTCTATGTGGCTTTTTGCCAACTATTAGTTTGATGTAATTTATAAGTTAATAAGGAATTTCTTATGGTCAGATGGTAAGGGTAAATAAAAAAAACATCTAGTCAAATGGAGTTGGTGTTGTATGAACAAGGAATTGAGGTGTATGGGACTTAAAGACCTAAGGCTCCAGGGTCTTGCCCTAGCAGCCAAATGGATTATCAATGCTTTGACAGGTAATGAACCTTGGAAGGTGCTAATAAGAACTAATATGTTAAATGTTGTCCCTATTATAAAGAAATCTTGGGGCACATTGCATCTCCATGATACTCTGTTTGGGGATTTCATTGTTAAGCCTGGGGGATCTGCTATCTTCAGGAGAATTTGGAAAGCTTGGGAGCAAATTAAAATGTTCATTCCATAAAGGGCGGCTATTGATTTTAATAACCAATGCATATGGGGTCACAGATCAATCTGGTGGAACATTAAGCACAAAAATAAACCTCTTGCATTACTTTAGGGTTGTTTTGCTAATTAGTTTAACATTATTGGGATTTCAAAGCTCACTGATCTTTTTAATGATGGACATCCAAAAAATGGAGCCAAATTAATGGAAACTAGAGCTATGTTCCACAAAGAGGATGTCAAAGAATCTAATTTCTATACAGGGAAGATGAAAAGGTTTGATCCAAGATTTCATAACATGTACACTAACTTCCAAAAGCTTTATTGCAAGAAGTTACAACAGGACCTGGCTAAGAGTGAACTTGATAAGCAATGGGAGATTGTGTCTCAAAACTTCAGCTACAACACTTTTCATGGGGGCTGTTGTCCTACTAAGGACTATGACGTCTTAAGGAACAAGATGATTAAAGATTGTGCAAAACTCAAAGACAGAGGAGTAGACCTTTGGAATGATATGAGAAGGCCAAGGGTAGAAGACTCATATTTGGATGACATTCAAGGTTACTATAACTAGTTTGTAGACCAAGAAGAAGAATACAATGTTAAGATGCCAAGTGTTGATGCTGAGAACATGGATATTGATGCAGCTAGTGGCAATTAGGATAGATTTTCAGCAAGGAAAAGAGTACAAGAATGGTTTGATTTAGAAGATCTGAACATTAAGGATTTCCAGTAGTAGCAGGATATTTAATATAAATTTTGTTTCTCTCTAATATATACTTATGCTTTAAAGACTTAAAACTATCTGTATGTATTAGTGAAGTTTTATGTGTTTTTGGGTTGTTGTAAGCTGCAACTATTTTGGTGTTGTCTGCTTGATCACAAAGTTGTAACTCTTGCTTGACTTTGAATACAATTTGTGAACAATTCACAATCCAAAAAAAAATTATTTTAAATGATTAAAGTGCATATCCTACATTGTTGCACCTTTTGTTCTATGCATTAGTGCCACTGTTATAAATGTATGGTCTTATTTCTTACTTTGACTCATTTGACATGATAATCGACACTTACCCCTAGACCCCCTAACTAACCATAAATATAGTTCTCTCTAGTTCAAGCCAATCATCTTTCCCAACATTTCCCCCACCTGAGACTATATCACACAATGCAACTTGCTTCATCTATTTTAAAATTCAAATATTTCTCTCTAGATGATCCATCTAGAAGTTAATTGTTATCTCATCAACCCACACTTCAAAACTCTTGAGTTATTCGGTTATTAGAGAAATGAAGTATGCACATAGAGAGCACCAATCTCAATTACATTAAAATTGCATTATTAATTAGTGTGTCTTCCATATTTACACAAAACCAAGGGCCTTGACTTCTATTATGGGAGTCAAATATCTTCTCTCCATCCTACAATAGGCCCAATATGCTTTTCAGCACAATCTGTTTTCAACAACAGGTACATAAGAAGCACGCATGACACATTTATAACAAATCAAGCCACACAACATAACTCTATCTACATTAGATCAATTTCCAGTAGATCTTTGTCATGAGTTCTTAATATTTGTTCAACATCCAAATCCAAGACTCTAATATTCTCTTGAATCACACCAATCAATCAATAATAAGGTTGTAATGAACATTATACCAAAATTATAAAGCACTACTTATCTCTCTCCAACATTTAATTTTTAAATTCCTAGGTATTCAATACTCAACACTTATTTTCAATAGACAAGTACAAGGTATTTTTTTGCATTGTACCAAAATATAATTTTTTATTAGGATTCAACTAAATAATTTTTTAGTCAAACACATTAGCCTATATTTCATAGGTAATGATTAACACAAACCCATCTCTCATGAACATAAAAATAAAAATATATTCAATCTTATTTTAAAATATTTTATATCAAATCTTATTTTGTTGAATCACATCACTCAATCAACAATAAGGTTGTAATGAACATTATACCAAAAGTATAAAGCACTACTTATCTCTCTCCAACATTTAATTTTTAAGTTCTTAGGTATTCAATACTAACACTTATTTTCAATAGACAACTAGGAGGTATTTTTTTGCATTGTACCAAAATATAATGTTTAATTAGGATTCAACTAAATAATTTTTTAGTCAAACATATTACCCTATGTTTAATAGGTAATGATTAACACAAACCCATCTTTCATGAACATAAAAATAAAAATATATTCAATCTAATTTTAGAATAAGTTTAAATAAAAATATTGAATTTTATTTACATGTTTATGGTCTTTTCTGCCACTTAGAATGCTAGATGTAATTATATATATTATTTGATTAGTAATTATGGTCTTTCCTGCCACTTTGAATAAAAAAACTCTAGCAACAAAATAAAGAGTCTATTTTAATCCACAATTGCCATGATTTTAAGAAACACAAGGAAAGAGAATATCAAAGCAATGAATGAACTGACAAAATACAGTAAAAATAAAATACAGAATAGAACAAGAGATGAAATAAAAAGCAAGCCAAGGAGTGACACTGTCCTCTATTTCTGTTCTGTCAAAGATGGTCTCGTCAATGTTACGGTGGGCAAGGTAGTTGTCTTATTCTTCAATCGATTATCCTTCACAAGAATAACATGATCTCTGTGTCATCAAATACAGAGACGCTGTACATTGGTATATTTTGTCACTCTGAAATAAAGATGACACATGTGCTCAGCATTAAATGACTTGCACACTGTGGTCCATCTGCTTGTTGTTTATTTCAAAATTCAAGGCCCCACATATAGCCGCTGATCACAATCTGCCAGATTTAAGGTGGACAATAAAAAAACTTTGTACAACCTCATAACAAAACAGTAGAAATTTGAGTGTGATTGATCGATGATGTTACGGTCTACTGAGAGAGTCGCATTAGGAAACAGACATGTTGGTCTTTCGACCTTAAATTCTTGGGCATGTGGGAATCTTTTGGCGATGCACCGACAGCCACAGATAACACTTTCAATGGCCTTTTGGTAACAGACTACTGAGAGAGTCAAGATAGGTAGAGAGACACGCTTACCTTAAATGTAAATATTTTCTCTTTTAGATTATAAAACCTCGTCCTCTTAGGGCGAGAGAACATTCCAAGAGGGATTTTAGAGGCCTTACTACCTAAACTGTTCTAAATCCATAGTGGATTCCCTCGATTGAAAATTTACATTATCAAGTTCATTTATATTAGATATTTTTTAATACATACAATTCAAAAAATATATTTCTAAGTATTTAGGGTAGGGAGAATACTTCAAAAGTATGATAAAGATAATATGTATTAGCACTGGATGTACATGTATATATTTCATTGTAATTTTTTTATCAATACTTTATAGAGAATTTTTAGCATTGGATGTACGTATATTTATTTCATTGTATTAACATTGAGTTATGTTCATAATAAAAAAACAATCTGCTTTGCTTTCTTTTTTTTTAATCTGATTTGCATTAATTGAATGGATATGAATACTGTGTTTCATTTATAGATTAATGAGAAGGATCTTGTTCAATTTATCTGTTTTTTTAAGTATGCTTATTACATTTCAACATGAATAGTTATTTATTTTAGTTAATAGTTTATTGTATGAATTTCTAATGAAGGTGTCCAGCCCTTATGTTTTTGGTGAGACTTGTGATTCTATGTTAGTACACATAAAAGGAATAACAATGTGTTCGCATAGTAAATAGAAGAAAGCTAAGAATGGGCAAAATGGTTAACAAATCTTATAGGCAAACAGAGATATTCTAATAGAGTCCCAAGATTATGTGTCTCAATAGAATGATTGTATCAAGTCCAGTTTAAACAAAGTTCCATAAATTTAAAATTTAAATATTTATCCTTAAATTTTATAGTATAATGTTATTAGGCTAGATACAAGACTCTATTCACCAAATTTCATAGTAGAACAAAGTGTATCCTTTTTATTACAAGAAAAATGGAGTGCTTCCTTAAGAGTTCATATATTTATTAACTTCAAAACATCACATGGTTCACATATATTGAATGGACTATGACCAACAACCCTTCATTCATTAAACAATATGAATATAATAATATTATTAAAAACCTAAGGAACAACATTGGCTTGTCAACGTCTACTCTATTTAGGATTTAGAAATTGCAAATAATTTTAAGAAACATAGACCAAAAGACTAGGCATAAAATATTAAACCATGTATATATTTCTAAGTTGCACTTATACATGACTAAGCTCATTTTGAACTTATACAATTTTGAAAATTAATAAGGCTAATCATAAGAAGATTCATGTAGTAACTATGAGCTATTTGGAAGATGATATTTAGCAAAACTACTTTCACAAATTGTTACCATTCCTTAAATTTGATCTTTTAACAACATAATTGGATAGGAATAACAAGGTTGAGGATTTCATATTCATTGCAAGAAATTACACTTTACACTACCATGAGAGGAAAAAACCCAAAAGGACTTCAAATTTTCCATATTTTCCTTTGTCTTGACATCTTGCATTCCACATTAGTACCAGATCATTTATTTCAAACTTTCTTTCTTTGGCCTTTTTTTCAAAGAGATATTTTACCTGTGATTGTAATTTAATATTCTGTTTCTGAGCCATTCTTCTTGTTTCATCAAGCTCTGCCAATTGTTCCAACCTTTCCTCCATTGGTTCAGGGATATTCAAGTCTTCCTGGAGAATGAATTTGTATACTGGTATAAGATTTTCTAATGGTAATCTTGCTTGGGTTCCATATACCAATTCATAAGGGGATCTCCCAATTGCCCTTTTTATAGTAATCCTGTCAGCCCATACTGCCATTCTTAATTTTGAATCCCAAGCCTTCTTATTTCTATCCAACATTCTTTTTATGATTTTCAACAGACTCTTATTACTTGATTCAGCTTGTCCATTGGCCTGTGGATGGTAAGGAGCAGCATAAGAAACAGTGATACCATGTGTGCTGCAAAAACCTTTGAATTCATCAGATCTAAAGCACATCCCATTATCAGTAATCAGTCTTACAGGAGTACCAAATCTGCATATAATGTTATCCATTAGAAAATTTATCACAACTTTACTAGTAGCCTGTCTGGTTGGGATTGCTTCCACCCATTTTGTAAAGTAATCAGTAGCTACTAAAATCCATCGGTGCCCCCCACTTGATTTCTCTGAAATTTCACCTATAAAATCAATACCCCACTGATAAAATGGAGCCTCAACTTGCATAGGTTTTAAAGGTAGTGCTCCATGATACTTTAACTTCCCTGAGAACTTTTGACATGCTTCACATTTTCTAGTGTACTGGTATGAATCGTTAAAGACTTTAGGCCAATAGTACCCTGCCCTCAAAATTTTGTGGGCTGTAGTTTTTGCTGAGAAATGTCCTCCGCACATGCCTTCATGCAATTCCTTCATAATATGTTTTGATTGATATTCATCCAAACATAATAGTAGAACCCCATCTCTATTTTTCCAATAGAGATCTCCACCAATGAGTACATATTTTGAAGCTTGTAGTTTGAGTGTCCTTCTTTTGTTATCATCATATCCTTCAGGACTCTTCATATGTGTTAGATAATATACTATATCAGTATACCATGGAGTACGTTCAATACTGGTACTTGCATCAATATTACATATATGGGAAGCTTCTAGATTATTTTCAGTCATCAATTTGGCAAGACCCTGTCCTCTTACTAATTTAGTGATTTGGATTTCAATGTTGAATTCTTGAATCCTATTGATCCACCTACATCTCCTACCCGTGACCTCAGTTTGAATCAGTACATCCTTGACTGCAGCATTAGGAACATATGCTATGATTTTAGCCCCTACCAAATATGGTCTAAAGTTTTTTACTGCTTTTACCAATGCATATGCCTGTTTTTCAATAATGTCATACTTCAACTCTGCATTCTGAAGGGACTTGCTAAAGAAAGAGATTGGCTGTTCATATCCATCATTGTTTTTCTGCAACAACACTGCTGCCACTGTATGATAGGAAGCAAATGAAAAAAGTTGGAAAGGTTTGCCGAAGTCAGGGGATATTAAGACTGGAGCTTGTTTGATGGCCTCCTTAATGTTACCAAATGCTTCCATTGCTTCTGTTGTCCATTTCATATCTGAGTTCTTCTTCAGCATTCTTGATATAGGACAAACAATCTCTGCGAAATTTGGTATAAATCTTCTGACAAAATTTATCTGACCAAAAAATGATTGTATAGCTTTTACATTTTTTGGAATAGGGACCTGATCAATTGCTTCCACCCTTTCAGGATCTATTTTAACTCCTTCCTTCGAGACTATATGGCCAAGCAATTTTCCTTCTGTTACTGCAAATTGGCATTTTTTAGGATTCAATGATATTCCATATTCTAGGGCTTTGACAAATATCTGTTCTAGATGTGTGCAATGATCTTCAGCCTTTTTTGAATATGCTGTTAAATCGTCTTGATAGACTATCATAATCTTATTGATCAATTCAGCAAAAGCTACATCCATCGCTCTTTGAAATGTTGCCCCAGCATTAGTTAATCCAAATGGCATTCTCAAGTATACATATGTTCCCCACGGAGTGGTGAATGCGGTCTTGAATTGTTCAGACTCCTTAACCTTTACCTGATTGTAGCCGGAGAAACCATCCATCATGGATAGTAATTCACATCCAGTAACTTTCTGTAATATCGCCTCCATATTGGGAAGAGGATAATTATCTTTGAGAGAAGATTTATTCAGGTTTCTGAAATCCACACACAGTCTAATGTCACCATTCTTTTTCCTGACAGGTACTAAGTTTGAGACCCAGGAAGAATGTCTAATAGGCTTGATTATAGCTCCATCCCTTAACTTTGTAAGTTCCTCCAGCATTTTCGGAGCCAATGTAGGATTAATCGGCCTTTGTTTCTGTCTGAATGGTTTTGCATCTGGTTTGAGTGGTATCTCATGTTGAAATAGATCCTCTCTATATGCCTTTAAGTCATCATATGACCAAGCAAACACATGCCTATACTTCCTAAGTAGATTGATAATTCTACTTCTGATTTTCTGGTCAAGATTCCTCCCAATATATACATTTTTTGGGGTTGTCTGAGTCCCCAAGTTCACTTCCTCAAGATTCTCAGGTATCACTGGTGTTTCTTTCTTCTTGTATCTATCATGCCCATCAAATGCTTTTTCTAATGCAATAAGCCCTTTGGGTATCTTATTCGTCTTCAGTTGAACCACTTCTTGGCCAAATAGGGTTTCTTTCCCATCGTGTTCCTCCACAAATGCACTGAAATCAATTTCTTGATTTTCATAATAATCAGCACAATGTAAGAAATTGATTATATCAGCATCGCTGTCAAACACCTGCCAGTTCTGTATATTATCAGGGATGGTAGGTCTAGTTTTAAATTCTACTTCTGTGATCCCTCCTAATGTTAGATCATCTCTCTTTAATGCAATGTTTGCTAAAAAGTCTGCCATGATGTTTTTAGACCTATCAACCCAGCTGATTGAAAAAGCATCAAATAATTCAACACTATCCCAAACTGCATTTCTGTACTGTCTTAATCTTTTATTCTTAGATAAATATTTTTCTCTTACTTGGGAGATGACCAATTCAGAATCACCATAGACAGCCAACTTTTTTATTTTGTATTTGGTGGCTATGTCTAAGCCAATGAGTAGGGCTTCATACTCAGCTACGTTATTGGTGCATTCAAATGTCAGTAAGAAAGAGTATTTGAATGTTTTACCTCCTGGTGAGATAAAAACTACTCCGGCCCCATTTCCTATCTTGCTGCATGCACCATCGAAATACATTTTCCACAAATCATTTTCTCTTTTCATAGATTCAGTGTGTATTGGGTCAGTGTTATGCAATTCTGGGGTAGTTTCTCCAACTTTGAAAACCCCTAAATCCGTGTCACAAAAGAAATTCACCTGATGCCGGTCCATTCTTTCTATAATATTGTCATACCTTGGTTCTCGGCACAACTTGATTTCCTTGTCACCTACTGGTATGGTGGCATACGATAGATCTAATTGAACATTGCCTCCTGCCATTGCAGCCCACTGCCTTGATAACAGCATTCCATAATACGGTGGGATATCAACCACAGTGATGTCAATGTTATATGTTGCCTCAGGATATGAAGCAAGTTTTATTTCTACATCTTTCATAATACCAACTGCTGGAATAGATCTGTTATCCATTGCATAACATTGGCCATACGTAGTATCAACCCACATCCCTAATTCTTTCATCACTGCTATAGGCATGATATTCATAGCAGCACCTGAATCAATCATACAATTCCTGACTATTCTGTTCTTGATTACTAGTGTAGTATAGAATGGATCTACCTGTGAGGGATTTTTTGTAAGTGTGTCACCAAGGTATACCTCAGGCATCTTAAAATTTTCTTGATGCACATTATTTGTTGTTTTTTCAAACCCTTTATGTTTTGGATTAGGTGTATCAGAAATCATCTTGACGACTGTACTCCTATATTTATCTATTTTCATCATCTCTAAGAGTGGGACTGATATCTTCACCTGAGACACTGCCTGTGCAATGTCAAAAGAAGGGGTTATGATTTGGTCATTCTTTTCTGTTTTTGTATTCTCTTTTTCTATATTTTCTTTCATTTTATTTTTATCCCCCTTTTCTGGTTCTTTAGGTGATGATTTTGTATTATTCCCCTTGTTATTCTGGTCTTTTATGAATACACTCCCAGGAGTTCCTTGCCCAGCATTTATTGTTTTATTCCTTAAGTTATAAGTGTTTCGAGCTTGAGCCACTGCAGCTACTGTGAGAGCTTCTTTTTCATCCTCAATAGGTTTTCTCCATTGACCATATGGTTTATTGTCATAAATATCTTCCTGGTCTGAGAATACTTGCTGTTCTCCCATGTTAACATGATATTTTTGGTTCCCTACATCATACTCATACCCTTCTTCCTCTGAAGAAGAATAATCTTCTGTTACCACACATGGTGTATCCTGCATCATATTGATGGTGTGATTATCCCTATTATAGTTGTATAGCATTTCCTCTTGCTGTATTGATTTAGCTACCTCACAGTATTCAGGTGAATGTGGCAAGTTACATACAGAACACCAAGGTTTATTTTCTGCCATATGTGCCATGTTTCTCTTCAATGGATCAGGAGTATCCTTTCCATATGGCTGCTTTCTGTTGTTGTCAATAGGTCTTCCATCCTTCCAATTTGTATTGTAAGGCATATCATGTAACCTAGGTCTATCCTGCCTATGCTGACCCTCTGGTTTAATCTGTTGAGCATTTGGATTCTGAAGACTTCTATGATTTTCCCTTTTACTGACCATTCCTGCAGCTTTTCTATTATTTTCAATAGTTATGGCTATTTTCTGTGCTTCAGCCAACGTTGCAGGACACCGGTTTTTGAGTTCATATCCTGTTTTGGGGTCAAATGCCTTCATATAGATACTCAGTGCTGCCTGGTCAGATAACTTGGCTCCATGTGGTACCTTATTATGTAACTTGGAAAACTTCAGGTTGAAATCAAATACTGATTCATTTTGATACTTCTGTATACTTATTAGTTCATGTAGTGCAAACTCAGGAGCGTATTGGTTACCATACTGATCCTTAAACTGGTTATGGAAATCAGTTATTGAATTGATTGATGCATCGGGCAAGCTATTAAACCAATCTCTAGCATCTTCAGTGAGGGACATCATAAATAACCTCATTCTAATGTCTTCCCAGTCCATACCTATATCCTGTACAAAAGCATTAAAACTTCTGATATGATCTTCTGCAGATACTGCATTGTTTCCAGTAAACTTGGGAACCATGTTTCTCCAAGTACTATCCATAGGATATGGATATAACTGATATCCAGTCAAATCAAATTGACTGCATATATTAGCAAGGTTTTGGGGAGGAAAATTGAGATGTGGTGGATTGGGATAGTAATTATATCCACCTGGTGGCTGATGATATGCATATTGTTGATGTTGGTTCATATGGGGATTTATGTGTTGATTTTGTGGCCTATAATATTGTTGACCAGGGGGTGGGTAATTATTTGCCATATGTAGGGATGCATTACGTATGGGAGGTGGTCTGGGGATTTGGGAAATAGTGTTCTGATGACTTCCAGAAGCATGTGAGTTTTAAGCACTATTTGTATTTTGTTGTGTATTTCTTGAAATATTCCCTCTATGCGGGGGTACATATTTGGGGGGAGCTGTTTTGGCTTTATTTCTCCTCTGTTGAATTTCTTGCTGCAATAACTCCTTCTCCTCTTGTATTTTGTACCTTTCGAGTTCTTTCCTGAGCATGAGTATTTCCTGTTTCTCATCACTCATGTCTTGATTATTTATTTCCTGATATTCTGGATTGTCATTCATTCCCTGATTTGACAATTCATATCCTATCTCTTCTCCCTGGTCAAACGAGACCTTGAAATCATGTTCAGCCTGGTTCCTATCAATATCCCTCATGACCTTTGCATCATGATCCCGCTGTTCTTGAGGAGTGGGTCTGTACCTTGCCAAAATATCATCAGTTGCTCCACTGAGGTTCTCGTTTGAATCATGTAGAGGTGTGAATTTATTGTGAATTGCAATATTTTGTTCTGAATCATTCTCCTGGATGTCTAGATTATTATCTTGGTGGGAATATTTTGGATTCATATTTCTTTTGGAGATGTTTCTAAGTGGTGGAGATGACTGCAAGTTTCTGCCTTCCATCTTGGATCTCCTACCATCCATTTGAAATTTTTGTTATGATTGTAACTAGAGTCGCCACCTATTGAATAGGAAAAGTTTATATTTTTATCTGTAAGGTTCTTTGTCACCAGCAGAGTTACCAAAAAGAAATTTTTAAATGACTCTATGAAAGAAAGGATTAAATTCTAAGGTCTTTTTACTAATTCCCCAGTAGAGTCGCCAATTTGTTAGGTCTCAAAAATGCAAGTTACTAATCCTAAGAGGATGCCAGGCTCTATATTTGGATTTGCAACGTTTTTGAACTAACTTGACGAAATCAACCTTCAAGGTTTGATGATTTCCTACACTTTAGGTCCTGCTACACCTAGGTGGGTGAACCTTGAAATATTAAAGCAGTCTGAGTGTGGATGAATGGACTAACTAGGTCTATCTACAATGGCATAGGATGTAGGATAGATGACAAAGCTGACTAATTAATTCTATGTGTAATGTTTAATAAGTGATTGGAAGAAATTGTATAAGCAATATCAAAAGGTTTTAATTAATGAGTTGAATGAGACCAGTGCCTTGTTGGGTAACAGAGTCAATTTGAAGGACTAAGAACAGTAGTTTCTAAATGGTAATAATTCTAGATATTTGGCACAGTTCTGGTTTATAGCTTGTATAAACGTGCAGGTAAATGACTGACAGACTCTTCTTGATAATCCAACCAAATAAAATCAGATATCTTATAATTCACCAGAAGGTATTTTAATCCTTACTTGAAAGACAAGATTAACAGATAATATTTTACTGGAGACAGTGTGTCAATCCTAATTATATGGCTCTACTTAGTAATCCCAACTTACTACTTCCAGGCTACTGTGAATAAATCAGAAGGGTTTAATTCCTTAGGATGGACACCAACCGAATTAATCACACAGATACAGCGAATGTGTATTGACAGATTAAATATATACTTGATATCTTAATCTGAATAACAGGGAAATGCAGAAATGGAGACAGCCACACGATTGAATAATTTCAACAAATAACTGATACCAAAGTAGACATACTGAATCAGAGAACTTCAAATTTCTTCCTTCAAAATAAAATATGCAACACGGTCATTTTGGAATATTATGTATATGTATATATGAATACTTCTACTGCTGATGATTTTTCAGCATAGATTGTTTGAACTTATATAGATATTTTCATGAAGAGATACAACTCTTCAATAAGTCTCTTGGGATTTTAACCAATACAAACAATAATTACATAATCTTAATTAGGCTCTGTTTAGCCATAAATAGACTTTTGTTAGATGATCCAAGTACTCCTGCGCACGGTGAGAATCAGTAAGCTCAACTGCACTCCTGGTGATTATATCGAGGGTGACCATTTCCTCCAGTTGTTTGCAAACTTCTGTAGATACAGAGGCTTTATCTTTTAGAGCTCCTGTGGCTTTGTGCAATATAACTTGACAATCAACAGTCCACTCTTCTTTGCTCTTTACCTCTCCATTATCTTTGAATATCCTGGGCACCCCTGCGTCTGATGCATCAGTCCCTTCCTTAGCATCAGCTTTGAGTTTATCATAATAATTCTGGTGCCTTTTGAGCAATGCTCTTGCATCAGAGATATCTGTGCTATCAGTGGTACCTCTGTTTTGCAACTCGATCACCTTTTCTTGTATCCTCTGATCAAGCCTCTCATGTTCTTTGACTGCTTTATGATTTTCCGAGTAGTTATCCCAAAACTGGTTTAACCACCGTACCATGTTTGCATACCTGCTCTGCAGTATTGTAACAAATGCATCTATTTGAATTTGTTTGGCTTGATCGTGGGATATCTCTTGACTACTTTGTGAGCTCTCACCTTGAGTTATTCTCTTCGTAGATTGCCCAAAGGTGCTCTTAACAGCGTCCTTCAAGTAGTCATTCTCCTTTGTTAATCTTTCACAATTCAGCTTATAAGCATCCCTTTCCTTGATTAACATCTGAGCTTGTGCTTTATTCAATTTTGCAACATTGATACCAATGTCTGCAGTAATTATGGGGTCAGTCTCACCTGCTCTAAAAGTCATAACATGGCCAAAAGTTTTTTCAGTGTCTATGATGGCCGTCTTCTTATGGGGAGGATACAATGCCCATATCATTAAAGAATTTTCATCATTATTGTATCTCGTTCCCATATAGACTTCATTAACTCCTTCTGGAGTAAGCTTATACTTATCATCAGCATTATTCAAAAAACTATCAAAAACCAGAGCAGAATTTAAATCCAAGCCGGGAAAAATCATAACCCCTGCATCTTTAAGCAGCTGTCTGCCTCTGCTTGGTGTCATGTCCTGCATTTCCTTGTCCACTGTCTCCTTTAACATCTCTAATAACTGTTTTTCATTGTCAGCAGAAACATTATCTACTGACTCTCTAATTTCCTTTCCCTTGTATTTATACAGGAATGATTTAAATTCCTTCGAATGAATGAATGTATCATCTGACACAAAAGAATCATAAGCCTTTTGGCGTGGATCTTCATCAGCAGACCCCTCCTCATCATGTATCACAACTGGAGGCTGATATTGTTGCATTTTTCTTTTAGACATTTCTATTGTCTTATCTTGTGGCTGTTCAGTCAATTCTTCCTCTTCAGAGGATACCACTTCAACTTCTGCCAACTGCTTTTTCTTTTCATTCAAATCTCTGTTATATTTCTCCACCACCAAGTCGACTTCAGCCTCTTCCAAATTTCTAATGACATCATCATGTGGATAATGTATGTGCATGTATCCACTGAGATTTTGTTTTCTTCTTGCATAGTCAATGAAACCCTCAGGGTCAAACCCTTTCCTCACCTCAGCAGTCACCATGTTATAATGCATTAGTTTATCCAAAATGAGATTGTATCCTTCTTTTGAAACCACAGTAAAATCTCCAAAACACAAAGTACTAGGCATGAATGATTGTTTATCATGCGAACTTAGATGCATGACATTGGAACAATGCATTTGCCTAATTATTTCCAAATATGCAATCCTGTCAGGGACAGTTTTAGGCAATATAAATGGAGCATCCTCAAAACCATACACTCTGATCATAGTAGCATCCTCAAAACAATACCAGTCTCCCCAATTATGAGTGACAGTAGGGGGGCCACCAAAATCTTTTGGTCTGAGGAATCTTTTTATTTCATCTGAAATTGAATATTCACAGGGGTGGTTGAAATACCTATATAGCACTTTAACACAATGCTCTTCAAATTGAGCATAGCTGGAGTTAGCATACCTGCTATCCCAGATTCTGGTCCACATTTGTACAGGTATCTTCTCCCCTTTCTTACCCGCAGCAACAACTTGAAGCTCATTTGGCCACAATCCTACTTCCTGGCCGTAGTATAAGACCATATGCATGAGCATCGAGTAATGCTCAAAAGAGCATGCTGGAGCATTGTTTTTTATTGCAGATAGACCAGAGTCTATTCTAGTAGCAACATAGGAGGCATAATCAAATTGTCTGGCATTGTGACATTGAATATCAGAGGTTATGACCATTAGAGGAATAGCCATGAACTCAGGGACCTCTGAGCCAAGGACTTGGCCTACAGAATAGTAAGTATATTGAATGTATGGTTCAAAAATGGATACATGAAAGGGAGGGCCATCATTCTCAGTCAAGGGTATCACTTCTCCTTCAATCCTAGGTCTATGAATGGGTAACCTCCATCCATTGTAGGTTGTATCCATTCTCCAGTATTCTTTATCCAAATCTTCATAAACAACAGGGACAGTGCACAAATCATCCAAATCATACACCTCACAAATAGCATTTTTTGATAGGTGTACAATTGGTTCTCCTTGAGGGTTGCAGATAGCTTTCAGGCCTGAATTGTAATGCCTGGCTAACAGTTGCAGGAGTTCTACATTCAAGAATACATTAGGTACAACCAGTTTGCCTAAATTCATGTGCCATGGGTTTGACACAGGGGCATTTCTAAATCTTCTGTTGTAGTGGAATCTGAAGAGTTCATATCCCCTAATTGGGGTCCAAATATCTCCCAGGCGCTTATGTTTGTCTTCCAATTTTTCTACTTCTGCCCTGAGTTGGGCAGACCTCCTGGCCTTGGGAGCTGACCCAGGCAACTGATCAATCAAGTCCTGATTTAGTTTCCTGTCTTTCACTTTTTCTTCAGGGGTTTGATCAGTTTTTTGCTTCTTTGGTTTATTGGTTTCCCCTTGTGATTTTCTTCCTTTTCCTTTCCCCGAAGTTTCCATTTTTGAAAAATTTGGCAGGAAATTCAAATACAGGTAATATAGTGGTTTGTGTATGTGTACCTGTCGCTTGATGGCTGGAATTGGAAGCCTTTGCTTTTGCCATGAGAATTCTTCTGTATTCTGCTCTCGGACGGTTTTTTGCAATTATAATGATCGTATGAACTTTGTAGCCGTTTTGTATTAATTATCTGATCAATTCAATGTTCATCGCTGTGAAGTGTCACATCGCCATAACTCTTCCTATCGGCGTGCTTTTTGAAATGTCTGGACGACCTCAACCCTTTTTTATGGCGCGGACAGTCAATCGGCGTGAACCCTCAATTGTATCCCCGACGCCATGTAGTATCATATTTCAAGTGGGTGCGACCATCGGCATGATTTCCTTCATCGCCAAGGGTTTTAGATCTCTCCGCGATATGGCAAGTCCCACCGATATACTTTGCTTATCGGGAAGATTGAGACCATCGGGATACTAAAATTATGTTTCCCCGATCTTTATTGTCTTACCGATAATCTCTTCATGTATGAACTTTTATCTTTATCGGAATGACATTCTCTATCGGGATAGCTTTCTCAAGATATCCCGATCCAAATCATCTCCCCGATGCCCTTTATCACATCCTTCATCGGGCAAAGTTTAGTAAAGTGTCACCGATATCTTTTGATCGCCGTGACTTATGAATCGGCAAGACTTGCTTCTTTTGTTCCGATATGTCAAGCTATCCCGATGAAGATGCATCGCTGTGAGTCTTGCCGATAACTTTCTTATCGCCAGGACTCTTGATCGTCGGAGATTTACTTGTTTTCTATTCCGATGGTTCATTTCTCACCGATGACTATTGCTTTGTTACCCTCGCATGCTGTTCGGTGAAACTCTTGCCGAAAGTGCTTCATCGGTATGATATATACCGTCGGGGCAACTTCTAAAAGATCATCCGATAGATATTTGTCATACCGATCGGCATGACCACTTGCCTTTCTTGCCGATGTAAAGTCATCGGTGTTGCTTACTCCATCGGTGAGCTCCATAATTCTTCTTCCGATCTCTATTTTCACGCCGATGGTTGTTTTCAAACAATTCCTTGTGTATCGGTGTAAGCCACACGACCTCATGCCGATGGATTGATTTTGATGATATTTGACACTGTTCATCCCTAGACATTTTATGAGATACAAAAATTTTATATTGTGGTCCTTTTGGGATATTCCTTAGGGTTTATTCAAATATGATGGAGTAAGGGAATAGTAAAATTTTGAAAATTTTACTGTGCTAACAGTGGCTCTGTCTGGGATGTATACTCCCTGTGAGTATACAAGGATCCAGATCTCCTGGGGAAGTAGACCACATCTTTTATTATTTTGGGGTGAGGTTTTATGGAACTGGAAAAAGGAAAGGAACAAATGATGGGGAGCGGGAATGATTCCTAGACTACTGTGCATGGAATAAAATATTTTTGAGAATTATTTGAATGTTGTCCATGCACTGGCAACACTCAATTCTCTTTGTACATGTTTATGAAAAGAACTGCTTCAAGTATTGCCCATGTACTGGCAATTCCTGCTCCTCTCCTGACATATTCTGTACATAGTAAGAATCATCACCTCCCTTGCCAGTGATAACAAAAGGACCCAACCACAGGGCTTCAAATTTTCCATGTTTTCCTTTGTCTTGACATCTTGCATTCCACATTAGTACCAGATCATTTATTTCAAACTTTCTTTCTTTGGCCTTTTTGTCAAAGAGATATTTTACCTATGATTGTAATTTAATATTCTGTTTCTGAGCCATTCTTCTTGTTTCATCAAGCTCTGCCAATTGTTCCAACCTTTCCTCCATTGGTTCAGGGATATTCAAGTCTTCCTGGAGAATGAATTTGTATACTGGTATAAGATTTTCTAATGGTAATCTTGCTTGGGTTCCATATACCAATTCATAAGGGGATCTCCCAATTGCCCTTTTTATAGTAATCCTGTCAGCCCATACTGCCATTCTTAATTTTGAATCCCAAGCCTTCTTATTTCTATCCAACATTCTTTTTATGATTTTCAACAGACTCTTATTACTTGATTCAGCTTGTCCATTGGCCTGTGGATGGTAAGGAGCAGCATAAGAAACAGTGATACCATGTGTGCTGCAAAAACCTTTGAATTCATCAGATCTAAAGCACATCCCATTATCAGTAATCAGTCTTACAGGAGTACCAAATCTGCATATAATGTTATCCATTAGAAAATTTATCACAACTTTACTAGTAGCCTGTCTGGTTGGGATTGCTTCCACCCATTTTGTAAAGTAATCAGTAGCTACTAAAATCCATCGGTGCCCCCCACTTGATTTCTCTGAAATTTCACCTATAAAATCAATACCCCACTGATAAAATGGAGCCTCAACTTGCATAGGTTTTAAAGGTAGTGCTCCATGATACTTTAACTTCCCTGAGAACTTTTGACATGCTTCACATTTTCTAGTGTACTGGTATGAATCGTTAAAGACTTTAGGCCAATAGTACCCTGCCCTCAAAATTTTGTGGGCTGTAGTTTTTGCTGAGAAATGTCCTCCGCACATGCCTTCATGCAATTCCTTCATAATATGTTTTGATTGATATTCATCCAAACATAATAGTAGAACCCCATCTCTATTTTTCCAATAGAGATCTCCACCAATGAGTACATATTTTGAAGCTTGTAGTTTGAGTGTCCTTCTTTTGTTATCATCATATCCTTCAGGACTCTTCATATGTGTTAGATAATATACTATATCAGTATACCATGGAGTACGTTCAATACTGGTACTTGCATCAATATTACATATATGGGAAGCTTCTAGATTATTTTCAGTCATCAATTTGGCAAGACCCTGTCCTCTTACTAATTTAGTGATTTGGATTTCAATGTTGAATTCTTGAATCCTATTGATCCACCTACATCTCCTACCCGTGAGCTCAGTTTGAATCAGTACATCCTTGACTGCAGCATTAGGAACATATGCTATGATTTTAGCCCCTACCAAATATGGTCTAAAGTTTTTTACTGCTTTTACCAATGCATATGCCTGTTTTTCAATAATGTCATACTTCAACTCTGCATTCTGAAGGGACTTGCTAAAGAAAGAGATTGGCTGTTCATATCCATCATTGTTTTTCTGCAACAACACTGCTGCCACTGTATGATAGGAAGCAAATGAAAAAAGTTGGAAAGGTTTGCCGAAGTCAGGGGATATTAAGACTGGAGCTTGTTTGATGGCCTCCTTAATGTTACCAAATGCTTCCATTGCTTCTGTTGTCCATTTCATATCTGAGTTCTTCTTCAGCATTCTTGATATAGGACAAACAATCTCTGCGAAATTTGGTATAAATCTTCTGACAAAATTTATCTGACCAAAAAATGATTGTATAGCTTTTACATTTTTTGGAATAGGGACCTGATCAATTGCTTCCACCCTTTCAGGATCTATTTTAACTCCTTCCTTCGAGACTATATGGCCAAGCAATTTTCCTTCTGTTACTGCAAATTGGCATTTTTTAGGATTCAATGATATTCCATATTCTAGGGCTTTGACAAATATCTGTTCTAGATGTGTGCAATGATCTTCAGCCTTTTTTGAATATGCTGTTAAATCGTCTTGATAGACTATCATAATCTTATTGATCAATTCAGCAAAAGCTACATCCATCGCTCTTTGAAATGTTGCCCCAGCATTAGTTAATCCAAATGGCATTCTCAAGTATACATATGTTCCCCACGGAGTGGTGAATGCGGTCTTGAATTGTTCAGACTCCTTAACCTTTACCTGATTGTAGCCGGAGAAACCATCCATCATGGATAGTAATTCACATCCAGTAACTTTCTGTAATATCGCCTCCATATTGGGAAGAGGATAATTATCTTTGAGAGAAGATTTATTCAGGTTTCTGAAATCCACACACAGTCTAATGTCACCATTCTTTTTCCTGACAGGTACTAAGTTTGAGACCCAGGAAGAATGTCTAATAGGCTTGATTATAGCTCCATCCCTTAACTTTGTAAGTTCCTCCAGCATTTTCGGAGCCAATGTAGGATTAATCGGCCTTTGTTTCTGTCTGAATGGTTTTGCATCTGGTTTGAGTGGTATCTCATGTTGAAATAGATCCTCTCTATATGCCTTTAAGTCATCATATGACCAAGCAAACACATGCCTATACTTCCTAAGTAGATTGATAATTCTACTTCTGATTTTCTGGTCAAGATTCCTCCCAATATATACATTTTTTGGGGTTGTCTGAGTCCCCAAGTTCACTTCCTCAAGATTCTCAGGTATCACTGGTGTTTCTTTCTTCTTGTATCTATCATGCCCATCAAATGCTTTTTCTAATGCAATAAGCCCTTTGGGTATCTTATTCGTCTTCAGTTGAACCACTTCTTGGCCAAATAGGGTTTCTTTCCCATCGTGTTCCTCCACAAATGCACTGAAATCAATTTCTTGATTTTCATAATAATCAGCACAATGTAAGAAATTGATTATATCAGCATCGCTGTCAAACACCTGCCAGTTCTGTATATTATCAGGGATGGTAGGTCTAGTTTTAAATTCTACTTCTGTGATCCCTCCTAATGTTAGATCATCTCTCTTTAATGCAATGTTTGCTAAAAAGTCTGCCATGATGTTTTTAGACCTATCAACCCAGCTGATTGAAAAAGCATCAAATAATTCAACACTATCCCAAACTGCATTTCTGTACTGTCTTAATCTTTTATTCTTAGATAAATATTTTTCTCTTACTTGGGAGATGACCAATTCAGAATCACCATAGACAGCCAACTTTTTTATTTTGTATTTGGTGGCTATGTCTAAGCCAATGAGTAGGGCTTCATACTCAGCTACGTTATTGGTGCATTCAAATGTCAGTAAGAAAGAGTATTTGAATGTTTTACCTCCTGGTGAGATAAAAACTACTCCGGCCCCATTTCCTATCTTGCTGCATGCACCATCGAAATACATTTTCCACAAATCATTTTCTCTTTTCATAGATTCAGTGTGTATTGGGTCAGTGTTATGCAATTCTGGGGTAGTTTCTCCAACTTTGAAAACCCCTAAATCCGTGTCACAAAAGAAATTCACCTGATGCCGGTCCATTCTTTCTATAATATTGTCATACCTTGGTTCTCGGCACAACTTGATTTCCTTGTCACCTACTGGTATGGTGGCATACGATAGATCTAATTGAACATTGCCTCCTGCCATTGCAGCCCACTGCCTTGATAACAGCATTCCATAATACGGTGGGATATCAACCACAGTGATGTCAATGTTATATGTTGCCTCAGGATATGAAGCAAGTTTTATTTCTACATCTTTCATAATACCAACTGCTGGAATAGATCTGTTATCCATTGCATAACATTGGCCATACGTAGTATCAACCCACATCCCTAATTCTTTCATCACTGCTATAGGCATGATATTCATAGCAGCACCTGAATCAATCATACAATTCCTGACTATTCTGTTCTTGATTACTAGTGTAGTATAGAATGGATCTACCTGTGAGGGATTTTTTGTAAGTGTGTCACCAAGGTATACCTCAGGCATCTTAAAATTTTCTTGATGCACATTATTTGTTGTTTTTTCAAACCCTTTATGTTTTGGATTAGGTGTATCAGAAATCATCTTGACGACTGTACTCCTATATTTATCTATTTTCATCATCTCTAAGAGTGGGACTGATATCTTCACCTGAGACACTGCCTGTGCAATGTCAAAAGAAGGGGTTATGATTTGGTCATTCTTTTCTGTTTTTGTATTCTCTTTTTCTATATTTTCTTTCATTTTATTTTTATCCCCCTTTTCTGGTTCTTTAGGTGATGATTTTGTATTATTCCCCTTGTTATTCTGGTCTTTTATGAATACACTCCCAGGAGTTCCTTGCCCAGCATTTATTGTTTTATTCCTTAAGTTATAAGTGTTTCGAGCTTGAGCCACTGCAGCTACTGTGAGAGCTTCTTTTTCATCCTCAGTAGGTTTTCTCCATTGACCATATGGTTTATTGTCATAAATATCTTCCTGGTCTGAGAATACTTGCTGTTCTCCCATGTTAACATGATATTTTTGGTTCCCTACATCATACTCATACCCTTCTTCCTCTGAAGAAGAATAATCTTCTGTTACCACACATGGTGTATCCTGCATCATATTGATGGTGTGATTATCCCTATTATAGTTGTATAGCATTTCCTCTTGCTGTATTGATTTAGCTACCTCACAGTATTCAGGTGAATGTGGCAAGTTACATACAGAACACCAAGGTTTATTTTCTGCCATATGTGCCATGTTTCTCTTCAATGGATCAGGAGTATCCTTTCCATATGGCTGCTTTCTGTTGTTGTCAATAGGTCTTCCATCCTTCCAATTTGTATTGTAAGGCATATCATGTAACCTAGGTCTATCCTGCCTATGCTGACCCTCTGGTTTAATCTGTTGAGCATTTGGATTCTGAAGACTTCTATGATTTTCCCTTTTACTGACCATTCCTGCAGCTTTTCTATTATTTTCAATAGTTATGGCTATTTTCTGTGCTTCAGCCAACGTTGCAGGACACCGGTTTTTGAGTTCATATCCTGTTTTGGGGTCAAATGCCTTCATATAGATACTCAGTGCTGCCTGGTCAGATAACTTGGCTCCATGTGGTACCTTATTATGTAACTTGGAAAACTTCAGGTTGAAATCAAATACTGATTCATTTTGATACTTCTGTATACTTATTAGTTCATGTAGTGCAAACTCAGGAGCGTATTGGTTACCATACTGATCCTTAAACTGGTTATGGAAATCAGTTATTGAATTGATTGATGCATCGGGCAAGCTATTAAACCAATCTCTGGCATCTTCAGTGAGGGACATCATAAATAACCTCATTCTAATGTCTTCCCAGTCCATACCTATATCCTGTACAAAAGCATTAAAACTTCTGATATGATCTTCTGCAGATACTGCATTGTTTCCAGTAAACTTGGGAACCATGTTTCTCCAAGTACTATCCATAGGATATGGATATAACTGATATCCAGTCAAATCAAATTGACTGCATATATTAGCAAGGTTTTGGGGAGGAAAATTGAGATGTGGTGGATTGGGATAGTAATTATATCCACCTGGTGGCTGATGATATGCATATTGTTGATGTTGGTTCATATGGGGATTTATGTGTTGATTTTGTGGCCTATAATATTGTTGACCAGGGGGTGGGTAATTATTTGCCATATGTAGGGATGCATTACGTATGGGAGGTGGTCTGGGGATTTGGGAAATAGTGTTCTGATGACTTCCAGAAGCATGTGAGTTTTAAGCACTATTTGTATTTTGTTGTGTATTTCTTGAAATATTCCCTCTATGCGGGGGTACATATTTGGGGGGAGCTGTTTTGGCTTTATTTCTCCTCTGTTGAATTTCTTGCTGCAATAACTCCTTCTCCTCTTGTATTTTGTACCTTTCGAGTTCTTTCCTGAGCATGAGTATTTCCTGTTTCTCATCACTCATGTCTTGATTATTTATTTCCTGATATTCTGGATTGTCATTCATTCCCTGATTTCACAATTCATATCCTATCTCTTCTCCCTGGTCAAACGAGACCTTGAAATCATGTTCAGCCTGGTTCCTATCAATATCCCTCATGACCTTTGCATCATGATCCCGCTGTTCTTGAGGAGTGGGTCTGTACCTTGCCAAAATATCATCAGTTGCTCCACTGAGGTTCTCGTTTGAATCATGTAGAGGTGTGAATTTATTGTGAATTGCAATATTTTGTTCTGAATCATTCTCCTGGATGTCTAGATTATTATCTTGGTGGGAATATTTTGGATTCATATTTCTTTTGGAGATGTTTCTAAGTGGTGGAGATGACTGCAAGTTTCTGCCTTCCATCTTGGATCTCCTACCATCCATTTGAAATTTTTGTTATGATTGTAACTAGAGTCGCCACCTATTGAATAGGAAAAGTTTATATTTTTATCTGTAAGGTTCTTTGTCACCAGCAGAGTTACCAAAAAGAAATTTTTAAATGACTCTATGAAAGAAAGGATTAAATTCTAAGGTCTTTTTACTAATTCCCCAGTAGAGTCGCCAATTTGTTAGGTCTCAAAAATGCAAGTTACTAATCCTAAGAGGATGCCAGGCTCTATATTTGGATTTGCAACGTTTTTGAACTAACTTGACGAAATCAACCTTCAAGGTTTGATGATTTCCTACACTTTAGGTCCTGCTACACCTAGGTGGGTGAACCTTGAAATATTAAAGCAGTCTGAGTGTGGATGAATGGACTAACTAGGTCTATCTACAATGGCATAGGATGTAGGATAGATGACAAAGCTGACTAATTAATTCTATGTGTAATGTTTAATAAGTGATTGGAAGAAATTGTATAAGCAATATCAAAAGGTTTTAATTAATGAGTTGAATGAGACCAGTGCCTTGTTGGGTAACAGAGTCAATTTGAAGGACTAAGAACAGTAGTTTCTAAATGGTAATAATTCTAGATATTTGGCACAGTTCTGGTTTATAGCTTGTATAAACGTGCAGGTAAATGACTGACAGACTCTTCTTGATAATCCAACCAAATAAAATCAGATATCTTATAATTCACCAGAAGGTATTTTAATCCTTACTTGAAAGACAAGATTAACAGATAATATTTTACTGGAGACAGTGTGTCAATCCTAATTATATGGCTCTACTTAGTAATCCCAACTTACTACTTCCAGGCTACTGTGAATAAATCAGAAGGGTTTAATTCCTTAGGATGGACACCAACCGAATTAATCACACAGATACAGCGAATGTGTATTGACAGATTAAATATATACTTGATATCTTAATCTGAATAACAGGGAAATGCAGAAATGGAGACAGCCACACGATTGAATAATTTCAACAAATAACTGATACCAAAGTAGACATACTGAATCAGAGAACTTCAAATTTCTTCCTTCAAAATAAAATATGCAACACGGTCATTTTGGAATATTATGTATATGTATATATGAATACTTCTACTGCTGATGATTTTTCAGCATAGATTGTTTGAACTTATATAGATATTTTCATGAAGAGATACAACTCTTCAATAAGTCTCTTGGGATTTTAACCAATACAAACAATAATTACATAATCTTAATTAGGCTCTGTTTAGCCATAAATAGACTTTTGTTAGATGATCCAAGTACTCCTGCGCACGGTGAGAATCAGTAAGCTCAACTGCACTCCTGGTGATTATATCGAGGGTGACCATTTCCTCCAGTTGTTTGCAAACTTCTGTAGATACAGAGGCTTTATCTTTTAGAGCTCCTGTGGCTTTGTGCAATATAACTTGACAATCAACAGTCCACTCTTCTTTGCTCTTTACCTCTCCATTATCTTTGAATATCCTGGGCACCCCTGCGTCTGATGCATCAGTCCCTTCCTTAGCATCAGCTTTGAGTTTATCATAATAATTCTGGTGCCTTTTGAGCAATGCTCTTGCATCAGAGATATCTGTGCTATCAGTGGTACCTCTGTTTTGCAACTCGATCACCTTTTCTTGTATCCTCTGATCAAGCCTCTCATGTTCTTTGACTGCTTTATGATTTTCCGAGTAGTTATCCCAAAACTGGTTTAACCACCGTACCATGTTTGCATACCTGCTCTGCAGTATTGTAACAAATGCATCTATTTGAATTTGTTTGGCTTGATCGTGGGATATCTCTTGACTACTTTGTGAGCTCTCACCTTGAGTTATTCTCTTCGTAGATTGCCCAAAGGTGCTCTTAACAGCGTCCTTCAAGTAGTCATTCTCCTTTGTTAATCTTTCACAATTCAGCTTATAAGCATCCCTTTCCTTGATTAACATCTGAGCTTGTGCTTTATTCAATTTTGCAACATTGATACCAATGTCTGCAGTAATTATGGGGTCAGTCTCACCTGCTCTAAAAGTCATAACATGGCCAAAAGTTTTTTCAGTGTCTATGATGGCCGTCTTCTTATGGGGAGGATACAATGCCCATATCATTAAAGAATTTTCATCATTATTGTATCTCGTTCCCATATAGACTTCATTAACTCCTTCTGGAGTAAGCTTATACTTATCATCAGCATTATTCAAAAAACTATCAAAAACCAGAGCAGAATTTAAATCCAAGCCGGGAAAAATCATAACCCCTGCATCTTTAAGCAGCTGTCTGCCTCTGCTTGGTGTCATGTCCTGCATTTCCTTGTCCACTGTCTCCTTTAACATCTCTAATAACTGTTTTTCATTGTCAGCAGAAACATTATCTACTGACTCTCTAATTTCCTTTCCCTTGTATTTATACAGGAATGATTTAAATTCCTTCGAATGAATGAATGTATCATCTGACACAAAAGAATCATAAGCCTTTTGGCGTGGATCTTCATCAGCAGACCCCTCCTCATCATGTATCACAACTGGAGGCTGATATTGTTGCATTTTTCTTTTAGACATTTCTATTGTCTTATCTTGTGGCTGTTCAGTCAATTCTTCCTCTTCAGAGGATACCACTTCAACTTCTGCCAACTGCTTTTTCTTTTCATTCAAATCTCTGTTATATTTCTCCACCACCAAGTCGACTTCAGCCTCTTCCAAATTTCTAATGACATCATCATGTGGATAATGTATGTGCATGTATCCACTGAGATTTTGTTTTCTTCTTGCATAGTCAATGAAACCCTCAGGGTCAAACCCTTTCCTCACCTCAGCAGTCACCATGTTATAATGCATTAGTTTATCCAAAATGAGATTGTATCCTTCTTTTGAAACCACAGTAAAATCTCCAAAACACAAAGTACTAGGCATGAATGATTGTTTATCATGCGAACTTAGATGCATGACATTGGAACAATGCATTTGCCTAATTATTTCCAAATATGCAATCCTGTCAGGGACAGTTTTAGGCAATATAAATGGAGCATCCTCAAAACCATACACTCTGATCATAGTAGCATCCTCAAAACAATACCAGTCTCCCCAATTATGAGTGACAGTAGGGGGGCCACCAAAATCTTTTGGTCTGAGGAATCTTTTTATTTCATCTGAAATTGAATATTCACAGGGGTGGTTGAAATACCTATATAGCACTTTAACACAATGCTCTTCAAATTGAGCATAGCTGGAGTTAGCATACCTGCTATCCCAGATTCTGGTCCACATTTGTACAGGTATCTTCTCCCCTTTCTTACCCGCAGCAACAACTTGAAGCTCATTTGGCCACAATCCTACTTCCTGGCCGTAGTATAAGACCATATGCATGAGCATCGAGTAATGCTCAAAAGAGCATGCTGGAGCATTGTTTTTTATTGCAGATAGACCAGAGTCTATTCTAGTAGCAACATAGGAGGCATAATCAAATTGTCTGGCATTGTGACATTGAATATCAGAGGTTATGACCATTAGAGGAATAGCCATGAACTCAGGGACCTCTGAGCCAAGGACTTGGCCTACAGAATAGTAAGTATATTGAATGTATGGTTCAAAAATGGATACATGAAAGGGAGGGCCATCATTCTCAGTCAAGGGTATCACTTCTCCTTCAATCCTAGGTCTATGAATGGGTAACCTCCATCCATTGTAGGTTGTATCCATTCTCCAGTATTCTTTATCCAAATCTTCATAAACAACAGGGACAGTGCACAAATCATCCAAATCATACACCTCACAAATAGCATTTTTTGATAGGTGTACAATTGGTTCTCCTTGAGGGTTGCAGATAGCTTTCAGGCCTGAATTGTAATGCCTGGCTAACAGTTGCAGGAGTTCTACATTCAAGAATACATTAGGTACAACCAGTTTGCCTAAATTCATGTGCCATGGGTTTGACACAGGGGCATTTCTAAATCTTCTGTTGTAGTGGAATCTGAAGAGTTCATATCCCCTAATTGGGGTCCAAATATCTCCCAGGCGCTTATGTTTGTCTTCCAATTTTTCTACTTCTGCCCTGAGTTGGGCAGACCTCCTGGCCTTGGGAGCTGACCCAGGCAACTGATCAATCAAGTCCTGATTTAGTTTCCTGTCTTTCACTTTTTCTTCAGGGGTTTGATCAGTTTTTTGCTTCTTTGGTTTATTGGTTTCCCCTTGTGATTTTCTTCCTTTTCCTTTCCCCGAAGTTTCCATTTTTGAAAAATTTGGCAGGAAATTCAAATACAGGTAATATAGTGGTTTGTGTATGTGTACCTGTCGCTTGATGGCTGGAATTGGAAGCCTTTGCTTTTGCCCTGAGAATTCTTCTGTATTCTGCTCTCGGACGGTTTTTTGCAATTATAATGATCGTATGAACTTTGTAGCCGTTTTGTATTAATTATCTGATCAATTCAATGTTCATCGCTGTGAAGTGTCACATCGCCATAACTCTTCCTATCGGCGTGCTTTTTGAAATGTCTGGACGACCTCAACCCTTTTTTATGGCGCGGACAGTCAATCGGCGTGAACCCTCAATTGTATCCCCGACGCCATGTAGTATCATATTTCAAGTGGGTGCGACCATCGGCATGATTTCCTTCATCGCCAAGGGTTTTAGATCTCTCCGCGATATGGCAAGTCCCACCGATATACTTTGCTTATCGGGAAGATTGAGACCATCGGGATACTAAAATTATGTTTCCCCGATCTTTATTGTCTTACCGATAATCTCTTCATGTATGAACTTTTATCTTTATCGGAATGACATTCTCTATCAGGATAGCTTTCTCAAGATATCCCGATCCAAATCATCTCCCCGATGCCCTTTATCACATCCTTCATCGGGCAAAGTTTAGTAAAGTGTCACCGATATCTTTTGATCGCCGTGACTTATGAATCGGCAAGACTTGCTTCTTTTGTTCCGATATGTCAAGCTATCCCGATGAAGATGCATCGCTGTGAGTCTTGCCGATAACTTTCTTATCGCCAGGACTCTTGATCGTCGGAGATTTACTTGTTTTCTATTCCGATGGTTCATTTCTCACCGATGACTATTGCTTTGTTACCCTCGCATGCTGTTCGGTGAAACTCTTGCCGAAAGTGCTTCATCGGTATGATATATACCGTCGGGGCAACTTCTAAAAGATCATCCGATAGATATTTGTCATACCGATCGGCATGACCACTTGCCTTTCTTGCCGATGTAAAGTCATCGGTGTTGCTTACTCCATCGGTGAGCTCCATAATTCTTCTTCCGATCTCTATTTTCACGCCGATGGTTGTTTTCAAACAATTCCTTGTGTATCGGTGTAAGCCACACGACCTCATGCCGATGGATTGATTTTGATGATATTTGACACTGTTCATCCCTAGACATTTTATGAGATACAAAAATTTTATATTGTGGTCCTTTTGGGATATTCCTTAGGGTTTATTCAAATATGATGGAGTAAGGGAATAGTAAAATTTTGAAAATTTTACTGTGCTAACAGGGGGAAAGATCAAAGTAAAAGGGAAGGGAAAAACTAGAGGTGGAGTAAAATGAGCATAAATTAGATTATAAAGAATAACAACTACCTAAGAATTCCCATGTCAAACTACAAACCATGCGCATTGCTTACCAGTCTAATCAACATCTAACAAACATGAAATTTTAAAGCTAAATTCCAAACACTAGTAGGATTGCATTTTAGACTTTGGGGTATGATTTGCATCTTGCAACTGCTTAAAACACAAGTATGGCATAGCAACTTCTGATTTCATAAACATTCTAGCATGGTTTTCGTATTACATGTTGTACAAAAACATTTTGACCCAAGAACTCGGGAACACATGAGCACTTTCATTGACCAAATGAGAAAAACTAAGAACCTCTAAGAGTATAGAAACCCCATAGCACACTTCCCACACCCACATGGGTCTACTCATGCTAAGGAAGTGTAAAGGCATTTAAAGAAGAGTTAATCACTTGAGAAAGTGCATGTTAACAACATCATTACAACATAAAAACATACCTCAAGGGAATGATTATTAGACAAAATAATTACAATATTATACCATTAGACATATATTTCATGCCTACTAACCATATTTTTTGAATTAAACCATCCTAAAAAAACCATTGCAACAAACATACACTTCTTCCTTCAAGGTCAAGAAATATTACATTATTTTATAAAGTTCTCACCATCTACAAGGGTGTATTACAATAAAAATACTACTGTCCATAATCAATTATACAAATTACATATAAGGACATAAAATTTCTTGAATTATACATTTTTCCGCAAAAAGTACAAAATGACAAATACCATATTTACAAGGTAGAGATGTCCTTGGACACTCTCTAAGATACTCGAACAAAAACATGATCCCTAATGGTGGTTTAACACCACCTAGAACCATGTTGAACCATTAAGGCCGACCCCATTGAACAAGCAAGAAACTAATTGGGTAGACCACCAATACACACACACCAAACATGGGGGTTGAACATACACATACTATCAATACCACATACAATGAAATTGAAACAAATGATACATGAGAGAAATACAATCTCAAATCAGTGTATATATATGGGATATCAACACATCATACAAGGTATAACCACATGCAATATTTGGAAGAACACACTAATCAATGTTTTCTAAGAAGTCACAAACACTAATTGGATATGCAATCCAACAAATGGTAATGAAGTAATGGTTGTTATAGGTACTAACAGTGGAGTACAATCGTGGGTACCAACCATGTGGGGGTTGGGGAGCATGCCCCCATCCCATGGTTGTCCTCAATGGAACTAATATTAGAATGAAATACCATCCTAGTATCAATGGTCTTATAAATTCTAGACCATCCTACCTATCATTTGTGGTCATTTCCATATATTGTATTTGGCATACAAAAGTGTCTTGCAGTTATATTTTATTAATTTTTAAGTGTACATAATACCTATTCATTTTAGTAATGTGTTATGTTAACCTCTCATTGCCTCAACCTCACTTAACATACAAGCAGATGGTGTTATGGTCCTGATCCTATAGTGTGTATATGGTTATGTGTATTCAACTTATGGCTACCTTAGCTCTTAATTAAGTTATATAATTATTAATATAGTCTTATTTAGGTTGTTAGGTCAGCCTAGATGCCATCAATGACATAAGTATGGTATATATAGTAGGTGGAGATTAGTTATTATCATATACTGAGTATCGTGTTCTTATTTAAGACTATTGGAGGTAGCCCCTTGAAGTGGTTTAGGAGGTTTCCACCTTGAAGTGGCATATTATTATCAAGTATTTACAACATATTTTCTATTATATTCTTCTATTGCGCAAGTTGTTTCATTATAGATGGGCATGAGATTTTATTCCAATATAGCCTAGATCCCTCACCTCCTATGGCTATATAGCCAAATGTGTTGAAAAACTTTTTTTAATGAAAAATTTAAGCTCTAGAATCATATAATATTTCAACACAAATTAGTTTCGATGAAAATAAAGATAACAATAGAATAATAAACTAATAGAATAAGTGATCATGTCAAAAAACAACAAGAGAATTTACATGGTAAAACCCAAGAAATATTCCAGGGAAACATCCACGGGGAAAAGTATCAATATTCTTATTTCTCAAAGCAAAAATCTTATATTTAAAATCTACATTCTCCTAAAGAAAAAAATATACTTGTTATAAATTTGATGGAGGTGGTTATGTTGAAGATATTATATATCTTTGAAGCCTTGAAAGCCAAATTAATTTTAATTGCAACTGCATGAAGATTGTATTTTTTCTCTGAGCAATAAGAATACTAATAGTTTTCCCCATGGATGATTCCCTGGCATATTTCATGGGTTTAAGTACATCAATTATCTTGTTGATTATTGATATGATTGCTTATTCTATTAGTTTATTATTTTGTTGTTATCTTTATTTTCTTTTTAACTAATTTGCGTTACAATATTATATGATTTTGTAGCTTAATGTTTATCATTAAATTGAAAGTTTTTCAACAAGTGGTATCAAAGTTTTTATTTTGTAGTGACCATGTTAGGATTTGGCTTTTTTTTGCAACATCAAATGGTGAAGGTTTCGAAGGCAAGGATTGCGGTGGATAAGTTCAATGGGAAGAATAACTTTGAGTTGTGGAAGCTCAAGATGAGAGATTTATTAGTGCAACAAGGATTGTACAAGGTGTTGGTAGGCAAGTCAAAGAAACTTGTGAGTATGACTGATGAGGACTAGGAAGATCCGAATACAAGAACTCTTAGAAAAATTTGATTGTGTTTGATAGATGATGTTCTTTTCAATATTATTGGAGAGAAACAATAGTAGGCTTATGGAGTAGAATGGAGACAATTTACATTAAAACACCCTTAAAAAAACAAATTTACTTGAAGTGGTAGTTGGATAGTTTATGAAAGAAGAAAGGTACAAAAATTGTTTATCATTTAAATGTTTGCAATACTCTTATGTGCCAATTAACTAGTATGGATGTAAAAATTAAAGATGAGGACAAGGCATTCACATTATTATGTTCATTTCCCAAATCTTAGAATCACTTAGTCACTTCCATTATGTTTAGCACAACTAACACCCTTGAATTTGATTGTGTTGTGGGAGATTTGTTGTCTAAGGAGGAGCAAAGAAAATCTAACATAAAAACCTCCACTCTAGAAGAAATGGTGGCTAGGGGTCGATCAATAGAAAAGGGAGAGAATTTGAGAGGTACATCAAGATCTAAGTCAAAAGGCAAAAAGTGTAAGGGAAAATGTTGGTACTACAATAAATCAAGGCATCCAAGAAAGATTGTTGGAAGAAGAAATAAGACAATGATGACGAGCTAAAAAGGAAGAAAATATAGTTGAGACAAGTTCAGGTATGGTTGATGAAGTACTATTTGTTTGTAATATCTTACAATATCGTGAGGAAGACTTATTAGATTCTAATGCTTTGCATCAGATGTGTCCACATAGGAGTTGGTTTTTTTCTTACCAAACTATTGATGGTGGTGTTGTTCTTATGGGAAATAATGTCTCTTGTAAGACTATGGGATTAGGGGCATTAAGATTAAAATGTTTGATGGTATTTTGAGGATATTGACAGAGGTAAGACATGTACTAGAACTCACCAATAATTTAATTTTGTTGGGAGTTTGGGATTCTTAAGATTATAAATTTACATGTCAAGGTGGAGCACTAAAAGTGTCCAAGGGCATTATGGTGGTATTGAAGCCTACAAAGATTGGGAACCTTTACAAGTTACATGGGAATATTGAAATAAGTGAAGCAGTGCTAGTATCTAAAAATGTAAATGAATCTACTCATTTATATCATAATTAGTGATTGGGCGATATGAGTGAGTAAGAGATAAAAGTATTTGTAAACTATAAGTTACTTCCAAATTTAAAATCTTTGAATTTGAATTTCTACAAGTATTGTATTTTTGGGAAGCAATGTAGACAAAAGTTTAAAATAGGTAGTCATAGAAGTAAGGGTATCCTAGATTATATTTATTTAGATGTTTGGGGACCATCCCCTGTAGTTTCATTTGGAGGATCATTATATTTTGTGACATATATAGATGATTATTCTAGAAAAGTGTGGATTGATATTCTTGAAAAGAAATCTGATGTATTTAGTGTATTTAAGCAGTTCAGAGTTTTGGTTGAAAAGAGTACTAGCAGGTCAATCAACTGTTTGAGAATAGATAACAGGGGTGAGTTCTCATCTTTGGAATTTGAAAATTATTGCAAGGAAGATAGGATCGAAAGGCATAAAACCATAGTTTACACTCCTCAACAAAATGGTGTTGTTATTCATGCATGAACATGAATCTTCTAGAAAGAGTAACCTGAGCATGCTCAATAATGCCAAGTTGGAGAAAGAGTTGTGGGTAGAAGCAGTCAATATAGGATGCTCTCTAGTAAATCGATCACTATAAATTGTATTAGACTATAAGATTCCTAAAGAGGCTTGGACAGATCATTCTTGTGATTACTAAAATCCTTTTTTTTGTTATGATATTTATGCTCTTGTTTCTAAATATCGTATTCTTTGTTGGACCTATATCAAATAAATATATCTTTATTAGTTATGGTTATAAAGTTAAGTGATATAGATTGTGGGATCCTATTACCCATAAAATCATCATTATCAGAGATGTAGTATTTGATGGATCTCTTCTCATAAAATTAGACATAGTAGAATTTGAAATGAAATAGGACCAAGTACCACAATATTAGCAATTTTAGGTGGAAAATCAGCAATCTATAGAAAAAAGGAGAAAGAAGAAGCTTTTGTAGATGAAGATGCAAAAATTATACAATAAAATATAGAAATGCCACAACCAACTCTAAGGAGATCTACATGGGTCAAAAATCCTCCTAAGAGGTATGATGATTATAGTTTATCTATTAATCTAATTTCTAATGATGGGGAACCTAGTTATTATCAGGAAGCGATGTATAATATTGAAAGTGCTAAATGGAAAATAGAAATGAAAGAAGAAATGGATGACTTGGAGAAGAATAAAACATGAGACTTGGTAGAACTTGTAAATCATAGAAAAATTGTTGCTTGAAAATGGGTTTACAAAATAAAGAAATGTGTTGACGATAAAATTGAGAGGTACAAAGCAAGACTGGTAGTAAAAGGGTATGCGCAAAAGGAGGATATTGATTTCCATGAAAAGTTTTCACTAGTTGTTAAGATTGTTTCTATTTAGGTAGTATTAGTAGTAGTTGCTTTACTTTTTCTAGAGTTAGAGCAGCTAGATGTTAAAACAACATTTTTACATGGAGATTTGGAATATATATATATGGAACAACCAGAAGGGTTTTCTCAAGATCACAAAAGAAGATTTCTTTACAAACTTAGAAGTCATTGTATGGCCAAAAGCAATCACCTAGGCAATGGTAAAAGAAGTTTGATTCCTTCAAGGTGAGAAAGAATTTTACAAGGAGTGTGTATGACCATTGTGCTTACTTCAAAAGTTTGGAAAATGGTTTATTCACTAACTTGGTGTTATATGTTGATGATATGCTTGTAGCACATAAAAACATGATAAACATCTGCAAGTTAAAGGCTCAGTTGTCTAGGAATTTGATATGAAGGATCTAGGAGCAACAAAACAAATTTTGGACATGGAGATACACAGAGATGGGAGATATGGTAAGCTTTGATTATCACAACAGAAGTATGTTGAGAAGATCCTCATGAGATTTGGTATGAAGAATGTGAAACTAATAAATATCCCTTTAGCTTCTCATTTTAAGATTTCTTTAAGATTATTTCCTAGTAATAAAGAAGAAAATGAGTATATGTCTCATGTACCATATAGTCCATTAGGAAGTTTAATGTATGTGATGGTATGTATAAGACCAGATATTTCACATGTATTTGGTGTTGTCAGTAGATACATGGTAAATATAGGTAAAGAGCATTGGGAAGTAGTGAAATCGGTGCTTCACTATCTTAGAGGAACAAGTGATTATTGTATTACCTATAATGGTTGTAGTGATTTGGTTTTTGGGTATGTTAACTTATATTTTACAAATGATTTGGACAAAAGGAGTTCTAATTTAGGTTATGTATTTACTCTTGTAGGAAGACTCGTTTGTTGGATGTCAATGATTTAAGGAACAATTACTTTGTCCACTATTGAGGCAAAATATATTATTGTCTAACATGCATGCAAAGAGGTAATCTAGTTAAAGAGTATTTTGGTTGAGTTTGGAAAAATATAGAATAAGGTGAATGTATTCTGTGATAGTCAGAGTGTTATTCATTTAGATAAAAGTCTAGCTTATCCTAGTAGTACCAAGAATATTGTATTTAAATACCATTTTGTAAGATAGACTATTGATGGATGTGGAGTAGCTCATGAAAAAATCCACACATAAGAAAATTGTGTAGACATGTTTACAAAACCAATACTGTTAGAGAAGTCAAGGTGGTATTTGGCTTCTCTTGGTTTGCAAAAAAAGCGATGAATGGGCATGAACAAAGTACCAGGTAAATTATTGTCAAGGTGGAGATTTATTTCAAGGCTGCAAAGATATTTAATATCTTCAACATGACCACACTGTCAAATTTAGAAAAAAAAAGGCAGATTTTTCTTTTTAAGAAAGTAGATTTTAAAGATAAGATTTTTTCTTTCTTTATTGTCACAAATCTAACAAAAAGAACATAGAATACATGACATAGAAACTAAGGTTGAAACAAGGCACACATCGGCCCTATTGAATCCCCATCCCATTTCCAAAATAAATTTTTATTCCAACAATATAAAATGCACAAACAAATTCATAATTTTAATTTTAGTTTTTCTTCAAAATATTTTATATTTTTCAAACAATCTAAATTTTTGTTAGGAAAAACGGTGTTGTACATCTTACATAAGAAATAAATATTTTAATTATGTAAAATAATTTGTTTCTTGTGGTATATATTTAGGCATGTGTTTAGCCACATTAAATCTTTATCTAGAGCCCCTTGTAAAGTTGTATTGTAACAATGGTAAGATATTTTTGTGAGGGAGACAAACAACAAATATTTGATATTTGTGGTAAATATTTAATTTTGGAGTCAATAGTTTTGTTCTCTCATAGTTTTGAGACACACAATTTAGCTAATACCACTTCGTAGTTTTTTGTGAACTTGATTCTATACAAGCAAGCATATGCTTAGTTATTGACATTGGCTATCATTTATATTAAGCTATCATGTAAGTGTATATGTGAAGCATGACATGAGATACATGGTTGCATGGTTACTCATTATGCTTCAATACATTGATGATGCATTGGATGAGTTTAATGTTTCAAAAATATTCATGGAAACCCTATAAGTGTATTGTAATGTTTTCATTATTGAATAATATATTGAGTGTGGATGCTTTTAGAGGCAAATTTTTCCCTCATGCAGGGCTTTCCTAGAGTTACCTTGTGTCATCTTGATGGTATGTTTGTCTATTCTTTTGCATGGTGGGTTGTAAATACATGTTGGCATATTTATCTCTCTTGGGGTTGTGTGGAAATGTTTATTATTGTTGTAATTTTTCCTTTCAATTTCAATGGTAAAAATCTCATTTCTTCAATATCAATTTTTTTATTTTTCAACGATACCCTTTTCGAGCTAAGGGTATCAAATATACACTTTTCTGATAGCTTAATGGTTTTTCAAAAAAATTTGATAGTTCTAGCACAAAATGAGAAAATCTCAAAATAAATAACCGAGGATTGTTAAATTAATTTCAATCAATTTAGAAATCCACTCATAGAATATTTCCCACAATAATGAAAATAAAATGCATCCACTTAAGGTGTGCATGGAAAAAGCATAGATTTTAAAACACAAAATGCATGGAACAAACAAAGAGAAGATACTTCTAATGCAAGCTCTCACAAATAGAAAATTTTCTTGTTGTTTTTCTAGTACAAACTATAAATTTATCCTTCCATAACTAAATCCCAAGAAACAAAACCAACAACCCTGATGTACGAGCATCCAAGTGAACTGGCAATCAATATCAACCAAAAATATTTTTAGGGTTAGTTTTCAGTTTTGGATTTGTTTTTTGGTCATATTTGGCAACTTTTAGCTTTGGGAACACTTCATGTAATTAGATTTACAAGAATTAAGTTTATGTCAGGTGGCAGTTTCGACACACAACATGTTTATTTCAAGGAAACAATTGTTTTGGGAAATCCTTAAAGTTTAGCGATAAATCCTTTGACATGCATGTTGAACACACAAAAGTACTGAGAGGGGGCATTAGTTAGTACTAAATCAAATTACTTTATTTTTTGTAGCATTTAAACTTATGTAAACATTGAAGACATGAGAAATACAAGAACAGAAAGACACACAACCATAACACCAAATTTTCATGGAAAACCCAAGACTATTGTCCAAATCCAACCTCACAAATAAAATAGGATTACAATATTATTTATGGGATACAACCCAAAGGAAGCTACAACTCCCTGATTATCTATACATCTACAAATTTTATCGTAATGATCTTCTTGCAACACAAAATGTTGATCACTTCATCCTCTTCACTACTATCTATTTTCCTTACAAACAATACAGACCTCTGCAACACCAAGACATCCTCAGAAATTCTTCTTTACCATTGCAGAGTTTATCATATCATCCACAACTATATGAACTGATCCTTAACACTTTTCATAATTATATTTTCTTCTACTATGAGTAACTTCGCACAATATTGATTCTATATTATTTTTTTACTTTACAACACACTTTCAACACTTTTTATTCTTCATATATATCCTCCACAAGCTTCTAGAAACTACCAAAAAGAAATGTGTAGCATGAAATGTGTAGTGGCTATATCAGTCGGCACCTCAGCATCTATCCATACTTGTATTTGACTCCAGATGCAATGTGGTACCAGAGAGGACTAAATTACATCATGCAGATCACATAATGCATATATTATGACTTGTAAAACATTTTTGAAGACCTCTCTTACTAGTTCATGTTGTTATATGCTGGTGTAAATATTTGAACATAGATTCATGTATCCCTACCATGCACATATAACACAACCTTGAATTGAAACATTGAAAAACATACTTGCAATAGAAAAAGATGAATGAAGCTTGATCTGAGTATTTTAACTGATCCAGTGAACTTTTCTTTCCATCAAGAAAAATAATTATCAATGTGTGGTGCTCTGTGGTAACATTAACTCTCTCCTTCTATTCACACTACTTAGTATCAAGGTATGTCATCATAAATCTAACTCCAGACAAGCAACTGCATTACATATTACTACTTGAAACTTAAAATGTACATACTTGTTACTCATATCTACCTTTCCTCCAAGCCACAACATCATATCTTCATCTACAAAGAAATGCGAAGCATTCTCTAGACACTCTGTTATGGTACTTTCCTTGTTTCTTTCCTATCTTCATTCTTCTGTCTCCCAAACACTTTGTGGTAAGTATTATGATCTCGTAAATTTGACACATAGATACCTAAGGTTGATACATATCCATCTATGCTATTTGTAGAGTCATATCTCTAGATGCAGTAAAGTGTGGTACATTCTTTTGACCTTGTAACACCTTTACTAACATACACTATACTTAACCAATTTTTCTTCAAGTTTTTCCAACTTTATCAATCAGTTGTCAATCATCATGAATCCATATCTTCATTATGTAGAAAAAACCCAACACTACTAATCATGGTCCTCAAACATAAGTATATCAAGAATGTCAACTTATGTATGAGCTTCAATAGATAAGGTATGACAATGTACAGATGATACTGATCCATTTCCTTTACTTTATGATTCTTTGATCAACATTCTCAGTCTACTCCTTTGAGATCTTCTACACATATTCATCTCTGTACATGTATGACACATAATGTTTATTCAATTATCTTCATTGATCATGATACTGCTATAACTTTATCTAATTTCCTTGTCATCACTTGTACAACTCTTCCACATTGCATCACTTCATACCATAGTTGACATCAATGACAACCTATATGCAACAATCTCCCCCCTTGTCATTAATGGCAACACTTGACATAATATGCATATATTTCTTACCCTTTGACATCCATGACAAAGGACTAGTGGTGTTCCTAAAAAACAAGTAGGCCCCCCTGTCTGAATGTTTCTTATTACCTTTTATTAGTTAGCTCCCCCTGAGGAGAAGCCTCTAACTTTTCAAAAGCTAATGTAGCAAGAGTTTTCCTTCATAATACTATGTAAAATGTGCCTTACTTATATCAAAATACCACTACATATTCTTACTTTATTCACCGCATATATGTAAACTTCAAAAATTTTCATACCTTCTAAAAATTTGTTCATGTGGAAGGTAGAATATTTCTATAAATTACCTTCAACTGTGCAAGATTTGAGTTTTAGTTCTTCTTTGTAGAGGACAAGATGTGAGATTGGTTATCAAACTAAATATACAAGTCTTCTGTATCCTCTGAAGTGGCTGGCATTTTAACATTTTGAGCCACATTTTTTTCTTCAGTTAGGATGCTAGTTAAGAGCTAACCTATTTCTCCCATTATTTTCTCTCTTTGTTCTGGGAGCTCCCTTAGCTGAGTATGTAGGTTTTCAATTTGAGCCCTGATGGCTCCATCTCTATACATAAGTGGATCATACATTTTGGCAACTTGAGTTAACTGTGACTCGATAGAGATAGCTTGATCCTTTATGTTCTTTGAGGTAGCTATCCAATTCAAACAAAATTGGTATAAGATTTTGGCTTCTTGAATGCCCTTCTAAATATTTTTCAAATCTTCTTGTAGATTGTTGTGTGTCCTTGTACACTTCTTAGACACTTTAGGCAACCTTTTGTTATTTATTTGTTATGTTATCATTATCTTAGTCTGCTTCTCTAAGTAAGAAGAATGAGTCCTGAAAGACACCCACATGAGTTTCATCTACTAAATAGGAGGCAAGGTGGGATCTCTCTTTGCCTCAGGCAATTCCTTTAATAACATTTTGATTGCCTCTTCTAATACTTCAACCCCTTTAACCTGTTGTTGTTGAATTTCTTGCCTAGCAAAGGATTGAAGAATATCTTCGAGTTGTAACTTGTGAAGTGGAGATATACTAGACAAGTTAACTTGTCCATCTAATACAGGCAACTGTAATAGCTATGGAGTAACCACCAGTTGAATCTACATTTGATGAGAAAGAAAATCCTTGATAGAGTCAACTGGAGAGGAGGATGGTATATCTTGTTCCTTTTTCTAGATGCTCCTCTGAATCATTGTTTGCCTGACCCTCTTCTGTTTTAGAGATATTTTGCTTCTCTGTATTCACCATAGGTTGATCAACATGTCTAATATTATGATCTGTAGAGTTGTTATCTTCTTCATGAGCCTCTAGTTCTTGATCTTTTGTTGCTTTCTCTTCTTTCCCCTCTTGACAATCTTGATGCTCAGTGATATGCAGAGAAGATGTCGTCAAATGAGGTGGATATGAAGTGTTGTGTGGTGGAGAGACTTGTGATTGCTCCACATTTTCAGTTCCTCTTAACTCACTTACAATTTTTTATTTCACAACCTCTATTTCCTTTTGATTTTTCTCTTTATCACTTTCCTTCATGCCCATAAGTGTGTCTAGTCATTATTTTGTCCTCAATTCTTGGGCTTCTATTTGGGCTAATGTGTCTTTTTATTCTTGTGATATAGATGATCCAACCTTTTCAAGAGCTTATTGTCTCAACTCATTATTCATTTTAATGGTTTCTTCTCTTTTCTACCTTAATGCCTGAGCTAGGCTTTCTAGGACCTTCTCAATCACATCAATCATAGGTAAGGTATATTTAAGCATATACTTGATCACTGCCTTTTCAATAGTCTTTTGGTCCTCAAGACGAACACCAGGGTACAACTCTGTAGTGTGTTATAACAACCCATGTTGTTCAATTCCATTGAATGCTACTTCCAATTGTAGAGGACCTTCTATGGATACCACCAGAGGATTTTTCTTAGCCTTCTTAGCCTTTCTTATTGTCTTAGAGGTCTCCTCCTCACCTTCTTCTTCTTCCTCTTCAATCACCACACCCATCACCTTCTTCCTCTTGGCTTGAACTTTAGGTCTTGCATGCTTCTTTTCTCCACTCTTCTTCTATGTCCATGTCTCAAAGCCAACTCTTTTTCTGGTAGGTCCCATTAGTGTTGATCTAGGGGCAAGTGGCACATTTGTAGCAGCAGAGGTAGCTGTTCTAGTTCTCCTCATACTTTGTACAACAGATGGAACAAAAAAACATAATTTATCTCCTCTGTAGGAGTTTCTAAATGAGATGCCCCACATCTTATATAGCTTACCATTATTCTTCTCAAGGTGTTCTTCTGCATCCTTCTTCTGTATTTTGTTTATAATTTCATCATAAGTTCTGAACCTTTCAATTGAGGTATCTATGGATTTGCTGAGTAGGATATCAACATAAACTTTTATTTCATCCTTAGATACTTCATATGGAAGTCTAGGAATCCATGCAGTTCTAGGTTCAACTACCTCCATGTAAGTGTAATCTTTGTCAACCAAAAATGTAATCTTCTCCCTATATTATTGTACATATCAGTAAGGAATTCTTTCTCTAGCATGCATGTTGGTCTAAAGGGATTTGATAAAACCCCAGTACATTGTTTTGTAGTTATTTGCATCACTAAACCCCCTTACATGACTCTTAATTTGTGCTGCTACCAGAATGTGCTCTTTCCATATCTTTCCACTAAATCTAGGTAATTCATTTAAGATTTATAAAATATAAGATGAATGATCAATGTGCCATACTTGAAAATGTGTCTGGTTTCCTTTGTCCTTCTTATATTGTCGATAAGTTGTTCTATCATGACTTCACAAAGGTCAAAATCTTTCCCTTCTTTGACCATATGATATGTAGTATGAATAGAAGTACTAGTGGTAGAGCCTTCTCTATTTATGAAGTAAACTTTGTAGGCAATTCCCATGGCTGCATATCAAACACTTAGATCAATTATGTCATTCATAGTCAGTCTTATTTTATTAAATTTTGCTTTGGTTATCTCAATGACCTTTTCATTCTTGACTGACTTCATCACTGGTATAGATCTAGTGGAACAAAACCCAGTGACAACCTTAATTGCATCCTTGGTTATTTGATAGGGTTTTTCTAAATATATGAATTCTTTGTGAATCTTGATTAATATGAATTTGACCCACTCATCCTCATCATAGAAGCTAGGATAATATTTCCAAATGTCTAGGTGTTTTATCCCCACATTTGTATATTCAGGTTTATAGATAACTTCATCATCCAGAAGTTGATTCCTAACCTCCTCAAATTTCACATGATTAATTTCATCCATCTTTGAGTCAACATAAATTCTGACATCCTCTATATAGACAACATATGTAGGTATATGGGAAAATACCCCTTTCATAACAACCTCTCTTCCCTTAAAAGAGCATTTCTTATATTTGGGTCTAGGTTTCTCATAAACATTGACCAATTGTGGTGTCGCCATCACAATTTCTAAAAATATAGCAACCAAGGCTTTAAAAAAATAGCAATTTTGATAAATACCTCTTTGGGTAAACCTCAAGATTTTATCTTTAGCACAAATTTTTCAAATGCTTTGATACAATTCTTCTCTTCTCAGCTCTGGAGGTGAATACTTGGTCACAAATGAATTTTGATTGTCCAAAAAGGTATAAGTATCTTGCATTTTCCCTCAATTTCCATAATTAATCCTTCTTTATTTGGTAGGTAATATGCCATAGAATTGCCTTGTGAACTCACATAGATTCAAGTATTCTCCACAAACCTCTGCATTAGCCTATTCTGCTCCAAAAAATTGGGAAAAAGATATATTGTCATATCAACATCGTCTCCAACAATTTTCATATGACTTAGTTGTGTGAGAGGTTTTCTTTTGCAAATGTCATGACTTCTAGAAAGGGGGAAGAAAGAATATATCCAATTTATCTCCCCCTGACCCTATGTCTTATTTCAATTAGCAATGGAGTCCTCAACATTAGGCAGAGACACACATTCCTTCTTTTCATTACCTTACTCAGTCTTTCTTCTCCATATCTTTGCCATTTCATTCTTCTATTAAGTTACAATTTTCTCTCTTCATGTGTTGACTAGATGGTTTCTTAGAACCATTATTGCAGAATCTTCCCTTATGTCCAAGAGTTACACTTGTAGCAAACAACATTATATTTGGGAGTCATACTATTTCTCCTTACCTTGGTTATGCACTCAGCAACCTTATGACCAAACTTATTGCATACATAACAATACCCATATAAGGAATAAGAAATCACCTCATCATGTCTTGTAGGCACAAATGAATTTTTCTTTATGTGGTCATTTCTTCTTTCCTTAGTTCTACAATTAGTAGCCTTATAACCAAATTTATAGCAAGAATAATAGTAACCATAAAAAGATTGAGAGACCCTGGGATTGGTATCATGTTTAAAAGGAGGCTTCTTGAAAGCTTCCTTGACACCTATGAAGTCATTATTTATCCCATGCACCTCTTCTTCAGATTATTTAGAACAAGACCCTCCCTTCTCACTTTCAAACATGATCTTTCCAATTCCAAATAAGTCTTTAGGTACATATGTCTTTGAACTCTGACCTTTGTTAAAACCAATGCCATCCATGTTCTGAAGTGGTCTTTGACAACTGATTATTTCATTAAGGATGCTGGTACTTTTCTAAGTTTTAGACCTCTGTCTATTTGTTAATAGAATTGAAGGGGAGAAAGATCAACACATATGTGATAATTCATAGGGAGGTTTACTAAATTTGTTAATTGAATTGAAGGGAAGAAAGATCAATACCTAAAAGTTAGAAATGTTTCTTCATAGAAATCTATCCATATGATTTAAGCTTTTATCTAAGGAGAGCTAGAGTTGATCTATGCATGGCTTAGACCACATGAATATTTCTTGATAGAGGATGATCTCCTAAATGCTAGAAAATTGAAAAGAGAACTACAAGAAGACAAGACAACAAGAACATCTACTATTTAACCTTCCTTTTTAATAGATCCCATGATTCAAAAGATACAAAATGATATGATTACTTTGAAGAAAAAATTCTAAAAATATAAAAACAATAGCGCTTATATCGAGAGATTCGAAGAAGGAATAATGTTTGTTTTAATAACAATAGCAAACTTGCAAGACTATGACTTCTTGTACAAAGGCTAGCTATTGAAGCACCATCTACTAGTGGTCATGCTAATAATGCTATATGTAACATCCACTTCACAATAGATCATGATGGGGCTTCATTCGTCAAAATGAATAGATTCATGTAAATGAGCATAAGAAAACAAGTAGTTGAAGAAGACATTACTCCAAAGGAAAATTCTAAAATAAATGGTAACTCGATTGTTAGCTTTTTCGAGAATGAATCCACTTACATAGGGAAGATATTATCATTGATCTAAACAATCAATATTGCTCCATAATTTCTAGAAGTTAGTAGCAAAGGGTTAATAGAAGCCATGGAATTCAAACTAGATGTACTACTTGTTATGTCGGGAAATGTCTCCTTGGTGGCTTTTCCCTCTTAAGGTTTAGCTCTTAGGTCCTTAAATTGCATTTAGAGCATCTTGTATGATAATTTTGATTCCCGATGAGAAAACCTTGAAGTATTATGGAAAATAGGACCTATGGGGTGCTATTTTAATGATCCCTAAGCAAAAACAAGGGGGTGGACTTGGGTTCTAGCACCCTATTCCTACCCTATTTTTGGTCTTCCCTAAATCTAAATGTCAGATTTATGATTGTTATTTATGTCCTATGCCGACATCTCAAGTTTGATTTACAAAATTCTTAGTGGGAATGTTTGTTGTTGCATATATAAGAATGATTAGGCTTCATTTGCAAACTAGATGGAAATTACATGAGCATTGTGATTTTGTGAAAGTGATTCAAGGCATTCATTGCAAAGCAGTACTTTGTTGTTATTGTGTTTGTATTTGCAGATTTGGCACCATCTCCTCATGGCATGAAGAACATCTTCCTTCCATTAGATCTACACTACAAGGTGATATCTATTGTGTTTTCAATCATTTATCATTTGGATTTTTGCCTTTATCCCATCATGATACACACTCTTATTTGACAACAGTGTTCGGAAGACTTGAATGTCTCTCTGGGGCTTGACTGAGGCAAGCCTCTAAACACCACAACCCCCTCCCACACTCCTTTGTGATTAGAGGTTACAGGTACTAAGTTTCATGGAGTGGAGTTGTGGAAAGGAGATTGTAGAAAATAGAGATTCAGGATCTGACAAGTAGAGGACTTCGGTGAACATTTCAGGACAAGGGCATTAGTTCATGCGTCCTCATTTTTGTTGAGGAAGAAATGGAAGATACAGTACAAATTAGTGTTAGGAGAAGTTCCAGATACCATGATGAAAAGTGTACATTGGACTAGGGCATTAGTCTTGTGTGCTTGACTATTTTGCTTTCTAAACTATGAAAAATAGTGAGTTAAATATCTTTGTCCGTCACCTTGGTCTGAAAGGATTTGTCATAATTTGATAATTTGCTTACTATTTAACTTATTTAGGATTTTAAGTTAAATTGGGCATTAAATTGAGATATTGTTTGATACATCTGAGCTTCCGCATCATTCCATGTGGCAGCCTAACCTAATAGGTGAATGCTCCTACTAGTAGAGATTCAACTCGGTTGATATGCCCTTGAATGTTTGGTGTGAAGGGAGGATTTCCCTTTGAAACATAAACCCCTCTTTTTATTCCCTAAACATTTTGGTGAACCCATTTTTTTGGACTTTTTAACACCTTATTGAGTGTTTTTTGATACATTTGCACTCATTCATTTAATTGCATTTGAAAAATTACAAAAAAAAATGATTTTTTTTTAAAATTGGCATCCTAGGCTTGTATTTTAGCATAATTTGAATTAATTGGCATTTAATTTCATGAAATTTCCATCATTTTAATCAGATCTGATTTAAATTATATAAATTCATTATTTAGTATTCATTTGCATTGCATTTGCATGCTTAAATTGTCAAAAATTGCTTGAAATTGTGCATTTTTCATAAAAACCTAGTTTTGCATTAACTAGGGTTTGTAGTCAAAATATTGTTTCAGAATTTACTACCCTTTCAAAACAATTATTAGGACTTATTTCTAATTTTAGTGTTGCATCATAGTGGTCTTCTTGCAAAATTTCATATCTAGGGTTTGAAAACCTTGCATTTTCACTACATTTGGCCTTATCGTCTCTCTACAATTGCATTACAAGCATGTTGTGAGGGATTTTTCTGAATTAATTGACTTATATCATGGTTATTATTTTCTACCCCTCCTCAAATTCCATACAACACCCTTTCTATTAGGCCTTTGCATTGAATATCGGTGAAAAATTGCATATTTTAGCTATATTTTCACTAGGGTTTGACTTAGATTGGCACTATAGGTGTGTTGTGATGGATTTTATAGAATTAGGTGGCTGAAATTACTGTTATAATCTGCTGTCCATCACAATTTTCCTTATAACACCTCTTCCTTTACTCATTTGCATTGAAAATTGGTGAAAAAATCGCACATTTTAGGTGTACTTTCACTAGATTTTGATTTGTCATCACTCTAGATTTGCATCAAAGGCTTGTTGTGAAAGATATTTTTTCATCATTGTACTATTATTAGGCATATCATTTTCTGTCCCTCTTGAAATTGTTCACAATACCTCTTCTCCTAGTGATTTGCATTGGAAAAAGTTGAAAAATCTAGCATTTTAGGTCATTTTCATATATACACCATGGATTCTTCTCATCATTCATCTTTTGAAGATTTATTTGAGTACATTATGAATTTTGATAACTTTTTAAAATTCACTAATAAACATGCTCAAGTCTTGCATCAAATAACATACATCTATGGTATTGACATGTCTGTATCGAACAATAGCCTACTTTGAAAGCTTTCTCACTATCAGGGGTGTTTTCATTTCAATCTTGGAAAATCTCACTAATTTTATTTCTAAAAATAACCATGGAGAAAGTAGTAGTGAAAACATCATTCCCTCTCTCCCTTCATTTCATGACAACATAATGGATATTCTTTCTGAGACCTATGGGAATGATATAGCACTGGGTGATTCATCTACTTAAGAGACTTGTCCCAACATAACCCACTTAGTGAGGATATTTTTGCACAAGAAGAAGAAATTATTGACACATTCCTTAACACTACTTTACCATCCCTTCTTGCTCTACCTAGAAAAGACTAAACATTGGATGATACAGGTTCCCTTTGTGAATATTTTCTTCAATCTATTGAAACTAAAAATTTACCAATTGATGTTCATGAACTCCTCAACTACATCTTAAACAAAGAAACAAACCGTGCACCTTTACCTAAACCTTCACATACCTTGGAAAAAAATGAAATTTCACATGATATTGAAGAACAAACTATCCCTCAAATCCAAGGTATTCTAACACCCTATATATAAAATGAAATGGGCACTTTTTAGGTTCCTCAACAACCTCAATCAACTGGAAAAAGAATTGTAAAAGATCTTACATCATCATATTTAAGTAACATAGAAAACCATGATATTCCCTCTACCATCAATAATAGACAATTTTCCTACAAGGATAACCTCACAAGCCCCTGAAACTATGGAAGAGAGAAGAAGGGATAAAGCTATAACCATTAAAGTAAAGATCAAGATCCATGACAATTGCTAGCCCAGTTGTCCCTACAGGTAAGTATTTCTAACCGTTTACCTCCATGTTGTGTTTCCCCCATGATGTGTTATGTCTTGTTTAGGCCTCCTAGGATAACCCTTGATTCTCTTTAAGTTCAAGGATACTGGGAGACCACCTCTGTTGTGACCCTTCTTCTATTTGTATCATCATTCTTCTATATTTCTTCTCCTATATTTTCATTATTGTGTGTTGTGTTTGATGGACATAACATTGCAGTTGGTGACTTGGGAGCACCCTCCTTTGTGACTGTCCCTATGGCACTTGTTTCTCCTCTCTTGATTTATTGTTTCTCTTCCTCTAGTGGTTCTATCTAGTGGGTGGATGATGAAAATTATAGTATACTAATTTGGACCTAGTGTCCCTTCGGCAAGAAATTAAAAACATGGACCTAGTCCATACATGACAATGGGGTTGATATATATTATCTGATGCTTCGCTAGTAGAATCACTCCATGTGATCTTCATGTTGTCTTATCACACTTACAAAACATAACAATATTGCTACTCTGTGTACTTTTGTCTATCTTGGATCTTGTTTTCCTCGGCTCCTTATGTGAATAATTATATGCATTGTTGTTTATCACGATTATATTGTTGCTAACACCTTTTCTTGCAGTAAATTGTGTGTTTGTCGGAACATTTGGTGATTGTAAAGTACATGTTACCTCTGGGAGACATGGGCTTTGTGAGATCTCATGTTCCCTTGTGTGTTTTCTTCCTACCTTAATGTGTTTGATATCAATACACGATATCAACCACCTTAAGGTGGGGGCATATAAGGTAAGTTGTATGATTTAGATGGTATCAAAGTGTGTTTGTAAAACATGAATCTATTGCAATCATTTAAGCCCTCTGCGAAGGCTGAATATCATGCATATCCTATTTACTTTAAGCCCCCTACGGAGGTAGAGATAGCATATTTCTTGAGGAGATTGCACAATCCCATCATTTTCTAAAAGTCCTTTGCAGAGGCGGGGAGTGGATTTGAGACTATCTTAACCCTTAAGAGTGTCTTCGGTGATTGTTGTGGCGAAGCCCAATCATTGGTGTTTGCCTGTAATGTGCCTGAGATGGCTGCGAACCTAGCAATAGGTTTCTTCCATCATTTGTTTTCCATGTTTTGTCCATGTCTTCCATGTGTGTGTGTATGGCATATTTGTTCCCAAGCATAGTCTAAAGACTGGTGGTGATGAGTCCCTCCTATGCTTTGGGATATGTATGGCGTGCTTGATTTTATGGCATGTTTGTTCTCAAGTGCAGTCTTAAAGACTGGTGGCAATAAGTCCCTCTTGAACTCTAAGATTTGTATTGCATGTTTGTTGTACCATGTCAGTCTAAAGACCAATGGCGATGAGTCCCTCCTATATTTTGGGTTGTGTGTTTACTTTTCTAGTACTTGCATTCTACATTTCATATATGAGAAAAAGAAAAAAGAAATAATCACTACATTCACTATATTCACTATGTTTTGCGTGTCTTCAATGATGTCTTCTCCATGTTTTGCATGATTGTAACTATCTTCTCCATGTTTTGCATGCTTGTTACTATCTTCAATGTGTTTGACATGTCTTCAGTATGCTTGGCATGTTTGTTATGTTTGTTGACCTTACTTTAATTCATGTATTGGCCTTGCATTCATACATACATCAAAGTCGAGGCTAAATGTTATGTTGGAAAATATCCCCTTGGGGGCTTTTTCCTCTTAAGGTTTGTTGGCAAGAGACACTACTACTCATGACCGGTGTTGTCATTGATGGCACCTAAGTTCATTCTACACATCCGCAGTGTAGTATCAGACATATTGGAAGTCAATTTCAAGATTTGTCAAGTCCGGATAGACATGAATAGAGTATATAGCAGAGTTCAGTATTTTGGTCAGTGGATTTCTCCAGTCAATCATTGTGTGTTGCATATCTAAGTTAGTGTAGAGGAATGTCAAGACAATCTAAAACCAAGATGTTAGCCTCTGGTGACAAGGGGATTAAAAGTTATGAGCATCTGAGTACTGGGTTCTAATATGATAGAACAATTCAGTAAAGAATAGGTCAACCTATGTTAGATCCTTATGCGGATCTGGTAGAAGTGTTTTGGTGAGTTGCATATGGGATATAATGTTAGTGGCTGACATGAATGGTGACCTTCAAGTGTTATTTCTGGTATGGATCAACATTGGTGTATGGATTCAACCGATAGAACAAAGTATTTGTGTTGTTTGCTAAGTTCTTCACTAGGCCAACAGAAAGTGATTGAATTTCTTGAGGCGGATATACATAGCTGATGGATTCAAGTGTATTGGGTTGTGTAATGATGCAAATATGGAGTAAGTGCAAAAAGGGCAGATAAGAGTACAAAAAGGAAGAGATCTAAGGTCTAGATTATGGTAGAGCAGTAAACAGGGCAGAACAAAGATGAAGTGTATCAAGTTAGTATTCTATACTTAACCAGAACTGAATCCTTGTATTGGTAGATGCTAATTACGAGTTCAAATTCATTGTAATCTTCTTTCTATAGGCAGTGAGCCTTCTGTAGGTAGTGAGCCTTCTTTTGAGCAGTGAGCTCTGGGTAGTGAGCCCGAATGCATGTGCATTCCCCTTTGTAATACTTTTAACAGTATGGGTCAATCCCCACCATGGTGTTTCCATGTCAAAAATCTTGGTGTCAAGTGTGCTATTTATGTTTTTGCTCATGTGTTATTGATTGATGCTGAAATGTTTATATCACTAATTTGATTATATGTTGTACAAGAAGATTAAAGGCAAAACAGTTTAAATTGTGTGAGAATTGATTCACCCCCCTTCTCAGTTGTTTGGACTAATTCCAACAATTGGTATCAGAGCAAGGTTCCTTGAAATAAGCCTAACAACTTGAGGAAAGATCTTGGAAGGAGTTTTCAATGGGTTCACTCAAAAATCAACTTTAGTTGGCCCTAGAAGATCTTGTTTAGTCCAAAGAAGAAGTATCTAATCTGAAAGATGAGCTTAAAGATGCTGATGATACCATTGAAATGTTAAAAGATAAATAAAGAAATCTATGAAAAAGAGAAAGGAGCTACTTCTGTAGTTATCCAGTTTAACTGAAGAAAATGACATGAATGAAGCCTTGGAAGAAAAGAGATATGAGTGTGAAAATCTATCAAAAGAAGTTGCTATTCTAAAAGTTGAGATAGAATTTGGGGCAATGAGGCTAACCAAAGAAATTGAGAAAAGGAAGAAGACTGAAGAAGATTTGAATCAAACTCTAAAAGAAAGAACTAAAGAATGCTCAAGATTGGATAGAGTAGCTGGCCTTCTAGAGTCTGACCTACAAGAAAGTAGAGACAATGAAAGAGAACTTGAAAGGTAAATTGTCATTTTCAAAAATGACCTAGAAGTTGCAAATGAATACAAGGAGAAGTTCAAAATAAGCTCAGCTAAACCTGAAGCACTACTCGAAGGTCAGAAAAAGGTTGATGACAAGCATGGTCTTGGATATGAGAAAGGTGAAAGGTCTGGATATGGACAAAGAAATTTTCAATCAGGAAACGGAAGAAACAGACCTAGAAGACCTCCAGTAAGACAGCCAAATGCTCAAAGATATTCATCCTTCAATGGAAATTGTTTCAGCTATAATAAATTTGGTCATAAATCTACTCAGTACAGAAACAAATTAAATCAAAATAGTCCATCCTTCTCCAGTCAATGCTTCAAGTGCAAGAGGTATGGTCATAGATCCAATGAATGTAGAAGTATGATAATGAATAACTCTAATGGAAAGTCTTTCAATGGCTACTATTTTTCTTGAAATGGATTTGGACACATGGCTAACTAGTATAGATCAAGAGGAAATCAAGTATATAAGCAAAGAAATGTTGTGTGCTTTAATTGCAATAAATCTGGGCATATTGCAAGTTTCTGCAGAAGTAGGATTAATGAAAGAAGGGGTCCAGTAAACAGAAAACTAGATGAGCAGAGACAAGACAATGGCAAAGAAAAAATTGATGTGAATGAGATCTAAAATGAAATGAGAAAGACATGGGTCAAGAAAACAATTGTGAATAATAGTAATGGGTTTGCACCAAAATTGGGTGCTGATAATTCCTCTGGGAATTGAATTAGGAGCTCTGGCTCAGGGCGAGTTGCATTGGAAATCAAATTCCCCCAGCCAGTAAGTGGGTTCTTGCATATGGCACAATGAGAGATGATATTTTGAATTGATTCAGAAACTTTGGAAGGATTTCTGGAAGAAAAGATGTTGATATGGAAATTTACGGAGTGATTCATGAACTATTCAAGAAACAAAGTAATTGGATGAAGTTAGGGCAATGCATTTATTGCAATGCCAAATTAGGTTTTGTAGAGGATAAAAGATCACTTGCTTATGCATTTAAATCACTTTGCATTTGAAGGAAGCAAGAAGAAGAGCATCTAAGCTGCAAATCCAGAAATTGAAGCACGAAGAGTGAATTCAACCTACAATTGATCAACCCTAACCCCGCGAAAGAAAAGGGTGTTTCTCTGTAAATCTTTGAATCTAAAATCTATTGAGATGGCTGTACCTCTAGTTGTTTATGTAACTGAAAGGCCCCGACCAATATTTAAGAAGCATCCATACAAGTTAGTTGAAGTTGAACCATTAGGTGCATTTTCTGGAGTTCCATATAGTGTACTACATGTTGAGGATATTAGGGCATACATCCACTATAGCATTGATGAATTTGGAAATTTGAAACTCTTGGATTTGTTTAACAACTACCTAAGGGATGATAGATATAAATTGAAACTGCAATACAAAGCCCTAGAAAGCAAACATTTTCTGTAAGTCATTAATGTTTTAATATTTGATGAGAATGAATGGGTTTGATATATCTTGAGCCAAATACATCATGAGTTCATATGGATATTGAAACCATTCAATATTACAAAGGATGTTATCAAGATTGTAACAGGGTTAAATTCAACTGGTGGGTTACCCATGCTGAAAGCCATGAAAAACTAGACAGTGACCAATGCTACCAGTGCCAAGTTTGACAAAAGGGCAATGACCCTCAATGATATTATAGAACCGGATGTTAAATTTTCCTCCATAGTGATTAGGTGCAAGATTTACCACTCCAGTAGGGAAAATTCTGTCTTTGAAACTACAATATATGCAGCCTATCAAATGTTGAAGGAAAATGATGATTATGACCTATGTGAGCTGCTACAAAATTAGTTGATTGATAATCTGAGCAAAATAAAGAAAGATAAGAAAAATACCTTCAAGTATGGTTCCTTGATTATATTTTTGTTGTTCTATTTTATGAATGAAGTGCCTAGAGTTGAAGGTGTGCACTGGACAAATGACAGGCCAGTTACATGGCAAATAAGAGATCATCTACTCAGCCTTGGTGATTCCCAAGATTAGAAGACAACCATTTGGGGTTACTTCAAAAAAATTTAGAATATGATGCATGCAAGAGAGAGAATCCCTAAGTTAGTTGTGGAGAAATATGAGAATGAAATATGCTTTATGGTTGACATTGATCAGTGCCTGATGGAGGCTGTGGAACCTAGAACCATATGGATTATGCCAATGGGATATGAGGTTGATGAGAAATCTTTGGAAATGTATGCTCAACATCTCTTGAGGAAATTAAAAGACACATCTATGGAAAGTTTTGGAACATCTAAGGAGCTAAGTCCAAAATTACATGTGGAGCTCAGACACCCAGAAATCAAAAGAAAAGTGCAGAAGCAAGTTGAGATGTATGCTGAGAGTATTGGCATCACAAAAGAAGTTGTAAGAAAGAACAAAGAAAGAATTGAAGAGATGAAGAGAAGAACTGAGCAAACTTCAAAAGAAAGGTCAGAAAGATAACCAACAAATGCTCTGAAAATCCCATCTAGCTCTGCAAGAAAATTAAGAAGCTCTACAACTATCTCTAAACAATCCAAGTCTATTCGCACTAAGACACCAGAAGCCACACCATCTGGTGAAGGAGGAAAGAGAAAGAAAACCAAGGCCACAAAAACATACAAGAGCACAAAAGATGATAAGGAGATAGAGACAGATGAAGAAGTTAAAGAGATGAGATCCAAGAAAGCCAAGACTTCAAAGCCTTCTAAAGACAAGTCTTCCAGAAGCAATAGGGCAAGTAAAAAGAAAGAAACTGGTAAGGTTGCTATGACTATTGATGAAATTGTAAAAATAATTATTATTCATGGAAATCTAAAGCCTATCAAAGTTTATTATGATAATTTTGATCAAGCAAATAAGAAAATCTTGGAAGATGCCACCATCATATACTTGAATAAATTCAATAGATCTCTACTAGAAATTTTACAAAAACTTCCTAAAAGTTTAAGGAAAATATTGGAAATGAGGAAGGAAGAAGCTAAGTCTAAAGATCTAGAACTCATAGAATATGTCCTCTCCACCCTATGTCCAGTAATGACCAGAAGGGAAGCAGATAAAATCCTTAAGGGAGTTAAGGAGAAATTCAGAAGCAAGATCTGGATGAACAAGCTAATGCTTGGTGAAGCTAAAGAAGTTGCAAAAGAAACAAAGGAAATTTTGAGGAAGGCCCTAAATAAAGATAAATACTATATTGTTTTAGAGGAACAAGTTGAGGAAGACAATCCTTCAGTTTTGGAACAAGAAGCTCCAGAAGAAGAGATTAAAAAAGGAAATGATGACCAAGGTGATACTATAGATCCTCCAGAGCAAACCTATGAGAAGACAAATGATGGGATTGATTCATCGATTCCAGATGTTGAAAAAGTAAACGTCAATGAGCAACAAACTAAAGTTGATGACTCCTCTATTCCAGAAGAGGAGAAAATAAACAAAGAAGACATAGAGATGGTGGACAAAACTAATGATGCAGGAGATACTCTAACTCCACCTGGTCAATCTGGAAAAGAAGATAATATTGCTACTCAAAGCCCTCTGAAATAGGTAGCAAGTGGTGAAGACAATAAAAATATTCCCCCTACAAATGATACAGAAAAAGGTGAAGTAGAGGAAGTGAAAGAATAGGGTACGAAAGACAAGGCAGAAGAAGATGGTGAAAATGTTAGTGCACCCACACAAATAAATTCCAATGCTGAGAAATCTCAAGGGAAGGAAGGTGGTTCAGGAATTGTAGGAAGATACACTGCAGATGTAGTAAAAGGTCTCCTAAGTAAAGAAATGCTTGAGTTTGTTGAACCAGAGCTGTTTCAAGGACTGATCAATCTAGATGCTCTCTCTCTAGTTCAAGTAATGAAGATAGCATCTTTCACACAAGCCAAGGCAAGAGAAAAGATGTTGAAATCTCACATTGAGGATAGTGAGCTGCTAGGCCTTGCAACTGGAGTATTGGAGAAGATAATGCTGACCTTCTAGAAGAATCTATCTAACTCTCCCTCTGGACATCTGAAGAATCTTGTAAATTCAGTAAGTACACATTTTGAGTCTTTTGAGAAGTCTACAAAGACTAAAGTTAGAAATGAATTTTTGGATAAAAAGTTTAGTGAAATAAATAGCCTAATAAGGAATGATAGGATGATACTTGGTATCAGTATAAAGAGTATTCAAAATGCTCTAAGTGATGGAGGTGATATATATAAATTTTGTCTATTCTCATCCAAAGTCAGTAAGGATATTGAGAAGAAGATAAAGGAGCAAGAACAAAAATTATCAAATCTGTCTCAAAATTTTGATCCTCTAACTGTTTCTCCTATAAGTCAGGCATGTCAAGTAATCATCTTAACCAATGAAATAAAGAAGATTGCTAAAGAAAAAATTGATATTGTAAAGAGAATGTGTGAGCTCTGGGGATTGATTGTCCCCAAGTTAGAAACAATGTTTAATGTACTATCAGAAGCTCTAACTACAGTTCAGACAAGTGATACTTCAGATTTGGCAAAGGTAGAAGCATACACATTTCTACTGAATGGACACATCTCAATTGTGGATGGCATGAAAATAAGTTGGTTCTATGAACTTGACCAATTGAATATTAGTTTTGCAGATATTCTCAAGTTCATGTAAATAGAACTTAAGGATTGGTTGTACATATGTGGCACTATATATAGAATTTTTAGGAATTTTTCCTTGCAAACCCCATCCTTTGCCATTGATGTCAAAGGGGGAGTGAAGAGCAGTGAAAAATGAGGAATCCAAAAAAGGGGGAGCTTTGGAAATAGTGGAGAGCACACCTATACAGAGTAAGGGGGAGCAACTTCAACACTTGGTCATTTTTCACTGCGTTGCCATCAATGCTAAAGGGGGAGATTGTTGGCAAGAGAAACTGTTATGCATGACCATTGTTATCATTGATGGAAACTAAGCTCATTCCACACATCTGCAATGCAGTATCAGATCATACCAAAAGTTAGTTTAAAGATTTGTCAAGTCTGGATAGAAATGAACATAGTATATGGCAGATGTTAGTATTTTGGTCAACAGATTTCTCTAGTCAATCATTGTGTGTTGTGTATCTGAGGTAGTGTAGAGGAATGTAAGGACAATATAAAACCAAGATGTCAGCCTCCAGTGACAAGGGGATTAAAATTTATGAGCATCTGAGTATCGGGTCCTAATATGACATAATAGTTTGGTAAAGAACAAGTCGACCTGTGTTAGATCCTTATGCGGATTTGGTAGAAGCATTTTGGTGAATTGTGTATGCGACATAATGTTAGTGGAAGACATAAATGGTGACTTTCAAGTGTTATTTCTGGTATGCATCAACATTGGTGTATGGATTCAGCTGACAGAACAAAGTATTTGTGTTCTTTGCTAAGTTCTTCACTAGGCCAATAGAAAGTGGTTGAATTTCTTGAGGTGGATATATATAGCTAATGGATTCGAGTGTATTGGGATATGCAATGATGTGAATATGGAGTAAGTGAGAAAAGGGCAGATATGAGTACAAAAAGGAAGAGATCTAAGGTCCAGATTATGGTAGAGCAGTAAATAGGGAAGAACAAAGATGAAGTGTATCAAGTTAGTTTTCTATGCTTAACCGGAACTGAATCCTTGCATTGGTAGATGCTAATTATCAGTTCAAATTCATTGTAATCTTCTTTCTACAGGCAGTGAGCCCTCTTTTGAGTAGTGAGCTCTGGACAGTGAGCTCGAATGCATGTCCATTCCCCTTTGTAATACTTTCTATAGAGTATAATCTTTGTGGGTTAATCCCCACCATGGTTTTTCCCTTAACTGGGTTTCCATGTCAAAAATCTTGGTGTCAAGTGTGTTATTTATGTTTCTGCTCATGTGTTATTGATTGATGCTTAAATGTTTATATCATTAATTTGATTATAAGTCAACGTAAAAGAAGATTAAAGGAAGAAAAGTTTAAATTGTGTGACAACTGATTCACTTCCCCCTCTCAGTTACATCCAGACTAATTCAAACAAGGTTTAGCTCACGGGTCCTTAAAATGCATTTAGAGCATCTTGCATGATAATTTTGACTCCCGATGAGAAAAACATGAAGTCTTATGGCAAATAGGACCTAGGGGTGCTATTTTGATGATCCCTAAATAAAAGTAAGGGGGTGGACTTGGGTGCTAGTGCCCTAATCCTGCCCTATTTTAGGTCTACCCTAAATTTCAATGTTAATTTTATGACCATTATTTAGGTCCTATGCCGACATCTCAAGTTTGAATTATGAAATTCTTAGTGACAAGTTTGTAGTTTTATATATAAGCATGATTAGGTTTCATTTGTAGACTAGATGGAAATCAGATGAGCAATGTGATTTTGTGAAGATGATTCAAGGCATTCATTGTGTTGCAGAGTAGTACTTTGTTGTTATTGTGTTTGTATTTGGAGATTTGGCTCCATCTCCTCATCGCATGAAGAACATCATCCTTCCATGAGATCTACACTACAAGGTGATATCTATTGTGTTTTCAATCTTTTATCATTTGGATTTTTGCCTCTATCCTGCCAAGATAAGCACTCTTATCTGACAACGGTGTTTGGAAGACTTGAATGTCTCTCCAGGGCTTGACCGAGGCAAGCCTCTAAACACCACAACCTTCTCCCACACTCCTTTGTGATTATAGGTTACAGGTACCAAGTTTGGCGAAGTGGAGTTGTGGAAAGGAGATTGCAGACAACAGAGATTCAAGATCTGATAAGCAAAGGACTCCGGTGAACATGTCAGGACAAGGTTGTTAGTCCCTATGTCCTTCATTCTTCCTGAGGCAGAAACAAAAGATACAGTGCAGATCAGTGTCAAGAGAAGTTCCAGATTATGTGACAAAAAGTGTACCTTAGACTAGGGCGTTAGTCCCTGTGTCCCCAACTATTCTACTTTCTGGACTTCAAAAAATAGTGAGTTAAATATCTTCAAGTCCTTCACCTTGGTCTTAAAGGATTTGTTGTAATTTGATAATTTTCTTACTGTTTAGCTTACTTAGGGTCTTAAGTGAAATTGAGCATTAAATTGAGATATTATTTGATACATCTAAGCTTCTGCATCATTCCAAGTGGCAGCCTAACCTGATAGGTGAATGCTCCTACTAGTGGAGATTCAACTCAGTTGATATGCCCTTGAATGTTTGGTGTGAAGGGAGGATTTTCCTTTAAAACATAAACCCCTCTTTTTACTCCCTAAACACTAATAAAAAGAAAGAAACTAACTATCCATAGTCCAATAGGGCATAATATGCACTAAAGTATATCCTTATGGGGAAGAATATCTTTGATGCTTAATCATCTACCTCTACACCTATAACTAGTGTAACTAAAACAAATTTAGGTACTCAAACAAGAACTTCATATTATGTAAAATGTTGACTATATATCTAATTATTTCAACATTGTTAAACATTGTAAAAAATATAGATATCCTAGGATAATTATTTAAAACTAAATCCCATACAATTGGATAGACTAGTCCAATTTGTCAAAAATAATTTTAATCCTTCTAAAAGTGATGCAATTACTTCAAGAACTATGATTGTTGCAAACTAGGATGACCCATATACTCTAGACCCCTTTTCATCAACTTCAAGCAATGAATCCCAAATATGTGCTACTATGTATGACAAACCAAGTCCATTTTTTTTTATAAATATCTAGGTTTAGATTAAGCAATTACATTACAGACTATGGTGCCTCTGATAATGTTATGCTCATAAAAGTTTTTAGTGCACTTAGCATATCCTTACCTAAACCCCTAGGTAAGTGCTACTCCATGGAATTCAAGAGATTGCCCTTGGTTGGGATATTAAGGATTCTCATGTTTCCCTTGGTACTTATCCTTAAAAGAAGGTAAAATTGACCATTTCAATTATTGATATCCATGCTAGCTATAGTATACTTTTAAGCATAAGCTTTTAGAAAGATTTGGGGGTTGAAATACAAATGGATTGTCCGTATGCCCTAATTCCTTCCAATGGAAGAAAGATGTCCCTAGACCCTAAGCCTAAATTCAAGCACACTATACTTGAATCTAAAGATCCAAGAGTTGAGATTGTTTATGAAGAAATATGTTTGGGATTTATATGTTAATAATGGAGGAAGACGACAAATTTCCTAAAGTTATATGTACAAACATTTCTTTTAAATTGGGGAAAATGGAGTTTGATGGAATTTCTTCTTCACTAGGATTGGGGACTAAAATTGTATTTCAATTTATCCTAATGGTGGTAGATTTCTAATGGATTATAAATTGGAAATTAAAAGCATGAACAATACATTATAATATGAAACATTTCTACTAGGTTTAAAGGCTACTCAAGAAAAGGGTATTAAAAATCTAAAAGCCTTGGGTGACATTGAATTAATTGTAAAATAGGTTAGACAATAATTTCCAGTAAAGAATAACAAGTTAAGGAATTACCAAAACATGTTTTGGTCCATGATAATGAGTATTTTGATGCTTTTGTCTATTAAGGGCATCCCTAGGGATTAGAATACTAGGGTAGATTGATAGGTTGTCTTTTCTTCTCTTCTTCTCCCACACCCTAATATTGGAAGAGATTCATATAGAACTGAATTAATATATAGGTCAAGCATTCCAAATAATGTGCAAACCATTGTGAATTTTTGAGAAAAACCAATAAATTATAACATTTTATGAGAAAGATTGTAACTTCATGGATCTATATTTTAAAGGAAGTGATTCCCACTTTCAAAAATATATACATAACTATTGTGAAGATGAGAATGGAGAAAACTAATAAATTATACAACTTTAAAAGGGAACAAGTTGCCCAAAATACTAATTTCATTGAAAGATTTATTTGATAGACATGATAGCAGCTATATAAGGAAAAAGATTCAAGAAGAATCTAATAGTTCCTTAGAATATGAGAAAGATAGCATTCGTTTAGAAGAAAATTATAAGTTTGTATGCATATAGGTAAATGATGTTCACCATAGGAAAAAAAGATTGACCTTAATTCTTATTATATATAAATATGTTTTCACTTGGTGTTATATGATGATCTAAAAAACTTTATGTGTGGAAAACTATACCACCATATACCTTTTAGATTAGGCATAGCTTCCTTTAGAAAAAGACAAAGGTAGTATAATCCTAAAATAATGCGTCCAATGTTTGAAGAATTCAATAAGATGTTGAAGGCTAGATTCCTTAACCTAGTTTATCACTCCACTTGGGTATCCCATATCATTCCTATTAGAAAAAATAATGGGGAGATTTATATGTGTTGACTTCTGAGACCTTAATTAATCTTTTGTAGAGGATAATTAACCTCTACCTATAATGGACCACATATTGTAAATAGTATCTAGATCTGAAATAATGTCCATGCTAGATATTTTCTTATGGTACAATTAGGTTAGTGTTGCCTTGGAAGATTAGCACAAAACTACTTTCACTACCCCTTAGGGAACATTTTCATATAAAGGAATTATATTTGGTCTAATCAATGATAGAGATATTTTTCAATATGTAATATTTTTATCTTTTAGTGATCTTAAAAGTAAAATTATTATTGTGTACTTGGTTAATCTAACTATGTTTCTAAAACAAGAGATCATATAGATCACTTAGAAACTATCTTGTAGAGATGTCACCAACAAGCTATCTCATTGAACCCTAAAAGATCCATCCTTTTCATTATTCAAGGAACATTTTTGGGACATATTGTATCAAAATAAGGAATAAGGATTGATCTAGAGAGAGTGAAATCCATTCAATAGCTCAATTTTCACTCACTTAAACCAATGGTTCAATCTTTCTTTAGACAAATCAATTTTTTTAGAGATTTGTTACAGAATTTTTAGAGTTAATGAAACACATTGTGGACATGATGAAAGATAAAGTGGTGTTCAAATGGAGTAAGGGTTAAATTACAAAGATGTGTCACACTTTTATAAAGGAAATGACGAACACTAATCCAACTTTTAAATTTGAATCACTAAAAAGTGACATATATGTTTTAAACTTTGAAATGATGTAAACTAATAAAATATTTATTTTTTAGTATATTTTATGTTTGTATTTTTTTGAAAAAATTAAAAAATTATTTGAATATAGTTTTAATAAATTGACACTATAATTTAGTTTCTGATAAATTGTTGGGCAAATAGGATCACACCCAAACAAATTATTGGTACATCTTCATTTAAACTTTTATATAGAATCACTAATAAACTTACCATACCTTTAGGACTCTCTACCTTACAATTTGAGAGAGTCATTGAAGATGAGAAATTTAAAGACTCATTGGAAAAGAGGATCTTATACTTAGCAAAAATTGAAGCGCAATGCAACATAGTGGTGGATAGGATAGTAAAAGATCAAGAAAAGTTTGAGAATATTTTTATAAAAAAGATATAAAAAAGGAGTTTGTAGTTGGTGATCTAGTACTATTTTCGGATAAGAGAAGAGATATAGAAGAGGTAGCCACCAAAAATTTGATTCACTTTGGATGGGTCCATTCTAGATCCAACAACTCTGCGGTAGTAATACCTACCTCTTGACATATATTGATGGTACTCAATTTCCCCTACCTCATAGTGGGAAATATTTTAAGTTATTCAAATAGTAAAATTGGTTATCCCCTATACTATACCATAGGTAATTAGGGTTTTTAATTTCTTTGTTTTCTCTATTTTTAGCCTTGTTTCATGGTCTTTATTTAAAACAAGGTTTAAAATATTTACCTCCATTCCACAATAGATATGACATGGGTCTAATCAAGAGATTATGAGCTCATTCTATGTCATTTAAAACCCCTATCCCCAGTAAGAGTCAATTACTGTCATGTTTTTGGTCATTTTTTGATAATCCATCTTCCCCATTGGATAATTTATTTGCAATATAAAAATATCTTACATTCTTGTATATTCCTTTGTGACCTTTCAATCAATCCACCCATGAGTTCAAAATGTTATAGTCATGATAAAATGAGCCTTAGATCATTGAGAAAGTCATTTGAAGTTGTTTAAAGAAAAAAAGAATGAGTTAACAAGTTGTGTTTCAAAAATATTGTTGAGATGTGGAGTTCTAATTGTAGTGAGGAGCTTTTGACATGAGTTTTTTTCATTCCTACATCCTACAAATAGCTTCAATGGTTATATACAAATGCACAAAAGTTGGTCCCTTAAGGAACCTTCCTAACATGGATTGTTTCCCTATAACCTTAAAATTCCTACATTCTCGCATGTCATTTCTATTTTGTCGTAATGCAAAGATGTCAATGATGTTTCTACTTCCTTTTAACTTCTACATCTCCACTTATAATGTTTCACTTGAACACATGGCCTATGTGTGCTCATCTGACCCGTCTGTTTGTAGGAAAAACAGACACCAGAGAAAGACTTGCCTATAATAAGTCTATGAGAGGCAAGTGTAAAAATTTAAAATGTTTCAAGGAATATTGTGAAGACTAGTATAAAAACCTTTACATATCTAGACATGAGCAGAATCAAGAATTTATGTTTACTACTTTCTTGAAAAGTTTTGGTCCTGACATAGGAAACTTTTATCACAAGAAGATATTAGAAAACATGGTCCATGAAGGTTTGGAATTAAAAGAACTGACATTCCCTCAATTAGTTCAGTTCCTGGTCGAGATAAATGAAGACATCTGCCAAGATGCACAGAAGAGAAAAGAAATAAAAAAGGTAAAACCTTTAATTTCTTTTTCTATTTGTTATCAGCTTCTCCCTTCTTCACAATATGATAAGTGCACAACTTGTCAATCAAAATCTTCTTCAAAACAGAGGTATTCTAGTAAAGATAAAGATAAATACTATAAGAAGAAGAAAAGGGGAAAGAAATAGTATAGTAAGTATCCACGAAAAAAGGGGTACTTCAGGAAGAAGGATAAGAAAGGATCTGGTAAAAAATGGGAACCTACCTATTACATTTGCAAAGGGAATCACTATGCAAATAAATGTCTAGACAGACATAAGAAAAAGAGTAAAGGCAAGGTTCGAATAGCCAAAGAAGCTAGAATAGATAATGATGAATATATATTCATCAATGATTATCCCTCTGACTCTGATGACATCATTCTTTCTAATTTATCAGATACATAATCAGAAGAGGTTGAGTTCTTGTCTGCCATAGAGCAGGCTCATGTGAATCTCATCACTAGAAATCCTGAATAGTTTGAGTCCAGTGATACTGAGAATTCATTCTTCTGCATGGTGTACAGAAGCAGAAGAGATCCAGGTGAGTTGAACAAGGTAATTGAAGAAATTGTTCAACTAGAAAGCAGACTCCATGAAATGAATATGGGTCCCGAGACATGGAATAAATTAAACAATAAGTTGGAGCAGCTTAAATCACAAAAATATTTCTTGATCAAAGAAAATGAACTGCCTAGTTCGGTTCTCAGAAGAACCCCTCCTAGGCCTACTTCACCCAGAGAAACAACCATGCCTATTGCACAGCGCAGTATTAGTATAGCTCCTTCTGAAGGTAGTATGGCTAGAAGATTGTGGAGAAGACAACGTAAGATTTTTCTAGAAAAAGTCATTCAGCAAGCCTATGCTGAAATAGCAGAAATTGATGAAGAAGAAAATCTCAACCTTGTTGAGGAAATGGAAAAGTCTTCTGAACTAGATAAATACATTAACCAGTACAATTCTTCTTCTAGTCTTCAACTCCCAATAGCAGTCTCTTCTCAGGAAGAACAATTATTTAAGTCTAATTCTCCAAGTATATACATTAGTACTCCTGAAGAACCACTGTTGTGTGAAGAACAACTGTTTACTCCACAAAGAGCAGAACCTGTGCAAAGTCCAGGACTCATACAGGAGACAATGCCTGTATTAGAAGAAGGCACCAGTAGCAGAACCTTCAGAGCAGCACAAACAGTGGATACAACAACATGCCCAGGTGTGATTCTCAATATCCACCCTGTAGGCATAAAAATGCATCCCTTGGCATTTTTGTGGGATACTGGTGCTGACATGTGGATTAAAGCTACTATAGAAATTGAATTTGGAAAAGGTAAATTTAACTCTCAGTTGATTTGTAAAGTTCCAATTCAATTAGGGAAAGATTTTATGGATGAACTTGTGTTTGTCCATTATGAGGTAAAGAATTATGATGGAGTTATTGGCAGTAGCACTATGCAAAGCTGGGAACCCATTATTATGGATTCTATGTTTATCACACTATTAGGCACTTTTCAGATGCCTCGCCTCCATCAGAATGTGGCATTCACCAAGCAGATAGTTATTGAGAAAAAGAAGAAAAGGACAAACTCTATCTAGTTAACTCAACAGATTGAGTCAGCAGCTGTAGACTTGGAACAACTGAAGACAGTCTATTCAGAGACTGTAATGACAAAAGACCTGAAGAAACAAAAGATAAATCTCACTTGTTCTCTTCCTCTAAAGAAAGATGCTTCAGGTAATGAAATAGTTCCAAAGGCCAAAGCTAACTATTTTCTGATGAGTATGACAGAAGTTAAGCTTTGTCGAAAAGAAATTGCAGAATTATTGTCCTTGGATATCATTAGAAGATCAAGTTCTCCTTTCTCTTGTCATGCTATGTATGTACCTAAATTTAATGAACATGGTGTTGAGCTCCAGGAAAAGAGACTTGTGGTAAATTACAAGCCACTAAATGAATGCCTAGTTAACAATCAGCATCCACTACCTAGTAAAGACCATATATGGCAAGCCATACAGGAAAGCAATATTTATTCAAAGTTTGATCTAACCAAAGGTTTCTGGTAGATAAAAATGAATCGTGAAGATATCTACAAAATAGCCTTCTCAGTCCCTCAGGGATTATTTGAATGGAAGGTCTTACCCTTTGGTATCAAAACTGCTCCTTCAATCTTCCAACAAGCAATGGATAAAATCTTTTATGAGTTTGCAAAATTTATCCAGCCTTATATTGATGATATTCTTGTTTTCAGTCAAGATATGAGAAAACATCTCAAACATCTACAGGTCTTTTTGCAGATATGTCAGAAGCATGGTCTAGCTATTAATCCCACTAAATCTCACTTTGCTCAACGTGAGATTATTTTCATTGGCATTAAGCTTCTTCCGGGGGGGGAAATGGAAGCACAACCTCATATTCTGACCAAGATTCAAAACCTCCAGGTAACCACTTTGAAAGAACTTCAGCGCTTTCTTGGTTTAGTAAATTATATCGCTAGATTTTATAGCAAGCTAGCAGAAGATAGACTAGAACTAAATAAGCTGCTAGGAAAAAATCCACCACCTTGGTCTTCTAAGCATAATGCCTTGGTTAAAAGGATTAAACAGAAATGCATGGAACTCCCTCCTTTAAGACTTCCTGGTTCAGGCTTTAAAGTCATTGAAACGGATGCAAGTGAACATGCATGGGCAAGAGTCCTGAAAGAACAAATAGATAATGGAAAAGAGGAAATTGTGAGATATATCTCTAGCAGCTTTAAAAACAGTGAGCTGAATTATCACAGTACACACAAAGAAATATTAGCAGTTATTAATACTTTGAAAACTTTTCAGATGTTTGTTGCTGACAAGAAATTTCTGATCAGAAGTGATTTATAGAATCTGAAAGGGTATTTTAAAAAGGAATCCAAGGATAAGGTAGTCCGTGGATGACTATTAAGATGGGCTCAATTCCTGAATACATTTGAGTTTGATATTGCTCATCTTCCTGGTTCTGCTAATATCTTTGTTGATTTTCTATCCAGAGAAGGACATAAAGCATCCCTGATTGAACATGATGTTCTTGTTGCTTCACCACCAATTAAAGGACAAGTCAATAAAATCCTTGCTCCTGCTAAAGGTAGAGTTCATGTGGTTAAAATTTGAGAACACCGGTGGTATGAGCCCAGTTGCATGGAATGGAGTACTAATCCCTTTCCCATGCGGGATAGGCACAATTTCTATATGGCTAATGACTTTTTGCATGATAGGTTCAGATGTCTTGTTGTAGCTCAACAGTTGACCTAGAGTGGACTCTAGACAAATCATCCATTCTTTGAAATGACAGCCTTAGCGGAAGACATTGATCCTAAAATTAAAGCGGTATTACAAAATTGGTGTGATGATAACAAGCAACTTCCCATCCGGTTTTGCAACTCGATAATCATCAGACCAGATCGATGGTTAGACCATGAAGGCGGAAAGAATCTCATTCGAGATCTTTTCCAGGGACCAAATTATGTAGCAGCAGAGATGGATTTTCAAGGAACATCCTCTTTTTCTGGATGTTTGTTTAAACTAACATTTGCATCCTACACTGAGAATTTGATTATCAGACACATGATGTAGACATATGGTCCATCTGGTTTTGGCTCACGATTCCAATATTGGAATATGACAAGTAAGCTACACCATCTCTATCTCACCAAAATGCCTTTATGGATTCACACGAAAACTTACCGCATAGATTAAGCCAGTTCCACGTCAATCAACCATGGGATGTTTGGAGCTCATAAGCTCAAAGTTCCTAGCATAATGTGGAAAGAGGATCCTAAGGTCCCTATTTCACCTGTGGATCCTACTCAACCTTCTGAATCTCAATCTCACTGGGGAATTTTGTCGGGCTGTACTCCCCATCCTGTTTGGGAGTAGTGTGACCACTATCGATACTATGAAGAACGTGCCGGCGAACATCCTCCTGATGAAGCCAGTCCATTGACTAAAGGAAAGACCAAAGATCACCGAGCACCTGGCTGTACTCACAAACCTCAACAGTTTTGTGAAGGATGCATTGATTACACTCCTATGGAATCTAGCGACACAAGCACGAGCTAGTAGACCAGGCATGTTGGCCATTGAAGGAATCTATCCCTTCATGTCAAAAGATAGATGTGGCCCACACCACGGTAAAAGGGACAAGTACATGTGCCTTAACATGTACACGGGTTACCCTTCCCGTGATCAAAAAGATGCTTTGTACAAAGTGGTTGTCGTTGTCCGTTCCCCTTTATCTTGTTTACGGATTATTTGGTCCCACCATGAGGAATCTTATCCTCACCTGGGTAATCCTCCGGATAAGGGTTGCATGTGTCCGTTTTGTGGTGATGGATTTCAAATTTCAATATGTTTTATTGAAGTAAAAGATTAGTCTCGGTGGAACCAGTTTCCTATAAAAGGAAGACCTCGAGAACACTTCAAGCAAGCATTATTGGAGTTTACAAGTCTCTTAAAGTCTAGTCAGTAAAGTCTTAAGAGTCTTGGGGTACCATTATCTCTGGTTTGCTCCTTTAGCTTTTCAAGTTTAGTCTTTCTCTTTATCTGGTAAGAAGAGTTTAAAGCCTTGACACTGGCAAGTCTTTACCTCATAATGGACAAACACAAGTTCATCCATAAAATCTTTCCCTAATTGAATTGGAACTTTACAAATCGACTGAGAGTTAAATTTACCTTTTCCAAATTTAATTTCTGTAGTAGCTTTAATCCACATGTCTGCTGGAAAGCACTGATACTGAGCCAGATTAATGTCAGCACCAGTATCCCACAAAAATGCCAAGGGATACATTTTTATGCCTACAGGGTGGATATTGAGAATCACACCTGGGCATGTTGTTGTATACACTGTTTGTGTTGCTCTAAAGGTTCTGCTACTGGTACCTTCTTCTAATACAGGCATTGTCTCCTGTATGAGTCCTGGACTTTGCACAGGTTCTGCTCTTTGTGGAGTAAATAGTTGTTCTTCACACAATAGTGGTTCTTCAGGAGTACTAATGTATATACCTGGAGAATTAGACTTAAATAACCATTCTTCCTGAGAAGAGACTACTGTTGGGAGTTGAAGACTAGAAGAAGAATTGTACTGGTTAATGTATTTATCCAGTTTAGAAGATTTTTCCATTTCCTCAACAAGGTTGAGATTTTCTTCTTCATCAATTTCTGCTATTTCAGCATAGGCTTGCTGAGTGACTTTTTCAAGAAAAATCTTACGTTGTCTTCTCCACAATCTTCTGGCCATACTGCCTTCAGAAGGAGCTATACTAATACTGCGCTGTGCAATAGGCATGGTTGTTTCTCTGGGTGAAGCAGGCCTAGGAGGGGTTCTTCTGAGAACCGAACTAGGTGGCTCATTTTCTTTGATCAAGAAATATTTTCATGATTTAAGCTGCTCCAACTTATTGTTCAATTTATTCCGTGTCTCGAGACCCATATTCATTTTATGGAGTCTGCTTTCTAGTTGAACAATTTCTTCAATTACCTTGTTCAACTCACCTGGATCTCTTCTGCTTCTGTACATCATGTAGAAGAATGAATTCTCAGAATCACTGGACTCAGACTGTTCGGGATTTCCAGTGATGAGATTCACATGAGCTTGCTCTATGGCAGACAAGAACTCAGCCTCTTCTGATTCTGTATCTGATAAATCAGAAAGAATGATGTCATCAGAATTAGAGGGATAATCATTGATGAATATATATTCATCATTATCTATTCCAGCTTCTTTGGTTGTTCGAACCTTGCCTTTACTCTTTTTCTTATGTCTGTCTGGACATTTATTTGCATAGTGATTCCCTTTGCAAATGTAACAAGTAGGTTCCCATTTTTTACCAAATCCTTTCTTATCCTTCTTCTTGAAGTACCCCTTTTTTCGTGGATACTTACTATACTGTTTCTTTCCCCTTTTCTTCTTCTTATAGTATTTATCTTTATCTTTACTAGAATACTTCTGTTTTGAAGAAGATTGTGATTGACAAGTTGTGCACTTATCATATTGTGAAGAAGGGAGAAGCTGATAACAAACAGAAGAAGAAATTAAAGGTTTTACCTTTTTTATTTCTTTTCTCTTATGTGCATCTTGGCAGATGTCTTCATTTATCTCGACCAGGAACTGAACTAATTAAGGGAATGTCAGTTCTTTTAATTCCAAACCTTCATGGACCATGTTTTCTAATATCTTCATGTGATAAAAGTTTCCTATGTCAGGACCAAAACTTTTCAAGAAAGTAGTAAACATAAATTCTTGATTCTGCTCATGTCCAAATATGTAAAGGTTTTTGTACTGGTCTTCACAGTATTCCTTGAAACATTTTAAATTTTTACACTTGCCTCTCATAAACTTATTATAGGCAAGTCTTTCTCTGGTGTCTATTTTTCCTACAAACAGACGGGTCAGATGAGCACACACCTGATCAGTTCCTCTATTGATCAGTCTTTCTCTTTATCCATCCTCAAGGCGATCCCACACATTTCTAGCTAATCTAGTTAAAGAATTGAGAGCTTTGTTGATGACTTGAGCTTCATCAGCATCAGCATTGGTACACATATAATTAGTGATCCAGGCACGAATAGCATCAATGCCTCTCATATTCTCAATTTCCTCAAAGATGTCAAAGTTTACCAATGGAGGAGTATCTAGTTTATAAGACTGGATATTTCTTAATGAATCAACTAGATTAGCACCATTAGGATTGGTTCCATTGCCATGGGCCATTTGGAACTTACCAGCTGCTTGTTCAGTTTCAGTGGTTTCTCTAAGTCTTCTAGTTGAGGGATCAAATATTTTTTCTATTATAGGCAACTTAGGATGAATCTTAATCTTAGGGCCTTCATACTGAGCCTGTAAATAACTTTGAGCACTGGATGGGAAATTCAACACTTTCTTTTGTTGAGACTGCACCTGAACACTAGTGACTAATGTTTGAATAGTAGAAGACTCCTGCACAACAGAATCCTTTACTTGTGCAGTGTTCTCATTGACTTGTTGAATGTCTTGTCTACCAAGATCTATTTTATCCTATGTGTGCTTTACAGAAATTCTACAATTATTTATTTGTGAACTAAGAACTTCATAATCCATATGACTCTCAGCTCGGACTTGCTGCAGCTTTTCTCTGTGTGTGTCATTAAATTTAGGTAGATACATAGCATAACAAGAGAAAGGAGAACTTGATCTTCTAATGATATCCAAGGACAATAATTCTACAATTTCTTTCCAACAAAGCTTAACTTCTGTCAAACTCATCAGAAAATAGTTAACTTTGGCCTTTGGAACTATTTCATTACTTGAAGCATCTTTCTTTAGAGGAAGAGAACAGGTGAGATTTCTCTTTTGTTTCTTTAGGTCTTTTGTCATTACAGTCTCTGAATAGACTGTCTTCAGTTGTTCCAAGTCTACAGCTACTGACTCAATCTGTTGAGTTAACTAGATAGAGTTTGTCCTTTTCTTCTTTTCCTCAATAACTATCTGCTTGGTGAATGCCACATTCTGATGGAGGCGAGGCATCTGAAAAGTGCCTAATAGTGTGATAAACATAGAATCCATAATAATGGGTTCCCAGCTTTGCATAGTGCTGCTGCCAATAACTCCATCATAATTGTTTACCTCATAATGGACAAACACAAGTTCATCCATAAAATCTTTCCCTAATTGAATTGGAACTTTACAAATCAACTGAGAGTTAAATTTACCTTTTCCAAATTCAATTTCTATAGTAGCTTTAATCCACATGTCTACTGGAAAGCACTGATACCGAGCCAGATTAATGTCAGCACCAGTATCCCACAAAAATGCCAAGGGATACATTTTTATGACTACAGGGTGGATATTGAGAATCACACCTGGGCATGTTGTTGTATACACTGTTTGTGTTGCTCTGAAGGTTCTGCTACTAGTACCTTCTTCTCATACAGGCATTGTCTCCTGTATGAGTCCTGGACTTTGCATAGGTTCTTCTCTTTGTGGAGTAAACAGTTGTTCTTCACACAACAGTGGTTCTTCAGGAGTACTAATGTATATACCTAGAGAATTAGACTTAAATAACTATTCTTCCTGAGAAGAGACTGCTGTTGGGAGTTGAAGACTAGAAGAAGAATTGTACTGGTTAATGTATTTATCCAGTTCAGAAGATTTTTCCATTTCCTCAACAACGTTGAGATTTTCTTCTTCATCAATTTCTGCTATTTCAGCATAGGCTTGCTGAATGACTTGTTCTAGAAAAATCTTACGTTGTCTTCTCCACAATCTTCTGGCCATACTGCCTTCAGAGGGAGCTATACTAATACTGCGTTGTGTAATAGGCATGGTTGTTTCTCTGGGTGAAACAGGCCTAGGAGGGGTTCTTCTGAGAACCGAACTAGGTGGCTCATTTTCTTTGATCAAGAAATATTTTCATGATTTAAGCTGCTCCAACTTATTGTTTAATTTATTCCATGTCTCGGGACCCATATTCATTTCATGGAGTCTGCTTTCTAGTTGAACAATTTCTTCAATTGCCTTGTTCAACTCACCTGGATCTCTTCTGCTTCTGTACATCATGCAGAAGAATGAATTCTCAGAATCACTGGACTCAGACTGTTCAGGATTTCCAGTGATGAGATTCACATGAGCCTACTCTGTGGCAGACAAGAACTCAACCTCTTCTGATTTTGTATCTGATAAATCAGAAAGAATGATGTCATCAGAATTAGAGGGATAATCATTGATGAATATATATTCATCATTATCTATTCCAGCTTCTTTGGTTGTTCGAACCTTGCCTTTACTCTTTTTCTTATGTCTATCTGGACATTTATTTACATAGTGATTCCCTTTGCAAATGTAACAAGTAGGTTCCCATTTTTTACCAGATCCTTTCTTATCCTTCTTCCTGAAGTACCCCTTTTTTCATGGATACTTACTATACTGTTTCTTTCCCCTTTTCTTCTTCTTATAGTATTTATCTTTATCTTTACTAGAATACTTCTGTTTTGAAGAAGATTGTGATTGACAAGTTGTGCACTTATCATATTGTGAAGAAGGGAGAATCTGATAACAAACAGAAGAAGAAATTAAAGGTTTTACCTTTTTTATTTCTTTTCTCTTCTGTGCATCTTGGCAGATGTCTTCATTTATCTCAACCAGGAACTGAACTAATTGAGGGAATGTCAGTTCTTTTAATTCCAAACCTTCATGGACCATGTTTTCTAATATCTTCTTGTGATAAAAGTTTCCTATGTCAGGACCAAAACTTTTCAAGAAAGTAGTAAACATAAATTCTTGATTCTGCTCATGTCCAGATATGTAAAGGTTTTTTTACTGGTCTTCACAGTATTCCTTGAAACATTTTAAAATTTTACACTTGCCTCTCATAAACTTATTATAGGCAAGTCTTTCTCTGGTGTCTATTTTTCCTACAAACAGACGGGTCAAATGAGCACACACCTGATCAGTTCCTCTACTGATCAGTCTTTCTATGTATCCATCCTCAAGGTGATCCCACACATTTCTAGCTAATCCAGTTAAAGAATTGAGAGCTTGCTTGATGACTTGAGCTTCATCAACATCAGCATTGGTACACATATAATTAGTGATCCAGGCACGAATAGCATCAATGCCTCTCATATTCTCAATTTCCTCAAAGCAGTCAAAGTTTACCAATGGAGGAGTATCTGGTTTATAAGTCTGGATATTCTTAAATGGATCAACTGGATTGGCACCATTAGGATTGGTTCCATTGCCACAGGCCATTTGGAACTTACCAGCTGCTTGTTCAGTTGCAGTGGATTCTCTAAGTCTTCCAGTTGAGGGATCAAATATTTTTTCTATTACAGGCAACTTAGGATGAATCTTAATCTTAGGGCCTTCATACTGAGCCTGTAAATAACTTTGAGCACTGGATGGGAAATTCAACACTTTCCTTTGTTGAGACTGCACCTGAACAGTAGTGACTAATGTTTGAATAGTAGAAGACTCCTCCACAACAGAATCCTTTACTTGTGCAATGTTCTCATTGACTTGTTGAATGTCTTGTCTAACAATATCTATTTTGTCCTCTGTGTGCTTTACAGAAATTCTACAATTTGTTATTTGTGAACTAAGAACTTCATAATCCATATGACTCTCAGCTCAGACTTGCTGCAGCTTTTCTCTATGTGTGTCAGCTACACATTGTTGTGTGGTCCACCACGCTTTAGCATGCATTTTCAATTGGAGATAGGCGGCTTTCAGCTCAAGAATTTCATCCTTCATTTGTTGAAGGATATCCTTTTCCAGTCGTTCAAGAGAAGCGACAACTGTGTGCATATTGGCTTGAAGAGACAACAATTGTTTCTCTTGCTGAAGAGCTCAAATTCCATCCTGGGTTTTCCTATCATGGATATACAGGAGGGTTTTACGGATACACATGTTGGTCTAATTCAACAATTTACTCTGATTGGATCCCTGGACTTCTCCTACAGGGGTTACATGTAGAGGCCAGAAGTCGACTTGATATTGACCGGACAAATCCTTAAGCATAAAGTCTTTAAAGGGTCGAATGGTTCCAAGTACAATACAAGAGCCAAAAGGCGTGGAAATAGCCTTTTCTATGGTTTCTTTTATATCCTGTTCGAGCAACGGAGTAGGTCGACCAGACAGCATGTTAACCTTTCCAAATGGTGGATGGAATATGAAAGAACATTTTTCACACTTAAAATATCCATTGTCCAAAGTAGAATATTGGTCATGTAGATAGGGATTTGACATAGGTGCACTGGAAGTACTTGCACCAAGGGAACTTTGTACAGATTTCTTAACAATAGGTATTTGAAACAAACTTTCAAAACCCTTAGAGGGTTCAAGACGAACACTCTGTGATCTACTATACACAGATGGCAAAGGGTTATTATGGGTATAGGTCTGTTCCTTTCTCATGGACGAAGGGCAGCCAGAGGAGAAATGAATAACCACTTGGTCATCTATTTCTTCGAGGGAAACTCCTCACAACTATGGAGGTTTCTGTTCAGTAGACTTATGGTCCTTATCCCATAGTGAGATAGACCATTGTTCAGGAAGTTTGATATCTTTATGTTTAACAATTTTTGGGGCTACTAACTGGGTATGTTCAAAAGTAGATTTCCAGATTGTAGAGAAGCCTTCTATTCCTTGAGCTCATCTAGGATTCATCATTAAAGGAATGACCTTGTTATACAGACGATAGTGTACTAAGAAGATAAGGGAATGGTCAACAGAATTGTCCTTCATAAACAGATTCATGGTGTTAAACTCATAAGTAAGGACTTTATTCAGGTTGCCATCTTTAAGGCTAACTGGGAAATCTAACAAACAGTCTAAATAAATCAGACCTTTTGACATAGATTCACATGCACATCCAAGCAAAGCATGTGATGTCTTAAAGAACCTTGAGTCCTTTAACATCATCATCATAATTATAGGAAGACCCTTCCTATAATGTCCAATAACACCGATCCTTACATAGGACAAGTGGATGTACTGTGGATTAGTAGGACTAGCTCTAGCCTGACTGGCAAATTTGGCAATTTCTTTATCATTGAATAGATTTAAGGATCCTTCAGATCCTCCAGTGACTGTATGTTGCAAAGAAGCAATATGGCATTTCTGCCAAGAAGTATATCTAAAGAAATTTTTTAAACCTCGAGATTGACTTATCATGGACACTAGACTGTTGGGTACGTCCTTATATATCTCAGAGGGTTTGATCACAAGAACTCTAAATTCTTCATTCTCAAACTTATTACCAGAAGATAGCTCATCTATTACATTACTATTCTTAGCAGGTAATGAAAACGTTTGCTCAGAGTCTGAAAAGAAATTTGTAAAACTAACCTCAGCTTGCCGATCCTTAGTATGATCTTCGGGTGCTATCTCAGCTCCAGAAGTTGATGCACGATCCATATGGTATGTGCTCAAATCTATGCTCGAATCTGCGCTCAAAATACCAGATAACCACCTTTATTGCCCTAAACGCCAACCACGTCTTGAAGCGGGACTTACAAACAGGACTTACGACACAGAGTGACAGTATGAGCAATACAGAGAGCAATATAGAGAGCTATGCATACATGGAAGGATTTAACTTAATCTGGAATAGATATAGTCATGCAAAGACTGTATAAGTTACAGCATGACTAAGATTATTTTTCACAAATTCACTGTTACTTGGCTCTGATACCAACTTTTGACACACAGCTGCAAATGATAATGTACACAGAAATGTACATAGAAAGAAAATGGTGGAAACACTTATTATTATAGCTTAGAAACATTACATCATCATATTACAATGCGTGCTGTCATAGACTTGACATCTATGTAGAAAGAGGAGCTTAAACCAGAAGAGCTGAATGAGTTGCCAGCGTCAAGGCTGTAAACTCTTCTTACCAGATAAAGAGCAAGACTAAACTTGAAAAGCTAAAGGAGCAAACAAGAGATAATGGTACTCTGACACTCTAAGACTTTACCAACTAGACTCTAAGAGACTTCTAAACTCCAATAATGCTTTCTTGAAGCATTCTCAGGGTCTTCCTTTTATAGGAAACTGGTTCCACCGAGACTGATCTTTTACTTCAATAAAACATATTGAAATTTGAAATCCATCACCACAAAATGGACACATGCAACCCTTATCCGGAGGATTACCCAGGTGAGGATAAGATTCCTTATGGTGGGACCAAATAATCCGTAAACAAGATAAAGGGGAACGGACAATGACAACCACTTTGTACAAAGCATCTTTTTGATCATGGGAAGGGTAACTCATGTACATGTTAAGGCGCATGTACTTGCCCCTTTTACCGTGGTGTGGGCCATGTCTATCTTTTGACATGAAGGGATAGATTCCTTCAGTGGCCAACATGCCTGGTCCACTAGCTCGTGCTTGTGTCGCTAGATTCCATAGGAGTGTAATCAATGCATCCTTCACAAAACTGTTGAGGCTCATGAGTACAGCCAGGTGCTCAGTGATCTTTGGTCTTTCCTTTAGTCGATGGACCGGCTTTGTCGGGAGGATGTTCGCCGGAACGTTCTTCATAGTATTGACAGTGGTCACACTGCTCCCAAACAGGATGGGGAGTATAGCTTGGCAAAATTCCCCAGTGAGATTGAGATTCGGAAGGTTGAGTAGGATCCACAGGTGAAATAGGGACCTTAGGATCTTCTTTCCACATTATGCTAAGAACTTTGAGCTTATGAGCTCCAAACATCCGATGGTTAATTGATGTGGAACTGGCTTGATCTATGCAGTAAGTTTTTGTGTGAATCTATAAAGCCATTTTGGTGACATAGAGATGGTGTAGCTTACTTGTCATATTCTAATATTGTAATCGTGAGCCAAAACCAGATGGACCATATGTCTGCATCATGTGTCTGATAATCAAATTCTCAGTGTAGGATGCAAATGTTAGTTTAAACAAACATCCAAAAAAAGAGGATGTTCCTTGAAAATCCATCTCTGCTGCTACATAATTTGGTCCCTGGAAAAGATCTCAAATGAGATTCTTTCCGCCTTCATGGTCTAACCATCGATCTGGTCTGATGATTATCAGGTTGCAAAACCAGATGGGAAGCTGCTTGTTATCATCACACCAATTTTGTAATACCGCTTTAATTTCAGGATCAATGTCTTCCGCTAAGGCTATCATTTCAAAGAACGGATGATTTGTCTAGAGTCCACTCTAGGTTAACTGTTGAGCTGCAACAAGACATCTGAACCTGTCATGCAAAAAGTCATTAGCCATATAGAAATTGTGCCTATCCCGCATGGGAAAGGGATTAGTACTCCATTTCATGCAACTGGGCTCATACCACCAGTGTTCTCGAATTTCAACCACATGAACTCTGCCTTTAGCAGGAGCGAGGATTTTATTGACTTGTCCTTTAATTGATGGTGAAGCAACAAGAACATCATGTTCAATCGGGGATGCTTTATGTCCTTCTCTGGATAGAAAATCAGCAAAGATATTAGCAGAACTAGGAAGATGAGCAATATCAAACTCAAATGTAATCAAGAATTGAGCCCATCTTAATAGTCATCCATGGACTACCTTATCCTTGGATTCCTTTTTAAAAAATCCTTTTAGATTCTGTAAATCACTTATGATCAGAAATTTCTTGTCAGCAACAAACATCTGAAAACCTTTCAAAGTATTAATACCTACTAATATTTCTTTGTGTGTACTGTGATAATTCAGCTCACTATTTTTAAAGCTGCCAGAGATATATCTCACAATTTCCTCTTTTCCATTATCTATTTGTTCTTTCAGGACTCCTGCCCATGCATGTTCACTTGCATCCGTTTCAATGACTTTAAACCCTGAACCATAAAGTCTTAAAGGAGGGAGTTCTGTGCATTTTTGTTTAATCCTTTTAACCAAGGCATTATGCTTAGAAGACCAAGGTGGTGGATTCTTTCCTAGTAGCTTATTTAGTTCTAGTCTATCTTCTGCTAGCTTGCTATAAAATCCAGCGATATAATTTACTAAACCAAGAAAGCGCTGAAGTTCTTTCACAGTGGTTACTTGCTTTGTTCCACTTTCTAGATTTTTGCATACCAATGCTTTGCAAGATTACAAGCCTTGTAACCAAGTGCGTTAACTTCCCAAGACCTACTTCCATCCTCACTCCATTTCATAGAAAAGGATTTCATACTCTATTTTATATGGTACTTCTTCACTTACTTCTTAACTTTTGTGGACATGAGCTTCTCCTTCAAAATGGTTTCTTGCAAATAGTAAAAGCATTTAATGATTGAGTGTTTAAACTCAAATTTTATAAAACTCACATATTTTCCCCATTTTCACATTCAAAAAGGTATTTTAGCTCTCTAAAAAATTCATTCTCTAAATATGGCGATTGGATTGTCATGGATTTTCATCTACATTTTGTCACTTTTTGATCACTGTGTATTCCATCAAGGATCTAATGTTTAATTCACTTATCCACGAACCATATAGGGAACTTTGTCAAAGGCATCCTAACTATATTGCAAAAACTACGTATTCTACTATGATCCTCATGATATGTTTGAAAATGTTTAGAAATTCAAACCTGTGACAAATCATGTACCTTGTGAAAATTTTATGCAATTCACTTAGGTTTTTTAGTTTTTCTATACAAATGTATTCTTTTAAAACTATTAACCCTAAACCTTAGGATATGTCATTATTCATTTTAAATATTCTACCTAGTGCCCTAGAAAGTGATTTTCACATGTGTGTTAATGATTTTTCCTATTTGTAGTCATTTTTTACTAAACTGCAAGTTCCCACTTACTGGTTTGTAGAATCTTAACCCATGGCCAAATAAAAATCTCATTTCCCTCTTTCTTTCCCATTCTCGTATTTCTACAAGCCTACAACTAATTAAGACTTGGGCATATGAAGGATATTTGTTCAATAATTTGAGCTAATCTTTTGTTCCTTTCCTCCATCCAAAAATCTTGCGTGACTTCACCTAAGTCAAAAAGAGATGAAGTATAAATTAAAAGGAGTCACACCACCTTCTATGATTTCCTCTACACTTAGAGAAGTGTTAGATATTGACTTAGATTATATGAATATAAATGAGTTCCTATAGAGGATGTTCAGTACAACAAAACAACATAAGTGAGGTGTATTGCTAATAGTGCCCAAATTATACTAGGTTGAAGGTTTTCTTGCATTATTCTAGTCTCTTGAGCTCATTATGTTATGTGCTAAATTACATGATCCTCATAACAAGAATATTATAGGGATTGAAAATGAAGTTTTTCTTGATCCGAACCCTAAAAGTATTAAATGAAAACCTTCCTTATACATTATCATGAGGAGGTAATAATGCTCAATATTTTCGATTGACTTGAGTTTTACAACCTTGATCCAAACTTGTGTTTGCAATCTTTGAACAAAAATTGATTCATAAAAGTAGGAATTCCTACTTCGAAGCTACCCAAGAAACTATTAGGGAGTATTTTTTGTATAGACATCAATGACATAATTACCCTTCTAAACCAGATAGTTGACCTTCATAATTATTAAATGTTGCAACCATGGATCTTCATATTTATCAAAATTATATTGGACGGCAAATGACGAATTGACTAGGTCACAATTTTTAGTGATAATCTCCACAAACACCACACAGAAGTCTAAGACTTAAGGAAATTCTACATCAATTCTTATATTGTCTATTTATTTGTTGGAAGAACATTTTTTCCTAGATTCAGTAGGTTTGGGACATTTGATGTTGAACAAGGTTAGAAGAAATTTTTGAGTTCTTCCCCCAATTAGAGCTTAAAGAAAGTTAGAAACACTTCAAAAGTGTTAATTAATGAAACTTCTATATTTGTCCTCATTAGGTGAATGGAGGGAGATCTCATTAAATGCATCTACCTAGAGTCCACTACAATAATTGTAGAGTGGGTGATTTGGTTATACAATTTCTTACATCCATATACATGAGACTTGGAGGGGTCACGGCTGCTCCATACATGTTACCAAAATATGTGAGTGATAAGCTCATCTTTTTAGAACTGACAATACAACATTGTGTTGTTTATAAGATCTAATTTGAAAATCATAGAAATGATTTAAAGTTTCTCATCATTATATTTTCATACACTTGTTCTTCCTTATTGCATGCCAAAGGACTAGATGGTGAATTATCCAAATTAAATTTATATGCTCATGGTAAAAGGTCCTCCTTTCATCCTAAAGGGAATATTGAGAATTTTGTTGGATCTATATAAGCACAAAACTAGATTTAAAGACTTTTGGGTAGTTTGTGAAGATGAACATGTTATTAGGTAGAATCTGAGCTACTCTAGACTAACTTCATTTCAAATCAAAGCATGCAAATTATTAGCATTCCCAAAGAAACATCAGATGGTGAGAATGTTTTAAGTGATACTTATGATAAGAGATGAATTTTCAAATTACTTGTTCCACTTCTTGGTTTGTCTCAAAGAGAAGAAAATTCCTTAGAAGATATAACAACTATAAATAATAATAGTTTGACATGTCTTGATAAAAAGAAGAAAAAATTGGATACTTCTACCAAGAGACTAAGAAGAAGCAATAAAAATCCAAAATAATTTTCTAATAAGAAACTTCATTTGAAAGAAAAGAATAAAGGTACAATAATATTAGAATTACCTAACTTGTGTGTGATAAATTAGGATTTGGAAGATATTGAACAAGAAATGATTAAGAAGAAAATGGTGACAAATATAAATTAAAATTTGGGGATTCTTCTAGAAAAATGTGTGAAAAACTAATGGAAACTAAATTCCTACCTTATAAGAAGGGAAACTTTCAACTCAATCACTTATTCAACCCCATTTATAGGAATGTACATAGACATCCCTCCAAGTCATTGTACAATCTCCTATTCAATCTCCTCCCTCGTCTCCATTACATTCTCCTCTTGGCTCCACATTACATAAACAAATTCTTCTTTCTCCTACACAAGAAGTATTCTTATGAGAGATGATTGACTTACCAATCTCACCTACAAGAGATCAAAATCTTGAGGATTCTACTCCTAATGAGTCATCACCTACTCCATCTTGGAGAGAAAAACCCCAATCTATGTATATTTTTCCAATTGTACAAACTAGAAAATAAATAGAAAAGAGAATAATTGGTATAGAGAAGCAATGAGGAGATAGTAAAAAATAATGAAGAATAAATAAACCAGGGTAAGAAACATGTGTTACAAGATACAAAGGAAAGCTTGGAACAAAGAACTAATGAAAAATATTAAACAAGCTATGGAAAATGTTGAAAAAATAATTCAAGGAGATTCATTTCAAGGAGAAACTTCTCAATATGATGGTTCCACTTTAGTCATGATGGTGGAACGTCACATTTTGTTTTTTGATTACACATGTAAAGGAAAAATTTGGTGTATACATATTCATTATAGAATTTTGATAATTGTACACACAATTTTGATACTTACAAATTACAAGTAAATTCCATACCTCTACCTTTTAAATATTTCATTGGATTTTGACTTACATCCATAAATGAAAACTCTAATTTACTATTTTTTAAACTTCACTAAGATTTTCAATCATAGATGCACATGAAATTTCTAGCTTTGTTGTATTGCCAATTTTTTAATTATAATAAACATGTTAATAGCTACTACCTAACTGTGGTAAAAAACTACTTTTCCACCATTGTACTATTATACCTTTTTTTCAAACTTTTAGAGTTTTCAAGTAGCTTGGTAGCAACTATATGAAAGAGAAAAAAGTCTAGGAGCTCTACATCATTATGGAGCTATGATAAAAATCTATATCTTTTCCTATAATACCATTTATACATTTATATTTGTAATATATATTGACTAATTATTAATCTACATGTGAGTCTCAATTCTCCATTAATGATATTATTCCAAAATTTTGAACTTATTTACAAATGTGAATCCATGCTTTTACTCTACTTTCTCACCATCTAAGACCTAGATATATAACATTTGACTACCTTTGCACAATATTTCTCTATTATTCATGAAGTGTCAAACTTTAAAAAATTGTGTTAGACATCTCCTTCTTCATGAACTCGTCGACTAACATCACTTGTTCTCTTTTGATATGACATTGAACCTCTTATGTTTAAGAACATTTTGAAATATAAGCACACCCACATTATCAAGATCTCATGATTAATGTGTGATTTTATGAAACCTTGTGTTTAAGAATTATCTCCGAATTCCCATAAATTTATACTTGTGAGTTAACTCCAAATGCCTCTAGACATGAAAATACTCTAAAATGAACACACACAAACATTGAAAGAACCCCCTTTTAAAATATTGTCAAACTTATTAAGTTTCCTTGCAATTTCACAAAATTGAATTCAAGTTCCTCATTCATGTGCATCATGGCTTTGCTAAAATTTTAAATGTTTGTGCAAGGACTAAAAACTACATGAGTTTAGACCTCAACTTAGGTAACCTTGTGACACTTCAAGATGACTAAATTTTATGATTGTCATGCATTCTTATGTAGGAAACATAATGATATCTGATTTTACGACTTGATATAATTTTTTGACAAGTTAAAATGACCGAGTGGGTTTCTTAAAATAGTTGCAACGAAGAGTACATGACATTAATATTTCAGACTCAATTGGGCCAAGATGACAAATAACTTTTATGAATGAGTTGAAATACCTGTGCAAAACCTGAGAGGACAAGATGACTAATGGAGCTTGAATGTACTAAAAGATTGAAATTGTCATGGTTAAAATTTGAAGACAACACTTTTTTAACCAAATTTTTAACTTTTCTCACTTATACCAAGCAAACCACTAATAATTTAATAATGAGATAAACTAGTGGTTTGTGAGATTTTATGTGTGTGTATGTATATATAAGGCTACATGCACATATTGAGAAATGGTGAGCAAACATAATACAATAGATTAAACCATTATAGAATAATATAGTATTGTCTTCGGATGATTTTACAATGCATTACATTGGCTTTATAAAAGCCTCTTCCCTTTAACTATTTGATAACTACCTCCATACGGGAATGTAACTCCCACAAACTAACCAACTAACTATTGCTTTATTTTCTAACATTTATTTAATATGCATAAACTAACAATGTAATGCTATATGACTATTATGCCAACATTCCCCCCTTATTACATTATTCCTGCAATAGTACCAAGGGACCCCCCTAAATGCTAATATACTCAACAAAGCTGATTACATAATATGAATACATATTTTATAGAAGATCTTCTCTCAAAGAACAAATCCTGAACCAAGCGGGGCTCCATCATGCTGTCTCATCTACCCTCAGAAAGGCGTAGCTTCAAGCTGTGTTCTTGAGCTCTTTAGTCCCGAACTCTCAAATCACAGAGTCTTGAATTATTTGACAATGAACCCTAAGAGATATGACAAATCTCTGCCATTGTCTAGTGCCCATGAAAGGGTATAATTCTCGATCATATATGCTTTGAAGCTCACTAGACAACAATCCATATTGAGCTCAACACCAAATCCCAAACCTATCTCCAGAATAAAATCTTCACAAAACATACATTCTTCAAATCCGTCAACATCAACAAAGAAAAGCAAAACAACCAAAACCAAAAATGCTTCTCATGCAAAGTATCATCTCAAAGTGAGATGCTAAATTGAGATGATGGAAAATCCTCCATCCTCCAATGCTGCCTGCCTCCAATTTGACCCTGCTATACTTTATGTCACATTAATATCTTTGATAGCACAAGCATGTGGGTGTTTAAAGGCCTCAGAAGCACAAGCAACATTTGTTATATGTGTAGCCATGATTAAAAAATGGTGATATCAATTTCAACCAATAATGGACCCTCAACCTTATAACTCCAAAACATGTAATTTCAACTTTAACAAAAACATCTTACTTATTTCTCCTTTAAAAAACCCCTTATACCTATTTATCACTTCAATTTCTTTGTTTCTAATTAATACTCCTTTAAAACACACAAGAATCTCTCTCCCTTTTATTTTAAATGTCCATTTTAAATCCTCTTAAAAGTAACACCTTCTTTTAATTTCTTAAACATCATGAAAAGGATTTATATGTAAAATTATTCAAATTTGTTTTTAAACTCTAAAAAAACTTAACTTAAAACCTCCAAAAACAAAACCTTATTTCTCCAAAGATTTTTTTATTTCTCCAATATGTAAAGACTTTCACGTGCCCTTTTTCTTTAATTTTTATTTTTAAACCTTATAAATCATTTAAAGAGGAAGATGATTTTATATGCACCTTTCACTAAGGACATTATTTTATAAGCACTTTCACGACCTCTTTTTTTTTGGTTTGGATGTAATCATTTTTCACAGTGCTAATCTTCCCACACATTAGAAAAGATGCGTAACCTATTTCATCACACCTTGGATAGTGAATATGAGATGCAGCCTTCAAACGGGTTTCTCCTCAAATGCCTTTAACAGCATCTTCTTCGAACAGTGCTTCAAATGGAGTCTTTCTACTTTCTCTATCTAGGGTCCACTACTCATTTCACATGGCTTATATAAGCATAATTCAAAAATCTTCAACCTTTACTGGAAGCCAAACATAGCTCAAAAATTTCCACAATTTGAAGAAATTCAAAAAACTGTGTGGTTTTGGAATTCCAACAAATTGTAAAAATATCTTTACTTGCCCTGACCTCTTTCCCAAATTTGCTGGTCTTTTGCATATTGCACTGTATTTTTCTTCCAAAATAAATGCCACCAATGAAATGGTTCTACTATAGCTGCAACTTTTCAAATACTCCCAAGTCTTCTACCGTCAGACAAATTGGAGTCAACTTCCTTTCACTTCTTCACAACCCATTTTTATTGTATCCTCTGATACCATGTTGAGAAATGGTGAGAAAACATAATACAATAGATTAAACCATTATAGAATAATATAGTATTGTCTTTGGATGATTTTACAATGCATTACATTGGCTTTATAAAAGCCTCTTCCCTTTAACTATTTCATAACTACCTCCATGTAGGAATGTAACTCCCACAAACTAACCAACTAACTATTTCTTTATTTACTAACATTTATTTAATATGCATAAACTAACAATGTAATACTATATGGCTATTATGCCAACATCACACTAGATATCAGTGTTAATGATCTATATTTAAGAAATTATGAATTGAGCTTATTTCTTGAAAAAAATAAAAATATGTTGGATGAGGAAATATCACTCATTAAAAATAAAGTATAAGAAACAAGTTATTAACAAATGTTTAAAAAATTAGAAAAAATATTTTTTATTATATATAATAAAAATCTCCTATACAAGTTATGATACACACTACCAACAAAAGGGATGACAATGATGTACACAAAGATAAACATTATCCACTTTGATAGTTAGAGGCCAATTTTGGCCAATAAAATAGGAGAAATATTTATCACTTTTAATGTGAATGAGGTACAAAATTATTATTGACCATTTGACCATTGAAATGGATGATATTGAAGTAAAGTGCAAATTTGATAGTGAATACAAAAGCAGAGAAAGTACTCCGAGATTAAAGCAAGTGTATTTTTACCTATTGGAATATTTAATCCCAACCACCTCTAGATAATAGATAAGCATATAAGAGATAAGCCTAATTCATGTTGATAAAAAAAATTATCTTTTAGTTTATTTCCTTCAACTTGTATGATATCCAACAACATGACTTCTTCTGGCATAAGTCTCACAAATCCCCAAATTCCTTAGTTTAGTGGCAAGAATTCTGAGTATTAGTCAACCACAATGAAAGCTTTGTTTAGTTCTCAAGATATATAAGAGCTTGTGGAGAATGGGTTTTCTGAACTTGTAGATGCAACAACATACACTACATTATCTCTAGTAGAGAAGGATGTGTGTCATATCCTTCTCCGTTTATGATATTTCGAAAGGGAGGCATAAACATATGGCCAGCTTCGATGGGATCCTAAGTGCCAATAAATCACACACTAATAGAGATGATAAAAAATACCAAGCAAAAGATTAACAATGAATTCGTTAAGATGCATAATCAAGAGAATAAAATGATGATGTTAGATGATTGGAAGGAGCGCTAATAGTAAATAATGATAACTAAAAGTCATATCATAAGAGGTGTCTCTTGGTGAAAGACACACAATCAGGTTTATAAATCAGGGAGAGAAAGAAAGGAGGGACACAACTTAGAGAATAAAATCATCATTCAAATGAACATTGAATCATCAAATATCCAACCATAACATCTGTACTTGAATCATCAAATATCACTGAATCATTGAAATTCATTAGCAACATATAAACGACAGCAGCAATAAGGAAACAAGATCCTAGTGTAATAGCCATAGAGGTATGCATTAATGCTCTTACTCCCGATAATGCCAAATCTCATATTTACGTTATGCTTTGAATAACATATGCTGAGTATAGATAACAATAAGGAAATAGAACTTGCCGATTACATTATAAATTCATATATGTACTATAAGTAATGTTTACATTTCTAATATGGTAGACTTACAAGATAAATATACATAAATTAAAAGATGGATCTTAGATATGTGATCTAGATAGATGAAAGAATAATAGAAATGCATCAATATAAATTAGTGTCATCTATATTGCATATGCAAAAGGGGCAATAGACAATCTTAATATATATAAATATATGGAACAATAAAGTTATGTGAATGATCATAAGATATGCATGAAGGCATAATGATAGGTTCCATTATGGAATAAGAAAGATCATGGCATCTTGTGATCCAAGGGGGACCACAAGATGATAAAATTGGATAACCTTGGAACACGACTCATGCTCTAACTGAGAGAGGTGTTTGAGCCTCCTCATTAATCATCTTACCATCCATCGAAGTAAGGGGTTGGAATAGGGATGTATATGGAACGTAGGTGATCCCAAGTGGATGAAGAACACCACGTGTTGTGTGAAGTCCCTTGGACCAAGAGACGAAGAACACCACATGTAGTGTGAAGCTCTTGGGCCTATGATAGTTTATGAGCTCATGATAATTGTGCCCGACATGAGGTGACTCTCGATGGGATGAAGAATGCTAGGTGTTGCATGAAGTTCCATCGAGCCAAATGGTGAAGGACCCCGGGTGTTGGGAGAAACCTTTGGGCCTCCGTAGGGATGGTTAGTGCCCTAATACTCTGAAGTCATATGGAGGGTAGGTATGATTAATGAGAGGGAAACCAAGGACCCACTCAAGGTGGCACATGGGAAGTTTGTGAAAGTGAAATGCATTTATGAAATGAAATTACTATAGATTGTGATTAGGAAATGAAAATATATGAACTCTAATATGAATATGGGAAAATGTGCATTGATTATATGTTGAAAATAAAGATGAATAAAATACTAATGTTCTCTTTTACTAAGCTAATATTGTGCAAGGTCAAAGGAAAATTTTGGCTTACTAGAAGGGGACATTACAAGTGGTATCAGAGCATTCGACCTGCCATCCTATGAGGAAATTTGATGCAAGCTTACCCAAGAAGGTACAACACATGTAACAACAACAACCAAATGGATGAGGCACTAAGAGCATTTGTAGTAGAATAAAACAAGACAAACCAAGCTCTTTGTCAAGCACTACAAAATATGGACAACACTATCGAGAGTTTGAAGACCCAAGTAACTAATGGAAAGGAAGTGGGATCAAACCACGCTAAAAATAACCAATCCTCATTCACTTCGAGAGTTCCCATGCCATTCTTCCTCCCAAATGAAGAAGCTCCTAACGAGGAAGAAAATACATCAACCGCCATGAGCATGGATGATATAGCTACAGCTTATGCCAACATAGAGCCTGAAGTGAGAAGGGTAGTTTCATTCAATGATTACTTTAATGCAAGGAGGAAAGATTGAGGGCAAAGAGAAAGAAGGCCAATAAATAAAGATCTCAAACAAAAGGCAAATAAAGTTAACCTCCCAAATTTTGATGGGACTAGAAAGATAACCCGTCATGCATGGCTTCAAAAGCTAAATGACTATTTCCAACTCAACCCTATGATGAAGTAAGATGCATTTGAATTTGCTCTCCTACACCTAGAAGGTGCTTCTTATGAATGGTGGCACAATGGAAAAAGATCTCAAGATCATAGATTCATCACATCTTATATGGAGTTTTCTAAGAGATTCCTCAAAAAGTTTGATAGAAGGCACCCGCAACAAGATTTCAAAGTTTTGACCATGATAAAACAAGGGGGACAGTGGATGAGTATGTGAGTGAATTTGAGAAAATAGCTCTCTGAGTTCCTGAGATGAGTGATGAAAGGCTCACCTTCCTTTTTATTCAAGGGTTGGATGAAAAATTAAGAGGATTAGTAGGAGCCCTTAGCCCTTCTACTATGGATGATGCCATTGAAATGGCAACTCAATTAGAGTAAAGAAAACCCTCTCCACCATTCACTAAACCCTCTACCAAACCTCTCCCTATCAAGGATAAAGCCCAAAACCCCTTGCACCAAAAGAATGAAGAAAAAGACAACAATCCATGCCGCAAATGTGGTGAAAATTGGGAACGAGGTCAAGGGTGCCAAAGAGATGAATTAAGAGAAAAGGACCTTTGTTTTAATTGCAAAGAAGCATGGAAACCCGGACACAAGTGTAGAGATTCTGCAAATGGAAACACATGTTTTAGATGTAACGAGAAATGGGAAATCAGGCATAAATGTGGGAAAAGAGTTCAAGCACACAATATAGAAGTCATACTCAATGAAGAGACTCAAGAGGAAAGTGATGTAATTGCAAGTAAAAGAAGGAGAGAAAATTGATCTTAAAGATGGAGTGACCCAAGGAAATAAGGATTGCTTGAGGACAAGCAATCTCAAGAGGGGAGGTCTATCATATCCTTCTCTGTATATGATATTTCAAAAGGGAGGCATAAACATATGGCCAGCTTCGATGGGATCCTAAGTGCCAATAAATTGCACACTAATAGAGATGATAAAAAATACCAAGAAAAAGATTAACAATGAATTCATAAAGATCCATAATCAAGAGAATAAAATGATAATGTTAGATGATTAGAAGGAGCGCTAATAGTAAATAATGATGACTAAAAGTCATATCATAAGAGGTGTCTCTTGGTGAAAGACACACAATCAGGTTTATAAATCGACGAGTGCAAGAAAGGAGGGACACCACTTAGAGAATAAAATCATCATTCAAACAAACATTGAATCATCAAATATCCAACCATAACATCTGCACTTGAATCATCAAATATCACCGAATCATTGAAATTCATCAGCAACATATAAACTGTAGCAGCAATAGAAACAAGATCCTAGTGTAATAGCCATAGAGGTATGCATTAATGCTCTTACTCCCGATAATGCCAAATATCATATTTACATTATGCTTTGAATAACATGTGCTGAGTATAGATAATAATAAGGAAATAGAAGTTGCTGATTACATTATAAATTCATATATGTACTAGAAGTAATGTTTACATTTCTAATATGGTAGACTTACAAGATAAATATACATAAATTAAAAGATGGATCTTAGATATGTGATCTAGATAGATGAAAGAATAATAGAAATGCATCAATGTAAATTAGTGTCATCTATATTCAATATGCAAAAGGGGCAATAGACAATCTTAATATATATAAATATATGGAACAATAAAGTTATGTGAATGATCATAAGATATGCATGAAGGCATAATGATAGATTTCATTATGGAATAAGAAAGATCATGGCATCTTGTGATCCAAGGGGGACTACAAGATGATAAAATTGGATAACCTTGGGACATGACTCATGATCTAACTGAGAGAGGTGTTAGAGCCTCCTCATTAATCATCTTACCATCCATCAAAGTAAGGGGTTGGATTAGGGATGTATATGGAACGTAGGTGATCCCAAGTGGATGAAGAACACCACGTGTTGTGTGAAGTTCCTTGGGCCAAGAGACGAAGAACACCGCATGTAGTGTGAAGCTCTTGGGCCTATGATAATTTATGAGCTCATGATAGTAGTGCCCGACGTGAGGTGACTCTCGATGGGATGAAGAATGCCAGGTGTTGCGTGAAGTTCCATCGAGCCAAATGGCGAAGGACCCCAGGTGTTGGGAGAAACCTTTGGGCCTCCGTAGGGATGGTTAGTGCCCTAACGTTTTGAAGTCATATGGAGGGTAGGAATGATTAATGAGAGGGAAACCAAGGACCCACTCAAGGTAGCACATGGGAAGTGTGTGAAAGTGAAATGCATTTATGAAATGAAATTACTATAGATTGTGATTATGAAATGAAACTATATGAACTCTAATATGAATATGGGCAAATGTGCATTGATTATAAGTTGAAAATAAAGATGAATCAAATACTAATGTTCTCTTTTACTAAGCTGAAATTGTGCAAGGTCAAAGGAAAAATTTGGCTTAGTAGAAGGGGACATTACAATGTGCTCAAAGATATTATAAAAAAAGATTCTAAGGCTCTTTCCTACAACTTTAAGGCAATGCATGGATGTATTTTTCCAAGGGTTGTAGTAGGAAGAAAATCAATTAAAGCATGGGATATCCCCTAAACTACATATCAAGGAATGGATAAGGTAAAAATTGCAAAGTTGCAAATGTCAAGAAGAAAATTTGAAACTATGTCTATGAAAGATTTTGAATCTATAGATTCATTTTTTACACCAATTATTAGCTTAGTTAATTAAATTAGATCTTATGGTGAGACTCTTGAAGACAAGAGAATAGTAGAAAAGTTTTTGAGGAGCCTACCCACAAAGTTTGAGTCTATTTTTGTTGCTATAGAAGAAACAAAATATCTTTCACATTTTTTTGTAGATGAACATCAAGCGTCTTTAATTTCTCATGAGCATAGGATAAGTCATTTTACTATCTCTTCTTTGGAGCATGCCTTCAAGTCAGAAGTTTCAATTCATAATAGTAGAGGTAGAGGGAGATCAAACTTTAGAGGTAGAGGAAGAAACTTCTCACGAGGTGGAAAAATTAGTCCTACAAATTCTAGTGGTAAAGGCAACAACCAACATTAACAAATGCAAACATCTTTAATTGGTGGATGTTTTTATTTGACATTCATTGATGATTATGCAGGAAAAAACATGTGTGTATGTTTTGAAACTTAAGAATGATGTTTTCAATATTTTTTGTCAATTTAAAGCTCCTATTGACAAGCAAAGTGGACACTATATCAAAGTTCTACGAATAGATAGAGGTGGAGAATATATTTCCAATGCTTTCCTAAATTTTTGTTAGGATCATGGAATAGACATGCAATTTACTGCTAGGTACACACCTCAACAAAATGGTGTGGCACATGGCCAGAAGTATGTTGAAGGCTAAACATTTGCCAAATGAGTATTGGGCAGACGTTGTAGCATGTGCAATCAACATAAAAAATAGATGTCCAACCAAGAATGTTAAAAACATCATCCTCGAAGAAGCATGTAGTAGAAGAAAGCATGTGTTGCTCATATGAGAGTGTTCAGATGTGTGGCCTATGCACATGTCCTAGATGAATTGAGAGAAAAGATGGATAACAAGGGGGAAATTTATCTTTGTAGGATACACAAGCTTACAAACTGTGCAATACAATAACTAGAAAGGTGATAATCAGTAGCAATGCGCAATTCATAGAAGAGGCAGCATAGGATGGAAGTTTGGAGAAAACAGTGAATATTCCAATAGATTTACCACAAGATGATAGTGAAGCATTGACTCCAGCAAGTATTCCTTCTGTAGTACCTCCTTCCACATCCATTCAATCCCAACGAATTGGTCCACAGATGACAACTTCATCAAGTAGGAGGACATCCTCATACATTCAAATCCATCAAGTGAACAACAACAAACATCAGAAGGTACACTTGAAGCTATACTTCTTTAATAAGCATTCTCGATGCAGGACTATCAAGTCCAAATTCTATTGCATCTACTTAAGTGATAATCAAATCCAACCTGGCAAGTTTAAGGAGACAAAAAAACATGAAGTACCAAGACTTATCACGATATTTATCAGACAGTTATTTATCACGCCATTGGAATACTTTCAGTATCTCCTCTAACTCATTACTAAGGAGGACACCAGAGCGTCTTCTGTAAATGCAAAGCCAGTGTCAACGTAGTACAATAGAGAAAAAATGAGTCGCCAAAATAATTCTGGGTGTATTTGCTTCATCCTCTTTATTCCGCTTTCATTCTGTGTAGGCATTGAAACCATTGATGGTAAAGCCAAAATCCCAGCTTTCTTCACATTCGGGGACTCGATCGTGGATCCTGGCAACAATAACTTCATTTCCACCTTCGCCAAGGCCAACCATCCCCCATATGGCCAAGAATTTATTGGTGACGAAGAAAATGGTCGCTTTTGTGATGGCAAACTTGCAACAGATTTTATTGGTACACTTGTTTACCATTTCGTATTTCTAGCATTTCTCTAATAGGATCTCTAGAAGTAAGATTAATAAATAGAATTTGGTGTTGCAGCTTCTGGACTTGGGGTGAAGGAAAAAATTCCGCCATTTTTAGACCCTAATCTCGACAGCCAAGAGCTTCTCACAGGCGTCAGTTTTGCTTCCGCTGGGAGTGGATTCGACGACCTCACTGCCGCGTTTTTTGTACGTTAATTTTTTTTCTTTTATTTTACACTGCTTAGATGTAAATATCGACCAGGTTTGAAGTTAACAAGCTGCTTGGAAGTTCTAAGCAATTCCAAATTATTTAGAAAAATGTAAGAGAAAACTTTAAAGCAGCATGCAGATTACAAAAAATAGAATTAATTGCCAAGCCTGCAGTCAACAAGCCGGTTAGTGTCAAGGATTTGAGTGGTCTTATAATTTATAGTGTAAGGTCTTATACTTTTTGGGGCAATTCAGTTTGTCAGCATTCTGTGTGTATGATGATCTCTTTCCTCTTACAATTAACGATTGAGGTTTCATCCTTTATAGTCTATGTCCTTCACACCTGCTTTGGTCTGTTATTTGTATCAGATGCATGATGACGTCCTTTTATTTAGTGTAGGGATTGAGACACATTTAGGTATCAAACTTTTGTATTGCCTTTAGTTAAAATGTTAAAAGATTAAGTTAAGTGTTAAAGAGTAAGGAGCATATTTTTATGATGTCGGGTCTTTACAATTGTTTTTACTCAATGTCAAAGATTAAGGGGCCTCATCTTTTATGATGTTGATCTTTTAAACCTTCTTGTATCTATGGATATTAAATATACAATGACTTCCTTCAACTTAATAATAAGAACGGAAAGGACTCTATAAAAAAGGCCTTCTCCTTCAACTTAATATCAATAAAAATCTTTTATCCTAATATTATTATACCTTTGCACCTCATTCTTATAATATCAAGCCTTTGCATTTAATAGAAATTAATCCTTGTAGCTTTTTTTTTTTAAATGACTGTGTTACACGGGTTGCATCCCCTGCCCTGAGATCCCATCCCCAAAATCAAATGCACATTTTATAATGTTCAGAAAAAAAAACTCACAGCGGACAATGAAATATTGTTGTTATATTGCTGCCATGATTAAATTTTATTGCTGTTATATTGGTATAATGATTAAAGTTACTGCTATTATACTGTTATCATCATTAATTTTATTTCTGCTGTTATACTGTTATCATCAATAATTTTATTGCGGTTATACTGATGTTAATATTTATTGCTGTTCTTCAACTTATAGTCTTATACTGATGCCCATTGACTCGTAGAAATTTGACTCTCTCTCTCTATCTATATATAAAAAACCGTCCCAAAACGTGTCCCCATTCCCTATCCGGAAACGCTGTGGAACATCGGTACATGACCATTAACACCCAGTCTACCTAAACATCTCACCAATTATTCATCAGCCACTTGAGACTATGCGTGACTAAATTTTCTGGACTAACTGCAATTAGAGAAACTACTTTTGTCTGGACTATTCAGAATTTTTATTTTCACATGCATATTATTGTTAAGCTCCTCCCCATTACAGTCTTCTCTAATTTATATAGTACATTTTAGAGAAGATCCACGGCCTTGTTGCAGAATGCAATACCAATGTGGAAACAAGCTGAACTATTCCAGAAGTATAAGGCGAGCGTGGAAAATATGGTGGGAAAAGAGAACTCATCCAACATAATTGGGGAAGCCATATTTCTGGTAATCGCAGGGACCAATGACTTTTTAGTGAATTATTTGTTTCTTCCCACTAGAAGATATCAATTTAGCGTCCAACAGTACCAGGAATTTGTACTCCAGATCTGCAGCAATTTCATCGAGGTACGGCAACTTTATTCTCGATAACCAAATTTTTCATAACATTTTATTGCGGTAGTCTTTAAATCAAACACATGACCCATATTTTATGATGTGATAAAAATATCATAATTTGACAAGCCGAAAAAAAATACCTCCTCTCTAATTTTGTTAAACAGGAGCTGTACAAGCTTGGGGTACGCAAACTGGGCATGGGTGGGGTCCCTCCACTGGGATGTATGCCGGTGGAGAAAACATTATACGGGCAATCAAAACTACATGGATGTATTGAGAAATGCAACGAAATTGCATCTTCTTACAACCAAAAACTCAAGCAAACACTCCAAGGATTGCAAACTCGCCTCCCAGGCATTAGAGTGGAGTACGTAGACATCTATGATCGTCTGTTAGACATGGTAAAAAATCCTTCTTTATACGGTAAGATTTGAAAATGCAAAACATATTTATTTGGCTTTCTAAACTGTTGAAACCATTTAACTATAAATTATAATTGTGGGCTGCGTGTTGCAGGGTTTGAGAAATCGCATATCGGCTGCTGTGGCACAGGAGTAATCGAGATGGGGCCCTTATGCAATGTCGAAACTCCAATTACTTGTCCAAATACATCAAACAGTGTTTTCTGGGACGCTGCTCATCCTACACAAGGGGCATATCAGATAATTGCTGACGACGTCCTGCGCCAATATATATCAAAGCTGCTGTAAGAAAATAACCCGGATAGTTCATTTTAAATGGAATAAATTTGTGTACAATAAGGCAGAGGGGCCACTAGCCGCCCACCCTAACTTCGCGCACATTAAGTTCATAGTTAGACATATTGGATTTTGAAGATTTTTTTTGGGTTTCTCCGTATGTGACCGAAGAGCTTAAAGCTATTCTTTCAGCTTCTGGGCACTTATACATTTTCCTGTAGGACGCATTATGTGCACATGGGTCAAAAAAGTGTCATTTCAACATGTCGCCCCATACATTCGCAACAATGTGCCAGTGACCGCTCACCATCACATTTGTGCACTTGTCTTAATTTCATTGGTTAATTTATTGGAGTTGTGAACATGTATTGGTGCATTTGTGAACATGTACAAATGTTGTGAACATGTATTGGTGCATTTGTGTTAATTTATTACGTTGGTATTTTACATGTATTGGTTCTTTTTAAAATATTAATTGGGGGGTCAAGTGCACAAAAACATAGTGGTTATTGGGGTGAGGGCGGCAACTGGCCCCTCTCCCTTAGTACAGAAAATTGGCTCCATAGTTAAGGTGTGGCTTATTCAAGTATTTATGTAAGATGGTGAAGGCTAACAACAATGATGACCGTTTTAAATACGTATTTGAGTGTACGCCCACGTCTTGATGGCTTTAACCAGCTCCTACAACTAACTTCTTAAAGTCAAGTTGTACTTTTACACTTTTATGGGTCAATTTTTGTCTTAAATTTAGGTATTGTTATTGAATTAATTATTATTGTTTTTCTCTTACTGTAATAAAGAATGTGGTGGAGTTTATAAGGGCGCAATGCGGTGGTTAGTTCACATGGTAGTTTTGCTAGCCACCAAGGTTCAAACCCCTCACTAGGCTGATGAGCTCACAAACCATGGACCTTCGTTGAGTTGTCATGCTCGCAGGATATGTGCCTTCATTGGAACGGTGCACTCGCAGGTTGTGCGCCTTCGTTGTGCCAATAAGCTCATGGGTCTGAACAACGTGATAATGCCTTGGGGATTGAGACCCGCCAATAGAGGTCTCAACGATAAAGCCATGGGAAGAAATCTCCCATAAGGGTCTCTCTAGGCTAGACCAAGGTAAAAACCTAAGTTTCCCAATTAAAAATAAATAAATTTATGATCAAATTTATATCTTAACTTGTTGGAGTTCACCTATCATTTTACATATTGTTAATTTCTATGTGAGCAGTTTAAAGTAGATTACCATTCACTTAAGATTAGGTAAGAGGATGAATCTAAATCCATTTCAACAAATTAACCTTTCACAATTCATAAACACAATGAAATATATGTGAATTTGTTTGTGATATCTTAATCTATATTACGAATGAGAACATCAACAATATTTGTAGATGATAATTTACTAGTTGTGATTGTTAGCATTTGGAATTACATTGTTAACTACCGCCAATTATGAGTAGTTATGTTCAGTTTCATATAACCGGTAGATATGTTCAATTTTATATAACTGGACTCCCCTCATAGTATTTATACATGGTTTTGTATCTGCATTTGATCATCGAATAAATAAATAGTTTACTTTACTTCATATGGTATCAGAGAAATATGTGATCTTGTGCTATGAGAGAGCAATATGAGTTTGCCAGTATGAAATGTGTGTTTGTTGTTGTTTATAGAAGTGTTGGTGTGCATTGCTGTGCGTGGGGAGTGAAAACATTGCCAGTAATCTTTCCTTGAATCATTGCAGAATTCAGATGAAAACTAACGTGAGGAGGCATGAAATATGACAAACAAATAGAACCTGCAATGGTGCAACCTGTAATGGTGCGTAAGAATAAGGGGAGGCATGAGTAGTGTAGCCTCTGGGAAAGATCCCTGCGTAGGCCATGGGTTGAATGCATTAATAGAAGATTTACTGGTTCATTTCATGTTCTTTTTTCATGCTTTATGTTCTGATTTGATGATGAGAATTGAGGAGAATACAAGAGACCATTGAAGAAATCCATGAGGAACTTCTTGAAGTTGAGATTCTCACGGTGATTTTGTTATTCTTCACATCACATTTTGTTGAAGATTGGAATATCTAACTATTATGCATCAAGCAATTTCCATCCTCATAAGTGGACACACAGTTACTCTTATCCGTCAGATTTTCATGGAAATCATGTGGGAAGTTCATCTATGACTCATAACAAAGGCACTGTGTAAGTTTGAAGGCTACCGATTTGTGCCTCTTCATTATTGGTTTGATATGTCTCTGTTAATTCTAAGGAATTATTCTTTATTGTTTCTATTTTGATTTGGATGAATTGTTGGAAGTTTACAACTGTTTTATCTCCATCAAAAATAAAAAGGGAGATTTGAGTGAGGAAGATGCTAATCATTGAAGGCAAATCAAAGAAAATTGTTTGAAAAGAAGATGAGTCATTTCTTTTGGAAGGAAATCAAAGTTCAGTCAAGGAGAAGGAAGGCATAAAAAGCCAAATTGCAGATGATAGAAGCCATTGAAGGAAATAAAAGGAAACAGTAGAAAAATTATCTAGTTCAGAGGACCGTGGTAGTGTGAAATTCTAGAGTTTTTATATTTTTATTTGGAGTAATAAGGTAAAAATTGTTGAAGGCTTAATTTGATGAATGTTTAATAATATCTTGGAGATATAAGATTGATTAGTGTATGGGTCTATCATTGGATCAATTTGACATTATCATAATGAATGCACATATGTCAAAGATAGCTTATGCTTTCAGGGCCATCTTTTCTATTCCTTATGAGGCCTCCAAGGACTCATTCTAGACATCAGTTGGTTAAAGTGTAACAAGGTCAAATTGGAGGATGGAGGATTTTCCATCATCTCAAGTTAGCTTCTCGCTTTGAGATTATGCTTTGCATGTGAAGCGTTTTTGGTTTTGGGGTTTGCTTTTCTTTTTCATGCTGATGGATTTGAAGAATGTATGTTTTATGAAGATTTTGTTTTGGAGATAGGTTTGGGATTTGGTGCTGAGATCAATATGGATTGTTGTCCAATGAGCTTCAAGAGTATATGATCAAGAATTATACCCTTTTGCGGTCACTACACAATGATAGAGATCTATCGTATCTCTTAGGGATCATTGTTGAATAATTCAAGACTCTGTGATTTGAGAGTTCAGGACTAAAGAGCTCAAGAACATAGCTTGAAGATACACCTTTCCGAGGGTAGATGAGATAGCATGATGGAGCCCCACTTGGTTTAGGATTTGTTCTTTCGGAGAAGATCTTCTATAAAATATGTATTTATATTATGTAATCAGCTTTGTTGAGAATATTAGCATTCAGGGGGGGTACCTTGGTACTATTGCAGGAATAATGTAATAATGGGGGGAATGTTAGTGTTTGGTATTACATTGTTAACTACCACCGGTTATGAGTAGTTATGTTCGATTTCATATAACTGGTAGTTATGTTTGGTTTCATATAACCGGACTCTCATCATAGTATTTATACATGGTTTTGTATCTGCATTTGATCATCGAATAAATAAATAGTTTACTTTACTTTAGTGATATCACAAATTATATACAGAACTATTAATCATTTGTTCTTTGAGAGAAAATAACATTATCTAAGCCACATCAAGAAAGACATTAATAAGATTTAGATTTTATGAGGGAGTGGTTTTTTTGTTTTCTCTTATTTGTTGATCTTTGTTTTCCCTATAATGGCTTTTGGTAGATATAGTTGATGGATCTATTTTTGGTTCATCTATTTGTGAAAAAGAAATTGATGTAGCAATAAAAGTAGTTGGTAAGAAGAAAGTAGATTATCCTAGTAGAAGATTTGCATCATGCATGCTAACTTTTGAAGGATCACCAATTATTAATCTTAATCTGGATGAGTTCATTAAAAATGTTTCTACATACCAAGGATGTAGCTTGATTTGTAGAATTTAAGGTCCTCAACTCTCTTTGGAGGAATTGATTTTTTAGGCAAGAATGAACTAGAAGGCATGGGGAGAATATGAAATACAATCTTGTGCTAAAGGTTATTTTATAGCAATCTTTACAAATGAATCTGATAGAGATGGAGGTTTTAGAGGAGGTCCATATTTCTTTCGAAATGTTGGTCTTTTCATGAAGCATTGGCATGTGAGTTTTAACTCATTGAAGGAAATCCCTATGATAACCCTAGTTTGGATTTGGATTAATGATTTTACTCAAGAGTTTTGGTTTCCCTATTTGTTTGAGATAAATGTCAACTCCAAGGGAAATGTTGATGATATTTCAAGACCTTTCCACAAGCATGGCTAATCTGTTTATGCAAGAATCTATGTCAAACGAGATCTCTATTCTCATCTTCCCATGAGTATCTCACTTTGCATGTGAGAGATTTTGAATGGTCTTAGGTTCTTGATTATAATAGTCTTCCCTGATGTAAAGGATGCCATGAATATGGCCATTTCATTTGGGAATGTACAAACCTTCCATGTAATTTTTTGAAAGAAAAATAAATTTAAAGAAGAAAGGATTTTGAGGGTTTCAAGTTTCCAAACAAAAAACAAACTTTCAGAAATAGAAAACTAGTCTCTCAAAATCTCAAGAAGAATGTTGGTTTACCCCCTGATTCTAGAAAAGATGAAACTTGTAAAGAAGATTTACTTCATCAAAATCAAAGGACAACTTTTGAGGAAATGTGTGAGGATTATGAATTTTCAAAGGTGATCTTAAACAACTTTTGTTTGAGAAAGATTCTATAGATTTTCAAAAATCAGAGATGTGATGGAAAGTGAATAATCCCTTCAATTAAAATAACAAAATACCAAGGTTGCCCAAGAATCTTTGGAGGGTTCTAGATCTGAGTAGTTAAGTCTAGGTGGTGTAGTCACGGTTAGGAGGGTCGTCAAAGAGAACAATCTAGCTCATGCAGCTAGCGTAAACACAATGGAAACAACTCAAAGGTATAAAGCAAATGCAGATTTAGTCATTCAGTATATCATGGAATTCAAATATAGATTGGCCAGCAACATGTCAACTTACAATTAGGGCTCGTAGACCTAATTACAGAGTATGCTCAAGGTATGGCTTTGTAGCTCCTTTGCAAAGAATTCAAACTATCAACTATCTCTATGAATTTCACTACTTCCCTAGGCATCTATTACATCAATATATATCATCTCTGGGACATGAATGAATTTAGATGCTAAGTCCAACTCCGCAAGTTCTGAAATACAACTGTGGTAGAATGCAGACCAAAGTACAAAGACTGCTACTGACTGAAGTGGAAAAATGAATAGAAACAAACTGAAATGTAAATATTTTTGGTTGATGCAAGATTTCTCTTGAACCAGGAATGCTCCTACATCAGACATTCGGGGTTATTGAAAAGTGAGTCCCTCACTTATCTTGGGCTAGAGGGAAACCAAGACAGTCTACCTTAGCCTAAGAAATCTATGATGAATCTTCTTCCGGTCTGCCTTTCCACTTCACAAGATATTCTTTGTATTGTCTTCCTCTGGTGTTGCATCCAACTCTGCTATCCAAAATGTCTTCAATCTACTCCGGTGCTTGTTGTGGTAACTACTTCTTCAAGTCTTCTTCAATGTTGTCACTAAATTCTACTTCATGATACTGATATAGGTCTGCAATGTTGAAAATAGGTGATATACCCAATGTCTCTGATAACTCCACTTCATATGCATTTCTTGAATAAAATCTTTTGAGTATCCTACAAGGTCCAAACTTCTTCATCTTCAACTTGTTATATGTCCCAACTGAAAATCTTTCCTTTTTCAAGTATACCATCACTTCATCTCCAACTTCAAATTCTTTGTGTCTCCTCTTATCATCTGCTTGTTCTTTATACTTACTATTCATCTCCTCCAAATGATTCTTCACCTAATTATGCACTGTCTCCATGTTTCATGCAAATTCTTCTATTTCTCCACTCCTCTTGTCTTCCATGCTAATATCTCTCAACTCTGCTACCCCTCTAGGGTTAATTCTTGTCACAATCTCAAATGGTGTTCTTCTGGTACTCCTATTTACTGAATTATTGTATGTAAACTTTGCTTATGAAAGAATCAAATCCCAATTTACTACCTTCTCTCCAACTAAACATCTAAACAAGTTTCCCAAACTCCTATTCACTACCTTTGTTTGTCCATTAGTCTGTGGATGAAATGTTGAAATGAACTTCAAACCTATCTTCATCTTCTTCCAAAGTGTTTTCCAAAAATATCTAAGAAATCTTGTATCTCTATCTGAAATTATGCTCTTAGGTAACCCATGCAATCTCACAATCTCCTTGAAAAATAGGTTAGCTACATGCACTACATTAGTTGTCTTCCTACAAGGTATGAAATGTGTCATCCTTGAAAATCTGTCCACTACTACAAATATTGAATCATGTCCTCTCTATGTCTTAGGTAATCCCATTACAAAATCCATACTTATGTCTTCCCAAGGTCTCTTTAGTACTGTCAAAGGTTTATACAATCCAATGTTCTGACTACTTCCCTTTACAACTTGACAAACTCTACAACTCTGTACAAATTTCCTAACATCCTTATGTATCTGAGGACAAAAGTAATTTTTACTTACCAATGCCACTGTCTTATCAACATGCCAAAATGTCCTGCCAATCCACCACTATGCTTCTCCTTGATCTAATTGTCTCTCATAGAACTTCTAGGTATGCATAACTAATTACCTCTGAACAACATATCTTCTTGAATGAAACAATCCAACCATTTACTCATATCTATCACAACAAGTTCCTTACATTCTTTCTAGGGCTCTGCAAAATCAAGATCCTCCTCATACAGGTTCTTCAATTCATCAAATCCCAACACTTCAACTCTCATCTCTGTCAACAAGTTCCTTCTTTTGCTCAATGCATATGGAACTTTGTTTGATTTTCCACTCTTATGCTTCAATACAAAAGTATAACTCTACATGAACTATAGCCATCTCATATGTCTCTAATTCAACTTTCTTTGACTGTTCAAATATTGCAAAGCTTGATGATCTGTATACAAAACAAACTCTTTAGGCAACAATTTATGTCTCCACTTCTTCAAGGCTTGTATTATGGCATAGAACTCCTGATCATAAACTAAATATCTTCTCCCTGCATCATTCAAATTCTCACTGAAATATGCTACAAGTCTACCCCCTTCACTTAACACTGCTCCAATTGCATTCCCACTTGCATCACAATCTACCTGAAATACCTTATTGAAATCTGGTAATGCCAAAATAGGTTGCTTTATCACTTTCTACTTCAACAATTCAAAACTTTTGTTTGCTCCTGATGTCCACTTAAAGTCTATTCTATCACCTCTCATTGTCTCTATCATAGGGTTACATACTTAACTAAAATTTCTGATGAACTTCCAGTAGAAACTAGCCAATCCATGAAATGATCTGAATTCTGCAATGCTCTTCGGTGTAGTCCATTCAACAATTGCTCTTACTTTCTTAGGGTCCATCTTCAATCCTTCCGCAGAAATCACAAATCCCAAGTTTACAAATTCTTCATGAAACTACATTTCTTGATGTTTATCAATAATTTATCTTCTCTTAGTCTCTGCAATACTTGTCTAAGGTGCTGCAAATGTTCTTTTCTTGTCTTATTAAAAATCATAATGTCATCCAAATATACAATAACAAACTTACCCAAGAATTTCTTCAAAACTTTGTTCATCAATCTCATGAGAGTACTTGGTGCATTTGTCAATCCAAAAGGCATCACTAACCACTCATACAATCCCTCATTTGTCTTAAAAGGAGTCTTCCATTCATCTCCCTTTGTGATTTTGATATGATGGTATCCACTCTTCAAATCTATCTTTGTGAAATATTTTGCTTCTCTCAAACAATCCATGATATCATCCATCCTAGGTAAAGGAAATCTGTACCTAATTGTGATCTTATTTATTTCTCTAGAGTTAGTACACATTCTCCATTCTCTATCCTCCTTAGGTATTAACACTACAGGTACTACACAAAGACACAAACTTTGTCTGATCAAACCTTTCCTCAACAATTCTTGTATTTGTTTATTCAATTCTTCATTCTTTGTTAGTGTCATTATGTGTGCTACTTTATTTGGCAAACTAGCTCCAGGTATAAGATCCATATGATGACTGATACTTTTGATAGGTGGCAATCCTTCAGGTACATTATCTGATATGATGTCTTCATACTCTATCAGCAACTCAATTATCTCCTCTGGTTGTGATTCTTTAGTCTCCTTATTGTTTCAAGCTTTTTAGGAATCAAAGCATAACACATATTTGGATGTCTCAAACCATCCAGAAATTATCTTCCATCTACCATACAGATTCTGGCATTCCCACATACTTCACTCTTAGGATCATCTTCCAAAGGAATCAAAGTAATTCTCTTTCCATTTGGTGTTATAGTGTGTGTATTCTTTCTCCCATCATGTATGAATTTTCTATCATACTGCCAAGGACTACCCAACAAAATATGACATACATCCTTAGGTATAGTATCGCACAATACTTCGTCATGATAAGATCCAATATGAAAATTCACCAAACATTGTTCACTCACTAGAACCATATGATCATCCTAAATCCATGCTATCTGATAGGGCTTAGGGTGTTTCAATCTTTCCAACTTTAGCTTAGTCACCTGTAATCGTAAATCCATGCAGTAGAAATTTCTATCATCTCTCTGGTATGCACTGTTATCTTTGTCCTCCTTAAATGTGTTCTCTTGTCTATTCTACTTTGCATATGATCTTTCTCCTCCAGAAAATGTTCTACATCTTTGAAATTTACCGCCTCTACCTCTTTGTCTCTAATCATGCTTCCTATTCAACTTTTCTTCAACCTTCAGGGCAAACTGATATGCATCTTCCAATGTTGTCATCCTTACCAAACTTAGTTATTCTTGAATGTTCAATCTTAGTCCATTGATTTATCTACCCATTTTCTCCTTGCTTGCTTCACTATGTCCTGTCTTTATGATCATCTAATGAAATTCTTTAGTATACTCCATAGATTTCTCCTTTTGTCTCAGGTTTTGCAATTTCTTCAATAGTCCTAGCTCATAGTTAGCAAGGATAAATTGATTCTTCAATTTTGTGACCATCCTATCCCACTTTGTAATTTTTTTCCTTTCCTCTTCTATTTCTATCCAACTAAACTTTTTTCCACCATATAAAAGCATGTACTTTCATCTTGGTCTTTGCAAATTTCACCTTCTCTAGATCTTCCACTTCTTCATACTCAAAGTATTCCTCCATGCCATTTATCCAATCAATCAATTCTTCAAGATTCAAGTTGCCAGTATAGTTCGGTACATCAACTCTAGGTCTTTTTCCAATCTTTGAAATAGGTCACAACATCTTGACTTGATCTGATTCTTCTTCTTCTTCACCTCCTAGGGTTTCTTCAGTTTCATTCATAGATTGAAATTCTTCATCATCACTCTCAATATCAATTATAGGGCTTATCCTTTTCTTCTATCTTCTTCAACAGCATCTAGTCTAATTTGCATTGTTTTCATCATTTCCATCATTTCATCTATTCTTCCAGCCATTGTTCTAGTAGCAGGGATTCTCCTTGGCAAAATCTTCCTCAGATCAAGTGCAAACTGCCTCAAATTTAGCTATTGGGCTACAAGGTGACAATTGCCTCACAATCGGTGATCGGTTATAACACAAGTAACTTGCCTCGAATTCGGTGATCTATCCACAACAAGATCTTATAGAATTCCTTCACCAACTTCAATCAATTCACTCCCAAAGATTTAAACTTTTTCTCTGATACCACTTGGTGCAGTCACGGTTAGGAGGGTCCTAAAAGAGAACAATCTAGGTCGTGTAGCTAGAGTAAACACAACAGAAACAACTCAAAGATATAAATAAAATGTAGATTTAGTCATTTAGTAAATCATGGAATTCAAATACAGATTGGCCAGCAACATGCGGGCTTACAATTAGGGCTCAAAGGCCAAATTACAAAGTATGATGAGGATATGGCTTTGTATCTTCTTCGTAAAGACTTCAAACTATCAACTACCTCTATGAATTTCACTACTTTCCTAGGCATCTATTACATCAACATATATCATCTTTGAGACTTATGATTCCTCTGTGTCAGCCAAGGAAGGTCATAAACTCCGATGAAGAGTTGTAACATGTGTACATAGATAGGTCAAACCTAATTAAATAGGACTCCTCCACAAATGAATGGAATGGAGTACGGATCCCATGGAAGGTCAGCCACAAACCAAACACCATTGAATGATGTGTCATTTAGCTCCACAAGTCATGAAATGCTTCATGGGTCTTCTCCTTTAGTTGATCTTATCTGAGACTGTCAGGATGCTCTGTTGTGAGAAAATAGTCAATCTTCTGATAGCAATATCTTACCGGTACCTGATTCAAATGCTCTAAATTTTGGATATAATGTGCATGAATGAATCTATATGCTAAGTCTAGCTTTGTAAAGTTTGAAATATAGTTGTGGTAGAATACGGACCAAAGTACAGAGACTGCTACTGACTAAACTGCTTGAACTGAACTAGAAAATGAAAAAAAAAAATTTGAAATGCAAATAAACTAAAATGCAAATATTTTTGGTTGATGCAAGATTGCTCTTGAACAAGGGATGCTCCTGCATCACTAGGTAAATTGGTTACTTTCAAATGAATAGTTAAGAGAAAGGGTGATATCAGGAAAAACAAGGTGGGGAGCCCTAATTGATAAATGCAACTATGGCAGAGGTTGCAACTAGAAATCAATCTCAATTATAATTTGTCTTGGTGGGAACAAATAAATACAAGGTTAGTCAATAAAGGTCCTCTCCCAAAACATAAGGGGATTAAATTCTTGATCTATGAATCTTTTTCTTTGAAAAGTCTTGGGAAATATAATTTGGAAATCATTCTATTACAAGAAATTAAATCTATGAGTATGGATAACTTTAGACCATTTTCTCACATAATTCAAAATGTATTATAAGATGGATAGAGAAGCAAGAGAGGGAGTAACAAACAGGAATGGAATTCAAATTTCAAACTAGGATTCTCTACAACAAGGGGAATCATAAGGACAATGAATATTAGGTGAGGGCCCTTGTCATAATTAATGTTGATATAGGGGGTCTTGTGTCTAGCGAAGTCTTGGATTTCAAGGATGGGGAGACACTTGATGGGATGTCAAGTCTAGATTAACATAAGCCCCACTAACTTTTGGGGGCATGCCCTCTAAAAGACTGCTAACACTATTTAAGAATCAATCATTTCAATGCAAAGGTAAAGGAGACAGTTCAAATCCCCTAGTTGCCCTTATTTTGCAAGCTAACCAAGGTGAGTTCAATTTCTAGATCCATGGTTCTATTTTTCAATTTTGTTGCAAAATAAAGTCCACTTTGATCACAAAGTTCATGGGGCCTTGATCGAATTTGAACCTGGTTAGTACCTAGACTAAGAAATGGAGTTTGAAAGGGAAGATTAACATCACTACCATGGTGAAAGGTTTCTTATCCTTTAACGTTTCATGTGAAGAAGACTTGGTGAACATCCTAATTGGGGGACCTTGATTACTTAGGAGAGTCAACCTAGTCCAAAGGAAGTGGTACCTATCCTTTGATCCAAACAAAGAAACATCAGAGCGATGCCTATTTGGATTTGCTAGCACTACCTCTTGATTTCTGGAATGAAGAATTTTTTAAAGGTATTACTAATTCTTTTGGTTGAATCCTCATATTGATTATATGACAAAAAATAGGAAGAGAGTGGTTTTTATAAGGATTTATATCTATATGGATAGCTCTACTACTCTTCCTTTGTATATTTCCTTGTCCTTTAAGGTATGGATTTGGAAGTAGAAGCTAGCAGTAGAGAACTCCTTGTTGCATTTCCATAGATACAAACTCTTAGGTCATTGGATGAAGGATTATCCATTGAACAAGAAACAAAATAAAACAAAAGAATGGGCCAAGAAAGTCAATCCTAACAACCATTTCGAGATGGAAGCTCCCAAAATTCTAGAATGAATGGTGTGGATAGTCAAGGTATGAATGAATACTTAGATAGTGCCCTGGGTGTATCCTTTAATACATAAGAAGAGGTATCCATTGTGAAGTATAATTTTAGCTCACTAGCTCTTGGAGAGGGGCTTGAGACGCTCATCTAAAGAATGTAACCATAAACATGAAAACTAGAATGATAATCTTGATCAAGAGGCAAGGTATATAAACTTGAAATCTTTGGGGTTGATATTAAACAGGACCCTGAGTCTTAACTAGAACATTAGCAAACTATTGAGTAGAACTAATGAGAGGTTGAGATACCTACTATATCCTCTATGAACATATTGATGAGGATTGAGGTATCTTGGGCCTGAAGGGAAGCTAGGTGTGTGGAAAATGCTTCCTACACTAATCTAATGAGGAGAGGGCTATGCAAATTCAACTTTATACTAACTATTACAACAATGTTAAACCATTAACATGAGATATTGAAGAAAAACACAAGAACTAGAAAGAAGACAGAAGAGAGAGAGACAAGATATACGTGGGGAAAACCCTTATGGGTAAAAAACCCCACACTGCAAAACACAGCTCAAATGTATTATAGTAAACAATAACAGATTACAATACAGTTTCAAAGCCAATGCTCTTTCAAGAGTCTTCGAACGTCAAATTTGGAGATATTCTAGTAGCATAACAGTACTTGTACCAAAGTTATCTATCTCCCATCCAAGCACCTGTTTGTATAGAGTTTACAAGGCAAATATGGAACCTTCTAGAGATGGGTGTCCATCTTGGACTCATGCCCCAAAACCCATGCCTAAGGACACTTGTCCAACATCCCATCCCGAAGTGGGCGCCTAGTCCCAAGATAGGTTACGACAGATGCTCTTACGCACCTTACAACTGTCAGAATCTGTTATACACTAACTAAAAATATCATATTCCTCTTACATGTCATAACCTCCCTTGACTGCCCAAAGATGCCTTTCTCTCATGCAGAGATACTCACCGACACTTGTCATTAATTAAAAATTGTTTGAGGTTTCGGGGGCATTGCCCCCAAGCCCCCACGAGGGCACCACCCCTCGACCCCACCCTATACCGCGATAGGGAGTGTTCCAGGGGCGCCACCCCTGGACCCTGTCTTGGGGGCACTACCCCCAAACCCCCATTAATTATTCAAGGGGGAAACCGTGGCTGCCAAAGTCACCAAAATTTACCCTGCTACATATACACAAGGTGTTGACTTTGCCAAAACAACATGGGATAAATAAATACAATATTAAGAATTTGCAAAGGTTGAGACACCTTAATTCCAACAGGGCCTAAAGAATATGATGGAGCTATTGTAATAGACTAAGGAGAAGATAGGTATATCAAAATAAGGAGACCCTAAATTATGGAAACACCCCAATAGCAAGGAAGAGGAAAACCCCACCTTGGAAGAGCATGCTCAAATATAAAACTAGATAAAGTACATGCAATAGGATGAGGTGAAGGTAAGTATACTGAAAGTTGGGGGAGAATTACTTTTTTCTATTGAGGATAGTTAGAGGGAGGGGAACCCCACCTTGGAAGGGTGCGATCAAAAGGAAGACACTAATCTATATGAAGGGAGTAAATTGGACTTGATGAATACTATTTTTGACAAGGAAGGAAATCACTCGTCAAATGATGGATTCACCTTGGTGTTGAAGATAGAAAAAGGGAATAAGTATAATTGTAAATTGGAATGAGGTGAGAGAAGCAACCCCTTGGCTGAAGGAAGGTTGAAGGAAAGTAGAAAGACAGTTGGTGGATATCTGGGTACATGATCTAAAGAATCAAGAGGATTTGGAGAACTGTCTCGAAGATAAAATAGGAGTAAAAGGTTAGTTAATTATGGATCATATGAAAAGAGTAATTTGAGATCAATCTTGAAGGACCTGAAAGAATGAGAAGCAAGGAAGGAAGTTGTTGATGGCACTCAAGTGACTCTTATTGATTTATGCAATAAGAGTACCCCTAAATTAAAAAAAATGAAATTCCTATCATGGAATGTCCAGGGGTTGAATAACCCTCATAGGCATGATTTGTTGGCTAATATTGCTAGGTTAAAAAATCTTGATGTGATTTTAATTCAAGAGACCAAAATTCCTTTTAAAAGAATTGTCAAAATTAAGAATAGATTCTTCAAGGTTAGTGGATATGTTAGAATGGATGCGAATGGGGCCTCAAGAAGAATTGTCACTCTTCGAAACCCTACCTGTATTGAATGTATGCTACTAATGGATGACTCTAATCATGTAAGCATCCATTTTCACCAGAAGGAGGATTTTTCTTGTATCATATCAAATATGTATGCCCCTACCTTTAGGATTGCAAGGAAGAATCTTTGGATGAGATTAAATACCTTTAAAAAAATTCATAAGATAGCCTCTTGGCTAGTTATGGGATGCTTTAACTCTCCACTAAAGGATAATAATAAAAAGAGGTTCCCAAATTCCATCAGATCTAGTAAGGAGGATTTGGTCGAGTTCATTAGCAAGAATGTATGCATGGATTTGGACCTTGAAGGTGTAGATTTTACCTGGTCTAATAGAAGGATTAGTAGTGACCTTATCAAGGTTAGATTGGATTAGGCCCTAATAGACCTAGTATGGCTAAAAGTTTACAACTATTCTGTCTTAGCCTTTACTAGAATTTGATTAGATCACTCCCCTATCATGATGAATGCAAATAAACTAAGAAAAAGGAAAGGTATCCCCTTCTATTTTGAAAAAAATGTGGACTAGACATCCCTTGCTAGATGACTTAATCTCTAAATGGTGGGACATCCCAGTGGATGGTACAACTATGTTCATACTTGCTAAAAATTTAACAATGTCAAGCTAAATGTAAGGAAATGGAACTCTAAATCCTTTAGAAATTTCTTCAAGAAAAAAGCTAAAATTGTAAGCACTAAAAATGTACATGAGCTTTCATGAGGACCCTATGAGGAATTATAATCATTAACACTTACATGTAAGTGTGTAATAAAATGCCCTCTCAATAGTGCTCTCCTTCATTTGCATCATCAATTCTTCATAATCACAATTTTTCTTCATTTTCCCCTTGTCAACATTTCTTCTTGACATCACCAGCATAGTTGATTTTCATCAAAACATATGAATTTGCCTTCCCCACATATGTTCCATGCATTTCCACCTTCTAGAGGCCTCTAAGTGACCTTCTGAACCCAACCCAATTGTTAAAATTAACTTTTATTCTATTTCTCCTAGATTCCCCCTATTATTTATGGATCCCCATGGGTCTCCCCCGGGAAACTCTACTAGTAAAAGGAGGGACCATCTTTAATTCATCTATTTGATCCAATTCAAAAGCTAGATGACATCTTTAACCCTCCAAAATCATTCCCCAACTTTCATAATTGACATAGCTTTTGTCTTTTCTAGATCACATGCTATTATTTTTGGATGTCCCCTAGGGAACCCTACTGGTAAAAGGGGGGATTCTCTTTAATTAACCTATTTCAAAAAAAGGTAGATTGCATCTTTAGAGCTCTAAGACTAACCTCAATACCTCAGTATTTACCCATAAGCCCTCCTTTCTGGGTCTTCCCCAGGTGACCCATGGGCAACCCTACTAGAAAAATTGGTGACCCTGTCATGTTTTTAAACATGAATTCCTCTTCAGTTGTGGCCCAAATTTGCTACAAATTAAGCCTTGATTGCATGTGTCACCTTGTCTGACTGATCATAGACTCCTTTTGAATAATTCAAGAATCCCAATCACTCCATTCTAACTCACAAATCAATTCTACTCTTCTCTCAATCAATCTCATGCTAACTCTATTTCATCTTTTGTGAAAGGCTATCAAAGCTTGTTCACTCCCAATCAAACCTAGTTCACTCCTTAATCAATCTTTTTATATCATCAATGAAATGAGTTAACTCTTAAATCAATTTCCCCCTCTTTTGTGTCTCTCCAAACTATAAATAGCCCTCACCTCTTCATTATTTCTCAAGTGGGAGAATGCCCTTCGCATCTTCACAAGCTTTTCAAGCTTTTGCACAGACCTTTGAGCCTCTTAGTTTCTCTCTTTAGTGTTTCAAAGCTCCAATTCTTTCATTTCATTAGATTTCATTGTTGCAAAGCTTCAAAGCTTCCTCTTTGAGAGGCAAATTCAATAGTTGCATCCATTCATAAGATTTGTGTTTCTCTCCATTAGCATCTTGACGCTCAATGTAGGATGAATATAGTGCCTTTTCTTTTTTTCTTAGTATAGACTCTCAAGATTTCTAAAGCTTTTGAAAGCATACTTATGTTCCCATTTCCTCAAGCCAATGCCATTATGCTCAATTAGCATGCTCACATAGTGCTCATAGCTCACTTTGAGCAAGTGATCAATATCAATATTAGCTCTCTTAATCCCTACCGCCAAGAGGAGGACCTACTACTACAAGAGGATGAAGAGGTTTATAGATACAAAGGATTCCTGAGGCTAGTGTGAAGATTCATGCATCAAGCTTATTCTAGGTTCTTTCAATTCTTTTCATAGTAATTAGATCATAAAATTACTGTTGAGGGAAGTAATTTATTGCTTTACTCTTGATAGGAAATTGTTAGCATAGCATATTTTCCTTTTGAAAAACACAAACACTAGATGAACTTACATTAAAAACATTTATATAGACCTGCATTCATATCCCCTTTTGTAGTAATTAGATTATTTTTACTTTTCAATGTTGGGAAAAGAATAAAGGTTTCTAATAGCATTTTAGCTCAGCCAAGGACTTCTGCTATGCCCCAGCCTATCTCAATAATGATAACTTAGCCAACTGAGTCTCCTCCCATGTCAGAAATTCATAGGTGATCTCGTAGCCCTTCTCGACCTCTTGAAGAAGGAGAATGTATTTAGGAAAAACAAAGACATTAATCTCCTACCATTCAGATTGGGTCAATCTGACCAATTTTTTTGTGCAATTGCTATTCCTCTCTAGAAGAGCTAGAATTTGATGAAATGGTGGAGTATCTAACATGAAGTTTCTTTCCTGGAATGTTTGAGGTCTAAAAGACCTCTCTAGGAAGTATTTTGTTAGGGATACTTTTCAGAAGTATGCTAGTATTGATGTTTTGTGTCTTTAGGAAGTGAAAGTTGTTGGTTCTTTGCTTTCTTTAGCCTACCGCTCTATTTGGCTAGCCAGTAAAATGTTTTGTGTTAATCATGAAGCTGGGCATGGTGGTGTGGTCACTCTTTTGTCCCCCTGGTGGCATGCTTTGGTGGTTTCTCATGGGTCTGACCCCACACATTGGCTTGTCTGGATTCTTTTGAACATTGATAATAATTCCTTTGGGATTATTAATGTTTAGGCCTCGAATGATGTTGTTGAAAGATCTATTCTCTGGCGATGGATTGTTGAATCATTGCTAGTTGCCACCTAGTTGCTTTGTGGAGATTTTAGTATGGTTGAGATGGCGTACGACAAGGATGGTACTCTATCATTTCAATGGGTAGCTAGCAAAAGAGAGGATTGGTTTTACATGCGTAATGAATTGGGTCTTTTCGACCCCAACATTAGTCATCGCCGCTCTCATTCTCTCTAGCATACTTGGTGCAATTATGGAGCTAGGTCTGACATGATATTTAAATGCCTTGATTGTGCTATGATCTTAGCTCAATCTTTTTTCTCTTTTGCCAACTCTTCCCCACTTCCAGTTAAGCAGTTCATGGATGTGACATTGTTAGATCACTTTCCTATTTTGTTTTACATTGAATGGCAAGTAAGGCAGCCTTGCACCAGTAGGACCTAGTTTTTTTCTAAATACCTCTCTGCTGAGTCACTAGGGCACGCTAGCCCACATCAACACCATCTAGAAACTTGAATGCAGACCACCCCACTCAACTGGCTAGATCAAGTAGTGGAATGATGTCATCACCTGGACTACAAGGTTTCTTCATATTTATGGGTTCCAATTGGCTATTTATTGCAGATGGTCTTCTAAAGTGACAACTTCTAATATCCATGTTACCATTGAGGCTTTGGACGATAACCTCTTCTCCCCTTCTCTACAAGTTAGGGTTATGAAGTTAAGAAAGCAAGTTGCTGATAATTATGCATCCAAAGGGGCAAAACTCAAGGCCAGAGTACACTAGCTCAAGATTGGGGACTGTGCCTCAAAAGAATATTTTTTACCTCTTTGAGCCAGACATTCATCACCTGGAATCAAGTGAATCAAGGAGGGCAATAATGTGCTTTCAAAACTACCTGATATTCTCTAGGCATTTGTTAAGCACTATGAGCAAATTTTCATAGCTCAAGAGTATACTCCTGAGTGGAATAATGTGCTCCAAAATTGCCTTGATGTTGTGCCAAATAGGCTTTCTTCATCCTAGAAAGCCTTCTGTGAGAAATTTCTTACAATTGAAGACCTCAAAGAAGTCGTCTGCACTATGGCCGATGACAAAGGTCTAGGAATTGATGGGTTTCCCTATGATTTTTACAAAGCTCTTTGGGATTGTGTGGGGAATGATCTGCATAAAGTCTACCTTGAGTCTTTTCATTCTAATTCCCTAGGTAATATTATCAATAAAGGCAATATAAAATTTATACCTAAAACTGGTGATCCTGAGGATATCTATAACTAGTGGCCCATGACGCTCCTTAATGTTTCCTACAAAATAATTGCCAAAGCCCTTGCTTTAAAAATCCACCATCTTTTGCCTCAGGTTGTGCACCCTGAACATACTAGTTTTATTAAATCTAGGTTCATCTTGGGCAACATAATTGTTGTCTAGGAAGGCATGGAGTGGGCAAGAAGCTCTAATAAAAAAGCAATTTTTCTCAAAATTGATTTTACCAAAGCATATGACCAGATAGAATGGCCCTTCATTTTAGCTATGCTTTCTCCACTGGGATTTAGCCCAAATTTCATTTAGTCTGTGAACATGTTGTTCTCTAAAGCTTTAACTTGCATCACCATTAATAGCTACCAATCCTAATCCTTTGGTCTATTTTGTTCCATTTGTGAAGGCTACCCGCTTGCCCCCTCGCTTTTTGTGCTAGCTGCTAGAGGGTTTGGCTATCTTCTTGCTCATTCCATTTCCCAAGGGCTTGTTCAAGGGATCTCCTTTCCTAATTCATCAGCTCAGCTAGGCAATGACAACTTTGTCGATGATTCCTTCCTTACCTTGTTGAAAGAAGAAAATACTGTCAAAGCTACTCTTGGTTGTCTTGAGACTTTTTGCTTGGCCTCTGGTTCTACCATTCAGTGGCACAAAACCTTGTGTTATAGACAATCAATTCTTCCCAGTCCCCACTGGATTCAGCAATATGGGTGTTAGTGGATTGTTCCTGGCAAAATCTTCTATTTTCCTGGCATCCCTTTCACCTTTCAGGCCTCTTCTGTTGATCTCTGGCAAGTAGTTCTATCTCAAATTGAGAAAAAATTAGCTTTCTAGGTTACCAAGCTACTCTCTCTGGCTGGGAAATTTTAGGTGTGGTCCAAAGTATTCGTAGTGACTCATGTGTATTACTCTTCATGTTGGGCCCCTTCCAAGGCCTCTTATGCTAAGCTAGAAAAATTGCTCAGAGATTTTTATTGGGCCTCTTTGGAGACTTGCTGAGGCTTTCATCGCATTGCCTGGGAGTTTTGTTGCCTCCCAAGAGATTCTGGTGGGCTTGGCCTTCTTTCCACTCAGAAGTAAGGGATTGCTCTTTGTGTCAAATGAATCATATGTGCTCTTACTAGTAATGAGGCCTGGAAAATCCTCCTCCAACATTGTATTGAAGTGGGTTATCCCACCCACAGACCTTCTTGGAAAGGAATTAGCTCTCCAACCCTTCTTGTTATGAGGGAGCGAGTCCATATTTTGGCTACCTTTGTTGCCAAGAGCATTTTGCATGCCTAGGAAGCAGTCAAGCCCTGGCTCCACTGGACTAAGATTAGATTTTGTGATGGGATCTTGTTCAATCAGTAGAATATTTGGTGGTCTCCTCTTTTTGCCAATGCAGGTCATCCATTGGCCAAGCTTCCTTGGCTTAAGGCCCTCAGATTACACATGAAGGGTATCAAGACCCTACAAGATATATTTCATAGACCCTCCATGATTATTATGTCTTGGGAAGCTTTCTGTGCCAAGTTTGGTTTTCAAAACCATGACCGTGAAACCTATGATGGCCTAGTGAGTCTCATTGCAGCTAATATGCTTCATAAAGTGGGTGTCTGCTCCACCAAGCCCTAGTGGAAGAACTGGAAATGGTATCTACAAACCTGTTTTAGAAATTACAAGCCTTGGCTTGGTTATCAATGGCTTTCACCTCATTTTCCCATGATCGACAACCTGAACTAGAGATGGCATGTCTAATCCTCAACTCTGTTTGGGGAAAAAGATTTTCTACTACGTGGTCTGTATGTTTTGAGCCAGATCTCACCCACTTTGATTGGTGTATTCTTATCCAAGGCTTACCAGTGGGGTCTCGGCTTTCTCACTTGGGGGTTCAAGACCCTCATTGCCCCTTTTCTAGGTAGGCCAAGTTGTTGAAGAATATTTTCTAGTTCTATAACAGAGCTCAGTAGCTGTGGAATTAGATTCATGACTTCTTTCATCCATTTCAGCCAGAGCCCTTCTCCTAACATATGGTTTTGCTGGGGGATTCTCCCAAGCTCCCTGCAAAGTATTCTCAAATTTGGCACACTTTTAGGTTGGAAATCCTCTTCAGTGTTTAGAAAGATAGAAATACCTACATATTTTCTCACAGCCAGATTGATACATATGTTTCCTTATATTCTAAAGTTATTATTTTCTCTAATGTTCTCCTACATATTCAAGTGCAAGAAAACAAAGTTGTGCTTGAATTTTCTCACCTTCAGGAGCTTCTGGACCACTAGGGCAATGCCCCTTGCACTATGGCTCTCATGCCTCCCTCTCCCACTTCCTCTCAAGGCTGATTTCCTTCACAGGGTTGGTAGCGAAGTGGTTCTACTAGGTATTTTCACCCCCATGCTCGGGCTCCTCATCGTCATGGCTCTCACCCTTGCAAGCAGTTGTCCTCTCCTCATCTGCGAGCTGACCTGGGGTGACCTTGAAGAAGAGCAGTGGGGGGTGGAAGCAGAGATTTTGGGTGGGCTTTTAGTGGCACTCCTGGAGGCAGTTCTGGCTAGCCCACTAATACTTCTAAATGGGTTCCGCATTTGGACTTGTCAATTTCACCTCACCGAGAAGATAAAGATAAAGAAAATGAGAAAGATGATGATGGTTGGGCTCCTCCTGATGTCATTCCGCACCCCACTATTATATGGGGAAACCTGGATGATAGGGACCCACCACCCTTTGGTACTACTCTGGCCACTTAATGGCCTTTTTATTTATTGTTTTTGTAATGTTTCCTGAATTCTGGGCGTGGCCCAAGACTCTTTGATTTTCTAGGTTCTACCCATATGAATCTCAGGGTGTGCTTCATACCACCCACCTTTTTGTTTTTCTGAATATGTGTATTTTTGTCTTTTACTAATAGAGATGTGGTCACCTATTAATAAAAAAAACTCATTGCATTCATATAGCTGCATACATTCAAAAATACCAAAAAAATAGGAAAACTTAAAACAAGTAAACATTTGGTTTCATCACAACGTAAATATTACATACAACATCACAAGTCAAACCCTAGGTGAACTCTAGGTCAACTTTGGTTAACACTCTACTTCTCCGCCAAGCATATGAATGTGCCCAAAAATTAGAGGAGAGTGGATTAGAGTGATTCTTGAGGAATTAGAAGAAATCAAACCTAGACCACAACTTAATCAACAACAACAATATATCCTTAGGGTTGTGCAACATGACAATCAAATACAACAAATACTTCAATCCCACGAGGAAAGACTACAATGCACTAGGTTCATCAACAAACATAATAGCTTACCCACTAGGCATTGGAATCTAAGGAAACCAAACATAAGAAAAATCACTAGTGACCCTTTGGGTCATACAATTATTTCAACAATCACAACTATAGAAAGGGCTTGTCAAGTAGCGAACCATAGAAGGCCCTAGGATAGGCTAACCTCTCTCCATGACATTCTACTCCCACAAGAATTATTGTCAATCAGGATTGTGCCACTAGCCAAGTCAAACTTAACTATCCTGTTGAAACATGGAAACCCTCCCAGATTGTGGGTGATCTATGTCACGAGGGAATCTCTAGAGTGAGTTGGTTCTCCTTATGATTTTTTCTAATCTAACGACTTGTCTGGGAAAAGGGATAGGAGAAAAGTGGGTGAGTGCAGGATCATGATGGGCCAAACACTACCCCTAAGTGGCAATGTAAATGTGAAAAATAGACTTAAGTAACTTCATGTAAAAAATTGAATGAGCTATCTACACAATTTAGAAATAAGGTAGTAATAAAAGTTGTAATAAATTGAATGTAGTTTATGGGCTACTACGTTTTTTTGAAAATTTTAAAAATAGTTTGGTGAAAATTGGATATTTCAATGAAGCACTTCTAAAATTTTCAGAAAAACGTAAACAATAGGTGTCATTCCAACCAACTTAAGTATGAGAAAAAATAATATTTTTTCTCCATATTTAGATTTTAGTAAACGACAAATGAGTGGATGTGATGCATATTTTTTTGAATTTTTGAAGTAAATAAATAATTATTTATGATTTTTTTACTATGACTTTTTTAAAATATTAAAAATTAATTTTCTAGCCAACCTAACTTGGTCAAAATTATATGAAACTCAAAAATTTTAAATTTTAATGTATACCCAAAAAATCCTAGAATGTGACGCATCTTTTCGATTTAAAAAAGGATTAATATGTTGAAAGTAACAAATGTTTTTCAATATGTATATCTATTACGAAATCACACATAATGTATGTAGAAAATTAATAATAATTACCTATTAAAATTATTATGAGGGGTATATTATATTTTAAGAATCTTAATTGCTTCCTCTATAAATGTTTTTCATTTGATTAAATTTAGTTACAAAATAGTCTATCAGCTTCAAGGATGAAATTGTGGAAAGCTTTAGGATAACACTAAATGGGTGGTTTTGCAAGTCACTTTGGCAAGTTTTGGGACTCCCACTTGCCTAAATATGAGGTAATCCTAAGGCATTTTTGGAGGGTGTAGACACCCAAATTTGTCCATGTCTAGCAACACCTTGTTAAATCATTATCCATTAAGCCAATTAATTAAATAAATTTTATTTATTTAATTAAAATCCCATCCTCATCCCACTTAGCCAATTAATTAAATAAATTTTATTTATTTAATTAATTTCTACATCATATCTTATCCCATCCTATTCATTTATCCTATTAATTAAATAAATTTAATTTATTTAGTTAATATCCAACTCATATCCCAACTAATTCAAATATTTTATTTGAATTAAACACTCATCTTTTATCATATTCCAACACTTGTCCAGTCAATCATGTGTTGTTATACAACTTTCATTCATATCCTTCACATGCACAACTAATGGGACCTAAATTTAGTATCTTTCAATCCTAGCCATTCACATAGCCTCTGAATCTCCACTGTTGATTGATCTTGGTTGAGTCCTATATAAACACCCTCTCACTCCATATGAGACATCCAGCAATCATATAGCACCTACATTATCATCCTGAGCATCTGAGCATTCATTTGAGCTTTTTATCATCTATCATGGCAGCTTTCAGCTTTGCAATTGTTCATTGTTGAAGAAGCAGTCCACATCCCTTAAACAAGGAATCGCACGGTCTAGGTGATGTTATGCTTGAATTGCATTGTTCTTTGATTTCATTTAGATTAGATTCCTTGATGATGGTAGGGTTAGGGTTTCATGACTATGTCTGATCTTCTAAACCTGACTTTTCACCTATCACATTTTGGCACGCCTGGTGGGAATCATGTCCTTGATTAACTTCATTTTTGGAGTTATTTCTTTGAAGATCAGATTTTGCAGGTGCTTACGGTAAATTCCAGTCGCTTCTGAGCAAAAATTCGCCGCTTTCTGTATCTCTACGTCACTTTTACACTGGAGTCAGCCGCTTTAATCACTATCTGGATCGCCTTTACACTGACAGTCGTCGCCTAAGGAACGGTACGCATCACTTTTGTCTTAACAAAGCTCACCTGTGATCTTAACACTATTAGCAGTTGCTTTAAACTGTGTTTCGCACTTATGAAGTAACAGTGATCGCCTAGAATTTACCGGATCACTTTTATAGTAAAATTCGTCGCTTCTAGACCTATGTGCATCGCTTCCGAATACAAAGTAGTAGCTTTTAAAATTATGCGCGTCACTTATGAATGAACAGTCGTTGCTCTTAGTCTTATGCGCATCGCTTATGAATGAACAGTGGCCACTTTTAAATGGATATGAGTCGCTTATGAATAAACAGTAGCCGCTTTTTTACTGATATGCACCGCTTCTGAACTGACAATGCCCACCTGTGCAGAGTAGGGTTTTGTGTGTGGACTATCATTTTGCAGATACAGGTCACTTTTAGTCCATAGTCTGTCGCTTCTGGGTATATCTGCATCGCTTGCAAGCTTACAGGAGCCGCATTTGGTATTTTCTTCTCGCATATGATCTGCAGGATCTCGTCTGTCGTAAAATACGGCTCGCTTCTGATCAACAGTGGATCGCATCTGGCGCTTTTCCAAGTCGCATTTGATTTGCAAGGGCTCACCTATGGTAAAACAACTGTCACTTCTGATAAACAGTTTGTCACATCTGGCAACTGTAATTTGCTTTTGGTTGCTGTCATTGTGCATCTTGGTGTTTCTAGCATAACTTTCACATATGAAGGCCAAATCGCACAAACGAGGACTCATTGGAAAGCTGGGAGGATGAACTTCACAACTGTACTACTTTTATTAGGTGACTGTATCATTTTACCATATTTTTTATTAGTTAAAGTTTAGCTTCATTGCAAATTTCATTTGAGCATAACTTGAGCAATTTTGATCAGTTTTCAGCGAAACTTTTTTTTCAAATTGCTTAGAATCTCCTGAATTTTCTATTTGTGAAATCCATTCTTTTGTATCAGATCATTTTCATCAGAATTTTCAAATTTCATCTTTTTCATGTAATCATCTTCTTTGCAAGTTTACTTGTTTCTTTTTGGAATTGGTGACTTGTAGAGGCATTTAAGGAGCTGGAGTAGCATTGGCATCAACATCTACAACAAATTGGAAAGCGATTGTATTAGGTGCACTCATTCTAATATTTCATCTCTTAATCTTGTTTGATCACACATTTGGACTTTGGGATTAAAACGAACATTGTTTGCTATCACATATCAAAAGTGGGCATAAAATGAACCATTGTCTTTCATCACATTTGGATTTGGGCTTTAAAACAAACAAGTGCTTGAATTGTCTTCCACACATTGAATTTCTAAGGTTAAAGAACCCCATGCGAGTGTGACCAAGTAAATGTGTATGCTCTCTCCTCGCATCCCAACACAAACTTGGAGATCAAAAACATTTACTTGTGTTGCTTTTGTTAAACCTTAGAGAGGCCTGCCTTGGTATCCACCCCAAGGGAACGACCTCAAGCGGTACTTTCATCCAGTCTGCTATAAAAATCAAAGGATAAGGCGAAAGCCAAGTCTAACCGGTATTAGCACTCACCATACAGTGCTAACTCGAAAGGAGGTGTACCTTTGTGTATATTAAAACTCCTAGTAGGGTTAGTTAAAGTCTTAAGTGGCTTGCTGGATGCTCGTGGGGTGCCGGTCCCCCAGATTTTCACTAGAACCTCCTTGTAATAGTGGCCTTGCCTTATCTAGGACTTGTTGAAGTGCCTTCACATGCTTGCTTAACCATCATCACATTCTTCCAAACTAACAACTTGCTTATGTGTCTTGCGTGAGTGATTCATGTGTGTATATGCATAATCATTTGTTTGAACATTGCCAAATCAAGCTATAAACACCAAACACATAAACAAATCAATCTAAACACATCATCTAAACATTCCACATCATCATCCAAATCCCTAAGCAAGCACTTGCTAAAAGGACTTAAGACAAACACTTGGTGACATGTCTACACTAGAGGACCTAGAAATCAAATTCCAAAGATTCCTCCAAAATCTTTATCAAGGATCACAACCCCTCAACCAAGATGCCATTGAAATATTACAATTCTTCCTCCAAAGAGCTCAACCCCACACAAGCCAATACCTCAACTACAAAACTTCATAGCCCAACTCCAACACCTTTTAGCTACTAGTCAAGCTCGACAAGTACAACAATTCTTAGCCACTCCATACCAACCTAATCCACCTCATAGCCACATGTCATATCCATCCACTTCATATCAACTTAATCCACCTATCCACCAAGCCAATACCACATCAACCTATGAACATCCACCTCAAGCTTATCCAATCCCTCATACCACCATTCCAATGCACTACCAAGCCCATCCACAAAGCCATCAAGTGATATTACAAGAACAACATCCAAGTCCCAATGGCTCTTTGTACATAAATCAAGTAAGTCCAAATACACCTTTTCAACAAGACCACCAAGCACCATTGATAGATCTAAATCCACCTTTCCAACAAGAATCATATCCAAATCCCAATGGCCCCTTGTACATAAATCAAACAAGCCCAAGTTATCCTATGCAAGATCTAATAACCTTTGACAAGGGAGATACCAATCTAGAGTGGCCACCACCATCCAATCACATGCCATCACATGAACCAACAAGTCCTATCCCAACACCACGATGTGATCCCAATCATAGTCCATTGATCCCTTTACCTTCCAAACCACCAAGCCCTTCATTACCTTCATCACCATGTCATTCTAATTGTTCACCAAAGGATGCGGCTGAGAGAGTTTTACAAAGGATGCTTGAAGCAAAACTCATTGAACTTCCTAAAGTCAAACCATGTGAAGAAAGTCCATATGATGAACATGATTATTGTGCATACCATAGGACCAAAGGCCATAATACAAATCAATGCCCAATATTTGTCTCAATTGTTTACAAGGTGTACCTACCTATAATGGGAAATTGTGCCACATCATCCCCATCCTATGTGTCACCCCCATCTAGTCCAAATCCTAATCCATCCAATCCAATTAGCTCTCAACCTAATCCTCGTCCTAATCCTAATCCAACACCATCTACCATTATCATCCATCCATTATATTTCCCATCCACCCATACACTTGCAAAGGATGTGATCCATTGGCTACTAGATAGGAATAAACTACCCCCATGTCAAACACCAATTCATGAGCCTACCAATGAACTTCCAAAGGTCATGTCCAATCCTATAATCTCATCATGTGGTTCACATATCCTTGAGCCTCTTCAAGAGCCTTCCATTAACATGCCTAGCCCTTTAAGCCCATCATGTGACCTACAAGCCAACAAGTCTATTCAAGAGTCTCCAACCACAAGCCTAAGTCAAGAGCCATCATGCCTTCATGTTGATAACTATCAAGAGCCTATCAAGTCCACTCAAGAACCTTCCACTTCCATCCAAAGTCAAGAAGTATGTCAAGAGCATAATCTTAAACATGTGGAAATATTAAACCTTAATCTTAATCAAGATCAAAGCACCTATAAGTTCCACCTATCCATGACCTACTTATGGGTTGCCCTCAAGCTATTAGCCATCACCATGACCTCATTCATGAGCAAATTTATCCCTTTTATAGCCCACTTAATCCTGTTTTTGCTCATAGTTATGATCAAGGTTCTAGCTAAGATCATGAAAACCATGATGATCCATTTGGCAAAACTTTATCTATCTCATGATCAAGATGATATCTATGATGAAGAACCTATTAAAAAGTACCTTGATCCTATCCATAATCCCATAACCATCCATAAGCAAGATATCCAAATTGCTCCTAGTCATCCTCTATCTAGCCCTATCCATAATGAGCAAACATCCACTTGTCACAATGAGACATGTGCCTCTCAAGAACACATAAGCATAGAAGATCAAACAAATAACTTGGATCTTAGTGAACACAATGCTAATGATCCTCCCTCCACATCTACCATCGATCCCATTTCAAGTCCACCATCATGTCCTAGTGGTCTTACCACCTTCCTCCATGAATGTTCTTCCTTGGGACAACAACAACCATTGTCCTCCATTTCATCTTCTCCATCCAATAAAGAACTCAAGTCTAGTTCCCAAAACACATCTAGTCCCATAGTCAATCGCATCCTCCAAAACATGAACTACAAAGGTAAAGGCCTAGGTCTTTATGAACAACGTATTTTGGAGCCAAACCATGTCAAGATCCCTCCATGCTCATATGGCCTTGGATACACACCCTAAGGTAAACAAGGCAAAGATGTTGGTAATCCCTTCATGCATCCTAAATTTACCACTTTCCATCGCCACCCCCATCTACCCAAAACATATGTAGCCATTCCAACTGCATCATCCTATAAATGTCAAAAGCATGTGACCATACACCTTCCTCCTGTTGGTACCCATTTTGGCCTAGAGATTGAGCTTGCATGTTGGGGGGTTTCTTCATTTAAACCCTAGGTCTTCTTCTCCATTGACAAGAGCTTGGCCTATCGGCGAGCTATTTTTTGTTCCCTTCGATGTGTTTGGTTTGGCTGATGGAAATGCCATCGGTGTGATATTCATCATCGGTAGGCTTCATTTGTGTTTGGCCGATGGATGTTATCGGCATGTGTTGTATTGTCGGCGTGAGTGTTTTGAGTTGTGCCGACGATGGGGGGCTTGGCCGATGGGACCAAGGAGGATGTGTCTATCGAGGTGACAAGTTCTATCGGTGTAGGCATTTTGTTGTTTGCCGATGGCTTTGGTCATACCGACAGGCAAGGAATGTGGAGACTTCATCGGTGAGAGTTTGGTCCATCAGCTGGGGAGCTTTGGGTTTGGCCGATAGTGTTGATATCGCCGATGGAGGGATTTGGAACGAGCATTGGTGTGACTTTGTGTGATTGGCCGAAGAGTTTTTGACTTGCTCGATTGTGTATGTCACACCAATGGAAGGAGGAGGCTAGGGTCCATCGGCATGAGTTGTGTTGTCGGTGAGCATCTTTTCTATTACGCCGATGGTCTATGTCTTGGCGATGGGCGTGTTTGGAGTGGACCATCAAGATGACTTAGTATGTCGGTGAGGGAATTTTGGGCTAGCCCGACGGTTGTTGTCTGGCCGACGAAGTATGTTTTGGTGGCCATCGGGGAGACTCGTATTGTCGGTGGGAGTCTGGAGAGTTAGCCTGATGGTCAGTCTCTAGCCGATGAGGGGAATGTAGTGAAACGGTTGGCGAGACTGTTGAGGTTGGCCAGAGGATTTTTGGATGCTCCGATGGAGGGAGTCACACCGACAGGGGTGCAGAGTGTAGTTTGTGGTCATCGGCCAGACTATTGATGTCAAGATGAGTTTTGTGGAGTTAGCCAATGGTTCTTCTCTGGCTGATATGGAAGTTGTAAGCTTTCGAGAGGTGTCGTCGGTGAGACTTGATAGATCGGCAGGAGGATTTGGGAGTTGGCCGTTGGCCTGGGTCTGGGCGATGGGCTTTTGGGTGAAGGAGCATGTGTCGAGCGTGGCAAAAGCGCTTGACACCTATTATGCAAGTGACCATGTTTTTAAACTACTAAGGTGGTCTCTGCACCATGCATGTGGGATTAATCTCCCTGCATTATTTTGAACCTGTGGTAAACGCATTTTGGCGGGAACTTCATTTTGATTGCTGTGACTGATTTCTCGATGGCTGCGGGTGGTTGAGCCATCAATGGCGACTATAGCAGGGATATGGGTGATGGTACAAGTGATTAAATTGCTCGATTGTGAATGAGGACTTCCATACGGTGGCGCAAGGCTCGAGGCCTCCCTGTCAACTCTCCTGCCTACTGCATTGATAAATTCTAAGCGCCATTCCTTTGAGGGATTGGTATCTGGCAAATTTTGATATTTTGTCATGTAATTAATTGCTGCAGGTAAACTTTCTAGCCAATATAGGCAGACTGTGTTACCATTTTTTGAGGTTGTTGAAAGTTGAACATTTGGCTCTATAATACAATACAGCTGATTTGGTTGCTCTGTACAGCAAAACTTGTGAGTTTATGTATCTCTTGTTGTATGTTTTTGCATGAATCCACTGATTTCATGGTTAATTCTGTATGAGAAATGCTATGTTAGCATGTGTTTTGTTAATTCTGTCTCCAAGTATTGCATGTATCTTTCTTCTGAGTCTGGATATTTAAGCAATGTTTGAGACTCTAGAACATAGAATTCCTATGTTGAATGTCTGATGTTTTAACTTCTGCTCAAGGGGTAGATTAAATTGTTCTCAGATTGAACATTGGGAAGGGTATACTGCAGTAGGGATGCCATAAGTATAGATAGCTTAACACTTTGTATTGGGAGATATCTGTAAGGCAGGTATCATATGTGTCCCCCTGAAATCTAGTTTTAGTTGTTCATGCATATCATTCACAGGTGTATGTCTATTGACTCCTGGCCCTGGATAGGCACCGATCTAGCTTTGTCTTTGTGTTATATACCATGTCCAGCTTTGCATCCAAATATAAAATCAAAACCAAACTCTAAAACAACCATTAGGACATTAGAATTAGTTTTAGGATCCTCAGTCCTCTGTCTACAACTGCAAATAGGCCCAAAGCTAGCCCCTTTGCTCTTATCTTACAGTTTTGGTCTACTTATAGGAGGACTTATCTGCTTTCTGTCAGCATCCCAGCCTTGTATGTATATCCTCATGGATGTTGAGTAGGGAATACCCCCATAGGTTTTGCAGAGCCTGAAGAAGAAGAGGAGATAAAATATAGAGTCTATCTCCTACACTGTTGGCCCCTGGCCCAGAGATCCTGTTGATCATTGATGGCTACCTTGTAGGGAAATCTGGGGATAAGCATCCAGTCTGGGAAAAAACCAACAGAAATTGGTGACTCTACTGGGGAGATCAATGTCATATCCATGAAAGTTTAAGTCTACAAGATTGAAGAATTAGGCCTGGATGTGTTTGTTGCAGTAGAGAAAAAGGTTGTATATGTGACTCTGCTGGTGGATGACCCAGAAAGAAAGAAATCAATTTGCAGCTTCAGCTTGTTTGAAGCTCATTCCTCTTCAAGGAGGTGGCGACTCTGCATCAAAGAACCTGATAAAAGAACAAAATTAGTCAGAGAAGAATTTGCAGCTCCTGCAACATATCCAGGTATTTCATATTGTTTGACAGACTCCCTATTTGGTGAGATAGCACTGGTTAAAAGGGAAACATTGGTGAAAGCAGAGCTTGCATGCTTTTATTAGAACTTATTCTGTATTTCAAAGGGCATGCAATGTTGCTAAAAAGACTCATTTAAAGGACTTTAGGAAAGTTTGAAAAAAATAGTCTAAATTTTGAGTGCCTAAAGTCATTGTTTGTAGAAAATCTGAGTAGAGAGGAGGGTTGCAAAAACATAAAGGATGTATTATCAGCCTATGCACCCTTGTGAAGTGTCAAGTGCAAAAATGTATAGTAGTCAGTCCCAACAATGTAATAAAAGAAGTTTCAACATAGACAAATATAAGCCCATAAATTTCAGTGGCATTTGTGGCTATCCAAATGCTCTTCCACCTAAAATCAGAATTTTTTTGCCTAAATTTAATGGTATAAAGGATGAATCAGCTGAGAGACACTTGCAGCAGTTTATGAATGTGATAGATGACTTTGAGATTGACCATGAGGATGTGGTTATGAGATTATTTGTTCAATCTCTAGATGAAGATGCAAGGGACTGGTTTTCCTACCTTCCAGCTCACTCTGTCAGCTCTTGGCATGGTTTTAAATCTGCATTTCTAGTACAATATGGTGAAAGAATCTTTAAATATGCAGTTATTAGTAATTTTATGTACATCCATATTGAAGAAGGTGAGTTGATCCTAGCCTTTAACCTCAGATTTATGAGGGCATTGAATAGAATTCTAGAATGCATGAGACCTAATGATGCACTGTGCTTAGTTGTCTATTTGGGAGCTTTTGATAAGAAAATGAGTTACAGATTAAGAGACAAGGAGCCCACCACATTGCATCAGGCACATCAGTTTGCAATAGATATTGAAAACAATTAGAGGTATGGAATACAAAAGGGTTATTTTTCTAAAAATTTTTGTTGTCCTGCAGCCCTCGATGTTAATGAAAGATTTAATTCAGGAGTTGACAATGAATGTCAAAGTATTCACACCCCTGTTGTCCCAGTTTTTGCATCATTTCAAGTTGATGATGTTTCTGTTATAAAGGAGGATGTCTTGTTTTGCCCAACAAATGAAGTTGAAAACAATGGTTTTTCAAGTAATATTTACATACCAGCCCTTATCAAAGAGCCATCATGTTTAAATGATCCAGTTGTGCAAGGTTGTGATCATGTGGATCAACAGTCAGTATCAGTTTCATCAGGAAGTATTAGAGGGATGGAGAATGATGCAGATAGCTCAACTTCAGAATGCATTGAAACAGTAGAAATCTTGTATATGGGGCAATCAGTTGATAGAAATGATATCCATGATTAATTCATGGATCAGGTTTGTTCTTCTTATGACTCTAGATCTGATAGTACTAAAGAAGAATTGGAGTATCATGAAGAAGAAGCAGAGGCCTTTGCGGTGAGTGTTAATCCCCTTTATGATGAGTCTACAGATGCCTTTGATGCTATGAATCTTGACTTTTAGTGGTGTAGGATTAATCCTCTTTTTGAGGATGATGATGAATATAAGGAGACTGTTGACCTTGGTGTTACATCAGTTTGTGAGTGGGGGGCATATGAATCAGATATCTTCAGTTCTTGTGAAGATACTATGGATTTGCAAACTGTGAATGATGGATGTTCATCATCACCTAGTTTAGATATGTGCAACATTGGGTGTGTGGATCAGGATTTGTTTTCAATATCAGTAGATATTGGGGGTCTCATTTTTTCTGAGTATTTTGAGTTTTTGGATCAGCTGGATGAGTGCCTGATGGTGTGCAGTAGCTAGATAAATGATGAAGACTACCAAGAGCAGTATGATGTACCATCTGAAGAGTATAACATGCATATGTTGCTTAATGCTGAAGGATTTTTTAGCATGTATGGTTGCATGTTTGATTTTGAAATGCAGAGTGATAGAGGCAGTACTACAAGTGGCAAGCTGTCAAAGGTGGTGGAATATCTAATTGAGCAAATGACCTTATGGATTGGGATCTTTCAGTTTGGAATCAGGCATTTGGCAGGAAAAAATTTTGGTTCTTCCTTTTTGGCTACCCGGGGCCACCCAAGTGATGACTAAAATATAGTTTTTGTGCAGGTTGGTGCAATGATTGACTCTGTTGCCCAATGGATATGGTCCAATCTGTGAAACCAGAGATTTTGGGGTCCTCGCTGCAGTTTTGCACCTGCACATCCCCAAACAGAGCCAGTGTTGGTACCCATTTTGGCCTAGAGGTTGAGCTTGCATGTTGGGGGGTTTCTTCATTTAAACCCTAGGTCTTCTTGTCCATCAGCAAGAGCTTGGCCTATCGGCGAGCTATTTTTTGTTCCCTTCGATGTGTTTGGTTTGGCTGATGGAAATGCCATCGGTGTGATATTCATCGTCGGCAGGCTTCATTTGTGTTTGGCCGATGGATGTTATCGGCATGTGTTGTATTGTCGGCGTGAGTGTTTTGAGTTGTGCCGACGATGGGGGGCTTGGCCGATGGGACCAAGGAGGATGTGTCTATCGAGGTGACAAGTTCTATCGGTGTAGGCATTTTGTTGTTTGCCGATGGCTTTGGTCATACCGACAGGCAAGGAATGTGGAGACTTCATCGGTGAGAGTTTGGTCCATCAGCTGGGGAGCTTTGGGTTTGGCCGATAGTGTTGATATCGCCGATGGAGGGATTTGGAACGAGCATTGGTGTGACTTTGTGTGATTGGCCGAAGAGTTTTTGACTTGCTCGATTGTGTATGTCACACCAATGGAAGGAGGAGGCTAGGGTCCATCGGCATGAGTTGTGTTGTCGGTGAGCATCTTTTCTATTACGCCGATGGTCTATGTCTTGGCGATGGGCGTGTTTGGAGTGGACCATCAAGATGACTTAGTATGTCGGTGAGGGAATTTTGGGCTAGCCCGACGGTTGTTGTCTGGCCGACGAAGTATGTTTTGGTGGCCATCGGGGAGACTCGTATTGTCGGTGGGAGTCTGGAGAGTTAGCCTGATGGTCAGTCTCTAGCCGATGAGGGGAATGTAGTGAAACGGTCGGCGAGACTGTTGAGGTTGGCCAGAGGATTTTTGGATGCTCCGATGGAGGGAGTCACACCGACAGGGGTGCAGAGTGTAGTTTGTGGTCATCGGCCAGACTATTGATGTCAAGATGAGTTTTGTGGAGTTAGCCAATGGTTCTTCTCTGGCTGATATGGAAGTTGTAAGCTTTCGGGAGGTGTCGTCGGTGAGACTTGATAGATCGGCAGGAGGATTTGGGAGTTGGTCGTTGGCCTGGGTTTGGGCGATGGGCTTTTGGGTGATGGAGCGTGTGTCGAGCATGGCAAAACCGCTCGACACTTATTATGCAATTGACCATGTTTTTAAACTACTAAGGTGGTCTCTGCACCATGCATGTGGGATTAATCTCCCTGCATTATTTTGAACCTGTGGTAAACACATTTTGGCAGGAACTTCATTTTGATTGCTGCGACTGATTTCTTGATGCCTGCGGGTGGTTGAGCCATTAATGGCGACTATAGTAGGGATATGGGTGATGGTACAAGTGATTAAATTGCTTGATTGTGAATGAGGACTTCCATACGGTGGCGCAAGGCTCGAGGCCTCCCTGTCAACTCTCCTACCTACTGCATTGATAAATTCTGAGCGCCATTCCTTTGAGGGATCGGTATTCGGCAAATTTTGATATTTTGTCATGTAATTAATTGCTGTAGGTACACTTTCTAGCCAATATAGCCAGACTGTGTTACCATTTTTTGAGGTTGTTGAAAGTTGAACATTTGGCTCTGTAATACAATACAGCTGATTTGGTTGCTCTGTACAGCAAACCCTGTGAGTTTATGTATCTCTTGTTGTACATTTTTGCATGAATCCACTGATTTCATGGTTAATTCTATATGAGAAATGCTATGTTAGCATGTGTTTTGTTAATTCTGTCTCTAGTATTGCATGTATCTTTCTTCTGAGTCTAGATATTTAAGCAATGTTTGAGACTCTAGAACATAGAATTCCTGTGTTGAATGTCTGATCTCTTAACTTCTACTCAAGGGGTAGATTAAATTGTTCTCAGATTGAACATTGGGAAGGGTATACTGCAGTAGGGATGCCATAAGTATAGATAGCTTAACACTCTGTATTGGGAGATATATGTAAGGCAGGTATCATATGTGTCCCCCTGAAATCCAGTTTTAGTTGTTCATGCATATCATTCACAGGTGTATGTCTATTGACTCCAGGCCCTGGATAGGCACCAATCTAGCTTTGTCTTTGTGTTATATACCATGTCCAGCTTTGCATCCAAATATAAAATCAAAACCAAACTCTAAAACAACCATTAGGACATTAGAATTAGTTTTAGGATCCTCAGTCCTCTGTCTACAACTGTAAATAGGCCCAAAGCTAGCCCCTTTGCTCTTATCTTACAGTTTTGGTCTACTTACAGGAGGACTTATCTGCTTTCTGTCAGCATCCCATCCTTGTATGTATATCCTCATGGATGTTGATTAGGGAATACCCCCCTAGGTTTTACAGAGCCTGAAGAAGAAGAGGAGATAAAATATAGAGGCTATCTCCTACACTGTTGGCTCCTAGCCCAGAGATCCTGTTGATCATTGATGGCTACCTTGTAGGGAAATCTGGGAATAAGCATCCAGTCTGGGAAAAAACCAACACTGCCATCCACCTTGCCTCCACTTTTACCAACTCCAAATATCTCTCCATCCACCTTGCCACCATTGCTTCCAACACCTAACATACATATCATTCATAAGTATCCTTACATCCCTAATCATGACCAACAAAAGCACACATCGTTTAAGCATAAAGCTTCCAATCATTCCATCCACTCCACCCACCCCATGGGATTCAAAAGTAAAAATTTTGATGCCTCTACTTATAAAGCTAAAAATCCTACCAAAAACCCTAAAGGTCTTCATACCTTAGGACATAAAGAATCAAAATTAAAGAAAAGTTCATCTAAGCAGCCATCTAAGCCCTTACCTCCAAATGCAAAGCCCAAAAGCAAAATGGTTTGGGTTCCTAAGCAAATAGCTAGCAAAATGAATGAGGCATCCTCATCCACATCTCAAAAATCCCAATCACCTATATCCATCCAAGAGCCTATTTCCTTCCAAAACTTCCATTCCTTTCAAAACTCCCACAAGAAAAGCAAAAGCACTAAAAATACTAAATCTATGTGGGTCCCCAAATGCTTACATCAACCATCTCCTAAGCAAACATCTCCATTGCTTCCTACACCACCATCTCATCAAAAGATTCCATGTTTAACACGGTGTGTGCAGCCATTGGTCATGGTTCCCTTCCACTCCGTAACACCTCCATATAACTACATTTCCCCATCTTCTATCCATTTTCCTACATATCTCCCCCATGCTATCCTTATGGTCCATGCTTTGGCATAAACTTTTCATCCATCTTCATTCCATAAGCCTATATAAATCCACACCATAAGCCACTAGCCTACCCTACCATAATTCCACATTATAACCTATTATCCACCTAATCGATCTCCCATCCACGCAATCTCTTATAAACATCTATGAGCATAATGACATGGTCCATGTGATGACATCCATCTCTAACGGGACTACCAACATCCATCAAACTAGCCACTTGAGTCCCTCCTACCCATTACCATGGTGAAAACCTGGCAAACAAGCGCCATGTGTAATTGCCATCCCATCTAAAAAAAAAAAAAAAGTAAAGAGAAAGCCCTTCGTCCAATGGTGAAAACCTAGTAAATAGGTGCCTTGGATAAGTACCATGATGAAAACCTGGCAAGCAGGCGTAATGTGTAGGTTGATCTTCTATGTCACTTACACTTGGGGGCACATGTCTCATCCAACCTATCCATTTCCAAACTATCTATCTCATTATATCATCTACCATCCTTCCATCCTTAACCATTACATAAACATGCCTATCCTATTGAACCCATTTATCCATCCTTCCTCCTTTTGATCTTGATGAAGACATAGGGGCAAAAATGTTGAAACATGTTTGGATATTTCTTGACATACCTTCTTTCCAAACCAAGTCCTATCCATTGACCATTTATCCATCTCATTTAAACCAATCCATCATGTCATCCCTTGGTCATGAAATTAATCATGTAAAAATCCTAAGCATTACCACCTAGAATGGGGCAAGTTATTCTTCCTATACAACATAGCCTTTGGAGATCACATCCTAGCTCCCTTATGATCCATCCACTATGGCATATCCTTATCATGAACTTTCCATCTTATAGCTTATCCCCATCTGTTTATCATGAGCTTTCCACTATAGCCTACCTATCCATTTATCATGAGCTTTCCCTTTTATGGCCTATCCTCTTATCCATCCATCCAACTCTCATGATCTTGTCATCACATATACTATGAGCCCATCCTTTTATCCATCCCTTGCACCTAGACTTGGTTTTCCCTTGTCATTGGTATCTAGCACAAAGGCTACCCAAATTGTAAATCCATTGACATCCCAAAATATTCAAAAACTCCAAAAAAATCAAAATATCTCAAAAAAAAAAAAAAAAATCAAAATATTCCAAAAACACAAAAAAATCAATATCCAACAAAAAATCCAAGCAATAAGATCAATCATCATCCAAAACAGTCCACTCCATCAACATTCAATCAAAATCAAATCATCGTCATCATCAATTATTCTTATCAATAACATTCCTTCATCCATTTCAATCAGTCACTTCTTCCAATCATATCAATCAAATCAATCTAAGCAATGATCTTAAATCCAAGTTACATTAATCCATATCAAGCAAGCTAATCAATCAAGGAATATTATCCAATCAAATCAACAAGTTTTTGATCCTAATCTTGTCATGAACTAAATCAATCATCATCAATGGGATATAGCATTCCCACATCCTTGTGTTGATCTAGGGATATAGCTTTCCCTGCAATGACAACACTATCTATCATCATCAATCAAACAATCAATTATTGGTTTATGACTTGACAAGGGCAATACCTTGTTTATTTTACATCCTTTGAGCACATTGAGAACACTTGCTTATGCTTAGATTGAGTGGACACTCTAATCATCACACCATCACTATCATCATTTAAAACAATCCAATCATCAAAACGATCAACCCAACAATAGACAACATCAAAACCAAAGCACATCAAGCCAACTATCAAAACAAATCCTATCAATCATCAGCATTAACACCAAAGCAAATCAAATCAATCACATCCAATGCAATCAAAACAAATCCCATCATCATCAAAATCATAGCACATCAATCCAACCATCAAATCAATCTTCATCCATCATTTCATCATCTTCAAATCATTCCAAGCAATGATCCAAATGCAAGCCCATCCTTAAATCCAAACCAATCAAGTTAAGCAATCAAGCCAAGTTATCCAATCACAATCAATGGTCTTGATCCTAGCCTTGTTGTAAGCCAAATCAATCAGCCAATCAGCGAACCAACTCTGCAAACAACCTTGTGTTGATCTAGGGATATAGCTTTCCCCACAATGACAACACTCTCAACTATCATCAACAAAACAATCCACAATTAATCATTGGTTTACAGCTTGACAGGGACAATACCTTGTTTGTTTTTGAATCATTTGTGCATGCTTGCTTGCTTGCTTGTGTGTGTTATCATTTTATCCTTGCATTTGCGAGATGATCTTATTCTCTTCCTATGCGTATTGGTATCTTGTACGTGTTGGGATTAGCATCTTATATATCAATATCTCTAGCATCTAAGAAGCTAAACAGTCTCTTATGCATTTGAGACTTGTTGATGACTGTTTTGATGCAATCATAACAATAAGTTAAAATTCACATATAATGAACTGAAACTATACTTGAAAGACAAGAAGGAATCATTTGGTGATTCAACTAATCCCAAGTCTACAATGGTTTGGTTGGTCAAGTTCAGTTGGTCAATGTGAAGCTGTAATGTTCAAGGGGCCTTACGTAGTTTAGGTTTGTTCTGTGGTTTACTGGCCTAAGAATATGCAAAGAGGTCATGAGATATATCAATGCTTTTCATTCCTTTGCATAAGAGTGATACTGGGCTGCAAGTTTCAGACGGTTTTCTTGGATTTTTGCAGCTTTCTTCTTGATCTGTTTATGAAAACTGTCTACTTATAGCTCTGTTATCATGCTTCTTCAAATTTGAGACAATTTCCTTTGGATTCCTACGTTTTCAGCTAGATATTTCAGATGGGTTGGGAAAAGTTAGAAAGATCTACTCTATACTTCATCTAATCTACCGAAGGATCTAATTGTTTCTGTTATCCACTATGTAAATACCACAGTAATTTGATCAAATCCATAGTAAAAACCCTAAATGTAAGTCCTGAGCATTTTCACAAACATACATTTAAAATTGCAAGCTCTCAAAGAAGATATTTCAAAACACAAAGAAGAGCAGGAGAACACTCAGAAGATAGATGCAGAACTCCATATTCTATTGTATTAGAAACGAATAGCCATACATGATTTACAATGTAAGAATGACTCTTAGTTTCATTGATCATACTACAGAGAACTTACAAGCTTTACAGATACAGTAAGGTAGCCAGACATTCCACGCGCACCTTACTGCAGACAAACAGGCGACCTCCTTCCTCTACTTCTAAACTATGCTAAGTTAACTGCTGTGTTTTCCTAGAATCTCTGTTGTAGGCCCTAAAAATCCCTGTTGTAAAGTATTACAGTGTAGAGAGGCACAATATAAAGACATTTTGATTGTCCTCACTACAGCAAAAACCTAACTGAACCCCTGGTTCAAACCCCTAGTTATAGCAATAAATGCAGGTGAACCAGTTCTCAAAAATATCTCAGAGCAGTGGTCAAATCTGGGTGAAATATTGCCCCTTCTAAGAAGTTCCAGCAGCTGGGTAATAACTTCTGTTTGTCTTTTACAGAAATACCTCCAGCTGCGACCTTCCTCTTCACTTGAATGGCTTTGACTTTTTGCATTTCATCTCTATCTTCTTGCTCCTGAGATCAGATCTTCTTCCTCCATGAGGTCACTGTATTGACTTTCCAGCTGCTTCCTCAACTGCAAGCCTGCAAGACAAGACAAGCAATAAGTTTCACATTTATCACAAAAAACAGCAGGAAACTAGAATAAGCGTTTAAACCCAGGTGACTGCGCAAGATTGCGGAAATCAGATCCAAAATCTGCTCAAAACGTGTCAAAAATGCACCCAAGCTGCTCAAAATTGATGGGTCAACCATCGCTGACCGGGAAAATGCCAGAGGCACCAAAAAAATGCTTTAAAATGTCCACCGCCTCATTTCCCGCCCATCGGCATGATCATCCCTGTCGGTGCGTCAAAAAACAAGTTAGTCGATATACCTCATCATCATGATATTCTGGAAATAGCATTCCCTCCTGAAGGTTCAGATGAATGTCATCATGATGATTCGCTTCTGCATATCGAGGAAAAGAACAACATCGTCATCATCATGATGAAGGAGAATAGGAGGATGCGAATATGATCATGCTGCTGAGGAAAGGAAGATGACGGTGACGTCATCATGATATTCGGGATTCATGAAAATGCTAAGGATGACGTCATCATCATATCTGGTTAAGATCAGGGGATAATTGCAATATCGGGTTACCTGAGGAGCGTGATCAGGATGATGAAGTGAATATGATCCTCTTGCGGCCAAGGTAACCCTCTCGAAAGATCAGCATGATGAAGATCATCATCATATTTGGGGCGTATGTCAAACTTGGAAGAAGACGTCATCATGATATTTGGGAAAACGGATCGCTCTTGAAAAAATATCCTGTTTGAAGGAAACAAGATGATGATGATCATCAGGAGGATATTTGTTTTTTCATTATTCAGATCGGGATGACGTCATCATGATATTCGGGTCCTTCGTTAAACTTAGAACATGACGTCATCATGATATTTCGCCAACCGGATCATGTTTGGAAAATATCCTGCCGAAGGGAAAATGTGATGATGATGATCATCAGGATACTTGCAAAAGGTTGTATTTCATCGGCAGGAGGACTTGGCGAAATATCGGGCGAACAAACAAGATCATGATGATCTTGATAATATGACAGGATAAAAATATGATGATGACGTCATCATCATATTTCGTTTTCGGAGCACAAGGATAAGTTAAGGTCATCATGATAATCGGGACAGGGTGATATTACAAAATATGATGATGCTGTTGAGAAATGTAATATCGGCTTCTTCTTTAAAAGATAGGGTGATCATCATGATATTCGCTAACCGGAGATCAGGAGGATATGAAGATGATGATCCTCTATCTCGAATTATCATGATGATGATTCCAGCACTTAGCGGATTTCAGCAAATGACCCTCGTGTGAAAGATCAGGATGATGATCATGATGTTGCGAAAGGAGACCAGGAGGATATGAAGTCGTCGTCATCATCTTTCGAATGTCAGCAAATATCATGATGATGACCCTCCAATAGGTTTATAGCACGCGCATGCAAATATGCCGAAGGTGAATTTGTTAAGTCAGGGTGATCTTATACCATCAGCATGATATTTTAAGATCAGGCGATGCAAGGATATCATGATGATGCTCGCGATGCAAAGATCGCTCGACGGGGAAACTTATCGTGACTTAAAGTTAATGTCATCATGATAATTGAACCTCAGGATATTATCGGGGGGGGTTCAAATATGATGATGATGATGTTTATACAGCAAAACCGAGTTTGTAAAATATGACGCTCCTAAGGAAATCATGATGCTGATGATGCGCACAAGGCCTTTTGACGGGTAAAAAGCACTACCACCTAAGATTGACGTCCGGATGTTGCGACTGCATGATTTTTATCGGGTGATAGACCAAGATCATGATGATCCTGTCAACATGACTTAGGATATAAAAATGATGATCCTCCTGCGAATATCAGGTTTGACCAAGACTTTGACCGTGCATAACTTCCACATATGGATGAATTTTCAAGTGAAGTAAAAGGCAAACCTGCATGAAATTTCAAGCTCTTTCTAAGTATGAAGTCACAGCAACAAAATATGAACTTTGACAAATAGACCTCATGATGATGACCTACCTTATCATATATCATGATGATGATGCACCTGACCTTCATTTTTACCAGACCGCCAGGAAGCAGAAAAAACACAAGCAGAAGCAAAAAGCAAACATCAGCAGGGGTCCTCGTTTTGCTAAGGAGCAAAATGGGGCGTGTTGTGAACATCACAACAACTAGCAACCAAAACAAAACAATTAAATTCAGAGTGTTCAAGGAAACTAGATGTAATGAACTCATAACTTCCAACTATCTTTTCCTGCAAATTACTATTCAGCTTGAGACTCAAAGTGTTCAATAAAGATGCATGAATTTCCATTTTCAGTTTAGTTGTGTGCATGTGATTAATTATCCTCATCTTGAAGATCGGTTGAACAAACCAGTGACTGACATTAGCCTACGTAGGTGAGGATATTCCCTCATAGCCAACCAGATAGAGCCTTGCTGCCAGCGAGCGTCTATAGCCCCGGCAAGGTTATCGTTACAATTCTCCTAAGTAGAGCCCCACTGCCAGCGAGCGTCCATAGCCCCGGTAGAGTTACTTAGATGGCTTAATCTGGATTTTCAGTATAATCCGCTTTATTTATTTATTTATTTTTTTGTTTTCTAATTCTGAAAGATTTCATAAGATATAGCAATTGTAACTTCATGATGATGCAAGGAGTGGACACTTGCTGAAATTAAGCTGAGAATTGTAATGGTAGCAAGGGTGACCTCTGATTTTTCACCTAATATCTACACTGGTAGGTTCAACAAACCCAAGGATTTTAGGTGTGTCATCGTGAGAAACCTGCTTCGAATTCTCAATCACATTTATTGAATACAAAACTTCAGAAGATAAACAACTCTCTACATTCATGACAGTGACAGGTTATGTGTAAATTGCAAATGGTTAACCTGAATATCCTAAATTATATACTGTTTTGGATGGTTGCTAGTTTTGCTCCTTAATACTCTACAGTAAAATAAAGATCCCTGCTGAGGAGACAACAAACAAACCAAACAAACAGGCTATACAAACAGCACAGCAACAAAAGACAAAACTGTACAAACAGACAGAAACAAAAGGCAAAACAAACAGAAGACAAGCTATACAAACAACTAACCTAAAAAAAGAAAACAGCAAAAGAAGACCACAAAAACAAAAACAACTACCCCACCAGACTAGATACCAGCCTCTCCAAGGCAAACTGAAACCCAGGAAAAAGACCCAAGAACACCCCTACTTGCATATTTCTTTAGGTTGTGCAGGAGTAACAGGGTACTGGTGATGGTTCTCATCCTAGCAGATTTATCTTTGAATTCTGAAAAAAATTCTGATATTCTAGATTCATTGTGTTTATCAGAATAGCTCTTAACTAATAACTGAGGCTGCTCATCAGGGTTATGATTAATCCATAAGCATGTCTTATCTCTTGAATTTCCATAATCAAAATAGCATTTATCATTGTTTACTAAGGAAAGGAAAGAGACAACCTGATGTGCCTTTAGCTCTGTGGAACACACTTGTTTATTAGTAGCTGGCTCTTCATTTAGCTCTGCATTTTCATTGCCCAGCTCTATGTCTAGTCCTTTTTCAAGTTGAAAGATGAATGACTCTAGATGTATCATATCTTCATCTTCATCTACCTTTATTCCTTCATTCTGGATGTTCAGTTTATCCTCAAATTTAGCACACCTCTCAATGTTCTCATTAGTTTCCTGCACATCAGCACTTAAGTAAGTATCTTCATCATCATCTGATATACAGAAATTAATTATTTCTAAATCACTTGAGAGTAAAAGTGGGATGACATCTTTTGATTGATAGGAATACTCCCCTGTTTTATTTTCAACATGGTATGGGGGTGATGTATGATTGTGCACAGCAGCTACATGATCCTCTGTATCCTCTTCTTTCAAGAATTGTTCATCAGATGACTCACAGTTATCGTCCAGTGTGGAGTCTGCTTCTATTAACCTGCAACAATCATCACATGATTCCTGGAGAGAGATCTTATTATCCTTTATTCCTAGCATTGGTTCCATTGTTGTATCCTCTACACATTTAACGACCGTTGCTGCCGCATCCTCCTGTCGCTCAATAATCTCCTCACTTCCTTGCCAACTTTCAGCCTTATACACATATTGGACTGGGAAATTGTATGTAACGCACTCTTCCACCTCTTGTCTGATGTCATGACCAAATTTGTCTATTGCGTTGTTTTCCTCATCTGAAGAATTTCCGTCAGACTCAATGAATAGTGCTGTTCTATTGCTGACACACTTCTTTCTAATGTTTAACATCATAACCTCCTCAATCTGCATCCCATTGTTGGTAACTCTATAGACACCTGGCTCAACAGCAGCATATAAGATTTCATTAGTTCGATTATACTCTGTTATCATATGTCTCATTCTGGGCTCTGCCTCTATCCTGATCTGGTTTGGGATGCCTCTCCATGGTAACCACATGTGTGAAAAGTCAGTAGCCATATATCCGTTTAATGTCTTGGACCAATCCCTACTTAGCAACATTCCATAATTTACGGGTATATTCACTACTTGAATGTCAATAATTTGGCTCACCCTAGGGTCTGAAGCTAACTGCACCTGTATGTTCATGAGTTCTCCTATCACACTAACCTCGGTCTTATCTAATTGTGTGACAACCTTGGCAGATTTGGTGGGAGTCAGCCCGAGAGTTTTACATATTCCTAAGGGCATTACGTTGGCTGAAGCACCAGAATCTACCATGCAATTGTGTATATTCTTCCCACACAACCTAACAGTTAACAAGAAAGGTTGAGTATCCCTCTTATCCGTATGTATTACTACATTTGTGTTGGAAGGCTGCTCAACTTTCTTACCTTTCTCCTTAGGTGGTGAATCACTACTAGGAATAGTTATATCAGCAGACACCATGTTTGTTATGGATGTATCCAGGGATTTTAAAAAAGCATTTCTGATCCCTGGGGTCTTCAATAATTCATTTAGAGGTATGCTGACCTTCATTTTCTTTATTTCCTCTGATAAGTAATTCACTAATCTTGTTGTCTCTACTGCTTCTGTCTTACCTGTTTGATCCTTTTGCACTGCTGTTCCGTTATTTGTGTGCTGACTAGCTTTAAGTATGGCAGGATTGTTGCTAGCATTCTGATCTGGGGGTGTATTGATGTTATTCGGAGGAGTGGAAGTGGTGAAAGGTCCTCCCGGCCTAGGGTTGTTCCTCAAATTGTAGGTGTGGCCTTTATTTGTCTGTTGAAAGGCCTGCACCTCCTCTGTTTCATTTAATATCTCGTTTTCAGATTCAAAAGGAAACTGAAAAGCATTTAACACAAAGGCTGATTCAGGATAAAGACTTTCACAACAGTATGGTTCATCCTCTAGCAATTCATCCTCCTTCTCTTCTGCAGTTGCAAAGGTAAACGTTTCTAAGACTAATGCTATGTCATATTCTGAGGGTACTACCTCATTACCCTTAGGAATGAGAAATTCTGAGGTAGGAGGCTGTACATCTACGTTGAAGATACTAGCTGCCAAGTGGAACTGTGGACAGTCATGCTCAGCATGGGCATTAGTATTGTGAAATCTGCACCAATTTTTGGGTGCTGTATTGGCCATTTGTATGTTAGTTATTTGTTTTGCACCATGATTATCCGTATTCTCGAAAGGAGAAGCCAGAGTACCGTTGTTGGGCCCAGTGTTCCATGTCTTGGGTGGCCTAGGTTGATTCTGGTTCTTGTTATTATTGCCCCAGGTCCTATTATCTATCACTGGCCCCCTATTTTGCATTGGTTGCCCCTGACTGGGGCCTTGATGCTGATTGTAGTTTTGGTTCTGATTGTACTGCTGATTCTGGTTGAGACTATAATTCTGATTTTGGCCTTGGTTGTGACCTTGAGGTGGATTGTAGTTTTGGTTGCTTCTTCCATAAAGGTTCTCATTTCTTAGCTGTGTCACTTCGGTTGTTAATCTTTTCAGATGTGCAGTAATTTCTTTGATGTCTTCCCTATCATCTTGTGCTTTTGCCACAGTTACATCCCTAGGAAGTTGGAAGAAAGGCTGACCATTATTTTGACTGTTATTGGAAGTACTAGCCGTGTAAGGAGTTATAGCCTGGATTGGAGTAGGATTATACACAGGTGTGTAAGAAGGAACTAGATTTATTAGTGGAGCATGCTGCACAGGGACTCCATTCCATGGGTGTGCCTGATTCTGCACCCCAAAGTTTCCTCCAAATGGACTGTAAGTTGTATGTCTCATTTCTTGGTTCACTGAGGCTGCCTCTTTATAGGCTTTGGATATTGAATCTATGTCAGGTTTCCTTTTGACAAACATGGCAGTTAAAGGATCCAAAGCAGCATAGTACATAGCCAATAAGGGAGCATCATCTATGGTATAAGGGGCTGCTAGCCTAGAATAGGCCTTTTGAAATCTGTCATTGAAATTATCAATTAACTCTCCCTCACCTCGTTTTATAGCAGCCAACTTATGATACAAAGCACAAGGGTCAATGGGTCCTCTAAATCTTGACAGAAATGCTTCTTCCATAAGTGCCCAGGAAGAAATGTAACCATTGGGTAAGTTTACGTACCAGCTAGAGGCCTGCTCATTAAAGGTGTAAGGAAACAACCTACACACAACATCCTCGTGCTCTAACATAGCCCTAAAACATGCTTCCTTAAATATTCTAATATGATCTTCTGGGTCTTGATGCAACTGGTATTTGGGACATATCTTTTCCGGATTTTTTGGCATGTCATGATAATCATTGAAGAATATGGGAGAATTGACATCGAAATAAGCCATTGCAGGTGTTTGAGCTTGACTTGAACTTGCAGAAATACCTGGATTGATTGGTGGATTAGGATTTAGAGGAGGATTGAGACCTCCAGAAGTGCCTGAACCAAGATTTAAAGATCTGAACAGTGATCTATCAGGACTTACAATACTACGGATGTTAAAAGGTGACCCAGGGGGTGTTCCAGATGAACTTCCTGCTTGCGATATTTTTGGATTCCAAATTAAAGGGCTTTTACTTCACCTTGTATCAGGTAGTTGCACAAATATATCTCCTGAACTGGACCTAGACCAAGTCACTCTGTTACTATCGTTAGCCAGTTTGAAATGAAACCTAACTCAGGCAGGCCCTCCTTCTAGCGCCAGAAAACTGTTGATGACTGTTTTGATGCAATCATAACAATAAGTTAAAATTCACATGACATGAACTGTAACTATACTTGAAAGACAAGAAGGAATCATTTGGTGATTCAACTAATCCCAAGTCTACAATGGTTCAGTTGGTCAAGTTCAATTGGTCAATGTGAAGCTGTAATGTTCAAGGGGCCTTACGTAGTTTAGGTTTGTTCTGTGGTTTACTGGCCTAAGAATATGCAAAGAGGTCATGAGATATATCAATGCTTTTCATTCCTTTGCATAAGAGTGATACTGGGCTGCAAGTTTCAGAGGGTTTTCTTGGATTTTTGCAGCTTTCTTCTTGATCTGTTTATGAAAACTGTCTACTTATAGCTCTGTTATCATGCTTCTTCAAATTTGAGACAATTTCCTTTGGATTCCTACGTTTTCAGCTAGATATTTCAGATGGGTTGGGAAAAGTTAGAAAGATCTACTCTATACTTCATCTAATCTACCGAAGGATCTAATTGTTTCTGTTATCCACTATGTAAATACCACAGTAATTTGATCAAATCCACAGTAAAAACCCTAAATGTAAGTCCTGAGCATTTTCACAAACATACATTTAAAATTGCAAGCTCTCAAAGAAGATATTTCAAAACACAAAGAAGAGCAGGAGAACACTCAGAAGATAGATGCAGAACTCCATATTCTATTGTATTAGAAACGAATAGCCATACATGATTTACAATGTAAGAATGACTCTTAGTTTCATTGATCATACTACAGAGAACTTACAAGCTTTACAGATACAGTAAGGCAGCCAGACATTCCACGCGCACCTTACTGCAGACAAACAGGCGACCTCCTTCCTCTACTTCTAAACTATGCTAAGTTAACTGCTGTGTTTTCCTAGAATCTCTGTTGTAGGCCCTAAAAATCCCTGTTGTAAAGTATTACAGTGTAGAGAGGCACAATATAAAGACATTTTGATTGTCCTCACTACAGCAAAAACCTAACTGAACCCCTGGTTCAAACCCCTAGTTACAGCAATAAATGCAGGTGAACCAGTTCTCAAAAATATCTCAGAGCAGTGGTCAAATCTGGGTGAAATATTGCCCCTTCTGAGAAGTTCCAGCAGCTAGGTAATAACTTCTGTTTGTCTTTTGCAGAAATACCTCCAGCTGCGACCTTCCTCTTCACTTGAATGGCTTTGACTTTTTGCATTTCATCTCTATCTTCTTGCTCCTGAGATCAGATCTTCTTCCTCCATGAGGTCACTGTATTGACTTTCCAGCTGCTTCCTCAACTTCAAGCCTGCAAGACAAGACAAGCAATAAGTTTCACATTTATTACAAAAAACAGCAGGAAACTAGAATAAGCGTTTAAACCCAGGTGACTGCGCAAGATTGCGGAAATCAGATCCAAAATCTGCTCAAAACGCGTCAAAAATGCGCCCAAGCTGCTCAAAATTGATGGGTCAACCATCGCTGACCGGGAAAATGCCAGAGGCGCCAAAAAAATGCTTTAAAATGTCCACCGTCTCATTTCCCGCCCATCGGCATGATCATCCCTGTCGGTGCGTCAAAAAACAGGTTAGTTGATATACCTCATCATCATGATATTCTGGAAATAGCATTCCCTCCTGAAGGTTTAGATGAATGTCATCATGATGATTCGCTTCTGCATATCGGGTAAAAGAACAACATCATCATCATCATGATGAAGGAGAATAGGAGGATGCGAATATGATCATGCTGCTGAGGAAAGGAAGATGACGGTGACGTCATCATGATATTCGGGATTCATGAAAATGCTAAGGATGACGTCATCATCATATCTGGTTAAGATCAGGGGATAATTGCAATATCGGGTTACCTGAGGAGCGTGATCAGGATGATGAAGTGAATATGATCCTCTTGCGGCCAAGGTAACCCTCTCGAAAGATCAGCATGATGAAGATCATCATCATATTTGGGGCGTATGTCGAACTTGGAAGAAGACGTCATCATGATATTTGGGAAAACGGATCGCTCTTGAAAAAATATCCTATTTGAAGGAAAAAAGATGATGATGATCATCAGGAGGATATTTGTTTTTTCGTTATTCAGATCGGGATGACGTCATCATGATATTCGGGTCCTTTGTTAAACATAGAACATGACGTCATCATGATATTTCGCCAACCGGATCATGTTTGGAAAATATCCTGCCAAAGGGAAAATGTGATGATGATGATCATCAGGATACTTGCAAAAGGTTGTATTTCATCAGCAGGAGGACTTGGCGAAATATCGGGCGAACAAACAAGATCATGATGATCTTGACAATATGACAGGATAAAAATATGATGATGACATCATCATCATATTTCATTTTCGGAGCACAAGGATAAGTTAAGGTCATCATGATAATCGGGACAGGGTGATATTACAAAATATGATGATGCTGTTGAGAAATGTAATATTGGCTTCTTCTTTAAAAGATAGGGTGATGATCATGATATTCACTAACCGGAGATCAGGAGGATATGAAGATGATGATCCTCTATCTCGAATTATCATGATGATGATTCCAGCACTTAGCGGATTTCAGCAAATGACCCTCGTGTGAAAGATCAGGATGATGATCATGATGTTGCGAAAGGAGACCAGGAGGATATAAAGTCGTCGTCATCATCTTTCGAATGTCAGCAAATATCATGATGATGACCCTCCAATAGGTTTATAGCACGCGCATGCAAATATGCCGAAGGTGAATTTGTTAAGTCAGGGTGATCTTATACCATCAGCATGATATTTTAAGATCAGGGGATGCAAGGATATCATGATGATGCTCGCGATGCAAAGATCGCTCGACAGGGAAACTTATCGTGACTTAAAGTTAATGTCATCATGATAATTGAACCTCAGGATATTATCAGGGGGGGGGGGGGTTCAAATATGATGATGATGATGTTTATACAGCAAAACCGAGTTTGTAAAATATGACGTTCCTAAGGAAATCATGATGCTGATGATGCGCACAAGGCCTTTTGACGGGTAAAAAGCACTACCACCTAAGATTGACGTCCGGATGTTGCGACTGCATGATTTTTATCGGGTGATAGACCAAGATCATGATGATCCTGTCAACATGACTTAGGATATAAAAATGATGATCCTCCTGCGAATATCAGGTTTGACCAAGACTTTGACCATGCATAACTTCCACATATGGACGAATTTTCAAGTGAAGTAAAAGGCAAACCTGCATGAAATTTCAAGCTCTTTCTAAGTATGAAGTCACAGCAACAAAATATGAACTTTGACAAACAGACCTCATGATGATGACCTACCTTATCATATATCATGATGATGATGCACCTGACCTTCATTTTTACCAGACCGCCAGGAAGCAGAAAAAACACAAGCAGAAGCAAAAAGCAAACATCAGCAGGGGTCCTCGTTTTGCTAAGGAGCAAAATGGGGCGTGTTGTGAACATCACAACAAGACTATTCTATGTTAAGACTAACTCCATACATATAACCAGCAAGCTATCATTATGTGTAGTGGAGATAATCTCAAACCCTTGCTTGTAGCGTCAAAGTCCAACACTAGCTGTTATTCATATCTTGTGCATGGTGGCTCAACATCTTGATCTCATGCGTTCAGACAAGATTGTAACAAGCTAGTCACGCATTGGATATCTTGACACCTTGGTCTCTTATACCCTGGTGCCTAACATCCATATGCTACATCAAACATAAGGACTGTATTTCTTTTCATTCTGAACAATTACTTGAAAGCTGCCCATCATCATCCTATCTATTCATTCTATCTATTTATTCCATCATACTTAGCCAAGATCAATCATATCCATCATCTTTTGACCATATTCCCACTCCTGCAAAACAATTGTGTTAGACATACCTAAGTTCATCATCATATCCTTACATCATCATCCTATCTCCATATCATTTTCCTCTATCCATACCTTTTCTTCGTGCCTGCCTTCTTTTTAACCTTTTCTTCTATTGAGAGCCAACCCAGCCCTTCCTAGTTCGCCTGGCTTACCTCTCGAGGGGGCATCACCTGCCAGTTACACTGGGGCATAACTTGTTTATCGAACGCATATCGTATCTTCTTTGACACAACACTCTATCGAACATTGTATCAAAGAGGGGCAAAATGTAGACACCCAAATTTGTCCATGTCTAGCAACACCTTGTTAAATCATTATCCATTAACCCAATTAATTAAATAAATTTTATTTATTTAATTAAAATCTCATCCTCATCCCACTTAGCCAATTAATTAAATAAATTTTATTTATTTAATTAATTTCTACATCATATCTTATCCCATCCTATTCATTTATCCTATTAATTAAATAAATTTAATTTATTTAATTAATATCCAACTCATATCCCAACTAATTCAAATATTTTATTTGAATTAAACACTCATCTTTTATCATATTCCAACACTTGTCTAGTCAATCATGTGTTGTTATACAACTTTCATTCATATCCTTCACATGCACAACTAATGGGACCTAAATTTAGTATCTTTCAATCCTAGCCATTCACATAGCCTCTGAATCTCCACCGTTGATTGATCTTAGTTGAGTCCTATATAAACACCCTCTCACTCCATATGAGACATCCAGCAATCATATAGCACCTACATTATCATCCTGAGCATCTGAGCATTCATTTGAGCTTTTTATCATCTATCATGGCAGCTTTCAGCTTTGCAATTGTTCATTGTTGAAGAAGCAGTCTACATCCCTTAAACAAGGAATCGCACGGTCTAGGTGATGTTATGCTTGAATTGCATTGTTCTTTGATTTCATTTAGATTAGATTCCTTGATGATGGTAGGGTTAGGGTTTCATGACTATGTCTGATCTTCTAAACCTGACTTTTCACCTATCACAGAGGGAATCCATATTTGAGCTAGAAATATTAACATCCTTTCCATCCAAATCTAAATATTACTCTAAATGTTAGCACTTTTTCATCCAGTAATTTTTTTCTCCATTGCCACTATTTGGCCCTTCATGATCTTGCATTCACCCAAGTACTGAAATAAATAACTAAAATAAACTCTAAGGTGATGTACCAATACTACAATCCTATCAGATCTTACTCACAATCAGACCACATAACATTAATCTTCACAACACTCTAATTTTACCCAATTCATAAATATTTCACATGAAGGTTTGATCAAACATGACATGCAACCTGAATTAAGCAAAATAACTACATAACCTATCACAAAACCAAGACAAAACAAAGGATAATGTTCATCATAGTGTAATATCAAATCAACTATGCAAAAACTAAGGCAAAAATAAAGGAAAACTGCTACTCTATATCTGAAGGAATAATGAGTACATAGACTGAATACAACACTCTTAGTGTGAGAGGAAGACTTTGATATCCCTGCACTCTGATCTCTACTCTATGCTATAAAAATTCTAACTGGAACTACTGAAAAAGAAGTGTATCTCTAACATATATCCTGTGAAATCAAACTCTCCCTAAAAGTTGGAAAAAAGCTCCTAAAAATAGACCTCCAAGTCCATTTTTGAGCTCCTCAGGAAAGCCAAAATAAAAGCTCCCAAAATGAGTCCAAACTGTGAAAACAAGATGCCAAAAGACTCTCTCATGTGGTCCCACCAAAAATTTGCTTCTCTCTGCCCATGAAATCTCAGCTTTGTCTTTATCTGCCTTCAAATAAAACAAATCAAGAAGAATATTTTGATTTGTCTTATTAGTCTAACTGCCTAAAAATAGTTTTAGTTTTAAAGCAATTTATAGATGATTGTTTTAAAACAAACTTTACATCACTGGTAGTTTTATCATATCCCCTATTTGATTTGATTACAAAAGAAAAAATTTAAGGCTTATAATTTCTTATTTTGCCAAGTACATTGCGATTACAATACTTTATTTTTCCATAAAAAATCATAAAAATAGATAAGGCATTATATGGTGTCTGCAAAAATATAAGCCTGATGGCTTATCTCCACGTGACTTGTCTCATAAAAGGTTTGCATATTATATCATGAGCATAAGCTCCATCTATATCTCCAAGGGCACATATCATAATCTCAAGGTGACTTAAGCAGATTTAAGGCATTAAATACTTTGAGGGAGACATGGGCTCGACCTCTCACTAAGTCATGAGACTTAGGCATCACATTGTGAACACATACCACCACGAAGGTATTAACTGGTGCCAGAAAAAAGAAATAGATGTGATAAAATGCAACATTTGATTAGGGCAAAAATAAACCCTAATGACAAAACAAACTTGCCCTATTCTTTCGGGCCCATTTGCAATACATCTTTTGGTGAAAACGGGGCTCTACGGCTGCCATGAAACCCTAGGGTTTCAAGCCACAAACTTGGACTTCTCTGGCATGTTTGTACTCGGCCTCCATGAATTTCTTTCAAAGTCCAAAGGTAAACACTCTCATTCAAGCATATGTGACTTATAGTTTGATATTGTTTGAATTCCTGAGGTAGAATGGCTTCGACAGTCATGGCTTGTGCATTATTTTTGATGGTTTATTTCCATTTTATTCAACTGTCACCTTTCTCTGTCATTCTTCTACTGAGCTTGTGTCACCATGGATGACTATATTGAACTACTTTAGAGGAAGGTGAAATCAAAACATGTGGCCATCATTATGTATTTTCTCCAACAAGGTAACATCTATGTCACTGTATGTTTCATTTTTCATGGCATTCTATTGATGAGCTCACCATTCTTTTCTGCATAATAAAAATGGGTATCAAACTTTTTAGAAAACAAAGTATACTTCACCACGACTAGCATAAGTTCTGAGTTTTGCATGCTTGGAATACTTCATTCTTCACTGTATATTTGTAAATTCTTCTAGAAACTCTAAGTGGGGTTCAAAAAAAAGTTCATTTCTCCATTCCTTTCTGTCATTGTGCTCACTCAATATACTTGAAATGGGTTTTTGAAGCTTTAAGGAAAAATGGCATATTTGGTAACGACTGGCATATGACATTTTGTGTAGTCTTTACATTTCTGCATGGCTTGAAATCACTATATATTTGCATAAAGCTCATTGTATATTGTTCTATCTCCTTCATGTATCTTGCAATTTTACCTTGATTTGGCCACTGATAAAAATACACTCTTTTATCATTTCTGTGTTGAGAAGGAAAGGTTCTTCAGAACACTTGAAAGCATGAAATGGACCTCAAATTCGGACTGCATCTTTTGACTTAACCTATAGCAATACATTTTTGTGAACATCTTGTAGTTGATTTGCAAATTGTCACTCCTTTGTGTGGCTGCGGCTATAGTCTTCCATAAGACTCTGATTTTCTCCTTTTGATAGACAATTGTTTCTATGGCCATGGGGCCACGACTGGAAAAAAACACCTTTGCATTTGCCTTGTCATCTCATTCTTTTGTAGATGCCTTTTGTGTTCCAATAGCTAAGTAATGCATTTGGGATCTCCATTGGACGTGCTCTTTGTATTTGATGTCTACCATGACATACACACATGATAAGACTGTTCTATTTATTCATGCACTCCTGATAGCATATAAATGCTCCTGTAGCATCAAATGATATTGAGATCATCTTCTTTCTGCCATTGCTTTGACTACATATGATTACTACATACTTATATGGTTTTTCCTGCAACATGGCAAATACATTTGGCACTTATATCTTATGCCATTTTGAATGGAAACACTTTGCCTATAGCATAGAAATATGATATACATGATGATTATCAGTTGGCTATTCCTTTGAATCTCTGTATCTTTTGCGGATGAAACCATTTTGATAGACACAGACTTGAGATGGTTTGATAACCTGTAACACATACACTTGATGTTGAGTAATTTCATTTGTTTGTAAGCATATACTACATATGGGATGGCATCTTTCATTGGTTGTTTTAGTTGTGAAAATCTTCATTGATGACACCTGTAGATTATTTGACCATTGGTGATGATCTTGTAGCATACATTTGATGTCTCAAACACAAACATAACAACACTATTGAATGATGACACTTGGCATTATAGTCTATTTTACTGTAGTTCTAGCAAAACATGATTTGGCTGCTTTCATTTATTGGTTGTTCTATTTGTCTCTTTTCTGTAGCATTGTCTGCTATAGTCTATCTTGGTCTCTTTGTGATATAAGACCATCTCATACTTAATAACTGATTTCTCTATATGATGAATGTAGCTCACATCAAGATAAAAGTGACATGGCAGCATATGTTGTTCCTTGGTGGTTGTCCACTTGCACTTTTCAGTTTATTCAAATCATGCATAAAATGGTGTTTGTTTATGACGTTATGTTATGACTAAAATAGTCATGTACTATTGCATGATATTATCCATTGGCAACTATTTGACATTCAAATGATGGAAATGTACTTGATGTTCTTAATTTCTCTGATGCATACAAATACCATGAAATATATATAGATGAAATACCTGTGAATTCCATTTTTCCAATGACAGCTGAAGCAATGACGACATCTATTTTGTACAATAAATGATGTCATTAGAATAGTTCAGTTCATCTTTATGGTTTCATTTCATTTCTTGATCTGTAATCATGAATATGTCTTGAACCAGAAACTAATGCATATGACTACTTTGACACTCCTTCGGTTTGTTGTGCAATGAAACAATATGAGTAATGATCTTTTCTTTTACATTCCATCCCTTTTGAGATTAAGGGGAAGCAGCATGCTAGGTTCAACCCTTGTGGGAGCCTCATTTTACACCACATGCTGATATGTCTTCAATAAGCTACATGACTTATCCTATACCTACACATGAAACAAACACATTAGAATAAAAACAATGAAGTTCAATGATTGTTTCCTTTCAGTTCTTCCTGCATGTGAGTGATGTTCATTTGATCAATGCATTATAGGCAATGTGTTATGCTTCTTCTGATAGGACATATTGAGATCTCATAACCAGAGCTCTAACAAGACCTTCCCACATTTTTTGCAGGTTCATGTCAAAGATCGGGAGCAGAGACAGGAGACAACTTCAAAGATTGAAGACCTTCAAGGCAATGATGGCTATGACCTTCTCTCCCAGTCTTTAGATGCATAGCATTTTCTCTATATTTGCATATGTTCAGCTATTACCCATGGCTTGTGTGGGAAATTTGATCTATCATTCCTTCATTCAATGCAATGTTTATGCTTTTATGTATTTCAATTTGTAAATGAGTAATCATTGTAGTGAATGAAATACTTATCTCTCCTGTAAATATTTTGCAATGCAATGAATGATCTAAAATCTTTTCTTTTCTTGAACAACACAACTAAACTATAATATCTCTAAAACACAATAACTATGCAAATAACTTATAACAGAAGAATGTTAACCTTCACCCTAAAAATGAATTTGTTGCACTAGCTCTGCCAATTTTTGAGCTGTGGTGAAAAAATGGTAACATTTTTGGTGACTTCTGCTATGTGCTTGCCTGCTAAGCATCGGATCAGTTGCCTTGAATATCCATTGGGCATTGAGTCATACTCTTCTCTTCTTAAACTCAAATAAGATTGTAATTCAGTTGTCCAACTAGTCCAAACAACAACAAAAAATTGAAAACAATCTAAACTGGAAGCAAACTAACAGGCCCTGATGGCCAAAAAACCTATGCAATAATGCTTAGGGAAACAAAACTGACAGCAAGTAAATGTGGATTGAGCACTTACTAACTACAAACACTACACTAACCTACTCTAACCAGCCCAAGAAGCTGGTCAAACAAAACCATTCACTGATTGGGTGAAATAACTCCCCCTCCTAACTAACTAAGGATGCTTCTCACACTTATCAACTGGCAATTTAAGGAGTGAAAAACAAGAACACTCCTTATAAATCATTGTATTGAAACCTGAAGAGCACAATCAAAGGTTTGAATTTATTGACTCTGTTCAGACATACCTCTAATCAGTCATGAGTGGGCAAGTTTTATCTGTTGTTCCTCGACTGCAGTCTCTTTCCTAGGGGCATTGAAAATCCCTTAAAGCTTATTGGCCACTTCATTGGCTAAATGTCTAATGGGGCATTCTCCTGAAAGGATGAAACTTGAATTCTAATTGTTGGTTTCACTCTTACTGGTTGCCTCCTCAACCACAACTGCTTCTTTCTTTGGTTGAAACATGGCTTCAACCTTGTGTTCCTTCACAACCAAGTTGTTCTCATGTGATTGCTTGTGAACCAGTCCTTTGTCTGAATGGATTTTATCATACTGTTGCTCAAAACTTGATAACCTTGTTAGTTCATATGTATCTTCTTCATCAATACCAACAATCAAAGGAAAATCAACAACTAAAACAATCAAAACTTGAGTTCCAACACTCTCTTTTACCTCTTTATCATGTTGTTCTACACATTCTCCCTCAAAAGATCTCAGTATAACATCCAAGAATGAGAAAAAAAGCTCAATTTCATATTGAAATAAATCCTCATCAGTCGAAACAGGTTTGCTTTCATATACTTGTTCATGAATCAACATGTTATCCGAATATTCTGCAACACTTGGATGGTCAAAACCTGGCATATACATGCTATTTTCATCCTCGACATCAGAGCTAGGAAGCTCATCAAGCAAACTAACTGAAACTTTTTCCACATTGTTTAAATTTGCAACAAAATCATCAAGGTCATCCCAAAACACAATTTCATCATGATCCTCTAGATTTTCTAATAAAAGAGGGATGTATTTTACCTCATGACAGTCTTCAGTTAGCTGTGTAACCTCCATGGTAGACTTATCTTCAAACTTTTCCATTTGATCAAAAAGACCTCTTCATCAGATTGCTCAGCTTCAATCAGCAGCTCAACAGATGGTTGAGGATCACCATGTTGTTTTGAAACTACTACCTCTAGTATGGGCATGTTCTCTTCATCTGGTTCTACAAAACCAGGTGACTAAACGAACAAGGTTACAAATTCTTCCTCATTATCTGGTGTCTTCTCAGATGAGACTTGGGCTTTCAGTCTTTGCAATTGAAGGCCTTCACCTTGTGACTTCTACATCCTGCTTTCATGCATCTTATGAACAGCATCAAAAAAAATTTCAAATGAATCAAAATTTAGAGGGTTCAGTATTAGATTTGAATCTACTTGCCCTACACAAATAGTAACAACCTTTTTGTGTGAATCAACCTCTTGCACTACACGACTTTCTGAAAAAAATTTATCGTCCTTTACAAAACAAGGAGGATCATTAATGCAAACATCGAAAGGTTCATTAGGAGGAGTCTTTTTTGGTTTGATCTTCCGTTGCTCTAATCGATACTGCTCCATAGGTATATGTAGTAAATTTACCTGCCTAGCTTCTTTCATAGTGAATGAATCATTTTGTAAGACAATAGGTCCATCCTTACAAAAGCAAATAGTGATAGGACAATCTAATTTTTCTGGTTGGGAAACTTGGGGAGTTTCTTGGATTTCTTGGAGGAAAAGAGACACTTCAAGTGGCTGATCTGCAACTGTACTAGGATGAACATGGTTATTTTCCTCAACTTGCAAAGGGTGAGGGCTTCTAAAACTGGGTATTTTAGACTTATTAGGCTGCCTTGAGGGATCAAAAGATTCATTCTACCTAAAACTCAAGATTTTAACTTTAGGAGCTTTAAGAGGTTCATTCTATCTAAAAGTTGGAAATATATACTTATGTACCTCTTCTTGAGAATGCTATTCTAGAACAACAGGAGCTACTTGGGCTTGAGCAAGCAAGAGCTCAATTTGTGCAGCTGGTTCCCTCTCAAGATTCTCTTCAAACTATCTCTTTTGTATCTCCCACCCCTGATCAGAACCAAAGGTCTCACAAGGTGGCTGCTCTGGCTATTGAAAGTAAACTTTGTGATTCAACCCTTGCAGCTGCAAATTAGATTCTTCATACTGCCTTGGTTGAAATTTCCCTTCTTGTTGGTACTAACAATCCTTCATGCTTGCAATTTCTTGCTCATATTGTGTTCTTTGTGCCTCCAACTCTTTCTCATGCATATAGGATTGATAAACCAGTTCCTCCTAGTACTGTTTATACTCCTGTTCCTTCTTAATCTCCTCCATCTGCTTATTAAATTATGACTGAATGTCCTTCATCATGTTGCTATGTTCTTTAATTTTAGACTATTTTATCTGGTAAGAAGGTTGACTAGAGATTGGGTAGGAACGAGCATGCGGTAAGCATCTTGAGTATTTGGATTAAAACCAGCATTATGACTACTTGTATATGGCTGGTAAGGAAGTTGAGCAGGGATGGGTGGGTGGTAATTAAACTGTGCATGCTAGTTTTGCAGGGCCATGGAATTAGAAACAACATAATTAGCCTAATATAGTTGATAAGGGGCCCTCTGAACAACATTTTCATAGTATGGTGGTGGATATTCATACTGCCTATGAAAGTAACATTTCTAATTTCATATGCAAGCTAGAAAATGGAATGAAAAGGCAATTTTTATAACATACCAGCACTTGAACATATTGAAACCTGTAGATCTTGATTCAAAGTCACCAGATGTGCTTGATTTTCTACCTCCAAAGGCTAGGATCACTGATACACACACTGAATATCACTGATAGATGAATATGCTATTGGACTAAAATAGACCAATCTATTTCGATCTTGTTTTCACAAGATGAATGCACTAGTTCTACATGCAAGACCAGAAGATTGAGTTGCTAGGTATACTTATAAAAAGCCTCCAAAGGCTGGATCACTATTGCATATACCAAAACAATAGCCTGAAGATTGAATAACTTCTCTGAAAAATACTTTTAGAGTCCCACCGAGCGTGCCAAAAACTATTGTCAATTAGGATTACGCCACTAGCCAAGTCAAACTTGACTATCCTATTGAAACATGGAAACCCTCCCAAATTGTGGGTGATCTATGTTGATAGGGAATCTCCAGAGTGAGATGGTTCTCCTTATGATATTTTCTAATCTAACAACTTGTATGGGAAAAGGGATAGGAGAAAAGTACTAAAATAAATAATTGAAATAAACTCTAAGGTGATGCACCAATACTAAAATACTATCAGATCTTACTCACAATCAGACCACAGAACATTAATCTTCACAACACTTTGATTTTACCCAATTCATAAATATTTCACATGAAGGTTTGATCAAACATGACATGCAACCTGAATTAAGCAAAATAACTGCATAACCTACTATTTAGGTTAAAATTAGATTTTGTTAATCTTTTGTTGTTTAGATGTTAAAATCTTCATTTCCACTAAACATTGAAGGATCTAGGGTCTAGTGGCAAGCACTATCACACCCTAGGTCACTTGTAAATGAAGGGAAACTTGGATTAGGGAAATAATTATCATTTTTTCCTTCTCGTATGGCCAATTAACCTTTAAAACACTAATTATGGAAATACGACAACAAATTGATGAATAACGGAAAAAGCTCTTGCAGACGGGAGTAAAATAACAAATCACAAAATACCTATTTTTGGAGTTTTGAGGCGGAACAGTCAAGGACTAAGGTGCGGGCACCCAAGTCCAAGGTACCTACTTTTTTGGGGAATCTGGACCTTCCAACACTGATCATCCCTGTAACTTCTATTTCCTAAAATCTGTTTGTGAAGGACACTGTTGTGAGTGCCCTAGTCTAGGAAGTGCTCCTGTGTCTGACTTCTCTTTAGGTCCTGAATCCCTAATGTCTACCAAGCCTTCCTACGACTCCACTTTTTCTAGATGTGACACCTATAACCTGCAATGACAAGACTTGGTTTGGGGGTTGTGGTATTTAGAGGCCTGCCTCAGTCAAGCCCCGGAGGACATTTAAGTCTCTGAACACCGTTGTCAGACAAAGAGTGTGTGCCCTTGTGAGGCAGAGAAAAAAACCAAAGGAATCAATGATAAAAATACAATGATATGTCACCTTGTAGTGAAGCTCTCATGGAGGAAGATGCTCTTCATGCCATGAGGAGATTGAAGCTCAAATCTATAAATATCAACACACAAAACATACAAGTATGCTCTTGCAACACAATAGAAAGCCTTGAATCACTTTGAGAATGCCTAGGGTTCACAATGATCATCTAATTGAAATCTAGTTTACAAATGAATTCCTAAGCTTTCTTATAAATGCAACTACAAGCATTCCCACCAAGAAATTACAAATCAAACTTTACTGTGTCGGCAAAATAACCTCGTAATGGTCAAAACTGACATGTAGAAATTGGGGCTACCCCAAAATAGGGCAGGACTAAAGCGCGGGCACCCAGTGCTCCACCCCTATTTTGGATAGGGTATAGGTCAAGGGGTCCACCTAGGTCCCATTTGTCATGGAAACTAGGTCGCATTCCATCAGAATGCTAAAATATGAACTAAATGCATACTAAAGACCCGGGAGCTAAACCTTATGAGAGAAAAGCCCCCAAGGGGAAATTTTCTAATGTTACATTTAGCCACCACTTTAATGTATGTATGAACACAAGGTCCATACATGCATTAAAGTAAGGTCACAAACACAACAAACACACCAAGCACGGAGAAGACATGTCAATCACATAGAAAATAGTAACAGGCATGCAAAACATGGAGAAGACAACTACAGTCACGCAGAACATAGAGAATATAGTTAATGCATAGAAGACACATTAATGCATGGAAGACAGAAATGATACCTTTTCTTTTCTTTTTCTCATATATATGAAATGCAAATGCAAGTACTGGAAAGTAAACAAACCTCCTGAAATGTAGGAAGCACTACTTGAAGGTGTTGGTCTTTGCATATGGGGCAACACACACACAATACATGCAAAACCTCCCAAAATGTAGGAAGGACTACTTAAAGGCACTAGTCTCTGCATATGGGGCAACAAACACACCATACAAAAAAAGCACACCAAAACACACACACTTGAAAACATGGAGAAAACACGACAAACAAGCAATGGAGTGTACCTATTTCTAGGTCCAACACCATCTCAGGCACATTATAGGCACATACTGATGATTGGGCTTTGCCACAACAATCGTTGAAAACACGCTTAAGGGTTGAGTTAGTCATAAAACTGCTCCCTGCCTCCGCAGAGGACTTTTGAAAATGACAAGATGATGCAATCTTCTCTGAGAAATACACCATCCCTACCTCCGTAGAGGGCTTAAGAAAAAGGATATGCTCAATATCGTGCCTCCGCAGAGGGCTTACATGATTGATTGATTGATTGCAAACAAGATCAAGATGTACAATGCACTACTCTAGGGCGCAAGTCTCTGCATCTAAGGTCAAACAGATTGTTAACATCTATAACAGACCACTTACCTTATATATGCCCCCACCTTAATGTGGTTGATATTAGTTATCGATATCAAGCATATTAAGGTAGGAAGAAAACACACAAGGGAACACTGACTTTCGCAAAGCCCATGCCCCCTGGAGGTGACATGTACTCTACGATCACCAAATGTTCCCACAAACATATCCCTGCAAGAAACATGTTAGTGTCTATAACATCATGATAAACAACAACATCAATGAATATGGTTAACCACACAAAGAGCCAAGCTTATACAATGAATTTGGAGCTCGAGGATAACCATGGGGCTATATCACGAAGCTCTCTAAATCAAGTACTGCCAAGGCTAGATTCAAAGGCAAACAAAGGTCCATGGAGCAGCAGTATTGTTAAGGTTTGTAAATGCAATAGAAACATCATGAAATTCACTACATGGAAAGAATGAGTTCTTCCACTATCCAAGAATTGGATAAGATATACAACCCCATCATCATATTAGGAACTAAGTCCATTTTTTGATTGCTCTTGAAAGGGACACTAGGTCCGCATCAGTATAAATGTTTGTTGTCACCCGCCCACTAGATGGAAACATTAGAGGAAGGGAAACAATAAATAAGAGAGGAGAAACAAGTGTCTTGGGGAGAATCATATAGGAGGGTGCCCCCAAGTCACCAACCATGACGCTATGTCCGTAAGACACAACACTCAACAATGAAATTAGAGAGAGCAATATAGAAGAATGATGATACGAATAGAAGAAGGTGACAATAGAGGTGGTCTCCTGGTATCCCAAACCTTACGGGAGAATCAGAGGTCATCCCAGGAGGCATAAACAAGATATAACACATCACGGGGGAAGCACATCATGATAGAGATAAAGGGTTAGAGATACTTACTTGTAGGGTCTTCGTGCTAAGTCTTGTTATAAAAAAAATCATTGTTGTCTTTCCAAACATAAGGTATAATTGCCAAGTCATTGTCTTTATTCTTTTGTTCATTCTTAAATGCTTCTTGGTTTGTCTCAATGTTAGGTGGAATGTGTTATTGTTGAAGTTCATTAGTACACATATTTGTTATCCTTTTAGGTGGTGGGAGAAGCAAATTATTTTGGGTGATCTCAACATCCATTCTTGAGGGATTCAATGTGAGAGACTTCTCCTCATCCACTAGTGATACATCCTTAGTGATGTCCAAATGAATTGAATATTCAATCAAAGGAGGGACATTAAAGGTCTTCTCTTCCTTAGAGATATCCAAGGTATATGAACAATCAAATAAAAGAGCAAGATTGGTAGGATGATCCATAGAGGTTTCATGCATTGTAATAGAGTTTTTAATGTTGTTAGATGAAAGCTCATTGTCTACCCATGGAATACTCTTTGTTGAAGGGAGTTATTCATTCACTAATGCTGCCTCTTGGCCAAGGAGAGCATTGGAATAGAAAACTGGTGATGGCTCTTCATTTGCTAACACTTCATCTTGGCCAGAGTGAGCATTAGAATGAAGAATTAACGATGTGAAGTTAATAGATGTGTCAATGAAATCATCCTCTTGCATCAAAGTGTCATCATGGGGAGGAACAACCTTAAGAGAGGGATCATAATGTAAACCAAAGTTATCATCACACGTTTTAGCAATAGGTACCATAGGGGAATGTTCCAAAAATTGTCTAAGGCTTCATCCAACATCTTGAGGTCATCACTAGTATATATATTATTGATCATGAATTTAGTGAGATCATCCAACATCCAAGGGTATATTCCCATGAGATTTGTGAAGCTATCAAAATTATATATATAACAAAGGATTTCATATGTAGAGCACATAGAGATATCAACATCATGAATGTTTGCTATTTGTTCCAAAACTTCAGGATGTTTATCAGTGAATTTAGAGAAATGCTCAATGTCTATGATGTATGCAAAAAAATCTTCCAAATAAATAGCAATGATATATGTCTTCAAATCAATGCAAAATCATATTTTGAAATCTTCTCAAAAGTATGCAAAAGACAAGCGCAAAATTATATGTAAAAATAGCCTAAAATGTTTGATTTTTTGTACTTTTTCAATGCAAATGAATGAAACAAAGGATGATGTAAGGATTTCAGTCAAGGGAAGAAAGTTATATGTCTTATATCAGTCCAAAACAGAAAAATTATCCTTCTCAACACAATCTTGATGTGATTTTAAGTTAATGCCAAGTCAAAATATAGTGAAAATATGTCAAAATAGGCACTTTTTTCACCAAAATTCAATGCAAAAGAGCATAACAAAGGGTGTTGTGAGTAAAATGATGATAGAAAACAAATAATATCATTAATAACAGCCACTTGGTGCCAAAATACCCAACACAACACAATTTTAGCGCCACTTAAGGTCCAACCCTAGTGAAAATATAGCAAAATATGCAATTTTTCATGCTTTTTCAATTTCAAGACCTAGTAAAAGGGGTGTTGTAAAGAATTTTAGGAGGTATAGAAAAAAATATCAATGATATAAGTCATCTAAATCCATAAAATTGATGACAACATGCTTGGAATGCAAACTAGGTCAAACCCTGGGGCTAAAATAGCCAAAATGTGTAGTTTTCTACCAAATTTTCACTACAAGAGCCTGATAAAAGGGTGTTGTGAAGCTTTTTGTGAGGGAAAGAAAATTATTACCCTATTAAAATCAAATTAATGTGAAAATATCCTTCACAACACACATATAGTGCGAATTTATAAAGTCGATAAGGCCAAATTTAGCAAAAATCATTGTTTTTGAAGCCCTAGGTTTGAAATCTTGGGACAAAATTCTATGTGAATTATTTGAAGTATAAATTATGATTAAATTGACTTAATCTTAGATCTGAAAATTATTTTCAAGCCTTAACATGCAAAATGCCCATGTAAATTTAATGAAAATGCATCAAAATTGCAAGTTTTTGTTGAAATTTTTTATGTAAAAATGCAAATATTTTAAATCTAAATGCAAATTCACACTAAAATGCAAGACTACAAACAAATTAAAATTTTAATGAGCCTCTAAAATAAGTATAAAAATTTTATAAAATATTTTTCCTACTAACCCTAGATTTTGGAATTACCAGGTTATATAAAATTGTCAAAATTTCCACAAAACCCTAGTAATTAAATGATAGAAATGCAATGCAAATTTCTAAATTTTTGGACTTTTATGTAGTTTATATCACATCTATTACAAAAATCATGAATTAGGAAAATTTAGAAAGAATTGATGCAATTTAGTAAGCCAAACAATGCATTTTTTTGGTATTTTTCCAATTTTTCAATTTTTTTGAATTTTTCTCAATGCAATAAAATAAATGACCAAATAAATGAATGAAATCACACCAAATCTGAAGACAAACACTCAACAAGTCGTAATTTAAGTCCAAAAACATGGGTTCACCAAAATGTTTAGGGTGAAATTGGATTTTGTTAATCTTTTGTTGTTTAGATGTTAAAGCCCTCCTTTCCACTAAACATTGAAGGATCTAGGGTTGAGTGGTGAGCACTATCATACCCTAGGTCACTTGCAAATGAAGGTAAACTTGGATTAGGGAATTAATTATCAATTTTTCCTTCTCTTATGTCCAATTAACCATTAAAACCCTAATTATGCAAATACGACAACAAATTGATGAATAACGAAAAAAGATCTTGCAGATGAGAGTAAAATAAAAAATCATAGAATACCTATTTTCAAGGTTCTGAGGTGGAACAGTCAGGGACTAAGGTATGGGCACCCAAGTCCAAGGTACCTACTTTTTCAGGAAATCTAAACCTCCTCCCAACGCTGATCAGCCCTGTAACTTCTGTTTCCTAAGATCTGTGTATGGAGGACACTATTGTGAGCACCCTAGTCCTAGAAGTACTCCTATGTTTGACTTGTCTTCAGATCCTGAATCCCTGATGTCTTCTAAACCTTCCTGCAACTCCACTTTTTCTAGATGCAACACCTATAACCTGCAATCACAAGACTTAGTTTGGGCTTTGTGGTGTTTAGAGGCTTAGCTCAATCAAGCCCTAGAGGACACTTATGTCTCTGAACACCATTGTCCAACAAAGAGTGCGTGCCCTTGTGAGGTAGAGGCAAAAACCAAAGGAATCAATGATAAAAACACAATGATATGTCACCTTGTAGTAAATCTCTCATGGAGGAAGATGCTCTTCATGCCATGATGAGATTGAAGCTCAAATCTACAAATATCAACACACAAAACATAGAAGTCTACTCTTGCAACACAATAGAAAGCCTTGAATCACCTTGAGAATGCCTAGAGTTCATAATGATCATCTAATTGAAATCTAGTTTACAAATGAATGCCTAAGCTTGCTTATATATGCAACTACAAGCATTCCTGCCAAGAAATTAAAAATCAAACTTTACCCTGTCGGTAAAATAACCTCCTAACGGTCATGAACTGACACCCAAAAATTGGGGCTGCCCCAAAATAGGGCAGGACTAGGGTGCGGGCACCCAAGTCATCCCCCCTATTTTAGGTAGGGTATAGCTGAAGGGGTCCACCTAGGTCCTATTTGTCATGGAAACTAGGTCTCATTCCATCGAGATGCTAAAATATGAACTAAAATGTCCTAAATGCATACTAAAGACCCGAGAGCTAAACCTTATGAGGGAAAAGCCCCCAAGGCAACATTTTCTAACAATACACCTATCAAAAACCTAAGACAAAACAAAGGATAATGTTTATCATAGTGTAATATCAAATTAGCTTTACAAAAAGTGAGGCAAAAATGAAGGAAAAATGTTGCTCTATAGCTAAAGGAATAATCAGTACATAGACTTAATACAACACTCTCAGTGTGAGAGGAAGACTCTGATATCCCTGTACTTTGATCTCTACTCTATGATGTAGAAACTCTAACTAGAACTGCTGAAAAAGAAGTGTATCTTTGACATATATCTTGTGAAATCAATCTCTCCCTAAAATCTGGAAAAAAGATCCTAAAAATAGACCTCCAAGTCCATTTTCAAGCTCCTCAGAAAAGAGAAAATAAAAGCTCACAAAATGAGTCCAAACTGTGAAAACAAGATGCCAAAAGACTCTCTCATGTGGTCCCACCAAAAATATGCTTCTCTCTACCCATAAAATCTCAGCTTTGTCTTTATCTACCTTCGAATAAAACAAACATCAAGAAGAATATTTTGATTTGTCTTTTTATTCTAACTGCCTAAAAATAGTTTTAGTTTTAAAGCAATTTATAGATTATTGCTTTAAAACAAACTTTACATCACTTGTAGTTTTATCCTATCCCCTATTCGATTTGATTACAAAAGAAAAAATACAAGGCTTACAATTTCTTATTTTTTCGAGTACATTGTGATTACAATACTTGATTTTTCCATAAAAAATAATAAAAATAGATAAGGCATTATATGGTGTTTAGAAAAATACAAGCCTGATGGCTTATCTCCACATGACCTGTCTCATAAAAGGTTTACATATTATATCATGAGCATAAGCTCCATCTATATCTCCAAGGGGCTAAGGCACATATCATAATCTCAACGTGACTTAAGTAGATTTAAGGCATTAAATACTTTCAGGGAGCCATGGGCTCGACCTCTCACTAAGTCATGAGACTTAGGCATCATATTGTGAACACATAACACCACGAAGGTATTAACTGGTGCCACAAAAAAGAAATAGATGTGATAAAATGCAACATTCAATTAGGAAAAAATAAACCCTAATGACAAAACAAACTTGCCCTGTTCTTTCAAGCCCATTTGCAACACATCTTTAGGTAAAAACGGGGCTCTACGGCCTCCATGAAACCCTGGGGTTTCAAGCTACAAAGTTGGACTTCTCTGGCATGTTTGTACTCAGTCTCCATGAATTTCTTGGAGTTCAAAGGTAAACACTCTCATTAAGGCATATGTGACTTATAGTTTGATATTCTTTGAATTCCTGAGGTATAGTTTGATGGTCAACTATCACCTTTCTCTATCATTCTTCTACTGAGCTCATGCCACCATGGCTAACTATATTGAACTACTTGAGAGGAAGGTAAAAACTCGGGGCCATCATTATGCATTTTCTCCAGTAAGGTAACATCTACTGTCTGTCATTGTATGTTTCATTTTTCATGGCATTCTGTTGATGAGCTCAACATTCTTTTCTGCATATTGAAAATGGGTATCGAGCCTTTTAGAAAACAAGGTATACTTGGCCATGGCTAGCATAATTTCACATGCTTGGAATAATTCATCCTTCACCATATATTTGTAACTTCTCCTAGAAACCCTAAGTGGGGTTTGAACAAAAGTTCATTTCTCCATTCCTTTCTGTAGTTGTACTCGCTCAATATAATTGAAATGGGTTTTTGAAGCTTTAAGGAAAAATGGCATATTTGGTAACGGCTGGCATATGACATTTTGTGCAATCTTTAATTTCTTCATGGCTTGAAATCACTATAGATTTGCATAAAACTCATTGTATATTCTTCTATCTCCTTCCTGTATCTTGCAATTTTACCTTGATCTAGCTGTTGATAAAAATACACTCTTTTATCATTTCTGTGTTGTGAAGGAAGGTGCTTCAAAACACTTGAAAGTATGAAATGGACCTCAAATTTAGACTACATCTTTTGACTTAACCTATAGCAATACATTTTTGTGAACATCTTGTAGCTGATCTGCAAACTGTCACTCCTTTGTGTGGCTGCAACTATAGTCTTCTATAAGACTCTAATTTTCTCCTTTTGATATACAATTGTTTCTATGGCCATGGGGCCATGACTAGAAAAAAAACACCTTTGCATTTACCTTGTCATCTCATTCTTCTGTAGATTCCTTTTGTGTTCCACCAGCTTAGTAATACATTTGAGATCTCCATTGGACGTGCTCCTTGTATATGACGTCTACCATGACATACATACATGATATGACTATTCTATTTATTCATTCACTTCTAATAGCACATAAATGCTCTTGTAGCATCAAATGATATTGAGATCATCTTCTTTCTATCATTACTTTGACTGCATATGGTTACCACATACTTATATGGTTTTTCCTGCAACATAGCAAATACATTCGGCACTTATATCATATGCCATTTTGAATGGCAGAACTTTTCCTATAACATAGCATTATGATATACATGATGATTATCAGTTGGTTGTTCCGTTGAATCTTTGTATCTTTTGTAGATGGCATCATTTTGATAGACACGGACCTGATATGGTTTGATAACTTGTAACACATACACTTGATATTGACTGATTTCATTTGTTTGTAAGCATATACTACATATGGGATGGTATCTTTCATTGGTTGTTTTAGTTGTGAAAATCTTCATTGATGACACCTATAGATTATTTGACCATTGGTGATGATCCTGTACCATACATTTGATGTCTCAAACAAAAACATAACAACACTATTGAATGATGACACTTGGCATTACAATCTATTTCATTGTAGCTCTAGCAAAACATGATTTTGCTACTTTCATTTATTGGTTGTTCTATTTGTCTATTTCCTACAACACTGTCTACTATAGTCTATCTTGGTCTCTCTATTATAGAAGACCATCTCATGCTTAATAAGAGATTACTCCATATGATGAATGTACCTCACTTTAAGATAAAAGTAACATGGTAGCATATGTTGTTCCTTGGTGGCTATCCACTTGCACTTTTTAGTTAATTCAAATCATGCATAAAATGATATTTGTTTTTGATGTTATATTATGACCAAAATAGTCATGTACTATTGCATGATATTATCCATTGGTAACTATTTGACATTCAAATGATGGAAATGTACTTGATGTTCTTAATTTCTTTGATGCATACAAATACCATGAAAGATATATAGATGAAATACCTGTGAATTCCATTTTTCTAATGACAGCTGAAGCAATGATGATAGCTATTTTGTGCATTAAATGTTGTCCTTAGAATAGTTCAGTTCATCTTTATGGTTTCATTTCATTTCTTGATTTGCAATCATGAATATGTCCTAAACTAGAAACCAATGCATATGACTACTTTGACACTCCTTCAGTTTGTCGTAAAATGAAACAATATGAGTAATGATATTTTTTGTTACATTCCACCCCTTTTGAGATTAAGTGGAAGCAACATGTTGGGCTCAACCCTTGTGGGAGCCTCATTTGACACCACATGCTGATATGTCTTCAATCAGCTACATGACTTATCCTATACCTACGCATGAAACAAATAGATTAGAATAAAAACAATGAAGTTCAATGATTGTTTCCTTTTAGTTCTTCCTATATGTGAGTGATGTTCATTTGATCAATGCATTATAGGCAATGTGTTATGCTTCTTCTGATAGGACATATTGAGATCTCATAACTAGAGCTCTAACAAGACCTTCCCACATTTTTTGTAGATTCATGTCAAAGATCAGAAGCAGAAACAGGAGACAACTTTGAAGATTGAAGAACTTCAAGGCAATGATGGTTATGACCTTCTCTCCCTGTCTTTATATGCATAACATTTTCTCTATATTTGCATATGTTAATCTATTGCCCATGGCTTGTGTGGGACATTTGATCTATCATTCCTTCATTCAATGCAATGTCTATCCTTTAATGTATTTCAATTTGTAAATGAATAATCATTGTAGTGAATGAAATACTTATCTCTCATGTGAATGTTCTGCAATACAATGAATGATCTAAAATCTTTTCTTTTCTCGAACAACACAACTGAACTGTATATCTCTAAAACACAATAACTATGCAAATAACTTATAACAAAATAATGTTAATGTTCACCCTAAAAATGTGTTTGTTGCACCAACTTTGCCATTTTTTGAGCTGTGGTGAAAAAATGGTAACAAGAATAAAACCACCCTAGGTCTCACCTTATCTTGATTGGCTCTTTCCACCAGAGTAGGAGTAATCAGGAGCTCACCTGTGTCAAGGAGAGGGTTCATGTGCAAATTGAGGTTGACTCACCCATGAGTCACATTTTGAGTATCACATATTTTGTTGAACCAGGCGTCAAGAATAAATCTTTTTGGGATGAGTTCTTTCACTTTTTTACACATTACATGATGTTTCATGCACCCTCAATCTAGGATAAAATCACAAAAAGTGTAGGGGAATGTTCCCTCCATGAAATTAAAATATCTTTATATCCAATGGATTCAATCTCAGATTAGTTAGATTCAAAAGACCTAAATTAAAAGGGAATCCAACAAGATCCCCACAACTTTGACCAAATCAATACACAACAAGTGAACACTCAGTCTATGATCCATCAACATGATCAAACCATAACAAGCCATAGAAAAATGGTTTCCTAAATGTACAATGAAGTGTACTATCAAAAGAAGAACTTACTAGAAGCTTGGGAAGCACAAGAATTCCCCTACATAGCACATCAAGATAAAAATCTGTGACATGTCAAATATCATCAAAAAGAACAAACAAGGTCACTCAAACCCAAAAGAAAAACAATTCATTGGAAGGTGGAAAAACTCAAAGGATAGATGAAGCCTCACACATAGATGAAGTAGCAACCTTGGTCCAATGAATCAATACCCTTGAGGCTATGAGCGTTGAAAATTTGTCAAAACAAAATTGAGGAAAAACCTAGGGTACAGGGAAATCCTTTCATCAATAAGATTGAATCAAACCAGGGGGAAACACAAAATCCCCCTTGAATCTAAACATTCATTCTCATGAAACACATAATGAATCATTCATGCCTCCCTTGCTCTCATCATCCAAAATGACAAGTTTCAATCAAATAGGTGGGATTCTTATAATGCAAAATCAACCACAAACAATCCCACCCAATTATCAAAACATAAACATGACACCATCTAGTTATCCAACTTTTTTCAAGATATCATAAATATAGCATACACTTTCAACAAGTACAAAAAGCTCCACCTGAAAGGCTAATGTTTGGAGGAACAATACCCTCTACACATAACACCCTCTTAGGAACATACCTTGAGTATTTAAAGGATCCTCTTGACTACAACATTTGTCAGGTTATACTACCACATCATCTCCCTAAGCTTGTAAAACTTAAAGTAGAGGGTGATCCCAACTCTCCTATCAAGGCTTGCATCACGATAGTGCAAGAAATTCTTCCTTTGGATGGAGTGGTAGCAAATATTTTTCTAAAGATGTTTGAGGGTATCACTTTAGATTGATACTATAAACTTCCAAAAGCATCAATCCACTCATTTAGGAAACTCATTGATCAATTTGTGGCGACCTTTGACATAGACAAACTAGTCAAGATAGGAATACAAGAATTTTTTAAAATCAAGCAAGAAGCCAATGAGTCAGTTGCACACTTTATCACATGATGGAAGAAAGCTTTGTATTCCTTAACTAGTGCACCAAACATAGATCATAGGGAGCTCTATGGTATTTTATTGCATGCCCTCAACAAAGACATAAGAGGAGTTCAATAACTCCCTTACAAATCATACAAAGAAGCACTCAAAAGTTCCCTTACAATTGACCAAGCCACTATTGATAGCAAAAGAATGGAATATGATGTCAATGGATGGTTGATAAATCATGATAGAAATAATCAATCCTCAAAGAACAATCAAAACATAGATGGTTCAACAAACACTTCACCATCCAAAAGCACTATTCAATAATTATGACTACAACAATAATACAAATTTGGGGAACCAAAATTTCAACAACTATCCCCTGAGAATCAATAAGTAGTCATACAACCATCATCATAAGCCTCGAGATTACAATTATCATAAATATTACCCATTTCACAAGAGAAGGGGGCATGATATCAATTCATGTTGGGAGTAACATCACTTCATATCAAACCTGCCAAAACATCAATGACAAGAATTCATGGACACATTCTCATAAGATGAAAGAAATAGTCCCAAAAGCCATCAAAATGCCTTTGATCAAAAAACCTTAGGCCTTGCAGAATTAGATAAAGATCTAGAAATTTTTGTCACCCAAGGACCAAAATGACCAGATGGCACCTCGAACAATTCAAATTATTCTCACATGTTATAACTTCTCAAGAGTTCTATGCACAAGAATTCTCTCCTTAATGCCTTAGGTCTAGGTCATCTAGTTCAAAAACACTCCAAGTGAAAAGTGTTTGTCTTTGATATTTGATTTTGAAAAGTTACCCTAAGATGATGACATAGATAAATAGGGTGATCTCCCCCTCTACTTAATAGTCCAAGTTCATGACTATTCCATTAAATGTGTAATGATTGATGATGATTCTATAATCAACAGAATCTCTTTCTCTCTTCTTCAAAGAATGGGTTATGATGAAACTCAAATCACACAAGAAACTTCCATCCTTAGAATTGATGATAACCCAAACATTCAAACCATGGGTAAGGTCAATCTTCAAGTTAGATTGGGTCCTAAAACCTTCCCAACTAAATTTTATGTCATCAATGAAGAAATCACTTACAACATGATCCTAGGAAGGCCTTGGATCCATAGGATGAGGGTTGTTCCATCCACATTATTTCAAGAAACCCACCTCTTGCATATGGGACAAACCCACATCATCAAAGAAGACCTTGATCCTTTCAGTCTTTATAGAGTTGAACAAATAAAAAGAAGAAGAGGAATACCATGTAAACCACTAGTGACCCAAAAATTAACACTTTTGAAAAAGGAGAAACATCAAAACAAATTGAAATGTAGCGAAGGCCTCAAAATGCATAGTAAAGGGGGCAATAGGGGAATCCTCCTTTGATCCCCACTCAAGACAGTCTTATGCTCAATTAAAGTTAGCCACCATTCCAATCAATCGATACATAAACATTCATATGATTGAAATCACGACTAAAGAAGAACCAAAACTCACACAAGAACTAGGAGAGTCAACACCAATTCCAATTTCCCCTCAAAAGTTAAAAAAAACATTAAAACTCAACAAGAACATAAAATAATTAAGCTAGGGGATAATTCATCAAACAATGAAACATGTGAGTACATGAAACTTCTCACCAAATACAAAGACACTTTCACATCAAGTTTTTGAGTGTCCTTGCAAAACCTTTTAAGTGAAGTTTAGACCAAATTAGATAGTTCCATACGTAGTTAAGGAAGACATCAGAAATGATGCTTACCTCTTGTGCATTATGGAAAGAGAAGATTTCATTATCTCAAAATTTTGTAAAACCTATAAAATCCAAAAAATCAAATAATTCAAAAATCCATTAAAAAACATAAAATCATGAAAAATTAAAATTTTGCATTCTTCATTCTATTCTATCATGCATTTTTTGAGTGTCATGCTCTTGTTTGATTTTTGTGCTATTAAGGATTCTAAGGTTTCTTAGGTATAGTCTGACCCTTTGAGCCTTTGAGATCCCATAATAAATCGTGTTTACCGCTTATCACTATTCCCCTATTCACATTTCCTAATGATCCCACTTGAAGCCTAGATCTTAGCTTCACACTAATCCCGGTCTTAACAAACCATCCTATTAAGTCTAAGAAAAGTCAGTATTCAAAACTAAGGTACCCAATAGAAGATTGGAAGTAGACCTTCCTCATTTCTCCTTAGTAGAAGGGAAGTCTGATTGGATAGTGAAAACTTTTGGTGGTGCTCATCCCCTTGTCTTTCTTGGCCAAAAATGTCAGGGGGGTCATAACTCTATAGGAAGTATTCAAAAACTATGAGTGAACAAAAAAATGAGAGATAAAAAAATAAGAGTGTGAGAAAGTCATAGGAAATACTAAAGCATAAAAGTCAAAAAACACCAAAAATACTATGAAAAAGAAAAAAACTCAAGTGAGGCATTGCAAAATACAAAAAAAATATACAAAAATACAAAAAAAGAGTGAGAAAAGAGAAGATTTCTGATGTCCATACTCTTAAGTGGAGATAAATCTAAGCTCGAAGCTATGAGAGTGACATCTATCAGAGAAAGTAAAAAGAAAGGTACAAAGCACACACATGTACTAGTTGAGCAAAGCCAATAGTCTAACTATCTTTAGCACTATCTTCTACTCTAGAGCCTTTCCTTTACTCTAGATCTATCTTATTGGCCATCTTTTATCTAAGTCTAGAAGGTGCTAATAAAAGTTGTTTCTTGTCTAAGTTGAAAGCTTATTAAGAAATTTCATATAGATAAGGATTAGTGTCTAGCCTCTTGTAAAGCCCAAAAAATTAGGAGCATTCCATCTCCTCCCTGCTCCCAGTTGAGTCCCTAATCCCATCCCAAAGATCAATGAGTCTCTTTATAACAAGTTAACATGCAATCCCCTAGGTCAAAAGTCCTACTATACATCATTCACATTTATTTTTTACACTTGCATACATTTCAAACATTCAAAAGCAATAATGTCATGTCATAACATCATGACATTCACTTAGAACATAGTGTAGACACCTAAAAATGTTTTAACCCTTTCACCCGATTAATTGAATAAATTCACATTTTATTTAATTAATTTAACCTAAGCTATTCCTCATCATTTACCCTTCACAATTCATCATCATTTATCCTTTAAATAATAAATTAGTCCACCTAATTTATCAGTACACCTTGCAACCTTATCCCAATTGATTAAATAAATATGCATATATTTATTTGATTAATTTGTTCCCACTCCTAATATTGATTAATTAAGTAAATCCTACTTATTTAATTAATCCATCCTACTAATTCTAAACCTAGCTTGGTTGATTAAATAAGCAATTATTTAATGAACTAGCTCAACTACCTATCCCCTAGACCCAAATTAATTAAATAAATAATTATTTAATTAATTTTAAACCTTCATTAGCCCATACCTTAATTTTCTCGAGCCACATTAATTATGTTAATCGCATGACTAACTTGGTCAAATCATTATTAACACCTTCTCCCACACCCCACAAATAAAAAATTACATTTTAATCTAAAAGGTCACATGATCTTTCCACATCATCTTTCCCCTTTTGTGATAGAGCTCTTCACCATGAAATGAGCTCAAACATGTGAGCACCAAAAATATCCAAGTGTCACATGATCTTCACATTCCCACATAAAATGGAATTTTTAATTCCACATCCTCCTAAAAATAAATTTTTAACTCATCACTTTTCTTAATCCTCATTAAATGCAAACCCTGCCCCAAAAATGAATAAAAGATTCATTTTTATTCTCTACCCTTCAATTTTCATGATCCAATATCATCCCTCCATCTTGTCTTTTATCCTCCACCATTCATCTCAACTCTCAATCTCCACCATTGGATCAAAATCCCTCCAAAAGGCCTATAAATATGAGCCCCCATAATCAATTTTAACATCTCATTTTTCAAGTAGTATTATCATGCCAAAGTAACCTTCAACCCTCTCCATTGAGCTTATTTTGTGTTGTGTTGTGAGTATTGCATATTCAACCATATATTACTTGGGTAAAGCTAGAAGTTCAAGGGTGCAATCTCCTCAACCTTATCAAGGAATGAGGGAGATCTTAAAGGTATATCATTTGTTTTCTTACATTTGATAGTGTTATTTTCTTCTGATCATTTTCTTCAACTTCATTTGACATACCCATTGGGACTTCTGGTCCCAATCTAACCTTGTTTTTAAGGTTTTTTGTCAAGGTTTTTGATGAACATGTTCATTTAGCACTATATCCTTTCGGTTCAGTACCATCACTTCACGGTTTAGCACTATACGGTGTTGTTTCAGCCTATCGCCTCCTATTTCAGTGCTATTATGCTCTATAATAGCGCTATCCTATTATGTTTCAACACCATTCTGCCATGACAAATCACTGACTCTTTTGACTTTAAAAACTTTTATTACAAATTCTTACTTCTTTCATTATTTGCAGCATTTTCCTCTCTATTTTTTGATAGGGTGCAATACATCTAAGGGGTCCTAATGTCAAAAATTTTAGTGATATGTGTTAAGGGAAACTACTTTAGTCTTTTTTCATCTTCTTTTTCAAACTAACTTGCCTTTTTGCCCACAAGATGGTGTGTTTTGATCTTGGATAGGTTTAGAATCTCCCTAACATTTCATAACAACTTTTTGTGCAAGTGTTTTTGTTCTTCTGTGCAGGTTACCCACTTAACCACAGAACAAACCTATCGTTGCCCAGAACAACATTATCTGAGATAGTATAAAATAGGTATAAAATCTTAGCCTTCATATTTTAGCACAATATTCTACTGTTTGAATGCTATCTGCTTCTGCAGTAGCGCTATTGTTATTTTGTTCTCTGTCTGTTAGATTCTCTATCGTGTAGTGGCACTAAAACAATTTGTAGTAGCGCTAAAACAATCTATTGTAGTGCTTAAACTCATCGTTTTAGCACTATCATTCTCAGTTGTAGCGCTATCTATTCTCAGAACAACACTATATATTTCTATTTCAGTGCTATATCTTTTAGTTTCAGTACTATCTTCTAACAACAACCTAGAAGTTTGTACAAGTGACTAACAAGTTGTTTGCAAGTATCAAATCATTTTTTGAAGACCATTTTCAGACTACTAACATACTTGTTGTAGGTTTTGTTAGTCCAAGATTTGTTTTTTATACTAGTTTAGTGGCACTAAATTAGTGTAGTGGGAATTAGCATTTATATGTTGTGTTTGGTTTGCTTGTAGACGTATGATCTCCCCTCATGCCTTAGGGTGATCTTGGGGATCAAAAGTCTACATTCAAACATTTTACATTCTTTTTAGCATTTTTCCTGAAGGGGTTATCCTTTTGCGTATGCTCTCCCCTTGCACCTAGTGTGATCTTGGGTGATCAAAAGTAAGGGTGATCTCTTCTTAGGAGGCCTTCTTGGGGATTTCATCAACCCAAGGGACAACCTCAACCATGTGTACTGATGGGGTCTATCAATGGAGGGAGAAGGAAAATTGTACCCCAATCTAGTTATGTTGTCATTAGGACAACCTTGGGGGCTTGGGCGATTCTAGACACAAGGTGAACTGGCTTGCCGCATCCCTTCAATAGACTAGTGTTCACGGTCTTGTGCCTCATGTACCTCGTGTATTAAGAGGACTCCATAGAAGCTTGTTCTATCCTAGCTTAAGACCTTTCAACCATCATACCTTGTAGTGCACCGCTGCAAAGGAGGGGAAGATGCTCACTGTACCATTATACTTGAGATAGGCATTACCTTTGAGAAGATGAAAGTCTCCTTGGTAAGGGGATAAGATGGTCCATGACCTTGCTTTCCCTATCTATCCAAGCTATAACAAAAAAGGTATTAGTGGGGATGAGAATCTTGGTTCACTTTGAGTTGAGATTGACCCATGATCACTTCATGAGATCTACAAGGTATGACACTCCCACTTGACTAATGTTAGGATTGTTCATGTGCTTGGTGTGTCTTCTAATCAAAACCCTACAAGCTAATTTATCCAAAGTCCACCTTGAGTCAAAAAGCCATTGTGTTCTCTTGTTTGATTTTTGTGCTTGCCAAGAAACCTTTGACATTATCCAAGTCCAACATTTGAACCTTTGAAATCAAAAAATTGAATATTTGAAATCCAAGATTTGAGCCTTTGAAATCCAAAAGTTGACCCAAGAATCCAAAAAAAATCCAAGATTGATAAAAAAACCCAATCAAAAGCCAAACTCTGTCTTTCATTTAGTGCTATACACTCTCTTTTTAGCACTATAAATTCATCTTCTAGCACCATTCTTGTAGTGCCATCTTCCAACCAATCAACAGATCATTTCTAACTATGTCAATGCCATTCCTCTCTATTTTAGCGCCATACTACCCTGTATTAGTGCTATTTACAAACTGTATCCAAAAGCCATAATCTGATTTGTTCCTAAATCTCATAGCTTCATTTAACCTTAGCATCTGAAGAACTTGTCAAAATCATAAAAAATCAAATCATCTATTTTTGAGTCCAGCCTTTGTCCACAACCTTTTTCTATACCCATCCACATCATTCCATTTGACCTTAGAGAAAATCACGTTGTTATTGGACCCTTCACTTTGGTCCACCCATCTCAAATTCAAACCAATTATTGTCCCCCAACCTTTCTTTCCATTTCCAATGGATTTTTTCACAAACCCTAACCCAAGTCCATAATCCTTCATCATCTACTTAACCTTAGAAAAATCTCTTGATTTTCATTTTGGACCTTTGCATCCCATCCATCTCATTTAAATTGATCATTGTCCAAACATTTCATCAACCCCCTATCCAAATAAAAATTCCAAAATCATTTCAACCTTAATCTTAGTCCAATCACTCATCACCCTCATCCCCAATATCAACTAACATTATCCAAAACTTAGCAATCCTATCCAAAATCCAACATCAACATCCAAGATCAAATCTATCCAAACTTATCAACAACATCAATCATCAATCATCCAAAATCAAATCAAACTAACATCCAAAATATCCTTCAAATCAAGTTTGTCCAAAATTTAAGTCTATATCTCATCATCCTCTAATTTATAGGGTGCTTAAGACTTTGTCTACCTTAATTTCTCTTGTAAATTAGTCTTTTATCAACCCTTAGATAAGTTGATTTAGGAGCCTAGAGAACTCGTAATTTGACAAATTCTAAGGTATCCCATTTCACTTGATGGTCATTAGTGTATCTTCAAGTGAAATAATCTTCTTCTCTTTTTACCTAAGATCATTAGTATACCTTAGGTAAGGAGAGAATATCCATTTGAAATCCAAATATCTAGACTTATTTGAGCTCTCCCTTGATTTGAATCATCCTTTTAAAACATCATCAAATTTGTTCAACATCCTTAACCACCCAATCCTATCCAAAATCACTTTCTAAGTCATCTAAGGTATTTGTGGATGGAAAAATGGATCAAAGGCCATACAAAGATAATGACAACAAACCCAATACCTTTACCTTCAAGCCAAGTCCTCCACATGTGATAGAATGGAGTAGATGCACCCTAATTTACTAGCTATGTTCTCTATGATGAAAGATGGATAATGATATGTTGATTGCTCATGATTTATGCAGCATAATGATAGTATAAGGATGATGGATATGTAGATCTAGAGTCAATTCGACAGCATGATGATACTTGAAGATGGATGCATTTGAATGGCTTGGTTGAGGATTCATTTATAGAAGATGAGGGATAAGGATCGATGGCTAGGATTGAAAGTTGTATTGTGTGATGTGGATGGCTAAGATTAAGAGATTATTTAATTCAAATCTGCTTCGTTGAATAAAAGGTAGTGGTGTGATAAGTAATTTAATGAAGGTGGTAGTGTGACACATAATTCAAATAAAAAATTACATAAATTATGAGAGAGGGACATGTGTTGTGATGAGAATAAAGGTGGGGGCTAATTTAAATAAATATTTTATTTATTTAAATTGAACGATGGAGGAATTAATTAAATAAATATAGTTTATTTAATTAATTGGCTAATGGGATAAATGGGATTAAAATGGGATTAGGATGGGAATTAGTTAAATAAATATTATTTATTTAAATAATTAGGTGATGATAGGGGTATCTGAGGGTCTTAGGACAAAATGTCATAAAATGTCTCAAGTAGTGTATCGACAAGGTGATGTTGTAAGACATGGTCAATTTTAGGTGTCTAAATTTTACCCCTCTTTGAGATGATGTTGTGAGTAAGATAAGTAACATAATTTCAAAAAAGATAAGGTGTGGATAGAGGAAAAGTATGCCCTAGCCAGGTGCTGCCACAATAATGGGTTACACTTTTTGGGACATCCTAATTTTTGCTGAAATCACATATTTTTAGAAAATATAAATATTTAATCCTTGAAAGGTTCTATTTAAAGGATTTAGATTCAAGAGGTTTTGATCAAACCCCCTTAGATTCAAACCCCCTTGGATAGAACCCCACTAGTTTTAAACCATACCTATAATGGAGTCTCCTCTACACCTATCAAAATGCTGTTAAAAAACCACTTTTGATTTACCTTTTGCAGGATCAAATGAATTCATTTAAAATTTATGTTTTGTATATAGTCCTTATTATAAATTTTCCAAAAAGTATAATTTTAAATATATTTAATTTGATTATTGTATTTATTTTTTATTTCTTGTGAATGTAGGTTTTTCACCGAACATCAAGTTCTCTATTCTACACACATGCAAAATTAGTAAATTATGAAAAAAATTTCTAAAAAATATCTATGCCCTAGGTATTGATGTCCTTGTTTCAACAAAAAAATAAAATTTGAAATTCGATACATACAGAAAAAGTTATGTTTTACGGAATATGCCTATGTCCAATTTATAATTGGTTTGACTTCAAATCTTAATTTTAAAAAAATATTCAACAAAATATTATGAAACAAAATGCATGCCCTATATATCGGTGTTACCAATCTAAATTTGAAAGAATTAGAATTTTATCCTTTGTAGAAAAAAAGTTATGTGCTACAGAATACACATCACTTTAAAAAAATATTGTTTACTATTAGAAACTAGTTATCAAAGGAGATGCAAAAAAAATTTACAATTTAACTCCAAATTTTTTTTAAAATATATATTTAGAATCTGCAAACAAAATATCACAAATCACTAGTTTACATCATCTTCAAATTCCTAACAATTTAGTGGCTATAGGTGTCAGAAAGTGAAGATTTAGTTCAAAATGTTGATTTCAATGTCAAGTTTGGCTAAAAAGTGTAACCCACTATTGTGGGATGACCCAGGCTCCACTTGATAGAGTGATAAGGACAAATGGATGTGGGATATGATGATGATATAAGGATAGGATAATGATGTAAGGATATGATGATGGTCCCTCGACAGGATAGGCGGGTCGGAAGAACACGGGTATGCTCTCAAAATGAAATGATAAAGGATGGATAAGAAAATGGAGGATGCAAGATAAGGGATGGAAGAAAGGAATGAATGATACATTATGATTCCATTAAGTTAGAAATCATATAGTTTGATATAGCACTTAGAAATTATGTACCAAGGTATAAAAACTAGGGTGACGATGTGTCTTGTGCACCCAATGTAATACAACCTTGTCTAGACGTATGAGGAAGAAAACTTAGAGCATTAAAGTCCTAATGCAGAAAAGGTATGATATGACCATAGATGCAAAGGATAGTGAAAAATACTATTCCAACATACACAAGATATGAATTTGATACAAATACAAGATAAACTGTTAACACACACAAGCAAGCAAGCATGCACAAATGATACAAAGACAAACAAGGTATTTCCCCTGTCAAGCTATAAACTAATGATTAATTGATAATGATTGATGATGATTATAGTGTTGTCATTGTGGGGAATGATATATCCCTATATCAACACAAGGATGTATGAACAATATATCCCATTGATGATGATGATTGATTGATTAATTAATTGATTAGGTTTACGACAAGATTAGGATCAAGATCAAAGATGTGATTGGATAATTTGGCTAGATTGATTGACTTTATTGGTATGGATTAAGGATGACTTGTTTTTGGATTTCTTGCTTGGATTGATTGGATTGATTTGATTTTTGTTGGATATTTTATTTTTTCTATTTTGGGAATATTTTGATTTTTTTACATGTTTTTTAAAATGCTTTGGGATGGCATTGGATGACGACTTGGATAGTCTTTATGCTAGACACCAAGACAAGGGAAAACCAAGTCTAGATGCTAGGATGGATGTAGGATGGGATGCATGGAAGGATGGATGATAGTAAATGGGATGGAAGACTCATGATAGATGGATGGGTAAAAGGCTAGGTGATAATGGATGGGAGACTCATGATAGATGGATGGGTAAAATTATAGGTGATAATGGACGGAATGGATGTTTGCATCATAAGGGAGGTAGGATGTGATCTCCAAATACAATGTCACATAGGAATAACACATTTTCATCATGGCACTTATCCAAGGTGCCACCAAGGGTGGTTTTCACCATTGGACGAAGGGATTTCTTTTTACTATTTTGATTTTTTTTCTTTTTTTTTTCTAATTTTTTATTTATGGGGGATATTTGGATGGGGTAGGTGGATATGGGTAAGAGGGACTAAAACATCTAGTTCTATGAAGGGTGATGTTGTCCCATTAGAGATGAATGTCACATATGGACCATGAAAAATACCATTATGCTCAAGATATTGGTAGGGGATTGCATGAGAGGGAGATGAAGTATATGGATAGTGGATTATGATGTAGATTATGAAAGGTTTATGCAAGGATGGATGGGGGATAATGGATTATGATGTGGATTATGTATGGCAGTATAGTGGATTATGATGTGGATTATAGAAGGTTTATGCAAGGATGGATGGGAGATAATGGATTATGATGTGGATTATGTATGATAGGATAGTGGATTATGATGTTTATGATAGGGTAGGATAGTGCAAAACGTATGGATTAAAGGCCTATGCAAAAACATGGACCATAGGAAGGTGATGGGGGAGATATGTGGGATAATGGTTGAAGGATGGGGAGATGGAGTTATGTGAAAATGTTGTGGAATGGAAAGGAGTCAAGACCAATGGTTGCACACACCATGATAAAATTTGAAGATTTTGATTTGGAGGAGGTGTAGAAAACAATGGACAAGTTTACTTAGGGGATGGTCAATTTAGTGATTTAGGTACACACATTGACTTAGGATTTTTATGATTTTTACATTGCTTGTGGGATGAAGGAATTTGAGATTTTTGAAAGGAATGGGATTTTTGGAGTTTTTTGATGGAAGAGGATTGTTGGGAGTTTTGAGATGTGGATGCTTCATTTGACTTTATTTCTTTTTTCTTAGGTACCCAAATCATTTTAGTTTTGGGATTTTCTTTTGGAGGTATGGGATTGGATAGCCTTTTCAATGGATTTTGATTTGACTCTTTGTATTGATGCCTTAAGGCATGAGGATTTTTAAGATTTTTGGCTTTATGGGTAGAGGCATCCAAATTTTTATGTTTGAATACCTTGGTATTGGTGGAAGCTTCATGTTTAGATGATGTGTGCATTGATTGGTCATGATTAGAAATTTTAGAGAATTTGTTGATGGAAGGATTAAAAGTGGATTTTTTGATAAATGGATGAGGGGATTTAAGGATAGGGCTATTAGGCTTTGGGAGAAGTGGAGGTAGAGAAGATGGAGGGATATTACAAGTTGGAAGTAGTGGAGGTAAAGTTGATGGTGGAAGGTGTATGGTCACATGCTTTGGGGGTTTGTAGGATAATGGAGGTGGAATGGTAAGATATGCTTTGGGGGTAGGATAGGATGCATGGGATTTGGAATGAAAAGGAGTGGATTTAGGAGGCATGGAGGTAGTACCAACATAATTATATTTTTTTTCTTGGGGTTTATATCAAAGGCCATATGAGCATGGAGGGACGTTGACATGGATAGGCTCCAAAATACCTTGTTCATGAAGGCCTAAGCCTTTAGCTTAACAATTCATTTTTTGGAGTATGTGATGGAAAATGGGACTATGGGTATTTTGAACATTAGACATGAGCTCATTATTGGATGGAGAAGATGAGTTGGTGGATAGCAGTTGTTGCTTTTCTAAGGAAGAACATTCATTGATGAAGGTGGTAAGATGAATAGGATATGATGATGGATTTGCAACATGGTCAATAGTGGATGACAATGGATCATTAGGGTCTTTATTATCATTGTTCTCACTAAGATCCAAGCTATTTTTTTATCATCTATGGTTACTTGGGAGCCAATTGTCTCATCAAGGGAAGTGAATGTTTGTACATCATCGGTAGGGCAAGATGGAAGATGGATAAAAGTAGTTTGGATACTTTACTCATGGATGGTTATGGGATTATGGATAGGTGGAGTGATTATCTCTTGATCATGGAATGCATGTAAAGTTGGCTAAGAGGATCATCATGGTTTTCTTGGTCATAGATAAGATCTTGATCATAAATGGGAGCTTGATCATAGATAGGATTAAGTGTGTTATAGATGCGATCAATTTGCTCATGTATAGGCTCTTCATCATAGATAATATTTTGATCATAGAAAATAAATAGGTTATAGATGGGTTGGATGGAGGTGATTTGATCTTGATTTGGATAAGGGGTTAATGTTTCCACATGCTTAGGGTTAAACGCTTGACATAACTCTTGATTTTCTTCAACGGGAGTGGAAGACTCTTGGAGAGGCTTGATAAGTTCTATATGATCAACAACTTGAGGGTATAATGGATCTAGATTTGGACTCATAGTGAGAGACTTTTCAATAGACTTGATGGGTGATGTATTTGAAAGATTATACATGATGTTTGAAGAATCTTTGATAGGATCAAGGATAGGTATATGGTGACATACTTGATTCCTTGATAATAGCCATTGGATCAGATCCTTCATAAGTGTATGGGTGGATGGAAAATATAATGGATGGATAATAATGGTGGATGGTGTCGTAGGCTTAGGATTAGGCTTTAGTGAAGGGATAATAGGGGTATAAGGTGTTGTATGCTTAGGATTAAGATTAGGATTACTTGTGCTAGATGGGGATGAAATTGGATGGGTGGATTTGGATGACTCCATAGGTTTATTTTTGTAATATAATTCATAGTGTCTATAGAGGTAATTTAACAGAGGTGATTTGAATTTAGTGCATGGAGTTGATGGAGGATTAGATTGTGGGGAGGATAATGAAGGGATTGATGGATTAGAAGGTGGAGGGACCAATGAATTAGAATTGGGAGTACATGGTAGTGTTGGTATAGGACTAGTAGGCTTTGGGATAGGCATTCAATTGGATGCTGATGGAGGATACCCGTAGGATGTATAATCCAAAGTGGTGTCTCCCTTGTCAAAGGTAGCATGAGGAATTAATGATGCTTGATCTTGTTGCAAAGGGTAACTTAGGCTCACATTTTCTTTTTGTGAAGGCACTTGATAGTCTTGTGAATGAATTTGGTGGTCCAGAAAAATGGTGAGATATGTAGGTGGAAGATCTTGGGGTATGGATTGATATGAATGTTCTTGGGATGTAAACTAATATGGATGTTCTTGGGATGTGAATTGATATGGATGTTGGTTAACTTTGAAATAAGTGGGATAGGTTGATGTAGAATGGACTTGATATGTAGATGGACTAGTTGGTATGAATTTGGTGGGGATTACATATGAGATTGAGGTGGAAGTTGTCGAGGTTGAGTGGATGATGGTATAGTAGATGATGTTTTAAAGGAAGGTTGTGTTATAAAATATCCATCATGATCTACAAGATTCTCATCATCATTGGAGCTAGAAGGAAGGCATCATTGGATTGTGATTTTTGGTTTTGGATTTGACCTAGGCTTTTTAATGATCACAACCATTTTGGCAAGTGATGGATTAGGTGGTGCTCAAGAATGGGGTGTAATGAAAATTATGTGGATGAAGTTGGATTATGATAAGGATGATGAGATGGATGACATTGATTGGCTTGTGGATGAAGACTAGGATGATGGTGATTGGATGATTTGGAATGATACCCCCTCAAGACGATAGGTGGGGGAGAAAGACATGGGTAGACTCTTGAAATGGATTGGGGTGGATAGTGACTATGGTGATGTGGATATGATGAGTAGGATGATTAGGGATAATGAGATGGATAGAAAAGATGATTTGGGTTTTGATTAGGATGAAGGTGACTTGGCTTAGGATAGATGTGATGACAAGAATGTTTACAATGATGTAGAATGTGTTTATGTTGATAACTTGACTTTGGTAGTTTTTCAAACACAATATTTCACATGTACATGCATGAATCACACACACACAAGACACAATAGCAAGTTTGTCTTTCAAGATTGATTGTTTTGATTATGAAGAAAAACTTGAAGACACAACAACAAGCCTAATATTAGTCAAATAGGTGCAGCCAAAAGGTGTTAAGCTAGGATGAACAAGTGATCCAAGGATGTCCCTAATATACACAAGGTACATGGGACCCAATTCCATGAAATCAAAGTGAAATAATGCCACACAACTGGGCAAAAGGACTAACCCACCCTTCACCTTCACTTCCCCAAGGTATAAAGTTCTTGGGGGCTTAGCCCGAATGACAAGATTTCAACTTCTAAGAGGGGTGTCTTTTGATTCCCTCCTCGCTTTTTAGACTATGTTGGAACTCTAGAGTCGAGGTCATCCCTTGGAGTGGTGTGTCTCTAAGCAAGCCTTATAATAAGGGTGATAAAAACAAATTCAGTTGGTTCTTTCGATCTCCAAGGTCATCTTGTGGTGCGAGGAAAGAGCATACACAAACACTAGATTCACACTCGCAATGTGTATTTACCCTTTTGAAATGAAAATGTGTGTGTGAAGATGAATGGATTAAAGGATGTTTTTTATTCTCAAGATCACATTAAGTGCATGAGAAGAACATACAAACCCTAAATTGCACTCAAGTCCACCAAGAGAACATACAAACCCTAAATTGCACTCAAGTCCACCAAGAAATGTAAACACAAGTTCATTTTATACCCAAGCTCAAAAGTGATAATGAAGACACAAGTTTATTTTAAGCCCAATTCCAAAGTGTGATTGCAAAAAATAGTTCATTTTAGGCCCAAATGGAAGTGTGATGGTAAAAAAGTTTTTGATGAAATTAAAGACAAGAGTTGGATTGAGTGCACCTAGAAATATTTGTCTTTAGACCTGATGTTGATTGTTGATGCAATGCCTTATGTCTTCCTCTATTCCACCAAAACAAAAAGAAAAACAAAGAAACTTGCAAGCAAATGTGTTAGGTGGAAAAGAAGCAATCTAATGAAATTATGATAAAGATGATTAGTAATAATAAAATAAATGATATGATTAGAATCTACATGAAATTCTATGTTATTTCAAGAAAATTTTCATTCAAATCGGATCAAATTTGCACAAGATATGAGCGTTTGAAGTTTATACATAATGTTGAATTTGACTAAATATACCTGATGAATCTGATACATTTAACTAACAATTCCTTCCCCATAGTGGAGTTGGACGAGTCATCTCTCCAACGCCATTGATTTTGTGAAAATCTAACTTCATACGTGAAAGTTATGAAAAAAAGAAGAAAACTCCTCTTTTAGGGCTCTAGGAGGATAATGGCAGGTCTAATGGCTAACATTAACTATTAACAGTTAACAATTTGGTTGTCACAAAGGGCAGTTTGAAAGGGAAGTTAAGTCTTGGAGGTTTAGTTTAGTTAGGCCCCTAGTCACCCATGTGACCAGGGACTAAACAAAAATAAAAAAATAGAAAAAAAGTGAAATAGGATAAGGGGGCTCAATGCCCTCCAGTCACTAATGTGACCGTGAACACCACTGTAGACAATAGAGCTAACATGTAAGTTGGTAGCAATGGAGGAGTTTTGAAGCCTGATGGAGATATCAAGGATGTCAAGTCAGTGAACTGGAGGCTACAGAGGGGGATCAGAGGTTAGGTTGAGTCAAGGAATGTGATTGGGAGGTGGCAACAGATGTGGAGTCGACGGGAATATGAGGTGATTAGGAGGAGCGGTGGAAGGGAGAGGAGGGTTGACAAAAGGTGTTGATGGGTTTATTAAGGCTATGATGGGAGAGTGATCAGGCGTTAGGCTTTGGTGAATAACAGAGTGTTGGTAGTCGATGGCGAAAAAGGAGTGTTGAGGACAGTGGAGTGATGATTCGAGGAGGTCAAAGAGGATGGCATGAAGCTCGGGGATTGTTGAAGGGTTTAAGGCAGTCTAGTTAGTGAATGGATTGGGTTTTGATAGTGGATGACAGAGATCAGACAGGGATGAATTGTGGTGGTAGTTGGTTATGTGATTAGCGATAAGAATCTAGGGGAAGCAACCAGGGAGATCTACAGGTTGTCGATAGAGATTTGGAGCAAGGTCGATAGTGTATTATATGCAGTATATTATATACAGGTCGATAGTGTGTAAACAATTGGCAAGGACTATGTTAGTAAATAAAATCTGCTATGCAAAATAACACCTACAACATGGAATCCAATGAGACAGTCTACGAAGGGGGAAAGGCGGGTATGCGTACTACGAATCTATACATTACAGATTGATATATATCCATACTCTACGGATCTACAAATAAAAAAAATTCAAAAAATTTTTTGTGAGCAAAACATAGCAAATTTTGTTGGGAATTAAGGTGTCTCAACCTTGGTAATTCCTTGCATTTATTTATTGCATGTATTTATTTATTGCCTATTATGTAATTAGGATGCAAATCCTGTTTTGTCATCTTGTGGGAGTTGGCATGGTGATGTCTCATCCTACGTGGAAGGTGACCACATGTAAATTTTGTCCTCACATGAAAAGATAGGCATCCCACTTAGTGGTAGAGGTATTTTTCCATGTGTCAGCACTTTGACTAATGTGTAAGGGAATTTTGACTAAAATGGTTATGATAGATTCCTATGATAGAATCTATGACGTGTAAGAGTCAAAAATAGAAGATACTATGATAGGTGAAGACATGTGTCACAAGGCATCTTGGAAGAAGGCATCTTTGGGCACCTGAAGAGGGGTTATGGCATGTTGTAAGAGAATATGTTATTTTTAGTCAGTGTATGACAGATTCTCTTACAGTTGTAAGATATTTCAGTATGACAGATTCTATGACGATCGTAAGTCATAAGAGCATCTGTCATTGCCCAACATGGGAATAAGCAACCATTTTGAGATGGAGTGTTATGAAAAGTGTCATGACCATGGTGCAGTGTTAGACAAGTGTCCTTAGGCGTGGGTTTTGGGCCATGAGGCCATGTTGGACACCCATCTCAAGGAAAGCTCATTTATGCCTTGTAAACTTCTATTTAAGTAGGTGCTTTGAGAGATGTATAATGTGATTGACAGGTACTGTTATGCTACTAGATTCTCTCCAGATACGAGTGTTGAAGACTCGTACAAGAGCATTAGATCTGTAACTATATTGTAAACCTAATTGTTTAGATAATACATTTGAGCTGTGTTTTGGAGTGTGGGGTTTTTCACCCATAAGGGTTTTCCCCACGTATATCTTGTCTCTCTCTTCTTCTGCCTTACATTCTTGTATTGTTTATTGCTGCAATATCTCTATTATTGGATTAGTAACTCTGTAATTGTAAATGTTGAAAAGAATTTGTACTCATCTCTCCTCATTAGATTAGTGTAGGGAGCGATTTCCTCACACCTAGCTTCCTTTCAGTTGGTATTAGAGCTTGATCACCTTTGGTCGTAGTTGTTGGGTAGGGGGTTTTTGAGCTGATCTTAGATTAAGTGGGAATCTATGCAGAGTATTCTATAATCTTGTTGCAGGAAATGAGATGGCATGCACATCTGAAAGATTAGAGGTGGAGAAATTCAATGGCACAAATTTTGAGTTATGGAAACTTAAGATGGAAGACATGCTTGTTGATCGAGATCTATGGGAAACTGTATCTAGTGTAAAAATAACCATAATGGCACAATATGATTGGGATCTCAAAGATCAGAAGGCTAAGGGTCTTATAAGACTCAGTCTAGCTGATTATGTCCTGTTAAATGTCCATGAGAAGAAGACCACGAAAGACCTTTGGAAGAAGCTGGGAGATGTTTATCAGGCCAAATCCCTGGTGAACAAGCTTTTTCTGAGAAAGAAGCTATATTCTCTAAGGATGGAGGATGGAGGATCTATTGCAGATCACCTGAATGCTTTCAACATGTTAGTTGCATAGTTGACATCCGTTGGTGTAAAGATGGAGGAGAAGGATCGTTGTATGACCTTGCTTTGTTCTTTGTTGGACTTGTGGGATCATCTTGTTATGGCTATTTGGAGCACCACATCCACTTTCAAAATGGATGAAATGGTATCTTCACTATTATCTAAAGAGATGTGGAGAAAGTCCTCTGAAGCAGCCAAAGAGGCTCTTGCGGTTCATGGAAGACCCAAGGAGAAAGGAAAAAAGAAGGACAAGAAAGCTAAGAAGGGTAGATCCATATCTCATGGGAGATCCAGATCTCTTGGAAAGTCCAAGGCTCTCTGTTGGAACTATTGAAAAATTGGGCATTTCTGAAAGGAATGCAAAGAGACAAAGAAAAAGAAGAAAAAGAATGTCCCAGATTTAGATTCTAACAAGTCACAAGATGATGGTGATGCCTTCATCATAGCCCTGGCCACCCATGCATCTGATGATGTGTGGTTTATTGATTCTGATGCATCTTTCCACATGACCTTGCATCGAAGCTGGTTCACGAAGTATGAAGAGTTCAATGGTAGAAGAGTGTACATGGGTGATAATTCTCATCTAAAGATTGTTGGTCATAGAATAGTCTCAATCCGATTCCCTGATGGATGAGTGAAGGGGATCATTGGGGTTATGCACATCCCAAGATTGGCATAGAACCTTCTTTCTGTAAGCATCTTAAATGATGCAGGTGTACAGGTTGTCTTTTCAAAGGATGTGTTGGGACTGAAATTCCTAGGTTATTTTTTTGGCAAATATTAAGTTTCAATCATCCAGAAATTTCAGTATGTGAGCATATATGGAAAGATCCACAGTTGTTTTCAAGCAGAGATTAACAATTGAGTTGATAGAAATATTTGGATTTGATCTATTCTGATTCCTAAAGACTTAATATAACATGGTTGAAGTGCTCATTAAAGATGAACAGTAAACACATGACACCGTTAACCCTTCGTTAGACAGACAAATTCCCAGTCATAACGATCGGTGTAAGATGACTTGATCGGGGTATGTTTCCCAGGTCTCTCTGACTATGTAGGTCACACCGATAATAGAAGTCATAAAGGATTTTGGACAAGGTCAAAGATAGCATATCGGTGGGATTATTGTATTGGCAAAGATTATTTAAACTACATCGATCTTACATCTCTCACTGAAGCTCCGAGAGATATGCAACAGGAAATGAGCATCAATGTGAGATTGATCATTGGGGAGAAGATATTAAGAATCATCGATTGATAATTCACACCAATGACCTTCACCGATATGCTAAATTATTGTATATATAAGACATGACCTGTTATCACTAGTTCTCTTTACCATTTCTACCAGTCACTCTTTGCATCTAACAAAGGATACATTCCCAACATACATTCTAAAGATACATTCTCGATATGTTTTTTTGATGTATGTATGCAATGTACATTCGGTGAAACAATACAAAACTCATGCTGATACACAGTAATATACAATGCAGAACTCAAGAGAGAATTAAATCAGGTTAAAGGGATGCATCGAGACTTTATGTATAGTAGAGGATGCATATAAAAGTCAGAGTCAAAAATAAATGAACCATGGTTCATAATAGCAATGAGTCCGAAAAGGAGATACAATTGAATTTGTATGTATCAAGCATTGTATATGAAGGTTGGATACAAGTAGTGGGTCCCGCCGCTTGCACATTGGGCTTGTATAATAATAATGTATATCTTCAATATACAAGCGAAGATACATTCCCAATATACAAGTGAAGATACAAGTTGATGTACAAGCGAAGATACAAGCTGGATGTCTAGAAAAGTCTGTGTGTTTAATGCTTGTATGTATACAAGATACAAAGGAAATGTATATACAAGTGCACGAAACACCACATGGGCCCCATCACTAATGGATATACAAGTTTATACATGACCGGATATGTAATTAATTCCAGTTTGTTTCATAGACTTGATGGAGTCTGCGTCTTGTATGAATGTCCCGTGAAACAGAACTAGTGGTCGTCGGCAGAAGAGGAGCATCGGAGTAAAAAACTAAGGAGTCTCTAATATCATGATGTCTCAACGACAAAGTTCTCACCAATAATTATATCAGGGACACCAAATAGATCAGGGAAGAATGTTATTCTTATAGTGATGTAGGAGGTCTTGCCGCTACAAAATACAGAAACCCTAAAAATGACATTAAAATCTAGATGGTTAAGATATTCTTCTGACATTTGAAATATGGGTTTTTTTGCAGGATATACATAGCGGGGATCAAGTTATAAAAACACCCATGAAAGGATCATGAGAAACTGATAAATTATTGATAAGGGAAGTAATTAGCTGAGTAAATACATATGTTCAAATGAATTGGTTTTAATCATTTGATCAGAGATTAGTTTGTGTTTTATTTGGTCTTTTAGGGATAATAAAGAAACCCTCGGAGGATATTAAGTAGAACTACAGTTAAAGAGCTTTGTTTGACCCTGAAATGGTTATTCATTTGGTGATTAAAAGATGAGTATTAATTTTCCTGAATCTGTTTTATTAAGACAAATGTTGTTATTCAATTATCAACCGTCACAACTATTGTAACTGGTCTGAAACTTGTATGCCTCTCTTTAGAAGAGATGACCAAGACCAGAATAAGGATATAGAGAATAGGGAGAGATTACATAATAGAATAGGGGATACTATAGATTAGATTTGAACATCAATGCTAGTTCACTTTTAATATATTTTATTTTAGGTAGACCATGTGCAAGCATTCTCTGATGAAGTCAAGTCTGTGAACATGAAGCAGTAACTATAGATTTCGGTATCAACTATCTGTTTAATTTATTCAATTATATGACTGTCTCCTTTCAAAGTTTTCTCTATTATTCAATTTGAGTTATCAAGCATGTCTTCAAATTGTCTATACACATTTGCTGTTATAGTGTGATAAGATTAACTGGTTTCTGCTTTCAGAATTAAATCCTTTAAATCTATCATAGTAACTGTGAAGACATTGTCATGGATCTGTAAGAAGAGTCATATAGTTAGGGTTTGTATTCTGTCTCCAGGTTTTTGATAAATTTGTTACAATTACAGTATTATTCTAATAGGTTCTTTCAAGGAGGGATTAAATCCTTTTAGATAAATGTAGGTAATTTGATTTTATCAATTGGATATATAAGTATGGAATATTAACTATTTCCTTGCAGGGTTGTACAAGTTACATACCTATTTTTTCATGCCAGATAGTTCGATTTTTTACCAGACAAGCAGTTATTTATTTCATGATCATACTGACTCTATATTCAATAAGGCACTAGTCTAGTGTTTTCATTATCACTTATACAAATTCACTTTAGATTTACTTAATTAGATTGCATTATTGTTTAGCATTACAATTTAGATCATTTAGAATTAACTTGCTGTCTTTTCATTTGTTTTATAATTTGTGCCATTATCAATAGTTAGATTAATTCTAATCAAAGTAGTGATCATCTCGTTATCTGCTTTATTAATTAGAGGTTTACCTGCCTAGGTCTGGCAGACCCTAAAGTGAAGGGGGTTTAGCCATATCTACCCTATGTCAGTTAGCCAAAAATGTCAAGAGAGCCTGGCAACCTCTTAGGGTTAACGACTTGCATTTTTGAGACCTAACAGGATGGATGCAAGATGACTAGAGGAACTATGGTGCTTGCAAATGGTACTTGGAAAGGTACTCTGTTTTAGCTAGAGGCATGCACTTCACAATAAAATAGTTCTTTTGACTTGAAGAAAAGAGTTGCAGTCACTTCATCCCCACCATTTGAACTAGCAGTGAAGAAATCTGTTGTAACAAATTCTCATGGCAGTGCATTGTGGGTACCCAAGAGTGCTCATGCTTTGGAAGTTAAGCTTCCTGCTGAAAAGACAATGTTATGGCATACGATATTTGGCCACATTAGTGAGAAGGGTCTTAGAACCCTAAAAAATAAAAACATCATTGAGGGGTTAAATGATTGTAATCTTGAGTTTAACTTTTGCAAACATTGTATATATGGAAATAAAAACTATGTTTAGTTTTACTCTAGTTCACACAAGTCTTTTGGTGTATTGGATCTTATTCATTCTGATGTGTTTGGTCCTGTTAGTGTTCCTTAGATTTCCAAATATGTATATTTTGTATATTTCATAGATGATTATAGTAGAAGGACATGGATTTATTTTCTTAGAAGAAAGACTAAAGTCTTTATTAGTTCAAAGAGTTTAAAGCTTTTGTTGAGAATCAGACTAGTAAAAAGATTAAGTGTTTAAGGACTGACAACGGTGGTGAGTTTTGTTCAACAAAGTTTGATAAGTTCTATAAAGAACAAGGGATTGAAATACATAAGACAACTCCATACACCCCGCAGCAAAATGGAGTTGCAGAGAGGATGAACAAGACACTAATGGAGAAGGCTAGGAGTATGCTTAGTAAAGGAAGCCTCGAACAAAAGTTTTGGGCTGAAGCTGTAGCCACTACTTGCTACTTGGTAAATAGGTCTCCTACATCAGCTCTTGTTGGTAAGACACCTATGGAGGTGTGGTCGGGTAAGAAGCCCTTAGTTAGACATCTTCATGTTTTTGGTTGAGGCATATGCACATGTTCCTAGGGAGAAATGGTCAAAATTGGAGAACAAGGATGTTAAGTGTATTTTCATTGGCTATGGTGTCGGTGTGAAAGGATACAAGCTTTTGGATCCTGTGGCTGAAAAAGTGTTGTATAGCAGAAGTGTTATTTTTAGAGAGCTAACTCCTTCTTTTGTTGTTCTACAACCAAAGTAGACAGAAAAGAAAGAAGATGTCATTTAGTTTCCTTCTACCCCTGAGAAGACTGAATTGACAGACCTTGTGAGACCTGATGATGAGGAGAGCTCTACCAACTCTGAAAGCTCAAAAGAAGTAGAACCTCAACCTTAGCCATTGAGGAGGTCTACACAAACAAGAAAGCAACCTGATAGGTTTGGTTATTCATTGCTTGATTCTAGTTGTGCTTTTGCCTTGCTTACTAACACTAATGAGCCTAGAGCTATGACAGAGGCTATGGGCATGAAAGATGTAGGTTCCTGGAAAGAGGCCATGGAATATGAGATGGCTTCTTTGGAAAACAATAAAACATGGGACTTGGTGCCTTTGCCTGAAGGATGGAAACTTGTTAGATGCAAATTGGTGTTCAAGAAGAAATTTGGTACAGATGGTAGTGTTGAAAAGTACAAGGTCAGATTGGTTACAAAGGGGTATTCACAAGTGGAGGGAATTTATTATGGTGAAATTTTCTCTCCCGTTGCAAAACTGACATCTATTCAGTTCTTGTTATCTCTTGCAGTAGCCTATGACTTAAAGGTGGAGCAGATGGATGTAAAGACAACATTCCTTCATGGTGAATTGGAGGAAGAGATTTACATGTCATAACCAGAGGATTACATAGAGAAAGGTAAAGAAAATTTGGTTTGCAAGTTGAAAAAGTCTTTGTATGGTTTGAAGCATTCTCCTAGGATGTGGTACTTGAAGTTTGGTGCCTTTGTGTTGTTGGTTAGATTTCTAAGATCAAAATTAGATCATTGTGTGTATTATAAATTTCACAATAATCACATTCTCATTATTACATTATATGTTGATGATATGTTGTTAATTAGGAATTGTAAGAATATGATTTCTGATTTGAAGTCTCAGTTGTTAGCATAGTTTTAGATGAAAAATCTAGGGGCAAACAGGTACATTCTGGGAATGGAAATCAGAAGTGAGAGAGCTAACATAAAACATTGGTTAAGCTAGAGTAAGTATGTGAAGACCATGTTGGATAGGTTCAGCATGGCAGATTATAGACCATTATGTGTTCCTATTTCTTTTGGGACAAAGTTGTTTGTTAATGATTGTCCAAAATCTTCTAGTGAGGTGGAGGACATGAGAAGAGTACCTTATGCTAGTGTTGTTGGCAGTTTGATATATGCTATAGTTTGCACAAGACCAGACATTGCCCAAGTAGTGGGAGTCCTTAGTTTATTTATGGCTAATCTTGGACAGGTACATTGGGATGCAATTAAGAGAGTGTTCAAATATTTGAGGGGTACTTCTGAGTATTCCATATGCTATCATGGTAATCCTACAAGACCTTCACATTTAGTTTGTATTTGTGGATTCGTGGATTCTAATTGGGCAGGTTACATTGACAGCATGAGATCCACTAGTGCTTATGTGTTTACTATGTTCGGTGATGCAATTAGTTGGATGAGTAAGTGGCAACCTATGGTTGCTTTATCCATGAAAGAAGCTGAGTATATGGAAGCAAGACATATTACGATTTGTTGTGACAGTCAGAGTGTGATTTGCCTAGCAAAGAATCTAACTTTCCATGCCATAACAAAGCATATTGATGTACAATTTCACTTCGTGCAAGACATGGTAGAGGATGAGAAGGTGAATTTGGAGAAGGTAGACACTTTGAAGAATGTTACAGATGCATTGACAAAACTAGTGGGCATAAAGAAGTTCAGATGGTGTTCGGAGTCTATGGGCCTCTCGGCCTATAGCAGTTAAATCCTGTTATTTCTATTGGCTCTTACAAGGTGTTCGACAAATGGGAGAATGTTGGGAATTGAGGTGTCTCAACCTTGGTAATTCCTTGAATTTATTTATTTTATGTATTTATTTATTGCCTATTATGTAATTAGGATGCAAATCTTGTTTTGTCATCTTGTGGGAGTTGGCATGGTGATGTGTCATCCTACGTGGAAGGTGACCACATGTAAATTTTATCCTCACATGAGGAGATAGGCATCCCACTTAGTGGTAGAGGTATTTTACCATGTGTCGGCAATTTGAACAGTGTGTAAGGGAATTTTGACCGAAACGGTTATGACAGATTCCTATGACATAATTTATGACACGTAAAAGTCGGAAACAGAAGATACTATGACAAGTGAAGACATGTGTCACAAGGCATATTGGAAGAAGGCATCTTTGGGTGCTCCAAGGAGGGTTATGACTTGTTGTAAGAGATTATGCTATTTTTAGTTAGTGTGTGACAGATTCTCTTACAGCTATAAGATATGTCAGTATGACAGATTCTATGACGATTGTAAGAGTTGTAAGAGCATCTGTCATTGCCCAACTTGGGAATAGGTGACCATTTTGGGATGGGGTGTTATGACAAGTGTCATTACCATGCTACAGTGTTGGACAAGTGTCCTTAGGCATAGGTTTTGGGCCATGAGGCCATGTTGGATGCCCATCTCAAGGAAAGCTCATTTTTGCCTTGTAAACTTCTATTTAAGCAGGTGCTTTGAGAAGAGATGTATAATGTGATTGACAGGTACTGTTATGCTACCAGATTATCTCAAGATATAAGTGTCGAAGACTCTTGCAAGAGCATTGGCTCGGTAACTGTATTGTAAACCTCATTGTTTAGATAATACATTTGAGCAGTGTTTTGGAGTGTGGGGTTATTCACCCATAAGGGTTTTCCCTGCGTATATCTTGTCACTCTCTTCTTCTGTCTTACATTCTTGTGTTGTGTATTGTAGAAATATCTCTGTTATTGGATTAATAACTCTATAATTGTAAAGGTTGAAAAGAATTTACACTCATCTCTTCTTATTAGATTAGTGTAGGAAGTAATTTCTGTACACCTAGCTTCCTTTCAAATTTTATATCAATATTCACTTGTGAGGCCTCCCTAACTCAATGGTATGGTCAATTTTCACATAGGAGGCAACCTGCAGAAATTTACTTTCAAATTTTGACATAAAACATGTTAGATCGCACAAAATCAAAACACATAAACCTGCAAGGCGAGGGTTTGAGTAGTGGACAAGCCAAAAATGTGGATGGAAAAATGGATCAAAGGCAATACAAATATAATGTAAACAAACCCAATACCATTACCTTCAAACCAAGTCATCCACATGCAATAGAATGGAGTAGATGCACCCTAATTTCTAATAGATATCTTCTCTATGATGAAAGATGGATAATGATATGTTGATTGCTCATGATTTCTTTAGCATAATGATAATATAAGGATGATGTATATGGAGATCTAGAGTCATTTCAACAACATGATACTTGAAGATGGATTCATCTAAATGGCTTGGTTGAGGCTTCATTTATAGAAGATGAGGGATAAGGATCGATGGCTAGGATTGAAACGTGAATTATGTGATGTGGATGGCTAAGATTAAGAGATGGTTTAATTTAAAGCTACTATATTTAATAAAAGGTAGTGGTCTGACAAGTAATTTAATGAAGGTGGTAGTGTGACACATAATTCAAATACAAAATTACTTAAATTATGAGAGAGGGACATGTTGGTACAGGAGCACCTAGAAAATCATGTTTGCATTGTAATAAGGTCTTTTGACCAATGCATTTTCATTTTAGTTTGTGTCTAGGTTCATTTTGTAAGTCCCAAGTGACTTAGAGGACATTTGTCAAATTGTAATCAAATAAAGCTAAAAATAGCAATAATACCAAAAATAGGCAGTAGTGTTTCCCAGCCACTTGGAGTCAATCGGTACTACTCAAGGTGAGTTGATAAATGCCTAGAGGAATGGCAAAATGATCATCAAATGTAATCAGATTGAAGAAGTGATCGAATGTGATTATATTGTGCTCAGGAGAAATAAAGCAATTTTGTTCTATCCATTTGAATTCTGTTTCTTACAACTATAAATCGCGTAACTATAGATTTCCATTCATTTCGCATTTTTCATTGTTGTCATATGTCATTGTGAAGCATTCCACTGGTGAGATTTCTGTTGAAATCGGTGGAATGGCTTTGTTGTATGAATATTTGTTTTGTTTTTCCTATTTGGCGGTGCAGAGGATCCTGATAGGGCATTTTGTGCAGTAAGGATAGCCTAGCATCTCTATGTGCTAGGGTTAGGAAGGAAGTAAACTGTGCGATGGCATTTCTGGCAAATCAGCCAAAGGTTACGAGCGTTCACTGACGGAATGCGCCTCACCAAAGGGGCAAATGCCATCAGGGCATTGGAGAAGGATGAGAGGCTTGGCCGATGGAGTTGAATCAGTGACTCAGCTGTTAGCTTATCGACTGTGAAAAATTTAGGGCATTGGTTTGTTGTTTCCCCCTATGCACTCCCCATCATATTGGTATCAAAGACTGGAAAAAGATTTGGGCTACAAATTGAATTGAGGATTTGCAGGAGTATTGGCATTTGGGTGCTATCTGTGAATGTTTATGTCAGACAAAGAAAGAGAGACAGAGGCAGAGAGGATGCCTCCCAAAAGTATGTCGTAGGATGCCATTAAAAAGTTGATCGAGGAGATGCTTGCATCCAAGTTGGGAGAGTTCAAGAAGTCCAAAGGCAAAGATAGGGAAAATGAAAGTGACAGCGATGAAGGCAATAAAGAAATTGAGGAAACTAGTAAAAAGACAGAGGAGATACCAGCAAACCAGAGGGCATTTTTAAATGCATTAAAGTCAGTCAATAGGGACACCATAGATGGGTTACCTATGTATAGTGGAAGTATGAAAGCTGAAGAGGTGATTGACTAGATTGAGGCATTGAACAATCATTTCGAATATAAAGAAGTCCCTGATGATAAGAGGGTTAAGTTGGAAAAGGAAAGATTGCAGGGATCTACTCTTGCATGGTGGAATTATGAACAAGGAGAGAGAGTTAAGGAGGGGAAGAACATGATAACCCCTTGGGAAAGGATGAAGACCAAACTCAAGGCACAGTTCTTACCCATGGACTATGATGTATAGATGTATAAGAAGCTGCAGAACCTCAGGCAGAGAGACCTTGATGTGAATGCATACACAGAAGAGTTTCATAAACTCAGTCTCAAATCAAAGAGACAAGAAGAAGAGTCAAAAAAGGTGGCCAGGTACTTGAATGGCCTAAGAATGAACATCCAAGATGAGATCAACATTTTAGCACTAGAAACAGTGAACAAGTGTTTCCAAATGGCCTTAAGGGCTGAAGAGAAGATAAAGAGGAAGAGTGGGTAGAATAATAGAGGTAGAGGTGGAAGGAATTTTAGAGGCAGAGGCAGTTTTGGAGGAAGAAGTCCTAACTAGAGGCCTAGTGGTGAGTCTATCCAAGAAGAGCAAATTGGAGACTCTAGTAGCAGAGGAGGCTACCAAGGAAGAAGGCCTAATGGAAGAGGTGGGACAAATGGATTAGGTAGAGGATCCAAATTCTCCAATATGAGATGTTATAACTGTAATCAGATAGCACACCTAACATACAAGTGTTGAGAGAAGGCCTCAAGTTTTCATGGTGGTGAGAAGAGAACCACTTTGATTCAAGAAGATGCAAGGAGTGTGACATCTCCTAAAGTGAATCTAGCATCAGGAACGGGAGAAAGTCTGATGCTCAAGAGGATGCTTCTCAAGGAACCAGTGCAGATTGAACCATCTCAAAGAAGAGCTTTGTTTAGAATCAACTGCAAGATCCAAGGTAAGGTTTGTAAAGTCATTATTGACTCTGGTTCTACTAATAACATTAAATCTTTGGAAGCAGTGAATAAGTTGAAGTTAGAAAAGATACCCCATAGCAGTCCATATAAAGTCAGTTGGCTGAACAAGGGGTAGCATGTACTCATCAATGAACAAGCATGGGTAGAATTTAGTATTGGGGGGTATAGAGACAAGATTTTGTGTGACATCCTTCTAATGGATGCTTGCCATCTTTTGTTAGGCAGACGATGGCAGTTTGGCAATAAGGCTCATCATGATGGAGAGAAGAATACTTACTCATTCCAAAAGGATGGTATGACTTATGGGATACAGTCATTGGAAGAAGAGGATCCATAGCATGTAGGATCTAGTGTAATGCTAGTTGGAGAAAAAAGAATTCATGGACACATTAAAGGAAGGTGATGGAGTGCGTTTTACTTTGATTGTAAAGCCTAAGGGGGAAAAGAAGGAAAGTGTGAGAGAAGTAGGGCCTAAAGAGGTCAGAGATTTGCTTGAAAGTTACAAAGGAGTGATTACAAAGGATATACCTGATTCCCTACCACCAATCAGAGACATTAGCCATCAGATAGATCTCATACCAGGAGCAGTACTTCCTAATAAGGCAACATATAAGATGACACCTCAATAGAGTGAAGAGATAGCAAAATAGATTCAAGAACTCCTAAACAAAGGGCTGATAAGGAAGAGTCTTAGTCCATGTGCAGTACCTACTATTTTGGCCCCGAAGAAAGATGGGAAATGGAGACTGTGCACTGATTCTCAGGCAATAAATAGGATAACCATCGGGTATAGGTTTCCTATTCCTAGAATAGAAGATCTAATGGATTGTTTGGGAGGTGCTACATATTTCTCTAAGATAGACTTGAAGAGTGGGTACCACCAGATAAGGACAAGAGAAAGGGATGAGTGGAAGACAGCTTTCAAAACCAATGAAGGGTTGTATGAGTGGCTTGTGATGTCGTTTGGTCTTTCAAACACCCCTAGCACTTTTATGAGGCTGATGAATGAGGTGTTGCAGGAATTCATAGGCAAATTTGTGGTAGTCGACCTTGATGATATCTCGGTGTTTAGTAAGAGCAAGGAAGAGCACTTGAAACATTTGGCAATAGTCTTGAAGAGGCTGCAAGATTAGAAGTTACTGATAAACTTGGAAAAGTGTGACTTCATGAAACAAGAATTGGTGTACCTAGGTTTTGTCATCTCTAAGGGTGATTTGAAAATGGATCCTACCAAGGTAGAAGCTATTTTGAATTGGCCTACACCCAGGACAGTAGGAGAGGTCAGAAGTTTCCATGGTTTGGCCACATTTTACAGGAAATTCATTACGAACTATAGTGACATCTGTGCACCTATGTTGGAGACCATCAAGGGTGGAGGTAAGATGAAGTTTGTGTGGACGAGAGAAGTAGATAGGAGCTTTGAGAGTCTGAAATAGAAAGTTGCTAAATTCCCTATTTTAGTATTACCTGATTTTAATAAGGTTTTTACCATTGAATGTGGTGCAAGTGGGTTGGCCATAGGAGCAGTGTTGATCCAAGAAGGTAGACCAGTAGCCTCCTTTAGTGAAAAGTTAAATGAAGCCACGAGGAAATACTCCTCTTATGATTTAGAGTTGTATGCTATGGTACAAGCTCTGAAAAAATGGAGCACTACTTGCTTCCTAAGGAATTTATTGTCTACACTAACAATCATGCTCTCAATTTTTTGAATGAATAGGAAAAGCTCATCCATAGACACATGAAATGGGTGGAAAGTCTTAAAGCATACACCTTCATCATCAAACATAAGAGAGGAATAACCAATAAGGTTGCTGATGCTCTAAGCAGAAGGGTGTTGACAGTGCAAGAAGTGCAGCTACAAAGTATGGGTGTTGAGTCACTCAAAGGATTGTATGAAGAGGACCACGATTTTAAGGAGATTTATAGGGTATGCAGTGAGTTTGCCAATGCTTTTCACAATGACTTTTCAGATTATACATTGCAGGATGGACTTTTGTTTAAAGGTAGTCAACTATGTATCCCTAAGTGTTCAATGAGGGATAATATTGTGAAGGAAAAACATAGTGGTAGTTTAGGAGGACATTTTGGGCTTAATAAGACCTTAGATCTTGTAAGAAGGTTTTACTTTTGGCCGAGGATGCAATCTGATATTAGAAGGTTTGTTGAGAGTTGTATGATTTGCCAACGAGCAAAGGGAGTCCCAACCAATGTAGGACTATACCAACCTTTGCCCATACCAAACATGCCTTGGGAAAGTTTGAGTATGGATTTTGTGATGGGATTGCCCAAGACAAGGACAAGTTATAACAGTGTGTTTGTTGTGGTAGATAGATTCAGCAAAATGGCGCACTTTATTCCTTGTAAGACCACCAATGATGCTAGTTACATTATAGGTTTGTTCTTTAAAGAAATTATCAGGATTCATGGATTACCTTTGAGTATTGTATCTGACAGAGACAGCAAATTTGTGGGACATTTCTAGAGAACCTTGTGGAAAAGATTGGGTACAAATTTGTCTTTTAGTTCAGCCTATCATCCTCAGACTAATGGCCAAACTGAGGTTGTGAATAGGTCATTAGGCAATCTGCTAAGATATTTGACAAGAGAACATGATAGTAGTTGGGATGTGGTACTCCCACAAGCAGAGTATGCCTATAATGATTCTATAAATAGAAGCACAGGTTTAAGTCATTTTGAAGTTGTTTATTATAGTCATCCTAGAGGTATTTTTGAATTACAAGATGTTCAAGGGATGGTAAAAAGGAGTGGACATGCTGATACATTTGTAGAAGCTATGCAAGAGATCCATCAACAAGTCAGAGATACTCTACACCTGAACAGTCAAAAGATCAAAGCTCGAGTGGATCAAAGAAGAAGGGATGTACAGTATGAAATCGGAGATATGGTCATGGTTCATCTCAACAAGAACAGCCTAACCACAGGAAAACATAGCAAGTTGATGATGAGAAAAATTGGACCTTGTCAGATTATGGAAAAATTTGGTTCTAATGCTTACAAAATTGAACTCCCTGATGATATTGCTATTTCACCTATCTTCAATGTTGCTGATCTAACATTATATAGGAGTCCTGATATAGGCGAAGGGATAGCAGATTCTATCCAAGACAATGCAGAGTGGGTGCAACATTTACCACCTAAGGAACCACCAAAGATAGAGTGTATCTTGGATAGTAGGATAGCCAAGAAGACCAGAAATTAGACATATTTTGAGCACCTAGTCCAATGGCAAGGACTTCCAAATTCAGAAGCCACATGGATGCTGGAAGAAGATATCAAAAAGCGGGGTGGTGATTTGTAGCAGTTAGTCTCTAAGAGGACTTGAGACAACTTTCACCCAGGAAGTATGGTGCAGGAGCACCTAGAAAATCATGTTTGCATTGTAATAAGGTCGTTTGACCAATGCATTTTCATTTCAGTTTGTGTCTAGGTTCATTTTGTAAGTCCCAAGTGACTTAGGGGACATTTGTCAAATTGTAATCAAATAGTGCTAAAAATAGCAATAATACCCAAAATAGGCAGTAGTGTTTCCCATCCACTTGGATTGATCTCCTAGCCACTTGGAGTCAGTCGGTACTACTCAGGGCGAGTTGATAAATGTCTAGAGGAATGGCAAAATGATCATCGAATGTAATCAGATTGAAGAAGTGATCGAATGTGATTGTATTGTGCTCAGGAGAAATAAAGCAATTATGTTCTGTCCATTTGAATTTCATTTCTTACAACTGTAAATCGTGTAACTATAGATTTCCATTCATTTCATATTTTCCATTGTTGTCGTATGTCATTGTGAAGCATTCCACTAGTGAGATTTCCATCGAAATCAGTGGAATGGCTTCGTTGTATGAATATTTGTTTTGTTCTTTGTTTTGTTTTTCTTGTTTGGTAGTGTAGAGGATCCTGATAGGGTGTTTCACGCAGTAAGGATGGCCTAGCATCTCCATGTGCTAGGGTTAGGAAGGAAGTAAACTGTGAGATGACATTTTTGGCGAATTGGCCAAAGGTTATGAGCATTCACTAATAGAACGAGCCTCACCAAAGGGGCAAATGCCATCAGGGCATTGGAGAAGGATGAGAGACTTGGCCAATGGAGTTGAACTGGTGACTCAGCTGTTAGTTTATCAACTGTGAAAAATTTAGGGCATCGATCTGTGGTTTCCCACTGTGTGCTCCCCATCACATGCTGTGATGAGAATGAAGGTGAGGGCTAATTTAAATAAATATTTTATTTATTTGAATTGGATGATTGAGGAATTAATTAATTAAATAAAAATTATTTAATTAATTGGCTAATGGGATAAATGGGATTAAAATGGTATTAGGATGGGACTTAGTTAAATAAATATAATTTATTTAACTAATTAGGTGATGAAAGAGGTATATGAGGGTCCTAGGACAAAATGTCATAAGATGTCTCAAGTAATGTATCAACAAGGTGATGTTGTCAGACATGGTCAAATTTAGGTGTCTACAGTATCATTGGCTAATTTTTAATTGTCCCAAGTATACTTTAATCATCCATCCCCAAAATCATTATCCTCAAAATTTGTTCTAAATACCCTTTCTAATCAACTATCATCCTCAAATCTTATCATCACCCCAAACCAATTTACCTTTAATTATCCATCCATCTGTTTACCTTTGGTCCACAAATCCTTTGAAATCAAACCTCTAAGGTCACTCATCCAAAAATCATCCTCATAGCCCATCATTTATCCATTTAATCCTTTGGTCTAATACTTTGAGATTTATTCTCTAAGGATAAGCCACCATTTATAATCACATCACCAATTCAAACCTATGCATACCTTATTCACTCATCCACTTATCCTTTCATCCTTGGGTCCAATATTTTGAAATCAATTCTCTAAGGTCATAATCCCCATTTACCTTCCAACACCAAATCTAGTCACACCCAATCCATTGCATGTCCTTGACAAGGTCCCAAGCTAGGAAAAACAAAGAGATGGAACCAACCAAAACAATATCCCTACAAATCCAACAACAATCATCCCTTGATGCCAATGCTACGATAAATCCTTTTGGAATCCAATGAGAAGGTCCCCCAAACAACATCAATAATGTGGATCAAGATGTCTTAGACTTCATGCAAGATGTTGATTCCATTGACTTACTAGATAGAGTCCTAAAGTCAGATCCAAATAGATATCTTGAATTCCTCATTCAAAATGGTGTTGCCATACCCACCTCATCACAACCATCTTCCTATAACACCATCCCTAACATGTCCCAAACTTCAAACACTACCACTTCCACATCAACCACAACAAATCCTATATCTACAACTTTAACCACATCCACACCCCAAATCATTCTCAACATCCCTAATAATGCGACGTACACAAGTGCTTCCACAAGTGTACCATAAATTGATGCCAATACTATAGCCTTCATAACACATTTATTTTCCCAACCACCCTGTAACACATCCAACACATGCAACAACCCCTTATCTAACACTACATACACACAACCCCCCATCTCTCAACCACCTATCTCACAACCACCCATTGTGTCATCTTCCGATCAAAATCCTAACCAACAAAAAATTCCACCACACATCATACAACGACTCCTTGTCTATCAACAACACCAAGCCCAACAAAATCAAAATCAAAACCCACCTCAACATCAACAAATCCCCCATTTCCTCCATCAATTAATCCATCAATAACAATCACATGTACCGTGACATCCACCAACCCAAGATTTATCTAGCATTGTACAAACCTTGATCCAAAAGGTTGACGATATGCAACATGGGTACAAGAGAAAATTACATTCCTTCAAAGATATTTACCCATATCCATTTGATAGAACTATTCCCATGCCACCATTCCCTAAAAAGTTTGAAACACCAATATTTGACAAGTATAAAGGGAAAAGGGACCCTACCTGGAACACCTTAAGGAGTTTTACATTTTCTTCCTAGAGGTCTCATATGATGACACATATTTGATGAGGCTCTTTCCTAGAAGCCTAGGTGGTCAAGCCACTGAATGGTTTACTCATCTTCCCCCTGACATTAAAACATTCCATGAGCTCACAGACAAATTCATAAATCATTTCTCCTATAATTTTGAACATGAAATATCCATGATAGACCTTTGCAACATGAAATAAAAGAATGGGGAATCCTTTGTTACTTTCTATAAATGTGGAGAATCCTAGCAAGCAAATTCTTTTGTCCTATTCTTGAAAAGCAATTAGTCACCATCTTTGTAACTAGTTTAAATCAAGAAATGGGTTTCCATTTACAAATCTAATGAGCATCAACCTCTAAGGAGGTTATAGACAAAGGGACAACAATTGAAAGATCTCTTATTGCTAAGGGGTCTATAAAAATTTACAACAATGACAACATCAAAGTCAATGTTAACAACAACAACAACACCTCAAACAGTGACACCTAATCCAATGACAATCCCCACTTTTGGGGCAAAAAAAAAACACTCTCAATGACGGTGTCATCGATGTGAAGGCCATCCAAAATGTACAAAATCCAACCCCACCAAGTGCATCCACAAGAAAAAATAAAGCAAATGTTCCTAAGGGACCGCCAAGACAAAATAATAACCTGAAGAGGAGATTCACACCTTTAGGGGAACCCATCGAAAATGTCTTGAAGAACCTTGTAAAGGAAGACTTGATAACATTGCCACCCATTCACCCCTGTGATGAAAATCAATTCAAACCCTCTTGGTTTAATGAAAATGCCTATTGTGAATATCATCATGTGAAAGGGCATAAGACATCTAACTGTATGAGGCTAAAACATTGCATTCAAGACCTTGTGGATAGAGGCAATATAACCATTGACAAACTAACCAAAAAATCACCTAATGCAAATTTAGGAGCATAGAAGGATCCCCTCCCAGATCATAACAAGGGAAAGGCCCCATCTTCCAATCAAGCCTATAATATTGTGCCACCACATGCTTCTTTTGATTCCATCGTGTGTCGAATAGAAGAATATTCCAACCATGTCAATACCATCACCATTAGAGAAAAGACCCCTAATTGTGCCATTACTACTCATCATAGCCGCATTTTCATTCATGGGACTCCCACCAATGGTCAACCTTCTGCATCCACACCTACCAATCCACCTTCCACTCACAAGTATAACCTCCTTGAACATCTTGGAAAAAATCCCACATAAATCTCCATCCTCAAACTACTCTGTACTTCTCCTCTCCATAAAGATGTCCTTGATAAAGCCTTAATGGATACTCAAGTCCCTACCAACATGAATGTTGATCAATTCTAAGCCATGGTGGGACACATTGCCTCATGTCACCATCTCATATCCTCTGATAAAGACCTCCCCACATCTGACAACCCTCACAATGAATCCCTTCACATCGAAGTTCTCATTCACAAACATATCATAAAAAGAGTCTTAATAGATGGTGGCTCAGGCCTAAACCTTTACACTTTTAAATTATTAAAACACTTGGAATACTCTAATGTGGTTGTGGACTCTAGTGAGTGTATAACCATCAAAGGATATGATGATACCAAAAGATTGTTCGAGGGTACCTTTCAGCTTCCCATCCAAGTGGGACAAAAGATATTAGAAACCAAATGTCAAGTTATTGACCTTGACCTCCCATACAACATTCTCCTCAACTGACCATGGATCCATGACATACAATATGTTCCATCTGATGGTGTCAGATTGTCATTGATATCAAAAAGGTCTTGCAGGAGGTAAGTGCAAGAGGTTGATGCTTCATATGTATGTTCTTGCTTCATCAAGGGTTGTGTGAAGTTGTTGACAGGAGTTGTCATATCATAGCTTGTTCAGTATGCTTGGTCAGTGTGATGAAATCCCTGTTCACAATTTGTCATGATCTTCACAGATGTGGTCTCAATCAGTATATCTCCAAGCATGATAAGGTTGACATTGTTGACAAGTTGAATATGATGTGGTGTGTTAATTGAAGTATTGAACAACTTGCATTATATATATTGATCTTTATCTCAGGGTGTCATGGTCTTGATTCATTTAAGTGATACATACTCAATCTCAAGGTGTCATGGTCTTGATTCATTTAAGTGATACATACTCATCTCCATGAAGTTTGAACAAGAACATCAGTAAATCAACTCACTCTCAAGGAGTGCTTCATTGGCATAATGTTGGTTTGGTGTTCATACTGTATTGATGACAAAAGGTGTTGTGCATTGATCTGAGAGAGGTTTTCAAGATGGATTGGTGTTATTCATTCTTTGCATGGGTTCATGATATAAGATTGATGTCAAAAATCTATCAAGGTTTTATGATACAGGAAGGATTAGGTTGGTACAATGTTGAGAAGTTCACAGTGTTATGAAATATGTCAATGATTTTTTTTGTGTGCCACAGCTGCAAAGACATCTTATGTTATAAGCACTGAATAAAGTATCAAAAATGTTTAAGTTGGAGAACACAGGTGGTATTGAGAACTATTTTAATCCATGGGGTTATAGTCTAAAATGCTAAAGCATTCCTAATACCCTAAAAGTCCTAAAAATCCTAGCATAAAACTCTAAGTATTAACCATATGTTTTTTTGTTCTATTTAAAAGTTGACTAGTGTTTGTAGGTTAAGTCACTTAATGTGACCTACTAATGTGTTGTTAAAACATTGTAAACCGGCCCCTTTCTCCTAGCCTTACCGGTGGTCAAGGTAATGTTGCTTTAGATACTTCATGAAAGTATATGGTAGAGTGGTCTCCACGTGAAAGAAAATGGGCAATAAAAATATTTGTTAAAAGATTGAAAGAGCACGTTGTTCATAGAAAAACATCAAATGTTTTATGAAGGGAGCCCGATTCTATAAAGACAAAAAGGACTTTCAAAAGATTTATGAAGAAATAAGGGGAGCCCGATGCATAAGTAAAAGGCATAGAATTGCCTTTTTTAGAGGAGCTTGTAAAAAGCCGATCCCCAAGCCTTTTATGGCTTTAATTTTTTTTTAGAAACTTTCTTTAATTTCTAAAGTGGTCGGCCCATACCATTTAGACTTTTTAAAAATGGAGTTTTTTTAATTTTAAAAGAAAGCTATCAATTTCTTTTTTTAAGGTGATAAGTTTTTTTTTTTAAATTAGAAATTTTTAATTTATCAACTCTAAGAGATGTTTCCAAGGAGATTTTTTTTTAAGGCAAATATTGATGGAGAATTGGAGATGTTTTTTTTGGAAAATGAAGAATATCTTGAGACATTGGCTAGGATTTTTTTGAAGAAGTTCTTTGCAGAGAAAATGAGATTTATTGAAGATGATAATGTGGATTTAGTTTTTGATAGAGGACAGATTGATTTGCTGTGGGAAGAATTTGAATAGTTTTTGAAGACAAAGATGATTTTGTTTGAGAAGGTGAAAATATTTATACAGAGGAATATGAAAAATCTTTTGCAGGTGAATCAATTTGTGAAGGCTCTTCATTTTTGACATGGAAAAATTGAAGCAATCCAGTGATTTTTTTAAATGGATATGAAGGATCATGCAATGAAGATGAAAGTGAATGCACAAAGGAATTTGAAGAGTTATTGTTTTATTTTTGACAGGGGCAAAATGATTGAATTTAATTGAAGTTGTCTTTTGGAGATATATTTTTGCTAAATGTTTTATGCAGGGATAATATTGAATACAGAAATTGTCCAAATTGAAATGTGAAAGAATATGAAGGATCATGTACAGAGAAGAGGAAGATCAAAAGATTTTTTTTAATGCATAAAATTGACGTATATTTTTTTAAGGGGAAGATATTTTTGTTTATCAAAATAGAGAAGAGAATATGAAGGGTTATTGAAAGTGCATTGTGATGTGTTGTGAAAGAATATTCAAATTTTATTTAATGACATTACAAATGCTTTGATTAGAGAGTTGTGTGGATTAACAAGATGAGGTGAGTGATGTTGTGCAGATCTATGATGAACTGACAGGGATCAAATACAGATACAGAGATTGACAAGGTGATCAGAAAGACAATATGCAATTGCAATGATAATTAGGTGCATTGATTGTATGACTGGTAAGGCAGAGATGAAACATACAGAGAAAAGTAGTGTTGTTGAGCATATCTGGATGAAGGATTGATTTTTGAATAGAATGGCCATTTGACAGACACATGAGAGAGAATAAATGCTCTGTATTGAAACAGAGAAACCCTCTGAATTTGTGTTTTTAGTTTGTTCTGTAATAGGGGTTGGTGCTCCTTGAAGCTGGTGCTTCTAAATAGTATGCCAGTGAGGCTTGTAGGTCAGTGAGACCTCAATAGTCAGTGAGACATAATATTCAGCCAGTGAGGCTTTGTAAGATGTTTTCAAAGTTAAGCCAGTGAGGCACTTCATGAGTGGTTTTTCTACCCAGAGAGGGTTTTCCACTCCAGTAATTCTTGTGTTAATGATATGCTTCTATCTGTGATCTTGCTTCTATGTGTAAGATTTATCTCTATGTGGTACTGCTCATAATTTTCACTATCAAACTTGTACATAATGACTTTCTCTTTCTGAGTCTTGTAAATCAAAAGTTATAATAAGTTGCAAAAATCTACACAACACTGATTCACCCCCCCTCTCAATGTTGTCCGAACTCCTACACCATCCACTTTACATCAATGTCTAAAATTCCCATATAATGGCATGAAAGTCACTATCTATGTTGATCCCCATCCTTTCCAATACTACATCTTTTTGGAAGGACATGATCAAAATTTCTACCCTTACAATAACACCACCAAAGCATCCACTGCTAACACCAATCCAAAATATTCCATCTCATACATTGATTCTCCCAACATAGCATCCACATCACAAACATCCACCCCTCCCAAAGTTAAGATCAAGATAAGTGACATGGGATGTGGAGAATATGATCTACATGGCATGTTCTGCATAGGCTTACTCTCACCATCCCCTAAGAGATTTGGTGCTCTTAATGATAATGAAGTCTCCACGATAATCGTCAAATGCAAGCCTTCACCTACTTTTGAGAAAAAGAACCTTCTTGAAAAAGATGTCCTCGAAGACATATCCTCCTGGTGATACAAAGATGAAGGTGAACAACAAGAAGCTCCTATCCTCCCAACCAAGATCTATGGAAAGGGTCTTGAGATTGTAAATACATGGGTTACAAAGGACAATGAGGCATAGGCCTTCATGAACAATGAATTATTGAGCCTATTCAAGAAATAAGGAATCCTTATCTCCATGCGCTAGGGTATAGAAAACAAGAGTCTACCTCCACTGAACTTGAGTAAGGATGATAGGTCTTTCCCTACGATCAATAATATCTACAAAGAGGACCATCAGGACTCCTTTTCCATTTTTTCTGAGCTCTTTGAATCCTCCATTTGCACCATCTACACCCTATCCACCATGCCGTCAACATCCAACGACCTACCTCTCATCTACCCCCAACCCATAGATTGGGACCAACAAGTACCTCTCATCCTTGATGTGGCACAAAAAGATGAAGCTATAACCAAACTAATGGGGGTTAGAGATCACTTCTCCCTTGGAGATCACAAAATTGGCTATATCACGGAAATAAACACATCTGCATATTTTGGGGAGACAATCCAATCTCTTTGTCATAAAATTATGAAAATAACAAATATCATCCCCTAGTGAAAACCACTTTGTGGCACTTTCGGATGATGAAAAATTCAAAATAAAGGACATATCCCCTAGTGAAAACATCCCCGAGGCACTAGGGGATGAGAGAATGGTTCTCCCTGAAGTACCTGAGCTCTATCAAGAAAGGTCACTAATCCTGGTGGAAGCATCACATGAGATGAACCTTGGAACAAAAGAAGCACCCAAGATCACATTCCAAGTAGAATCCCTTATAGGAGTAGAACAAGAGGCTTTCTTGGCCTTCTTTAAACAAAGAAGTAATAACTTTGCATTGACATATGTTGATATGTTAGGATTGGATCCCACCTTAGTGGTACATCACCTTGCCATACATCCTGATGCAAAACCAATGAAGCAGAAGCTTAGAAAAATGAATCTGCAAATTGGACTATTGGTCAAAGCTGAGCTCAACGAGCTCTTGGATGTTGGATTCATTTGACTTTTTGACTATCCTAAATGGATATCAAACATTGTACATGTAGAAAAAGTCATTGGGGGCATCTGTTGTTGTATATCAGGGATCTTAACAAGGCATGCCCTAAAGATGACTTTCTGCTACCCAACATAGATATCATTGTCGATCTTACTACCAGACATGAAATTTTATCCCTCATGGATGGATTTTTTGGATATAATCAAATCAGGATAGCAGAAGAAGACCAACATAAGACCTCTTTCATATATCCGTGGGGAACGTACTGCTAGGTTGTGATGCCCTTTGGGTTGAGAAAGGCAAGAGCCACATATTAGAGATCCATGACAGTTATCTTCTATGACTTTTTCCATAGCATAATGGAAGATTATGTGTATGATTTTCTAGGAAAATCCAAGACTAGAGAAGATCATTTGAATGTGTTCGCAAAAATCTTTGACAAATTAGAGTAATACAAGATGTAGCTAAATCCTTAAAAATGTGTCTTTGGGGTCACCTCTAGAAAACTCCTAGGATATATTGTATAAAGAATAGCTATTGATGTTGACCCTGTTAAGGTTAAGGCTATAGTGGAGATGCCTCCACCTAAGACACTCAAACAACTCTGTAGCCTTCAAGAAAAGCTTCAATCTATCTACCCCTTCATAGCACAACTTGCAGATAAGTGTCAGCCATTCTAGCATCTCCTTCAAAAATATGCAGCATTTGCATAGGATGAAAAGTGTCAGAAACCCTTTGAACAGCTAAAGGAATATCTTGCTACTCCACCTGTCCTAATTCCACCAAAGCAAGGAAAACCCTTCCTTCTATAGATCTCAACAACAAAAACAACAATAGGGGACTTGCTAGCACAACATGATGAGAATGGAAAAGAGAGAGCCATATACTATATCAGCCACACTTTGGTGACCTATGAGCTGAATTATACTCCTATTGAATGAGCATGCCTCACAATCATCTTCACCCAACAAAATCTAAGACACTATATGCTCAATCACAAGACAAAGTTCATTGCCAAAATTGGTCCACTGAACTATCTATTGGCTAGAGCAACTCTCACTGGATAAATGGCTAAGTGGGTTATATGATCCTAGGTGAGTTTGACATTGAGTATGCAAAATGAAAGGCTATCAAAGGACAAGTAATTGGTGATCAGTTAGTCAATGCACCTATCCCAATAGAACAACTATTACTTCTAGAATTCTTAGATAAGTCCATACTCATGATGGCACCAATAGAAGATACATGGAAAATGTATTTTGATGGATCCTACAAACATTGTGGCTTGGGGGCAGGCATCTTGTTTGTTACCCCTCAAGGAGACACTATTCTAAAATCCTACAAAATAACATTTCCATGCACAAACAATGTAGTTGAATACAAAGCCCTCATCATAGGAGTTCGCATGGAAATTCAATGGAAGATCAAAAAGTGCATAGTTTATGGTGATTCCCAGCTAGTTACTAGACAAGTCAACAATGAATACAAAATAAAGGATGACAAGCTCTTGCCCTATAAAAGATTGGTTGATGATTTCAAGGATTATTTTCATGACATCCACTTTGAGCAAATATCAAGGTTGAATAATAAAGTAGCATATGCCATGGCTACCATAGGATCCTTGGTTGACATGAAAATGGATAGTAAGAAATGTGAGTTCCTGATAGAAGAGCTTATAATACTGACTTATGATGTTTTGCAATCTAAGTTAGTATGTGACATTGTTGGTCCCTTATCTCTATGGTACTAAGAAAGCTACATGTACCTCTATAACAACATCATCCCACCTAACCTAACATCTGTACAACACCACACTTTCATCCGCCAAGCCTCTCACTTCACCATCATAGGTGAAACCCTCTACTATAAAAGTCTTGATGGTACTCTTTTACGATGCCTCGATTCTAGAGAAGTTGAATTGGCCTTGCAAGTGGTACACAAAGATATTTGTGACACACATTCTAGTGGACCTACTCTAGTAAAGAAGATTCTTAGGACATGATATTATTGGCCCACCATGGAACAAGATGCTCATCAATTTGTAAAGAAATGCCTCCCATGTCAGCAACATGGGGATCTCATCCATGCACCATCACAGGAACTATAGCCAACCACGACTCCATGTCCCTTTTCACAATGGCAGCTCAACCTCGTAGGCAAAATCCACCCACCATCATCTAATGGACACAAGTTCATAATCATCACTACTGAAATATTTCACCAAGTGGGTAGAAGCCATTCCACTCATTTTCACCACTGGAATCCAAATCACCAAATTCATTCTCCACTACATAATATGCTGCTATGGCATTCCACTTTCCATCATCACTGATAATGGGAAACTGTTTAAGAACCAAGAAGTTCACACTCTCTGTGAGAAATTCCATATCCAACATCACTTTTCCACACCGTATTACCCTCAAAATAACAGTCAAGCCGAGGCCTCCAATAAAACCATCCTACGCATTTTAAAAAAGATGGTTAATGAGGTTGGCCATGACTGGCACCTCCAACTCAATCTTGTCCTTTAGGCCTAACGCATGAGTATCCATACACCTACAAGAGCCACTCTATACTCTTTAGTATTTGGTTTCAAATCCATCTTGCCAATCGAGGTCAAGCTCCCCTCTCTCAGAATATCATTGCAAGATATCATTACTGAGGAGGAGTATCGAGTTCCATGGCTGAATTAGCTAGAAATTATAGATGAGAAATGTTTGAATGCTCTTAATCACCTACAAGCTTATCAAAATATCTTATGTAGAAGCTACAAAAAGAAGATCAAGAACCGCAAGTTTGAGATGGTGACCTTGTCCTTAAGGAAAATTAGAGGAACCTACAAGAGCATCATAAGAAAGGAAAATTTGAGCCTAATTGGTTGGGACCCTATGTCATCACAACTAGTTATGGATAGGGAGGTCATCATCTTGCAAGACTTGAGAGGTAGCCTCTAGATGAGCCTATGACATCATGCACTTGAAAAATGTCTATGCCTAACCCATCGAGTATCCCAAGTTAAAAAATGCAAAAAATAAAAAATAAAAAAACATCAAAAAATCAAGAAAAACTTGAATGTAATAAAGCCATCCAACGATGAAAATCACTTTGGTGACACCTTGGATAAATACCATGGTGAAAACTTGTCTTAGGTGCCATGTGTAGTAATCAGTCATACCATCTAATAAGTCCTCAAAATCTATTACATCACTCAGTATCACTCCATATCCCATCCATCCCATGGATTGGAATCATGAAACATTCATATCCTATCCCCTCCCTTCATCACCCACCTAGGGAAGATTCCTGAAGAGGATCCTTGTATACATCCCTTGTACAACAAAAACTTAGAAAAATCCAAAAAAATTGAAAACATGAAATCCCAAAAACATTAGAAAACTCAAAACACCAAAAAAATCAAAAATAGAAAAATCCCAAAAATAATATCCCACATCATCTTTCATCCTTTACCATCATAATTAATCCTCATCATCCTAATCATCCTCATCCATGAGCCACCCCCATCCTACATCAATAACACCCATCAAAACTACATATCATCATCACCAGCATCGTTATGTGCCTTGATCATGTGGACATAGGGCATGTAGGTAGTCTGGAATACGAAGGAAATATCGAGTTTACAAGTACATACGATGCACCCATCCAACCCATTTGGATGGGCCCTATTCCCTGAGCTTACAACATTGGATCCAAAAAAACAATAGCACATACAAGGTATACCATCAAAGCAACATTCCTCACACCAAAATCATCAATCAACAAATTAACTCCAACCTCAAAAAGTGACCTACTATCCTATTGTTTATCTTTCGACCTTTTATCCAACATCATCTAATCAACTCTACCTTAATGGATATATCATTCCTACAATGGCTAGAATCAATCCAATCCAGAATCTATCTTGGCAAGAAGATACAATGATTGTTTGTTTGTGGTTAGTTGGTCTTTTGATTATTGATTTTGGTCTCATTTCAAGGATCATTTCAAGGCTACCTTGATTTTATTATATCATGGTATGTGGTGAAATATACCTCGAATGGGGCATAGTTATTGCTTTTGTATGTCATGTTTGTGGATTGATCTAATTACTCCAAGTCTAGCATTCATATCTTGAGCAATGTAGGGTCAGTTCTAGCATAATATCTTCTTTTACATCTAAGGTTTATCACACCTTATATGTATTAAGGACTTATGCTATGAGTCCCCTTCCCTCATTTAGGCAAGGTTGTGCTATCTTGGGCATGCATGGGGTCATCCTATTGTTTGCAAGTCTAGTCCATGAAAAGACATATATGTATCATCATCTCAATCCTTCATACCTTGGTGAATATATCCAATTTTTCTATAACAAATCTAGGAATGCTCTCAAAAATACAACATAAAGCTCATTCCAACCCATCAACCTTAATCTACCCCATCCCTACCCACCCATGAAAATCACCATCTTGGATTTGCATTTAAAAAGGAAAAAGACTTAAACCCACCACCCTAAACAACCAACTTACCTTAGCTTACATCCCATTCTAACCAACCCAACATAGCCCATGCTAACAATTTGGAGTCTAATGACCTAGAACTCACCAACCCCTCCCATCCCCAACCCTTCCTAAACATTTCCCAACCCTTCTTCTAGCTACCACTAAATCCAACCACCCCAAACCAACATCCCCCTCCCTCATCCAGGGTTATAAACCATCATACTATATCATGAAAAACCCCACCTGCCATCTTGCATACACATCATCATATCATTGCATCATCCATTACATCCATTTCCATTTCATTTGCACATAATATATGTTTATTAATCTGAGCATATATTATTCACATCCATTCATTCATTTTCACACATAATATATGTTTATTAATCTAATCATATATTATTCATTTTCATTTCCATTTCATTTGCACATAATATATGTTTATTAATCTAAGCATATATTATTCACATCCATTTCCATTTCATTTGCACATAATATATATTTATTAACCTAAGCATATATTATTCATTTCCATTTCATTTGTACATAATATTTGTTTATTAATCTGAGCATATATTGTTCATTCTCATTTATCCATTTACATATGCATTTACCACCACATCACATAAATCATCATACATCATATACATAAGTAACATCATTACATCAACATACATAAACATAAACCATCACCCATGAAACCATACATCTGAGTATATGCATCCATCATCATAATCACGCATAAATCCATTACCATCATCACATATAAGCATAAACCATACATAAAAATATCCATAGTCATCACATCACATAAATGCGTAAATCATGACCATATAGAATCCATAACATGAACACCATAGGAATATCATGTGCATGCATACATCATAATCATCAATACATAATCCATAACCATAATCATCATAGAGAAACAAACACATAAGCATCACAACATATCTTATGCCTCTGCCAAAAATCATCATACATATATCACTCAAAATTATATACATGTCATGATACAGTAAATGCCCTGAAGGCTGAAAATACATCAAAAAAGCCTGAAGGCATCCATAAGGTCACCCAAGACCATGCATAGATGGCCCCCTAGCAGAGTCAGTAGGAGAGTCTAGTCGCTGAGGAGGTCCCATAGGTGCCTTCTACTAAGATGGCCCCTACTGCTAAGATGGTTGCTACTACTGTGATGGTTGATGCACAGACCTCTGAGAGTGGCCTGATCAGTGTGAACTCAAAGCCCCAGACTAGCTACACTGATTGTAGCTCAGCACTCTCTATCCCTCAAGTACCACAGAGAAATAAGCACTATAATAATACTCTGCTCATAGTCACACCTCTATCATCTGCCCCTATGTTGCAGTGTAATCACCCCACATTTGTGCAAGGTGTAATCACCTCTATCATCTGCCCCTATGTTGCAGTGTAATCACCCCACATTTGTGTAGCTATGCCACCTGGCCCTCTGCCTATTGGGCCTTATGCTCCACCCTCTATTGAAAGGCCTCAGTGCTCTAGCATTGTACCCTCTCTGTATCTCTCTCTATCATCAGCTAGGCAATATGTGCCCTGTGTTTGCTTCTACAACTATGCAATCTCAGCGTGCAGCACCACCCCGTCACCATCTCCTCCACCAACTGCACCTGACCTCTCTGCCACACTGCAGACACTATCCCTTTCCACTATCACTCCTCTACTTCCCCCTGCAATATAGCCACCTCATCTTGTAGGTTGGATACCTGGGCTCTCAAAGAGTCCATCTCCTCTAGCTCATCCCACTGCTGATGGTGCACTCCTCAACACTCTAGTTCAAGAGCTGCACCAGAAGGACCTATAGCTGCTATACCTATAGGAACATGCATGGATGATTCTAGCCCAAGCTGCACTTATAGTACAAGTATTTACACTCTTGGTACACTCTTGGTATGTGCTTCCCTATTGGCACCTGCCCTACCTAATGCCCTAGAGTCACCTATCCTACAACTACTACTGCCAACATATCAATCCCATCCACTCCTACCCCCTACTGTCCATCTCCGTCTCTGCCAACCCTATCACCTCTAGCTCCATCTCCCTCCTCCTCTACCTCCTCTATGATGTACTCCTCTACCTCCTCCTCCCCTCCTCCTCTACCGAATCTACATCTAGAGATGTCAGCCGTACCAGCCTCCACTGTTGCCACCACCTGTCAAAAGTTGGGGTTGTCCTTACATTCACCAGTTGACTACCCCAGTCCCACTACAGATATAGTCTGGCCCAGTCCTAAAGAGCCACCGGGGGTGCAACCCATGTTGGTTAGGTAGGTGTGTCTGATGGAGTCCAAGCAAAAAAATCAATCACTTGGGGAAGATCTTGAACAAACTTGAGCTTTCGCATAACCTGTGATGGAATGTACATGTCTATAATATGGTCTGTCTGTCTAATCAAGTACATGGGCTCGAATGTGAATGGCATATTCTAGTCGTTTTCCACCCATGGCTCTACTCTGACATATGGTCTCCATATGAAAGTGTCCATATCATCAATTCATCTCCACCAACACCTCATCTGTGTCAGTCGTTTCTGTCGAACAGGTGTCTGATATAGGTAGATAAATGGCTCAAACCATGCCCTATGCTGCATACACTCAGCCCTCAAAATTTTGATGTGCTCCAATGCCCATACCAAGAGTAATGATACTCTTGTCTCCAAGCTCGCATCAACCTAGTATACCACCTAGTGCAAATCATAGTAGACCGAACCCAATATCCAAGGCCCTAGAGAAAACATTGTCTCATGAAGAACCATTGCCTTGACCACTCTCCCCTAGCCAACTAAGAAGCCCCGCCCCCATCAATTAGGCATGAGTACTCCCCCATCCAACCCGTACACATATAGTACATATCTCTGATCTGCCATCGTCTCGACACGAGTGCGAGCATATTACATCTCTCTCCTATCTTCAATGTATACTGGGCGTGATGGTGCGAATGCCCGGTCTAGTGCTACTAACCCACAACCAACATCACATGTCACTCTTTGCCCAAATATGGGGACCCTAAGGATCCTCCATACATCCTCTAGGGTGATCATAGCCTCACTTGTCGGTAGCCAGAAGGAGCATGTCTCACTTTTCCATCTCTCCACTAGAGCCGTCAACATAGCCTAATGCACCTGAAACTAAGGCATCTCAAAAATGGTATGTAATCCAATCACGCATAGCCACTAACACTAAGGGAACTTGTTGCTCCCATGACTATAGAATTGTTCCCTCAATCTGCATTCACAAAATCTGTCAAGTCAAAACTAGTTTCTACCAAAAATAGCACTTTGGCGCTAATTCAGACACTTATAGCACTGATTCAGAAGATAGCACTAATTCATAGATCCATAGTGCCCCTCTAGAGGATAGCACTAATCCAGAACCATATAGCGACCATCTAGAAAATAGTGCTAAAACCTTAACTAATGGCATTGAAACATAGCATAGCACTAATTCCCACCTAAATGGTGCTAATTTGCCACTTCGACTAAAAACCCTAGAAAATTTAGCGCCCCTCCAGAGGATTGTGCTAATTCTTACCCCTATCATGTTGATTAAGATGATAGCACCTAAACACGCTGAGATGGTGCTAAAACATGAAAACCTAAAACCCATGGAGCTAAACGAGACAATAGCGCCCAAACTCGCCAATATAGTGCTAAAATGCATAGATTCCCCTTTAAAACCTATGGCACCCCTCCAAAGGATAGCGTTGTTTTTCACCTAGATAGTGCCTCATAGCTATGCAATACCACTAATCCAGAGTACATACATATTCTCACTAAAGCTAACCCTAACCTAGAACCCAAAATCACGAAGTCATGTTAGGGCGATTCACCTGAGGTCCAACCTAGTCCATCCATTGAAAGTCTCGTACTCGCTCTGATCAATGTAGGTGTTACAAGAACATTGGTTGTACCATCTCTCCTCTAGTTTCCTCTTGTCCAATAAGCTTAGAGTATGCAGATCTAGCACTTTGGGCCCACAACTTACTATTTATAGGTACCATGACATCTCTAATCACCTTTTTTGCCCCCCCTAGGGTGCAAATCTTAGCCTTTTTCCTCTATTTTCTCTCTTGTCAATCACATTTTCGCTTTTGTATCCATTTTTCACCTCCATTCCCTCCTTTCGAGAGTTCATCTAAAAAAATCATTTTTTGACCAAAAAAAATTATTTTTTCTGAAAATTTTATTTTTTCCCCCAATCTCTAAAGGGGCATCCCACATCCATTTCCACTCCTTCCCATCAGCTAGGGAAAATTTATTTGACCTCACACCATTTCCCAAATAGGTCACAATGCCATGTCAAAGAGGGGAAAAATGTAGACACCTAAAAATGTCTTAACCCTTTGACCAAATCCTGCACTACCTAATTTTTCCTTTCCCCTGATTAATTGAATAAATTCATAATTTATTTAATCAATTTACCCTAAGCTATTCCTCATCATTTACCCTTCACGATTCATCATCATTTAACCTTTATATAATAAATTAGTCCACCTAATTTATTATTACACCTTACAACCTTATCCCAATTGGTTAAATAAATATGCAAATATTTATTTGATTAATTTGTTCTCTTTCCTAATCCTGATTAATTAAGTAAACCTTGCTTATTTAATTAATCCAACCTAGCCTAGTTGATTAAATAAGTAATTATTTAATGAACTATCCCAACCTACCTATCCCCTAGACCCAAATTAATTAAATAAATCGTTATTTAATTAATTTTAAACCTTCATTAGCCCATCCCCTAATTTGGTCCAGCCACATTTATTAAGTTAATCACATGATTAACTTGGTCAAATCATCATTAAAACCTTCTCCCACACCCCACAAATAAAAAACTACCTTTTAATCTAAAAGGTCACATGATCCTTCCACACCATCTTTCCCCTTTTGTGATAGAGATCTTCTCCATGAAATGAGCTCACACATGTGAGCACCAAAAATATCCAAATGTCACATGACCTTCACATTCCCATATAAAATAGAATTTTTAATTCCATATCCTCCCAAAAATGAATTTTTAATTCATCACTTGTCTTAATCCTCATTAAATGGAAAGCCTTCCCCAAAAATGATCAAAAGATTCATTTTTATTCTCCACCCTTCAATTTTTATGATCAAATATCATCCCTCCATCTCATTTTTTATCTTCAACCATTGATCTCAACTCTCAATCTCCACTATTGGATCAAAATCCCTCCAAAATCCTGTAAATATGAGCCCCCACAAGCCATTTTAACGTCTCATTTTTCAAGTAGTGTTATCATGCCAAAATAGCCTTCAACCCTCTCCATTGGGCTTATTTTGTGTTGTGTTGTGGGCATTCCACATTCAACCATATATAACTTGGGTAAAGCTAGGAGTTCAAGGGTGCAAGCTCCTCAACCTTATCAAGGAGTGAGGGAGATCTTCAAGGTATGTCATTTGTTTTCTTGCATTTGATAGCGTTATTTTCTTCTAATCATTTCCTTCATCTTCACATAGTACTTCACATTTCATATTCATAAATCACATCCAAACACAATGCAACTCATTCATATAATAAAAAGACAAAAATAAATTGTATTATTCATGTGTGATTGTCATAGGTATGCATTCGCATAAGAAAAATAAAATCTCTAACCTACCATATACACAAGAGGCAAATTGAAGCACAAGATGTTGACAAAATCTACATATAGATCTAAACCAATCAAGTCTCACAACAAAAAGTACAAAACAATGTCTGAGCACAAATCACTCCTCCAATAGAGTCAGAGAAAAATTGTGCACTCAAGCATGCAAATCTCTCAGTGTAAGGGGGCAAGGGTAGAGGTCCCTGCAATAAACAGAGGTCTCTCAAGGACCTCAAGGCCTCAAATAAAACCTTCATAAAATCTTCAAAAAAAAATAGAAAGTTTAAAAAAACCTAAAAATTGTAAAAACCTCAAATATCCCTAAAAATCAAATATGTTCTTCAAAATCTGCAATAAAAGGAGAATTCATCCTTCTCTCTAGTTTAGCATATGTTTTATTTTTGTAGTTCTCTTGCACCCTCATTTTGTGTGTTTTCATTCCTCTAGGTCCTCATGGCAGAGGAAACAACTAAGTATACTAGCAACACAAACATTGGTATGTTCATTCATTTTGATTTCATTGATCATTTCAAACATTTTAAATGCTGAACTAATGCTTGGTATTTAAGGTAAACTCATGGGACAACAACAATAGGTAAGGCCTATTTTGAGAACAATACCAACCTTTCATGAAGACTACCATCCTCAAGGGGGAAAATGTGTATGCACTAAAAATGCTCATGAGCTCACACAAGGAACCTATGATGAGTTATAATCCTTAATGTATGTATATGTAAACATGTAATAAAATACCCTCTCAGTAGTGTTCTCCTTGGCGATACGTGGATGACAATCTTTGACTTTATCTATTTTTCATAATCCTAATTTTTCTTTATTTTCCCCTTGTCAACATTTCTTCTTGACCTCACCAACATAGCTAATTTTTATCAAACCATGTGAATTTTCCTTCCCCACATGTTTCATGCATTTCCACCTTTAGAGGCCTCTAAATGACCTTTCAAACCCAACCCAATTGTCAAAATTAACTTTTCTTCTATTACACCTAGATCACCCCTATTATTTCTGAATCCGCCATGGATCTCCCCCAAGCAAACCTACTGGTAAAATGGGGATCATCTTTAATTCATCTATTTGACCTGTTTCAAATGCCAAATGGCATCTTTAACCCTCCAAAATTATTCCCCAACTTTTAGAATTGACATAGATTTTGTCTTTTTTTTATCACCTCATTATTTCTGGATCTCCCCTACGCAATCGTATAAGTAAAAGGGGGGTCCTCTTTAATTCACTTGTTTCATCTATTGCAAAAGGTAGATTGCATCTTTAGATCTCCAAGACTAGCCTCCATCCCTTGGTTTTTACGTAGAACCCTTCCTTTTTAGGTTGCCTAAGGGCCTCCCAAGGGTGACCCCATGAGCAGCCCTACTAGAAAAAGTGGCGACCCTTGGGTGACCTTGTCATGCTTTCAAATGTGAATTCCTCTTTAGTTCCAACACAAATTTTCTCCAAATTAAGCCATACATGCGTAATTCACCTTCCCTAACTAATCATCAAATCCTCTTGACTAATTCAAGACTCCCAATCACTCCATTCTAACTCGCAAATCAATTATACTCTTCTCTCAATCAATCTCATGTTAACTCCATTTGATCTTCTGTGAAAGGATATCAAAGCTTATTCACTCCTAATCAAACCTAGCTCACTCCTCAATCAATCTTGTTAACTCATCAATCAAATGACTTAACTCTTCAATCAATTTCCCCCACTTGTGTGCCTCTCCAAACTATAAATATACCTAACCTCTTCATTATTTCTCAAGTGGGAGAATGCTCTTTCTATCTTCACAACCTTGTCAAGCTTCTTCACAAGCCCTTGAGTCTCTTAGTTTCTCTCTTTAGTGTTTCAAATCTTCAAAGCTTTCATTTCATTTGTTTTCATTGTTGAAAATCTTCAAAGATTCCCCTTTCAGAGCCAAATTCAATAGTTGTAGCCATTGATAAGCTTTGTGTTTTCTCTCTATTAGCATCTTGATGCTCAATGTAGGAAGAATGTGCCTTTTTTCCTTAGTATAGATTCTCAAGATTTCTAAATATTTTAAAAACATGCTTATGCTCTCATTTGTTCAAGTCAATGCCACTATTTTCAATTAGCATGCTCACATAGTTCTCATAGCTCACATCAAGTTCAATCAATATTAATATTCTCTCTCTTCATCCCTACTACCAAGAGGAGGACCCCACTACTGCAAGAGGACAAAGAGGTTGCCAGATACAAAGTATTCCTAAGGGTAATGTGAAGACTCATGCATCAACCTTATTCTAGGTTCTTTCAATATTTTTCACAATAATTAGGTCACAAAATTGCTCTTGAAGGAAGTACTTTATTGCTTTACTCTTGATAGGAAATTGTTAGCATATAACATATTTTTCCTCTGCATTAGATTAGTTTTAAATTTCTTTAGATAGATTTAATTCTTTCATTATATTAGACCATCATTTTCTTTCCTTAGATTAGTTGTTATTTTCTTTTGATGGATTAAATTATTTCATTAGATTAGACCATCATTTGCTTTCATTAGTTGTTAATTGTTAATTGTTTTCACTTAATGTCAAAGATTACGTGGCCTCATCCTTTATGATGTTGATCCTTTAAACCTTCTTGTATCTATGGACATTAAGTACACAATACCTCCTTCAAGCTAATAATAAGAATTGAAAGAAATCTGTAAAACCAACCTTCTCCTTCAACTTAATATCAATAAGAACCCTTTATCATAATATTATACCTTTGTACCTCATCCCTATAATATCAATCCCTTACACTTAATAAAAATAAATCCCTATAGATTCTTTGTAAATCAATTTGTTACACGGGGATGCATCCCCTACCTTGAGACCCTCATTCATGTCCCCATTGCCATCCCCAAGTATCCCCAAAATGAAATACACATTTTATAATGTTTAGAGAAAAAACTCACAGATAGTAATGAAATATTTTTGTTATACTACTGTCATGATTAAAGTTACTATTGTTGTATTGTTATCATGATTAATTTTATTATTGTTATACTACTAATAATAGTTATTTTTGTTATTAAACTTATAGTATTATACTTATGTCCATTGACTTGTAGAAATTTGAGTCTCTCTATCTCTCTCTGTATATATTGAAAAATTCATATATATTGTCATCCCCACCATCCCCAAAAATTGGCCCTTAGACTACCATCTCGAAGCCCATCCCCTTCTATCCCCCGTCCCCATCCCCAAAATGTTAGGAAACATAGGTAAATGACCATTCTAACTCATTCTCACCCACTCTATCTAAACATCCCACCAATAATTCATCAGCCACTTGAGACTATGTGTCATTAATTTTTCTTAAACTAATCGCAATTAAATAAACTACTTTTGTCTAAACTATTCAGAATTTTTATTTTCACATGCATATTATTGATAAGCTCCTCCCTATTACAGTCCTCTCTAATTTATATAGTAAATTTTATAGAAAATCCATGGCCTTGTTGTATAATGCAATACCATTGTGGAAACAAGCTGAAGTATTCTAGACGTATAAGGCTCGCATGGAAAATATGGTGGGAGAAAAAAATTCATCCAACATAAATGGGGAAGCAATATTTCTGGTAATTGGAGGGATCAATGACTTTTTAGTGAATTATTTGTTTCTTCCCACTAGGAGAGAGGGCCCCATACTGGGTCGAGCTCCTATACTGGGTATAGCAGTTGACCAAAGTGGGGCCAGTTGTAATATTTTATTGTTTCAATTAATATTCAAAATATTTCTAAAAAGAGCACAAATATGCACCAATCAATGTATATACCATATTTGTTTATTCATTAGTAATTTTTTATTCATATTAGGTGGCATAGGGAAAATATTTACGAGGATTTTAAAACATAAATGCAACTTATATGATTTGTACACATACACAACTAAATACATCATGGGACAAAAGGATAATATATAGAGTATATATTAAAAATATAACAATACTTTTTCCCAAAGTTCAAAAGTAGAAATCAACCACTAGAAAGTACTTTTTTTGTTTAACAAAAGTAGTTTCAAACATAAAACATTCAAAAGTGTCCCATCAAAGATATTGATACATCCCAGAATATAGTACTATTTTCCAAACTTGGAGTCCTAAATAAACACAACCCATGGCCAAGTGTCACATCCAACAAGCTCTTACATCCCATAATTCCTCTTCAAGAGCATAATTTCAAGTCAAATTTGACCAACTACTAGTCCCTTTTGTATGAATACTTGCAATAAACAACACACTCAAAGGTTTAAGGCTCACCAAACAAGTTGTCAAAACAAGAGGAAAAAAATTAAATAATCCAATCCAAACAAGCATTCAACCAAATCAATCAAGTGTAAAACTTATTGAGACACAATTGAAGGTTTAAGGCTCACCAATCAAGCTATCAAGAGAATGGGATAGAAATTTAAGACTTCCAACCAAACAAGCATTAGACCAAATCAATCACCACTCAAACTTATTACCAAATCCAATTTTTTTGACATCCTACAAATGAATCAATCCACAGAAAACAATTTGAACCAATCAAATGAGAGTGCATAGATCACCAACATTTCCTTCCACAGTCCTACATAAACCCCATTTTTTCTAGTTCAATTTTCCAACATTCATATAAAAAAGTCTTATAGAGTTCAAATCGCACACTGGTATCAACAATACTATAAGTTCACAATATACTTTAAATGTGTGCATGTTCTCTATGATATAATATATTGTTTTTGCTTAAAATTTAGACTGCAACATCTGTTAGAATGTAAATTTTTGTTTTCACTTAAAATGTAATTGCTTAGATCTATTAGAATGTCATATGTTTTTTTTAAATAAAATGTAAATGCATATTGTTGCCTAAAAATTTGAACTTGGGAAATTTCAAGTTTTTATAGCCTCCCATGCGCCTTCAGCCTGTGAAATCACAAAAATAATTAAATTCAAAAATATGTAAGATCTAGTGCAAAATCCTTTTATAGGTTTGATCCTAACCTCATTGAGTCCAATCTGGCCAGTTTTCATGCGAAAATGCTTCACCATTTGTAAAATTTTAAACCTTACATTTTCCTGACAGTAATTTGCAAATGAGGTCAAAATTTAAATTTCTAGTTGCTAGAGCTAAGAAATTTTTTGCATTTTGTTTGAGAGGGTCTAATCACCCTACTGTCTGAATTTCATAAAAAATGAAGCTATTGTTTGTAAGTTATGAAGTTTTTCGTCTTTATGGCCAAAGCATGTTTTCAGGAAAAATAAATAGAGGTGTTATTATTATTATTATTTCATATCATTTGATCAATCTCAGGCAGAATTTAAATGTTGTGAGGCACGAAATGTTTCCTTTGTCAAGTTTCCCCAAGGTTGGAAAATTTATTAGAGTAGAAGAAAAATTCATAAAGTCAATATAAAGTTCATGAGACTTTATTAAAGTTATTTTTTTCTATGGAAGTCTTGAAAAAGTTGGAGACTTCATTAAACATGCATTGTCAGGAGTTTGATGAGTTCTTGAACTCAATATATCACCGATGTCAAGTTCAATAGTTCACAAAATCACCGAATTCTTGATTCCTCTTTCCACTTCAAACGGAGAAAGTTCAAACTTCATTCTGGTTGGTAGTCTTCATGATTCCAGAACTTTATTTTTCCCTGACTTCCCTTTATTGGCAAGTTCAAAAGTTCTAAAGACTTCTACTATGTCAATTCTAGTGTTGAGGGAATGACTCAACAGAGTTAACAACTATAGAAACTATGATTCCTAGTTTGACAAACGATCCTATAGATCCTTATGTCAAGCATATTGCTCATGCTCTTGCTGAGAAAGAATGGAAGACTAGAGGTTTCCATTAAAAGTGTAAGCTACTAGAAAAGAAAATGAAACATATGGATTCTTTGATAAATTGAATGTGGTCTCAAAAGAATACAACAATTAGAGATATGAATCACAATGGATCTATTGAGATGTTCGAAACCTTCAAGCAAATGCAATTAGCTAATTCTCTACTGATGCCAGCATCCTCCAAGTCCCAGTCCACGACGACAAGGTCAATAAATAAAAAGATTTAAAAGAATGTCGTCTTAGGGATGCCATGATTGCAGAAAGGCATATGAACTGTTTGACAAAATGCTCAGAGAAATGCAGTCTCATGGAATGTGATGAATGGAAGACCACACGGTGAGTGATCTGTTGTTAGAGCCCACACCAGAATTTGTCACCAAAAATGGTTTGAAGGCCATTCCTAAAGCTATTACACATGGGTATACGGTATCTGGCTATGGATTTGTGGAAGACACGCCTTATGCTTATTTACATGAATTTGTCCGGACATCCATGATTGGGAAAAGTTTGGCTATCTTTAGCTGTAGCTAGTGAATTGAATGGTGCCAAGACCATGTTTTCTAGAATCGAGGCTATTGTGGAAAAAGGTTGGCTGTCATTTTCATCAAGCTCAGAAGTGCTTAAAAATTTAATACACCAACAACAATACATGGAGACTAATCTCAGCACGAGCCTTTTTGAGAACTTGCATTCCTTCATAAATATAGGGACTTCAAGAAGGCTCTTCAGTTTGTACAAGATGCATGTCCAAATGAAACAAACAATCAAAGGGTTACTGGAGCTATTTGCAAGGCTGTTAGTTCTTCAATATAGTTGATGAGAAATCCATCTACACCTCAGCAGTTTTGGATTTCTTTACTTCATGATTCTTTAGAACTGCTAAAGTGTCTAGACCATGCATTAGTTAAGGTTGCTGAACAAGTTGCAAGATTTCTCTCTTTCAAAGTTCGAGGTGATTTGGAAGCCTCTAAAAGTGATGACTCTCCTCAAATCCTCCAGCAAGTCAGGTTAGCGCTTGCCTTTGTTGTGTTATATTACCCAAGTGACATTTGTGAGTTTGAACCAGGAAATCATGTTGTATCGACCATCAGATTCTGTCGACTGAAGATGGAAAGTTCAATCAAGCTGCCTTGTGGAAATGTTAGTGAATTTATCCAATCAAATATCAGAATTGTTAGATTTGTTTCTCATATGGCATAGTGAGACAAATTATGTCATGAAACTAAACCATGGAAAGGTAGCCAAGACCAATTATTTATTTACAAAGTAATATTAGCTATCTTCTCAAATATGATCAATGGAGAAAACCAAAATTCCTTAGAATAATCAGTTACTAGAAGGAATAAATCCTCTTTTAATTACTTTTTCAAGAAGCAGTTACCAAAAGGTTCCAGGGTGAAATTTATAAATATGCAATTTGTGGACATAAGAAAAGGGGGATCTTTTTCGGGCTGTCTATGAACAAGGGAAGGAGAGCAAGTTTTATTTTATGTTGTTATGTAATTCCAATTATCTTTCTTCTTGACTCATTCTATGTACAGGGGAACCTCCCGAAACTTTGATTTGTGTTTTGTTGGAGAAATGGAGAATTATTGTCAGAACTTTGTGTCTTTAAATATATTCTTTGATTTTAGTTTTACCTATGTTAATATGTAGTCAATCTTCAATGTACTTCTCTATGTGTGACTGTATCTATATTTTAGATTCATATCTTGCCTATGTTTGATATGTGTTGAGGGAAATATAATTATCTTTTTATCAATTTGGTATCATCCATGGGTGTGGGATAAGTGAATTTTACATCATTTGTTCACATTCACTTCTTTTTGAATTTATCTTTCACATCTACTTTCATGGTTATGGGCAGGTGTTAGTTGGCCTTTTCTTCTTTCTGGTTAAAAGCATACCTTGTCTTCATTCATTATAGATCATTCGAAGGTAGTTGTGCCTTGTAAAATAAGTAGAGAGCACTATCAAATACCATTGCAAGTCACTCAAGTGTTGGTCAGATTGTTGTTGCTGTGGGCAACTAAGTATAAAATCAAAGCGACATATTTGTTAACCAATAGATTTTTGGCAACACCACTGGGGATTTGAAATTGAAGAATGGTGCTCTTGTTTTCCCCAAAAATTTTAAAGGTGCCTCCCCGAGGATGGAGGCTAGTAGATCTATGAAGTGGAGCACATTCAAAAGCGTTTTGTTCTAGCAAAGACCCCTGCTAATTTATTTTTCAAATTTGCAGTATGTTATTGATTTATCCTCAGCCATGGGGAAATCATTTTGGACCTCTCTTTTTGTCTAAGTATTCACCTATGCCTGAAGAATCAAGAAAGCATTTTCTAAATTTCAGTGGAGAAAACCATCAAGATGCAGAAGGTTATATTCTGGCATTCACAGTTACATGCAGTGTTTTGGGGGTAAGTGAAGAAAATATTTTTGTTTGATTATTTATTGAATCTCTTGTTGGGCCTATAACAGATTAGTTTCATTATTTGGAAGATAAATGTATTATTGATTGTGATTCATTGAAGAACAAGTTCTTGGGAAGATATAAAGGTCTTGTTGATGAAGCTGCTATGCTGTGTCAATTCTTCCATATACAAAAGAAAGAAGGCAAATCCATCAGAGATTTTGTGGATAGGTTCAACCGGCTGCTCAAAACGATTCCTGCCTCTGTTCAACCAAGTAAGAAACTCCAGCTCTTACATTTATTTATGCATTGCATCCAGATATTCAATTTGATTTGAAACAGAGTAAAGTAAATGACATTGAAGTTGCTCAACAAGAGGCTCTAAAAAAAGAAGATGATTTGATATTAAGTGGTCTTTGGAAAGTGAATCAGGTTGTAGATAATTTGATTTGTGAATCTATGAGGAACCCTATTATGCACAAACCAAGTTTTCAGCCTATAGGATTTCAAACTACACAACCTCAATCTGTTAAATGCTTTAATCTCACTATTTTTGGTCCAAAACACTTTGGTAGAGATGAAGTGTTGTAGAAATTAAACCTCATATGGATAGCAAAATTGAAGCCTATTATTTGCATTATGAGGAAGATAATGATGAACTCGTAAGTCCCCCATGTGATGTACAAGATGAATAATCCTCCCATGGTACAAATTGTAAAGATGGTAGTGCAGATGATGTTGTATTGACCTCCTTATCTTATGTAGAAATGCAATCATTTACTTTTACCAGCGATGAAGAGCAACTTGAGGATACACAGTACAAAGATGAGGTATTGAACATCCTTTCCCCGAAGTGCATGCAAGCTGAATGTGAGGCCTTTACATTTTCTAAGCAAGATGATGTAGAAGTAAAGCTGCAAGAAGAGGTCGAGAATGATTTTACATTTGAATCTTTTCATTTTGAAAATCTGGATACCAAATTTTTAAACAAACATTGGAAGATGGTGTTATAAGTAGTCAGGATAGCTTTAATGAAAATGATCAAATGAATGGACGTACTAAACCTCATATTGTGTATATTTTGAACTGGTGCCTCAATGCAAGTGAGGATGAATTTTTGTGTGGAGAAGAGGATGTCATGTCTAATCTACAGGTTATAGATAGAGATGATGAAGTGCAGCATGAAACTGTTGAGTCAAATCTTACAGAGAAAGAAGAGATTCTTCCAGTTGGGAGTGATATTAAGCCACATTAAATTTGTAATATAGATTTTTAGTATGACACACTTCCAATTTTGCACAAGACACTTAGGGTTGATGATTGGTCTTCCAATGATTTAAGTGGTTACTTTCAGGTAGGGGATATCAATATGTCTGATGTAGGTAATGAGCATATGCAAGAACATGTTGGGGCAGCCACTTCTACATACATCACAAATGAAGGGTTTTTATCTTGAATGATTTGTGCGTGGGTTGTCCAATCTGGGGGTTGGATTCTCCTTTTTTGAAAAATCAAGTGCAACATGATATTACACCTGACATCATACAAACATATGTTGGTAGTCATATGTTGGGAAATGCTAACATGAGTCATCCAATTGAAGAAGCATACAATGAAGAATGGCTTTTTAAGCATCAGGTCAAATCCAAAGAGATTTTATGTGATTCCATTCTTATCACTCTGATCATGGTGATCACAAGTTGGCAGTTGGTTGTGTGTGTGCTTCTCATTCACCAAGCATTATTTTACAGAGGTAACTACTTCTCCCAGCCTATTAATGGATTCGCATGATTATCCTGGAGTCATTTGAGGTAGGGTTTTCTTGCCATGTACATATTAGGAGTTTTTGTTGTCCTGGTACTTAGTTTCATTTCTTGTTTTGTCCTATTTTTGGCTTGCTCTTGTTCTTTTCTCCCATGTGCTCTTTGACTCTATTACCCCATGGATTTAAACACTAGCCCATGCTTGAGATTCTAGATTCCTTGCTTCATCCTTTATAGTTCTCGTCCCCAATTAGAGCCTGTTGTTACCCAAAAATTTGGACCTGGGAAATTTCAAATTTTCAGAGCCTCCCATACACCTTCAACCAATGAAATCAAAAAAATAATTAAATTCAAAATTCTATAGGAGATGGCGCAAAATCCTTTTATAGATTTGATCCTAACCTCATTGAGCCCAATCTGGCCAGTTTTCATGCTAAAATGCTTCACCATTTGCAAAATTTTAAACCTTACATTTTCTTGGCGGTAATTTGCAAATGAGGTCAAAATTTGAATTTTTGGTTAATGGAGCTGAGACATTTTCTAGGTTTTTCTCGAGAGGGTCTAATCACCCTACTATCCAAATTTAGTAAAAAATGGAGCTGTTGTTTACATAAGTTATGAATTTTTTCGTCCTAATGGCCAAAGCATGTTTTCAGGAAAAATAAATAGAGGTGTTATTATTACATTATTATTTCATATTATTTGATCAATCTCAGGGAGGATTTAAATGTTGTGAGGCACAAAATGTTTCCTTTGTCAAGTTTACCAAAGATTGGAAAATTTATTAGAGCAGGAGAAAAATTCATAAAGTCAATATAAAGTTCATGAGACTTTATTAAATTTATTTTTTTTCTATGGAAGTTTTGAAAAACTTGGAGACTTCATTAAACATGCATTGTCAAGAGTTTGATGAGTTCTTGAACTCAATATATCACCTATGTCAAGTTCAATAGTTCACGAAATCATAGAATTCCCAATTCCTCTTTCCACTTCAAATAGAGAAAGTTCAAACTTCATTCTGGTCGGCAGTCTTCATGATTCTAGAACTTTGTTTTTCTATGACTTCCCTTTATTGGCAGGTTCAAAAGTTCTAAAGACTTCTGATATGCTGATTTGAGTGTTGAGGGAATGACTCAACAGAGTTAACATCTATAGAAACTATGGTTCCTGGTCTAACAAATGATCCTATAGATCCTTATGTCAAGCATATTTCTCATGCTCTTGCTGAGAAAGAATGGAAGATCAGAGGTTACCATTAAGAGTGTAAGCTACTAGAAGAGCAAACTAAACACATGGATTCTTTGATAAATTGAATGTGGTCTCGAAAGAATACAACAATCAGAGATATGCATCACAATGGATTGGTTGAGAAGCTTAAAATCTTCAAGTAAATGCAATCAGCTAATTCACTACCGATGCTAGCATCCTCCAAGTCCCAGTCTAGGACAAGGGCAATAAACAAAAAGCTTTAAAAGAATGCCATCTCATGGATGTCATGATTGCAGAAAGGCACGTGAATTGTTTTACAAAATGCTCTGAGAAATGTGGTCTCATGGAATGTGATGAATGTAGGTCCACACGATGAGCGATTTGTTTTTAGAGCCCGCACCGAAATTTGTCACCAAAAATGGTTTGAAGGCTATTCCTAAAGCTATTGCACATGGGTATATGGTATCTGGCTATGGATTTGTGCAAGATATGCCCTATTCTTAATTACATGAATTTTCCTAGACAACCATGATTGGGAAAAATTTGGCTACCTTCAGCTGCAGCTGGTGTTTTGAATGGTGCCAAGACCATGTTTTCTAGAATCGAGGCTATTGTGCAAAAAGATCAGGTGTCATTTTTGTCAAGCTCAAAAGTGCTTAAATTTTTAATACACCAACAACAATACATGGAGACCGATCTCAGCATGAGGCTTCTGGAGAACTTGCATTCCTTCATAAATATAGGGACTTCAAGAAGACTCTTCAGTTTGTACAAGATGCATGTCCAAATGAAACAAACAATCAAAGGGTTACTGGAGCTATTTGCAAGGCTGTCAATTCTTTGATACAATTGATGATAAATCCATCTATACCTCAACAATTTTGGATTTCTTTACTTCATGATTCTTTAGAACTGCTAAAGTGGCTAGACCATGCATTAGTCAATGTTGTTGAAACTAACCTGTTGCTGAACAAGTTACAAGATTTCTCTCTTCCAAAGGTTCGAGGTGATTTGGAAGCCTCTGAAAGTGATGACTCTCCACAAATCCTCCAACAAGTCAAGTTAGCACTTGCCTTGGACGTGCTATATTGCTAGAGTGACATTTGTTAGTTTGGACTAGGAAATCATGTTGTATCAACCATCAGATTCTGTCGATTGAAGATGGAAAGTTCAATCAAGCTACCTTGTGGAAATGTTACTGAATTTATCCAATCAAATATAAGAATTGTTAGATTTGTTTCTCATATGGCATAGTGAGAAGAATCATGTCATGAAATGAAACTGTGGAAAGGTAGTCGAGACCAATTATTTATTTAAAAAGTAATATTAGCTATCTTCTCAAATATGATCAAAAGAGAAAACCAAAAAGTCCCCCGAATAATCAGTTACAGGAAGGAATAAATCCTCTTTTTATTACTTTTTCAAGAAGCAGTTATGAAGAACTTATCGAAAGGTTCCAGGGGGAAACTTATAAATATACAATTTGTGGACATAAGAAAAGGAGGATGTTTTTCGGGTTGTCTGTGAATAGGGGAAGGAGAGCAAGTTTTATTTTTTGTTGTTATGTAATTCCAGTTATCTTTCTCCTTGACTCAGTCTATGTACAGGGGAAACACCAGAAACTTTGAGTTTTGTTTTATTGGAGAAATGGAGAATTATTATTAGAACTTTGTGTCTTTAAATATCTTCTTTGATTGTAGTTTTACCTATGTTAATCTATAGTCAATCTTCAATGTGCTTATGTGTGTGTGACTATATCTGTATTTCAAATTCATATCTTTCCTATGTTTGATATGTGTTGAGGGAAATATAACTGTCCTTTTATCAATCTGTTATCATCTATGGGTGTGAGATAAGTGAACTTTGTATCATTTGTTCGCATTCACTTCTTTTTAAATTTATCTAAGTTCACATCTACATTCAAGGTTATGGGTAGGTGTTAGTTGGCCTTTTCTACTTTCTAGTTAAAAGCATACCCTATTTTCATTCATTCTAAATCACTCAAAGGTAGTTGTGCCTTGTAAAATAAGCAGAGAGCACTTGCAAATACCATTGCATGTGACTCAACTGTTGGTTATATTGTTGTTCATGTGGGAAAATAAGTATAAAATCAAAGTGACAAATTTGTCAACCAACACATATCTATTAGAGTTTTTTATTGGAAAAAGAGAAAAATAAATTCAACCTTTCCACCTAAGGACCTCTCCATCAGAAATTCGTATCTATTCAAGTTTTTCATTGGAATAAGAGAAAAATAAATTTAAGCTTATAGAATGAGTTGGGTTTAGGTTGAGTACCAAGTTGCCCAAAACATGGGCTAGTGTTGTTCAAGGTTTTTGTTAAGGACGTTACCCTGGATATACTAAACTAAGTTCTCTTGTAACTTCATGCTGTGATAAAGCCAAAAACCAAGTCCTGACTCTTTGGGACAATGTTTAAGATTTAGTCTCCAAAGTAACTTCACCAAAAGAACATATTCAATAAATCTCCTTATATGCCTACAAATTCACTTCATTTTGTTTCAACAATATGCACCTAGTCAAGTTCAAAATTGCATTCCAAATACTTGGGATATGCTATTGTAATTCAACCTATGGTTGATACTGTTGTTGAGTAAACTATCAAACTTCTCAAATTTTTCCAAGAAAAAGGTAGAGTACCATCAAAGAGTAGGATTGTCAATACCATGAGCCAGGTCCACGACACTAAACACCCATTATTAATTTATTATTGTTATTCATATAAAAAGGAATTATCATCTACATCTACAATATAAATTTTTATCTTCAAAGCTTCACGCAGATGAAATAACTATGATCCCTAATATTAAGCATGTTAAATCCCAAAAGATGCTCAGGATTTAAGTTTTACCACAAAAACATTTTTTCTTGGGATCATTCAGACCATCTATAGGGTTCTTTTGACTTGCTATGAATCTTTTAAATCCTTGAATTTGACATAAAGAAAGAAAAAAAATCAAACCAGACAATGTTGCAAGTACTTCTCTGTGAAAATGTAATTGTCTATATGTAGCCTATCTATTAAGACTTTTTATAATGTAAATGTCTATATGTTAAGAGTTGTCATTATATGGTACTCAAACAAGGGTAACCATAACAATTACATATTGTAAACAACAAATTTTTGAACTTTGAACATCTAAATGTAAAATTATAAACATAAAATTTCCAAACTTTCAACATCAAAATGTCAAACTGTAAAATCAAACATAGAACATCACAAATCTTATGTTTAGAGTATCATTATGAGCTCTCAAACTAAACCTACAAACTCAAGTTACAAATTGAAATTAGAAAGATGAAGAAAATGGTATGATAAATGATGTATTATTTGTGAAAGATATTATTAAAACCATTTGAGTTGATTACTACTCTAATAGTATTATCTTGCATCAGAGATTTTAAAATTTCAACCTCACTACACACATGGTTGACTAAACAATATTTCTCCACCTATCACCTACAAGCCCAAGTAGAACCTAATAGTTAGGCTGTACCACCCTACACATCACTCTCCTAATCAACACATGATGGTGGAATGTCTAGTTCAATGCTTAAGGCTCTTGTTGAAAAGGGCAAGACAAATGAGAGGGTGGTGAATCAATTGTAACCAATACTTCAAAACCATTAATACATCATCCCCTTAATCACTATTATTGCATTTTAACCATGAAAGCATGAAATCAGAAACTTAAACACATTCACACATTCAACACATGAGACACCAAATTTTTACATGGAAAACCCAATAAGGGAAAAACCACGGTGAGTGTTAACTCACAATATAATATGTAATAACAATACCGAAAATAAGAGGCTCACTACCTTAGGGCTCGCTACCCAGATTACTCACTGCAAAAGAAGAGGCTCACTGCCAATGGGGTGGCTCACTACTAGTGGCTAGCTTACTACCTTAGTTGGTGAACTGAGATAGTAGCATCTACATTATGCCAAGGTTCAGTTCCATTGAAGCATAATAAACATCCTCTGCTCTGCTCTTTTTTCACTTCCTAATTATCTTTTCATCTTCGCATCTTAATTTTTTTAATGAGTTCATTACAAGTATTTATACAATTCATCAACCTTGGAATGATCATCAAGGTTAGCATTAGAATCATCAACCATTAGAACAATCTCCAAGGTCAGCAAACATACATACATTAGAATAGGTCTAGACCTAAATATATTAATGAAAGAGAAAGAATGAGTGTGGACCAAACCACTCCTTAGCTAGGACTCAAATGCAATCTTCCATGTAACAACATGCTATCGCAAACTCCAAAGTATAATCGCAAGTAGTGAAAACAACCAATTCGGATAAAACTGATGTTAACACTAAGACCTTTAAGAACACCCTTCATGCACAATCCAAATTACACTCTATGAACCAATCAAAAAGAAAGAACATGATCTAGAGACATCCACAAGCACGTTTCAATCACCAAGAACATCCATACAACCTCTAAACACTTTCTCCATAAGATTCGTCAAACTGGAGCATTTGAATATTACTGTCAGCCACTGTCATAAAACAAAGATCGCTTGTGGACCACCAAGTCATTAACCATTTGAAATGAAGGTACATAACATCATTACAAACTTAATTCTAGAATTGCAGATTGGGAGACTCAAATGTGGAGAAAGGCATAGCAGAATACATTCTCCCTCTCACCATTAAGTATTCAGAAAAATAATTTTTACTCTGGTGAACATAACTCGCACAAATCTTCACACTGGAGGCTCAAACTTAAAACAAAGCAACTACAGACATCCTTTAACATAACTTCCAATCTACATAGAAGGATATTCAATATACAGAATATGCGGAGAAAAACACTACACTTTACTTCTACAAGCCAGGAAACTCTGCAACACACTCTTTCCAGTAGGAGAAAAAACTTTCTCAAAAGCACTTGGAAACTCAATATCAGGAACACTTTCTCATTATCTTCAACACTTATATAAGCCAATACAAAGCAACTAACTCAATACAATTAAGCATCAAAACAAGAACACAGTTGACACCAGTGACAACATAGATATGTTTGCATCAATGACAACACTGGTAACCACATATTTGCAACAATCTCCCCATTTATCATTGATGTGAAAAAATATAAGAACCATCAAGACAAGAATCTGCATTAATTACTTTCACCCTCTTTCTCTTTACACACATAAACTCTTTCTCCTATGTTTTTCACATGATTTTCTCTCCCCCTTTGACATCAATCGCAAAAGACATCACTTCTTTCTCTGCACATACTTGCAAGCTACTGGTCTAATCAAACTAGAATTACTCTATCAGCAACTCTACAATACTTCTCTTTATCAAGAACTTATATCAGCAACATCTACTTGTTTCCCTTAAGAGCTAGCCTTCAAAACATCAATCCAAATCAAAGAATAAGGATTTTAGCACCACTGGACTGATGCACCTCTCATCCATCTTGGTTTAGATTAGGAGGGGTAATAACCCCTAACTTTTCTCTGAGATACTCAAAAGTGTCCTTGAGCAGAGGCTTTGTGAAGATATCTGCAATCTGATCCTTTGTAGACATATATTCCATCTTTACTTCATTCTCTATTACCTTTTCTCTCAGAAAGTGATACCTTATAGATATATGCTTTGTTCTTGAGTGCATCACTGGATTTTTTGAAATGCTTATAGCACTTGTATTATAACAAAAGATTGAAATTGGTTCTTTATACACAACTTTTATATCCTTCAATGTTTGGTTCATCCAAAGCACTTGAGTACAACATGTTGTAGCAATATATTTTTCTTTTGTAGTAGACAAAGAAACTGATTCTTTCTTCTTGCTCAGCCATGAAACCAATCTGTTACCTAAGAAGAAAGCACCTCCACTTGTACTCTTCATGTCATCAGCATCTCCAACCTAATCTGCATCTAGATAAGCGCTAAGAGTGAAATCAGTATCTTTGGGATACTACATCCATAGTCTAAAGTGCCTTTCAAATACCTCATGATCCTCTTGACTACCATCAAATGTATCTTTTTTAGATCTTCTTGAAATCTTGCCACAAGACAGATAGATAGAGTAGTCCCATAGACCTATACTTTTTCTGGTCAGTCTTAAGTGATTCATCATTCTTTCTCAGCTTGCAACTAGTTATCATAGGAGTACATACCGGTTTAGAATCCTCCATTCTGAACTTCTTCAACAATTCTTTCACATACTTAGACTAAGAAATGAAAATTCCTTTTTCTGATTAAGTAATATGTAGTCCTAAAAAAAAAATTCATTTCACCTAACATAGACATCTCAAATTCCTTTTGCATTTCCTTTGCAAATCTCTTACACATACCTTCATTGCCTCTAAAAAAAATATCATCAACAAAGACTACAACTATTAGAATTTGATCATCATTGATTTTGAAATAGAGATTATTGTTAGCAGTATCTTTACTAAACCCTAATTGCAACAAATACTTGTCCAATCTTGCATACCAAGCTCTAGGAGATTGCTTAAGTCCATACAAGGATTTCTTCAATTTGGAAACCATGTCACCTTGGTCTGATGACTAAAATCCTTCCAACTGTTGAATGTAAACCTCTTCTTCCATCTCTCCATTCAAGAATGCAGACTTCACATCCATCTGGTACACTTGAATTCTTTGTGTGCTGTAAATTATAGGAACATTCTTATTGCTTCAATCCTTACCACAGGAGAAAAAATCTCTTCAAAATCTATGCCTTCAACTCAACAATATCCTTTGCATACAAATCGTGCTTTGTTTCTTACCACTTCTGTATTTTCATTCATCTTGTTTCTGAACACCCATTTAGTTCCAATCACATTCTTATCAGCTGGTCTAGTAACCAATTCCCAAGTTTGATTTTTCTCTATATGCATCAGCTCTTCTTCCATGGCTTTTACCCAACTTTCATCTTTGCAAGCTTCATTTACAGTCTTAGGTTCAATCTGTTAAAGTAAACAGTAGTTCACCTGTTCCTCAGTAGCTCTTTTCCTTGTCAATACCCCTTTGCTTTTGTCACCAATAATCTAATCTTCAGAATGATTAATCCTTACATACTTGGGAATCTTAACATCACTTTTTGGAGCTTTTTCTTCAATTTGACTATCCTTTTGTTCAAATTTTTCTTCATTCATTGTAGTATTAGTTTCATTTGATTCATAGCCACTTAGATCTGATATTCTTTCCCTATCTTGATCAACTTTCACATTTGTACTCTCAATGATATTTCTTAATCTCTTATTGTAGTACTGGTAGGCCTTACTCTTAGTGGAGTATCAAAGGAAAATTCCTTCATCACACCTAGCATCAAACTTGCCTAACTCCTCATCTCTTCTGATATAACATTTTCTTCCAAAAACTTTGAAGTATTTCACTATAATAACTCTTCCATACCACAATTCATAAGGAGTTTTAGTACCGTTACCTTTGACTTGAACTCTATTTTGAATTTAGACAGCAGTATGTATAGCTTCTCTCCAATATACTTCCAGTAGATTTGCCTCCTTCATCATGGACCTATAGCCTCTTGAACTGTCCTGTTCTTTCTTTCAACAACTTCATTTTGCTAAGGAGTTATATGAGCAAACAATTGTTTTTTATCCCTTTTTCTTCATAGAAGGTATTGAATTCATTTGATGTAAACTCTCCTCTTTTATTAGACCTTAAGCACTTGATCCTCAAATCTAACTCATTCTCAACCATCACCTTGAAAACCTTAAACTAGTAGGATTAGTAGAAATAGGTTCTTTAATAGCAATAAAAAAATATTCATTTGCACGAGTATTAGCATCATCAGACTCATCATTTGTTACACCATCATCATCAATATCTCTAACATAATAGCATTTCTTCATGACTCTAGGTCTACTTTCAAATTTCTTCTTACCTCTCTCAATTCTCTCCGGACACTTGGAGGCATAGTGGCCAATCTTACCACATGATAAGCATTTAAATGGTAATTTTCCTTTGAACTTACCGGTACATCTTTGCATTCTATCCACAAAGTTGGCTTCAATATCATCAAGGTCATCATTGGATTCCACAACGTATTTTTGAGCTCTTGAAGTCTTTTCTGAAGTGTTGGCTTTGAAAGCAATCTCAGTCTTTGGCAGGGCATCACCAAACTCTCTCATTTCAAAAGTTGTAAGCTTCTTGAGCAACTGATCCTTCGAAATCTTTTTCACACTCATAACCTCTTCAATTGTTGCCACTTTGTGACTATATGATTTAGGTAATGACCTAAGAATCTTTATCACAACCTCATCCTCATTAGTAGTTCCTCCAAGACCTTTGATTTCATTGACAATTTCATCAACTTTTTGCATGTAGATTGTTATGTTCTCATCTTCACCCATCTTCAAGGCTTCATACCTCGCCATTAGGTTTTGCAATTTGGTACTATTTACAAAATCATCTCCTTCATATAAAATTTCTAACTTATCCTAGATCTCATGAGTAGTCTCCAAATCCATAACTTTCACCAGCTTAGTGTTAGATAAGGCATTTAATAGAGCATCTCTGGCTTTTCCATTTAATTCATATTGTTTGACTTCATCTTCATCTGATGGACCATTTGGAGGAATAGTGTACTTGGTTTCTGCCATTTTCTAAACAACATAACCAAGCGAAATGAGATGACTTTTCATTTGTACCTTCCATACAACATAATCTGTTCCATCAAACTGTGGTGACAATTGTTGAAACCCTCACTCTTTGCTGAGCTTTTAGGCTCTTTGCCGAGGAACCCTCGCTTTGATACCAATTGTTGAAAAGGGCAAGACAATTGAAAGGGGGGCTGAATCAGTTGTAACCAATACTTCAAAACCATTAATACATCATCCACTTAATCACTATTATTGCATTTTAACCATGAAAGCATGAAATCATAACCTTAAACACATTTGCACATTCAACACATGAGACACCATATTTTTACGTGGAAAACCCAATAAGGGAAAAACCATGGTGAGTTTTAGCTCACAATATAATATGTAATAACAATACCAAAAATCAGAGGCTCACATGCTTAGGGCTCACTGTCCAGATTGCTCACTATAAAAGAAGAGGCTTACTGCCAATGGGATGGCTCACTACCTTAGTTGGTGAACTGCGATAGTAGCATCTACATTATACCAAGTTTTAGTTCCATTGAAGCACAATAAATATCCTCTACTATGCTCTTCTTTTTCACTTCCCAATTGTCTTTTTATCTTCACATCTTAATTTTTTTTTCATGACTTCATTACAAGTATGTATACAATTCATCAACCTTGAAATGATCATCAAGGTCAGCATTACAATCATCAACCATTGGAACAATCTCCCGGGTTGGAAAACATACATACATTAGAATAGGTCTAGTCCTAAATAGATTAATGAAAGAGAAAGAATGAATGTAGACCAAACCACTCCTTAGCTGGGACCCAAATGCAATCTTCCATGCAACAACATGCTATCACAAACTCCAAAGTATAATCGCAAGTAGTGAAAACAACCAAGTCAGCCAAAACTAATGTTAACACTAAGACCTTTAAGAACACGCTTCATGCACAATCCAGGTTACACTATGTAGACCAATCAAAAGGTAGGAACATGATCTAGAGACATCCACAAGCACGTTTCAATCACCAAGAACATCCGCACAACCTCTAAACACTTTATCCATAAGATTCTTCAAATCGGAGCACATGAACATTACTGTTGGCCACTGTCATAAAAGAAAGATCGCTTATGGACCACCAAATCATGAACCATTTGAACTGAGGGAACATAACATCATTACAAACTTAATTCCAGAACCACTGACTATAAAACTCAAATATAGAGAAATGCAGAGCAGAATACATTCTCCCTATCACCATTAAGTATTCAGAAAAATAGTTTTTACTCTTGTGAACATAACTCGCTCAAATCTTCACAATGGAGGCTCAAACTTGAAACATAGAAACTACAGACATCCTTTAACATAAATTCCAATCTACAAATAAGGATATTCAATATACAGAATATACAGAGAAAAACACTACATTGTACTTTTGCAAGCTAGGAAACTCTGCAACACACTGTTTCCACTAGGAGAGCAAATTTTCTCAAAAGCACTTGGAAACTCAATATCAAAATCACTTTCTCATTATTTTCAACACTTATATAAGCCAATACAAAGCAACTAACTCAACACAATTAAGCATCAAAATAAGAGCACAATTGACACCAATGACAACAGAGATATGTTGACATTAATGACAACACCAGTAAGCACATACTTGCAATAGTTCTTTGTTTCGTTAACTTTGTACTGAAAAGATTCAAAAGATTTTGAATTTCAAAACTAGTGTTTAAAGGTGTTTTTTCCATGTGGAGATGAAGAAGAAATCTCAAATGTGGACCCACCATGGCACGAAGAGACTAAGAACAACCATGCCTCCACAAAAAGAGGAGTTAGATTCCCACCAGATGAAGACACTGAAGTTGCTAATGAGAGCACTCCTGAACTAGTTGAGGTAGTTGTTTAGGTGAATGTAGATGCTAGAAGCAAGAAGGTTTTAGTTCAATGAGAGTGGACGAAGGAGGATATTGTCTCTTAAATATGTGGAGGATAATGGGATTTTGACAAGGACTGCAACAAATAAATGGGGAATCCCTACCACAACACTCAACAACTGGTTAGGCGGTTTAACTTCAACTTAAAAAAGGTCCTCCCATAGTCTTGATAGTAGATGAAGAGGATTTAATAGTTGAATGCTGTAAAGAGATGGTTGTAGTGGGCCATGAGCTTGAGATAATGAATTTCAAAGCAAAATTTGCACAAATGTTTCAAATATGACTGAACCCATTTAAGGATGGGCTACCTAGTAAGTCATGGTGGACTAGATTTAAAAGGCACCATCTTGAATTGACATTGAGGATAACATAATACCTTGATAGAGATAGATCTCTAAACCTTAGGCCTTCAATTGTTGTTGCATTCTACGAGATGTTGTCCAAAGCCTATTAAGCCAACCCATATGGACCTCAAAGAATTTGGAATTGTGATGAAAATGGAACTCAGGCAAGGAGAAATAGAGCATGTGGGTGTTGGCCAAAAGAGGTAGAAAAAGTGTTTCATACATCATTCTAAAAATTAGGGAATCGATAACCATTTTGTGTTGTGTTAATGTTGTTGGATACAGTATACCAGGGTTTTATCTCTTTAAAGGTAAAAATCAACTTAAAAATTACATTTTTGGCTACAAATAGGGTGCCTGCATGGCTGTCTAGCCCCACGCTTGGATAACTAAAGTGTCTCTTATGAACTTAGTACATCATTTTGTATGATCAGTTCCATGTGGTGTATCATTGACAAATAGGCACTTGCTGATATTTGATGGACATGGAAGCCGTGTAGTTATGACAACCATCTAAGAAGCTAGGTCTTTAGGTATTGATTTGCTGACACTACCAGTGCACACCTCACACAAATTACAACCATTATATTTGAGTGTATTTTCAACATTTAAATCATACTTCAAATCAGAAGGAGCAGTTTGGCTAGCAATGTTTGTAAACATAGAAATAATAAGAGCAGAATTGGGCAACAAGTCATTTCATAAAGGATTGATAGTTTCAAACATCATAACTCCAGATTTAAAAGAACATGTATATATGGCCCCTTAATCTAGGGGAACTTATGGAGGACATGTACCCCAATCACTCATTTTAGTTCAACGTGCACAATGATGCTTCTATAGTGCAAAACATCCTTAGTCTTTTTGGGGTTGATGTTTCACAAGTGGAAGTTGCCAACACATTGCTATCAGATCTTGTAGATGTTGAATTACATCCTACAACAATAGAGATAGTGGGAGAGGAAACAATACAAGATTCAACTCAAAGTACTTTTCATGATTCACCTAAACCTATGGTAGGGGGTTGTTGGCAAGAAATTGGAAGGAAACTAGTCCGGAGATCTATTCCTCAGTCAAGTCTCTAAGTCAAGTTTATACCCTAGTCATATAGTGAGAGAATCATACATAGATATTAAGGAAATAAGTTATGCAGTACTATCTAAGTCATGTAAAGCATTCATAAGATACACTTACATATATCAAAACTCTTATATCTCCTTTATATATTCATAATCAATGGTTAAATATACATTCATACTGGTAGGTCTGAGTCTCCACCTTATACATATCTATCTCACTTTCATTCACCATCTTACACACCCTTATTTTACATTACTTACATGTATATCCTATATATCCACATAGAGGTGTCTCCTTTCACAAAATACCTCTTTGTGTGTCGACTCTATCCTCTACATGCCCCTTGCAGTAAACTGTGGTAGGTTCTATTGGGTGCCCTATACTCTGCCAACATCATTCCCCCCTTTAAAATTATGTCTTGTCCTCAAGACATGCTCTGTTCAATTTGAAGGTAGGAGACTTTTCTATATCACTCTGAGCTAGGTTAGAGTTGTGTCCCACTAGTTTCTGGTTGATGACAAAATTTTAATTTGGCTCTCTAACTGAATATATGTGTCCTCTACATCACCCAATGTAGCCAGTACCTATATCTTTTGTATAGTATGTTTGGCCTCCATAAACACTCTGGTTAGGGATACTAGCCTCGGTCTTACCACCTCTCTCAGTTGCTTGATATGTGCTTTGATTTGTTTCCTTTGATCTTAGAATTGCTGGAATTAGGAGTGCAATGTTTCTACTTGTGCTTGTATAGCACCATTGGTATCTTGTACCAAATCTAGGTACTAGCTACTTGTATTGTTTGTGTCTCTAATGTATCTATCTAATCCTTTATATTCTTAGTGGTAGTAGGGAATTGTAAACAAAAATTGATATAGTATCTTTACCTCTTCCATGCCTTGTTGGATTCTCTTTATTTGGGCTTCTAGTTTAATGTGTGGCTTTGTAAATTTGTTCGATGCATCAGCTAGCCTTTTCTTGTTTATTTGCTTTGTTATTCTTTCCTCTACCTTATTCTCCAAGTATTTAGAGTGTGCTTTGAAGCTTTCCATCAGTTATTTTAATTGTTGTGTTGGTGATAGGGTTGTATCCCTTTGAGCCTCTCGCATCTCATTATAGATTATATTTATATCCTCTAGTAGTATTTCACTACCCTCTGTGTTGTTGTAAAATTTCTTCCCTCAGTGTGCAATGGATGATATCACCAAGTTGTAATTTTTGAATAGGTGATATACCTAAAAAGTTTATGTTCCCTCCTATTACTAGCAATTGTAGAAGTTCTGGTGTTACCATAGGTTGTATTTATTTTTGTTGTGCCAAAAAATCCTTAATGGATTGAATAGAGGAAGCAGAGGAGGATGCATCCTGAGTATCTTGCTGATTATCCCCTGTATCTAGTGGGTCCTCTTCAATTTGTTGGTCATCCCGATCTATATTTGTGTTATGCAGAGGAGACACCATTTGTTCTTCATCTTGTAGAGGATTTATCTCTTGTTGAGCCACATTTATCTCTGCCTTCTTCACAGTGTCATAAATTTTCTTTGTTATCTACTCTATTTCTAGTTAGATCTTTTCTCTATCTTCCTGCTCCATATTCATAATGGTATCAACCCTTTTCTTTGATCTAAGCTATTTAGCCTATAATTTGGCTAATTTGTCCTTCTCCTCTATAGAAATGGAGGTACCAACTCTATCAATAGCCTGTTGTCTTAGATCTTCATCTAGTTTTAAAGATTTTTCTGTTCTTTATCTCAAGGCTTCTACTAGGCTCTCTGGTAATTTTCCCAGAAGCTCATCCATTATTTTGTTTATTGCTATCATATACTTTATTATAGCTCTTTCAATTATTTTCTTTTTCTTAGTAAATACTTCACTGTATAACTTTGTTGTTTCTTGAAGTAGCCCATGGCATTCTCTCCCATTCCATATTGCATCTAAGATCAAGGATTCTTGTGGAATCTATTTTTCTTTTTCTTTTTGTTTCTTTTTCTTTTGTAATTTGGATACTTCTTCTGCCCCTTCTTCCTCCTCTATCTTCTCCATCGGAGATTGGTTTTTCTTTCTTTTAGCTTGTTGCTTTTGCCTAGTTGCCTTTTTATTCTACACACCTAATTGTACCAATTTTTCTGATAGAACTCCTCTTCCTATAGACATTGTCTATGTTGAAGATGTCAGTTGTTGTGTATCTTGTGCACTGGATACCGTAGATACAACTCTCCCTAAGCTCCTAGGATTTTGTGGTAAGGTTGGCATTTGTGGAGCTGATGAGGTAGTTTGTGGAGCTTCCGTAGTGGCTTGTGAGGTTGATGATGTACTTTGTGGTAATTATATGCATGCCTACGGTGGGATTTCCCATAGTTTATGCATTTTTTCTTTGTTTTTCTATAAATTCTCCTTTGCATTCTTCTTGTACATTTTATCCATGATCTCCTTATATGTGCCAAACCTTTCTGCGGTAGCATCCTTAGGTTTGCTAAGCAAAGTTTTTACATAGGCATTTATTTCTTCTATTGTGACCTCATAGGATAACCTAGGAATCTAGTATATTCTAGGTTCCATTACCTCCATATAGGTATAGTATTTATCTACCTACCATGAATGTTATGTGGTTCATGCATTATTTTATCGATGCCTCATAGGGTATTCTTTCTCTAGCTTGTATCTCTAATTGTAATGATAATTTAAAGAAACACCAATACATAGTGTTGAAAGAATTTCCATCACTGAAGCTTCTAATGTGGTGTTTTATTTTTGTAGCAACTGTGAAGTGTTGTTGCCATACTTTTCCCTTAAATCCTAGTAGTTCATTTAGGAAATAAAATACTAGACAAATGATTAGGGTACCATAGTGGAAGTTGTAGTTAGACTCCTTGGTCTGCTTCAAATATGCCATCAGTTGTTTTCTCATCAATTCGTAGAGGTCAAAGTCTTTGCCATCTTTTACCATTTTATATGCTATATGGATCACAATGGCAATAGCAAATCCCTCTTTGTTTAAACATAATATACTTTGTAAGATATCCCCATTGTTGCATATCAAACCCCTGGATCTGTTATGTCCTTAACACTTAGGCTCTACCCATCGGATTTTGTGTCTATAAGCTCTATGACTTTATCATTTTTTATGCCTTCATTGTTGGTACTGGTCCTATTGAGATGAGTTTGGTCACAACCCTAATTGCATCCTTATTGATCTAGTAGGGTTTATCTAAATATATGAATTCATCATGAATTTTACTAAGTATGACTCGAACCCACTCATGAGCATCCCTGAAGTCCGGATAATCCTTCCACACATCAAGTTTCTTGGCAGTAATGTTTTTTATATTCAGCTAAGTACCCTATATCACTAAGCAATGTATCTCTCAATTCTTCAAAGTTCATGTGACCTATCTCCAAGATTGTAGTATGAATGTATTTTGTGATGTCTTCTATGTATACCACATCTCCCCGTACCCTAGAAAATGCTCCTTCCTTATCAACCTCCATCACCTTGTCTGGGCAATTCTTGTATTTGGGCCTTGGATTCTCTGTAACATCAATGATCACTAGTGCAGCCATATCTTCTTTCTCATAGCTTGTTGGCTAGGGTTTACTCTCTTCATAGTTCTTTCAATTAAGAACTAAATTTCTCAAAATCTTTTGGATGCAAATAAGGTTTAGAGGGTGGTTTTAGGGTATATTTAGTTCTAATAATTTCTTTATGCATTTATGGCATTTATCCGTTGTGCTTTTCATGGGTTTTTATAGTCGTTTGGTGTTTTTTTACCTGCCAACGGCTAGATTATGATACACTATGTTATAGTATGATACAATTGCAATGATACATATTAGAATTCTTCTACATTTGATCTTTCCATCTGGAAGGTTTGTGATAATGTTTCAGACGAGCTCCATTGACATATTTGGCTGCTAATTTGCCTTCCATATCTTTTAGTCTTACAACTTTGGGATAATCCTTCTACACATCAAGTTTCTGGGTTGCAACATTTTTTATATTTAGCTAAGTACCATGTATCACCAAGCAATGTATCTCTTGATTCTTCAAACTTCATGTGATCTATCTATGATATCATAGTATGAATGTATTTTCTGATGTCTTCTATGTATACCACATCTCTTGGTACCCCAAAAAATGCTCCTTCTTTAACAAACTCCATCACCTTGTATGATCACTTCTTATATTTGGGCCTTGGATTATCTGTAACATCAATGAGCATTGGTCTAGCCATATCTTCTTTCTCACAACTTGTCGACTAGGGTTTACTCTCTTTGTAGTTCTTTCACCTCAAAACTAAATTTCTTAGTCATTTGGATGCAAATGAGGTTTAGGGGGTAGTTTTAGGGTATATATAGCCCTAATAGTTGCTTTATGCATTTATGGTCTTTATCCATTGTGCTTTTAATAGGATTTTGTAGTTAGTTTTTTTTAGCTACCAACAATTAGATTATGATACACTATGTTACAGTATGATATAATTGCAATGATACATGTTAGAATTCTTCCACCTTTGATCTTTTCATCCCAAAGGTTTGTGATAAGTTTTCAAACAATCTCCATTGACATATTTGGCTACTAATTTGCCTTCCATATCTTTTAGTCTTACATTTTTCCTTGTTTCTTGAACTTACTATCATACAAAAGTACAAAATCTCCCTCTTTGAAATTTTTCATCCGTAGATTTCTATCATGCCAAGCTTTCTGGTGCTTTCTTTGTAAATTCATGCTATAAGCTACTAATAGCTTGTTTCCATCCATTTTCTCTAATTCTTTAATCCTTTGTGTTAGGGATTCCTCCGCATTTAGCATTAGAGTTAGTGCAGTATGAAAATTAGGTAGTATAAAGTGTACCAGTATGGTAGCATCTATGCCATATACTAATTCATACAACATGAAGTTTGTGGTTTTTTATATGTTGTATAGTAGGATTAAAGTACCATGGGTACTTTAAGGTCCCAATCTATTCTATTTCCATCACACATTTTTTCAATGTTTTCCCAATAATTTTGTTTAAGGCTTCACTTGCACTATTTGCCTGTGGATGATATGGTGAGATTTTCTTATGCGATATCATAAAAGTCTGTAGTAACTCCGTAATCATGTTATTTAAAAAATGTTTCCCTTGGTCACTTATTATGCTTAGTAGACAACCAAATCTAGTTATGATATTCTCATACAACAATTTTATAGTTGTTTTTGTTGTACAGTCCTTAGTGGGTTGAGCTTCTACCCACTTGGTGCTTAATATTCTACTCTTGTGATAATGTATCTTGCTTTTGATTATTTGGCAGGGGGGCTATAGGTCCAATAAAATCAATCAATCAATTCTCAAATGGGATATATGGTAGTATCGGTCTCAATGGAATTTCATCTCTAACGGTAGGTTTACCCATTCTTTGACAAATATCACAATGCTTTAAATACCTTTTAGCATCTTGAAATAAGATAGGCAACCATAAGCCTGCTAGTTTGATTTTTCTTGCGGTAAGGTCTCTGGAGTTGTGACCTCCTGAGCTACACTTTCATGGGTTTCCTCTAGTATGTCCTCTCTTTCATGTTCGTATACTACTCTCCTTATTATATCATCTTTTTCTCTTATATACATTAGTTCTCCTTCAATGAGTGTATATGGAAAAAACTTCTACATAAGGATTTTGGTGTAGGTGCACCTATCCTACAATGGCCTACATAAGGCATTTAGTTATTTTATGCTTAGTTTTTTGTTTTCAATGAAGTCCTAATTGGACATTAAATGTAATAAGGTCTATTTGACCAAGATATGCTATTTTTAGATCAATTGGTTAGAGTTTGTTAGAGAGTTTGTTAAGTTTGTTAGATCGGCTCTATCTCCCAGCCACTTGGAGAAAGTCTGTACTACCAAGGGACATTGGATAATACCCTAGATCGGTTGATTTAGAGGGGAGAGAAGAAAATTGAGAAGTTGAACTGTGTTATTGGAAAACAGAGTACTGTAATCGCATCTTTTGAAAGTTAATAAGATCCTGTTGCATTTGAATTCATTGTGTAATTGATTTCCTATACTAAGGCCAGATGGATTTGATTATCCATTCCCCCAGTTGATTTTGTGAATCGGAGGAATGGACATGTACAGTAGTTTAGGTTTTAGTTGTGTGTTTTCTGTTTCTGTTCGCATGCATGTTTGCAGGGTCATAGGTTTGAGATGTTGAAACCCCTAGCATGGGTATGTGCTAGGTCATATAGGTCGAAAAGAGTCTGAGAAACCGCCCAAGAAACAGAGCGGGCCATCGCTGGAGATTACGCGGATCAGACTATGAAAATCTATGAGGTTCTCAAAGTTATACAATTTGTGTATATATCCCCTTTGTATGCAGAATATACATTTCTTGCGTATATCGTAAGGTGCTCGTGGATGCAATTACTATGTATATCACCTTTGTATGGTCTGGGTCAATAGATGGTTAAACATACATTGGTCAAAGTGGTATGTGTTGACAGTATCAGCGTGAGGAGGCATATCGGTGAAACAATTAAAGGTTGGGCCGATGGTAGAAGCTTTGCCAATGAAGGGTTTGGAGTTGGCATCGGGGTGACAATCGGCAAGTGTCACCGAAGGGAGTTCATCGGTGTGAGTTGAAGCATCAGCAAAGGATTTTTGAAGTCTTTCGATGAGTTGAGTCTCATCGATGGTCGTGGGGAACAAAGGCTTCGTCAGGGTGAGATGTGTATCGGCATAAGATTTGGAGAGGGAGCTGATAGGTGTATGTCACAGCGACAGTGTTCGCCACTATTGTATGAGGGAGAGTTTGACCATCAGACGAAGGCATTGGTGTGTTGCCGATAGTTCACATCTTGGCGATGGAAGTTGATGCTAAGTGTATACATCGGTAGGAAGTATGCGATCGATAGAAGGGCTTTGAGCTATGCTGATGGGAGAAGTCTTGGTGATAGAAGTGTCGAAGACACATCGATGTGAGATAAGACATCGGTGTGAAAGGAATTAGTTTGGCCGATAAAGATAGTCTTGCTGATAGGAAAGTAAAGTATAAACATACGTTCAAAATTGTATGTTATGGTTTTAGTGGTGGATGCTCTGCATCAGATTGGTTTATCTTGCAGAGATGTATTAGATGGGAATTTTCCTATGGCAAGTAAATATGCAATATCATTCAATTCTTCTAGTACCACATTAACCCTTAAAAGGTTTGCACCAAGGAGTTCTTCATCTTGGATTTTTGGTTAACCCCTTGTTTCAATCCTACGTAAGTAGTCACGACCTTGGTTTTGTTTCCCCAATTTCACTTTGATGGTGAATTGAAATTCTTAGAATAGTAATAACCATCTACATATTCTCCCTTGGATGATAGGTTTGTTCAATAAGTATTTTAATGGTTCATGGTCAGTAAAGAAGATGAAAGGTGTGGATAATAGGTGGTGTCTAAATTTTTGTAGTGCATATACCATTGCTAGTGCTTCTCTTGATGTTGTATTATTTTTCTCAGCCTTAGATAATCACCTACTAGAAAATACTATAGGATGGTCTTTGGTCCCCTTAGGTTGAGCTAGTATTGCACCTACTATTAATCCTAAGGCATCTACATGGACATGAAAAGGAATGTTTGGTGTAGTCACAGTAGGAGGGTTCACAGAATGAACTGTCTAGGCCGTGCAACAAAAGTAAACACAACGGAAATAACTCAAAGATATGAAACAAATGCAGATTTAGTCATTCACTATATCATAGAATTCAAATACAATATGGTCGGCTTCATGCAGGCTTACAATTAGGGCTCACAGGCTTGATTATAGAATATACACAAGATATAGCTTTAAATCCCCTTCGCGCAAATCCAAACCATGAACTTATGAATCTATATCTAACTATTCTAATTTGCTTTTGTACAGATCTATTACATCCTTATATATCATCTTTGGTACAAAAGATTCCTCTGCGTTGGCCAAGAAAGATCACAAACTCCAATGAAGAGCTGTAATGTGTGTACACAGATAGATCAGACCTAAATGCATAGAACACCTCCATAAATGAATGGAATGATGTACAGATCTCAGGGAAGGTCAGCTATGAACCAGAGATCATTGAATGATGTGTCATTAGGCTCCACAAGTTGAGGAATTCTCTGCAAGTCTTCTCCTTTAGTGAATTGTCTAAGACTGTCAGGATGCTCTGTTATGAGAAAACAGTCGATCTTCTGATAGTGATATCTTTCCAGTACTTGATCCAAATCCTCTGTATTCTGGATATGATGTAGATGAATGAATCTAGATGCTATGTCCTGCTCCACAAGATCTAAAATGCAACTGCGGTAGAATGTGGACCAAAATATAGAAACTTCTACTGACTAAATTAACTGAACTAAACTAGAAAAATGAAAAGAAACAAATTGAACTACAAACATACTCAAATGCAAATGTTTTTGGTTGATGCAAGATTGCTCTTGAACTAAGGATGCTCCCACATCAGACATCTGGGTTTATTGAAAAAGTGAGTCCCTCACTTTCATGGGGCTAGGGGAGAACCAAGATGGTCCACATCAGCTTGAGAAATCCATGATGAATCTTCTTCTAGTTTGCCTTTCCACTTCACAAGGTATTCTTTGTATTGTCTTCCTCTAGTGTTGCGTCCAACTTTGCTATCTAAAATGTCTTCGATCTACTCTGGTGCTTGTTGTGGTAACTATTTCTTCAAGTCCTCTGCCATACTGTCACTGAACTCTGCTTCATGATACTGGTATAGGTCTGCAATGTTGAAAATAGGTGATATGCCCAATGCCTTCGGTAGCTCCACTTTATATGCATTTACTAAATCAAATTTCCTAAGTATCTTACAAGGTCCAAACTTCTTCATCTTCAACTTGTTTTATGTTCCAACTAGAAATCTTTCTTTTCTCAAGTATACCATCACTTCATCTCCTACTACAAATTCTTTGTGTCTTCTCTTCTCATCTATTTGTTCTCTATATTTACTGTTCATCTCGTCCAAATGCTTCTTTACTTGATTATGCATTGTCTTATGTGATCTACAAATTCTTCTACTTCTGTACTTCTTTTTTCCTCTGCACTAATATCTCTTAATTCTGCTGCTCCTCTAGGATTCACTCCAGTAACAATCTCAAAAGGTGTTCTTCGGGTACTCCTATTTACTAAATTATTGTATGCAAACTCTTCTTGTGAAAGAATCAAATCCCAACTTACTGCTTTCTCTCCAACCAAACATCTCAACAAGTTTCCCAAACTCATATTCACTACCTCTGTCTGTCCATCAGTCTGTGGATGAAATGTTGAACTGAACTTCAAATCTATCTTCATCTTCTTCCAAAGTGTCTTCCAAAAATATCTAATAAATATGGTGTCTCTGTCTAAAATTATGCTCTTAGGTAATCCATGCAATCTCACAATCTCCTTAAAAAATAGGTTTGCTACATGCACTGCATTAGTTATCTTCTTGCAAGGTATGAAATGAACCATCTTTGAAAATCTATCCATCACTACAAATATAGAATCATGTCCTCTCTGTGTCTTAGGCAATCCCATCACAAAATCCATGCTTATGTCTTCCCAAGGTCTCTTTGGTACTGTCAAAGGTTTATACAATCTAGTATTCTAACTACTCCCTTTTGCAACTTGACAAACTCTACAACTCTGCACAAACTCCCTAACATCCTTATGCATTTGAGGCCAAAAGTAATTTTCACTTACCAATGCTACTGTCTTATCAATACCAAAATGTCCTGCCAATCCTCCACTGTGTTTCTCCTTGATCAAATTATCTCTCATTGAACTTCTAGGTATGCATAGTTGTTTTCCTCTGAACAACATATCTTCCTAAATGAAATAATCCAACCACTTGCTCCTATCTGTCACAATAGGTTCCTTAGATACTTTCCAAGGTTTTGCAAACTTAGTGTCTCCCTCATACATGTTCTTCAATTCATCAAATCCCAATACTTCAACTCTCATCTCTGTCAACAAATTCCTTCTCCTACTCAATGCATCAACAACTTTGTTTGAATTGCCACTCCTATGCTTCAACACAAATGTATAACTCTGCATGAACTCTACCCATCTCATATATCTCTGATTCAACTTATCTTGACTGTTTAAATACTGTAAATCTTGATGATCTGTATACAACACAAACTCCTTAGGCAACAAGTAATGTCTCCACTTCTTCAAGGCTTGAATTATAACATAGAACTCTTGATCATAGACAAAATATCTTCTCCTTGCATCATTCAACTTCTCACTAAAATATGCTACAGGTCTTCCTTCTTGACTTAACACTACTCCAATTGTACTCCTACTTGCATCAAAATCTACTTGAAATACCTTATTGAAATCCGGTAATGCTAAAACATGTTGCTCAGTCACTTTCTACTTCAATAGTACAAAACTTTTATCTACTCCTGATGTCCACTTAAAGTCTTTCCTGTTACCTCTCATTGTCTTTGTCATAGGGTTACAAACTAAACTAAAATTTATGATGAACTTCTGGTAGAAACTAGCCAATCCATGAAACATGATCTAACCTCTCCAATGCTCTCTGGTGTAGGCCACTCAACAATTATTCTTACTTTCTCAAGGTCCATCTTCAATCCTTCTACAGAAATCACAAATCCCAAATATACCAATTCTTCCTTCATGAAACTACACTTCTTGATGTTGATCAGCAACTTCTCCTCTGTCAACCTCTACAAAACTTGTCTAATGTGTTGCAAATGTTCTTCTTTTGTCTTGCTGAAAATCAAAATATCATCCAAGTATACAATCACAGACTTACCCAAAAATTTCCTCAAGACTTCATTCATCAACCTCATGAAAGTAATTGGTGCATTTGTCAATCTAAAAGGCATCACTAACCACTCATACAGTCATTCATTTGTCTTAAAAGAAGTCTTCCATTCATCTCCTTCTCTGATTTTGATTTGATGGTATCCACTCTTCAAATCTATCTTTGTGAAATATTTTTCTTCACTCAAACAATCCATGATATCATCCATCATTGGTAAAAGAAATCTCTACTTGACTATAATTTTGTTTATTGCTCTAGAATCAGTACACATTCTCCATTCTCCATCCTTCTTAGGTGCTAACACTACACGTACCACACAAGGACTCAAACTTTCTCTGATCAAACCTTTCCTCAACAATTCCTATATCTATCTATTCAGTTATTCATTGTCTGTCGATGTCATTCTATGTGCTGCTTTATTAGGCAAACTAGCTCCCGGTATAAGATCCATGTGATGACTGATCCTTCTAATAGGTGGAAATCCTTCAGGTACATTATCTGATATGATGCCTTCATACTCTATCAACAACTCTATTATCTCCTCCGGTTTTGATACTTCAGTCTCCTTCAATGTTTTAGGCTTCTTAGGAATCAAAGCATAAAAGATATTCTCATGTCTCAAACCATCCAGAAATTTTCTTCCATCTACCAAACAGATTCTAGCATTTCCACATACTTCACTCTTAGGATCATCTTCCAAAGGAATCAAGGTAATTCTCTTTCCATTTGATGTTATAGTGTATGTATTCTTTCTCCCACCATGTATAGTTTTTTATCATACTGCCAAGGTCTACCCAACAAGACATGACAAACATCCATAGGCATAATATCACACAATACTTCATCATGATAAGATCCAATATGAAATTTCACCAAACACTGTTCACTCACCAGTACTTTATGATGAACCTGAATCCATGCTCTCTGATAATGCTTAGGGTGTTTCAATCTCTCCAACTTCAGCTTGGTCACCATCTCCTCTGAAACTAGATTATCAGAACTACCACTATCAATTACAGCTTTACAACATTTACCTCCTGATTTTCATCTAGTTCTAAACAGACTCTTCCTCTGCAGTGGTTGTTAATTTGTCTCTACTTGAAATAGTGCTCTCCTCATCACAAGTGACTCTCCTTTCTTTGGTTTGCCAACTGAACTTGATGATGTAAAAGGTTCTTCTTCAACATAAGCTGCTCTTCCAATGTTCTCTATATTTTTGTTTGTACTCCCATGATTACACTCAAATGCTCTATGTCCTTCACCTCCACACTTGAAACAAGTTCCTCTGAATGTTCTCTTATGAAATCCTCTTCCTTCTCTTCTATAGCCTTCATTCCGGTATGCACTAGGATTTCCTCTCCAGTAAAAATTTCTGTCATCTCTCTGGTATGCATTATTATCTCTTTCCTCCTTAAATTTATTCTCCTGTATGTTCTACTCCACAAATGATCCTCACCTCTGAAAAATGTTCTACCTTTCTGAAATTTATCTCATCTAGCTCTCTATCTCTGATCATGCCTCTTATTCAGCTTCTCTTCAACTTTCAGGGTAGACTAATATGCTTCTTCCAAATATGTCATTCTTACCAAACTCAGTTCTTCTTGAATGTTCAATCTCAGTCCATTGATGTATCTAGCTACTTTCTCCTTGCTTGCTTCACTATGTCTTGTCCTTATAATCATCTTATGAAATTCTTCAATAGATTCCTTCACAAATTTCTCCTTTTGTCTCAAGTTTTGCAATCTCTTCAATAGTTCCAACTCATAGTTAGCAAGTATGAATTGATTCTTCAGTTTTGTCACCATCCTATCCCACTTAGTAATCTTTTCTTTTCCTCTTCTATTTCTATATAATTGAACTTCCTTCCACCATATAGCAATATGTTTGTTCAACTTTGTCTTTGCAAATTTCACCTTCTCTGGATCTTCAACTTCTTCATACTCAAAGTATTCATCCATGTCATTTATCCAGTCAATCAATTCTTCAGGGTTCAAATTACCAGTATAGTTTAGGACATCAACTCTTTCCAATCTTTGAAATAGCTCACAAGATCTTTACTTGATCTAATTCTTCTTCTTCATCACCTCCTAGGGTTTCTCCAATTTGTTCAACAAATTGAAATTATTCTTCATCATCACTCTCAATATTAGGTCTAGGTGTCAATCCTCTTTGCCTATCTTCTTCGATAGCATCCAATCAAATTCACATTGTTTTCATCATTTCCATCATCTCATCCATTCTACTAGCCATTGTTCCAACAACAACAACTCTCCTCGGTGGCATTCTTCCTAGGATCAAGTGCAAACTTCCTTAAGTTCAGCACTTAGGCTACAAGGTGACAATTGCCTCACAATCGGCAATCAGTTGCGACACAAGTAACCTACCTCAATTAGGTGATCTATCCATAGTAAGATCTTACAGAATTCCCTCACCAACTTCACTCAATTCACTCCCAAAGATTTGAACATTCACTCTGATACCACTTGGTACAGTCACAGTAGGAGGGTTCACAGATTGAACTATCTAGGCCATGTAGCAAGAGTAAACACAACAAAAATAACTCAAAGATATGAAACAAATGTAGATTCAGTCGTTTAGTATATCATAAAATTCAAATACAATCTAATCAGCTTCATGTGAGCTTACAATTAGGACTCACAGGCCTGATTAAAGAATATACACAAGATATAGCTTTAAAGCCCCATCGCGCAAATCCAAACCATGAACTTATGAATCTATCTCTAACTATTCTAATATGCTTTCCTAGGGATTTATTACATCCTTATATATCATCTCCGATACAAAAGATTCCTCTGTGTTAGCCAAGAAAGATCACAAACTCCAATGAAGAGTTGTAACGTGTGTACACGGATAGATCGGACCTAAATGCATAGAACACCTCCACAAATGAATGGAATGATGTGTGGATCTCGGGGAAGGTTGGCCACAAACCAAAGATCACTGAATGATGTGTATTAGGCTCCACAAGTCAAGGAATGCTCCACAAGTCTTCTCCTTTAGTTGATTGTCTAAGACTGTCAGGATGCCCTATTATGAGAAAATAGTCGATCTTCTGATAGCGATATCTTTCCGGTATTTGATCCAAATGCTCTAAATTTTGGATATGATGTAGATGAATGAATCTAGATGCTATGTCCTACTCCACAAGATCTAAAATGCAACTATGGTAGAATGTGGGCCAAAACATAGAAACTGCTACTGACTGAACTGCCTGAACTAAACTGGAAAAAAGGAAAAGAAACAAATTGAACTACAAACAACCTGAAATGCAAATGTTTTTGGTTAATGCAAGATTGCTCTTGAACCAGGGATGCTCCTGCATCAATGTTCCAATCTAAAAATATCAAAATAAGAGCTTCAACAATTTTTTGTTTTAATATGTCAAAGGAAGATTGGCATTGCTCATTCCATTCAATATTTTCCCACTTTTCATTTTGAGTAATTCTCCAAAGGTGCTATTATTGGTGCATATCCCCTAATAAATTTTTGATGATACCTAGTGTAACCTAAGAAAGGTTTCACCTCTGTTGTTGTTTTAGGTGGTGGTAGTGCAAGGATTAGAGTTACCTTCAATGGATTTACCATTAATCCTTATTTACAAACAATGTGACCTAATAAAGTTCCAAAAGGTACCACAAATGTGCATTTCTTTAAATTTAATGATATTTGCAAACTTCTACATTTGTTCAACATCATCCTTAAGGTTTGGGTGTGGTCTTTTTCACCAATTCATAGACAGTCCAATCATCTAAATAAACCTCTAAGAAATCATGTATAAACTCTTTGAATGCATTTACCATTATTCTATTGAATATTGTTGGTGCATTCTTTACTCCAAAGGGCATTATTGTGTACATGTAGGATCCCAGTTTAGACGAAAATGTTGTTTTGGGCTGATCCTCTTCTTTTATCTTTACTTGATGGTAACCAAAAACCCATCAGTGAATGAATAGATTTCTCTTCTGACAACTAACTCTAATATCTCTTCTGTGAATGGTGTTAGGAATGGACCATGAATGTAATCTTTATTGAACTCTCTATAATCTGCACATATTCTTATCTCTCCTAATTTTTATTTTGTACTACCATTGGACTAATCCAATCTACTTCCTTGACCGGTTTTATGATCCTTGCTACTACCATCTTATCAATTTATATTTTGACTCTTTTCTTCATGTTAGGATTAAGCCTATATTGTCTTTTCTTTACTATTTTAATTCCCTCTTTTAGTTGTTTTTTCATCATCCCTACTTCTTCTTTAATTCATTCCATTTTAGTTTAAAAAATTTGAATAAGTCTTCAAATTCAGAAAGAATCTCAGTTAATTGCACTACTACTTTCTCATCCCAATAGTCTCCAATCTTTACTAGTTTGGGGTCACCTTCTTTTATAATATTCTCTTCTATGATTTTAAGAGGTTTATTATAGTACTGATCATTTAGTTCAGTTAATATATCTATCTCTCTTTCTCTTTCTTAGACATCTATTTCTAGATCCTCAATATCCTCATCATCCATTTTGGTAGTCTTATAGCATTTTGGCCCATATTTCTTGATTGTTGGTCTATCAACTCAATCAATTTCTATGTACTTCAATTCTTGGTGGTGGTGTATTGTGCTCTGGTTCTTCTTTATCTTCTTCTATTACATTTTGAAAAATCATATCCTTTATTTTCGTAAGTGCATTATGTATATATTTTGCTCGACTATAGAAAGAAAATGTATGTATAAAGTCATCTTTTACTTCCTCCGAATTACCGGTTTCTTTTCTCCTTTCTTGGTTGATATACCAAGTTTGGGATATTGGTGACAATGTCCAGTAAAATAGATGGGTGTATATAAACTTGTTGTGTTCCTTTCTTCTTTACCATGCTATAATACAAGTAGTTAAATGTTCTTGTGGTGGAATTTGTCCTTCATACTTGGGTATATCTATATATTCTCCTTGCTCTGATAAATATCTTACACTGATAAGAAACTTAAATGTGGGCCAATCTTTTACTTAATCTTTATGAGTGAACCACCAATTTGTTGGATTGCATACTAATATATGTTGTACCGCCTCTAATCTTCTATGTTCTTCTAAAAATATTATCTACATCTCATTCAAGTATAGTTGTAGGTCTTTCACACCTGAAAACTTGGGTAGTTTCATATGGGAAATTCCTCTCATAATATGATTAATATGGCGAGATATCGTAGATTCCTCTATCCTTTGGTCTTCATTGATAACACATACCTTCTTTGGTGGATTTTCATTTGATGCAGTGGATTGTAGTATGTTTTTCTTATTGGTTTGAACCATACATATCCTCTGAAATCCTGTCATTCTCTAGTTTTTGAGCTCTGGTTCATTTTTTATCCATATTTCTAGAATTTCTTCACTATTAGTGTTGTCATTATCATTCTCTGTCTCTTTTTCTCCTCCTAAATTTGGTTCTTCTATTTCATTTGTTTCTAATTTTGATATTGAGTAAATGTTCTTAGGATAGTTATCATTTCCTTCTGCATAATTGGATTCTTCTATATAGGCCTCTTCCATGGGTAATCCTAAAGGTATGTATACACTTTTATTACTATTCACAAAATATAATTCTGCTTTTCGGGAGTCCACTATGCCATTTGCATCTAGAAACCACCTTAATCTTAGTGTTGCATTGAATGAATCTCCTTGTTCTTTCATGGTGACAACCACAAATTTTATAACCTATTTTATGCCCATCAGGTTTACCTCTACTTGTTTCCAAGTTCCAAAAGTTGACATGCTAGATCCATCTGCCACAGTAATATTGTAGGGTGTTTGAGACAATCTTGGTCTTCCTAGTTGTTACCAAAGATTCTTAGTGATCATATTTATATTTGCACCCAAGTCTATCATAACATTTTTGACCTTTTTGTGATTAATATAAGCATCCACCAATAGTGGTTTTGTCTTCCAGTGTCTATTATTTCTTCACAATTGCCATATTTTATTTCTTGACCAGTATTTTCTCCTTGTTCCCATATTTTGCAAATTGCTTAAATTTCTCCTTAAGATTATGTTGTTGCATCAGTGATGTGAACTATTTGAGTGCTACAACTTCATCTTCTATGAAGAATTGATTATGTTTTTTCTGTCTCTCTTGTTTTTGTGTCACAATTTGTTTTGTTTTATGCATTATATCATGTTTTCTCTTATCCGAGAAGAATATATCTTCCTCCTCACTTTCTTCTCTCTGTTTCAATAGTATCATGTACTTTGATATTTGTACTCTATCTTATGCCTACTACAGATATTTCTTTTCCTTTGTTTTTATCCATTTTAGTTTTTCCATACTTAACTCCTTTTCTTTGGTTTTCTTCTTCTGAAGATTCTGATGAGGATATATTTTTGTTGTCATCTCTATCTCTCTAGAAGGTTTGTAGAAACTCACCATCATCTTTATGGACTCTTCAGATTAATCTGGCCTTTTTGTTGTCATCACTTTTTTCTTGTTGTGGTGTATTTTGAAAGTATCGATGTACTTTATCACATGATTACTCCGGATCCATGATAGCTTTTCTTGTTAGGATTAAGGTGTCATCAACCTTATAAATCATATGTAATTAATTACTCCTAATATTATTTGTAAATCACCCATAAGGGATGAAAGGTTCAACCACCAACGATCTTATTTTAGTTGTGTTTATATCTAGTACACGATGCTCATTCGTCCGCGACGGGGGGTCGCAGGGGGGTTTCTTTGGCTCCGGGGCTACGCGTCGCAGTGGGGGTTTGGGGGCAGTGCCCCTGAAACCTTATTTTATTTATATTTTATCATTTTGAATCTGGATTGTTTGTCAATAGGTCATAGATCTGACAATTAATATTTTTGTTGATTATCTTACCCTAGATGGAAACCCCCTTTTAGAAGGATATTTGTACTATATTTTTATCAGATTGGAGAGTAACAAGCGACTTTGGATTGAAGACTGAAGTAGAGAGGAAGTGCATGTATCGTAATCTCATTTTTAAGATAATACAACTTGGAGCCTCTTTTCTTGGTGGAGTTTTTTACCCAAAAGGGTTTTCTTCACGTTACATATTGTGTTATGTGTTCAGTTCTTAGTGCAAGTTATTTATGTTTAATGGGTTTTGATTTATTTTACAATCTCCATTGACTCTACATTGTTTAGAGGATAATAAGGTTTGAATTAGATTTTCATTGTGTGGTTTGCACCTTCATTTCTAACATTTGGTATCAAAGCATGGCTAGTTTTGATTCTTGGGTGGTAGTGTGAAGGTTTTTTAGCTGCAGTAGGAGATTTGAGTTTGTTTGCATATCTTGTGTAGATATCATGGCTTCATCCAATGTTGCTTCTACCCCTCAGTTGGACATCGAAAAGTTCAATGGGATGGGGAAGGAATTGTGGAAGCTAAAAATGGAGGATTTGCTAGAAGAAAGAAACCAATGGCTGGCTATTACAAAAGAGAAGAAACCTGATGATGTTGGTCCTGATAAGTGGGAAAGACTAGATAAAAAGGCACGAGGTACAATGCAGCTGTGTCTTACAGATTCTGTTATGCTGAATGTTGCAAGTGAGATGTCCGCACATAGCTTGTGGAAGCATCTAGGTGAGATCTACCAAGCTAAGAGTATGGTAAATAAACTTTATTTAAAGCCTAAGTTATTTTTTGTAAAAATGAAAGAGAGTGAATCGGTTATAGAGCATTTAAATTCATTTAATTTATTATTGAGTCAATTAGCATCTATAGATTTTGAGGTGAATAAGGAAGATAAATGCATACTGCTTCTCTATTCTTTGCCTAAGTCATGGGGGAATGTTATTTTGGCGATCACTGCTAACCTCACAGATCCAAAGTTGGATGCTCTTGTTTTAGTTTTGTTGTCACATGAATTGAGGAAGAAAAGTTTGGATAATTTAGGGGAAGCTCTATGGAAAGAGGACCAAAAGGAGATCAGAAAGGAGCTAAGGATAAGTCCAAGGGCTGATCTAAGACTCTTGGGAAGAAGAAAAAAGTTAAGTGTTGGAAATGCAGTAAAAGGGGAGATGTGAAGGAGTGCAGAAACCCAAATAAATAGTGGGAGATTGCTTCAGATAAGTCCTCAAATGAAGGTGAAGATGTTTTGCTTTCTGCATGTAATATTGTTTCTAATGATCACTGCTTGGTTGACTCAGGATGCTCATTTCATATGACCCCACATAAGGAATGGTTTTCCACATACGAAGAGTATGATGGAGGTGATATATACCTTGGGGAAAACTCTACATATTTGATAGTTGGGAAAGACAAGGTATTGTTGTGTTTCAGTGATGGGAGGATTAAAACCCTCCCTGGTGTTTTGCATGTTCCTAGATTAGCTAGAAATCTAATTTCAGTTTCGAAGTTGAATAATTTGAGAATGCATGTAATATTTGACAAGCATGGCTGCAGATTAGTGAGAGGGAACTTGGTTGTAGCGAAGGGGAAGAGATTGGGAAACTTGTTTAAGCTTGAAGCCACTACAGTTTGTAATGCCTCTTATGTATCTAAAGCTAGTACTAAAAATACATGTATGTTGTGGCACCGTAGATTGGGCCACACTAGTAATAATGTTTTGAAAACTATCAAGAATAAAAATCTGTTGGATGGTTTCTCCTATTCTAATGAGCACTTTGATTTCTATGAGCATTGTGTGTTTGGTAAACAAAACAGAAAATCATTTCCTCTAGGAATCAATAGAGCAAAAGAGAAGTTAGAAATTATTCATAAAAATGCATTTAGACCTATGGATAATGATTCTATTAGAAAATATTGTTATTTTGTCACCTTCATTGATGATGTATCCATATTTACATGGATTTATTTTATGAAACACAAATCTAAAGTTTTCACTAAGTTTAAGGATTTTAAAGTCTTATTTGAAAACCAATCGGGATTGAAGATAAAAAAAATATTAAGATTTGACAATGGAGGGGAATATTGCTCTAAGGAATTTGATGAGTTTTGCAAGCATGCAGGTATTATTAGACAAAAGACAACTCCTTATACACCACAACAGAATGGTGTTATAGAAAGGATGAGCTAAACAATCATGGAAAGAGCCAGAAGTATGATGAGTGATGCACAATTGGATAAATGCTTTTGGCTAGATGTTGTGTAACTGCTTTCTACTTGATTAATAGATCTCCTTGTAAGACTCTTGATTCGACACCTTATGAAGTGTGGACAGGTAAAAAACCTTTTGTTTCACATTTAATGGTTTTTGGTTGTGAGACTTTTGTTCATGTACCTAAGGAAAAGTAATCTAAGTTGGATCTAAATGCTGAAAAGTGTACATTCATTGAATATGGTGATAATCTCAAAGGTTATAAGCTTTGGAATCCACTAACCTGTAAGATTATCTATTCTAGAGATGTTATTTTCAGGGAACTTAGAGCTATTTCTGAACTTGAGTAGCCAAAAGAAAAAGAAGAAAAGGTAAAGATAGTGCACTTTGATTTAGAGCAGTAAGATGCACCTCAGGGAGAACACAATGATGGATTGGGGATGAAGAAGAAGAAGAATATTCGAGTAGTTCTGATGAAAATGAATATGTTGTTACAGAAGAAGTTGGTGCAGATGATCATGCAAAAGAACAAGCTAAGACTCTTTCTCCACCCTTGAGGAGATCCACAAGACAATGAAATCCAGTTGGAAGGTATAGCCCACTAGATTTCCATTGTATATTTACTTTATTGAGTACTGACGATTAGCCTAGATTCTACACGGAAGCTATTCTTGCAAGTGATAGTGAGTCTTGGCAGTTAGCAATGCAAGATGAGATGATGGCTTTAGACTCTTGTAACACCTAAGATCTTGTTCATTTTCCCAAAGGAAGAAAGGCCATAGGTTGTAAGTGGGTCTTCAAGAAGAAGTTTAGAGCAGACGGTTCATTAGAGAAGTACAGGGCTAGACTGGTAGCCAAGGGCTACTCCCAAAGAGAGGTAGTTGATTTTGGTGAAATTTTCTCTCCTATTGCTAAATTAACTTCTACTAGATTTCTTTTATCCTTTTTTGTAGTTTATGATTGGGAGATTGAGCAAATCAATGTTAAAACTGTGTTCTTACATGGAGATCTTGAGGAATAAATTTATATGCAATAGCCTATAGGTTTTGAGATAAAAGGAAAAGAACATTGGGTTTGCAGGTTGAAGAGGTCTCTCTATGGTTTGAAATAGTCCCTCAAAATGTGGTATCAAAAGTTTGATTCATTTCTATTGAATTTGTGTTTTGTTAGGAGCGAGGAGGATCATTCTGTGTACATTCATTATATTGATGATTATATACTGATCATTGCATTGTATGTTGATGACATGTTATTTTTTAGCAATACTAAGGGTATGAGCAGTGAACTTAAAGCCCAACTTTTAAGTGTATTTGATATGAAGGATCTTGGAGCTGCCAGGTATATTTTGGGTATGGAGATCAGGAGAGATAGAGGTAACAAAAAGCTTTGGTTGTCGCAAAGTAAGTATGTGAATACCATTTTGCAGAGATTCAATATGCACGACTATAACCCAGATAGAGTTCATTTACCCATTGGTACTAAGCTTTCATTAGATATGTGTCCAAAGAATGAGGATGATTTTTAGGATATGTCTATCAGGATGATTTTAAGGATATGTCTAATGTGCCATATGCTAGTGTTGTAGGGAGTTTAATGGATGCAATGGTTTGCACTAGGCCAGATATTGCCCAAGCAGTGAGAGTTTTGAGCAGATTTATCTCTAACCCTCGTAGACAACATTGGAATTATGCAAAAAGGGTGCTTAAGTATCTTGTAGGTACTCCTGATTATTGTTTGGTTTATTCTGGTACCAATAGTGCTAATAAATCATTAGATATACAGGGTTTTGTTGATGCAGATTGGGCAGGTGACTTGTATAGTCGAAGGTCTACTAGTGGCTATGTGTTTACTCTGTTTAGAGGAGTAGTGAGTTGGATGAGTAAGAGGCAACCCACAGTTGCTTTGTCCACCACACAAGCAGAGTATATGGCTGCTACTCTTATCTCTAAGGAGGTAGTTTGGTTGAGGATATTGTGTACAGGTATTAGATTTTATTGTAAGATCATTCAGATTGGTTGTGATAGCCAGAGTGCTATATGTTTGGCCAAGAATCCTATGTATCATGCTTAGACTAAGCATGTTGATGTACAGTATCACTTTGTTCTAGAAATGGTTGCAAATGGACAGATTGAGCTGAAGAAGGTAGACACTCAAGAGAATGTTGCATATTTTTTGATCAAGCTTGTGAGCACAGAGAAATTTGTTTGGTGTAGAGATGCCATGGGCCTTGCTTCTAGTGTCTGATTATTTTATGGTTTTCCTATGGGTATTTACAATGTATGATGTCAAGTGGGAGAATGTTAGGATTAAGGTGCCATCAACCTTGTAAATCCTACATAATTAATTACTCATAATATTATTTGTAAATCATCCATAAGGGATGAAAGGTTTCACCAGCAGTGATCTTATTTTAGCCGTATGTTTATATCTAGTACACGAACATGATTCGTCCATGACGGGGGGTCACAGTGGGGGAGGTCTGGGGACCGTGTGCCCTGGTGGGGGTTGGGGGCAGTGCCCCTGAAACCTCATTTTATTTATATTTTATCATTGTGAATCTGGACCATTCGTTATTAGGTCACAGATCTAACAGTCGATATTTTTGTCAGTTATCTTGCCTTAGAAGGCAACCCCCTTTTATAAGGATATTTGTACTACATTTTTATCAGATTAAAGAGTAACACGTGGTGCTAGATTGAAGATTGAAGGAGAGGGGAAGTGCATGTATAGTAATCTCATATTTGAAGATAATACAACTTGGAGCCTCTTTTCTTGGTGGAGTTTTTTACCCAAAAGGGTTTTCTCCATATTACATGTGTTTTTTGTTCAATTCTTAGTGCATGTTATTTTTGTGTAATGGGTTTTGATTTTTGTTGCAATCTCTATTGATTCTACATTGTTTAGAGGATAATAAGGTTTAAATCAGATTTTTGTTGTGTGGTTTGCACCTTTATTTCTAACATTGCTATTGATGTGGGTTACCAATGCAACTCGTAGAAACCAATCATTCAAAATCTCCTTAAGCTTGGATTCATTTTGCAAATAAAAATCAGGTGCTCTTCTCAAATTCACATAACACACCCATGTGTCATCTATATGCTTCAAAACCTTAGTCATTTGATGGTCCAAGAAACCCTTAACCAATGCAATTTTCCCAGTTTTCACTTCATTTCTTAGTTGACCTTCCCTACTAGTACTCTATTCTAATTTAGCCTTGAGGTCGCTGACAGTTGCTACATCACTTCCATGTCCAGATGAACTCATTGGGTTGGATACAGAGATAGGTGAAGATGCTTCAATACCCATAGAAGGCACAAGGAGTTTCACTGTTGCACTCCTGCATTAACCTCAAGTTATCTTCTCTCAATTTTAGTACAGGTCTGCATGAAGTTTCTTTGTTGATGGGCCTCACTAAATTTTGTAGTAGCCACGACCAATGATGCATCTTGAGGTGTCATTGTATCTATTAGTCTTCTCACAATGAGATCACCTGTGAGCTCATTCACATCTTTGGCAACCCTGGGCTTATTGTTTTTGGGGCTCATGGCCCAAATTGCAAAGGCCCCATGATTTGTACTGAATCCTGCCCGAAAAGCTTGCTCAACTTGTTCTTCTGTCAACTCATCATCAAAACCCTCTTGCCTTCTAATCGTGTCCATTGCAACAGCGGAAGAGATATCCTAACCTTCCAACAATAGAACACCACTATCCTTCACCATTTTCCTTTCTTCATCAGGAGTGATTTTGCTTAAATCCATATCCACTTCTTCCATAACCTTCTTGGCTATTTCATTTTTATCCTTATCATCCACTTTTCCTTGTTCTTCATTCATTTTGGCCATAATGGCTTCTAATTTCTTCTATAGGAGGAAAGCTCTGAACTATTTAGGCTTGATAAAATTATCATCAGACATGAATTCCTGACAAGCTAAAGCTCTCACATCCTAAATTATAGCACTGCTTTCCTGCTTGCTCATTAAGGTTATGGTTGGAGGTGGGATTACAATTTCATCCTTCTTAGGAACTTACCACCTGTTGTATCTCATCCAAATCCTCTTGATTTCCACCCATCTCTTTTGCTAATGCATAGTCAACTAAAGGTTCCTTCATGGCAGTCTCTGTAAGGTTAAGGAGAGACTTCCAAGCATTCTTTACTTTCTCTCCACTTTCTGCTCGACATGAATCTCTTCATCTTTAGGGACTTGGATTTCTCCTACTATTTCTTCTACTCCTTCCATTGTACCCTATGTATCCTTCTCATGAGACCCTAGTAATAGGCCTCTGCTTTGGAGTAGCCTTCAATTGGTCTACATGATCTAACAACACTTTCATCCTAATGATAGGATCAACAATATGTGGGAAGGCTCTCGGATTGCTGACCTCCTTTGCCTCTATCCTATCAGAACTAGCCCATAAGTTTGCCTTCTCTAAAATAACTCATCCATGGACAAGCCATTTCTGAGTAAATCCTCTTATTCATCATCTATAGCAATGTTCAAAACCAACCTCTTGTTTCTCTCTTCTGATTTTGTCTATAAAATGTTTAGGATCATAATTCCTATGATCCACATAAGATAATCTGTATATTGACATTTTTTCTCTACAGACCAGGAAATTGATGAGGTACAGGTAAGAATGACCCCTTCTTGCTTGCTCTTAGATGATGCTTATCTGACTCATTAAGTTTCCATGCAATTTCTAAAAAGGCAATTCTGTTGGGTACATTTGCTGGAAATAAATGGGGTCTTACATTTGCTCCATTTACTCTGATGATTGTGGCATTAGGATACAAATACCAATCTCCCCAATTATGTTCCCATTTATTATCAAGCATTCTCTCAACAGGTTTAAGAAAATCCATGACCTCCTTTGATAACGTAGGCATATTCCATCCTAGTAACCCCAATATACATGTTGTGCAAAGAACTTCTCAAACACCAAATAATTAGCACTAGTACAATAGGTATTCCATAGGTGTACCATACCTTGAATAGGCATGGGTTCACCATCCTTAGACACATACTAAATTTTTAATTCCTTATCCCAGTGCCTTACTCCACAAGATTATAAGATATGACACAACTATGAGTATCTTTTCAAATTAGAAGCATGCCCTGCTTGTTTACATGATACCAACTCTTTGTGAAGCTCCTGGGCTAGGTAGGAAGCAAAGTCATATCTTTTGAAGTCAACTTTATCTTGGATATCACAAATCATAACTACCAGATGGTTTGGGATTTGAATATCAAAATCAAGGCCTAGAGCCTAACACAAAGCCATGTAGGTCATTACAAAATAGTCCTCAAATACTTCAATTATGAATGGCTCTTAATCTTTATCACCAAACCCAACATTCTTGCCTAGACTCTTCTTCTTGTGCAAGGTAGCTTCTAGGTCCTATAAGATTATCTATTTACCTTATAATTTCTTTTCAATTCCTCCATATCAATCTTCTTGCTTGCAGCAGGGGAAAGATTTAAAACCCTAACTATCAAATCCCTACCAAATTGGAAGAGCAATTCACCTTTACTATTGGATAACCTCTGAGTCACTAGGTCATATTCTTGACAAATGGCTCTGACTAAGTCACAATTCACAAACACATTCAGAACTACTAACCTACCAAGATCAAGATCCCATAGGTGTGACACTGATCTCTCTTTGTCATGATGGTACTAACCAAATTCAAATAATTCCCAACCTCCAATAAGTAAAATTGCATCTCTGATAAGCCCTTAGAAGTCATACATTTTGTTTGTGACCTCACCCACGTCCTGAGTTAGTTTACCCCTTTTTGACTGTGATGAAGTGGGCTCATTAACTTTTAAGTTAAATCCCTTTTTAGAGAATCCCCCCAACCCCCTTTTCGACCCATGCTAAATTATAAAATAGAGTGGACTTGAATAGAAAACACTTGGATGGAATTTTACCCTTTTACTTGCAAGAAATTGATCAAATATCTTAAAATTTTGTTCACAGGACCTACCACTCAGTTTCTTCATTTAACAAAGGAGGATTCAATTACATACCAATTTCTCTCTTCAATTCTGATCAGAGGCTTGAATTATTGTTCGCTCTACACCATCCATCACTTCTAGGGCTCTGAGCAAATTTGAAATTTTTGAATGACATTTAATGAACAAAGAAAATCCTTAAAAATCCTTTCAGCCTTTGCATTAATGGCTTGGATGAGCATCAGCCTTGTTCATGGGCCGCAAACAATCACTTCATTCAAAACTACATTGTCAGATCAACTTTGAAAGATCAACGGTTAGTGCACATCACAAATCATTATTTCAAACCCTTTCTATGAAATGCACAATGCGCGAGCTATCAGATCAAAGGATTAAAACATCCTTGTTGATCGATCTCAAGGAGAAGACATGTGTCTTTACCACGCATCAACACATCCACGTTCTCATCACTTCTCTAAAGTTTTATGCTAAGCGTGAGTTGTTGGATCAGTTTAAGTGAAAAAGATTAAGTAGTGGCCATTAGATCTTGACTTAGCTAGGGGATAATTGGCACTACCACACATCCACGTGGTTTTAATATTTCTTAATTAAAAACAATATGCGTGACACGCTTTTCATAGAGTCAAGACCAACAACATTGTAGCACATGGCGTGCTTTGGGCTTAGGACCCATAGGTGAATCCCCTCCACTAATGAGATATTTCCATTTGTCAACATCTGCTTACTCAGGAATCTTCGAGGCCCGGGTACCTCCAAGGAACATCAAATCATGAGAGGTGTCAAGCTCACATAGCAGCACAAGGAAATAAAAGGGAGACCTTAGCGCAAATACAATGTGCGCTAGGTTCAGTAGAAAATAGACACTTGGTGATTACTTATTCGCTTGAATTTTCAAAGGCTAAACAAAAAGGAGGGCCAACTGGGAAACACCATTTTCTCTAAGAAAAAGGGTCAGTATTGTTAGTGTGAATAGGGATATTACCTAACTAGTAATTTCTCTTGTTGTGTGGATAATTCATATTATTTAACTATTTATTAGTTAAATAATATTCACACATATATTCACATGTTAAGTTGACTTAGTGAGCCTTCTAGATACTTCTAGTTGTTGATAGTTGTTGATAGTTGTCTAATAGTTGTCATATCCTACACATCAACTAGTTGGCATCTTACCCTCTAGTTGTCACATGTAATAGGATAATGACACTTGTCACATGACAACAACTTCTTATCTCTCAACCTTGTCTTTATAAGCAAGGTATGCCTCTTCACTTTGTAAGAAGGGGATAAGAGGAAGTATGTAATGAAGGCTAGAGCTATAGTTCTCTCATAATGCTATTATGTCATTGGAGCATTTACATTATTCTATTATAGTATTGTTATGCTGTTCATTTCATTTGCATTATAGTTTATTGATTCTACCTCTTTCAATTTGATTCTGAGTTATATTCTTTTTCAAGATTCTAACATGGTATTAGAGCATATTTTGGAAGAATAGATTCATTGTTTGAGAGTGCAAATCTTGGTGGATCTTGATAGTTGAGTATGCTCTTCTCATGCATCGAATGATGACTTGGAGAATCAGAAAGACTTGATAGACTACCAGATTTGCGAGGGTTTCCTCTTTGTGGCCTTGAACTGCAGGTTTATTTTAGAGCATGTTGCTACAAATCTGAGCACACCATTGTGTTCAGGAGGTCTCAAATAATCAAGATCACCTTTTGTTTCATCTAGATCGAACATTAGAGGCCAAATCTATAAGGGTTTTAAGTTGGGAGGTGCATGCTAATCCAACAGGTGGCTGACCTTTCAAAGCACTTTGGGCAAAATCAGACCCCGCCATCATGCTCAAGAGGCCCGAAAACCCCAAGAACGACTGTCAATTCGTCGAAATTAGACAAAGTTGCAACAGAAGGCAATTTTTTTACCCCTCGGTCGTATGGAATCTTGCAGAGAATCTCTATAGATTATTCTGCGTGCGTTAGGGTGGAATCTTGCATGCACAAGCACAGGCATCATCGACAGATTTAGGTTTATTATCTATTGGCTAATAAATTTGTTAGTCGGATAAAGGGTTATTCTACAGAGTTAATAAATTTTTTCTGCGGACTGTACCTTGTTGCAGGGTACTTCAGATCCACAGGTACCACAGGGTATAGCAGGCTTACTGCTGGGCACCACGTGGCATGGGCCCCAGTGGCTCCTGCTAAATCTCCACAATTTCTACCAAAGTTTCTAGCTATCGGTGGTTAATTAGAACCGCCACATTGGCTGTTAAAAGGAAAACCACCGACCGCTTCCCATCACCACACACAAGCGGTTTTCTGCATACATTGGCCATTTTTAGCATTCATACTGTCTAGTGGTAACTGCTATCTCCCAGTGGCTCCTGTAAACTCCAGCATTCAAACTGGTATTCAACCTGCCAGCTAACGGTCATTCAGCATTAACCACTACCAGTGAGCATTCAAAGGTTCAGCTATTTGGTGGTAGTTTAAGTTCCCCGACGGCCACTATAATCCAGTTCTGATAGTTAAACCTAGCAGTTTCAAACTGCCACTGGCAATATCTACAAAACAGGCAGCAACTATCATCAATCAGCGGGCGCTTCAACTTTCCCGACCGGCAGTTTACCCATCAAGTGGTCTCCATAACGCTAGTCGACACACCGATGGCGAATCTAAAATGCTGGTGGTAAATCTAATACCGTCAAGCACTATCAAAACCACCCTCTATGCCTTCAATTAGTTTCACGCCCACTATTAAATAGTTTTCAGGAAAACAACAGCAGTTTCGGTGATGAAAACGTGGTTTTCTAAAAATCACTAGCAGTTTGGGAATATTCAAGTGAATCTGCACAGATTCTGGCAGCATTTTTTTGCATCTACTGACGTCATGATGATGTCAACATGACATCATAATCCAGCAATAAACTCCAGTATTACGATGTCCATACAGAATATCCTGGTAGCATCTCCAAGTTTTTGGTTGCTTATGCCATGAAACAGGCGATTGTTGTCATCCTGAGCATACCTATTGCTGACATCATTTATCAGCATGGTGATGTCATTTCCTGGGGAATCTAAGGGAATATACCAGTAAATCTTTAAAGATTCTTGCCACAAATTCTGTTGATGTCAACAAACCTTGCCCCTTTGGCTACCGCCCCCCTCCAATGAGCTTTTCAGTTTAACAGTTTGATTTCAAATGCTCATATCTTGCTCATATTAACACTTTTTTCGAGCAATTTTATTTTATTTAGGCCAAAATTTCATGCTCTTCACAAGGGTGCAATTGGATTTTGGTTTGGGTGTCTAGTTTGATCAGAAATTTCAAATTCTCATAGGTGAGATTGCACAGCTCTCGTTTTGGGAACTTCAAAGACTCATAACTTTTACATATGACCTCAGATTGAGGTGATTCTTTGTTTGCAAGTGAATGATTTTTCATGTACTATGCAGTAGTCTTGTTTGCCACACTTAGTTTGACTCTGAAATTGTATTTTGAGAATTTGTAAAGCATTGAGATCACGTCCACTAAGGATTTTTTTGCTAGTGGCAATTGTACTCGCACTAAATATAAAGTGCGAAATCATATTTTCTTTTGGGGGGTTCTTTGATTGAGTGAAGATGCTTCAATACCGATACAAGGCACAAGGAGTTTCACTGTTGCACTCCTGCATTAACCTCAAGTTATCTTCTCTCAATTTTAGTATAGGTCTGCATGAAGTTTCTTTGTTGATGGGCCTCACTAAATTTTGTAGTAGCCACGACCAATGATGCATCTTGAGGTGTCATTGTATCTATTAGTCTTCTCACAATGAGATCACCTGTGAGCTCATTCACATCTTTGGCAACCCTGGGCTTATTATTTTTGGGGATCATTGCCCAAATTGCAAAGGCCCCATGATTTGTACTGAATCCTGCCCGAAAAGCTTGCTCAACTTGCTCTTCTATCAACTCATCATCAAAACCCTCTTGCCTTATAATCGTGTCCATTGCAACAGCGGAAGAGATATCCTAACCTTCCAACAATAGAACACCACTATCCTTCACCATTTTCCTTTCTTCATCAGGAGTGATTTTGCTTAAATCCATATCCACTTCTTCCATAACCTTCTTGGCTATTTAATTTTTATCCTTATCATCCACTTTTCCTTGTTCTTCATTCATTTTGGCCATAAAGGCTTCTAATTTCTTCTATAGGAGGAAAGCTCTGAACTGTTTAGGCTTGATAAAATTATCATCAGACATGAATTCCTGACAAGCTAAAGCTCTCACATCCTAAATTGTAGCACTGCTTTCCTACTTGCTCATTAAGGTTATGGTTGGAGGTGGGATTACAATTTCATCCTTCTTGGGAACTTACCACCTGTTGTATCTCATCCAAATCCTCTTGATTTCCACCCATCTGTTTTGCTAATGCATAGTCAACTAAAGGTTCCTTCATGGCAGTCTCTGTAAGGTTAAGGAGAGACTTCCAAGCATCCTTTGCTTTCTCTCCACTTTCTGCTCGACATGAATCTCCTCATCTTTAGGGACTTGGATTTCTCCTACTATTTCTTCTGCTCCTTCCATTGTATCCTTTGTACCCTATGTATCCTTCTTAGGAGACCCTAGTTCAATAGGCCTCTACTTTGGAGTAGCCTTCAATTGGTCTACATGATCTGACAACACTTTCATCCTAATGATAGGATCAACAATATGTGGGAAGGCTCTTGGATTGCTAACCTCCTTTGCCTCTCTCCTATCAGAACTAGCCCATAAGTTTGCCTTCTCTAAAATAACTCATACATGGACAAGCCATTTCTAAGTAAATCCTCTTGTTCATCATCTATAGCAATGTTAAAAACCAACCTCTTGTTTCTCTCTTCTGATTTTGTCTATAAAATGTTTAGGATCGTAATTCCTATGATCCACATAAGACAATTTGTATATTGACATTTTTTCTCTACAGACCAGGAAATTGATGAGGTACAGGTAAGAATGACCCCTTCTTGCTTGCTCTTAGATGATACTTATCTGACTCATTAAGTTTCCATGCAACTTCTAAAAAGGCAATTATGTTGGGTACATTTGCTGGCAATAAATGGGGTCTTACATTTGCTCCATTTACTCTGATGATTGTGGCATTAGGATACAAATACCAATCTCCCCAATTATGGTCCCATTTATTATCAAGCATTCTCTCAACGGGCTTAAGAAAATCCATGACCTCCTTTGATAACCTAGGCATATTCCGTCCTAGTAACCCCAATATACATGTTGTGCAAAGAACTTCTCAAACACCAAATAATTAGCACTAGTACAATAGGTATTCCATAGGTGTACCATACCTTGAATAGGCATGGGTTCACCATCCTCAGACACATACTAAATTTTTAATTCCTTATCCCAGTGCCTTACTCCACAAGATTATAAGACATGACACAACAATGAGTATCTTTTCAAATTAGAAGCATGCCCTGCCTGTTTACATGATACCAAATCTTTGTGAAGCTCCTGGGCTATGTAGGAAGCAAAGTCATATCTTTTGAAGTCAACTTTATCTTGGATATCACAAATCATAACTAGCAGATGGTTTGGGATTTGAATATCAAAATAGGGGCCTAGAACCTAGCACAAAGCCATGTAGGTCATTACAAAATAGTCCTCAAATACTTCAATTATGAATGGCTCTTAATCTTTATCACCAAACTCTACATTCTTGCCTAGACTCTTCTTCTTGTGCAAAGGTAGCTTCTAGGTCCTATAAGAATATCTATTTACCTTATAATTTCTTTTCAATTCCTCCATATCAATCTTCTTGCTTGCAACAGGGGAAAGATTTAAAACCCTAACTATCAAATCCCTACCAAATTGGAAGAGTAATTCACCTTTACTATTGGATAACCTCTAAGTCACTGGGTCATATTCTTGACAAATGGCTCTGACTAAGTCACAATTCACAAACACATTCAGAACTACTAACCTACCAAGATCAAGATCCCATAGCTGTGACACTGATCTCTCTTTGTCATGATGGTACTAACCAAATTCAAATAATTCCCAACCTCCAATAGGCAAAATTGCATCTCTAATAAGCCCTTGGAAGTCATACATTTTGTTTGTGACCTCACCCACGTCCTGAGTTAGTTTACCCCTTTTTGACTGTGATGAAGTGGGCTCATTAACTTTTAAGTTAAATCCCTTTTTAGAGAATCCCCCCAACCCCCTTTTCGACCCATGCTAAATTATAAAATAGAGTGGACTTGAATAGAAAACACTTGGATGGAATTTTACCCTTTTACTTGCAAGAAATTGATCAAATATCTTAAAATTTTGTTCACAAGATGTACCACTCAGTTTCTTCATTTAACAAAGGAGGATTCAATTACATACCAATTTCTCTCTTCAATTCTGATCAGAGGCTTGAATTATTGTTCGCTCCGCACCATCCATCACTTCTAGGGCTCTGAGCAAATTTGAAATTTTTGAATGACATTCAATGAACAAAGAAAATCCTTAAAAATCCTTTCAGCCTTTGCATTAATGGCTTGGATGAGCATCAGCCTTGTTCATGGGCCGCAAACAATCACTTCATTCAAAACTGCATTGTCAGATCAACGATTAGTGCACATCACAAATCATTATTTCAAACCCTTTCTATGAAATGCACAATGCATGAGCTATCGGATCAAAGGATTAAAACATCGTTGTTGATCGATCTCAGGGAGAAGACATGTGTCTTTACCGCGCATCAACGCATCCACGTTCTCACCACTTCTCTAAAGTTTTATGCTAAGCGTGAGTTGTTGGATCAGTTTAAGTGAAAAAGATTAAGTAGTGGCCGTTAGATCTTGACTTAGCTAGGGGATAATTGGCACTACCACACATCCACATGGTTTTAATATTTCTTAATTAAAAACAATATGCGCAACACACTTTTCATAGAGTCAAGACCAACAACATTGTAGCACGTAGCGTGCTTTGGGCTTAGGACCCATAGGTGAATCCCCTCCACTAATGAGATATTTCCATTTGTCAACATCTGCTTACTCAGGAATCTTCGAGGCTCGGGTACCTCCAAGGAACATCAAATCACGAGAGGTGTCAAGCTTGCATAGCAGCACAAGGAAATAAAAGGGAGACCTTAGCGCAAATGCAATGTGCGCTAGGCTCAGTAGAAAATAGACACTTGGCGATTACTTATTCGCTTGAATTTTCAAAGGCTAAACAAATAGGAGGGCCAACTGGGAAACACCATTTTCTCTAAGAAAAGGGGTCAGTATTGTTAGTGTGAATAGGGATATTACCTAACAAGTAATTTCTCTTGTTGTGTGGATAATTCATATTATTTAACTATTTATTAGTTAAATAATATTCACACACATATTCACATGTTAAGTTGACTTAGTGAGCCTTCTAGATACTTCTAGTTGTTTCTAGTTGTTGATAGTTGTCTAATAGTTATCATATCCTACACATCAACTAGTTGGCATCTTACCCTCTAGTTGTCACATGTAGTAGGATAATGACACTTCTCACATGACAACAACTTCTTATCTCTCAACCTTGTCTTTATAAGCAAGGTATGTCTCTTCATTTTGTAAGAAAGGGATAAGAGGAAGTATGTAATGAAGGCTAGAGCTATAGTTCTCTCATAATGCTATTATGTCATTGGAGCATTTACAGTATTCTATTATAGTATTATTATGCTGTTCATTTCATTTGCATTACAGTTTATTGATTCTACCTCTTTCAATTTGATTCTGAGTTATATTCTTTTTCAAGATTCTAACATGGTATCAGAGCATATTTTGGAAGAATAGATTCATTGTTTGAGAGTGCAAATCTTGGTGGATCTTGATAGTTGAGTATGCTCTTCTCTTGCATCGAATGATGACCTGGAGAATCAGAAAGACTTGATAGACTACCAGATTTGTGAGGGTTTCCTCTTTGTGGCCTTGTATTGCAGATTTATTTTAGAGCATGTTGCTGCAAATCTGAGCACACCATTGTGTTCAGGAGGTCTCAAATAGTCAAGATCACCTTTTGTTTCATCTAGATCGAACATTAGAAGCCAAATCTATGAGGGTTTTAAGTTGGGAGGTGCATGCTAATCCAACAGGTGGCTGACCTTTCAAAGCACTTTGGGCAAAATCAGACCCCGCCATCGTGCTCAAGAGGCCCAAAGACCCCAAGAACAATTGTCAATTCGTCGAAATCAGACAAAGTTGCAACATGAGGCAATTTTTTTACCCCTCGGTCATATGGAATCTTGCGGAGAATCTCTACATATTATTCTATGTGCGTTAGGGTGGAATCTTGCATGCACAAGCACAGGATCATCGACAGATTTAGGTTTATTATCTATTGGTTAATAAATTTGTTAGTCAGATAAAGGGTTATTCTACAGAGTTAATAAAATTTTTCTATGGACTGTACCTTGGTGCAAGGTACTTCAGATCCACAGGTACCATAGGGTACAGCGGGCTTACCGCTGGGCACCACGTGGCACGAGCCCCAGTGGCTCCTACTAAATTTCCACAATTTCTACCAAAGTTTTTGGCTATCGGTGGTTAATTAGAACCGCCACATTGGCTGTTAAAAGGAAAACCACCGACCGCTTCCCATTGCCACACACAAGCTATTTTCTGAATACATTGGCCATTTTTAGCATTCACACTGTCCAGTGGTAACTGCTATCTCCTAGTGGCTCCTGTAAACTCTAGCATTCAAACCTGTATTCAACCCACCAGCTAACGGTCATTTAGCATTAACCACTACCAGTGAGCATTCAAAGGTTTAGCCATTTGGTGGTAGTTTAAGTTCCCCGACGGCCACTGTAATCTAGTTCCGGTAGTTAAACCTGGCAATTTCAAACCGCCACTGGCAATATCTACAAAACAGGCAGCAACTATCATCAATCAGCGGGCGCTTCAACTTTCCCGACCGACAGTTTACCCATCAAGTGGTCTCCATAACGCTAGTCGACACACCGGTGGCGAATCTAAAACGCCAGTGGTAAATCTAATACCGTCAAGCACTATCAAAACCATCCTCTGTGCCTTCAATCAGTTTCACGCCCACTATTAAATAGTTTTCAGGAAAACAACAGCAGTTTCAATGATTAAAACATGGTTTTCTAAAAATCATTAGCGGTTTGGGAATATTCAAGCGAATCTGCATAGATTCTGGCAGCATTTTTTTTGCGTCTACTGACGTCATGATGATGTCAACATGACATCATAATCCAGCAATAAACTCCAGTATTACGGCGTCCATACAAAATATCCCGGTAGCATCTCCAAGTTTCTGGTTGCTTATGCCATGAAACAGGTGATTGTTGTCATCCTGAGCGTACCTATTGCTGACATCGTTTATCAGCACAGTGATGTCATTTCCTGGGGAATCTAAGGGAATATACCAATAAATCTTTAAAGATTCTTGCCACAAATTCTATTGACGTCAACAAACCTTGCCCCTTTGGCTATCGCCCCCCTCCAATGAGCTTTTCAGTTTAACAGTTTGATTTCAAACGCTCATATCTTGCTCATATTAACACTTTTTTCGAGCAATTTTATTTTATTTAGGCCAGAATTTCATGCTCTTCACAAGGGTGCAATTGGATTTTGGTTTGGGTGTCTGGTTTGATAAAAAATTTCAAATTCTCATAGGTGAGATTGCACAACTCTCGTTTTGGGAACTTCAAAGACTCATAACTTTTACATATGACCTCAGATTGAGGTGATTCTTTGTTTGAAAGTGAATGATTTTTCATGTACTATGTAGTAGTCTTTTTTGCCACACTTAGTTTGACTCTGAAATTGTATTTTGAGAATTCACTGATTTGATTGAGAATTTGTAAAGCATTGAGATCAAGTCCACTAAGGATTTTTTTGCTAGTGGCAATTGTACTCACACTAAATATAAAGTGTGAAATCATATTTTCTTTGGGGGGGTTCTTTGATTGAGTGAAAGGGGGGGTTGTCTCTTGTGTGTTCTACTTGAGTTACAAGGTAATCTCTTTTGATATTTTGATCTCTAATCATTTTAGAAGTTATCATGGGTTTTTCTAGTCATCCTTCTGTGATAAATCTAAACAAGGATAATTAGGAGCCTTGGGAAAAAGGCATCATCACACATTGTAGGTGGCTCAACCTTTTGCCTTATCTCTATGGTCTCATACCTGAACCAGATTCACCTCAGAAGAAGAATGCATGGGCAAATAGGAATAATCATATTGTAGGATTGATTGGTTCTAGTGTTGATTCTGACACTATGTGGGATATTTTGGACATTGATTGTCCATGCACACTTTGGACTAAGATCTGGGAGATCTTTGGAGTCCCACATATATCTCCATTCTCAGATGATCCTGCAATGGATTGCCTCATACCCATTAATGATGCAGATAATAAGCCCTTTGATAATAATACAGAAGAGGAGCTTAAATATCTGGCAGGACTTGATTGTTCTTCTATTGCTTCTCTCTCTTCTATTAAGATCATTGCTTCACCAACACCTGTTGTTACTTCAAAGTTTAGTGACATTCCTTTAAGAGCTTCCAGTGATTCTTTACAGTAGGATATTGAGATCACATCTCCTCTAGCACCTGCTGCTTCATCAAAGTTCAGTGTCGTTTCTTCGAGAGGCTTCAGTAACTCTTTGTACCAGGACATCAAGGATTCATCTCTTTCATCCATAGTTAAGGACACTCCTACAATACCTACTACTACTTCTGAGTTCAATGATGCTTCATCGAGAGCTTCCAATGATTCTCTCCAGCAGGTTCATTTCAGTCTTCCTGATTGAGATTCCTATTTATCAGACATTGCATCTTTCTTTGTGGAGTCTCACATTGCTGATTTGGAGGACACATTTGAGGGGTTATCTCTCATCTTTGATGATAGTACACATACACCTACTATTTCTACATAGTTCAGAGAGGCTTCATCGAGGGCTTCCAGTGATTCTTCATAAGACATCTCATGGGATTTGCATTGTAACCACATGGCATCCATTATCATTCCACATCCATACATCTGTTATGTGGATCTTGCTTTTCATCAGTTTTTCCATGATTTTGAGAGGTCACTTGTTTCAGTTAGATCTGGGACTCCTGATTTGATAATGACTCATTTTGACATTAACATGGAGACATTTGAGCAGAGTTCTGAGATAGGATACATCATGAGACTTTCATCCTCACTTTGCTTCTTCAAATGGGAGTTACTTCAACATTCACCATTGGAGTTGTTTCTTCCTAAGGGAAGAAATGTCATTTGTCACAAATGGATCATCTTAAGTATTCATGTATGGGCATCCTCTTTTGGAATAGGAGCTACTTCATTGTGGGGGAGGGTTCATAGTCTCTTTCACTCTCTCTATTCTAGGGGGTTGTCTTCTCTCTTATGGGGGGGGGACTCTTTCCTCACAAGGGGTTTTGTTCTTCTCATACTATAGAGCATTTTTTTATGTTTTCTCTCTTTTGGTGAGGAGTTTTTTCCTACTATGTTTTCTTCTTTTCTCCATTTGTGAGATTTTTTGTAAATGGGTACCTAACATGGCCTTACATTTTGCATTCTTGCTTTAGTTAGCTTCTCTCTAAGTTGCACTTAAGGGGGGGTGTTAGTGTGAATAGGGATATTACCTAACCATTTATTCCCTTGTTGTGTGGATAATTCATATTATTTAACTATTTATTAGTTAAATAATATTCACACACATACTCACATGTTAAGTTGACTTAGTGAGTCTTCAAGATACTTCTAGTTGTTGATAGTTGTCTTATAGTTGTCATATCCTACACATCAACTAGTTGGCATCTTACCCTCTAGTTGTCACATGTAATAGGATAATAACACTTTGTCACATGACTACAACTTTTTATCTGTCAACCTTGTCTTTATAAGCAAGGTATGTCTCTTCATTTTGTAAGAAGGGGGTAAGAGGAAGTATGTAATAAACGCTGGAGCTATAGTTCTCTCATAATGCTATTATGCCATTGGAGCATTTACATTATTCTCTCATAGTACTGTTATGCTGTTCATTTTATTTGCATTACAGTTTATTGATTTTAGCTCTTTCAATTTGATTCTGGGTTATATTCTTTTTCAAGATTCTAACATGGATTCCTACAACGAGACAAGGGATAAACTGTAACTTAAGTCCTCAGGTGGCCGGCTAGGGAAGTCATTGAAAAAAATAACATTAGAAATGTTACGAAGGCACGGAGGGTTTAGAGTTTTATGAGTAACATTTAACTTAGGAAAACATAATAAAACCCTAAAATAATTACCAGTGCCAACAATACACATGCATAAACTAGAACCCCATTTAAATATAGAACCGTCATGATTACAACCAAATAGAAAACCAAAAGAACTTTCCATTTATGATCAGAGAAGAACAATAAAATTTACCTCAAAAAAACCAAGACAAGAAACCATAGCCTTAGCATGATATAAAATCCTTACCTAGGTCGTGTGGGAAACCATCAACGAACAACGCCAAAGGAGCTACGAGCCTACGTTTCCAAACAATGACGAACTTCATACAAGCCACCTCCAAAGCTGAAGTGACCATCTTTTGGTGCAGTTTGTAATGACCATACATGAAAACAAGTGTCAGTAGTGGGGTGCCAAGGATTCATCAATGGAATGTACTGTAGCATTGAAGGCTCCATTGCTTTGAAATGACGCGACATGCTGAACAGGGAAATGTGGATTGCAGAGAAGTTAATGTAGCGGGTGGAAATGAAAAGAACCAGCATTGAGAGTTTAATGCAAGTCGATGGGAAAAAAAGGTGGTGATTTGTTCACATGCCACACAGCATGCTGAGTACTATCCAAGATAAATTGTAGTGGGACGGGGGTCCTCATGACCCATCGTCGGTCAGCCTTAAAAAGGGCTTGGAATCTGGATCCCTCCACTGTTCGTCATCGTTCACGCGGCAAAAAAAAATAATCCCTCCAAATGAAATATTTTACCTGTCCACGACGTGGAGGATGCAATTTTTGTTTTTAATTACACTGACGTGGCGCTCCAGGGGACCCGTCAAGTTAGTGTGAGTATGGGACTCTCTCCCCTAGAAGACATCAATTTAGCGTCAACAGTACCAGGAAATTGTTCTTGATATCTGCAGCAATTTAATCGAGCTATGGCAACTTCATTTTGAATAACCAAACTATACTAAATTCCTGCCTCTAATCTCTCCATCCACTCTGCCTTTCTTTCTCCTGAAGTAAGTTGGCATAACATCATTTCATAAAGTTTTAATGTTGTTAAACAGGAGCTGTACAAGCTTGGAGTACGCAAATTGAGCATGTCTGGGTCCCTCCACTGGGATGCGTGCCGCTGGAGAAAACATTATACGGGCAATCAGAACTGCATGGATGTATTGAGAAATGCATCTTCTTACAACCAAAAACTCAAGGAAACCCTCCAAGAATTGTAGGCTCGCCTTCCGGGCATTAGAGTAGAGTACGTAGACATCCATGATTGTCTGTTAGACATGGTAAAAAAATCCTTCCTTATACGGTAAGATTTGAAAATGCAAAACATATTATTTGGCTTTCTAAACTGTTGAAACCATTTAACTATAATTTATAATTGTGGGCTGCGTTTTCCAGGGTTTGAGAAATCACATATCGGCTGTTGTGGCACAGGAGTAATCGAGATGGGGCCCTTATGCAATGTCAAAACTCCAATTACTTGTTAAAATAAATCAAACAGTGTTTTCTGGGACGCTGCTCATCTTACAGAAGGGGCATATGATATAATTGCTGAAATCATCCTGCGTCAATATATATCAAAGCTGCTGTAAGAAAATAACCCAAATATTTAATTTTAAATGAAATAAATATATGTACAATAGTACAGAAAATTCGCTCCATAGTTAAGGTGTGGCTTATTCAAGTATTTATGTAAGATGGTGAAGGCTAACAACCACGATGACCACCTTAAATACGTATTTAAGTGTGTGCCCACGTTTTGATGGCTTTAACCAGCCCCTACACTGGACTTCTTAAAGTCAAGTTGTACTTTTACAGTTTTAGGGGTCAATTTTTGTCTTAATTTTAGAAATTGTTATTGATTTAATTATTATTGTTTTTCTCTGTGTGTAATAAAGAATGTGGTGGATCGTGAGTGAACTTGGATATTTATTATCATATTTAGATCTTTTTTATTTGGAGTTCTATCATTTTACATATTCTTAATTTCTATGTGAGCAGTTTAAAATCGAATACCATTCACTTAAGGTTAGGTAAGAGGATGAATCTAAATCCCTTTCAACAAATTAACCTTTCACCATTCATAAACACAATAAAATATATGTGAATTTGCTTGTGATATCTTAATCTTTATTATGAATGAGAACATCAACAGTATTTGTAGATGATAATTTATTAGTTGTGATATCACAAATTATATATAGAACTATTAATCATTTGTTCTTTGAGAGAAAATAGCATTATCTAAGGCACATCAAGAAAGACATATTAATAAGATATAGATTTATGAGGGATTGATTTTTTTGTTTTCTCTTATTCCTTGATCTTCATTTTCCCTATAATGGCTCCTGGTAGATATAGTTGATGGATCTAGTTTTGGATCATCTATTTGTGAAAAGGAAATTGATGTAACAATAATAGTGGCTATGGTTAGGATATTAAAGATACTCAAGTTACCCTTGGTACTTATCCTTAAAAGAAGGTAAAATTGACCATTTCAATTGTCGATATCCCTACTAGCTATGGTATTCATTTAAGCATAAACTTTTGGAAAGATTTGGGGGATGAAATACAAATGAATTGTTCCTATACTCTAATTATTCCCAATGGAAGAAAGGTGTCCCTAGACCTTGAGCCTAAATCCAAGTACACCATACTTGAATTTAAAGATTCAAGAGCTGAGATCCTTTATGAATAAACCATGTTTGGGACTTATATGTTAATAATGGAGGAAGACAACAAATTTCCTGAAGTTATATGTACAAACATTTCTTTTGAAGTGGAGAAAATGGAAGTGGGAAAATGGAGTTTGATGGAATTTTTCCTCCATTAGGATAAGGGACTAGAATTGTATTGATTTATCCCAATGGTGTAGATTTCTAATGGATTACAAATTGGAAATTAAAAGTATGAACAATACATTGGAATATGAAACATTTCTACTAGATTTAAATGCTACTCAAGAGAAGGGTATTAAAAATCTAAAAGCCTTGGGTGACATTGAATTAATTATCAAATATGTTAGATAATAATTCCAATTAAAGAATAACAAGTTAAGAAATTACCAAAACAAGTTTTGGTCCTTGATAATGAGTATTTTGATACTTTTTCTTTTAAGGGCATCCCTAGGGATTAGAATACTAGATTAGATTGATAGGTTGTTTTTTCTTCTCTTCTTCACCATGGCCTAATTTTGGAAGAGATTCATATAGAAATGAATTAATATATAGGTCAAGCATTCCAAATAATGTGCAAAGCATTGGCAATTTTTGAGAAAAACTAACAAATTATAACATTCCATAAGAAAGATGGTAACTTCATGAATCTATATTTTGAAGGAAGTGATTCCCACTTTAAAAAAATCTATACATAACTACCGTGAAGATGGCAATGGAGAAAACTCATAAATTATACAACTAATAGGGAACAAGTTGCCCAAAAATACTAATTTCATTGGAAGACTTATTTGATAGACATGATAGCTATATAAAGAAAAGATTTAACAAGAATCCAATAGTTCACGTTAAGAAAAAAACAAGATTAACCACACTTCTTATTAGATATAAATATGTTTTCACTTGAAGTTATGATGATCTAAAAATACTTCATGTGTGAAAAATTATAGCACCGTATACCTTTTAGATTAGGCATAGATCCCTTTACAAAAAACAAAGGTAGTATAATCCTAAAATAAGGCATAGATCCCTTTACAAAAAAAAACAAAGGTAGTATAATCCTAAAATAATGGGTGCAATTTTTGAAGAATTCAATAAGATGTTGAAGTATAGCTTCATTTACCTAGTTTATCACTCCACTTAGGTATCCAATATCATTCCTATTAGAAACAAGGGCTGCCGTGCAACTGCAGTCCCTGCCTCACTGCAAGATTTTATTGTGCAAACCTGTGTAAAACAATTTACTATTTATAAGATTGTTGAGATAGTATAAATAAACAATTCAGTGTCTTCTGTTAAGTTATTTGTAATGTATACAAGTATAAAAGCACTTTTTTAGCCTCAAAGAGATATGTCCTTGTGGACTGGGTATGCAAAAAATGGACTTCTTGAAAAGGCTTTAGAAACTTTAAAGCAAATGCAGTTGGTAGGTGTAAATCCTGTAGGAGTGATCGGCTCCTTCCCAGGAACTTAACCTACGATATCAACCTTAGAGAAGCATAGCTCTTCCATCAGGAAAATGATTTGATATTGAGATTTGATCAGTAAAATATTTACAATGATTGGCCTTATAAAGGCAAGAGGGATGGTCGGTGGTTGATAACCGCCATTGACAAATATTAAATGCATTTGCAAATAACCTATGTTTTATTAAATGCAATGCACCTATTACTAACTATGCATTTAATGTTGGAGGCCTAAGTTAAAACCTAAGCTATGGTAAATGTGAAATATCATTTACTCCAACAAAGCCACACTATGCTGGCCATTTGGCCTTGGAACATCTCAGACATACCTAGCCCAAAGGTTGAACCAGTCTCAGGGATTTAGCAGGAGTTCCTGGCAAAAACCAGTTATTTCCAACAACAATTGCAATTGTTTACCTCATAAAATAATCACATGAAACAGTCATATGTCCCAGCAAAGAACACACATAATGCATTGCATAATTGTTTGGCATGTAGAAACTTTCCCAAAACTGATAAATGATTTTCCAATGTTAGCAGTTGTTGCTAAATAACAATAAGTCGCATGTATAAATTATACTGATGGCATATCACAATTCATAAATGCCCAAAGAATCCTTTCTATGAGGATAATGCAATATGTTGTGGATGCTAGCCTCTAATCTAATTTTCTAAAACCAAGTTTGCAAAGGTGCAGTGGAGAGCATCTTGCTTTCATATAAATGAAGTCCCAGCTTACCCAAAAAAAAACTGAACCACCACAATAGCTTGATCAAGAAATTCAAGTATACCCTTTTTTAAAATAATGCCTGCCACTACTAGAGGTCAAAATCCTATCTATAACTTACATAATACCTTCTAGCTCAGAGGGCGTGGCAGTATGTAAATGCCATTCGAAAACAATATCTATAGTGATATGGGGTGTTCAAAGCTGCAATGATTAAGTACTCTACATTCAACAAATTCGGAGCTTTGAACCATAAAGGATATAGAAACTTTATCAGATGTTGTCCTTATGACTGCCCCAGTAGACATGTATGCAAAATGTGAAAGAGTAGACACGGCACGTGAATTATTTGACAGAATGCCTCAAACAGATGTGGTCTCATGGACTAGAATGATTGCAGCCCAGTATATGCACAGTCTATAGAAACTTTCAAGCAAATGCAAACTAACAGGTGTAAAGCTAGACTTGTGCATTTCTCTCTATAGCCAAATGCAGTTCTCCATCAAGATTATTCATCCAAAACAATAAATGATTATGTTAATAACCATAGCAGAATAACTGGGTATGTTTCCAGAAAATGAGCTATACTAGTGCCTCAATGGAGGGAGATTGGAACTATGGAGATTGAAACTATGTAAAAATGTATTAATGGGTGGAAGGACTTAGTAGGTACTTGTCAAAATGCAACACAAGTCAACAATTGAAAGGTATAAATGTGTGGAGTTTTTGTTTATGTATGCAAGTCAAGAGTGCACTGAAGTATTGAAGGACAGGAATGCGATTCAATTTACAAAATCACATACAAATAGCCAAAACAAAATCAAAAACATAATATCATTATCAAATTGCCAAAATTTCATATAGCAACCAGCATATGATTACATTATTAAACTGCCATCCTGGCTTGATAAAAACAAACATACCTACATAAGAAACATGGAGTGAGGTGGGATTTTCATATAATACCCCAACTTGAAGCCTGACAAGAATGAAACTGCCTAACTCATATTCATGTGCCCATAAACCTTGAAGCAAACATTGGCTATGGGCTTTCCAGAAAGAATGTATCCCATTATGTATTTTGTTATGATGTTCAACCCTGGTGTCTGTACAACAACTTAAATTAGGATCTTGTATGCATTGAAAGAATATACAACAAATTAACACCCTTAACCATTCTTCTTAAATATTTCTCAGTTTTACCTGATTAGCGGTGGCAGTTATAAAACTGATGGGTAAGAGTGAAAAGGGATGCTACAGCGCAAGCCAGGAATAAACCCCACCATGTAAGCTAGACTTGTTCCTTGTAAGACTCGCATAATGCAAAGGAAACAATGTCGCTCATTGGAAGCCCAAATCAATATGCAGTTGGCAGGTGTAAAGCCAAACTCTAGAACCCCATCAAAGCATAAAAAATATAGAAATTTGTCAGATGTTGCAGGTGCGCTGGTAGAAATGTATGCAAAATGTGTGAGCATATAAAAGGCATGTGAATTGTTTGACAGAATGCCTCAAAGAAACGTCATCTCATGGAATGCAATGATTGCAGTATATGCACAAAATGAATTTGTTGAAAAGACTTGAAGCAATGCAATTGGCAGGGGTTAAACCAAATACCTCAACTTTAGTAATTTTAAATAAGTATGTGTGTCTTCCCCACAGCACCATCCTCCACAATCACACACTTAATAAATCTTGCAGTACTCATGGCTGCTCTGACTCTTCAGAAAACCCACTATATTTGTTAATTTTGTTTACACATTTCCTGCACTGAAATTACCCCAAAACTGTCAGTTTTCCCACAATGTAGACCTATTGCAGTTCTGTTTCCAAAAGCCAAAAACAAGTTAGTTTTACACAGTTTTGTCCTATTCCACTACTACTTTTTCCCTTCCAAAACAATTGAAAAAGCTTTCCCCTTGCAAAGGGATACCCCTATCCTCCCCTTCACTCTCTGTCCCCCAAAACACACAGTAGATGCTAAATGGACCCAAATGAGGTCTAGAATAAAAATACAGACAGCCAAATGGTTGTAATGCTGCAGACAAATCAAAACAGAAAGGCTATGGAACAAAAAAAAGCAATAATACCACATACCATGGGTTCACAGGGCTACATTTTTCGGCTTGGGGTTCAAAACTGGCAAATATAAACTGATACAGATAGGCTTGACTACACACCAAAGAATGGATGCTGGATTCAACTTTTTAAAACAAATCACATTACAAGGCAAACATGTGCTAATTTAGCCAATGAAAGCTTTTATTAGTATTATTCATTAGCACGCTTTAGTGTTTTAGTTACCAAAAATTCTTATGAAGGTGCTTACAAAAAGCCCCATTGATTGTAAACAAAGTTAGTAGGTTCAAAATCATATCATGTTGGGTACAGATTGGCTACAATGAATAACCAGTAGCCTGAAATCCCAAGAACAAGTGAATTCTTTGAACTGGGCCTTCTAACTACATGTGTTGCTATAAATGGGCATATAGTGAATGATGTATAAGGAATGCCCAATGATATGGTTCCTAAATTCCCATCCTGCCATCCCAAACAATAAATTTCTAAAATAAAATAACAATAACAGATCAAATTATCAACAAAAAATAACAGCTCACTAATTTTCTTTCAGACAAAGGGCAACCTATTAATTTTTATGATCAGATTATCATGAAGAAATAATAACTCACTACTTTTTCCTACTGCACAAGACAATCCCATCACACAACAATTGCCAAACAATTTTTGTCAAAAAATATTTTGAGTATTTTTCAAGCAAAATTTAAAAACAAAAAGAAAAAACCTCACAAAATGTAAAGAGCTTTGCAAATTATGAGCTGCAAAATAAGTCAAGAATACAAAGAGAAATGAAATGGTTCTAACTTCACAGCGTATAAATGACAAAACCTTGAAGAAGAATGATACTTGCAGAAGAATACGCTGCTGTATGTGAAAAGAAACTTTTAAGTAAATGCCATGGGAGAATCTTCGCCATCCTCCTCACTGCCTGTGCCCAAAAACAGCTTCCCCCGCCGAATACAGACATCCTTCCGGCCTCCTGGAGATTTTGGTTTTAGATATTGAAGTTGGAATTACTCTTGCTCGACACTTGTGCTGAATATGGAAGCACAACAAGACGTGTGTATTTGTGTGACAGAACGCTAATAGAGGCCTCGCTCATCGATGACAAATTTGTCACCCACAAATAATGGTGAGACAGAAAATGATACACAACCATCGCATCAGCAGAACTCACACTAAATAAAATAGGAAAACGAGGTCTGGTAAAGTGCACTTAGTTGCTTCCAAAATATATCAGCAAAATGGGGTTTCTGCAAAACAGCCAATATGAGTGTCTTGGAACAGGGTATGGACGTCTATAAAAGCATAATAAAATGTTGTTGAAGCCACCCAAACAGAAAGATGTCTGGCTAGCATATACCCTACCTGAGCCAAAATGGGGTTTCTGCAACATGCAAATCACTAATAGAGGCTCATCGATGACAAATTTGTCACCTAGAAATAATGGTGAGACAGAAAATGATACACAACCATCACATCAGCAGAACTCACACTAAATAAAATAGGAAAACGAGGTCTGGTAAAGTGGAGTTAGTTGCTTCCAAAATATATCAGCAAAATGGGGTTTCTGCAAAACAACCACTATGAGTGTCTTGGAACAGGGTATGGACGTCTATAAAAGCATAATAAAAGGTTGTTGAAGCCACCCAAACAGAAAGATTTCTGGCTAGCATATACCCTACCTGTGCCAAAATGGGGTCTCTGCAACATGCAAATGCAGCCTGTGAGCACAGCCAATTTGTTGAAAAGGATTAGAAACTTATAAGAAGATGGTAATAAAACCTGCTCTTATGCCTTTCGCAAAAACATTCGATACAGGGAAAAACAATAGGGGAACTTGCAGACAAAGTCAAAAACAAACAAACTCACCTTCCTTTGCTGAAGAAAGCCAACATATTCGAAATGGAATGTAAAATGAAATTTCCCACAAACCCTTCTTCTATAGTGTCTGCAAGGGAAAACGGGCCACACGCGTCTATGCTGAAACCCTCATGCAAATCTCAAACCAGCCACAAGTTGAAGCTGGATCACACGCCGAGACGCAGCAAAAATGAAAGGAAACTCTATGCAAAGACAATAGGTTTAACTTTGATTATTGTCATTGCACACGGGAAAATAATACCAAGGATAGACTAAAAAGCGTACGCTAAACTATCTCAACTAAATTGCCAATGGGCAAACAAATTGCCAATGCGACTTAGGTTTAACCTTGATTATTGTCATTGCAGAGATATCAACGGAAAATAATACCAAAGATAGACTAAAAAGCTCAAGCTAATTTCGATTATAACACTTGCACAAAGTCCAATGTCCAAAGAAATGCCAACGCCCAAAAAAATGCTAATACGATGAAAACAATAGGCAGGAACTAAAAATAATGGGGAGATTCATATATGTGTTGGCTTCTGCAACCTTAATTAGTCTTTTGTAAAGGATAATTATCCTCTACCTATAATGGACCACATGTTGTAAATCGTTTCTAGATCTGAAATGATTTCCATGCTAGATATTTACTTAGGGTACAATTATCTTAGTGTTGCCTTAAAAGATTAGCACAAAACTGCTTTCGCTACCCCTTGGAGAACATTTTCATATCAAAGAATGTAATTTGGTACGATAAGTGGTAGAGATACTTTTCAATAGGTATTATATTTATTTTCATTAATCTTAAAAGAAAATTTATTATTGTGTATTTTGTTAATCTAAATATGTTTTTTTTTAAAGATCATATAGATCACTTAGAAATTATGTTGTAAAGATGTCATCAACAAGGTATCTCATTGAACCCTAAGGATCCATCTTTTTCATTATTGAAGGAGCATTTTTAGGACATATTGTATCAAAATAAGGAAAAAGGATTGATCTATAAAGAATGAAATACATTTTCACATTCATGTCCAATTACTATCGAAGGGGTAATACTCAAGCTAAGTCAAGCAATAAAAATCTCACCACTATTATTTGAAAGTTAGTTGGTCATTATTAAAATAATTATCACAAAAAAAATTATGATCTTTGAGAAAATAAGATCACACCCAAAAGAGCTATTGGAATGTCTTCACTTGAACTTTTATATAGCATCACTAATAAACTTACCATACCTTTAGAACTCTCTGCATTACAATTGGAGAGAGTCATTGAAGATGAGAAATTGAAAGACTCATTGGAAAAGAGGATCTTATACTTAATAAAGATGGAAGAACAATGCAACATAATGGTGGATAGGATAGCGAAAGATCAAGCAAAGTTTAATAATATTTTGATAAAAAGGATATAAAAAAGGAGTTTGTAGCTAGTAATCTAGTACTGTTTTTTGATAAGAGAAGAGAGCTAAGACGTAGCCACAAAAAAATTGATTCTCTTTGGATGGGTCCATTCTAGATCCAACAACTTTGTGGCAATAATAACTACCTCTTCAACTATATTGATGGTACTCAATTTCCCCTACCTCATACTGGGAAATATTTAAAGTTATTCAAATAGTAAAATTAGTTATCCCCTATACTATACAATAGGTAATTAGCATTTCTAATTTCCATGTTTTCTCCATTTTCAGCCTTGTCTAATGCTCTTTGTTTAAAACCTTTAAAAAATTTACCTATGTTCCCCAATAGATTTGACACGGGTCTAATCAAGACATTATGGGTGCTCATTCTATGTCATTTACAACCCTTGTCCCATGTAAGAGCTGATTATTGTCATGTTTTTCGTCATTTTTTGATAATCCATCTTCCCCATTTGATAACTTCATTTACAATATAAAAATGTGATAACTTCATTTGCAATATAAAAATGTCTTCCATTCTTGTATATTCATTCATGACCTTTCAATCAATCCACCCATGAGTTCAAAATGTTATAGGAATGGTAAAATGAGCCTTAGATCATTGAGAAAGTCATTTGAAGTTGTTTAAAGAAAAAAAGAATGAGTTTTAAAAAGTTGATGTTTCAAAAATCTTGTTGTGATGTGGAGTTCTAATTGTAGTAAGGAAGTTTTGACATGAGTTCTTGTCATTCCTACATCCTACAAATAGCTTCAATGGTGATCTACAAATGCACAAAAGTTGGTCCCTTAAGGAACCTTCCTAACATGGATTGTTTCCTTATAAACTTAAAATTCCTACATTATCATATGTCTTTTCTATTTTGTCGCAATGTAGAGATGTCAAAGATGTTTCTACAAGTGATTTTAACTTATACATCTCCACTTATGTTTCACTCAAGAACACATGGCCTTTATGGGTTTATAGACTTCTTAAAATGGTGTGAAAATGTTCCAAATGCTTGCTTTGTTCTAATTTCTACTTTTTTGCATACAAATGCTTTGCAAGATTATAAACCTTTTAACCAAGTGTGTGAAATTCCCAAGACCTACATCCATCCTTACTCTATTTCATAGAAAAGGATTTCATACTCTATTTTATGTGGGACTTCTTAACTTTTGTGGACATGAGCTCCTTCTTCAAAATAGTTTCTTGAAAATCATAAAATCATTTAATGCTTGCATGTTTGAAGTCAAATTTTATAAAACTCACATATTTTCGCTATTTTCACATTCAAAAAGGCATTGTAGTTATGTAAAAAATGCATTCTCTAAATATGGTGATTGGATTGTCATGGATTTTCGCCTACATTTTGTCACTTGTCGATCTTTGTGTATTCCATCAAGGATCCAATGTTTAATTCACTCATCCATGAGTCATCTAGGGCACTTCAATGTCAAAGGCATCACAACCATATTGCAAAAACTAGGTATTCTACTATGATCCTCATATATCTTTGAAAATGTTTAAAAATTCAAACTTGCGACAAATCATTTACCTTGTGAATTTTTTATGCAATTCACATAGGTTTTTTAAGTTTTTCTATACAAATGCATTCTTTTGTTAAAATTATTAACACTAAACCTTAGGATATGTCATTATGCATTTAAATCTTCTACCTAGTGCCCTAGAAAGTCATTTTCACATGTGTACTGATGTTTTTTCCTATTTGTTGTCATTTTTTACTCAATCGCAAGTTCTAACTTACTAGTTTGTAGAATATTAAACCTTGGCCAAATAAAAAATCTCATTTCCCTCTTTCTTTCCCATTCTCATAGTTATATAAGCCTACAACTACATAAGAGTTGGGCATATGAAGGATATTTATTCAAGAAATTGAGAAAATCTTTTGTTCCTTTCCTCCATCCAAAAATCTTGCGTGACTTCACCTAAGTCAAAAGAGATAAAGTACAAATTAAAAGGAATCACACCACCTTCTAAGATTGCCTCTACACTTAGAGAAGTGTTAGATATTAACTTAGAGTACATTAATATAAATGAGTTCCTATAGAGGATGTTCAGTATGACAAAATAACAAAAGCAAGGTGTATTGCTAATAGTGGGATTATGTAGGTTGAAGGTTTTCCTACATTAATCTAGTCTCTTGAGCTCATTATTGCATGTGCTAAATTCTATGATCCTCATAACAAGAAGATTATAGGGATGCAAAATGAGGTGTTTCTTGATCCCAACCCTAAAAGTATTATAAAAACCTTCCTTATGCCTTATCATGAGGAGGTAATAATGCTCAATATTGGTGATGGATTTGAATTTTACAGCCTTGATCCAAATTTGTGTTTGCAACATTTGAACAAAAATTGATTGACTAAAGTAGGAATTCCTACTTCGAAGCTACCCAAGAAACTATTAAGGAGTAATTTTTGTATAGAGATCAATGACATAATTACCCTTCTAAACAAGATAATTGACCTTCATAATGATAAACTGTTGTGACCATGGATCTTCATATTTATCAAAATTATATTGGAGGACAAATGAAGAATTGACTAGGTCACCATTCTTAGTGATAATCTCTACAAACACCACAAATAAGTCCAAGACTCAAGGAAATTCTACATGGCTTCTTACATTGTGTATTTATTGGTCAAAAGAACATTTTTTCCTAGATTGAATAGGGTTGGGAGATTTGGTGTTGAACAAGGTTAGAAGAATTTTTTTTATTTCTACCTCCAATTAGAGCTTAAATAAAGTTAGAAACACTTCAAAAGACTTAATGACACTTCTATCAGTTTCCTTCTTAGGTGAATGGAGGGGGATCTCAATAAATGTATCTCCCTAGAGTCTACTATAAAAATTGCAGAGTGGGTGAGTTGGTTATACAATTTATTACATCCATATACATGAGACTTGGAGGGTTCATAGGTGGTCCATATAGGTTTACCAAAATATGTGAGTGATGAGGTCATCTTTTTGGAACTGAAAAGACAACATTGTGAAGTGTATAAGATATAATTCAAAAAGAATAGAAATGATGTAAATTTTCTCATCATTATCAATTCATACACTTGTTCTTCCTTATTGCATGCCAAAAGATTAGATGGTGAATTATCCAAATTGAATATATATGCTCATGATAAAAGATCCTCCTTTGATCCTAAAGGGAATATTGAGAAATTTGTTGGATCTATATATAAGCACAAACATAACTTTGAAGACTTATGGGTAGTTTGTGAAGATGAACATGTTATTAGGAAGAAGAGCTACTCTAAACTAACTTCTTTTCAAATTAGAGCATGCAAATTATTAGCATTCCCAAAGTAACATCATATGGTGGGAATGTTTTAAGTGATACTTATGATAAGAGAGGAATTTTCAAATTACTTGTTCCACCTATTAGTTGGTCTCAAGGAGAAGAAAACTGTTTAGAAGTTATAAGAACTATAAATAATAGTTTGACAAATCTAGATAAAAAGAAGAAAGAATTAGATACTTCTGCCAAGAGAAAAAGAAGAAGCAATAAGAATCCAAAATAATCTTCTAAGAAGAAACTTCATTTCAAATAAAATAATAAAGGTACAATAAAATAAGAATTACCTAACTTGTGTGTGACAAATTATGATTCGGAAGAAGAAATTGAAGGAGGAGTAATTAAGAGGAAAATGGTGACAAAGTATAAATTAAAATTTGGAGATTCTTCTAGAAATATGTGTGAAAAACTAGTGGAAACTAAAATTCCTACTGTAAACAAGGGAATCTTTCAAATCAATCACTTATTCAACCCCCTTTATAGGAATGTACATATACATCCCTCCAAGTCCAAGTCATTGTGCAATCTCCTATTCAAGCTCCTCCCTTGTCTCCATTACACTCTCCTATTGGCTCCACATTACATAATCAAATTCTTCTATCTCATACACAAGAAGTTTCTTGATGAGAGACAATTGATGTACCAATATCAGCTACAAGAGATCAAAATCTTGAGGATTCTACTCCTAATGAGTCGTCACCTACTCCATCTTGGAGAGAACAATCCCAATCTATGTCTATTTTTCCACTTGTACAAAATAGAAAATAAATAGAAAAGATGAATAAATGGTAGAGAGAAGGAATGAGGAGATAGAGAAAAACAATGAAGATTAAATAAACCAAGGTAAGAAACATATGTTACAAGATATAAAGGAAAACATAGAACAAAGAACTAATGAAAAATGTTGAAAAAATGATTCAAGGAGATTTATTTCAAGCAGAAACTTCTCAACATGATGGTTCCACCTTAGTCATGATGGTGGAACCTCACATTTGAATGCTTTGAATTTTTTGGTTACACATGTAAAAGAAAACTTTGGTGTATACATATTCATTGTAGAATTTTGAAGATTGTGAACACATTTATAATTTTTAAAAATAAATTCCATACCTCTACCTTTTAAATATTTCATTGGAATTCGACTTACATCTCTACATCAAAACTCTAATTTACTATTTTCTAAACCTCACTAATCTTTTCAATCATAGATGCACATGAAATTTCTAGCTTTGTTGCATTGACAATTTTTAATTTATAATAAACATGTTAGTAGCTACTATCTAAGTGTGGTAAGAATATACTTTTCCAACATGATACCATTATAACACTTTATCAAACTTTTAGAATTTTCAGGGAGCTTCGTAGCAACTATACGAGGCCCAGAAAATCGTCATCTTGCCTGCCTGGTATGCTGGAAAATTTTGCTGTTGGTTTTTGTCTTCCTCCATTGGCATGTCAGGTCCTTTGTTGTCCAGTCCCGTTTAATAACCTCTAAACATATGTAGAAGATGGCAAAGGGCATATATGTGTATTTCTCTGGGAAAATTGTCAGGCACACCGGGTATTCTATATTTTTCAGAGGCATCTGTTACTTTCATATAATCTATGCCTCTCAAGTACCTAAATTATTAAATCCGATGTCAATGGATTATGGGAAAAATTGGTAGTCAATAAAAAATGCAAATGGTGAAGTGTAACCTACAAGCTATGGTTTATTTAAAAAAAATTAACTCTACCATATGCTGAAGTGCGATGGAAAATGGAATAAGAGGGTCAGAATAAATGGAAGTTAAAAGGGCCCACATTGCCACGTCAAACAGTCGCTGAGAGTGTGTTGAATAAGCAAATATGACAACGATTACATGGGAAGCATGCGAATACTTGTAATGCACCCTCCAAAAATCATAATTATGAAAGGTGTAAAAATCTTACACCTTTAATAAAATACAATATAATATCTAATATTTAATAATTGCAGTGAAGTGTATTCAAATTATTTTCCTTGTGAAATTAAAATTATGAAATAGGTGTTTGTATCTAATAAATGCATTTGCATCATCGTTCAATTGTATGCATTGTGCATTCATTAATAATTCATTAATAATTAGATAAGTAATCGATAAAGAAAATAAATTACTTAAATTAATTAGCGGATAGCCTTATTTTGATAAGTAATTGATAAAGAATTAAAACTATTTAAATTAATTAGCACATAGGCTTATAATATAATAATTAATTATATATCCAATATTAATATAAATTATTTTTAGATTGATTTTAATTTATTGAGATTTAATGTATTTATTGTAATTATATATATATATATATATATATATATATATAATAATTAATTATATACATCTAATATTAATATAAATTATTTTTAAGATTGATTTTAATTTACTGATATTTAATTTATTTATTGTAATTAACTATGAATAATTACTTATAGTTTAATATCAAAACTATATTACTATGTTAATCAAAGATTATTATATAGATATTTATATTAATTTTAATTAGCTATGAATAATTAATTAAAGGTTTTAATATATATATATTAATATATATTGTTTATTAATATTAATATAAATTATTTTTTAGATTGATTTTAATTTATTGATATTTAATGTATTTATTGTAATTAACTATGAATAATTAATTATAGTTTGATATCAAAACTATATTAGTATGTTGAATCATATATTATTTTAATATTATTTAATATATAGTTAACTATACTATATAGATATAATATTAATTAACTTATATTAATTATCTTCTCATTCTCAATACTTTGTTTAAATTCTTTTCTAATAGTATACTAAAATAGTCTATTAGAAATTTATAAAATTTAATGCATTAAAATTTTAATGTTTTAAAATATTTAATTTATATCTTTAATTATTAATATATTTAAAATATATAGTTCAATATATTTACTAATGTTTATTTATTTTTATAATTTTATGGATTTATCTTTATATTTACAAAATTTATAAATTATATTAGTAGAACTAGAATACAAACTCAAACCTTTTGACATAGGTAAAAATAATGCAAATTTTTTTTAAAGAGCAGCGGCAGCTGGGAATAAGATGTCATTGCTTATCACCTATACTTTTTCCCCATTCACTGTCATATATACAATCTTCTCGCATAAAGACACTTTTACTATGCCCACTATCTATATCCTTCAATAAAAAACACTAAATACTTATTCAAATTTGAAATTATCTAGTTGATGGATACTAATTTTAAACAAAACTCTACGATATGTGAAAATAAGTCCTAAAACCAGGAAGCCAACTATATATAGAATTATGAAATATTTAAAATATATCATAAATTAAATGTTTAAATAGACCAAAAAGACTTTGGTAATATCTTAGAAGTAAGGAATCTAAGATAACAAAATATAAATTGAAAATGTAATGTATAATAATTGAATTTTAATTTATATTTATATTTATTAATGTATAAAGTTGGTTTCAACATGTATAGTAGAAAAAATTCCTATTGTGTACATATTTAACATAAATGTTTTTTTGTTTATGAATTTTCCTATTTTGAAACTATTCTCATCACTAAATATATGTTGAATAATGGTAGTTTTATGGTTAAAATTGAGATATTGATACACCCTATCAGCTATTTCATTGTGCCCAAATTTAGTGCAACTGCTAGTTGTAATATATTTTGACTAATTATTAATCTACATGTGAGTCTCAATTCTCCATTGATGGTATTATTCCAAAATTTTGAATTTCTTTACAAATGTGAATCCATGCTATCACTCTGCTTTATCACCATCAAAGACCTAGATATATAACATGTGACTACCTTTGCACAATATTTCTCTATTATTCCTAAAGTGTCAAACTTTAAAAAATTATGTTAGACATCTCCTTCTTCATGAAATCATTGACTAACATCACCTTTTCTCTTTTGATATGCCATTGAAACTCTTATGTTTAAGAAGATGTTGAAATATAAGAACAACCACATTATCAAGATCTCATGATTAATGTGTGATTTTGTGAAACCTTGTGTTTAAGAATTATAACTCCAAATTCCCACAAATTTATACTTGTTGATTAACTTGAAATGCCTCTAGACATGAAAACACTCTTAAATGGACATACACAAACTTTGAAAGAACTCCATTTTAAAATATTGTCAAACATATTAAGTTTTCTTGCAATTTCACAAAATTGAATTTGAGTTCCTTATTCATGTGAATGATGACTCTGCTAAAATTTTAAATATTTGTGTAAGGACTACGAAACTACATGAGTTTAGAACTCAACTTGGGTAACCTTGTGACACTTCAAGATGACTAAATTTTATGATTTCCATGCATGTTTAGGTAGGACACATAATGATATCTTATTTTACAACTTGATATACATTTTTGACAACTTAAAATGACTCAGTGGGTTTATTGAAATAGTTGCAACCAAGAGTACTTGACATTAATATTTTAGACTTGACTGGGCCAAGATGACAAATAACTTTTATGAATGAGATGAAATACATGTGCAACCCCTATGAGGACAAGTTGGCTAATTGAGCCTGAATGGACTGAAAGTTTGAAATTGTCATAGTTACAATTTGAAGACAACACTTTGTTTAACCAAATTTTAACTTTTTCACCTAAACCACCAAGAATCTAATAGTGATATAAACTAGTGGTTTGTGATATTTTGTGTGTGTGTATGTATATATAAGGACACATGCACTAGATATCGGTGTTAACAATCTATATTTAAGAAATTATGAATTGAACTTATTTCTTAAAAAAATATGTTGGATGAAGAAATATCACTCATTAAAAATAAAGTATAAGAAACAAGTTATTAACAAATAATTAGACAAATTATTTTTATTATGTATAATAAAAATCTTCTATAGAAGTTTCCATACACACTACCAACAAAAGGGATGACAATTGATGCAGGAGCATCCAAGGGGCCACTTTGGAAAAGAGACCCAGGAAGGGTACGGAGAGATGATCATAGAATTGTAGGGGTAAAATGTCCTAAGGGGCCTGATAAGGACCCTAGGACCAAAATGTATGTAATAAACACCTAGGTAGTTTAATTTTGTTTTGTGGTTCATTTTGGTGTGATGTGTTTTCTAAGGTCCAAGCGACCAAGAATGTGATTAGCTGGCAGGAATCAGGATGTAACTGTGAGGTGAGCGGTTACAAAACGGTTGGCATTCCCACCGTTGCAACTGCCACCCATGGAGAGTATGTTTTAAGTGTCTTTTGTGATTAGACGGATAGCAGTGTGTATGTAGAGGAACAATCAGATTTTAGATTGAAGAAATAAGAATTTCCTTTTTGACAGTGAGTTTTATCTCCAGTTCTGTAATCTTGTATATATCTTCTGACTGGCATCAAAGTAGGCATTTTCCTTTTTACTTCTGAGTGTAACCATGCCTGAACGGACCCATCCATGGATGTAAGAGTCTGGTTCTCATGGAGCAGTCCGCAGTAACCTGTACCATATTGGACTAACCCTAACTGTGTGAGGGGAGTGCGAGTTCGATGGTGATCACCGTAAAACGTAGAGTCGAGACCTCGGAAAGGAGGGTGCAATGGTGAAGTAGGGGAGTCTGTGTAGGTGAATGTGTATCGGCGTAAGTTTTGGCATCGGCGGAGGAGGGTGAAGTCCTGTCGAAGACAACAGTCTGGCTGACGAATAATGTACATCGGGAGAGATCCCTCATCGGAAATAACAAGCTTGAAGGTTGCCGATAGAGGCCGTCTTACCGACAACTAAGTTGATGGTATGCTTTTCAGCGTGAGAAGTATTATCGGAGTGAAGGTGAAAAGTTACACCGATAATTAAAAGACTTGCCGATAGAAGGATATCAGTGTGAGAAGCACTGTCGGTTCAAGCGAATGGTTCAAGTGAACGATTCAAGCAAATGGTTCAAGAGTTTAAAAGATACAAATAGTTTGTAAGTTCAATGAGTTTAAGAATTTGACGTTTCAAAACTAACAAGTTCAATGGGTTTAACCACTACGGTGCTTCAATATATATTGTGTTGTTTTATGTTTCCACAGTGCACTCCCTATCAAATTGGTAACGGATAAGGGTTTTTTTGGGGGAACAATGGAAGGGTCTGGCCGATATAGGCCGAAATCACCATTTTGGGTGGCCTGTGGAATTTCCTCTGCATCAACAATGATGTACCCAAACATAACTATTATCCACTTCAACAATTAATAGACAATTTTGGCCAATAAAAATAGGATAAATATTTACCACTTTTAATGTAAATGAGGTGTAAAATTATTATTGACCATTTGACCATTGAAATGGATGATATTTAAGTAAAGTGCAAAGTTGATAGTGAATATACAAGAAGAGAAAGTGCTCCAAGATTAAAACACGTATATTTCTACCTATTGGAATATTTAATCCCAACCACCTCTAGATAATAGATAAGAATATAAGAGATAAGCCTATTCCATGTTGATAAAAAAGATTATCCTTTAGTTTTCTTTAGTTTATCCTTTAGTTTTCTTTAGTAGATTTTATTTCCTTCAACTTGTATTAGATCCAACAATGAATTCTTTTGGCATAAGTCTCACAAATCCCCAAATTCCTTAGTTTATTGGAAATAATTATGAGTATTGGTCAATCATAATGAAAGCTTAGTTTAGTTCTCAAGATATATGAGAGCTTGTGGAGAATGGGTTTTCTAAACTTGTAGATGCAACAACATACAATACATTATCTCAAGTAGAGAAGGATGTGCTCAAAGATAATAGAAAAAAGATTCTATGGCTTTTTTCTACAACTTTTAGGAAATCCATGAAAACATTTTTCCAAGGGTTGTAGTACTAGGAAAATCAATTAAAGCATGGGATATCCTCCAAACTACTATTGAGAAATGGTGAGCACCTACAGATTACATCCTTGGATAGAAATAACAAAAATATATAATAGTATATTGATGATTTTTTGATGTCTATTACAATGTAGGGCATTGGCTTTTTAAAGCCTTGTTATTCCCGTATATAACTTCTGATGGGAAAGTAACTTCCCAAAAACTAACCAACTAATTATTTACTTATATTTATTTAACTAACAATGTAATACTACTATTATGCCAACATCCCCCCTTATTACATTATTCCTGCAATAGTACCAAGGTACCATTACATTGTTTGTGTTTGTAGTTACTTAGTTACTGATGGTAGTTATGCTGTAGTTACTCAGTTAGCCGTCAGTTACAACTATCTCCAACTATCTCCCTTTCTTATATAAGTCTTTACTGCCATCGAATATATGAATAAAAAAGCAATTACTATTTCTTCATTTGGTATCAGAGCGCACTTTATTTTTTGTGCCTATGCAAGGATGAGAGGCAACGCCTCATGGATTGTAGCGTGTAGAAGACAAAAATAGCTGTTCAAAATAGGGAGCAGAGGAATAAGCATCTGATACACTAGGACGTGCCAATACCTTTTAGAGTTGATGCATAAGGCTGCAGATGTATTTCAATGAACTTGTGTCCTATACAAAAGATGTGAATAGGAGATAACGTATAGTCTAGTGAACGGCTCGCTTCTAGGTTTTGACATTGATGGTCTGTGTAAACCGGCTGCTAATATTAGTTTCTCGGTGAACTCGACTATTCTAAAATAGAAGGGCGAATGGATCAGATTTGCGCATCACTCATGGTCTCAAATGAATGATGGAGACTCGACGAATGAGAACCTTGGAAGGAAGCATCAAGTTTGGAGGCCTTTGTAGGTAGATTGAAGTCATTTGTGCTCTCTGCTGTAAGTGGTTGTTGCCTAGACTAAAGTTTCTCTATCCAAGCCATTTGTAGCACTCTCCATAAGGCACCTGAAAGAGGAAGACATAGTCTACAAAACCCGACAATCAAAGAAAAGTGGATGTCCATTATCATCTCAAATTGGTATGTATTGAAGTGCAAATTTTATAAGTAAATATATATAAGTTTGAGTAAAAAGTCAATCTTTTGAGTATTATCTAAATGGAGATCCCATTAGACAAGTATTCTGGTTCCAATTTTCATACTTGGAGAAGGAAAATTCAAATGCAACTAATGAATAAAAATTTATGGGCAATAGTAAGTGGAAAGGAAAAAGCACCTACAGATGCAAATAAGTTATTAGATTGGAGTAGTAGAGATGATAAAGCCAAGGCTATAATTGGTCTTGCTCTTTCTAACACCGAATTGCACCATATTGATTTGGATAAATCATTAGCCAAAATTTGGGATAATCTGAATAAATTGTTTGGAGCAAAAGCCGTTAATGCAAAGTTTCCTCTAAACCTTCAATTATTTTGATTTAAGATGGAAGATGGAATCACAATGTCAAATCATATAAGTAACTTGCAGTCTCTCATTAGACAGCTAGCAGAGGTTAAGGTTATAGTAGATGATGATGATGCTAGGGCTATCCTATTAAATAGCTTGCCTTCATAATACAACAATGTTGTTTTTACTCTTAGTCAAATATCTTCACAAACTCTAGAAGGTATGATTTCTGCTCTTCTATCAAAAGAGAAGACAACAACAGAAGATTCAGAAGATGATCCTCAGGAGAAAGCATTATTTTCAAGAAGCAATTACAAGAGATCAGAGAGAATCAAATGTTTTTATTGTAAGAAATACAGTCACATAGCTTGGGATTGTAGAACTCGAGCGAGTGATGTTCTTAAAGGAAAACTCAAAAATGAAAGAAATCTTGCTTGCATTGAAGATGATTGGGATCCACCAGATATTGAGGATGAGGATCCACCAGATGGTGCTATTAATTTCTGTGGATATGCCCTTTAAGCAAGGACATATTGGAGGCAGGCGACATCAAAGGATGGAGGATTTTCCATCATCTCAAGTTAGCTTCTTGCTTTGAGATGATGCTTTGCAGGAGAAGCATTTTTAGTTTTGGTTGTTTTGTTTTTCTTTGTTGATGTTGACGGAGCTAACAGATTTGAAGAATGTATGTTTTTTAAAGATTTTGTTTTGGAGACAGGTTTGGGGTTTGGTGTTGAGCTCAATATGGATTGTTGTCCAGCGAGCTTCAAAGAGTATATGATCTTGAATTATACCCTTTCACGGTCACTAGACAACATGGCAGAGATTTGTCGTATCTCTTAGGGTCCATTGTCGAATAATTCAAGACTCTGTGATTTGAGAGCTTGGGACTAAAGAGCTCAAGAACACAGCTCGAAGCGATGCCTTTTCGAGGGTAGATGAGACAGTATGATAGAGCCTTGCTTGGTTCAGGATTTGTTCTTTGGGAGAAGATCTTCTACAAAATATGTATCCATATTATGTAATCAGCTTTGTTGAGTTTTTTAGCATTCAGGGGGGGTCCATTGGTACTATTGCAGGAACAATGTAATAAGGGGGAATTGTTAGCATTGCATTGTTTATGTTTGCAGTTACTCAGTTACTGATGGTAGTTATGCTGCAGTTACTCAGTTAGCCGTCAGTTACAACTATCTCCAACTATCTCCCTTTCTTATATAATTGTTTACTACCATCAAATATATGAATAAAAAAGTAATTACTATTTCTTCACCCCCCCTTAATGCTAAAATACTCAACAAAGCTGATTACATAGTATGAATACATATTTTATAGAAGATCTTCTCCCAAAAAACAAATCCTAAACCAAGCAGGGCTCCATCATGTTGTCTCGTCTACCCTCAAAAAGGCGTAGCTTTGAGATGTCTTCTTGAGCTCTTTAGTCCCAAGCTCTCAAATCACAGAGTCTTGAATTATTCGATAATGAACCTTAAGAGATACGATAGATCTCTACCATTGTCTAGTGACCGCAAAAGGGTATAATTCAAGATCATATACTCTTTGAAGCTCACTAGACAACAATCCATATTTAGCTCAACACCAAATCCCAAACCTGTCTCCAAAACAAAATCTTCACAAAACATACATTCTTCAAATCCGTCAGCATCAACAAAGAAAATAAAAATAACCAAAACCAAAAACACTTCTCATGCAAAGCATCATCTCAAAGCGAGAAGCTAACTTGAGATAATGGAAAATCCTCCATCCTCCGATGCTGCTGCCTCCAATATGACCCTGTTACACTTTAACCAACTGATGTCTCGGATGAGTCTTTGGAGGCCTCATAAGAAATAGAAAAGATGGCCCTGAAAGCATAAGTTATCTTTGACATATGTGCATTCATGATGATAATGTTAATTTGATCCATGATGGACTCAACAAAAAATATGCCTTTTCTCAAATTTCACAAAAATAGATCCTTATAACTCCTTATTATGCTTCCAAAAATTTGTTTCCAAAGATAACTATGAACCATATTCTTCCAAATGTAAATAGCATTCCAGATAACACAATAATGTTTTTAAATGCAAACTTACTACTGCGCGTTCAAATCAAAACCTAAAATACCGCACATTTTACTCTCTTTGTAAACCTAATTTGTTATATGTTTGAAAATTCTTTGCCACCTTATAACCTCCTTTGAAAAATAAAAATTGTTCATTTAAAAAAAAATCTTTTCGTCTAACTTCTGTCCATGCAGTGCAGAATTTGGCCTTATTCTGGCAGAATGCTTGCTAAGATGGCTTTAATCATCATTCTGACGACTTCAAACTTTGTTTCTAATCAACAGCCTAGTCTTTTTCAAATATTCTTTTCTACCAACGTCTTCTACAATACCTACTTTCACCAGTGCCACAAATGACTTTTGCGCAACATAGATAAGCATTTATTTGAAATGATCTACAACTTCAAACTAGTTTGGCTATAGTTGCTTCACATGTCACTTAATCACTGCAAAATGCTCTTTGGAGATATCCAATACTAAGGACGACTTAGAAACTCTTCCTTCCTATCTAGGTTGGACTCTTCACAATGTTAACAAACATACCTCCTTGACATATCACGCTGGCAAGAAATAAACATCAGATGTATGGAATGGTAGCCTCTACTAGGAGATTAGAAGTCCAACAACCATTTAATGATCGTCTAAGCATTGATCTACCTTCTTCCACATGCAGGGGGTTTTACAAGAAAAATAGACGCATAGAAAAATGTTTCAAATGCAACAATAAAAAAATATGATATTCTTCAACTATTAACTCAAAATTTTCAATGCTTTAATCATGTAATCTTTCGAATACCTGATTCCATTTAAACGACCATGGATCACCTCTGAAAATTATATGCTTCTCTCTCACATTTTACATCAAAACCCTAATTTCTCTATAGTAAGAGCCATCCCACCACTGCCAGCAAATATCAAATGCAATCAAGAATCTTTTTCTTCATAGTCCATTCTAAAAAAGCTCTAATACCATATTGAGAACTGGTGAGCACCTACAGATTACATCCTTGGACAGCAATAATAAAAATATATAATAGTATATTGATGATTTTCTGATGTCTATTACAATGCAGGGCATTGGCTTTTTAAAGCCTTGTTATTCCCATATATAACTTCTTATGGGAAAGTAACTTCTCAAAAACTAACCAACTAATTATTTACTTGTATGTATTTAACTAACAATGTAATACTACTATTATGCCAACAACTACATATCAATGAATGGATAAGGTAAAAATTGCAATGTTGCAAATGTCAAGAAGAAAATTTGAAACTATGTCTAATAAATATTTTGAATTTATAGATTCATTTTTACACAAATTATTGGCTTAGTTAATCAAATTAGATCTCATGGTGAGACTCTTAAAGACAAGAGAATAGTAGAAAAGTTTTTGAGGAGCCTACCCACAAAGTTTGAGCCTATTTTGTTGCTATAGAAGAAATAAAAGATCTTTTATAGTTTTTAATAGATGAGCTTCAAGCATCTTTAATTTCTCATGAGCATAGGATAAGTCATTCTACTATCTCCTCTTTGGAGCATGCCTTCAAGTCAAGTGTTAATTACTAATAGTAGAGGTAGAGGGAGATCAATCTTTAGAGGTAGAGGAAGAAATTTCTCAAGAGGTAGAAGAACTAGTCCTACAAATTCTAGTGGAAGAGGCAACAACCAAAATCTGTCATATCAATCTTATTGTCAAAGCTATGACAAATCTCAAGTTCAATTCCATTACTATAAAATGAATGGCTATTATAAAATTAAATGTAGAAAAAGACAATTTGATTTTAGCAAGCAAAGTGCAAACATTTCTAAAGAAAATCAAGATTAGAATAGTATGTTTTTGGCATGCAATGTTGCTCAGGAAAGTCCAAAAGATGTTTATTTTCCATATTCAAGATGCAATAATCACATGATAAGGAATTTAGAAATCCTAGTTTGGACAAGTCAATAAAATCATATGTTACTTTGGGCAATGATAATAAAGTGTCAGTCATGGGAAAAGGCAAAGTCGATATTTTAACTAAACAGGGGGAGAAAAAGATTATTTTAGATGTTTAAGTTTTATTCTCAGATTAAAGTATTCCTTGATGAGAATTGGACAACTTGTTCAGAAGGGGTATAGAGTGTCTTTCCAAAACAAAGAATGTGTAATTTTGGATTGAATTACAAGAAATCATCTTATAGCCAAAGTTCAAATGACTAATAATATAATGTTTCCTTTAAGGTTGAAGCTAGATTTGTAGGTTGGATTTGCTCAAGCAATTTCACATTCAACCCAACAAGATATCACTCAATCCATACCTTCTCAAGTTTTTGATAACTTAATACCGTAGGTAGCTTTTCAATCATAAATAAAAGATGAGAACTAGATTTGGACACTTGAATTTTGGGGGTCTAAATTTACTACACAACAAAAATATGGTAAAAGGTTTTCCATTGATATAAAAAATAGATAGAGTATATGAAGGGTGTATTTCGGGAAACCAACACAAAGAGTCATTCCCATCTGGCAAGTCAGTTAGAGCAAAGGCACCATTGGAGATTGTACACACAGATTTTTGTGGACCAATGCAAACATATTTAATTGGTGGATGTTTTTATTTGACATTCATTGATGATTACACCAGAAAAACATGGGTGTATTTTTTGAAACATAAGAATGATGTTTTCGATATTTTTTGTCAATTCAAATCTCTTGTTGAGAAGCAAAGTGGACACTATATCAAAGTTCTATGAATAGGTGGAGGTGGAGAATATATCTCCAATGCTTTCCTAAAATTTTTTAAGGATCGTGGAATACACAAGCAATTTACTGTCAGATACACACCTTGGCAAAATGGCATGGCAAACAGAAAGAATAGAACAATTATGGACATGGCCAGAAGTATGTTGAAGGTCAAATGTTTTCCAAATGAGTATTGGGCAGATGTAGTATGTGCAATCTACATAACAAATAGATGCCCAACCAAGAGTGTTAAAATCATCATTCTAGAGAAAGCATGGAGTGAATCATGGTGTTGTTCAGATGAGAGTGTTTGGATGTGTGCCCTATGCACATGTCCCAGATGAATTGAGAAAAAAAATGGATAACAAGGGGGGGAAATGTATCTTTGTAGGATATAATGAGAATACAAAAGCTTACAAATTGTACAATCCAATAACTCGAAAGGTGATAATCAGTAGCAATGTGTAATTCCTCAAAGAAGAAGTATGGGATAGAAGTTTGGAGAAAACAATGAATATTCCAATATATTTACCACAAGATGATAGTGAAGCATTGACTCCGACAAGTACTCCTTCTGTAGTACCTCCTTCCACACCCATTCAATCTCAATGAAGTGGTCCACAAGTGACACCTTCATCATGTAGAAGGACGTCCTCATACATTCAAATAAATACTCCATCAAGTGAACAACAACAAACATTACAAGGTACACTTGAAGCTACACTTCTTCAATAAGCATTCTCGATGGAGGACTATCAAGTCCAAATTCTATTAGATCTACTTCGAGGAGACAAAAACATGAAGTACCAAGACTTATGACGATATTTATCACACTTATTTATCACGCCATTGGAATACATTTAGTATCTCCTCTGACTCATTACTAAGGAGGACACCAGAGCGTCTTCTGTAAATGCAAAGCCAGTGTCAACGAAGTAAAATACAATAGAGAAAATATGAGTCGGCTAAATCATGGTCGGTATATTTGCTTCATCCTCTTTTTTCCGCTTTCATTCTGTGCAGGCATTGAAACCATTGATGGTAAAGCAAAAATCCCAGCTTTGTTCACATTCGGGGACTCGATCGTGGATCCTGGCAACAATAACTTCATTCCCACCATTGCCAAGGCCAACCATCCCCCATATGGCCAAGATTTTATGGGTGAGGAAGAAAATGGTCGCTTTTGTGATGGCAAACTTGCAACAGATTTTATTGGTACACTTGTTTACCATTTCGTATTTCTAGCATTTCTCTCACAGGATCTCTAGAAGTAAGATTAATTAATAGAATTTGGTGTTGCAGCTTCTGGACTTCGGGTGAAGGAAAAAATTCCGCCATTTTTAGATCCTAATCTCAACAGCCAAGAGCTTCTCACAGGAGTCAGTTTTGCTTCCGCTGGGAGTGGATTCGACGACCTCACTGCCGCGTTTTTTGTACGTTAATTTTTTTTCTTTTATTTTACACTGCTTGATGTAAATATCGACCAGGTTTGAAGTTAACAAGCTGCTTGGAAGTTCTAAGCAATTCCAAATTATTTAGAAAAATGTAAGAGAAAACATTAAGAAACTTAAAATTACAGAAGCATGCAAATTACAATAAATATAATTAATTGCCAAGCCCGCAGTCAGCAAGTCTTTGCACAGTCGGATTAGTGTCAAGGATTTGAGTGGTCTTACACTTTCGGGGGCAATTCAGTTTGTCAGCATTGTGAGTGTATGATGATCTCTTTCGTCTTACAATTAAGGATCAAGGTTTCATTTTTTAGACTCTGTCCTTTACACCTGCTTTGGTCTGTTTATTTGTATCAGATGCATGATGACGTCCTTTGATTTAGTGTAGGGATTGAGACACATGTAGTTATCAAACTTTTGTATTGCCTTTAGCTAAATCTTAGAGAGTAAGGTAAGTGTTAAAGAGCAAGCAGCCTCATTTTTATGGTGTCGGGTCTTCACAATTGTTTTTATTTAATGTTAAAGATTAAGGAGCCTCATTTTTTATGATGTTGACCCTTTAAACTTTCTTGTACCTGTAGACATTAAATATACAATGACCTCCTCCAATTTAATAATAAGAACTGAAAGAACTCTATAAAAAAGGTTTTCTCCTAAAACTTAATATCAATAAAAACCCTTTATCCTAATATTATTATACCATTGCACCTCATTCCTCTAATATCAAGCCTTTATGCTTAATAGAAATTAATCCCTGTAGTTTTTTTGTAAATGACTGTGTTACACAGGGATGCATCACCTGCCCTGAGACCCCATCCCCATCCCCATCTCCATCACCGTCTCCAAGCGTCCCCAAAATCAAATACATATTTTATTATGTTTAGAGAAAAAAATTCACAGCTGACAATGAAATAATGCTGTTATACTACTGTCATGATTAAATTTTATCGCTGTTATACTGCTGTCCTGATTAAAGTTACTGCTGTTATACTACTATCACCATTAATTTTATTACAGTTATACTGCTGTTAATATTTATTGCTGTTATTGAACTTATAGTCTTATACTGATGCCCATTGACTTGTAGAAATTTGACTCTATCTATGAAATTTCTCACCCACACTACCTGAACATCTCACCAATAATTCATCAGCCACATGAGACTATGCAGACCACTAATTTTTCTTAAACTAACTACAATTAAATTAACTACTTTTTTCTGGACTATTCAGAATTTATAGTTTCACATGCATATTATTGTTAAGCTCCTCCCCACTACAGTCCTCTATAATTTATATAGTAAATTTTAGAGAAAATCCACGGCCTTGTTGCAGAATGCAATACCAATGTGGAAACAAGCTGAACTATTCCAAGCGTATAAGGCGCGCGTGGAAAATATGGTGGGAAAAGAAAATTCATCGAACATAATTGGGGAAGCCATATTTCTGGTAGTCGCAGGGACCAACGACTTTTTAGTGAATTATTTGTTTCTTCCCACTAGAAGACATCAATTTAGCGTCCAACAGTACCAGGAATTTGTACTCCAGATCTGCAGCAATTTCATTGAGGTACGGCAACTTCATTTTCAATAACCCAATTTCCCATAACACCATTTCAGAAAGCTCTAATTTTGTTAAACAGGAGCGGTACAAGCTTGGGGTACGCAAACTGGGCATGGGTGGGGTCCCACCAGTTGGATGCGTGCCGGCGGAGAAAACAGTACATGGGCAATCAAAACTGAATGGATGTATCGAGAAATTGAACGATATTGCATCTTCATACAACCAAAAACTCAGGGAAACCCTCCAAGGATTACAAGCTCGCCTTCCCGGCATTAGAGTGGAGTACGTAGACATCTATGACCGTGTGTTAGACATGATAAAAAATCCTTCCTTATACGGAAAGATTTGAAAATGCAAAACATATTTATTTGGCTTTCTAAACTGTTGAAACCATTCAACTATAAATTATAATTGTGGGCTGCGTGTTGCAGGGTTTGAGAAATCACATAGCGGCTGCTGTGGCACAGGAGCAATCGAGATCGGGCCCTTATGCACTGTCAAAACACCAATTACTTGTTCAAATGCATCAAAAAGTGTTTTCTGGGACGCTGCTCATCTTACACAAGCGGCATATCAGATAATTGCTGACGACGTCCTGCGCCAATAAATATCAAAGCTGCTGTAAGGATGTAACCCGGATACTTCATTTTAAATGGAATAAATGTATGTACGATAGTACAGAAAATTGGCTCCATACTTAAGGTGTAGCTTATTCAAGTATTTATGTAAGATGGTGAAGGCTAACAACAACGAGGACCTTTTTAAATACCTATTTAAGCGTGTGCCAACGTCTTTATGGCTTTAACCAGCTCCTACACCTGACTTCTTAAACTCAAGATGTACTTTTACAGTTTTATGGGTCAATTTTTGTATTAAATTTAGAAATTGTTATTGGTTTAATTATTATTTTTTCTCTTACTTCAATAAAGAATGTGTCGGAGTTTATAAGGGCGCAATGTGGTGGTTAGTTCACATGGTGGTTGTAGACTCGCCACTAGGGTTCAAACCCCTCATTGAGCTGTTGAGCTCGCACGCCATGGACCTTCGTTGAGTTGTCATGCTCGCAGGATATGTGTCTTCGTTGGAATGGTGTGCTCGTAGGTTGTGTGCCTTCGCTGGGCCAATAAGCTTGTGGGTTTGAACAAGGTGATAATGCCTTGGAGACTGAGACCCCCCAATAGAGGTCTCGACGATAAAGCCATGGGAAGAAATCCCCCGTAAGGGTCTCTCTGGGCTCAAACCAAGCTAAAACCCTGAGTTTCCGATTAAAAATAAATAAATTTATGATCAAATTTAGATCTTAATTTGCTGGAGTTCACCTATCATTTTACATATTCTTAATTTCAATGTGAGCAGTTTAAAGTAGAATATCACTCACTTAAGATTAGGTAAGAGGATGAATCTAAATCCCTTTCAACAAATTAACCTTTCACCATTCATAAACACAATGAAATATATGTGAATTTGTTTGTGATATCTTACTCTCTATTACGAATGAGAACATCAACAGTATTTGTAGATGATAATTTATTAGTTGTGATATCACAAATTATATATACAACAATTAATCATTCGTTCTTTGAGAGAAAATAACATTATCTAAGGCACATCAAAAAAGACATATTAATAAGATTTATATTTATGAGAGATTGGTTTTTATTTTCTCTTATTTGTTTATCTTCGTTTTCCCTATAATGGCTCCTGGTAGATATAGTTGATGGATCTAGTTTTGGATCATCTATTTGTGAAAAAGAAATTGATGTAGCAATAATAGTAGTTGATAAGAAGAAAGTAGATTATCTCAGTAGAAGATTTGCATCATGCATGCTAGGTTTTGAAGGATCACCAATTATTAATCTTAATCTGGATGAGTTCAATGAAAATGTTTCTACATACCAAGGATGCAGCTTGATTTGTGGAATTTTAGGTCCTCAATTCTCTTTGGAGGAATTATTTGTTGGGCAAGAAAGAACTAGAAGACTTGGGGAGAATATGCAATACAATCTTTTGCTAAAGGTTATTTTATAGCAATCTTTGCAAATGAATTTGATAGAGATGGAGGTTTTAGAGGAGGTCTATATTTCTTTTGAAATGTTGGTCTTTTTGTGAAGCATTAGCATGTGAGTTTTCACTCATTGAAGGAAATCCCTACGATAACCCTATTTTGGATTTGGATGTATGATTTTACTTAAGAGTTTTGGTCTCCCTATTTCTGTGAGATAAATGTCGACTCCATGGGAAAGGTTGATAATATTTCAAGACCTTTCCACAAGAATGGCCGATCTGTTTATGCAAGAATCTATGTCAAATTAGATCTCTATTCTCCTCTTCCCATAAGTGTCTCACTTGAACAAGCATGTTAGAGATTTTAAATGGTCTTAGGTTCTTGATTATAATAGTTTTTCCCGATGAATAGGATGCCATGAATATGGCCATTTCATTTATGAATGTACAAACATTCCAAGTAATTCTTAGAATGAGAAAAATAAATTTAAAGAAAAAATGATTTTGAGGGCTTCAAGTTTCCAAACAAAAAACAAACTTTAAAAAATACAAAACTAGTCTCTAAAAATCTCAAGAAGAATGTTGGTTTACCCTATGATTCTAGGAAGGATGAAACTTGTAAAGAAGATTTACTTCATCAAAATGAAGGGACAACTATTGATGAAATGCGTGAGGATTATGAAATTTCAAAAGGTGATCTTGAACAACTGTTGGTTGAGAAAGATTCCATAGATTTTAAAAACTCAGAGATGTGGTGGAAAGCGAATAATCCCTTCAATTAGAAAAGGAAATACCAAGGTTGTCCAAGAATCTTTGGAGGGTTCTAGCTCTGACTAGTTAAGTCTAGGTAAATTGGTTACTTTCAAATGAATAGTTAAGAGGAAGGGAGATTTCAAGCATAACAAGGTGGGGAGCCCTAATTGATAAATGCAACTATGACAAATGTTGAAAATGGAAATCAATCTCAATTATAATTTGTCTTGGTGGGCACCAATAAATACAAGGTTAATCAATAAATGTGCTCTCCCAAAACATAAGGGGATTAAATTCTCAATCCACGAATCTTTTTCTTTGAAGAGTCTTGGAGGAATATAATTTGGAGATCATTCTAAATTGCAAGAAACTAAATCTATGAATATGGATAACTTCAAATCATTTTCTAACATAATTCAAAATCTATTATAAGATGGACAGAGACACAAGAGGGGGAGCTACAAGAAGCAATGGAATTCAAATTTGAAACTAGGATTACAACAAGGGGAATCATAAGGACAATGGATAGCAAGTGAGGGCCCTACTCACAATCAATGTTGATAGAGAGGGTTTTGTGTCTAGCGAAGTCTTGGATTTCAAGGATGGGGAGACACTCGATGGGATGTCAAGTCTAGAGCAACACGAGCCCCATTGAATTTTGCGGGTGTGCCCCTCGAAAGGTTGTTGACACTATTTAAGAATCAATCATTTCAATGCAAAGGGGAGACAGTTAAAATTGCCTAGTTGCCCTTATTTTGCAAGCTAACCAAGGTGAGTTCTATTTCTAGATCCCTGATTCTATTTTTCAATTGCCACTGCAAAAATGGAGTCCACGTTGATTGCAAAGTTCATGGGGCCTTGATCGAATGTGGACCTGGTTACAACCTAGACTAAGAAATGATGGAGTTTAAAAGGGAAGATTAACATCACTACTCTAGTGAAAGGTTTATTATTCTTTAACTTTTCATGTGAAGAAGACATGGGAAATGTCCTAATGGGGGGACCTTGATTCCTTAGGAAACCTAGCCTAGTCTTTAGGAAGTGGTACCCAGCCTTTAATCCAAACAAAGAAACGTTCAAAACAATGCCTATTTGGATTTTCTTGTTAGGACTACCTCTTGTGTTCTGGGAGGAAGACGTTTTTAAAGGTATCGCTAATGCTTTTGGCCAAATCCTCACATTGATTATATTACCAAAAATAGGAAGATAATGGTTTTTATAAGGATTTAAATATCTATATGGATAGCTCTACTACTCTTCCTTCGTAGATTTCCTTATCCTTTAAGGTAGGGATTTCGAAGTAGAAGTTAGTGGTAGAGAACTTGTTGGGTTTCCATCGATGAAAAAGTTTAGGTCAGTTTATGAAGGATTATCCATTGAACAAGAAACAAAATAAGACAAAAGAATTGGCCAATAAAGTCAATCCTAACAATCATTTCAAAATGGAACCTCCAAAAAATTATAGAATGAATTGTGTGGATAGTCAATGTATGAATGAATCCTTATATGGTGCCCTAGGTGTAGCCTCTAAGACATAAGAAGAGGTATGCCTTGTCAACGATAGGTCACTAGCTCTTGGAGAGGGGCTTGAGACACTCATCTAAAGAATGTAACCCCGAACATGGAAGATAAAATGATAATCTTGATCAAGAGTCAAGGCATGTAAATTTGAAATCCTTGGGGTTGGTATTAACTAGGCCCCTAAGTCTCAGGTAGAACATTAGAAAACTATTGAGGAGAACTAATGAGATGTTGATATACCTAGTATATCCTCTATGAACATACTGATGGGGGCTAAGGGTATCTTGGGCCTAGAGAATAGGATAGAGCTATTGCAATAGACTAAGGAGAAGATAGGTATATCAAAATGAGACCCTAAATCATGGAAACACCTCAATAGAAAGGAAGAGGAAAACCCCAACAAGGAAGAATATTTGGATGAGATTAAATACCTTCAAAAGAATTCATAAGATAGCCACTTGGCTGGTTATGGGATACTTTAAAACTTTCCACTAAAGGATAATGATAAAATAGAGGTTCCCAAATTCCCTTAGATTGAGTAACGAGGATCTAGTCAAGTTCATTAGCTAGAATGCACTCATGGATTTGGACCTTGAAGGTGCAGATTTTACCTAGTCTAATAGAAGGATTAGTAGTGACCTTATGAAGGTTAGATTTGGTCAAGCCCTAATAGACATAGTATGGCTAAAATTTTACAACTATTCCCTCTTAAAGCCTTTACTAGAATTGGATCAGATCACTCCCTATCATGATGAATGCAAATAAACTTAGAAAAAGGAAAGGTATCCCCTTTTGTTTTGAAAAAAATGTGGACTAGACATTCCTTGATGGAGGACTTAATCTATAAATGATGGGACATCCTAGTGGATGATAAAACTATGTTCAAACTTGCTAAAAATTTAACATGTCAAGCTAAATGTAAGCAAATGGATTCAAAATCCTTTGGATATATCTTCAAGAAAAAAGCTAAAACTGTAACCACAAAAAATGCACATGAGATTGCACGAGGACCCTATGATGAGTTATAATCCTTAACACGTACATGTAGGCATGCAAGAAAATACCCTCTCAATAGTGCTCTCCTTGGCAACACATTGATGACAATCTTTTACTTCATCAATTCTTCATATCCCAATTTTTCTTCAGTTTCCCCTTGTCAAAATTTCTTCTTGATGTCGCTAACATAGCTAGTTTTCACCAAAACCTATGAATTTGCCTTCCCCACATAAGTTTCATGCATTTCCATCTTCTAGAGGCCTCTAAGTGACCCTCCAAAACCAAACCAGTTGTCAAAATTAATTTTTCTTCTATTTCACCTAAATCCACCCTATTATTTTTAGATCGCCCATGGGTCTCCCCCAGGCAACTCTACTAGTAAAAGGAGGGATCATCTTTAATTCATCTATTTGACCCATTTCAAAAGGTAGATGGCATCTTTAACCCTCTAAAATCATTCCCCAACTTTCAGAACTGACATAGCTTTTGCCTTTTCTAGATCCCCCCTATAATTTTTGGATCTCCCCTGGGAGATCCAACTGGTAAAAAGGGGAATCCTCTTTAATTAACCTAATTCAAACAAAGGTAGATTGCATCTTCAGACCTCCAAGACTAACCTCCATCCCTATGTATTTTCCCATAAACCCTCTTTTCTGGGTCTTCCTTGGGTGACTCATGGGTGACCCTACTAGAAAAAGTGGTGAACCTTGGGCAACCCTGTCATCTTTTCAAAGGTGAATTCCTCTTCATTTTTGGCCCAAATTTACTCCAATTTAAGCCCTAACTGATCATCAACTCCTTTTGAAAAATTCAAGACTCCCAATCACTCCATTCTAACTCACAAATCAATTCTACTCTTCTCTAAATCAATCTCACGCTAACTCTATTTCATCTTTTGTGAAAGGCTATCAAAGCTTGTTTAGTCCCATCAAACCTAGTTCAGTCATCAATCAATCTTGTTAACTCATCAATCAAATGAGTTAAATCTTAAATCAATTTCCCCCTCTTTTGTGCCTCTCCAAACTATAAATACCCCTCACCTCTTCATTATTTTGCAAGTGGGAGAATGCTCTTCCCATCTTCACAACCTTTTCAAGATCCTGTACAGGCCTTTGAGCCTCTTAGCTTCTCTCATTAGTGTTTCAAAGCTTCAAAAATTTCAATTCATTATTTTTCATTGTTGCAAAGCTTCATAGCTTCCCCTTTGAGAAGAAAATTCAATAGTTGTAGCCATTCATAAGCTTTGTGTTATCACTCCATTACTATCTTAATGCTCAATGCAGGATGAATGTGCCTTTTCTTTTTGCTTAGTATAGACTCTAAATCTTTGTAAAGCTTCCGAAAGCATACTTATGTTTTCATTTGCTCAAGTGAATGCCATTATGCTCAATTATCATGATCACATGGTGCTCATAGCTCACTTCGAGCTTGATCAATATCAACATTAGCTCTCTTCATCCCTACCACGAAGAGGAGGACCCTGTTACTACAAGAGGATGAAGAGGTTGCTAAATAAAAAAGGTTCCTAAGGGTAGTGTGAAGACTCATGCGTCAAGCTTATTCCAGGTTCTTTAAATTCTTTCCATAGTAATTAGATCAGAAAATTAGTCTTGAGGAAAGTAATATATTTCTTTACTCTTGATAGGAAATTGTAAGCATAGTATATTTTACTTTTTAGTAGATTAGTTGTTAATTTCTTTCGATAGATTAAATTCTTTCATTAGATTAGACCATCATTTGCTGTCCTTAGAGTAGGATTCAGAAATAATTTTGAAAAACACAAAAACATAGGTTAACTTACATTAAAAGAAACTCATATAGACTTGCATTCATATCTCCTTTTGTAGTAATTAGATTATTTTTACTTTTCAAAGTTGGGAAAAGAACAAAAAAATTGCTTGCATTCATATAGCTGCATAGATCCAAAAATACCAAAAAAATAGGAAAACATACAACAAGTAAACCTTTGATTTCACCACAAGGTAAATATCACATAGAACATCACAAGTCAAACCCTAGGTGAACTCCAGGTTAACTTTTGTTAACACTCTACTTCTTTGCTAAGCATACGAATATGCTCAAGAATTAGAGGGCAGTGGGTTAGAGTGATTCATCAAGAATTCAAACCTAGACCACAACTTTACGAACAACAACAATATATCCTTAGGGTTGTGCAACATGACAATCAAATACAACAAATACTTCAAGACCACGAGGAAAGATTACAATGCACTAGGTTCATGAACAGACATAATAGCTTACCGACTAGGCATTGGAATCTAAGGAACTCAAACATGAGATACATCTCTAGTGACCCTTCGAGTTATACAATTATTTCAACAACCACAGCTATAGAAAGGGATGGTCAACTAGAGACCAGAGAAGGCCCTAGGACAAGATAACCGCTCTCTATGACATTTTCTCCCATGAGAATAGAACCACCCCAAGATCTTGCCTTTGCTCGATTAGCTCTTGCCACAAGAGCGGGAATGATTTGGAGGTCACATGTGGCAAGGATAGGGTTCATGTGTGAATTGAGGCTAACTCACACGTGAGTCACATTTTGTGTAACACATATTTTGGTGAACCTGACATGAAGAACAAATCCTTTTGGGATGGGTTCTTTCAAATTTTTACTCATTTCATGATGTTTCATGCACCCTCAATCTAGGCCAAAATCACAAAAAGCCCAAGGGAATGTCCACTCCATGCAATCAACACACCTTTAGATCAAATGGATTTGATCTCAAATCAGTTAAATTCGAAAGACTCAAATTCAAAGGGAATCCAACAAGATCCCCACAACTTTGACCAAATCAAAACATGACAAGTGAACACTCAATTTGAGATCCATCAACATGATCAATCCATAAAAAGCCATAGAAAAATGGCTACCCAAATGAACAATTTGTTGATAACTGAGAGGGGCGTGGAGGGGGGGTGAATCAGTTATCTTAATTAATTTAACTTTCTGTTCTTCTTTAACAACTAGTGCATTATTAAAGTAAATAAGCATCCATAATCATGAAAGCAGAATCAAAGTCAATACACATAACATAACACAATGATTTTGACATGGAAACCCTGTTAAGGAAAAAACCACGGCGTGACTAACCCAAGAATGCATTCTCTATTAGAAGAATAGAAATACAAAATGGCACTTGCCAATTAGGTCTCACTGCCCGAGCACACTGCTCACAAGAGGCTCACTGCCTACAAGAGACTAACAAGAAAATTGAACTGATGAGAAGCATCCACATATGCTGAGGTTCAGTTCCGGTTAGGCTCAATACACTGATCTGCTGCACTTCATTCTTCCTTTTCTTTGGTGCTGATGTCCTGTCACATACCGGACCTATCTTATTGTCTTCACACTATCCTTCTTCTTTTCTTTGCACTTCACAACACACAACACACACCTTCACATCCAAATCCATCTGGTATATATATTCTCACCAATGATTTCAACACCTTTCTAGTTGGCATCCGGAATAGTCAATATTTTTCCAAACTCTAATATGTCTGCTAAATCCTTACTTCTCAAGTGATGTGTATCAAGGAGATGTTTATAGAAGTCATCAATCATGTCGGCCAATCATGAATGATACCTTAAGAAAATTGATCACCATCAATAACTCATCCGGATTAAGGTCTGATGCTCTGTCGGTCAGTTCTTCCTCTGTCAACTCTGTCAAACAGGAACCCATTACTTAGGTGCTCATATCTTTTCACTCTTTCATCACTAGAGGCTCAATCTCTGGAATGTATCAGTCAAGGTACACCTCTTGACTTCCCCAAGTCTGCACTTTACTAAGATACTTCCTCTGAGAGATCCAGACCTGACTATCAGACCTTGCCACATGCTCTGTTCTTGCTTACCGGACCACAACATTCTTCAATCTGACTTCCAATAAAGGCACACCATGTCCTAGGGATGTGTGGGATGAACTTTATTTCCATCAATGACAACAATCATGAAGCCACAATGTGTCTCTTGCCAACAATCTCCCCCTTTGGCATTGATGGCAGCACTTAGTGAAAAATAACTAAGTGTTATACTACACTCCCCCTTGGTTGATGCTCTATTCTAATGTACACTTTACTAGAGCTCCCCCTTAGTTGGATTCCACATTTTTCACTGCTCCTCACTCCCCCTTTGACATCAATGGCAAAGGGTAGGGTCCGCACACAAAAATTTTCAAGAAAAATAATCTATACATATCCGCATAAGTGTATATACAAGTTGTACTTACATGTACTTAAGGATGTCTGTAAAAGTATTCTTCAACTGTATAACTTTTGTAGCCCAACTCTGCTTCATCCTGTCCAAAATTGAGATGTGACCACTCAGTAGGAATGCAAACGCTTCTGCCTTCTTAAGATCTGTCAGATCATTGGTCCAGGCTATGGCCTAAGCATCAGTTAGGGCCTCATGCATGGCCTCTAACTTAGGGATGATGATCCCTCTAAGTTCACTCAACCTATTTATTCTATTTTTCTTTTCCTTCTCAAGCTTCTTTATTTCATCTATGACTGCAATAGTCTTACACTCTTGATTTACTATGGAGGAGGAGAGAGGATCAAAACTTTGAGATAAACTGAACAGTTTATCCTCTTGCTCTTTTACTTTCTTCTCAATATCCTTGGTCACTTTAGGCCAGGATAAACAAAATTTATAGATATCTTTGCAATCTTTAAGAGCATTTTCCAAGCTCTTTATTCCAATATCCATAACTCTCCTATCATTTGTTATTAGACCCTATACTTCAGAGAATCTTTTTCCCAAAAACTCTTTCCAGACCTTTTCTTCTATTGACTTCTCTACGGAATCAAAATGCGTATGAACAGAATTTACAAGAGACCTTAGATTACCAAATGTGGAGGCCGAAGGATCCTTTTGGAAGGATGGCATGATCTTCTCCAATACATTGGATGCAGCTTCTATGAGCTCACAGTCTTCCATGTGAGACTTCAGGAGTTTTTCTTTTGCCTTTGCTTGAGTAAAGGATGCTAGCTTCATGGTTTGAACCGGGGAGAGGGAATCAAAATTGAATGGACCTTGAAGAAGTTCTAGTTTATCAAATTCCATCATCTCTTTGGTTAAGAAATCTTTGACTACTTCTGCTATGTCTCTTGCCAATGACAAGGTTTTCTCCCCTTCTGTAGCCTTAACACCGTCATCTGTGGTCTTTTCTGTTTGACCTTCTTCGCTTCCCTTTACTTGTTCTTCTTGACTGATGCTATCTTCTTTTCTTTTTTTTCTTTAATTCCAGAGTATGCAGGAGGATCCTGAGGAGAAGTGTCTTCTTCTTCATGAACTTCCTCTTCCAGAGCAGAGGAATCTAAGTCTTTAGCTTTCTCTTCACTTGTCTCCTTTGCCTCTTCTGCCACTATCTCAGTAGATTCTTCTTTGTCATCCATGGCCGAGGGATCATCACCTAAGTCCTCTATAATAGGAATATTAAATATTTTGTATGCATTCCGGAGGATGTCTTTTGTTTCTTTTGCCACCTTGTCAGTTTGTCCAAGCATAAGCTGATTCATCCTAGCTTTGCTCTGAAATTCATCCTTGCAATCTTTGAAGATCATATTTTTTACTTAGGAGTGATGGAAGGATAGAGCTGAATGGCTATCTATTCCCAGATCTCCATATCCTTTGCTTTGGTATTATTCTTTCTGATTTCAAGTTCCTTCTCAAGGCTTTTAGGAATAAGAGATATGATTTTGATGAAAGCTTTGTTGTAGATATTTAAATACCTGACTATGGCATCTTGCAGGATCTTCTGGTCAGCTTCACTACATTCATCATAGAATTCTGTTAATATTTTCATGTTTCCATCCACAGTAATTGCCTTGATGATATTGTTAAGAGTAGGCTTCTCAACACTTTTATTTGTCTTTTCTTCTTCCTTGTCTAGACCGATAGAGGATTCTCTGGATACTTTCTTCTTCTTCTTCTTCATCTTCTTGATTTCTTCATCAGATTCTATCTCTTTATCATCTTTGAGGCTTGTGTATGATCTTGTAACCTTTGTCTTTATTCTCTTTTCTCCTTTACCGAATGATTTTGCTTCCGGTTTTGATGTTTTTGAGCTCTTAGTAGTGGCAGGTGCAGAACTCTTAGAGGATCTGGTTTAGGAGGGGGCTTCTACCGGAGTACTCTCCTTTTCTGCTTCTTCCTTTTCTTTCTCTACCCTTTCCATCTTCTCTTTGTTTGCATCAAGTGCCTCTTTTGATATGCCATACCTTTTGGCAACATTCTCTACTTCTTTTCTCACTTTTCTCTTCATCTCTAGTTGTCTAAGTTCCACATGAATCTTTACACTGAACTCTTCAAAGGTTCCAAACCTTTTTGCCTTAGGATCCTTGGGTTGACTAAGCATGTGTTGAACATGTAGCTCTACAATTTTCTCATCTACTTCATACCCCATTGGCATGATCCAGACTATCCTTGGTTCCATAGCCTCCATTAGGCACTGATCAGTTTCTACCATAAAGCATATTGTATCCTTATACTTTTCAACTAGAGATTGGGGAATTCTTTCTGTTACTTGCATCATACTCTGAAAGTTCTCGAAATAGCCCTAGAGTGCTGTATTTTGTGGCTTGGCATCACCAAGCCCATGTATATAATCTCTGATTTTGATGGCTACAGGTCTATCATTTTGCCATACCCAACCACTGGATCCGGGAAGCTCATTCATGAAGTAGAAGAATAAACATAATATCAGCCCACTATACTTGAATGAGTTCTTCTTGTCCTTTTTGATCTTTTGTAGGTTCTCCAACAGTTGGCTTAGAAGAATTTCAGAAAGATCATAGTCAACATTTTCTTTTAGCATCTGATAAGCTATATAAATTACAGTTCTAGGTACTGAATTTTCCCTGCTGGAGTGATATATCTTGTAACTAATTATCATGGATGCAAATTTGATATTTGGATCAGTGATATCTTCAATTGTCATAGCTCTCTTGTCAAATTTTGATCCAGTTGCCTCACTCATTGTCTGATTCTTGATAGATTTGAGAGTAGGTATCCCACCAGATGAGTGCAATCCAGTAACTGCCCTAATGACATCCTTGGTTATCTTGAATGGCCTTGTCAACCATATAAAGGTATCATGTATTCTACTTAGAACATACCGGACCCATTCATCTTCTGTAAAATAGGGGAAATGAATGCATTGTGCAAAATGTTTGTCCCGGATAGCCTTATATTGTTGTTTGAGTTCAAATGAGTCATCTATTAAATGATTGTGATAGATATCTATCAGCTTGGATTCCCCAAAATCTTCAATGTTCACATGAATATATGCCCTAACATCTTCAACATGCAAAACCCCATGTGGAATGCTGGAAAATGCCCCTAAGGGATTCACTTCTAGAGATTTGTAGGGATGTTTCTTAAATTTGGGGCGAGGCCTATCAGAAATCTTTACAACATTCGGAGTAGCCATCTTAAAGATTCAGAGAGAGAGTTTGATCAAGAGCGAAGAATACTTTTTTATGCTTCTAGGTTTCACGGAATGAGCTGGATCGGATTGCTGGAAGAATTGTCTTATGTGGTTGATCTTTGAGAGGCTTGAGATAATTTATTTGCAAAGCTCTTTTTCTCTTCTTCTCTAGTGAAAATGTACAAGTGATGAGAAAATAAACCCTTTTATCTCTAAGCAAACCCTAATTCCACATTGCAATAAATGCGCAACTTAAGTTATTCTAGTTGCCTTGTTCTCCTTGTTCTCCTCAAATTTGAATCATACCAGATCTAACTGTGAAAATCCTGTTCTTACTAGATGACTGTTAAACCGGATTAATCTCAGATGATTAACTTCTTTAAATTCATTGCGGATTTTTCATATCTTCCCCAAGGGTTATTTAGATGTTTCTCTGAGAGTCCTTTTAGTTCGCAACCTTCCATGTGCCAATTTCAGGCACCAATTGACTGGCTGGGGGAAAATATTTTCTTTTGTGACTCCCCCTGAGCCAGAGCTCATCTATTTAGGTTCCAGAAGGAATATCAGTACCAGATTCTGGTGCGGATCTATCCCCATCATTTTCTGTACTTCTCTTCACCCATATCTTGTTCATTTCTCTTTGAATTTCATCTGCATTCACTTTTCCTTTTCCTTTATCTTGGTTTTGATTATGATGCACCACACCCTTTTTGTCCTGATTCTTACTTCTGCAGAATTTGTAATATGACCGGATCTATTGCAATTATAGCAAACAACATTTCTTTGCATATTTGACTGATATCCTCTTGATCTACACTGATTAGCCATATGTCCCATTCTATTGCATGCAAAACATCTATCATTGAATGAATTGTTCATTTGTATATTTCTACATTCATGAGTTTTGTGACCATGCCTTTTGCAATTAAAGTACTGTTGGGAGAAGGATGAATTAGTCTGGTTCATTCTTCTTCTGCACTGATTTGCTTTATGACCAAAGTTATTGCAATTGTGGTAGTATCCATTGAAGGAAGGATATCTTTGGGCATTTCGTTGCCTTGCCGGAGGTCTTCTAGGTCTGTTTCTTGGATTTTCTAATCTGGAGTTCTTCTGACTAGATCCGAAGCTTTCACCTTTTTCATACCCCAAGCCTTGCTTATCATCTACCCTCTTTTGGCTTTGAAGAAGAACTTCAAGTTGAGTAGAGCTTATCTTGAATTTCTCTTTGTATTCATTTGCTGTTTGAAGATCCCTTTTAAGAGTGTCAATCTGATTCTCAAATTATTCTTCTTTATCTCTAGCTTCTTCAAGATCAGATTCTAGATGCCTAATTATTCTATCTATTTTGTGGTAGTCTGCTGATTTCTCTTTAAGAGATTGTCTTAGATCATCTTTAGTTTTTCTTTTCTCTTCAATTTCTTGGGTGAAATTTATAACTCCTGATTCCATTTCATGTCTTACCATAATGACCTCTTTTGATAACTTTTCACACAACTTGGTTTCCTCCTTCAAATCTTCATTTGTATCATTGGCTTCACCTTGACTTGCCAATTGCTGAAGTAGATCCTTTCTTTTTTTCATAGAGATGCTCAGTTTACCTTTTAGTTCATTTATGAAATCATCAGCCTGTTTGAGTCTTTCCTTCAATTCATTGAGTTTGGAGTTAGATTGCTCAAGATCATATAGGGCAGACTGGAGTTGTTCCCTCATACCATACACGTCCATTTGAATTCCCAGATCTTCCTCAAGCTGTTAGGCTCTGTTTGGAGGAACTTATCTTTGATACCAATTGTTGATAACTGAGAGGGGGTGAATCAGTTATCTTAATTAATTTAACTTTATGTTCTTCTTTAACAACTAGTGTAGCATTAAAGAAAATAAGCATCCATAATCATGAAAGTAGAATCAAAGTCAATACACATAACACAATGATTTTGACGTGGAAAACCTTGTTAAGGGAAAAACCATGGGGTGACTAACCCAAGAATATATTCTCTGTTAGAAGAATAGAAATACAAAATGGCACTTGCCAATTAGGGCTCACACCCAAGCACACTGCTCACAAGAGGCTCACTACCTACAAGAGACTCACTATCTGCAAGTTATAAAGAGACTAACAAGAAACTTGAACTGATGAGAAGCATCCACATATGCTAAGGTTCAATTCTGGTTAGGCTCAATACACTGATCTACTGCATTTCATTCTTCCTTTTCTTTGGTGCTGATGTCCTTGTTAGATTTAGGGCACACAACTGAGAGGGGGGGTGAATCAGTTGTGCAAAACTTCTCTTAATTTCACACTTAAATACTTTAAGTAATTACTAGTATATTAATCATGAAATGTAATGTAAATAAATCAGAAGCAGAAACACATCAATACATAAGACACCAAAATTTTGACGTGGAAAACCTGGTCAAGGGAAAAACCACAGGGTGATTAACCCAAGATTGTATTCTCTATTAGAAGAATAGAAAGAACAAATGGCACATGCCAATTAGGGCTCACTGCCTAAGCACATTGCTCACAAGAGGCCCACTGCCTACATGAGACACACTATCTACAAAGAAATAAGTATCACCTACTTGAACTGGAAAGTAGCATCTTCACCATGCTTGAATTAGTTCTATTTAAGCTCAATACTTCTGCTCTGCCTTTCACTATCTTCCTTGCTACCACACTCTCATCACAATGCCTACTTTGAAATGACTTTGCAATCCCTTATTTAAACAAGACATGAATTTATGAATGATCATCTAAGTCGGCAAACATCCATAAGAACATCTGCAAGACATGTAATTCATCCGGTCGGCTAGTCTCAGGAAGAACATCATCATCTGGAGGTTATTCTTCAATTGCGGGCTCCAACTCTAATGCGGACCACCAATACAGGCTGGACACAATCCAAAGACCTTCACAAGAAATATTGACTCACCAAGAACATTCACACTTTATCTGTTTACTGAAAACCATCTCTCCTTCATCCGGAACCTCAAGAACACAGTTTGTCATCACTGTCACAGAGGAATACATGCTTCCAGAGCTTCAAACCATGAACCAATCTAGATAACACTCCTCTGAGACTTCCTCAACACTTCCTCAAATTCACAAAATAGGAAAAGGCATTTCCAAATCTCACCGGACCTATCTGTGTTATTCTGTCACCTCTGAATACCTACTGGAACTGGTTCTACTTGAGCGGCCATAACTTCTTCAGATCTTCATGCGGACCTCTGAAATCTCTACTGGACTATCTTAAGACACATATCTACAAACCCTTTAATCCGTATCCTTTGATCCTCATCCTATCATTGACCTTTACCTTACTGTCATCACTGTTCCTGATTGAGACTAATTTTCTCAATATCCTCAGCTCACAGCTCATCCAATCCTTATCATTAATGCAATAGGAGTATGTTGACATCAATGACAACATCGGTTAAACCCATACTTGCAACAGTCCTATCACATACCAGACTTGTCTTACTATCTTCACACTACCCTTCTACTTTTCTTCATACTTCACAACACACACCTTCACATCCAAATCCATCTGGTATATATATCCACACCAATGATTTCAACACCTTTCTTGTTGGCATCCAGAATAGTCAATATTTTCCTAAACTCTGATATATTGGTTGAATCCTTACTTATCAAGTGATGCGTATCAAGGAGATGTTTATAGAAGTCATCAATCATGTCGGCCAATCATGAATGATACCTTAAGAAAATTGATCACCATCAATAACTCATTCAGATTAAGGTCTGATGCTCTGCTGGTCAGTTCTTCCTCTGTCAACTCTGTCAAACAGGAACCCATTACTTAGGTGCTCATATCTTTTCACTCTTTCATCACCGAAGGCTCAATCTCTAGAATGTATCAGTCAAGGTACGCCTCTTGACTTCCCCAAGTCTGCACTTTACTAAGATACTTCCTCTGAGAGATCTGGACCTGACTATCAGACCTTGCCACATGCTCTATTCTTGCTTACCAGACCAGAACACTCTTCAATTTGACTTCTGGTAAAGGCACACCATGTCCTGCAGATGTGTGGGATGAACTTTGTTGCCATCAATGACAATAATCATGAAGCCACAATGTGTCTCTTGCCAACACAATTAAGCATGTTATCATTGAAAGAAGAGCTTACAAGAAGCTTGGGTGGCACAAGAATTCCTCTACATAGTACATCAAGATAAAAAAAAAATTGTTGCATGTCAAATGTCATCAAAAAGAACAAACGAGGTCGCTCAAACCTCAAAGAAAAATAATCAACTACAAGGTGGTAAAACTCAAAGGATAGATGAATCCTCACCCATAGGCCCTTTAGAAACCTCAGTCCAATGAATCAATACCCTTGAGGCTATGAGTGTTGAAAAAATTGCCAAAACAAAATTGAGGAAAACCTAGGGCACATGGAAATCCTTTCATCGATAAGATTGAACCAAACCAGGGAGAAACACAAAATCCCCCTCATCTAAACTTCCATTCTCATGACACACATAATGAATCATTATTGCCTCCCTTGCCCTCGTCATCCAAAATGACAAGTTTCAATCAAATAGGTGGGATTCCTATAATGCAAAATTGACCACAAACAATCTCACCCAATTTTCAAAATGGAAACATGACACATCTAGTTATCCAATTTTTTTCAAGATATCAACAATCTAGAATACGCTTTCAACAAGTACAAAAATCACTACTTGAAGGGCTAATGTTTGGATGAACAATACCCTCTACATGTAACCTCCCACTTAGGAACATACCTCAAGTATTTAAAGGAGCGACTTGGCTACAACATTTGTCAAGTCATACTACAAAATCCTCTCCCTAAGATTCCAAAATTTAAAGGAGAGGGTGATCCCAAGTCTCATATCAAGGCTTACATCATGATAGTGCAAGAAATCCTTCCTTTTGATGGAGTGGTAGCAAAGATTTTTCCAAAGGCTTTGGAGGGTATCACTTTAGATTAGTACTATAAACTTCCAAAAGCATCAATCCACTCATTTAGGTAACTCATCAATCAATTTGTGGCTACCTTTGATATAGAAAAATTGGTCAAGATAGGAATACAAGAATTTTTAACAATAAAAAAGAAGCCAATGAGGTAGTTGCACACTTTATCACACGATGGAGGAAAGCTTTGTATTCCTTAACTAGCGCAGTAAGCATAGATCATAAGGAGCTCTATGGTATATTATTACATGTCCTTAACAAGGACTTCCTTGGAGTTCAAAAATTTCCTTACAAAACATACAATGAAGCACTCAAAAGTGCTCTTAGAATTGACCAAGCCACTATTGATAGTGGAAGAAGGGAGTATGATATCAATGGAAGGTTGATAAACCATGACAGAAATAACAGATCTGTGATGAACAATCAAAACATAGATGGTTCAACAAACATTTCACCATCCAAAAGTAATAGTCAATAATTATTACTACAACAATCATACAAATTTGGGGAACCAAAATTTCAACAACTATCCCTTGAGAATCAATAATTAATCATACAACCATCATCATAAGCCTCGATATTAAAATTATGATAAATACTACCCATTTCACAAGAGAAGGAGACATGATATCAATTCATGTTGGCAGTACCATCACTTCATATCAGACCTCCCAAAATGTCAGTGACAAGCATTCATGGACACATTCTCACAAGATGAAAGAAATAGTCCCAAAAGCCATTAAAATCCCTTTGATCAAAACACCTTAGGCTTTGTAGAATTAGATAAAGATCAAGAAATTTGTGTCACCCAAGGACCAAAATGACCAAATGACACCTCTAAAAATTCAAAAAATTCTCACATGTTATAACTTCTCAAGATTTATTTGCACAATAATGATCTCCTCAATGCCTTAGATCTAGGCCATCAAGTTCAAAACACTCCCAGTGAAAAGTGTTCTTCTTCAATATTTGATTTTGAAAAGTTACCCTCAGATGATTACATAGCTAAACAAGGTGATCCCCCCTCTACTCAATAGTTCAAGTTCATGACTATTCCATTAAACGTGTAATGATCAGTGATGGGTCTGCAATGAACATAATCTCTTTCTCTCTTCTTCAACGAATGGGTTATGATGAAACTCAAATCACACAAGAAACTTCCATCCTTAGAATTGATGATAACCCAAACATTCGAACCATGGGTAAGGTCAATCTTCAAATCACATTGGGTGCTAAGAACCTCCCAACTAAAATTTATGCCATCAATGAAGAAATCACTAACATGGTCATAGGAAGGCCTTGGATCCATAGAATGAGGGTTGTTCCCTCCACATTAATTTCATGAAATCCACTTCTCACACATGGGACAAACCCACATTATCAACGAAGACCCTGATCACTTCAGTGTTTATAGATTTGAACAAGTAAAAAAGAAGGCAAAGACCATGGAAATCACTGGTGACCCAAAATTAACATTTTTGAAAAAGGAGAGACATCAAAGCAATTTGCAAATGTAGCCAAGACCTCAAAATGTGTAGGAAAGGCGGCAATAGGGGAATCATCCTTTGATCCCCACTCAACAAATTCTTATGGTCCATTCAAGTTAGCCACTATTCCAATCAATCCATACATAAACATTCATATGATTGAAATCACAACTAAAGAAGAACCAAAACTTACACAAGAACTAGGAGAGTCAACACCAATTCCAATTTCCCCTCAAAAGTTCTAAACAAACATTGAAACTTAACAAGAATAAAAAATGATTAAGTTGGGGGACAAATCATCGAACAATGAAACATTTGACTACACAAAACTTCTCACCAAATACAAAGACATTTTCACACCAAGTCTTTGAGTGTCCTTGAAAAACCTTTTAAGTGAAGTTTAGGTCAAATTATCTATAGGTCCATACATAGTTAAGAAAGACATCAGAAATGGTGCTTACCTCTTGTGCATTATGGAAAGAGAAGAGTTTAGTATCTCAAAACTTTGTAAAAGCATATAAAATCCAAAAAAATCAAATAATTCAAAAATACATAAGAAACATAAAATAATGAAAAATTAAAATTTTGCATTCTTCATTCTTTTCCATCATGCATTTTCTAAGTGTCATGGTCTTATTCAATTTTTGTCCTAATAAGGAGTCTAAGGTTTCTTAGGTATAGTCTGACCCTTTTAGCCTTTGAGATCCCATAATAATCATGTTTACCGCCTATCACTACCCCCCTATTCATATTTTCTAATGATTCCAATTGAAGCCTAGCTCTTACCTTCACATTGATCCCAATTTTAACAAACCATGCTATTAAGTCTAAGAAAAGTTAATATTCAAAACTAAGGTACCCAATAGAAGCTTGCAAGTAGACCTTCCTCATTTCTCCCTAGTAGAATGGAAGTCTGACTGGATAGTGAAAACTTTTGGTGGTGCTCAACCCCTTGTCTTTCCTGTCTAGAAATGCCAAGGGGATCATAACTCAATAGGAAGTAATCAAAAAATACGAGTGAACAAAAAACTGAGAGATAAAAAAATAAGAGTGTGAGAAAATCAAAGGAAATAATAAAGCATGAAAAGTCAAAAAGCACCAAAAATATCAAGCAAAAGAAAAAGATTCAAGTGAGGCATTCCAAAATACAAAAAATACAAAAAAAAAAAAAAAAAAAAGAGAGACAAAAAAATGGTGAGAAAAGAGAAGATTGCTTATGTCCATACTCTTGAGTGGAGATAAATCTAAAATCAAAGCTAGAAGAGTAACATCTATCAAAGAAAGTAAAAAGAAAGGTGTAATGTAGAAAAGAGAGATTAACTTCATAAATCATAGTAGGTCAAACCCTCTTCTACAAAAGATTGGGGCACAAACCAAGCATGGATTCTACCCAAGGAGGAGAGTGAAACTATAGGGGTTCCATCCTTTTGTCATATGTAGTAGGACCAACCAAGTTCAACCAAAGCTAAACAAGCAAGCAAGGACTATGTTTAAACCAAAAAATGATTAATAATAGACTATAACAAACTACAAGAAATGAACCTTAGAGATCAACAAGTACATCAAAGATAAGAGAGTAATTTAGAACCTAGAAAATGTAGTAGAAATGCCAAGGACAAGGGCACTCAGGCACGCTGGTCCCCTTTTAGGGTTAGACAAAACTTTAAATATGATTAGACATGTATCCATCTGCACTGCCTTGTTCCCAAAAACCAACCTCTGAAGCCTATTCTTGTTACCTACACACACGAAAAGAGGGAAAGGATTGTGTTGTTTTAAGGGTTTGCCTTGGTCAAACCATGTGTTGGTGTTACCACCTCCATAACAACGAATGATAAGATCCAAGAGTGTGTGTCCTAGGAGGACAGAGGCGAGATCTATGACAATATGATAGATAATGATGAAAGATTATGATAATAACCACAAGATATTCAACCTTAGTTGATGAAGATATAACACCAACAAAGGAGAGTGATGAAGAGGGATTCCAACTTCCTTCAAAGCCTGCAAACAACTTCAATAGCATTCACAAGTAGAAGACAAGGCATGAATAATCCTTTAGCATAGAACATCATATGAGAGAAATTTTGCATTCATCCTGTTAGGTGTAAAATAAACTACAACACACACTTAAATATGCATTTCTGCTTACCTCTAACAAATAAAATAACTTTATGCAGACAAATACTGAATAAAGGAGTTTCCTAAGCTGACACCACAAAGTGGGACCAAAGTACCTAGGCGGGACCATGGCGCTCGGGTACCTTCGACCTTTGGCCTACAGACTTCAAAAAGTGTCTTTTAACGGGGCCTTAGTCTATTCCTAAGTTGATTATGCTAGGTTTACTTTTTGGAATCAAGATATTCATAATTTAGTGCTGAAAGAGGTGTTAAAATAGGTCCTAACTAACATAAGTCCAACCTAGGAGCTGGGTGGTCCCACAATAATGGGTTACACTTTTTTGCCAAAGTTGACATTGAAATGAACATTTTAGAAAAAATCTTCACTTTCAGATACCTATAGTTGCTAAACCATGAGGAATTTGGAGATGATGTAAACTAGTGATTTGTCACATTTTGTATATAGATTCTAAATATATATTTTAAAAAAATTTTGGAATCAAATTACATTTATTTTTCCATCTCCTTCAATAACTAGTTTTTAATAGTAAACACCATTTTTAAAGAGTGATGTGTATTGTGTAAAACATAACTTTTTTTCTATGAAGGATAAAATTCTATTTTTTCTGAATTTAGATTCTTAACTACAATATCTAGAGGATGCATTTAGTTGCATAATGTTTTATTGAATATTTTTCTTCTAATTAACTTTTGAAGTCAAACCAATTACAATTTAGAGATAGGTGTACTGTGTAAAGCATAACTTTTTTTGTATGTATCGGAATTCAATATTTTTTTTGTTGGATCAAAGACATGAATACCAAGAGGATAGATATTTTTCATAATTTTTTTTGGTAATATACTATTTTTCCACATGTGCAGAACAAAGAGCTTGATTTTCAGTGAAAAACCTATGTTTAATTAAACTAAAAAAAATGTATAATAAAACTAAAATATAGTAAAATATATTTGATAGAAAGATCGTTTTGAGGACTATAATCCTCCAGATGGGTTTGTCAAGTTGATTCCATTTTGATCCTCAACCTAGGCCTTGAAACCCAAAAATCTGCATAAAAGTGCAGTTGGAGAGGGGCAAAGGAAAAATAAGGGGGTTTGATCGAAAGGGGTTTGAACGAACCCATAGAGAGGGGTTCTAATGAAAGGGGGTTTGATCAAACCCCCTTTCATTAGAAACCCCTAAAAATAACATTAAAAATTTGAAATAACATTAAATGGGGTTTGATCGAACCCCCTTCCATTAGAATAATAACATCAAAGGTGGTTCGATCGAACCCCCTATTTTATTAAAAAAAGCCCAACATAAAGTGGGTTCATTCAAATGGTGGGGTTCGACCGAACCCATTTTTGGGTTTGTTCGAACACCCCAGTTCAACCGAACCCATTTTTGGGTTCGTTCGAACACTCCAGTTCGACCGAACCCCTCCAAAAAAAAATTTTGGTGCACAGGTAATTTTCCTTCGTCAATGCAATTTAACCTAGTATTGTGGGATCACCCAGCTAAACTAGGTGTAAAATCTTAGTGTACACATTTTACAACAGTACACTTAGCCCCCACTATAGTGTGGGTACACACTTACATTCAAACTCATACTAAAGGGATGGACAAAACACACAAACATAGAAGACCAAAGAATTCTGCCAAGTTGTGGTCTATGAGTAGCCCCTGAACTTAGCATCGTAAGTTTTCTAACACATAAGCAAAGAGAAAACATGCAAGGCATTGCAACATTAATTCACACATACGTGGAGTACTGAAAGCATACACAAGAATACATGCAAAAGACACACGATACACAAGGGAAATACATGCAAAAAACAAAGCATACACATAAGATGTAGAGAATACACATAAGACAAAATAATACATAAAGAACACATGGAAAACGTGATGTAGACACATAATTACATAGGCTAAAACATAAGATAGAAACATAATGCGCAAAGAAAGAAAGTATAAGAATACACATAGGAAAAACACACAAGATACATGACTTTGATGCTAGCTTACTCTGTTGCTAAGGGTCATGTGGATAGAAGTGCCACCATGGATCACAAACTAGTAAGGACCACTGAATTACTAGGTGACCACACTAAGTCACATGAAGCACATGAGCTAGCCAACTACATTGCACTAGGTGGCTCATGGACCCAAGAGGAAGCATCATAGGCTAGTGAGGACTGCTGAATCACTAGGTCTGTTTCCTCCTAGCAAGAAAATATTTAACCAAAGGAGAGCATAGCATGATGCATGCCCCCATCTTCAAGTGATTACTAACTCCTATCAGGGAGTAATTCCTTTAAGGTACAAAAAATCACAAAACATGCACGAGAGATTTCCGTAAGCATTTGCCCATGAGATATGCATTTCCAAAGAACTACATCACACCAAGGGGTTACCCCCACAACAAAAAAACTGAGGCAATGCTATAGGCATGATACACAATGGCTTGTGTAGTCATGGTATGACGTTGAGCATAACAACAAGGTGCCACATAAATCAAAACATAAAAAGGAACAACAAGTAGCACCAAGGAGAAACACAAAGGGATCTACTAACTGGTGTCAATATAGGAATGATTGTATATAGGAGATGTCTCAAGACCATATATATATGGAATTGTCATCACTCGCCAGCTGGTAGAACTATGGAGACAAAGGAAGAAGTAGCACATGAAATCAAAAAAAAATTCCCTTGATTCAGGAAGGGAAAATGCTGAAGGATTCTATGCCTTGCATCATCCCCAAAGGACACAACAACAAATCAAGTTATGACATATAGAAGAATGATGATACAAATAGAGAGAATGTCACAATAGATTTCTTTCCCTTTGTATTTTTGCACCTATAAGGGTGTCAAGGGTAATCCAAAGAGAGATTAACAACACAACAATAACAACACATAAACAAAAATAATGCATCAGGCAGCACATCACAGGGGAAACACAATCACATACACACATAACACAAAAAATAAGGTATGTCACATGTGATTCAACCTAAAACAAGTCATCCTCCTCCCTATCTAGTTCATGATCCATTTAAAAAGGAGGACAAGATGCGAGGGGAACTATAGCAGATGAGGTAAAAAGGACAATAGGCATACATGTATTATCTTCAGAATCACTATCTGAATCTAGTAGAATTGGCTCCATAGCAGCATGTGAAGTTTCTTCTTTTTCTGTAGGAGACACAAGAGTAGTAGCTATCTCTTTGGCATCTGTTGGTGATAATTGCTTACAAGGAGAGAGATTCTCCTCTCCTACGGCAAGATGAACCATAGCATGATGATGCTTCTTTCTTTCTCTTGCAACCTTATTTCCCTTATCTTTATTCGTTATGTTCTTAAGGGGAACCGTAGCATCTTCCAATGTGGATTCTTTTTTTTCCTTTGCTTCAGGAACATTATAAGAAAAAGGAGGAACCACCAAAGGATTGGAGACTATGGAGGAGGTTTCCTCAATGAGGGATGCTCATCCTTCTCAACTTGTGAAATAGGTAGAAGTATAGGAGCATTCTCAAGTGGTTGAGAAACCTTGGGAAATAAAACTTGCGCAATTGATTGATGACCACTAGTCTCCATAGAGGTAGGTGGAACAAAGGTTATATTGCGGTTGTGAGGAGATCTATTTTGTAAAAGAAGGTTTCCTTGTTGTCCTTGAAAGGGTGACAGAGGGGGAACCTCGACATATCTACCAGACGCTCGGGGATAGGGAAGAACCTTCGATTCGGGTATATATTGTTCTTATATGCATTCAAAATAATGATATTGGAACAGTCAAACAACAACCATAGAGCATCAAGTTGTAGTTCAAAAGCAATTGGAATAGTTGTCTTTCATGAGTGAAACCAATGTTAAATCAACTGTAGGATAGTTAAGTTTCATGTCATTAATGATATGGAAAACCAAAAAATTGTTATCAATCAAATATGCACCCTATGCTAAGCTTACAGAAGACTTAGCTATCTATTGACACATGGAAACACTCTCAAATTATGGGTGATCTGTGTCGAGAGTGAATCTCTAGAGTGAGTTGGTTCTCCTTATTATTCTTTCTAATCTAATGACTTGTCTGAGAAAAGGGATGAGAGAGGTGTATTGAAATAAAAAACTGAAATTAACCCCTAAGGAGATGCACCAATACTAAACTCCTGTGAGCTCTTACTCACAATCAAACTACAGAACTTTAATCTTCACAACACTTTGATTCTACCTAGTTCATAAATATTTTGCATGAAGGTTCAATCAAAACATGACATGCAACCTGAATAAAGAAAAATAATTGCATAACTATCACAAAATCAAGACAAAAAAATGGATAAATACTTATCACAGTGCAATATCAAATCAATTTTGTAAAAGTAGGGGCAAAAGTGAAGGAAAACTGCTTCTCTATAAACTGAAGGAATAATGAGTACATGAACTGGAATACAACACTCTCGATTTGAGAGGGAGACTCTGATATCCTGAACTCTAATCTCTACTACTACTCTGCTAAAACTAGAACTGTAATATCACTAAATTATCCAACTATGCAAATAACTAACAATAGAAAATGTTAAAACCTTCACTTTTAAAATAAATTTGTTCTACCAGCTCCACCAGTTTGAGCTGTAAGTGAAAAATGGTAACAGCTTCATTTGCTACCGGAGGGATAGGAGGAATTATAGCTAAAGCTTCAGACAATCAAGGAGGTTTAGGGACATCACTAGGGGGAATATTACTAAGTGATAACTTTATTATTTTCATCACTTTAAATTTTTGAGATAATAAGAAGAATAAGTCATCTCTCTCTCTAGTGACTCTTACTAGTTGTATGGCTAGAAGTAGTCGAGTGAAAAGTGTCCATTTCAAGCAACAATCTGATATTTGCTATGATGTACAACATGTACCCACCTCTCATATGGAAACTTCAAACACTTATGGAACATAAAGGGGATAGCTTTCATGGAGCAGAGCCATGGGTAGCCCAACTTCATATGAAATAGATCTGATGTAGGAATGATGACAAAATGAACATCCAAGACTCTTGGCCCAACTTTAACATCAAGAGTTAAAGCACCAAGAGTTGGATGGATAGACCCATCATGTTCTCTAATATCCACCTCTGATACATCATATGTACCTAGATGCAAACCATGCACATAGAGAAAATCTTCAGTTAATACATTCACCATGCATATAGGATCTATCATAGCACCTTAAGCAGGTTTATCATTGATTCAAATAGTAATGTAAAGAGGGCCATCAGGAGCTTCAATAGTAGCATCATGTGGACTAAAAGATATAGTAGGTTCCAAATCCACTCACTCTTTATGAGGGTAAGCATCGACCATGCAAATATCTTCATCATAATCTTCATCATGAGACATATTCGCCAGATTAGATTCATGATGAGGTAAAGGATCAATATATATTTGAGGGTTTCAATTAGTAGATGCTACTGATTTATTCCCTTTGTCATTAGCACTAGCAACTTGGATGTCAATAGCATCGATAAGGTCTTGAATTTCATGTTTAAGATGCATACATATTTCAGTGTCATGGCCAATGGAGCAGTGGGATTGATAAAAAGCCTTCGTATCAAAGGAAAATGATTGCATCTTTCTTGGATCGAGAAGTCTAACGGGTGGACGCTTGATGAGATTGTTTTGTAAAAGTTGTGTCATGATAGAATAAAGAGATCTAGACATGGTGTAAATTTTCTTGTTTTTGGTTTCAATTTATAAGGGGTGGGAGTAGGATATGACATTATCACCACATCTTTTCTAATGTTATGTGCTGAAATTTCATTTATCTTGATGAAATTTTTGTTATATCTTTTGAAATAATAATTATGAGAGGCTTCGGATTGACCAAATGGAGATGATGAGGGATTATTCTCATACTGACTAACCAAAAGTTGATAATCATGAAAAGCCATGCAAAGATGAGTAAATGATTCATACCACATCAACAATATCTTATCACGGATGTGAGGTTGTAAGTTTCCTAGAAAGATTCTTTGCACATCAGCATCTAGAATAGAATATTGGATTTGTGAAAAGAGGGCTTGATAACACCCCATAAAATTAGTTATTTTCTCTTTCATTCCTTGTTTATAATGAACAAAGTCCATCAAAGAGACCTGAGGTCCAATATTCACTTGAAAATGCTCAAGGAACTTATTAAATAATTGTGAAAAGCTAGTTATAAAATTATGAGGAAGCATGTAAAATCAATCCAAGGTTGTGTCCTTGAGTGACCTAGGAAATTTTTTTGCTAAGATTGCATCCTCAAAGTAGAAATCACTACACAGTGTGCAAAAAGCTGCCACATGGTTGCTAGGGTCTCCCTTCCCATTATACTTTTCAAAGCGAGGAGTTTCAAACTTCTTAGGTATAGGAGTTATTAGAATAGAATAGGACAAAGGGCTACGAAGGTGATGTGTTCTGATACTAGTCTTAGGCAGGCTATTACTCATGCTAGCTAACTATTTTTACATGGAGGTCATCTTCCTCAAAAATTGGTTTATGACAAGGTTGGAAGTGGAATCAAGTAGAGATTAAAATGAAGGACTCTAGGTGATGGAGTATGAGTAGCCTTTTGAAATGTGATAGGTGGTTTGGATGTAGGTGGAGTAACACTAGGTGCAAAATATATGTAATTATAAGGAATGACACCATAATGATGAACATGATTCCTAATAGATAACCTAACACATGTGGTAGCATTATTATTGATCTGTGTAGCAGTGGTAATAATAGTAGATGAATAAGTAGGAGTATGGAGTGAGGGTATGGGTAGTGACACTTGAGTCCCTATTTGAATAGGAGAAGTCACATTTGTTATGATTTCAGCACAACTAGTTGCTGACATAACATTGTTATGCACTATGTGAGCTAGGCCACACAAGACTTCTACCCCCTCTTGTCTCTCAAGAAAAAACCCTCTAAGACTCTCAACTACATGGAAAACCTCCTTGGTTATATGTTCCACACTCACAAATTGCTGAAAATTAGCCAACTTCATGTGTAACTTTTGAATTTGGGCTTCAGGAACATGAGTGACAAGGTTATCAATATCGACGGATTCCTAAGTAGTTGATGTTTCAGGGAGAAGTGTAGTAGGAATTTGTGTGACTTGATTAATAATTTTAGATTTGGATGCATCAACCTTAGAACCCATAATTTTAATACTTCTTCACATAAAGGTATTAGAATTAGGGCACCAAGTCACATAGCTCATAAAGCGACTACAAGCTTTAATAACATACAAGATGCCCAAATAGAAGAAATTGATGATGTAGAAAAAGAAAGATTTGAGTTTTCTTTTAAGTGAAGCAATAGTATACCCTTAATCAAATTCAATTCAAACAAATACAACTATGCTAAACACAATTTTCAATGCAACGAAACAACAACTATGCAATTTTCAAGTGTAAGATACAATTTTTCTTTTCCAATTTTTAAATGCAACAATGCAAAATGATTTTGAACAACGAATAATGAAAGATACAAAAATATTCAAAATGCTCTAATCAATGTAACAAGATCTAAACAACCTTCAAATCTAAAAACCCTATGGTCAAAACCAGCAAGACTTTCTATAAATTCAAAACTTTGACAAACCCTAGCTTGAAATTATGTATAATTTAACTATGTATAAATGTAAAGAAACTAAAGATCACACTCCCAATCAGATCTAGAGTGATAAACAACTCATATCTGAAACAAGAGGGAAGAAAAAGGTGCAAGAAATGATGGGCTCACCAAAATGTAGTGTAGAAAAGAAAGACTAGCTTCATAAATCAAACTAGGTCAAACCCTCTTCTACAAATGATTGGGGCACAAATTGAGCATGGCTTCTACCCAAGAAGGAGAGCCAAACTATACGGGTTCTTCCCTTTCATTGTATATAGAAGGACCAACCATGTTCAACCAAATCCAAACAAGTAAGCAAGGACTATGTTTAAACCACAAAATGACGAATAAAAGACTATAACAGACTATAGGTTCAAATGAACCTCAATGATCATCAAGTATACCAGAGGTAAGAGAGTAATTTAGGATCTAGAAAATATAGCATAAATGCCTAGGACATGGGTGCTCAAGTGCCTTGGTCCCCTTTTAGGGTTAGGAAAAACTTCGAGTATGATCACACATGTATCTGGCTGCACTGCCTTCTTCTCGAAAACCATCCTCTAAAACCTATTCTTCTTAGCTACACATAGGGAAGGACGGAAAAGGTTTTGTTGTTTTAAGGGTTTGCCTCAATCAAACCCCGTGTTGGTGTTCCCACCTCTACAACAACAAATGATAAGATCCAAGAGTGTGTCCCTTAGGAGGGTAGAGACCATATCTGTGACAATATGATAGATAATGATGAAAGATGATGATAATAACCACAAAATATCCAACCTTAGTTGATGAAGATCTAACACCAACAAAGGAGAGTGATGAAGAGGGCTTCAAACTTCCTTGAAAGTCTACAAACAACTTTAATAGCATTCACAAGTAGAAGACAATCCAAGCATGAAGAATCCTTTAGCATAGAACATCAAATGAGAGAAATTTTGCATTCATCTTGTTACGTGTAAAATGAACTACAACACACACTTAAATATGTATTCTCGCTTACCTCCAACAAATAAAACAACTTGATGCCGACAAATACTAACTAAAGGAGTGTCGTAAGCCAACACCACAAAGTTGGACCAAAGTACCTATGTGGGACTAGGGCACTCGGGTGCCCTGGACCTTTGGCCCACAAACTTTGAAAAGTGTCTTTTAACGGTGGCTTAGTTCAGTTCTAAGTTGATTATGCTAGGTTTACTTGTTGGGATCAATATATTCATCATTTAGTGATCAAATAGGTGTTAAAATAGGTCCTAATTAATAAGGGAAACAAAATAAGTCCAACCTAGGAGCTAAACTAGGTGTAAAACGTTAGTCTACACATTTTACTACACTACAAAAGGTACAAAGCACACACATGCACTAGTTGAGAAAAGCCAAGAGTCTAACTATTTGTAGGGCCATCTTCCACTCTAGAGCCTTTCCTTTACTCCAAATCTATCTTACTAGTCATCTTTGATCTAGTTCTAGAAGGTGCTACTAAATTTTTTTGCTTGTCTATGTGGAAATCTTGTTAACAAATCTTGTCTAGATAAGGATTAGTGTCTAGCCTCTTATAAAGCCCAAAACATTAGGAACATTCCATCTACTCCCCACTACCACTTGAGTCCCTAATCCCATCATAAAGTTCAATGAGTCTCTTTATACCAAGTTAACTCACATCCCCTAGGTCAAAAATCTTACTATAGAGAATTCACATTTATTTGTTATACTTGCATACATTTCAAAATTCAAAAGCAATAATTTCATGTCATAACATTGTGACATTCACTTAGAATAGCATACTTCACATTTCATATTTTTAAATCACATCCAAACACAATGCATCTCATTCATATCATAAAAAGACAAAAATAAATTACATTATCCATGTGTGATCATCATGGGTATGCATTCGCATAAGGAAAATAAAATCTCTAACCAACCATATGTACAAGAGAGAAATTGAAGTACAAGATGTTGACTAAAGCTACGTATAGTTCTCAACCAATCAAGTCACATAACAAGTGCAAAACAATGTTTGAGCACAAATCACTCCAATACAGTCAGAGAAAAATTGTGCACTCCACCATGCAAATCTCCCCATGTAAGGAGGCAAGGGCAGAGATCCATTCAATAAACATAGGTCTCTCAAGGACCTCATGTCCTCAAATCAAACCTTCATAAAATATTAAAAAAACAATAAAAATTGGAAAGTTGAAAAAAACCTAAAAAGACTGTAAAAACCACAAAAATCCCTAAAAATCAAATATGTTCTTCAAAATCTGTAATAAAAGGGGAATTTGTTCTTCTCTCTATCTTAGTATATGTTTTATTTTTATAGTTCTCTTGCACCCTCGTTTTGTGTGGTTTCATTCTTCTAGGTCCTCATGGCGGGCAAACAACTAAGTATATTGGCAACACAATCTCTAGTATGTTCATTCATTTCAATTTCATTGATCATTTCAAACATTTTAAATGTCAAACTAATGCTTTTTATTTTAGGTACAATCATGGGACAACAACAATAGGTAAGTCCTATTTCAAGAATGGTACCCACCTTTCATGTAGACTACCATCCTGAAGGGGGGAAATATTTAATCACTAAAAATGCACATGAGCTCACATAAGGACCCTATGGTGAGATAATCCTTAACACATACATGTAAACTTGTGTAATAAAATACCCTCTCAGTAGTTCTCTCCTTGGCAACACGTAGATGACCTTATTTTTCTTTATTAATTTTTCATAATCCTAATTTTTCTTTATTTTCCTCTTGTCAACATTTCTTCTTTATCTCGCCAACATAGCTGATTTTCATCAAAACATGTGAATTTGCCTTCCCCACACATGTTTCATGCATTTACACCTTCTAGAAGCCTCTAACCAACCTTCTGGACCCAACCAAGTTATCAAAATTAACTTTTCTTATGTTTCACCTAGACCCCCCTTTTATTTTTGAATCCCCCATGGGTCTTCCTAGAGTGAACCTACTGGTAAAAGGGGGGATCCTATTTAATTCATCTACTTGACCTATTTCAAAATCCAAATGGAATCTTTAACCCTCCAAAATCATTCCCCAACTTTTAGAATTGACATAGATTTTGTCTTTTTAGATATCCCCTATTATTTATGGATCTCCCCTGGGCAACCCTGCTTGTAAAAGGGGGTCATCTTTAATTCACTTGCTTCATCTATTTCAAAAGGCAGATTGCATCTTCAAATCTCAAAGACTAACCTCCATCCCTCAGTTTTTACCTAGAATCCGTCCTTTTTAGATCACCCATGGGTGTCCCCCAGGTGACCCCTAGGAGATCCTATTGGAAAAAGTGATGACCCTCAAGGGTAATATTGTCATGTTTTCAAATGTGAATTCCTCTTCAGTTCTCGCCCAAATTTTCTCCAAATTAAGCCCTACATGTGTGAGTCACCTTCCCTAACTAATCATCAACTCCTTCAAGACTCCCAATCACTCCATTCTAACTCACAAATAAATTATACTTCTCTATCAATCAATCTCATTCTAACTCCATTTCATCTTTTGTTAAAGGCTATAAAAGCTTGTTCACTCCTAATCAAACCCAATTAACTCCTCAATCAATCTTGTTAAATCATCAATCAAACGAGTTAACTCTTCAATCAATTTCCCCCACTTGTGTGCCTCTCCAAACTATAAATACCCCTACCTCATCATGATTTCTCGAGTGGGAGAATGCTCTTTCTATCTTCACAACCTTTTCAAGCTTCTTCATAGGCCTTTGAGCCTTTTAGTTTCTCTCTTTAGTGTTTCAAAGATTCAAAGTTTTCATTTCATTTGTTTTCATTGTTGGAAAACTTCAAAACTTCCCTTTTGAGAGGCAAATTCAATAGTTTGAGTCATTCATAAGCTTTTTGTTTTCTCTCAACTAGCATCTTGATGCTTAATGTAGGATGAATGTGCCTTTTTTTCCTTAGTATAGATTCTCATTATTTCTAAAGCTTCTGAAAGCATGCTTATATTCTCATTTGTTGAAGCCAATGCCAGTATTCTCAATTAGCACACTCACATAGTGTTCATAGCTCACTTCGAGCTCAATCAATATGAACATTACTTCTCTTCATCCCTGTTACCAAGAGGAAGACCCCATTACTGTAAGAGGACAAAGAGGTTGCAAGATACAAAATATTCCTAAGGGTAGTGTGTGAAGACTCATGCATCAAGCTTATTATAGGTTCTTTCAATGTTTTTTACAATAATTAGATCACAAAATTTCTCTTGAGGAAAGTAATTTATTGCTTTACTCTTGATAGGAAATTGTTAGCATAATATATTTTTCTTTGGATCAGATTAGTTGTTAATTGCTTTCGATATATTAAATTATTTCATTAGATTGGATCATCATTTTCTTTCCTTAGATTAGTTGTTAATTTCTTTCGATAGATTAAATTCATTCATTAGATTAGACCATCATTTGCTTTAATTAGTTGTTAATTGCTAACTGTTTTCACTTAATGTCAAAGATTAAGGGGCCTCATCCTCTATGATGTTGATCCTTTAAACCTTCTTGTATCTGTGGACATTAAATACACAATGCACCCTTCAAGCTAATAATAAGAACTAAAAGAAATCTATAAAACCAACATTATCCTTCAACTTAATATCAATAAGAACCCTTTATCCTAATATTATACCTTTGTACCTCATCCCTATGCTATCAATCCTTTACACTTAATAAAAATTAATCCCTATAGATTCTTTGTAAATGAATTTGTTACACGAGGATGTGTCCCCTACCTTGAGACCCCTATCCCTGTCCCTGTTGCCATCACCTGCCATCCACAAAATGAAATAAACATTTAATAATGTTTAGAGAAAAAAACTCAAAGCCAAAAATTAAATATTGTTGTTATACTATTGTCATGATTAAAGTTATTGTTGTATTGTTATCATGATTAATTTTACTACAGTTATACTACTGTTAATAGTTATTGTTGTTATTCAACTTATAGTCTTATACTGTTGTCCATTGACTTATATAAATTTTACTCTCTCTCTCTCTATATATATATATATAGAAAAATTCATATATATTGCCATCCCCACCATCCTCAAAAATTGGCCCTCAGATTGTTGTCTCGAAGCCTATCCCCTGCTATCCCCCGTCCCCATCCCCAAAATGCTATGGAACATAGGTAAATGACCATTCTTGTCCACTCTATATAAACATATCACCAATAATTCATTAGCCACTTGAGACTACGTGTCACCAATTTATCTTAAACTAACTGTAATTAAATAAGCTACTTTTGTCTAGATTATTCTAAATTTTTATTTTCACATGCATATTATTGATAAGCTCCTCCCCATTATAGTCCTCTCCAATTTATATACTAAATTTTAGAGAAAATATATGGCCTTGTTGTAGAATGCAATACCATTGTGGAAACAATCTGACCTATTTTAGACATATAAGGTATTGAACTGCACTGGACAACAGAGGGGGGGTGAATCAGTTGTGCTAAAATTTTTAACTAATTATGAACATCAACTTATCAATTACTTATATTCAGATATAACCATAAGAGCATGAAATGAGAAGTTCAACAAAATAACATAATCAACACAGAAGACACCATATTTTTATGTGGAAAACCCTAAAAGGGAAAAACCATGGTGGGTGTTAGCCCACAGAAATATATATGTCATATCAATACCAAAGGGAGGTTCACTGCCAAAAGGGTTGAATTGAGATAATAGCATCTACTCCATGCCAGTGTTCAGTTCCATTGAAGCATAAACACGTCTGCTTTGCTCTGCTACTTTTACTTCACTTTTATCTTTGCATCTTTGCACTTGGATACATTTTCATGACTCAATTACAATTATTTATATACTTCATCAACCTTGGAATGATCATCAAGGTCAGCATTACAATTATCAACCGTTGGAACAATCTCCAAGGTCGGCAAACATACATTACATCATAATAGGTCTGGACCTAAATAGAGTTAAAAAGAAAAGAAATGAATGTAGATCATGCCATGCATTAGAAGGGACTCAAACACAATCTTGCACACTACAACATGCTATCACAATCTTCGATGCATCTCCACAGATGATGAATTCAACCAAGTCAGCCAAGACTAATATTAACACAAGTATTCGCAAGAACACACTTCATACATGATCTGAATTACACCTTACGGACCAATTTGAATGTATGAGCATGACCAAGAGACATCTACAAGGACATTGTAATTATCAGGAACAACCGCATTATCTCTAATCACTCTAACAATTAGATTCTTCAAATTGGAGTACAAGAAATCACCCAGGAAACAAATCAGGCCATCGCTAGAGATTACGCAGATCAGACTGTGAAAATCTATGAGGTTCTCAAAGTTATACAATTTGTGTATATATCCCCTTTGTATGCAGAATATACATTTCTTGCATATATCGTAAGGTGCTCGTGGATGCAATTACTGTGTATATCACCTTTGTATGGTCTGGGTCAATAGATGGTCAAACATACATTGGTCGAAGTGGTATGTGTTGAAGGTATTAGCATGAGGAGGCTGTTGATAGGTGGCGACTGATCAGGAAAGTACTGTACACTAGCCATGTATCCTCGCTGGGGTTCGGGGCCAGGCCGAGCCCCGAGCAGGGGTTCGGGGGCGGTAGCCCCTGATAAAAATTGTTTTAGGGCCGACTTAAAAAAAAATCCTATTTTTATGACCAACATAAGAAAACCCTAATTTTTGTAACCGATAAAAAGGCTTGATAAAAGGCGGCCAAGGGTTAGGGTTTGGGATATTGTATTGTAGCATTTGCAGCGGTATTGAGTTGCAGGGATTGCTGATTGTAATCGGTTTGGTATACTGGATAATAATATTGGACTCTCTGTCTGGTGGATGTAGCCTGAGTTTGGGTGAACCACGTTAAATCTTGTCTCTCGCTGTTATTAATTCTATGTATTTCCATTTCTCTGTTTAATCTTTATTTGCATTTAATTGATATCTTCTGCCAGCTAACCCTAACAAGTGGTATCAGAGTGGGTTGTGTTCGATTATCGTCTGCAGGAAAGTCTCACGGTTGAGTGGGAGCAATGGCGGACGAGGGTAAAATGAAGGTTGATAAATTCAATGGGCAGAACTATTAGTTATGGAAGATGCAGATAGAGGATTACCTCTATCAAAAAGATTTATGGAGGCCGTTGGAAGGAGTAGCCAAGAAACTGGCAACAATGTCTGATGAGTATTGGAATCTTCTTGACAGAAAGGCACTGGGAACCATTCGGTTGTGCCTGGCACCGTCAGTGGCATTCAATATAACGGAAGCAAAGACAACAGATGGTCTGATGAAAGCTTTGGCTAAATTGTATGAAAAACCCTTAGCCTCAAATAAGGTATTTCTCATGAAGCAGTTGTTTAATTTGAAAATGGTTGAAGGTGGATCTGTGACAGGTCATTTAAATGAATTTAATACGATTGTCAGTCAATTGACTTCTGTAAATGTAAAATTTGATGAAGAAGTTAGAGCTCTCTTGATATTATGTTCATTGCCTGAAAGCTGGGATAGTTTGGTAATGGCGGTTAGCAACTCTGTTTCTGGTTCAAATACCCTAAAATTTGATGATGTTGTTGGTGTTATTCTGAGTGAGGAAATTCGTAAGAAAAACTCAGGTGGATCTAAATCAGGCAGTGTTTTGAACGCAGAAAGTAGGGGTAGATCAAAGGAGAGAGGAAAAGGTTCTGGAGGTCATGGGAAGTCACGAGGAAAATCAAAGGACAAAAGATCCCAAACCAGAGGACAGAAGGATTGCTGGTACTGTGGAAAACCAGGTCATCTGAAGAAAGATTGCTGGTCTCAGAAAAATAAAGAAGGAGACAAACAAGAAGGCAATAAGGAAGCAAATGTGGTAAGCAATAAGTCTGAAGATGATGCTTTGATTCTTTCCCTAGATAATGCTGATGATTCATGGGTTTTAGATTCAGGGGCCTCATTTCATGCTACGCCCCATAGAAGTTATTTCCTTGATTATGTCCAAGGGGATTTTGGGCTGGTTTATTTGGGAGATAATGAACCCTGTCAGATTGTTGGAAAGGGAAGAATCAAGATTAAGTTACAGAATGGGAATCATTGGCTACTACAAGAGGTGAGGCATGTTCCGAAGGCTCAGTAGGAATTTAATTTCAGCAGGGCAGCTAACTGAACAAGGTTGCACTGTTACATTTACTGATAAAAATTGGAAGGTTTCAAAAGGTGCCTTAGTAGTAGCAAAAGGTGTAAAAGTAGGCACCTTATATCTTTGTACAGGTCATACTGTTCCTTCTACTTTAGATTTTATAGAGGAAAAACAAATAGGTTTAGGAACAGTTGCTGCAGGTTTGTAGGAAGAGACTGGAAAAGTTGCTACAGGTTCTGAAACAACACTGTGGCATAATAGACTTGGGCATATGAGTGAAAAAGGTATGAAGGTACTTCATTCTAAGAAAGTTTTACCAGGTCTGAAATGTATTAATATGGATTTCTGTGAAAGTTGTGTGTATGGAAAACAAAAGAGAGTCAGTTTTCTCAGAGATGGGAAGCAAAAGAAAAATGAAAAGTTGGAGCTTGTGCATACAGATGTATGGGGACTAGCTCAGGTATCTTCTTTTGGTGGCTCTCGGTATTATGTTACATTCATAGATGATGCAACTAGGAAGGTCTGAATTTATTTCCTTAGATAGAAATCTGATGTATTTGAAACATTTAAGAAATGGAAAAGCTTGGTTGAAAATGAGACAGGTAAAAGATTAAAATGTCTCAGATCTGATAATGGCGGTGAGTATTGCAGCAAAGAATTTGAAGACTATTGTTCCTTTAATGGAATTCGTAGGCAGAAAACAGTTCCAGGGACTCCACAGGAAAATGGAGTGGCTGAACGCATGAATAGGACAATAATGGAGCGTGCAAGGACCATGAGATTGCATGCTGGACTGCCTTTAAACATGTGGGCAGAGGCTGTCAACACTGCTGTATATTTAATTAACAGAGGTCCTTCAGTTCCTTTGGGATGTGGTATTCTAGAGGAAGCATGGACTGGCAAGAAGGTGAGTTATTCTTTTCTGAAAACCTTTGGCTGTGAAGCATTTGCACATATAGATTCTAAAAATAGAACTAAGCTGGATGCGAAATCAAAAAAATGTACCTTCGTTGGATATGGCATTGATGAATTTGGTTATAGGCTTTGGGATTTTGAAAATCAGAAAACTGTGAGAAGCAAGGATGTTATATTCAATGAGAAGGTGTTGTACAAAGATCAGTTGCAGCAGCATGAGAAGAAAGAAAAGGATTATGTGGTGCTGGATGATACTCCAAATAGTGATGTTCCAGTGGCTCCTCATGCTCCGCAACAGCAACCAGACATACCACAAACTCCAGTGAATGTTAGACAGTCAACAAGGATAAGTAGACCTCCTGAAAGGTTTTCTCCCTCTTTGTATTCTATTTTGTTAACAGATGCTGGTGAACTAGAAGGGTATGATGAAGCTATGTAGGTGAATACACAAGTTCAGTGGGAGCTTGCCATGCAAGAAGAAATGGACTCCTTGCTGAAAAATTAGACTTGGAAATTATGTAAGTTACCTGTAGGTAAAAAGGCTTTACCAAACAAATGGGTTTACAGGCTGAAAGAGGAAGATGGAGGTAAGAAACTATTTAAGGCTAGGTTAGTTGTAAAAGGATTTGCACAGAAACAGGGCATTGATTTTGATGAGATATTTTCTCCGGTTGTCAAGATGACTTCTATTCGTACTGTTTTAAGTATTGTGGCTGCTGAAGATTTGCATTTGGAACAGTTAGATGTGAAAACTGCCTTTCTCCATGGTGATTTGGAGGAGGAGATATACATGGCACAACCATAGGGATTTGAGGTCAAAGGTAAGGAGAAACAAGTGTGCAGATTGAAGAAAAGCTTGTATGGCCTGAAACAAGCACCTCGGCAATGGTATTTAAAATTTGATAGTTTTATGGCTGAGCAAGGCTATAGTAGGTGTAATTCTAACCATTGTGTTTATTTTAAGAGGTTGGATAATGACAGATACATCATTTTATGTTTATATGTTGATGACATGCTTGTAGCTGGGTCTAACATGGATCACATCAGAGAGTTAAAACATCAGTTATCACAGTCATTTGATATGCAGGATTTGGGGGCAGCAAAACAAATCCTTGGTATGAAAATTTACAGAGATAGGAATAACAGAAAATTGACTCTATCTCAGGCTGCTTATGTTGAAAAGGTGTTGCAGAGATTCCATATGGAGAATGCCAAAGCTGTTAGTACACCTTTGCCTAGTCATTTGAAATTGACTAAGGAGATGTGTCCAAAGACACAAGAGGAGGAAGAGCAAATGTCCAAGATACCCTATGCTTCAGCTGTAGGAAGTTTAATGTATGCCATGGTATGCACAAGACCGAATATTGCACATGCTGTTGGAGTCATTAGTAGGTATATGAGTCATCCCAGATTTGAGCATTGGAATGCGGTCAAATGGATTCTCAGATATTTAAGAGGTACATCTAATAAACACTTATGTTTTGGGGGCTCTAATACTGATTTAGCAGGTTATGTCGACTCAGATTTGGCAGGGGATATTGATACCAGGTGGAGTACTACAGGTTATGTCTTTACTGTAGGTGGAACATCAGTGAGTTGGATTTCTAGGTTGCAAAAGGTGGTTGCTTTATCCACCACAGAGGCAGAATATGTCGCTACAAAAGAGGCAAGCAAGGAGATGATATGGCTACAATCTTTCATGGAAGAATTGGGTAAACAACAGGTTAATAGTTCTTTGTATATAGACAGTCAGAGTGCCATACATCTTGCAAAGAATTCGGCCTTGCATTCAAAGACCAAACACATACAGTTGAGGTATCACTTTATTCGGTCGGTGTTGGATAATGGACAGTTAAGGCTGGCAAAGATACATACAGATGAAAATCCAGCGGATATGTTTACAAAGGCAGTGACCAGGGAGAAGCTGAGCTCCTCTTCAGCTTCAGTTGGTCTTCTCGACTGATGACAACAAAAATAGAACAGTAGAGTCCAGGGTGCTTATTTCCAGTGGGAGCTGCATGTGCAGTGGTGTTGTCCAGGATCAGTCTCCAAGTGGGAGATTGTTTGGTGTGGAGCCTAATCAGTCTCCAAGTGGGAGATTGTTGATAGGTGGCGACTGATCAGGAAAGTGCTGTACACTAGCCATGTATCCTCGCTGGGGTTCGGGGCCGGGTCGGGCCCTGAGAAACGGGGGTTTGGGGGCGGTAGCCCCCGAGAAAAATTATTTTAGGGCCGACTTAAAAATCCTAGGGCCGACTTAAAAAAAAATCCTATTTTTATGACCGACATAAGAAAACCCTAATTTTTGTAACCGACAAAAAGGCTTGATAAAAGGTGGCCAACAGTTAGGGTTTGGGATATTGTATTGTAGCATTTGCAGTGGTATTGAGTTGCAGGGATTGCTGATTGTAATCGGTTTGGTTTACTGGATAATAATATTGGACTCTCTATTTGGTGGATGTAGCCCGAGTTTGGGTGAACCATGTTAAATCTTGTCTCTCACTATTATTAATTCTGTGTATTTCCATTTCTCTGTTTAATCTTTATTTGCATTTAATTGATATCTTCTGCCGGCTAACCCTAACAGAGGCATATCGGTGAAACAGTTAAAGGTTGGGCCAATGGTAGAAGCTTTGCCAATGAAGGGTTTGGAGTTGGCATCGGGGTGACAATCGGCAAGTGTCGCCGAAGGGAGTTCGTCGGTGTGAGTTGAAGCATCAGCAAAGGATTTTTGAAGTCTTTCGATGAGTTGAGTCTCATCGATGGTCGTGGGGAACAAAGGCTTCATCGGGGTGAGATGTGTATCGGCATAAGATTTGGAGAGGGAGCCGATAGGTGTATGTCACAGTGATAGTGTTCGCCGCTATTGTATCAGGGAGAGTTTGACCATCAGACGAAGGCATTGGTGTGTTGCTGATAGTTCACGTCTTGGCGATGGAAGTTGATGCTAAGTGTATACATCGGTAGGAAGTATGTGATCGGTAGAAGGGCTTTGAGCTACGCCAATGGGAGAAGTCTTGGTGATAGAAGTGTCGAAGACACATCAATGTGAGATAAGACATCAGTGTGAAAGGAATTAGTTTGGCCAATAAAGATAGTCTTGCTGATAGGCAAGTAAAGTATAAACATACGTTCAAAATTGTATGTTATGGTTTTAGTGGTGGATGCTCTGCATTAGATTTGTTTATCTTGCAGAGATGTATTAGATGGGAATTTTCCTATGGCAAGTAAATATGCAATATCATTCAATTCTTCTAGTACCACATTAACCCTTAAAAGGTTTGCACCAGGGAGTTCTTCGTCTTGGATTTCTGGTTAACCCCCTATGTCAATCCTAGGTAAGTAGTCACGACCTTGGTTTTGTTTCCCCAATTTCACTTTGATGGTGAATTGAAATTCTTAGAATAGTAATAACCATCTACATATTCTCCCTTGGATGATAGGTTTGTTCAATAAGTATTTTAATGGTTCATGGTCAGTAAAGAAGATGAAAGGTGTGGATAATAGGTGGTGTCTAAATTTTTGTAGTGCATATACCATTGCTAGTGCTTCTCTTTATGTTGTTGTATTATTTTTCTCAGCCTTAGATAATCACCTACTAGAAAATGCTATAGGATGGTCTTTGGTTCCCTTAGGTTGAGCTAGTATTGCACCTACTGTTAATCCTAAGACATCTACATGGACATGAAAAGGAATGTTTGGTGTAGTCACGGTAGGAAGGTTCACAAAATGAACTGTCTAGGCCGTGCAACAAAAGTAAACACAACGCAAATAACTCAAAGATATGAAACAAATGTAGATTTAGTCATTTAGTATATCATAGAATTCAAATACAATATGGTCAGCTTTATGCAGGCTTACAATTAGGGCTCACAGGCTTGATTATAGAATATACACAAGATATAGCTTTAAATCCCCTTCGCGCAAATCCAAACCATGAACTTATGAATCTATATCTAACTATTCTAATTTGCTTTCGTATAGATCTATTACATCCTTATATATCATCTTCGGTACAAAAGATTCCTCTGCATTGGCCAAGAAAGATCACAAACTCCAATGAAGAGTTGTAATGTGTGAACACAGATAGATCAGACCTAAATGCATAGAACACCTCCATAAATGAATGGAATGATGTACGGATCTCACGGAAGGTCGGCCACGAACCAGAGATCATTGAATGATGTGTCATTAGGCTCCACAAGTTGAGGAATGCTCCGCAAGTCTTCTCCTTTAGCTGATTGTCTGAGACTATCAGGATGCTCTGTTATGAGAAAACAATCGATCTTCTGATAGTGATATCTTTCCAGTACTTGATCCAAATGCTTTGTATTCTGAATATGATGTAGATGAATGAATTTAGATGCTATGTCCTACTCCACAAGATCTAAAATGTAACTACGGTAGAATGCAGACCAAAATATAGAAACTTCGACTGACTGAATTACCTGAACTAAACTAGAAAAATGAAAAGAAACAAACTGAACTACAAACATACTCAAATGCAAATGTTTTTGGTTGATGCAAGATTGCTCTTGAACTAGGGATGCTCCCACATCAGACATTCAAGTTTATTGAAAAAGTAAGTCCCTCACTTTCATGGGGCTAGGGGAGAACCAAGATGGTCCACATCAGCTTGAGAAATCCATGATGAATCTTCTTCCAGTCTGCCTTTCCACTTCACAAGGTATTCTTTGTATTGTCTTCCTCTAGTGTTGCATCCAACTTTGCTATCTAAAATGTCTTCGATCTACTCTGGTTCTTGTTGTGGTAACTATTTCTTCAAGTCCTCTGCCATACTGTCACTGAACTCTGCTTCATGATACTGGTATAGGTCTGCAATGTTGAAAATAGGTGATATGACCAATGCCTTCGGTAGCTCCACTTCATATGCATTTCCTAAATCAAATTTCCTAAGTATCTTACAAGGTCCAAACTTCTTCATCTTCAACTTGTTTTATGTTCCAACTAGAAATCTTTCTTTTCTCAAGTATACCATCACTTCATCTCCTACTGCAAATTCTTTGTGTCTTCTCTTCTCATCTATTTGTTATCTATATTTACTGTTCATCTCGTCCAAATGCTTCTTTACCTAATTATGCATTGTCTTCATGTGATCTACAAATTCTTCTACTTCTGTACTTCTTTTTTCCTCTACACTAATATCTCTTAATTCTGCTGCTCCTCTAGGATTCACTCTAGTAACAATCTCAAAAGGTGTTCTTCCGGTACTCCTATTTACTAAATTATTGTATGCAAACTCTTCTTGTGAAAGAATCAAATCCCAACTTACTACTTTCTCTCCAACCAAACATCTCAACAAGTTTCCCAAACTCATATTCACTACCTCTGTCTGTCCATCAGTCTGTGGATGAAATGTTGAACTGAACTTCAAATCTGTCTTCATCTTCTTCCAAAGTGTCTTCCAAAAATATCCAATAAATCTAGTGTCTCTATCTAAAATTATGCTCTTAGGTAATCCATGCAATCTCACAATCCCCTTAAAAATTAGGTTTGTTACATGCACTACATCAGTTATCTTCTTACAAGGAATGAAATGAACCATCTTTGAAAATCTGTCCATCACTACAAATATAGAATCATGTCCTCTCTGTGTCTTAGGCAATCCCATCACAAAATCCATGCTTATGTCTTCCCAAGGTCTCTTTGGTACTGTCAAAGGTTTATACAATCTAGTATTCTAACTACTCCCTTTTGCAACTTGACAAACTCTACAACTCTGCACAAACTTCCTAACATCCTTATGCATTTGAGGCCAAAAGTAATTTTCACTTACCAATGCTACTGTCTTATCAATACCAAAATGTCCTGCCAATCCTCCACTGTGTTTCTCCTTGATCAAATTATCTCTCATTGAACTTCTAGGTATGCATAGTTGTTTTCCTCTGAACAACATATCTTCCTGAATGAAATAATCCAACCACTTGCTCCTATCTGTCACAACAGGCTCCTTAGATGCTTTCCAAGGTTTTACAAACTTAGTGTCTCCCTCATACATGTTCTTCAATTCATCAAATCCCAATACTTCAACTGTCATCTCTGTCAACAAATTCCTTCTCCTACTCAATGCATCAACAACTTTGTTTGAATTTCCACTCCTATGCTTCAACACAAATGTATAACTCTGCATGAACTCTACCCATCTCATATGTCTCTGATTCAACTTATCTTGACTATTTAAATACTGTAAATCTTGATGATCTGTATACAACTCAAACTCCTTAGGCAACAAGTAATGTCTCCACTTCTTCAAGGCTTGAATTATAACATAGAACTCTTGATCATAAACAAAATATCTTTTCTTTGCATCATTCAACTTCTCACTGAAATATGCTACAAGTCTTCCTTCTTGACTTAACACTACTCCAATTGTACTCCTACTTGCATCAAAATCTACTTGAAATACCTTATTGAAATCTGGTAATGCTAAAACATGTTGCTCATTCACTTTCTACTTCAATAGTTCAAAACTTTTATCTACTCCTGATGTCTACTTAAAGTCTTTCTCATTGTCTTTGTCATAGGGTTACAAACTAAACTAAAATTTATGATGAACTTCTGGTAGAAACTAGCCAATCCATGAAACATGATCTAACCTCTCCAATGCTCTTTGGTGTAGGCCACTCAACAATTGTTCTTACTTTCTCAAGGTCCATCTTCAATCCTTCTGTAGAAATCACAAATCCCAAATATACCAATTCTTCCTTCATGAAACTACACTTCTTGATGTTGATCAGCAATTTCTCCTTTGTCAACCTCTACAAAACTTGTCTAATGTGTTGCAAATGTTCTTCTTTTGTCTTGCTAAAAATTAAAATATCATCCAAGTATACAATCATAGACTTACCCAAGAATTTCCTCAAGACTTCATTCATCAACCTCATGAAAGTACTCGGTGCATTTGTCAATCTGAAAGGCATCACTAACCACTCATATAGTCATTCATTTGTCTTAAAAGAAGTCTTCCATTCAGCTACTTCTCTGATTTTGATTTGATGGTATCCACTCTTCAAATCTATCTTTGTGAAATATTTTTCTTCACTCAAACAATCCATGATATCATCCATCATTGGGAAAGGAAATCTATACTTGACTATAATTTTGTTTATTGCTCTAGAATCAGTACACATTCTCCATTCTCCATCCTTCTTAGGTGCTAACACTACAAGTACTACACAAGGACTCAAACTTTCTCTGATCAAACCTTTCCTCAATAATTCCTATATCTATCTATTTAGTTTTTCATCCTCTGTCGGTGTCATTCTATGTGCTGCTTTATTAGGCAAACTAGCTCCCGGTATAAGATCCCTGTGATGATTGATTCTTCTAATAGGTGGAAATCCTTCAGGTACATTATCTGATATGATGCCTTCATACTCTATCAACAACTCTATCAACAAGTCTGTTTTAGGCTTCTTAGGAATCAAAGCATAAAATATATTCTCATGTCTCAAACCATCCAGAAATTTTCTTCCATCTACCAAACAGATTCTAGCATTTCCACATACTTCACTCTT